>JAQPPZ010001069.1:1250000-2500000 GCA_028583015.1 Wollemia nobilis | reverse complement strand
CACAACTGAGAAAAGATGTCAGATGATTGGTTGGGATTATTATGGCATAAGGCCAAATAACCTTGAGCAACTGAATACTCATCCTTAGTAGTGTTGTTCCATCCAAAACAATCTTTATCATGGGACCAAGAGAGAGATCTCATATGAAGGATGCATTGGATATCTTGTCTTTGCCTTTGTGGGATTTGAATAGGCCAGTCCTCAATAGGGATCCAATATCTATCAACCTCTGAATTACCAGTATGGTACCGACAGTAATTAGCCACCTTTATCCAGTTAGCTCGGTGAAGCTCCTCCATCCAAGGCCTCCAATCGGGAAACTGAGTTATCAAAAGCTTGTGACCATCCCAAGAATCTGTCCAAAATTTTTCCTGTTGACCATTATGAATGATCCAAAATAATTTTTTCTTTATCAAATCCTCACCAGTCTTAAGAACTGCTAAAATGGGAGAACCTTTGGAAGGCAATTGATAGCGAACAAGGTCTTCAGGACTTTTGTTCTCAGCATATTTAGCACAAATATTTTTGGCCCAAAGAGCATTGGGGTTATGCAAAATCCTCCAATATAATTTAGCAGCTAAAGCTTTGTTGTTATTAATAGTAGACCGGAATCCTAACCCCCCTTCATTCTTAAGAAGACAAAGTGTCCCATTTCACCAAGGCCTATTTTATTTTCTCCTTAGTACCACTCTAGAGGAACCGATGAAATGAAATATTTTTAATGTCCGCGGTGGGCCAAAATAAGACCCAAGGGACTATAAGGACAATAATGACTGCCAGCTAGTAGGCTAAAAAGCCCAACAAAGAAAAGAACTAAGATAAATACAAGATGAAACCCAACAAATGGGCCAAAGAGAAAGGGAAAAGAAAAGAAAAGGGAGAGCAGAGGGGGGACGGCTGCAATCCAACAGAGAGTAGTGCACACCAAGAAGAATGGAGAGAGAGGAGGGGGGAGGGAGCAGCCCAGGAGGGGCAAGCTCCAAGATCCCACTAGAAACTAATCTCTCCTAACAGTCGAGGTCAAAGTATCGGAGTTGAAGAAGTCCATGATATGTCTCTGCCCATTGCTAGTTTGGAACCCTGACAAACTATTGGTGTGCTGTCGAGTGACCCTGCTTCTGTCCGAACTGGATGATGTGGGGCGTTTCCGATTGAAGTCACCTGGTCCGTCGGAGTTGGTGAAGTATGTAGTGATGAGCCGATGTTGAGGAGGGTGAGATCCATTTAGAGAACTTTTATGTCGTCGAAGCTGAGTTATCTCCCTAAGAAAGAGTGTGAGCCAACGTTGGTCCGGGTATCTAAAGAAGGTAGAAATAGATCGAGAGTTGTCCCTGAAAAGGCAATGGAACCTACCTCGAATGTCATAATAAATGGGACAACAAAAAATAAAGTGATGAAGGGTTTTAACTTCACCTAAGGAGCAAAACAAGCAAATCCGCTCCTCTGTCGGCAGATGGTGATCTGACTCAATCCGAAGTTGGTGAGAACACACCCTGAGTTGCCCAATACTGATCCGAAGACTATGCATTGTGTGCTGTTGAAGGTATTGTGGAGGAACTATTCTGCCCTCCTGAATCTGTAAGAAGTGCTCATGGTAGAAAGATAGCTTGGGGGAAAGAGGGGAAACAGGAGAGATCAATGTGCATCTGGTGTACTGGAGACTAACATCCTTCCGAATCTCGTGGAGCATCTTATCCTTACTAAGCCGAGAGGGAGGGAGAACCCCCAAAGAATAAGGCGGGAGCCTGTCTATCCGTATCTGAATGCTAGCCAGGAGAGCAGAAACCTGAAAATACCAACTCCTTCGGCCTCCTCGAGAACTCGGAGAGAGTTCCATAGAGGAGTGAAGGGCGAGGTAAGGGTACCTCCTTCAACCCTCAAGGTATCTCTGAAAGTACGGATCTTGTGAAGATAACCGATAATTAGGAAGATAATCTCAAGCTGGAGAGGAGAAGCCCCAAACTTTGCCAAAATAATAGAGCGGGGCACAGTATAAATCGTCGAAGAAAGTGTCTGGACTCGTTCAACCCGTGACCACTCATTTGGGCCAAGGCTAGGACCCCAAACCACTGACCCATAAGTAATAGTTGGCTTGACCAATGTAGACAACAGTTCTAAGCCCTAGGACTGACTGGCACATCCTCCAACAATTTTGAATGTAATTGAGCAATTTTGTCTAAGTGTTGGCATCAGACGTCCAGTCTATAAGTCAGACGTCCAGTGTTACCAGTCACCAGACGTCCAGTTTTGTCAGACGTCTGGACTGGCCGTTAGACGTCTGGATTGGCCGTTAGACGTCTGGTCTGACTGCCAGACGTCTAGTCTGATAGCCAGACGTCTGGGCTAGTGGCCTGACGGCTAGTTAGCAGAGTTAGACGTCTAATTAGCAATTAGTTAGCAGATTCGGTTGTAGAAGTGGTTGGGGAAGTTGGGGGAAGTTGGGGGAAGTTGGTTGGGATAACCAACTTCCAGCTCTATAAATACCCCCTTTTCAAACATTTGTAGAGGAGAGACAGACAGAGAGAGCACAGACTTTGTCTGAGATCACCATTGTATGCTGTAATCGTGATTGAAGCATAATACAAATACTGTTATTTTGATCCATATTCTGTGTATGCATTGAGTGTTGAGTTGAGTTACAGGTTGCTATCATTAATGGAGTTGTTGCAGGTTTGAAGCATTAATGGCTATGTTGCAGGTTTTCGATTGGTGAATTATTGTTGCAGGTTTGCTGTTGCGTATTGACGAACAGGTGCTAGAGCAGAAGCGGTTATGGCGGTTGAGCGTTCGTTGAGGCCTGACGTCTAGCCGGACGTCTGGTCACTACCAAACGGCTAGCCGTCAGCCCCTTCACCCGACGTCCAACCTTAACCTGATGTCTGACTCCCAGACGTCTAGACCAAACCTCTGACATAGTCCCAGACGTCTGCACCTGTCTATCCAACGCCTGGACCCTTGATAGCCAGAGTTAGCCTATTAATTAGACCATGTATTACCTTGCCTAACCTTGATACTAACTGTCATCACTCGTATCGGGAATGTACTCACCCCTGTCTACATTTGGCGCCGTTGCCTAATCAAAAAACCCGGAGAGTCTAGGCAAAGTGATTGAGGGAGTTAGGTGCATGACTGATTTCAGGGAACAAAGCAAAGGGGTAAGACGAAGCGCACGACTGGCGAACCTACGAGCAAACGAGGCCCCAGAGGTGTCTCACCCAGAGATAGAACAAGTATGGAATGCTGAAGACGATGAAAATGCACACATAGAAACCTTGTTGGTGACTGCAGAAAACGAGGAAGAACAAATAGCAGAAAGAGCACCCATAGTTGACGATTGGACGGTAACACCCCAACCGACGGGAGAGGAGTGGCCAGAGGATACTGTAGGAGAGAACCTGGTATCAAGGCATCACTGTGGAGGTTCGTGGGGAGGAATACCGGAGCCACGTTTGGTATATTCGCGAAGAAGGTCGCGAAGCAAAGACGAAGGGGGAACACAGACAAGGCTATTTGGGGAAAATTTTGCACCACCAACAGTTGACAGACAACCGCAAAGAACTCAACACACAACAGTACCTGTATACCAAAATACCATGGCAGGAAATCAGGCTAATAGAACTATACAGCAAAAATGCCCACCTTTCTCAGGTGAAGGGAAAGAAGACCTAGCCCGACATGTGGGAACTTGCACTACCATTTGGGGAGCGAATGGGGTGAATCAAGACACACAATGGTTGCAATTGTTTCCAGCAACATTGCGAGGCATGGCGATAGATTGGTACTTGAAAAGACAGAGTAGACAAGCATTTGCACAATGGGAAGACCTGAAGAACGCATTCATAGAAGAATTCCAACCAATGCGGGATGACACTGACATAATCACAGAAATTTGCTGCACGAAGCAGAGACGGATGAAGATGTTAAGAGCTTCAATAGAAGACTGAAACAACTGACGGACAAAATGGAAATGACACCTGCCGACGGTATGATTAAGCGGTGGTTTCTGGATGGACTACTTCCAAGATGGAGGAAGAAGATGAAGGCAGTACCATCCTCAACATATGAAGAAGCACTGGAGAAAGCGAAGAACTTCGAAAGTGAAGGGAAGCAGACAACCACCGGAATTGGAGGTCACTTAAAACATATCAAAGAATCGGATAGTGATGATGAAGACAAGGTGCAAAGCACGATCCACACCTTTCGAAAAGAAATGGAGAAGATACTGAAAGAAGCCAAAAATTAAAATCGAAAAGACCGGAAGGAAATTTGGTGCTCGGATTGCAAGAAGGCAGGGCACTCCAATATTGACTGTCCGAAGAAAGCTTACTGTAACATATGTGAAATTGCAGGTCATCCAGTGGTCGAGTGTCCATTCAATCTTAAGAACAAACGACATCAAACTTTGGCCATTCAACAAGAAGAACGGCCAAACCCAGGAAGGAATGGACAAGCTGCAAAAAGCGGAGGTTACAGGAATAACCGGCGAGGAGGAAGACAAGGAGGCCAGAGCTAATTGCAATATGACGCTGAGGGCCGACCGGTTATTCAATGTCAAAATTATCAAGAATGGGGCCATTTCGCAAAGAATTGCCCCAAGACGCAGAATGCAAGAAACAACAATCGTGGAAATAATACCACGCAGATGTGCAAATGGTGCGGTCCAGACAACCACGCGGAAGCCAATTGCATGAACAAGGCCAGTACCAGTGAGACACAGAATATAAACCTGATTGGCATAGGAGAGGTGGAGGAACCAAAGAATGAAGTCCTGGCTGTAACAAGGGCACAAGCCAGGAAGAGGGAGGAATACCCAAACCCTGCCAAGGAGAAGGCACGATGGCAGGAAGCCCAAGAGATGATAAATATAGAATTAGCCAAGGAAAAAGGAGATCAACTAATTCTGGAGAAAGTGTTGCAACGATCGGAGATCGTGCAGAAGGCAACAATGGAAGGCTTGGTAACGGAGGTACTAAACACGAAGGTGGAAATGAAAGTCGCCAACTTGTTTAGCATTGTACCAGAGCTGTATGCTACAATCGGAGAAGTCATCAAGAAGAAGGATGAACCTCGGCAGGTAGCAAATATCAAGCATGACCAGTTCATCGATCCAACAATCCTGATGATTGAAGCAAGGAAGAAGCCAACTATCGTCCAAATAGAAGTTTTAAACCATAAGCTGACTCAGGTAATTGTGGATGGAGGATTGAGTGTGAACGGAATGCCAGAAAAGACGTGGCGGATAATTGGGCAACCCGCCTTACGATCTCCAAACTTTAAGCTATATGGAGCTGATTAGTATGGCATCGAGACATTGGGCGTTTTAATGAACCAGAAGATACACATAGCAGATCAAGACTTTGTGGTAGATTTTGTCATTATTGCTATGCAAAAGTCCACATACGATGCACTTCTAGGACGAGGATGGATGAGAGCAGCCAAAGTTAACCATAATTGGGAGTGTTGGTTACGAATCTGCCACTAGGATAGGATTTAGTGTAATGCGCCCTAGATTCTCCCAGCAGATTGAAAGGCCGGAAGGAAGGAATGCCTTCCGCGCCAATCTTCGGAGGAAGTCGGCTTCCTATGTTTTCTCAGTTGTTTATCAGCTCAGAGTGCAGGAAAGAAATTATAAATGCAGAAAGAAATATAAATGTATTTGTATTGGGGGGGGAGGATAAGCAGCACAACAACTATCAATCACCACTACTAACAACAATTAAACACAGAATACGTTGCAGAAACTATCAATGTCATTCATCTTATGTATCCTCTACATTTGCATTCCAGGAATACTTAACTATCAAATACCGATATCTAGATAACAGAATAGCAGTAAGCAATAACATAAGCAACATGAGGCAGAAATTCTAAGTAAAGGCAGCATACAGAACAAGAACAGTCAATAGAGCCAATTGTATTTTGTATTCAAAAGCAAACGCATAGCTACAATGGTTCCCTAGCAATATATCCCCCTTCCACCCTTTTACAATGATATTGCCGAGCTATTTATAGCGCAAATTCCCCCCATTACATCATTGGGCACAGGATCCCAGACCTAACAATTAACCGAAGAAGCTGACAAAGCTGACAAAAGCGGCAAAAGCGGCTGATGTTGACCTCTGCCGGCATGGAATGTGCTTGTGGTAAGGTCCACTTGAAGGATTGGCAGCTACGTGGCGGTGAGGGGATGATGCTCTGAGTCAGCTTGACTGAGGGCAGCTCAAGTACAATAATCCAATTCATGTTCGCACACCACCGTCACATCTCTGACTCGAATCCCGAGGGTGGACACCTATTAGAATCTGATAAGGGACAAATCTGCCTTGGGATCTCGTCTCTCTTTCTTGCCCGACTTCCCCCGGAATTGGAGCGCAATCAGACAGCGCAAAGGGGAAGTAGCGCAGTTGGGGAGGCCTCCGTGCCTTAGAAAATTTCCGGGTTGTCTTCAACATTCTGCCCGAGTGCCACAAGTAAGTGGGCGCAGCCCGACTTCGCTGCGAAGTCGGGTTGCGCACCCAACACTTAGCCACTTTTTCAGTCACATCGCCCCGACTGGGCATGATCTTGAGGGCGCAGTCCGACTTCGATGCGAAGTCGGGTTGCACACTCAACACTTAGAAATTTCAGGGCTCCACTGATGCCCAGGTGCGCACAGAAATGAGAGCGCACCCCGACTTCACAACGAAGTCGGGGTGCGCTCTTATACTTAGCAAAATTCTGATCATCTCTCCGCACTTCGGCTCCCCAAGTGCGGGAGATGATCAGAATTTGCTAGTAGACGCACCCCGACTTCGCTGCGAGTCGGGGTGCGCTCTTATACTTGGCAAAATTCTGATCATCTCTCCGCACTTCGGCTCCCCAAGTGCGAAGTCGGGGTGCGCTCTTATACTTAGCAAAATTCTGATCATCTCTCCGCACTTCGGCTCCCCAAGTGCGCTCAAACTCAAGGGCGCAGCCCGACTTCGCTGCGAAGTCGGGTTGCGCAAAACCAATACTTAGAATTTTTTAGGGGCCTTTTGCTCTCTTGGAGAAATTGACAGAAAAAAGAAAAGGAGAAAGGGGGGGGAATGAAGGGAATGAAACTGATGGAAGGGAAGAAAGGGGATAGTGGAGAAAGGGAAAGAAGGAGGAGGGAAGGGAGAGCAGCATCCTTACAAGAAAAATGAAGACATGGCACCCCGTGCAAAATGTGGCAACATTCCTAGCGGCTCGCGGGGTGTCGAGCTCACCTCGATGCAACGAACCAGGCCTTTATCCTTTGGGCGCAGAGGAACTCCCTTCCCCTGCATCCCGCTGGTCCTATCGTTCGCCGAGTCCCCTTTTTGGGTAACTGTTCTTCTTCGGACTCACTCTCAGCAGTATCTGCTTCTGATTCTCCTCCTATTTCTAAATCCGAATGTTCACCACTGTCGCCCTCTTGCTTGGCAGGTTGCTCCCGCTCACGGACGTGATTGTATGCAGTCTTGGCCTGGTCCCAAGCTGCTGCCTAGAAGGGCTCTAAGTCGCTGACATCTGTCAGCGCTACTCTGAATGCCGCAACCATGTGTACATCAATGGTGTCATATCTCTCTCCCAACTCCTGGAGGGAGGTTTTAATCTTGCAAAACCTTGACACCATTTGGGTTACCTGCGTCTCTTGGACTGGCTTGGCCCAGCCGTCAATTTTTGATGTATCTGCCTCGAAAGACAGCCAATCCAGCTTTACTTGTTCAAGGGGCAGAAACTCCCCATCCTTGACGAATCTCGGGCATCCAAGCTCAGAAAGAGTGTTGAAGGGAGCCAGGCAGATATTCATTTCATGGTTCAATGCATCCAGCATCTTCCTGGCAGCCCTGGTTTTTTCTATTTTTTCAAAGTAATTATGCAAGGTTACCCTTGCATCCGCCCAATCTAGGGCAATCCGGGAAATGGGGGAAATCGGAGGCCCTTGCGCGCGAACTCTTCAAGTTTTATTGCCAAGTCCAGCCACTGCTTCGCTTGGCGTTCGGCCTCCTCTACCACAGGCTTTCCCTGGGCAGATACTTCTTGTATCCTGGATGAGAAATCCAAGATGGACAGGGACTTGACCACATTAGCCCTGCATCCTTGTAGCAAACCAGCCCGCATCTCCTTGATCTTGTTTTTCGAAAAGGCAGCCGCCTGGGACGCCTTATCCTTCAGCTGAGATTGGGCCTGCCTCAACAAATACTGCAGCTGAGATACATGTTCCAGTGCTGCCCTCTTCTCTTTCGACAATTGTTCGGTCGTCTTCCTTTGTGCTGTAGCCTCCTGCTGGGACGCGGTGAGCTGAGCTTTCAAGTCCTCAATCTCCTTCTGGGCAGACTCCAGCCGCATGGCGGCCTTGGCCAGATCTTCCTCCAGCTGTCTCGAGTTATTCTTAAGCTTAAACAACTTCTATTGATTCTTGAGTCGCTTAACAAGGAGATTGTCAGTCTTGCGACGAATACCGTTGATTTCATATTCTTCGATTATGTCATCAAAATTCTTCTCCTTGATCCGGTGTTCATAGTCAGCCTCGGTCATTTCCCGGAGAGGCTTCTTTAATTTGGGGATCAACTTCTCGGTTCGTAGCACTCTCCTGTCCAAGTTGAACTTGGTGCGCTTCACCGGGGCGGCTATCTCCTCGACTCTTCTTCGTTTGATGCCCTGGAGGAAAGAGGCGGAACACCCTACGACCTTCGCTGCTATAGGCTGATCGTTTGTAATCTGCAGTTGCTCCCCCATGAAGTCAAGTTCTGCCAGCATAGGATATGCCGAGGCTAAATCTTGCTGCGGCATCCTTCCTGCAAACAATGAAGCAGGAGATATTCCAGAAGTTGAGGTCGCTCTCAAGGGCGACTGGGTCCTAGGGGAACGGATGAGTAGGAGGTGAAGACGGGGTCTTGAGTAATGTGGGTGAGCGGCGCGGCGATATAGGTACAGCTTCGGCACTGGCCGCGGATGAGGGGTCTAGGGTTTGACCCAGGGTTTGGAAAACGTTCAGGTCCTGGGCAAACTGTTCGAAAGAATGGGGACTATGGAAGGATTGGGAGATAGGCGATAGGGAAGATGCGACTAAGGCTTGCCCTGATACAGAGGGGGACGGTGTCACGGCAGGGCCAACTGGGATTTGGGGAACCGGGGAAGAGGACGTACCTGCGGGCTCCGCCTGAGCCGCTGATTGGAGGACGCCTACTGCCCAAACTTCTGCTTCTTTCCCTGGGCTGTCCAGAGAGATGATTTCTAGCGCGGCTGCCTTTGTTCGTGCCGCAGCCGTCTGCTGCATAGCCTCCTTTTTCGGCAATTTGGTCTTTTTGCTCCTTTTTCTCTTGGAATTGCAGTTTGCTCGAAGGAGGCGGAGGCGGTTGGTGCCGCTGGCAATGGTGTTCCCACGGTGAATTTGTACTTGGACTTTGACGGAGGGACGCCTACTGCCGATGGCCCACCGGTTGACCCTTCTGGCGCCTTTTCCTTTTGAGGCACTGCTTCACCGGTTGACTTTTCTAGCTCCTGTTCCTTTTGAGGTGACGCTTCGGGAGTTGGAGACAACATCGGGCCCACCTGACTGCTTGTTGGTGTCCTGCTGGGAGGTTTTTGAATGGGTAATTGCTGGGGTGGGGGCTTCCTTTTATATCTCTTTTTGGCGCCTAGGGAACGCAATCTCGAAACCCGAACGACTCCCATTTGCCGACGTATTTATCATATAAGGCCGAAAACTCATCATTTACGGCCAATGTCCTTCGGTTAGACTTATCGTGTTGCGTGCGACACCTCATCTTCCAACATTCAATGATTTTGTCTTTTTCCCAGCTGAGGGGCGTCACCTTTGAGAGGAATTTTTGGAAGCCCGCTGAGTCTAACCTGTGATCTGGATTGCGATTCGGATCATACTCCACCTCCACACAGTAAAACTCCTACCATGGTGGCCATGATTGCATCCGCTTGATGTGCCATTCCAGGTCTGCGCCTGTTTTATTACCTCTCCATGATTTCTGCTCGGAGGCAAATATGTACAAATTTTCCCCTTACCCTAATCGGGTCGTATTTCCAGCACCGCGGTAGCTGTATCAAGACCATGTTGAGGAGTTCCTGTTTGAGGTAGATGTGCTGCCCAATCTCATGCACTTGAATGTTCGCCCAGGTAATAGGATATTTGAAAATATGGCCCCTCTTCTTTCCTTGGTCGAATTCCTCTTCTACATAGTCCATTTGGCACGATGTCTCCATACCGAACTGATGCTCAGTGCAAAAATAGGGCAGCAAGAACGGCTTCCCTTTGAATCCGTAGATTCTGATGACAATGCCCTGAGTCAACCGGAAGGTATCTCCGCATTTGTACTTCCTCAGGTAGTTCGTCATGGCCAGTGGAGGGCGAGATGCTTTGCCGTTGAACAGCGCCAGGGTCATACCTAGAAATTTGAAGTTGAAGTCGTAGTAAGACCCTCTCCTATACAGGGCTTCCGTCCACTCATACACAGGCAGCGGCGCTCCCTTCTCATTTACCTTTTTTAGATCAGGCACTTTAATTCGGTAGTGCGTATGGTAAAGGCACAACCATGTGAGGAATGAGCAGTGCCGGAACTCAGTTGTCTGCTTTTGCTGTATCCTGACTAGATTCGAATGTATGGCATACGCCACCCAATCCACCCAATCAAAGAAAATCGGGCGCCTTCCGCTCCTTTGCGCAGTGGAGTCATAAAAATCTCCATGCAAGATACATTCCGCGAGCGCCAGCTGATATGGGTGCACCATTCTGTCCGTGCCGCAGCCGAGTAGCCATGCAAGGATAATATAAATATATTTGTTTTCAAACCTCTCCAGGGGTATGGGGCCTGATGGCCACTGTCCTGCTGGCAGCGGGGACTTCGGTTCCGAATCGAGAAACTCTCTCATCTTTCCGCTTCCGAACGAATTTGCCCGCCTGCTCATCCAAGTTGATTCTTTTGACAATGGCATTGGGGTCGTACTGGAGTCCCGAGGCGAAGGCTGGCTGGACGCTTTCTTTGAAGAGGGTGAACAACACCCTTCCTTGGTTGTCGCAGACTTGCCGGGTAGCTGGTTTGTAATATGTCACAATAGACTCAACCAGCTCCGGGCAGTGGTCGACGGGAGGGCACAAGAACTAGTACAGGTTCGACTTGTATGCAGCTCCGACATGGTGCGAGGGCGAGACTTTGCCTGCCCACTTTGCAATATTTGGCCGCAACTTGGTGAGGCTAATGGAGTACTCGCCATCCTTATACCCGGCCAGGCGATTGACGGGCGACGGCAGAGGACCTTGCCCTTTGCTTCTCTTCGACCTGGATTTCTTTGTCTGCTCTTACGACACTTCGCTCTCATGAGCGCTGGACTCTGTGCATTCCTCAGCCTCCTGTTCTGTATCGCTGGACTGCGGCTGCATTGGCATTTTTCCCTTGTCCATTTTCTGTTTTCTGCTCGTGGTGGCAGAGACGGGAATTCTAGTCACCAGTCTTTAATTCTGTGCCTTTCTTCCTCTTAAACGCGCAGCTCGGATTTAGCTTGATAATTCGAATGTTCTGAGTATGCCAGGGCCCTTTTCTAGGAATGAAAACGTAGCATTAATGGCGCGAGGAGGGGTTTAAAGTGATTTGCCCGAAGTAGGTAGAAAGCGCCGTTATTCCTTGGCGGCCGCGCATGGGATTTTTCCTTGGAAGGCGCACCTCGTACACGGTTGGTCCTAATGCGCTTGCTTCTTTAATGACATCTGCTTCGAAATCCGCGCAATTGTTCCTTAAAAATTTTGAACCTCGTGCTTCCAATGACGTCACAGCCACCGCTTGGGCACACACTTCGAGGGAGACTTTGGCCCAGGGCTCAAGAAGGGATGCGGCCTAACTTCGCGCTATACACATTGCGCCCCCTGGGCCCACACTTAGAAATTTTTCGTCTCTATGCCCCTTGTTCTCCCTGACAAGTCGTTCGAAGTGCGCCCAAAATCAAGAGCGCAATCGGACTTCGCTCAAAAAATGTGCGCAATCCGACTTCGCCCGGAAAATATTGCGCAGTAGGGATTCCACACTTAGTCGATTTTTGCTTCCTCTGCTGCCCGACTGCGCTCCCAAGATGGTGCGCAGCCCAACTTCGCTGCGAAGTCGGGTTGCGCACCCAAAGACTTAGAAATTTTTTGAGGCTTTTTGTTTGCTCTTTTCTCTCAAACTCCCAACATCGCACAATTTATGAAGCGACGCCCCACTTCGTTGCGAAGTCGGGGTTCGCTCTATGCTTGGTCAGAATCTTTAAGCAGCACAAAATTTTGCTCCTTTTCTCACACTAGCCCATTTCGGTTTTGAAAACTGAAAACTGAATAACTGAAAGAAATATTTACATTCTGACATAAACTGAAATGCAGGAAAAAATATGTACAAGGAAGGACCTGTTGGTTACGAATCTGCCATGAGGAAAGGATTTGTTGTTATTGCGCCCAGATTCGCCCACCAGATTGAAAGGCCGGAAGGAAGGGATGCCTTCCGTGCCAATCTCCGGAGAATGCCGGCTTCCTGTGGGGTTGTGTTAAGATAAGAGTGCAGGGAAAGAGATAAAAATGCGAAAAGAGATAAAAGTGCAGAAAGAAATTCCAAATGTGATTGGAGTTGGGTGGGGGGAATAAGCAACACGGCAACGAATCAATCACCACTACTAACAGCATTCATCTACAAACATACGTTGAAACTACAGCTATCAGCGATCCCATGTATCCTCTATCTATGCATTCCAGGAATACATGGCCATCAAATGCTGGAGTCCAGAGTTCGAGTACAACGACAAGCAATGACACAAGAAACATGAGGCAGAAATGATAAGGAGAGGCAGCATGCAAGATAAAAGACAAGAAGCGAGCCAAATATATGTCCGTATTTGAGGCAAACGCACGACTACAATTGTTCCCTAGCAATATATTCCCCTTCCACCACTTACAATCAAAACGTGGTGGGTATTTATAGCCCAAAATTCCCCCCGATTACATTCATGGGCACGAAGTCCCAGACAAGACAGTAGCTGACACGAGCGGCTGAGGAGCTGCTGATGCTGACTTCTGTCGGGCCGGACTGTCCTTGCAGCATGGTGTCCCTGAAGGCGGTACAGCTACGTGGCAGCGCGTTGGGTCAGGTCTTCGGTCAGCAGGAATGCGGGTAGGTGCGGCAGATGGCACTTCACATCGGCTTAAATGGTGACAGTTGGCGCCGGTAGTGTAGCCCATGCTTTGTCCTTGTGAGGTCAAGTCTTGGCTCGAATCCCGAAGATGGACACTTGTTGGATGCTGATGCGTGACACGTGTCTGCCTTGAAAGGCAGTTTATCCAACTTCGCCAGGAATTCGGGCGCTATCGGGTGGCGCAGGACGAAGGCAGCGCAGTTGGAAGGCCTCCTTGCCTTAGCATTTTTTGAGTTGACTTTATCCTGCTGCACACCGGTCAGAGGGCGCACTCCGACTTCGCTGCGAAGTCGGATGTCGCCCCCAACACTTAGCTGATTTTCTGACCGTGTTTCCCTAGTGCGCCCAGGAAGAAGGGCGCTCCCCGACTTCGCTGCGAAGTCGGGTGTCGCCCTTGACACTTAGTCAAATTTTCAACCATTTCCTGTCCTGCTGCGCTCCCACTGAGGGGCGCACTCCGACTTCGCTGCGAAGTCAAATGTCGCCCCAACACTTAGAAAATTTTCGAGGGACACCTGCTGAAGTTTTACTAGGGGGAAGAAAGGGGGAAAGAAGGAGAGGGAATGAAACTGCGAGGGAGAGGAAGAAAGGGAGAGATGAAGGAAGGGGAAGATGAGGTGGAGGAAGGGAAAAGAGCAGCATACATGCAGAAACTAAGAACATGGCACCCCTGTGCAAAATATGTACAAGGAAGGACCTCTCGGGCACCTTCAGTGGTGATAGGCCTTTAGGTGGAAACCATTGACAGGAATAGGGAGAAGCTGTCCCTCCATGTCCCTGAGCACGAACGCGTTGAATTGGTTTACCCGAGCGATCTGATAGGGGCCTTCCCAGAGGGCATCAAATTTGTCATGGTTGCCCGGCTTCGCTTTGAGTGAGTCCCACTTGAGCACTAGGTCCCCGATTTTGAAAACTCGGGTGGTGGTCCCTTTTGCAAACCAGCTCTGGGTTACCTCGGCATGTTTGGTAAAGGCCTGGTATGCCTTCTCCCTTTCCTCTTCTAACTGCAATAGTTGACAAAGTCTGGCATCCACTGGATCCCCGTCGCCTTTCTCTTCATCTAACAACCAGAGTGCGGGCATTTCTATGTGGGTAGGCAGAACTGCCTCCTTGCCATATACAAGCGCGTAGGGGGATGTCTTGATAGATTTCTTGAAAGATATGCGATCCGCCCATAACGCCCGGTTCAGAAGTAGGTGCCACGACCTCTTGTTCCTTTCTACTGTTTTTTTTATAATCTTCAGCAGATTCTTGTTAGTGGACTCGGCCAGGCCATTCCCCTGCGGGTAGTAGTTTGAGGACATCTTGTGATAGATGCCGTATTTGCTGGTGAACTCCGTGAGTACAGCACCCACGAACCCCGGACCGTTGTCCGTAACTATTGCCTCTCGGGACCCCGAAACGGGTAATGAGGCTCTCAAGGAACCCAATGACCGTCTCTTGGTCCGCATGCTTAGTGGGGATCGCCTCACCCCACCGAGTGAAATAATCGGTGGTCGTAAGGATGAACTTATGTCCCGCCGCAGAGTTGGGCGTGATGGTCCCGACGAAGTCCAGACCCCATCGCTGAAACGGAGTCTCGACTTGAATTGGCTGGAGGGGCAAGGGTGCCTTCCTATTCCCGCCGGCGAACCTCTGCATTTTTCACATTTTACACGGACCGCATGTGCGTCTGTGAAGAGGGTGGGCCAATAATACCCGGCTCTGATAATCTTTAAGGCCGTAGGCCTTCCTGAATGATGTCCTCCAGGCATCCCAAAGTGGAACTCTCCGAGGACCTTTGGTTTGTCTGATTCCCTGACGCACCGCAACAGGATGCCGTCAATATTTTTAAAATACAGCCCCTCGGGGCGCAATACATATCTCAAGGCATTCAGCCTAAACCTCCTTCTTTGTGAGGCATTGAGATGATCTGGACATCTCCCTGTGCTAAAATACCACACCAGGTCATTCGTCCAGTCACTCTCCTCTGATAAGGAGTTGGCAAGGTTAATTTCCGCCATTGGATCCTCCCACTGGCAGGCAGAGATTTCAGCTGCAGCACTTCGGGCCAACTCTTGGCACAGGGCCCGGCCTCTGATCAGCTTCGTTGGCCGTACCTCTATGTCAAATTCTTGGATTTTAGCTATCCATCCTGCCCTCTTGTGACCTGGCTCCCCTTGTACAATGAAATTCCTGACGTCCGGATGTATCACAAAGATAGTTATCCGGCTCGGGAGACAAAGTGCTTGAACTTCCTGAGAGATCTCATGACTGCGTGCACCTGCCGCTCAATAAAATTGTACTTTTCTTCATGCGGCTGAATCACCTGGCTTAGGAACGCTATGGGGCGCTCTTCGCCATCATCTCCCTTCTGAGTCAGGACTGCAGCGTAGCTCTCGGGCTCTCCCACCGCGTACAGGATGAAATCCTTGGAATAATCTGGATTTATCAATACTGGAGCTTGCGCGATTCTGGCCTTGATCTCTTCGAAGGCTTGCTTCCTTTCGTCAGTCCACAAGAATTCAGCATTCTTTTTTAGGAGTTCGGCCATGGGCTTGATTACTTGTGCGAAGTCCGGTACGAACTTCCTCACGAAGTTGATTTGGCCAAAAAATGATTGTAGCCCCTTCTTGTCAACTGGGATGGATAAGCGAAGAAGAGCTTCTGCTCTGTCAGGATCCACTGCAAGGCCCTTCTCAGAAATGACATGTCCTAGCAGCTTGCCTTCCTTTACCGCGAAGACTGACTTCTTCGGGTTGATGGAAATGCCGAACTCACGACATCTCTCAAATATTTGCCGCAAGTGGGAGGCATGGTCCTCTCTCTTATGTGAAAATACAATCATATCGTCCAAATAGATGACAATGACCTTGTTGAGCAGCTCCCGAAACGCCAAGTCCATAGCTCTTTGAAATGTAGCGCCGGCGTTAGACAGACCGAAGGGCATGCGCCGATATGCAAACGTTCCCCATTTGGTGGTGAACGCTGTCTTGTGCTGATCTTCGTCCTTTACCCATATTTGGTTGTATCCAGAGAATCCGTCCAAGAGAGAGAACCTCTGTGCTCCAGCAACTACGTGGAGGATTTGATCAATTTGGGGGAGCGGATAATGATCCTTCAGTGAAGCTTGATTGAGGTTTCTGAAATCCACGCAGAGGCGGATGTCTCCATTCTTTTTTCTCACAGGGACCAGATTCGCGACCCAAGATGAGTGCTTGATGGGGTAGATGATTTTGGCCTCCAGCATCTTCAAGAGCTCTGCTTTCATCATGGCTTCAATTTTTGGGTTCATCGCCCTTTGCTTCTCGCCGAAAGGTCTTGCATTATCTTCCAGCTCTATAGTATGCTGGATCATCTCTCTGTCATACCCCTTCAAGTCCTGGTAGCACCAGGCCACAATATCAAGGAACTCTTCGCATAAAGATCTGATCTGCTCCAGTTCCTTTTCAGTGCAGTCTATCCCGACCTTGATCACTTTTCCAGGTTCCAGTTCCAGGTCCATGTACTGCTTGGGGTCCACTTTGATTCTGTGGGATATGGCTCTATCGTTTTGATCAAAGAGACTTTCTAGGGTAATCAGTCCTTTCGGGACATGATTGTTTTTTAACTGTATCAACCCCTCGTATTGCTCGTCATCAGGGTCTCTACCTTCTATTGTACTTGCTTCGTTTATCAAAAAAGTGACGATATCCTCGTCACAGTCGAACACCTGCCAGTGGGTGTCTTTATCAGGCACAGAAGGCCTGTAGATGGTACGAACCGGCTTCGGCTTCTGGACAGTGTCATCAGCCGGGACGTACTTGGCTCCAACAGACGCCAGAATGTCAGCATGCTTATTCTTCTCACGCGATATGGCTTTGACATTCAAAGAGTCGAATGACTCCATCAGATCCCAGACACGGTTACGGTACGCCTTGAGGTAATGCTTCTTGGAGGCGCACTTATTCGTAATCTGGTTGCACACCAGCTCTGAGTCGCCAAAGATCTGCAAATGTCTTACCCCCAGTCTCTCTGCCTTTCTCAAACCCAAGCACAAAGCTTCATACTCCGCCGCGTTGTTAGTGCAGCTCCAAGCCAGCTTGTAAGTGTAGTCCTTCTGGACTCCGGATGGGGAAACCAGAAGTACACCTGCACCGGCGCCATTTTTGCATCGGGCGCCATCAAAGAACAACTTCCATAGCTTTTCTGGTGCAGGTCCAACCTCCTTCTTTGCTGACTGGTCAAGTCTTTCAGGCTGGGTGACGGAGTAACAACCTTGCTCGGTCTCAATCATGGCATTGAAGTCTAGCAAGGAGAACTCATCCTCCACTTGTAATAGCTCAAGGGCCTCTTCTGCCATATCCACCTCTACCAGTTCTTCAGTTGTCAGCTGAACCATGCCATTCTGCGGCTCTTCTCCGGGTATCTTCTCTACCAGAAATGTGGAAGGCTTTTCATTATAGATCTTCAATCTTCTTCCTTTGAAGGGCACTTCCATATGTGAGTAATCCAGAGACAGATATCCACCCAGCTTTGCAGTGAACTCCCTAGAGAGACACATGCCGAAGTAGGGTTCCAAGTCGACCACAACGACCTCTTGGATGACCACTATGTCGAGGGCTTTATGCAGTCGGATCGGGATATCCTTGATGACACCAACTGTCTTGACAGGGGTGCCGTCTAGCTGCAGCACACCTTGGCTGCTCCTTGTATATTCCATACCGATCTCCTCGCAGACGGCTCTCGGCATGACAGTAGTGGAAGCACCAGAATCCACCATGCAGTTGTGTACTATATAGCCTTCCATCCGCAATGACAGATAGAAAGGAGGTGGCCTGTTTTTCCCGGTAGCAGAAACTGTCAAGGGCTGAGCTAACACAGCAGGCTGCGTCGGCTTTCCATATTTCACGCTTTTCAAGGATTCCTGCAACAGGTCAACTTGCCCTGGGAGCAGAAGAGCCTCGTACATACTTATCTTTGCCGGGGTCCTTTTGAGCTCATCAACTATATTGTAGGTTGAAGTGTCGGCTCCCTCTATCTCTTTCGCTGGCTCATACCTGGTCCGGTATTGCTGCGTGGCTTCGACTCTCTGTCTCTTCGTCAGCGACGGATACCTCAGCTTCTCTTGAGCTTGTTCTTTTGTTTCGGCTAGAGGTTGGGCTGCGGGAGCCTTTATCGCGGGAGCCTTGAGCGTAGGGAACCTCTCTTTGGTTGTAGGAGGCAAAGGTGACTTGTTAGGTGGTAGCCCAGCAAGCTGCGCCCTCTCTCTTCTGGCGTATACTTTCAACGGCTTTGTTTGGGCCGTGGCAGCCTCAATGGGCCTTCTGCCTTCCTTGGTCAAGAGCGACACAAGATCTTCTTCCGGGACTGCAAAGTTGCCTTCATCGTCCAGGATCATGTATGCTTCGTCCTCCATGGCGCTGCCCGCAAGGGTCTGAAGATAATGCTGATGCAACGTGCAACTCTCCTCTCCATGTGGATCGTTGCATGTGGAGCACCAGTTAACCTGGTCAGAAGTGCCAGGTTGAACCTCATTGGCAGCATTCCTTGCCGGGGGCCTTTGCGCTTGCGCAGCTTGATCTTTTGTTAGCGTCGGGGGAGGATATGGTCTCCTTGGAAGGAACTCCATCTGGGCTTGCTTCTTCTTCATTATTGTCATATCGTTGGAAATAGTATGATAACCAGAGGCCAGAGCCCGTACCTCCTGAAGGATTTTATTCTGAATGTCATTATCAGCAGGCGCCGGCCGGGCCGGCGGAGGTATTGCAGCTAATGGTGGAGGTGCAGAATACGCCGCGTAATGAGGGGGAGCTGGGAGTGCGGGATACTGCGGAGGTGGAGGTGGCGGATTAGGATAATGGATCTGAGGCTGACCATAGGGGTTTATAATCGGTGCTGGATTCCATGGCTGTTGGGGGTACTGATTTGATGAGGATGGCATTACACCAGACGCCGATGGGTATTGGGACTGAGGGAAATCAGGATAGATGGGAGGCTGCATTCTATGCGGAAGTCTGCCTATAGAGATTATGTCTAATTCTGCTTGCTGGGCAGCTTCGTATAGGGCAGGGAAAGTGTCGACCCGGGCTATCTTGAGAAGTAGGCAAATATCCGAATTGAAAGACCTCAGGTAATAGTGTGCAGCTTGACCCGCCGGAGGTCGCAGTTCGCGAGGTACTCTCTTCCAGGACCTTGCAAACCTTATGTTGAAGTCTGATATCTCCTCTTGCGGGTGGCGTTGGATACTCTGAAACTGATGCAACAATGAAGAGGGGTCGGCAGACTCGTTGCATCCCTTTACGAGCCTGCCTGCCAACTGAGGCCACCCCGTGATAGCTCCTTCTGGCAAAGATCTCCACCAGTAGAGAAGCTTCCCTCTCAGAGAAAGAGCCAATAGACGGGTCTTGACACTCTCACTCGTAATAGAGTGCAGTGCAGCCAAGGCCAAAATGTCTTGGATGTGCTCATATGCCGTTTTCCCGGAGCCATCGTAAGTAGGGATGGATTTCAAGGCAGCGGGGGGCACAACCTCTTGTCCAACTAGAGCCAAGGGCCCTGTGGAGTCAACTGCTGGGAAGAGGTCGTCATCATTTTGTTGGGCAGCCATGTCTTCTTCCTCTCCGGTCGTGTACTCGGTATCAGTGTTGTCCGAAGTTGTAGGTTGCTCTTCAATTTCGGCCTCTTCGACTTCAGCTTCTTCGATCTCGGCTTCGAATTCGTCTATGTGAGCTTGGTAGTCAGCCAGCCTTACGCGCTCTCCAGGAGCGTTGATGTCAATTTCGTAGAGATCAGGCTGGTTTCCCGGATTCCTTGCTCTCCACCTTCTTGTATGCATGAAGGCGCTTGGACCGGTCTCACGGACTCAGAGGATATTCAGGTACTTGCAGAGTCGCCAGGTGTTCTGATTTAACAGCAATGAAGCGAACACCAATGCTTCGATTCTGTTTTGGGTGGGAAACTCCCGTGTCCCACCGGGCGTGCCAGAGAAACTGTTGGTTACGAATCTGCCACTAGGATAGGATTTAGTGTAATGCGCCCTAGATTCGCCTAACAGATTGAAAGGCCGGAAGGAAGGAATGCCTTCCGTGCCAATCTCCGGAGGAGGCCGGCTTCCTATGTTTTCTCGATTGTTTATCAGCTCAGAGTGCAGGAAAGAAATTATAAATGCAGAAAGAAATATAAATGTATTTGTATTGGGTGGGGAGGATAAGCAGCACAACAACTATCAATCACCACTACTAACAACAATTAAACACAGAATACGTTGCAAAAACTATCAATGTCATTCATCCTATGTATCCTCTACCTTTGCATTCCAGGAATACTTAACTATCAAATACCGATATCCAGATAGCAGAATAACAGTAAGCAATAACATAAGCAACATGAGGCAGAAATGCTAAGTAAAGGCAGCATACAGAACAAGAACAGTCAATAGAGCCAAGTGTATTTTGTATTCAGAAGCAAACGCACAACTACAATGGTTCCCTAGCAATATATCCCCCTTCCACCCTTTTACAATGATATTGCCGAGCTATTTATAGCGCAAATTCCCCCCCATTACATCATTGGGCACAGGATCCCAGACCTGACAATTAACCGAAGAAGCTGACAAAGCTGACAAAAGCGGCAAAAAGCGGCTGATGTTGACCTCTGCCGGCATGGAATGTGCTTGCGGTAAGGTCCACCTGAAGGATTGGCAGCTACGTGGCGGTGAGGGGATGATGCTCCGAGTCAGCTTGACTGAGGGCAGCTTAAGTACAATAATCCAATTCACGCTCGCACACCACCCGTCACATCTCTGACTCGAATCCCGAGGCTGGACACCTGTCAGAATCTGATAAGGGACAAATCTGCCTTGGGATCTCGTCTCTCTTTCTTGCCCGACTTCGCCCGGAATTGGAGCGCAATCAGACAGCGCAAAGGGGAAGTAGCGCAGTTGGGGAGGCCTCCGTGCCTTAGAAAATTTCCGGGCTGTCTTCAACATTCTGCCCGAGTGCGCACAAGTAAGTGGGCGCAGCCCGACTTCGCTGCGAAGTCGGGTTGCGCACCCAACACTTAGCCACTTTTTCAGCCACATCGCCCCGACTGCGCATGAACTTGAGGGCGCAGCCCGACTTCGCTGCGAAGTCGGGTTGCGCACTCAACACTTAGAAATTTTCAGGGCTCCACTGATGCCCAGGTGCGCACAGAAATGAGAGCGCACCCCGACTTCGCTGCGAAGTCGGGGTTCGCTCTTATACTTAGCAAAATTTCTGATCATCTCTCCGCACTTCGGCTCCCCAAGTGCGCTCAAACTCAAGGGCGCAGCCCGACTTCGCTGCGAAGTCGGGTTGCGCAATACCAATACTTAGAATTTTTTAGGGGCCTTTTGCTCTCTTGGGGAAATTGACAGGAAAAAGGAAAGGAGGAAAGGGGGGGGAATGAAGGGAATGAAACTGATGGAAGGGAAGAAAGGGGATAGTGGAGAAAGGGAAAGGAGGAGGAGGGAAGGGAGAGCAGCATCCTTACAAGAAAAATGAAGACATGGCACCCCGTGCAAAATGTGGCAACAGGGAGAAGGAAAGATTATCTTTCAAACAAGGGCAACACAAGTATATTATTAATCTGAAAAATCATACGGTGAGTCAGGATATAGCAACTTCAGATGATTCGGGGTCCTGTTCATCAGATGGTGATGCAGGTTATGAACCCGACGAGGAAGGAGTGTTGGAACTTGATAACTGCACGGAGGACGACTATGACCAAGACAAGGGTCTACTACACTGGCATATGGAAGATTCGAAGTATTCCTTCCCCAATGTCTGTGCATAGAAGCAAAAACAGAGACCAAAAGGGATGAGGCGCAAGAACCTAGAAAATAAATTAGTAACAAAAGAATGACAGCAGCGGATAAGGACAAATACCGGGAGAAGTGGACATTTCCCAAGAATTTTGCAGAATTCACGATGGGGGAAGCAGTCATCAAGGAGAAACCAGCCCACCCCATCGCGACACTAAAAGCAGCAGATGAGCCTGAATCAATAAAATATGAAGGCCCGAAGATGATTCAGGTAAACTTGGGAGAGGAAGGTGAAGAGAAGATGATCAAATGTGGAGACGATTGGGATCCAGTCCTCAAAGCAACAACAATTAAGATTTTTATGGACTACAAGGATGTTTTTGCTTGGACGTATAGAGACTTGAAGGGAGTACCACCCGAGCTTTGCGTACACAAGATTTCTCTGATAGAGGGCGCACAACCAGTGAGAAGGCGTCCTTACAAGATGAATCCTAAATATGCAGCAAAAGTGAATGCCAAAATCGAGAAGATGCTAGATGCAGGCATTATATTCAAGGTTACGACAAGCAAGTGGGTTTCACCAATCGTGATCACTCTAAAACGAGTAGATAAAATCCGAATCTGTGTCGATTTTAGAAGTTTGAATGCCGTAACTATAAAAGATCCCTTCCCAATCCCATTCACGGACTCCATACTCGAATAAGTAGCTGGCCACGAGATCTATTCATTTTTGGATGGATTCTCGGGGTACAATCAGATCAGCATAGCAGAAGAAGACAAGTTGAAGACTACTTTTGTGGTGGAGAATGGAATATATGCATACAATCGTATGCCATTTGGCCTATGCAATGCACCCGCTACTTTCCAAAGGATCATCTTATATATCTTTGATAAAATGTCCACAGGGAATTTTAAAGCTTTTTTAGATGATTGGTCGCTGTATGGGAGGATGCAAGAACATCTAAAAGCTCTGGAAGAATTCATGGGTTTATGCAGGAAGGCGCGAATCGCACTTAACCCAAATAAATGTGTCTTGTTGGTGCCATACGGGAAGCTGTTAGGACACATAGTCTGCCAAGAAGGATTAAAACCCGACTCGGACAAGATACGGGTAGTGTTACTAATGGAGGAGCCACATGACGTGAGCTCAGTTAAAAATTTTCTGGGAACCATCGGATACTACAGGAGGTTTATCCAAAATTATGCATTGACGTCTCACCCACTAGACGCACTGACACGGAAGAATGCCCCATTCAGATGGACAGAGGAACACCAGGTGGCGTTTGAAGGATTGAAGGAACACCTGGTGAAGCACCTATCCTGGTTTACCCTAACTGGGAGAGAGAATTCCATGTCCATGTGGATGCCTCAAACTTTACGATTGGATGCGCATTAGCACAGGAAGGCTAATTTGGATTGGATCAGCCCATATACTTTCTAGTAGTCTATTGTCAAAAGCCGAAAAGAATTATAGTACAACAGAGCGAGAAGCATTGGGAATGGTGTACTCGGTACAGAAGTTCAGACACTATTTATTGGCGAACCTTTTTCTTTCTATGTAGATCACCAGGCTCTGTTATACTTGATCAATAAACCAATGATCTATGGACGAGTAAGTCGATGGCTCGTCACTCTGCAGGAATTCGTGTTTAGAGTGGTAGTAAGGTCAGGGAAGAAACACGTAATAGCGGATCAGTTGTCAAGGATTCGCTTAGGAGAACCTACAGAGGGAGGAATACAAGATGAATTTCCCGATGCACAACTGTTCATGATTAATGCTATACCTGGGTGGTATAAGCATATCGGGGAATATCTGTCGACAGGGAAGTTGCCAGAGGAGTTGACGACAGCGGAACAACGGAAGGTAATTACAAAGTCAGCACCCTTCACCTTGATTGCAGGACTGCTATATAAGATGGGGGAGGATCAGATACTTCGACGATGTATAATGGAAGATGAAGTACAACAGACCCTGAGGGAGACACACGAGGGACTGGCAGGAGGACACATGGGACCAGATGCGACAAGGAAAGTGTTGTTGGCAGGTTTGTGGTGGCACACCCTCTTTCACGATGCTAAACAGTTTGTGACAGCATGTGATACGTGCCAAAGAACAGGGAAACCGTTGAAAAGAGACTTCATGCCACTACATTCGTCGCAGCCTCAAGAACTGTTCGAAAGATGGGGGCTGGACTTTGTAGGTCCTCTAAAGACAAGTCGAAGGAGGATGCCGATACATCGTAGTTGCAACGGAGTACCTCACAAAATGGGTCGAAGCAAGGGCTTTACCAGACAACTCGGCAAGAAGCACGACTCGCTTTTTGTATGAACAAGTAATTACATGGTTTGGGATACCTCTACAACTGACAAGTGACAGAGGCGGCTATTTTGTGAATGCAATTATAAAGAATCTAACGGAAGAGTTCAAGATCTTCCACTCACTATCAAGTCTGTACTACCCCAGAGCAAACGGACAGGCGGAGGCGATGAATAAGGTGCTGGTGTCCATCATGTACAAGAAATGTGGAGTAGAGGGAGCCGATCGGGAGGAAAGACTACCAGCGGTTCTATGGGCATATAGAACAACTTTTAAGCCAACCACAAATAACACACCTTTTCAACTGATGTACGGGCAAGAAGCAGTGGTACCAGTTGAATTCCTTATACCAAGTTTGAGAGTAGCAGTCGACAACCGGTTGAGTGAAGAAGAAAGCATCCAGGAGCGACTGACAGCCTTGGTACAATTAGATGAGAAACGGGTGATGGCTCAATGGGCAACGGAGGTAGCGCAGAAGAGAAGGAAGTTCTGGCATGATAAACACCTTTGGAAGATGGACTTGAAGGCTGGTGGACTAGTTCTAAAATACAACGGTAAGAGAGAACTCAAGCCGGGGAAATTAAAAACCCTGTGGCTTGGACCCTTCCAGGTGGATGAAATACTAGAAAACGGGACTGTTATACTAAGGAAATTAGATGGAACATTATGCCCCGAGGTAATCAATGGTTCCAAGTTGAAGGTATACAAGCCACGTGCGGAAGTCAACATGATTAACTCGGAACAAACGGGAACTTCCAAAACGGAAGAAGAAGATTCGGGCACACAACCTTCCAAAAATAACGAGCAGGGTAGCGTTGTTCGAGGGGAGGAAACGCATAACCTGGATTGGTTGTTTGGGAGTGAGGAAGAGCAATCAATGGAACTCTCAAGTAACAGCGAAGGGGACCAACTCCAAGTCATGACGGAGGTCGCTCAACAGGAGGTTCTGGAAGAAGATGAAGAAGACCGAGTTAGATTGATGTAGCGAATGAGAATGGAAACACATCGGCTGCAAGAGGAATATGAAACTCTGAGACAGTACAACAATCAGCTACGGGAACAGGTGATCCAAGAGTTGGACACAACCATGCACAGGGTAAATGAAAGGCATGAAGCTCGCCTAGCAGAGTGGGCAGACCTGAATCAAGGGGAACTGAGAAACAGTGCAATAGGGAACTCTTCGGAAAGCAGTTTATTCTCCTTGGAAGAAGAACAGGAAGCCGTGACAAGTCCAAGGGAACATAGATGGGGAAAAGCAAAAGTAACTGCTGCACTTTCTAGGAGTTCTTCTTCAGCCTCGCTAAAAATTGTATTAAATCCAGAAGAATCCTCAAGTAGAGAAGTAGCAAACTTTCAGGAAACAAGAGATTCTCCAGAAAGACCCAGGAGATGGGAAGCAGGACAAAGCTCGACTGCTAAATATCACATAAGTAGGGGGAAGTGGCAGCAATAATATGGAAGGATATAGAAATGGTACCTGAAAAAGCAAGAACTGGAGGGTGGTTGGAAGACTCTAGCAGCAACGATAATCTACTGCGGGACCCAGATATCCCAGTTGCCAGCCCTAACTCAGACAACATAAGGCAAAGGGAGGAAGATCGCAATCGGCAAGCGGGTGTCAGATTCCTGGAAACTGCGCAGATAATTGAAGACGATACTTCACTAAGTTCACAAGATGAATACAATGGAGGATTGAATGGGGATGGCATACCCGAAATACCACCGACTCGTGCATGGAGAACACCTTATGCTGGAGCCATGAGACGCCCAACTAAACGAGAAGAGGTAGCTAGGTATCGGATGGCTACACTAGATTTGCGACAGCATAGAAGAGAAGTACGGAGATTGTAGCAGAGGGTTCAAGAAACTTCAGTCTGGCCACTCAATACGGTAGATGGAAATGACTCAAGTACTGATTCAGTCTTTTCAGAAGAGTACCGGGAAAATTTGGCCCATTGTACCATACGACGACAATTTGAGCAAAGCAGATGGAGACGAAGACTGATGAGAGCCGATAGGAGACTGAGGATCTTGCAACAACTAACACCTGAGCCAAGATCACAACCTATAAACGAGACCCGTAGCAGAGATAATTTAGGTACCTTCGGGAGACCGCAAGGAACCCCGAGAGTACCTGACCAAGGGAGGAGTGTGGTTGACCTCCGTCTCGGTAGCTTGAGAGGAAGAAATTCCCCTCTCGCTACCAATAGGTCGACTGGTTCTCGCTTTGGACCGCGAGGCCCATCTGAGAACTTAGTCCAAGTCAACCCATCAATTCGTGCTGCTGAGAATAGACCGAGAGGTCCATCTCAGCGAGCTCGTAGGAACTGGAGACGTCGTAAGGAACGACTGAGGGACTGATCGAATCTTGGGCAAGGGGGAGTACGACAACCCAACATTAGGGAGATTCGATCTGATAGAGGCCGAGGACGCGGTAACCAGGTCTACGGAAGGAGAGATTGGGACCGTAATCCCAATCTAGACCAAAGGAATCAAGCACGGGCAGTTGCAGGTAATGATTGAGGTCGAGGACAAGGTCGGAGATCTAGACGACCCCATGAGAATGGAGAACACCAAGGGTAGCAACTGACCCGGCAGGCGGAAATTGATCAGCAAGAAAATGGGAGAATAATATATACTTATTTGGATACCTATATAATACTCCGACATAATGATGGAAGGACTGAACAAATTCCACTAGTGTCTGATTATCCCGAACGACCAAACCAGACTAGCAGCCACCAGGAGGGAGTAGCAGAACCCCAGGATAATATTATCAGTCAAGATGGGGAAGAAGATCGGATGGCCGAAGAACGATGGGAACAAATTAGCCCGAGAAATGAACAAGTCAATAATAATGCCAGACGATGGGATAGTAGGAATCAATCCCAAGAGCCAGCAAGAAGACAACAGACGGAAGAAAGAGAAGAACAAGATTGGCGCATTATACCGCGAGAAAGAATAAGACAACCACCATAGTCACACTCAGGAACTTCCCCAAGACGAAACAATCGTCGAAGACGGCAGGCGACGGAAGAGATAAACACTGATAGTGATGATGACTTTAGTAATTTCGGAGAAAATATCCGTCATCAACAAAATTCGACCTCAGATGCATGGGAACTGCGCATTGGCTTGACCATGCGGTTCATCCGTCGACGTTAAGTTATAGACGTCGAAGACAATTTTGAAAAAATATAAAAATTCTAAAAATTCAAAAGTCAACATAAAAAGTCAAAAAGCAGGAAAAAGACAAAATATGAAATAGGGAAGAAGATGGAATAAGGACACCTAGATGTCTAGGAAGGCCGACGTGTCGCGCATGCATGCAACCAGGTAGTTGGAGCGGTTGGGAGAAAATCTATAGAAGGAGGAGAAGCCTCATTCTTCTCACATCGCTCTCAAGTAGCAAGGAGGCGGACGAGAAGAAACAGAGTGCGCGACAGGGGAAGCAGGAGTTGCAGACAGTGTTGCATACGGCTAGGGTAGTGGACAACGGCTAGTTGACGGTTGACGGCAGGTGGAGTAGAAAGACGAGCAGACGGCTGCACCAGACGTCTAGCCTGCCAACGGCTGCAACAAACGTCTAGCCAGACGGACGGCTACACTGTCAGACGTCTAGCCAGTCTGACGGCTGGACTGCTGGATGGCTGTACCAGACGTCCAGCTAGACTTGACGGCTGGACAAGGCAGACGGCTACCGAGCCAGACGTCTGCAGGGAAGAGACGGGCATAGCATTCGACGGCTGCTGAACCAAACAGCTCGGATACCTGACGCCTAGGGCCATCCAAGGGGAATATGAGGTCATCACAGCATAAAGGCGGAAAGACTTCTGCCTGGAGTGAACCTGAACCGGAATCAGTGGTAGCCAAGCGGTTACGGCACCAGCAAGAGGTTGCAATGAGAAGTCAGCTGAAAAATACAAAAGCTGGACAGTCGAGGGGGAGAAGAGAAGTACCGAAAATGGCAACCCGTCGAGGGAAGGAGATCCACCCAAGTGGAAAAGCACCAATTCTAGTAGAGGAGATGACCTGGGTCTGTCCGACAGGAGAATTTTTCCGGCAGTGGTGGGCAAATGTACCCAGGGATCATCCGGTGAAATCCAAGATTAAGGAAGCGGGGGTACATTTTATTTTGCAGGCTCCTCACTTTGACCGGGAGATCTTTAAGGAGTATCTAGTGCAGATGCTGGAGACCTATGATGAGAGAAGGCACAACCAGTGTTGAATGAAAGGGATCCGAAGAAGACGACAGAGCTAATTATGAGTGTGACAACTCTCACAAAGGAAGAAGTAGAGAATATGCTCAGTGTTCACGGCGGAAGAGGAGTCAAGCAGCCACAACTCCGGAATGAAGGATATGAAGTGATAATGAACGTGATCATGTCTAGGCTGTCGGGAGAGCAACGAAGTTCAGATCTGCCAATTTGGCTGATTCCGTATCTACAAGGAGTAGAACGGGGAGAACAATATGATTGGGCAACATATCTGTCCAATCGGATATAGACATTTCTGCTAAGAACAACAAAGAATTTCTCGATGATGTTCCATGCAATTGGACTGATTCTGGATGTGGTGGCAAGAGCAAAAATTTCTATCCCAAAATTTAAGGCTTACAGGGACGTGCCACCAGAAGCATCATCCATCTGTAGGTGGATAGAATCGCCAACTAGGAAGACGCCAACAAAGAAGGCAAGGGTAAATCAGACATCCCACAAACCGCGTCAGGAGAAGCTGGTGGTCGCGTTAGAAGAGGAGGATAAGGGAGCCACACAGACTTGGGAGTCGGACGTACAAAAACAAAAATAGGCTCAATCTCCAGATGAACCCAAAAAAAGAAGGGGCCATTCGATGTGCCTCCACAGAATCTCTCGCAGGAAGCATTACGGAAGATAGCAAAGAATATGGAAGTAGCTCGTACTCGGGAACTACAGCCAACAGAAGAACCTGAGTTTTCCACAACAGCTACAAGGCAGGATCCGGTAGCTAGAACAAGTTCAGCTAATCCAGTAGGAATAGAGGAGAGGATTGTTGCAGAAGAGCACATAGTGCGTATGGGTTCACCTGATGTATCTGAGAAACCAGTGGCAAGACCGACAACATTGGCAGATACGTTGAGCACATTTTCCATTGAGGAGATGTTCGCTACAGCGGAAAAGATAGCAGCAGCCAGGAAAGCTGTAGGAATAAGTAGTAGTTATGGAGTGGAACTTCAGCCAGCAGTTACAAAACAGTGGGAGAAAGGAACAAAAGAGCCCACAAAGGAAACACCAACAGAGATTTCGGGTATAGGTAGCACTAAGGATGGAAAAGAACAGTCACTGGAATAGGTAGACCTAGAGAAAAACAAAAAACAGGACGAAGAGGATAGTGGAACCGTGGGACAGGCTACAGGAAACCCATCTGTTCGCCAACAAGATAAAGGCAAAGCAAAGGCACAGGAGACCGAACGGATCGATGCTTGGTCCCAGGAGATTCTCCTTAAGTTACCGAATTTTATGGATCCCTCAGATGAAATGGATGAGAACGCAACACGTTGTTTCAAGAAATTTGGCACAAGTGATGCAGATTTTGAGTTTACAGTTCAACAGCGCCTGTATGGGCCAATGGAAGAAATGGCAAGGCATGGTGGAAGAAGAACTTGATCGATTGGTTCAGTGGGCAGTTTAGGGACCTTGGCGAAGAGATATTTCCAAAATTTATGCAAGGCAACCCTGGTCACTACCTACAGGCTGAGTGCAAACAATGGAAGATATAGCCGAATTACCAGACATAACACCAAATCTTTATTGTGAGACTGAACAGATTTATGTTTGCGGCCAAGGCAAGAATCCACCACGGGTTACGGAGCACATCACACAGGTGGAAGTGGTGCCAGAACTATTGCCAATGTATACATAGTTGAATTTCCTCGCACATTTGTTGCAGTGGCTGGGTGAGGGAATCAAACACATTAGTATAGCCAAGGACATCATGGAGTAAGAAGTTACACTGACTTTGTTGGAAAAGGATAAACTCTTAGCTGAGGGCATGGAACGCATGGAAAAAGTTCACGAAGGGATGAAGGAGGTCAATGCAAGTTTACAAACTGAGTTGGTAGACGAGAATCTGAAATTGCAAGCGATAGCGAGAAGAGATAGACCAACTCAAGAACCAAAAAGAAGCTGTTGGTTAAGCAGGCAACCGCATTTGCAGTCAGTAGAATCCAGCAGGAGCGCACTTGGGCTCAAGAAAAAGAACTGTTGAACAGAAATGCAGCTTTGGAGGAAGAACTGCGGAGGGCAAAACAACAAACAGGTGCACCAACAGCTTCTCTTCAGAGGAATTGTTGAAGGATATGTTCCACAGCCGAGAAGCAGAACTACTGACGAACCTGAAGAAGACTGAAGAGCGAGCAAATACCTTTGAAGTTGAATGGGCAAAATATTATAACCATGCCAAAAGATTCAAGGAGGAACGGGATCAATATCGTCAAAGGCTTCAGGACTATGAACAATCACAGTAGGTTGGTACACCAACAGAAGTACAACAAACTGAGGCTGGAACTTCAGCAATGGAGCGGAGAAGGTCGTTGAGGACATCGACTTCTTCGAAGGGGAGGATAGATGTAGACAACAGTTCTAAGCCCTAGGACTGACTGCACATCCTCCAACAATTTTGAATGTAATTGAGCAATTTTGTCTAAGTGTTGGCATCAGACGTCCAGTCTGTAAGTCAAACGTCCAGTGTTGCCAGTCACCAGACGTCCAGTTTTGTCAGACGTCTGGTCTGACTGCCAAACGTCTAGTCTGATAGCCAGATGTCTGGGCTAGTGGCCTGACAGCTAGTTAACAGAGTTAGACGTTTAATTAGCAATTAGTTAGCAGATTCGGTTGTAGAAGTGGTTGGGGAAGTTGGGGGAATTTGGTTGGGATAACCAACTTCCAGCCCTATAAATACCCCCTTTTCAAACATTTGTAGAGAAGGAGAGACAAACAGAGAGAGCACAGACTTTGTCTGAGATCACCATTGTATGCTGTAATCGTGATTGAATCATAATACAAATACTGTTATTCTGATCCATATTCTGTGTATGCATTGAGTGTTGAGTTGAGTTAGAGGTTGTTGCCATATCCTCCTTAGCCAAATTCGCCCACCCAACTCCAATCACATTTGGAATTTCTTTCTGCACTTTTATCTCTTTCTGCATTTTTATCTCTTTCCCTGCACTCTTATCTTAACACAACCCCACAGGAAGCCGGCCTTCTCCGGAGATTGGCATGGAAGGCATCCCTTCCTTCCGGCCTTTCAATCTGGTGGGCGAATCTGGGCGCAATAACAAAAAATCCTTTCCTCATGGCAGATTCGTAACCAAGGAAGATATTCGCAGCGAAGTCGGGTTGCACTCTTGTACTTAGCCAAATTTCGGTCCTTTTCCGTACTTCGCATTCCTGAGTGCGCTCAAACTTAAGGGCGCAGCCCGACTTCGCTGCAAAGTCGGGGTGCGCTCTTAGACTTAGAAATTTTAGGGACCTTTTGCTCCTTTTTGGGAAATTGACTGGAGAAAGTACAAGAGGAAAAAGGGGAAATGACGGGAATGAAACTGACAGAAGGGGAGAAAGGGGATAGTGGAGAAAGGGAAAGGAGGAGGGAAGGGAGAGCAGCATACTTACAATGAAAACATGGTACCCCGTGCAAAATGTGGCAACAGTTGGAATATTTACTTTGAATAGCTATAGCCAAAAGACCCCAACTGCCAACCATATGGTGAATAACTACCTCTTTTGGGTCCCAAAGGCAAGCAATGCCACCATAAGTCCCCTAGGAACTAAGGGAAACCACTTTTCCAGCTGGCCAAATTTTACTAGCAATTGATTCCATTTCCTCTATTGACATCTTCGTTTCTTGAAGGAAAACAAGATGTGGATGATTTATCTAAATCATTCTTCTAATTTCATTTTGTTTTGAAAGACTCCCTTTGAGTCCTCTAATATTCCAAGTGATGATCTTCATTAATACCAGGGCTAAAAAATTTGGGAAGGGTATTAATCTTACCTTCCTCTACAGGCTTTTCACCTTCTTTTACTATATGTTGTTGATTGGTCTTGCGACCTGCCTTTTGATTAGAATCCATCTTTAGTTTTTTTTTCCCTATTTCTTGACTTACTCCAATTGAATCTGAGATGGATTCTACCCTTGAAGAATGCATGTACACAGCCAAAGTGTTACCAGAAGGTTCAACAAAGTCTATATTGGAACCTGTATTATTTGAAGTTTTAACATGTAAAAGACTGTTTTTCTTGTGTATGTTTTCTACCTTTTTTTTCTGTTGAAAACCTTTGACGTGTCAATTGTGGCATTGCCCTTTTAGCTTATATTGTCATTCACTTATAAATTTCATATCTAATGAATGGGTGAACATTGATGTTATTTGAATTTTCATGTGTTGATTGATCACACACTTTCCTCACTATGGTTTAAACCCATATTTGTTTTGAATCACTCACACACTTAATCTTTCATGCATTTTTAATTTTCACACTTTATTTTCTGCATTTTATTTTCCACGCTTTACTTTTCATGCAATTAGTGTAGGTTGATGTAGGAGTATTCCACAAGGACTTTGGGGAGCTGACCTAAATCCGTAGGTTGGGAGGAGGCATTTGCGCTCCCTTCGAACTTTGTTGAAACTAGAATTGGGGCGCAAACACTAAATTAGATGTTGAAACTATTCCTCAATTCAACAAGGACCAAGCAGGTTCTATCTCAAGTCATTTTATTTTGTTTATTTTAGCGATGACTTTGCCATCATTGTGGAACAACTTAAATTCCTTCATGAAGCCTTCCTACAACTCCTCCCAAGTCTAGCACTTTCCCTCTGGGAATTACAAGTACCAATCTATTGCAGTTCCATGTAGTGTTAGAAGGAATAACCACCTCCAATGTGCTTCATTCATATGCCCATTGGCTTTCTACATTGTATGGCAGATCTTTTAATGTTTGATTGGATCCTCTCTTCCATCACCATGAAACATGGGACACTTGTATGTCATGTGATCAGTTGATTCAGCATAGGCAACAATTGTTTGCATGTCTCACTCTCATCATATGCATCTTCAAACACAACACATTGGAGTTGTTCTTGTGTCAAACGCCCATATCATGCACTATTGGTCACACCAATCTGCAGTCGCTTTGATGATGGACTTCCTTCCTACTCACCATTAGGCACACCAACTTGTATTTGCTCCAATGTCAGACTCCTACCTTGTGCACCATCAAGTGCACAATCCACTTCAATCACCATTAACCTTTATTGTGAAACTACATTTTCTCTATTGTCAGACTTGTCAATTAGCCCTTCATTATCATGCTCAATTTCATCATGCCCTTCATCATGAATGGCTCTATTGACATGACTTTCCTCAGTATGTGGCCTTCATCATGCCCTTCATCACAGATACCTGTATTAGCTGGACCTCCATTGACACACATGCCTTCATCACAGATACATCTGTGGGCATGACCTTTGTCAGCATGCATGCTTTCATTACACCCTATGCTATCATGCATAAATTAATCACACCTTGCATCACAGATGTCTTTGTCATCTGGCCCTTTGTCAATGTCAATCAACACGTGTAAATCACTTTCTATTGCAGACTACAATCTTCCCTCCTCAAAGGGAAAGGAGCACAGTTGGACTATGCCACTCATTGATTATGTTATAATCATCTCATTGTCTCTATTGCATACCTTCTTGAGCAAGATTCTTGTCACAACTTTATGTCACCAACCTCAACCCAATTGCTTATAGCCAATGATGCCAAAATGTAGAAATAGATTGCATCACACTAAATGTAATTCCATTATATGTAAATAGACAAAGATACACAATGGGAATAACTTACAAATACATGTGGATACATTGCACACACAACATGTATCCTTCACAACCCAGTTATCTATAACATAGTTGAGAAAATATGTAAAAATTCCTGATTCGAGCCGATTTTTCCTGATTCATAGCCTGGCTGATTTTTGCCAATACTTTTCCAAAAAACTGTGATATGCATGAAAAAAAAATTCTCAATGAAAATTTGCATTTTATTCCGTTTTTTCAATGAAAATTTCTTGATTTTTAGGCTATTTTTCCTGATTTTTTGTCGATTCCCGATTCTTTTTCCATGCTGATTCCGATATGATTCCAATTTTCCCAACTATGATCTATAATACATCAAGGTACAATAAAGCATACAACACTTGCAGACTTGGCTTGACTAGCATCAACCAACATCATATTTTGATGACCTACCCCATCTCTACCCACATAGATGTGTACTTTCAGTTGACATAGGACCAATAGACGGTTGGCAACTGCCTACATACTACCAAACTACCCGTACACATCAGAACATTAAAATACTCCATAACACGACACAATATGTATCACAAAGATATACCCCATATCATTAAAAAATATTTATCACAAATACATATAGCCACATACACACACTGGAACACTATGAGACAACACTTAGATTCAAAAACTCTATTTACACATATCATCAAGACATGGCACATGCATCCATGCACACATGTGCTCATACACTCATGCATTTATGCAGATTTGACAATTATTCATGTGTCAAATCGTCTTCCTACAAATATTTCTAGTATGGATTGGGTAATGAATTTGGTTTACTTGAAATAGATACACTTTGTACCCTTGGTTTGTAGACAGTCAAATTGATATGTCCTTAATTGCTGAATCAGTTTTGGTATTATGTGTTATTTTGTAATTGTATGCAAAGTGTTTGACAAAATGTGTGTGCATATATTTAATTATGTTGTAAAGTGCAATTTAATATTGTACGTAAGAATAAAGTCATGTTAAGTCATGTAAGTCGGCTAAATAAGAGTTATAAACTATTTTGTCTTGTAGTGGGAAATGTCAAGTAATGCAAGAGCAAATGCATATGAAATGTAATTTGAGGGAAGTTATAAGGTAGTTGGAGGGTAACTACTTTTTGGGTGTATAAATAAGCCCTCCCCTCATTCATTCAAGTTGTTCGTTCATTCACGGTGGTTGTTCAAGCATTGAAGGCAGTCATGCAGATTGATGGAATAGTGCAGTCTAGTCTTGTATGCAGCCATGGAGAATATTCTGCCTAGGGTTTGCAGGCTGTAGATTGTAATGCTGAAACTGTAATGCTGTATCATAAATGCCATTGTTAATATAAAACTGCCTGTAATTACTGTTATCTACCATTGCTGCTGCTATTGCTTCTATTGTTGTTATTGCTGTTGTTATTATTGTTGTTGCAGGTTTTCTGTGCATTATTATTGCTATACTACAATAACTGCAGATCTGTAGGATTATTTAAGTGGAAATGGAATTGTATGTAGCATGTTAAATTTCATTTCTACATGGTTTTTACTAGTTGGTATCTTTGTCTTGTTTTATCATTTATTTTTTCAAAGAACATAAAAACTTCTGTGCAGAAGTATAAAAATTATTACTTCTTTAATTGAAAATTTGTTTGGTCATATAGGCATTGTTATATGCAGTTTAAGAGAGAATATTTATTGTTATCTTCTAAAGATAACTGCAAAAGATAAGATCTGTTTTCTTGAAAAAGAAGAGATGGAGGTATTTGCAAGAGCATCATTTTCTTTGTTTGCATTTATTATAATAGCTTCTTTTTGCAGATTTATGGATATAGGATGTCACTGTGGGCAGAGCATTTTGCAAGTGTTATGAAAGACTTTAATGATCCAAAAAGCCTGAACTGTGTTAAAACGGTAAATGAGATCGCTGAATCAAACTGGGATAAATTCGCAAAAGATGATGTAATAAAGATGAAGGGGCATCTTTTGAAATATCCAGTTGAGATCAATCCAGATGGAAAAGTTGGACCACTGCCTGGGTATGAGAATTTCCCTGATGTTGGGGGAAAAATTCTGGGGACATCTAGCACTCTCCCTGATAATCTTACTACTTGATGTAACACCACTTGTAACATGATATGTATCTGGTATTTGATACAAAGGTTTAGATGGAGATGCAATTGTTTGGAGTTCGTGACAATGTAAATAGAAGAAAGAAGTTAACAAGAAAACTGTTGTTAGTCTCAGCCCATTGTGATCATAGAGGTAAATGTTGTATCATATGCATTGGTATCCATTACAAAATTGGCTTTATTTTTGTTTCATGTACAAAATAAAGCTAATTACTTTGACTGATTCATACTATGGACATTCTTAATACAAAAGGGATATTTTGGTTGAAGATATGACATTTATTTGCTACTGATTACTGCATTGTTTTAACATGCTTGTATTCTCAGATGTAACTAAACAAGAAGCAAGAGTACCAAAAATAGAGCAGAATTTGCAGCCAGTGATGTTATACGTGTGCTTCAAGGTTTACTTCTAGTTTTGAAAAATGGCAATAATCATACAGATTTGTTACGGTGTTTTGTTTAGCTTAATTTTTAGAAACAACTTGGTTTGAATATGGATTTTACCATGTAGACCTGTTGGTGGCGGCAAGTTAAGTAGTTACCTAGGGCATTATATGGTTTAAGAAAAATTGTTTGCCTTTCTCTACTAAAATGAGTTTTCTTGTAAATAGTTGAATGCAGTTACTGGAGGTGGCAAAACTACTTCTCAAAAGAAGAAGAAATAAAAGTTGTATAAAGTTTTGTTTATTTTGTGATAAAGTGAAATTTAGATGAAATTTACATGAAATGACGTTAAATGAAATTAGGTGAAATTAGAATGAAATGTACATGAAATAAAGTGTTAATAAAAAGTCACTTTAGACCTTAAGAAAGTTGATGAATTCATGCAAAAGTTGGATATAGGGTGGCAGTCGTAATTGGTGCCCTGTCCTTGAAACTGCTTGGAATGGCCTAGGATGGCATTAAAAGGCCTCCCCTCCATTTTGCAGGATGTATGTAAAGATGAGTATGTAATTGCAACGTGTATGGAGAGCTGATTACTAAGGCATATGTAGAAGAGTGCCATGTATGAAGGCATACCTATGTAAGGAATGAATTTTGATAATTTGATAGATTGTTGAGACATTGTATTGTCATTGTATTGCTTGTTACAACAACCACTGAACAATATATGATTCATCCATTGCAATCACTTGCAGCTTGTGTTATTTCTTATGGATGTGATTGTCAGGATGTTGCATGCAGTATTCCATTAGTATTGCAATGTGCCCAAAAAATTGTTTGGCTGTAGGAATGCTCGTATTTGCTTTGCCATTCGTACAATAAGTTATAGCAGTTGCAGGCCATATGGTGGCACAACGTACAAGAATAAACACATAGGGTGTTGCCTTTGAGGAATCAACTGCTGCTTGGAAAAGATTGTGATCTTGTACATGGGATACTCTTCAAATCACCTCCGTATGCTAGGATTACAAATTTTCTAGGAAAGTCTCGTATTGTGTCATACAAGAATCTATTTCGTACAAAAGATTGTGTTGTATGGAGGGTTGCACCGTACAACTAATTGTGCCATACAAGTGATTGAATTGTACGACCATACGAAGGATTGTGTTGTATGTCAATTGTGTCATACAACTAATCGAGCCATCTAGTAGGGATGTTGTATGATTGTGGAGACAATCTTATGACTGCAATCTTGATTAGTCCCTGTTGCCACATTTTGCACGGGGTGCCATGTTTTCAAATTTTGTAAGTATGTTGCTCTCCCTTCCCTCCTCCTTTCCCTTTCTCCACTATCCCCTTTCTCCCCTTCTAGCAGCTTCATTTCCCCTCTTTTTCCCCTTTGTACTTTCTCTGGTCAGATTCCTAAAATAGAGCAAACATCCCCTGAAAATTTCTAAGTCTAAGAGCGCAACCCGACTTCGCAGCGAAGTCGGGGTGCGCCCTTAAGTTCGAGCGCACTCGGGAATGCGAAGTGCGGAAGATGACCGAAAAGAAGCAAAATTTGGCTAAGTATAGAGCGCAACCCGACTTCGCAGCGAAGTCGGGGTGCGCTCTCTTTCCTGTGCGCACTTGGGAAGCAGTGTATCCATAAAATCAGCTAAGTGCCAGAGCGCAACCCGACTTTGCAGCGAAGTCGGGTTGCGCCCTGATTCTTGTGCGCAGTCTAAACAACGGCCAAATTAACTAAGTGTTGGAGTGCGCAACCCGAATTTGCAGCGAAGTCGGGCTGCGCCCTCTGACTTGTGCGCACTTGGACAAGATGTGTCAAGCGGCCCAAAAATAGTCTAAGGCACGGAGGCCTCCCCAAATGTGTTGTTCCCCACTTGTGCTGTCCAATTGTGCTCCGATTCCAGGCAAAGTAGGACACAAAAGAGAGACTGCCTTTCAAGACAGATGCTTCCCTCATTAGAATTTGACAAGTGTCCAGCCTCGGGATCCGAGCCGAGATGTGATGGGAAAAAGGACAAGTGTGGGCCAAATTATCTACCGCAGCTACCCTCATTTAAGCTGACGCAAAGTTCCATCTACCGTAGCTACTCACATTCATGCTGACTCAAAGTTTCATCAACCGCACTGCCACGTAGCTGCCAAGTTTTCAGGTGGACCTTGCTGCAAGTACAGTCCCTGTCTGCAGGAGTCAACATCAGCAGCTCTTTTGCCGCTTTTGTTAGCTATTGTCGGGTCTGGGATTTTGTGCCCAGGATTGTAATCGGGGGGAATTGCGCTATAAATAGCCGCACCACACATCATTGTAAAGGGGTGGAAGGGGGATATCCTGCTAGGGAGCCATTGTAGCTATATGTTTGCTTCTGAATGCAAGATACACTTGGCTCTATTTGCTGTTGTCGTTCTTTATGCTACCTTTACTTAGCATTTATGCCTCATGTTGCTTATTTTATTGCTTACTGTTATTCTGCTATCTGGATACCGGTATTTGATGATTAAGTATTCCTGGAATGCATAGATAGAGGATACATAGGATGTATGACAGTTGTAGTTTCTGTAGTGTATTCTGTATTTAATTGCTGTTAGTAGTGGTGATTGATCGTTGTCGTGCTGCTTATCCTCCCCACCCAACTCAAATCATATTTGCATCTCTTTCCGCATTTTAATTTCTTTCCTGCACTCTTAGCTTAAAACATTTGAGAAAACCCATAGGAAGCCGACCTTCTCCGGAGATTGGCACGGAAGGCATCCCTTCCTTCCGGCCTTTCAATCTGGTGGGCGAATCTAGGGTGCATTTCACTAAATCCTTTCCTAGTGGCAGATTCGTAACCAACAGTTTTTCTGGTACGCTTGGTGGGACTCGAAAGTTTCCCACCCAAAACATAATCGAAGCATCGGTGTTTGCTTCATTGCTATTAAAATTAGAACACTTGGCGACTTTGCAAGTACCTGAATATTCTCTGAGTCCCTGAGACCGGTCCAAGCGTCTTCATGCATACAAGAAGGTGGAGAGCAAGGAACCCAGGAAACCAGCCTGATGTTTACGAAATTGACATCACCGCTTCGGGAGAGAGGGTCAGGCTGGTTGACTACCAAGCTCGCATAGATGAATCCGAAACCGAAATCGAAGAGGTCGAAGTTGAAGAGCAATCTACATCTTCGGACGGTACCGATATCGAGTACACGACCGGAGGAGAGGAAGAAATGGCTGCTCAACAGAATGATGACGATCTCTTCCCGAAGGTCAACTCCACGGGGCCCTTGGCCCTAGTCGGACAAGAGGCTGTACCCCCCGCTGCCCTGAAGGCCATCCCTACTTATGATGGCTATGGCAAAATGGCATATAAACACATCCAAGACATTCTGGCCTTGGCTGCGTTACACTCTATTACTGATGAGAGTGTCAAGACCCGTCTACTAGCTCTTTCCATAAGGGGGAAGCTTCTCTATTGGTGGAGATCCTTGCCAGAAGGATCAATCACGGGGTGGCCTCAGCTGGCAGGCAGACTTGTAAAAGGATGCAACGAGTCTGCCGATCCCTCTTCGCTATTGCATCAGTTCCAAAGCATCCAACGACACCCACAAGAGGAGGTATCAGACTTCAACATAAGGTTTGCGAGGTCTTGGAAAAGAGTACCTCGCGAACTGCGACCTTCAGCAGGTCAAGCTTCACACTACTACCTGAGGTCTTTCAACTCAGATATTTTTCTACTTCTGAAGATAGCCCGAGTCAACTCCTTCCCTGCCCTATACGAATCTGCCTAACAAGCGAAATTAGATATAATCTCCATAGGCAGACTCCCGCATAGAGTGCATCCCCCTATTTACCCTAATTTTCCTCAGTCCCAGTACCCATCGGCCTCTGGTGTGATGCCTTCATCTTCAATTCAACACCCCCAGCAGCCATGGAATCCAACACCAGTCATAAACCCCAACAGCCCACCTCAAATTCATTACCATAACCCGCCACCTTCGCCTCTGCAGTATCTCGCACTCCCAGCTCCCCCTCAGTACGCGGCGTATTCTACGCCCCCGCCATTGGCTACGTACCCTCGTCGGCCTAGTTGGCACCTGCAGACAATGATATTCAAAATAAAATCCCCCAAGAGGTATGGGATCTAGCCTCTGGGTATCATACCATGTCTAATGACATGACAATAATGAAGAAGAAGCAAGCCCAGATGGAGTTCCTTCCAAGGAGACCATATCCTCCTTCGACGCTAACGAAAGATCAAGCCGCACAAGCTCAAAGGCAACCCCCTGCAAGAAATGCTGCCATTGAGGATCAACCTGGCACTTCTGACCAGGTCAACTGGTGCTCCACATGCAACGATCCACACTCAGAAGAAGGGTGCACGCTGCATCAACATTACCTCCAGACCCTGGCGGGCAGCGCCATAGAGGATGAATTATACATGATCCTGGGTGATGAAGGCAACTTTGTCGTCCCAAAAGAAGATCCTGCGTTTCTCCTGACCAAGGAAAGCAGAAAGCCCGTTGAAGCTGCTGCGGCCTAAGCAAAACCATTAAAGGTATACGCCAGAAGAGAAAAGGCACAACCTGTCGGGCTACCACCTGGCAAGTCACTATGGCCTCATGCAGCTAAGGAAAAGTTTCCTACACCGAAAGCTCCCGCAGTGAAAGCCCCCACAGCTCAGTCTCCAGCCGAAACAAAAGAACAAGCTCAGGAGAAGCTGAGATATCCGTTGCTAACGAAGAGACAGAGAGTCGAAGCCACACAACAATACCAAACTAAGTATGAGCCTGCGAAAGAAACAGAGGGAGCCAGCACTTCAAGTTACAGCATAGTTGACGAGCTAAAGAGGACTCCCGCGAAGATAAGTATGTACGAGGCTCTTCTGCTCCCAGGGCAAGTTGATCTACTGCAGGAATCTCTAAAAAATATAAAAGACAGGAAGCCAACGCAACTTGTTGTCTTAGCTCAACCCCTGACAGTCTCTGCCACCAAAAAAAACAGGCCACCTCCTTTCTATCTGTCATTACGGATGGAAGGCTATATAGTACACAACTGCATGGTGGATTCTGGTGCCTCCACGACCGTCATGCCGAGAGTTGTCTGCGACGAGATCGGTATGGAATATACAAGGAGCAGCCAAGGTGTGCTGCAACTAGACGGCACCCCTGTCAAGACAGTTGGTGTCATCAAGGATATCCCGATCCGACTGCACAAAGCTCTTGACATAGTGGTCATACAGGAAGTCGTTGTGGTCAACTTGGAACCCTACTTCGACATGTGCCTCTCCAAGGAGTTCACTGCAAATCTGGGTGGGTATCTGTCTCAAGATTACTCACATATGGAAGTGCCCTTCAAAGGAAGGAGACTGAAGATCTACAATGAAAAGCCTTCCACATTTCTAGTAGAGAAGATACCCGGAGAAGATTCATAGGAACGACATGGTGCAGCTGACGACTGAGGAACTGGTGGTGGTGGACATGACAGAACAAGCCCTTGAGCTGTTACAAGTGGAGGATGAGTTCTCCTTGTTGGACTTCAACGCCATGATCGAGACTGAGCAAGGATGCTACTCCATTACTCAGCCTGAGAGACTTGACCAGTCAGCAAGGAAAGAGGTAGGACCTGCACCAAAAAAGCTATGGCAGCTCTTCTTTGATGGCGCCCGATGCAAAAATGGCACCGGTGCAGGGGTACTTTTGGTTTCCCCATCCGGGATCTAGAAGGACTACACTTACAGGTTGACCTGGAGCTGTACTAACAACGCGGCGGAGTATGAAGCTATGTGCTTGGGTTTAAAAAAAGCAGAGATACTGGGGATAAAACATTTGCAGATATTTTGCGACTCAGAGCTGGTGTGCAACCAGATAACGAATAAGTGCGCCTCCAAGAAGCATTATCTCAAGGCGTATCGTAACCGTGTCTGGGACCTGATGGAGTCATTCGACTCATTGAATGTCAAAGCCATATCATGTGAGAAGAACAAGCACACTAAAATTCTAGCGTCTGTTAGAGCCAGGTACGTTTCGACTGATGACATTGTCTAGAAGCCGAAGCCGGTTCGTACCATCTATAGGCCTTCTGTGCCTAATAAAGACACCCACTGGCAAGTGTTTGACTGTGACGAGGATATCGCACTTTTTTTATTACCGAAGCATGTACAATAGAAGGTAGAGACCCTGATGACGAGCAATAGGAGGGGTTGATACAGTTGAAAAACAATCATGTCTCGAAAGGACTGATTACTTTAGAGAGTCTCTTTGACCAGAACGATAGAGCAATATCACACAGGATCAAAGTAGACCCCAAGTAGTACGTAGACCTGGAGCTGGAACTTGGAAAAATAATTAAGGTCGGGACGGACTGCACTAAAGAGGAACTCGAGCAGATCAGATCATTATGCAGAGAGCTCCCCGATATAGTAGTCTGGTGCTACCAGGACCTGAAGGGGTATGACAGACAGATGATCCAGCATACCATAGAGCTGGAAGATAATGCAAAACCTTTACGGCAAAAGCAAAGGGCAGTAAACCCGAAGATTGAAGCCATGATGAAAGTTGAGCTCTTGAAGATGCTGGAAGCCAAAATCATCTACCCAATCAAGCATTCATCTTGGGTCGCAAATTTGGTTCCTGTGAGGAATAATGGAGACATCCGTCTTTGCGTGGATTTCAAAAATCTTAATCAAGCCTCACTGAAGAACCATTACCCGCTTCCCCAAATCGATCAGATCCTCCACATAGTTGCTGGAGCATAGAGGTTCTCTCTCTTGGACGGATTTTTTGGATACAACCAGATATGGGTAAAGGACGAAGATCAACACAAGACAACGTTCACCACCAAATGGGGAACGCTCGCATATCAATGCATGCCCTTCGGCCTGTCTAATGCCGACGATACATTTCAGAGAGCCATGGACTTGACTTTTCGAGAGCTTCTCAACAAGGTCATAGTCATCTACTTGGATGATATGACTATATTTTCTCACAGAAGAGAGGACCATGCTTCCCACCTGCGGCAAATATTTGAGAGATGTTGTGAATTCGGCATTTCCATCAACCCGAAGAAGTTAGTCTTCGCGGCAAAAGGTAAGCTGCTGGGACATGTCATCTCCGAGAAAGGCCTTGTAGTGGATCCTGACAGAGCAGAAGCCCTCCTCTGCTTGCCCATCCCAGTCGACAAGAAAGGTTACAGTCATTCTTCGGCCAGATCAACTTCGTGAGGAAGTTCATACCAGACTTCACATAAGTAATCAAGCCCATGGCCGAACTGTTAAAGAAGGATGCCGAATTCTTGTGGACCAATGAAAGAAAGCAGGCCTTCGAGGAGATCAAGGCTAGAATTGCGCAAGCTCCGGTGTTGATTAATCCCGACTATTCCAAAGATTTCATCTTGTACGCGGTGGGAGAACCCGAGAGTTATGCTACAGTCCTGACTCAGAAGGGAGATGATGGCGAAGAACGCCCCATAGCGTTCTTAAGCCAGGTGATTCAGCCGCATGAAGAAAAGTACAATTTTATTGAGCGGCAGGTTCACACAGTCATGAAATCTCTCAGGAAGTTTAGGCACTTCGTCTCCCAGAGCCGGATAACTGTCTTCATGATACATCCGGATGTCAGGAATTTCATCATACAAGGGGAGCCTGGTCACAAGAGGGCAATATGGATTGCCAAAATCCAAGAGTTTGACATCGAGGTATGACCAACAAAGCTAATCAGAGGCCGAGCCCTGTGCCAAGAGCTGGCCCAAAGCGCTGCAGCTAAAATCTCTGCCTACAAGTGGGAAGATTCGATAGCAGAAACCAACCTAGCCAACTCCTTATCAGAGGAAAGTGATTGGAAAAATGACCTGGTGCGATATTTTAGCATCGAGAGATGCCCAGATCACCTCAATGCCTCACAAAGGAGGTTTAGGCTAAACACCTTGAGATACGTACTTCGCCTCGAGGGGCTTTATTTTAAAAACATTGATGACATCCTATTGCGATGCGTCAGAGAGAGACAAACCCAGGGTCCTCGGAGAATTCCACTCCGGGATGCCTGGGGGACATCATTCTGGAAGGCCTACGACCTTAAAAATCATCAGAGCTGGGTACTATTGGCACACTCTTCACGGACGCACATGCGGTCTGTGTCAAATGTGACAAATTCCAGAGGTTTGCTGGCAAGAACATAAAAGCACCCTTGTCCCTCCAGCCAATTCAAGTTGAGACTCCGTTTCAGCAGTGGGGTTTAGACTTCATCGGGGTCATCACGCCCAACTCTGCAGCAGGACACAAGTTTATCCTTACAACCATCGATTATTTCACTAGGTGGGCAGAGGCGATCCCCACTAAGCATGCGGACCAAGAGATGGTCATTGGGTTCCTTGAGAGCCTCATCACCCTTTCGGGGTCCCGGAGTCAATAGTGACAAATAATGGTCTGGGGTTTGCAGGTGCTGTACTCACGGAGTACACCAACAAATATGGCATCTATCACAAGATGTCTTCGAACTACTACCCGTAGGGGAATGGCCTGGCTGAGTCCACCAACAAGAATCTACTAAAGATTGTCAAAAGGACAGTAGAGAGAAACAAGAGGACATGGCACCTACTCCTGAATCGGGCGCTGTGGGCGGATCGCATATCATTCAAGAAGTCTATCAAGACATCCCCCTACGCGCTCGTGTATGGCAAGGAAGCAGTTCTGCATACCCACATAGAGATACCCACACTCTGGATGCTAGATGAAGAAAAGGGCAATGGGGATCCAGTGGACGCCAAAATTTGCCAACTACTGCGGTTAGAGGAAGAAAGAGAAAAGGCATACCAGGCCTTTACTAAACATGCCAAGGCGACCCAAAGGCTGGTTTGCGAAAGGCACCACCGCCCAAGTTTTCAAAATCGGGGACCTAGTGTTGACGTGGGACTCATTGAAAGCAAAGCCGGGCAACCATGGTAAATTTGATGCCCTCTGGGAAGATCCCTATCAGATTGCTCGGGTGAACCAATTTAATGCATTTGTGCTTCGGGACATGGCGGGACAACTTCTCCCAATTCCTGTCAACGGGTTCCACTTGAAGATTTACCACCACTGAAGGCACCCAAGGGGTACTTCCTTGTACATATTTCTTTTCTGCATTTTAGTTTATCACAGAATGTATATATTTATTTCAGCATTCAGCTTTTAGTTTTCAAGAGCCTAAGTGAAGCCTAGAGCAAACCCCGACTTCGCAGTGAAGTCCGGCATCGCTCCTTGGATAGTGCGACATCGGGAGTTTGAGAGAATGCAGCTGACAAAAAAGCCAAAAAATTGACTAAGTGCTGGGTGTGCAACCCGACTTCGCAGTGAAGTTGGACTGCGCACCGTCTTGGGAGCGCAGTCAGGAAACGCAGAGAAAAAATTGGCTAAGTGTCAAAGTCAGACTGCGCAACTTTTTTGGGCGAAGTCAGACTGTGCAACAAAGTCTGGGCGAAGCCGGAGTGCGCATGTTTTTCGGGCGAAGTTCGAGTGCGCCCTCAATTCTGGGTGCACCTTGGATGGTCTGTCATGGGAAACGAGGGATAATGATAAAATATTTCTAAGTGTGGGCCCAGACAACGCAGCGTGGCATAGTGTGAAGTTGGGTTGCGTCCCTCCTTAAATCCTTGGGCCAAAATTTCTCCCTTGAAGTGTGTGCCCAAGCGGCGGCTGTGACATCATTGGAAGCACGAGGTCCAAAATTTTTTAAAAATAATGATTGCACGTCTTTCAAAGCAAATGACATTAAAAAAGCAGGCACATTAGGACCAACCGCAACTAGGGTATGCTTTCCAAAGAAAAACCCACGCACGGTCGCCAAAAAATTATAACACTTCCAACTACTTCGGGTAAATCACCTTAACCCCCTCCCTTGTGCCATTAATGTTGTATTCCTTGCCTAGAAAAGGGGCCCTGGCATACTCAGAACATTCAAATTGTCAAGCTGAATCTGAGCTGCAAGGCGCAGAACTAAAGAACCAGTAGCCAAAATTCTCGTCTCTACCAACTCAAGCAGAAAAGAGAGAATGGACAAGGGGAAAGCGCCAATACAGGCGCAGTCCAACGACGAAGAACGCGAAGTAGAACATACAGAATCTAGCGCTCATGAGAGTGAAGCACCGTGAGAACAAACAAGGAGAACCAGGTCAAAGAGAATCCAAGGGCAAACTCCATCATCGCCCAGCAATCGCCTGGCTGGGTATAGAGACGACAAGTACTCTATCAGCCTCACCAAGCTGTGATCGAATATTGCGAAGTGGGCTGACAAGGTCTCACCCTTGCACCACGTTGGGGCTGCATACAAATATAACCTGTACTGGTTCTTGTGCCCTCCTGTACACCAATGCCCGGAGCTGGTTGAATCCATTGTGACATACTACAAATCAGCTGCCTTGCAAGTCTGTGACAACAAAGGAAGGATGTTGTTCACCCTCTTCAGGGAGAGCGTCCAGCTAGCCTTCGCCCTGGCTCTAGTACGACCCCAACACAATTGTTAGGAGAATTAACCTGGATGAACAGGCGGGCAGATTTGCCCAGACCAAAAGGATGAGAGAGTTCCTGATGCGTAGTCGTTATACCATCATTAATTCTCAATGAATCTGTCAATCCAGGGCAGTGTACAAGGCTATCTGCGGGAGAAGAAGTGAAACAGCTATAACTTAGGTCAATCTAGGGCAACAAGTCTTATTGGTGGAATCGGTTTGGTGGGGGGTTTTGGAACATTCCTATCTCTAAATTGCATGAATTAAATCTTAATCTAAGTTGCAGAATTGGAAACTAATCACTAACTACAGAAATGAAGTCCTAATTACAATTGCGAGAATAAGACCTAATTATATTGCAGAATTAACAGTTGCAGAATTGAAAGTCTGATTCTAATTGCAGAAAGGAAATCTAATTACTTTTGTAGTAATGAAAGTCTAGATCTAATGTGGAAATAAAAACTATCAAAATTATGTAACAGAAGGTTGTCAATCCTCTGTTCAGATTTTGACAGCAAAACATAAAAATGCAGGAAATTGCTGAAAAAATAGTAAATGCTGAAAATAACAGTCTGAAAATAAAGTGAAAGCTTGGCTGAAAGTAAGATTGCAACTAAAACATTAAGCACAAGATTTATCTTAGCATAAATAAACTAATACTGCAAATATTGTCAACTATTCACAAGCAATTTACATAACAAGTTCTGCAACTCATTCTGCTGCAGCAAAATCAGAATAAAAACCTGTTCTGTTAGTCCTCCTCCTAGGTCTGGAAGTGGCCAGCCTCTTTGTCCAGAAGAAGGTGTAAGTCTCTCTCTCTTTCTAAATCTTAATCACATTCATTTACAAGTAATTTGAAATAGAGCTGGTGCACTTTATTGATCAAAAGACATGATTACAAGAATTCTGTTGAAAAACTGTTACAGGATATGTGAGTCAATTCCTAGTTATACTACGTATTTAGCTTCCTTACTCTATTTTCTATCTATCTGCTATTTCTCTACCTCTCTCTCTCTAGCTCAACCTGAATGGGAGCAATATTTATAGCTATCCTATGATCTGATTACAAACAAAGAATATCTCAAAAGATCTAATCCTAAAATGCTGCAACAAATTCTGGTTTTATCCTAGAAGAGGACTAAAACTCGATCTTTCCCTTAATGATGGATTTGGTCGGCAATGACGGCAAAGACAGATGGAGGATATTTCTCTTTACTTTTTCCAACCTTTATTTCCCTTTTTTTGCCTTCAAAAATCGGTCAAAAAGGTCAAAAACACATTATGTTCTTCATTCAGAAGATAAGTGGCTTCATTTCGAAGACAGTGCAGTTTTCATTCCGAAGATCGCTCATTCTGAAGATACTGCATTCTCATTCCGAAGATCGCTCATTCCGAAGATATTGCATGCTTCATTCCGAAGATCCGCTCATTTCGAAGACGCTGCTTTCTTCATTCCGAAGATCCGCTCATTCTGAAGATGCTTGTTTTTCTTCATTTCGAAGATATCTGTTCATTCGAAGATGCTTCGGAATGAACAAATGTATGCTTTCCATTGGTTTCTTCTGCATCTCTCGGGTGGGTTATCTCCTAAGATCAAATTCTAATGGTCTTCATCCCTTTCCTCATGTGAATTCCATGCCTTGCTATTTATGGACAGTGGCTGGAATTTATATGGGAAAGACCAATTTTCTTCACGACAACGGTTTGCTTACCGTTGCCAGATTTAGGTGAAGTAAATGCTTGAAACAAATCAGAATATGATTAGTGAAATGCTGCTATTATTCTAAGCATATCCCATTGTAGCAAATCATAACAAAAAGAGCACAAAACTATGCAAAAAGCTGTAAAATCAACATATAATATTTCAAATACATTGATCATGCAAAATGGTTAATATACAACATATTAAATCAACTTAACTAACATATCAGATAAAACATAAGAGTTTATAGGCATTTTTAGTGTACAAAACATGTTATAATTGAGGCATTTCCAGGCCTCATCATTTTCCCCCAACTTATATTGATGCATGCCCTCATGCATTACGTTGGGCTATGGAATCACATATGTCCATGTTTAGATTCTATGACCTGTAGAATAACTTCTTGCCTATGTAATATCCCCTATTTTCCTGAATGTTTATGAGCCAATCTTCAAATTTTTCATCAGGCTATTCATTTTCCTCAAAGTAAAATGGAACTGGAGTAATGATGGTTGGAGGCCTGAACCTGAGACCTATCCAGTTATGCTTTGCATGATCTGGATCAGTTGGACTACACCTTCTGCTCTTCTTCTGGACCACTCTAGATTGATGGGGGAGATAGGTTCTCTTTTCCTTAAAGACATGGAAAGTTCATTCCATCTGTCTCTGCATACTGACAATGCTGGAAAGAAATTGTGATCACAAAAATTGTTAAATCTGGTCACACAGTCCCTCAAATTGTTCAAGTACATTCTCTTGATATCATCCCTGTTCATCATTGAGAAGTGTTGTTGAGTGATATTTAAGTGATTTGGCTGGATTGCTCTGACTAACAACTCAGCCCTTGTTTCAACCACTTTATTCTGCCTTTTCTCATGATCCCAATAAAGCTGATTTTGCAAGGTAGACATAAATGCTCTCAATTGAACATCTCCAATGTAGATTTGAGGATGAGAGTCAACTTCCTCTGGTATGAAGAAACTATGCAAAAACAGTTCACACAGGAGATTTTTCTGCTCAAAAGGACTGTCAAAATATGCCTCCAGAAAATCTTCAATAGTGTCCAATTTGTATGGAAGGTTTGAAGTAATCCTCATGACCTGCCATCTAAGGTATTTCTCCTTCAAAATAAGGCTGTAAAATCTGGCTGGCCGTCTAAATTGGACTAAAAACTCAGCAATTTGGCACAAGTCAGATACCTTTTCTTTCAATGCCTGAATTTTGTGTCCTTGGCTTCTAGTTGTTTTGCCTCCAGTTTGAATTTTTTAGTTTCTTGGCAAGTTGTTCATATCTAATCATCCAGCTAGCTATGTCTGCATTGTACTGCTCTAGGGACACGGTATTAGGTGGTCTTACTACAGGGGGAATCCTAGGCACCAGATTTGTCTGAACTCCTTTTTCTACCACTTCCATTGGTTGTTCATCTGTCAATATCTCTACTTGCACCCCCTTATTTGCTATTTCTATGGGGTTGTCATCAGATAGTATTTCTACTTGTACCCCCTTATCTGTTGTTTCTATTGGAAGTGTAACAAGTTGAAATGCAGGGACCTCAGTTGGAGTACTTACTTGAGCATTTTCTTGCTGTTGGGACTATTCCTGTGTTGGTGGCTCATTTTCAACATCCTCTGCGATATTTCTCACCATTTCTGAAGCATCTTTAGAACAAGAAGGCACTGCTTCAGAATGAACAGGCACTTCTTCAGAATGAAGGAGTGTTGTTTCAGGATGAACTTCTATATCTGCCTCAACAGAGTCATCTGCTCTTGATAAACCCAGAAGCAATTGAGCCAAACTGTCTTCATCATGGGATACAGCTGGCTGTTTTTCAGATTGTGACAACAACTTTTTCAGTTCTGCCACTTCCTGCTGAAGTTCTGCAATTTTTCTTGCTTGCATCTCAATGATGCTTTCTTTCTCTGTGATCCATTTGGTCTGTGTTTTGACAACACTTCTTGCTGCCCTCAGCTGCTCAGTGATGTCTTCCTCTTCTGTTTCTGCTTCAGAAGTTGATGCAGACAAATCAGTTGCAGTTGGTTGTTCAACCAAATCTTCTTCTGCTGCAATAGTTTGTTCTTGTTCAGGAGGCTCTGTGAAACTGTCTATAAGGATATCTACCATATCTATAGCTTGTTGAATTGTAGCCTCCTCCAAACCAACTTGCTCAGTTTCTACCTCAGCCATCTTTTGGGAATTCTGGAAAGTTATCAGATGCTGGTTGTATTTCTGTGACATCTGGGCTACTTGGTCTATCTTCTTCCTCCATGACCTATTCTGAGTTTCTTTCAAATGGATTCTTGTAGACCTCCTAGTTCCAGATGCAAACTTCTTCTTTTTGCTCTATTTTTGGTGACGACAGGGGTCATGGGGTCAGTCTTTGATGCCTCTGTTTCCCTTGTTTCACTTCTCTGTTCTGACAAGTCAGTTGCAGCTTCAGCAAACCAAACTTTCTTTTGTTTTTCTCTCTGCTGCTAGTTCCAGATCCTCTTTTCCTTTGTCTCTTAGCCTGTGAAGTTGAAGGCTCAGGAGCAAGGTTTTCTGTTGTTGTGGGGTGTAGTTCTGTAACTACTTCAGGGGCATCTTCTGCAGCCTCTTCTGCAGCATCCTCTGCAACATTTTCTGCAGCAATATTTTTTGCGTTGTTTCCTCTTCTGCAGCAACATCAGCAGTACTTGGCTCCTCTTCTTCTTCACTTTCATCCCCAAAAATGACATCATTTAGGTTAGAGTAAAACCTGTCAAAACTCCTAGGGTTTCCTCTAAAATGATGTTGGCAAACTAATTTGATAAGGCCATGATGGCGAAGGCTCCCTTTACCCTCCTGATATATTTTTGCCATATTCTTTAATTCTTGATACAAATACAGGGGAAGATTAACCCTAACTTAGGTTGTTGTCTACCATGTCTGAGATGGTTTAAAATTCGTAGATGATGCCACGATAACGGCACATCGCCCTTCACAGGTCAAAAACTTAATCACCCAGGTGGCTACTTCATCCCAGGGTTCTTGCAGGCTGGCCCTTTTTAACCCTTTGCATGTGTTGTTATGGGTTAAGTATTCAGGTTCCCTATCATTTTCTTCTACAAACTGATTAACTACATTTGCTAATGTGTTCTTGCCAGATCTAGTAATTGAAATTCCCTCTAATGGCAGCTCTGTAATCTGACTTAAAATTTTAGGGCTTACCTCAATAGACATGCCATTGACATGTGCTCTGTTGTTTCTGAATGTATGGGCAAACATGCCAGCTAAATCTTCAGAAGACCCATTGAATTTGTCCAGAAACGTCATAAACCCTCCGTCTTCAAAAATCTGCACAACTGTCAGATTTTCTCGGAGGAAATTGGTATCTGCAGGCTCTGTTCTGATTTTTCGCCCCATTTTTCTCTGTTTAAAATTCGTACACTGCGGCTGCTGTTCTACTGCAGGATTTCTGGCTGTTTCCTGTTGCAAATTTGCAGAGTTTTGAGTTAGAACCCTCGTTGCCCTGTTTCGCGTCTTCTTCTTCGGAATGAGCCGTATTCTGTGCACTGTACCTCGCAACACGTCTTCGAAAAGAAAGATGGCACACATATCTACTTCTACACTGTACACCTATTCGTTGATAATTGCATGGATGTCCTTGCCGTCAGATCCACCTCATCAGTTTTGCGGATTCTCACGTGCATGTTAATTGACATTAAAAACTGGTGGCATATGGTTGCAGATTCTCCGTATTTCCAATGAGTGCAAAAACAGACCATGTGTTGATTGACACGTGTCCCTTCCTCGCATGCAACTAAGAAAAAATCTTAATTTTGTCGTACCTTGTTTTCTTGGACGCCACGTGGAAATGTTCTTTCCGAAAATGCAAATAAAATTTCATTCGAAGATTATGACTTCATTCCGAAGACAAGTCTTCATTCGAAGACAAATCCTCATTCCGAAGATTATGACCTCATTCCGAAGACAAATCCTCTTTGCAGAATTTTCATTCGAAGATAGATCTTCATTCTGAAGATCAATCCTCATTCCGAAGATTAATCCTCATTCCGAAGATCAGGCTGTATTATGAAAGTAAATCGTCATTCCGAAGACATACCCTCATTCGAAGATAGATCTTCATTCGAAGACATATCTTCATTCTGAAGATGATGCAACAAGTCGTCATTCCGAAGACCAAGTTTCATTACGAAGACAAATTGTCATTCTGAAGACAATTTTTCTTTCTGAAGACAAGATGCAACATTCATTTTTATGTCATTCTGAAGACAATTTCATTTCGAAGATAATACGGCAGACACTATTTTTGGCATTCTTGTTCCGAAGATTAGGCGAAATCAATATTGTCATTCTTAAAACATGTTTTTAAGTATGCCAACTCTTATGAATACCTTTTATGCTAATGGTTAATTGTCACATACTATATACCAATCATTTTACAATGAAGAAATGTAAGAAATATATACCTGATAAAAACAGTTAATGCCAGTTTTGAAGAATGACTGCTTTTGTTGATATTATGCTGAGATTTTCTGCAACATTTCAAAACAAGTGCACTAGGTGAATTTGTACGATGATGGTTCAAAAAAATTCTCAAGGTTATGCATGCCAGAAAACTGGTTTTCATGCATACCAACCCAGTAGTGCCTTAAAAAGGTTTTCCTCTTGAGTTATTCATTTTCTCTCTTTTTCTTTTTTCTTGATCTGACTATGCCCATGAAGGAATTTCATGATTTCCCCCGAAACCATGCCCATGAAGGAATTCATACTCAGAATTTATTCATCTTTTTGTTTTCTATTTTTGATTTTTTTGTATTTTCTGTTTTCTTGAAATCCACTGATCATATTGATTGTTTTGAAGTGGAAGAAGGAATCTCTTCCACCTGCTGTGTATCCAAACTGTCAAGTTGCTGCAAGAACTCTTCTTTAGTCAAGGTGTATGGTATACCCTGAGGCGATGTCCATTCACTACCAACTTTCTTCGTGACCCATCAATGGGGGATAAACGAGCTGCTCCATTGTTGAATACCTCTTCAATCCAGTAAGGTCCCAACCATCTAGTTTTCAGTTTTCCAGGGAAGTCTTCATATTGAGAATCGAGCAGGTAAGGCCCAATCTCCTTGTTGAAGTTTCCTCTGCTTGAATGTGATTGTCATGCCACGGCTTCCTCTGCTCTGAATTACCTCGGTTTGGTGCGAGCATCCAATCTAAGTTCATCCAATGCATTCGGGCTGCGAGAATCCTGTGCATGCGTGCTGCGACAAGTCAATTCCAATTTCCAGTCTTGTGCGCAATGTTAGTAACTCAAATTCAATAGGTAAAAGAGGCTTTTTACCAAAGACTAGTTCATAAGGTGTGAATCCGGTAGTGGACTTCCAAGTGGTATTGTAGGCCCAAAGCTGCTTGGGTAATTTGTCTAGCCAATTTTTCCTATGAAAAGCTACTATTTTTGTCAAGATGCGTTCTAGTTCCCTGTTTGTTACTTCAACTTGGCCATTTGCTTGTGGGTGGTAGGGTGATGATTTCCTATGTTTGATTTCATATAATTCTGTAAATACTTTTATGACTTTGGATGCAAATTGGGGTCCTTGGTTCGTGGTGATAGACCGTGGAGCTCCAAATCTCTGAAAAATATGAGTGTACAAGAAATCAGCGACCTTTTCTTCACGAGCATGTTTGAAAGCACGCACCTCTACCCACTTTGTCAGGTAATCAGTGCATACCAGAATATGCACCTTTCCTTGAGAAGGTGGATCAATAGGTCCTACAAAATCAAGCCCCCACTTCTCAAATGGTTCTAAAACCATTTGAGGCTGCGATGGCATCTCATTTGTATGAGTGGGTTTCCCCATTCTTTGGCATGCATCACAATGCACGATGTACTTTTTCACATCCTTGTGAAGAGATGGCCAATAATATCCTATCCCCAAGATTTTTCTAACTTTGCTTTTTACAGAATAGTGTCCACCTGAGGGTTCATCATGACAAGCTCTAAGGATATCATATACTTCATCCTTTCGGATGCACCTACGTAACACATGGTCAGGACTGCACTTGAAAAGCATACCCTTAATCCATTCAAAAGAAGAACTCTGTTTGATCAATTGTTTTTTTTGTTTTGAGGTGAAATGTGAAGGAACTTTCCCTGTGACCAAATAATTGGCTATATCTGCAAACCAAGGTGATTGAACTGATATAGCAAATAGTTTTTCATCAGGAAAAGTGTCATCAACTAATTCCCCTTCATCGTATGTTACTGCAACCTTGGACAAGAAATCTGCAACAACATTAGCTTTTCCTGGTTTGTTGATTATGGTGATATCAAATTCTTGCGGCAACGACAACCAACGAATAATTCTTGCACTTACCATAGGTTTATTCATCAAATACTTAATGGTTGTATGATCTGTGTGAATAAATATTTGATAACTTTGTGATATAATGCCTGAATTTGTTGATGGCATAAATCACTGCTAGGAATTCTTTCTCAGTTGTTGTATAATTTTTCTCTGCTCCTGTCAAGTTTTTGCTAATGTTGTAGATGGTATAATGTTCACCATTATCAATTTGTCCTAATCTTGCTCCAATTGTTGTATTGGAGGCATCAGTTTGAATGTGAAATGGTAATGTCCAATTAGGTCCTCTAAGCACAGGTGGAGTTATCAATTTCTCTTTCGGAGCTTCAAATGCTTCACGACACTTTGCGGTCCGGGAGAATTCGAGAATCTTTAGTCAATAAGGCAAACGAGTGGGTGGCTATTGTACTAAAGTTGGGAATAAACCTGCGGTAAAAACCAATGTGTCCTAGGAAACTTCGACATTAGTCTGAGTTTTAGGAGGAAGGAGGTTCTTGATAATTTCAACTTTCTTTGGATCAACTTGGATCCCTTCAGGAGAGATGTGATGACCAAGAACTATCCCTTCCTTCATCATCATGAAGCATTTATCTGGATTTAAGGATAAGTGGTATGTTTCACAGCGAGTTAAGACTTTGTCAAGATTTTCCAATGTAAAATCAAAAGTTTGTCCACATCTTGTGAAATCATCCATGTAAATTTCAACACTTTTGGTGGTCGGATCAGCAAAAATTGCTAGGATTGCTCGTTGAAAGGTTCTTGGGGCATTACACAAACCAAAAAGTAAAACCCGATAGGCAAATGTTCCCCAAGGACATGTAAAAGTTGTTTTTTGTTGATCTTCAGGTGCAATCTGAATTTGATTATACCCACTGAATCCATCAAGAAAACAATAGTATCTTTTCCAACAAGAGTATCTAACACTTGATCTATGAAAGGTAATGGAAAATGGTCTTTGTATGTCACCTTATTCAATTCTCTGTAATCTACACATACTCTCATTTTTCCATTTTTCTTAGGAACTATTACCAATGGAGAAACCCATTGACTATCAGAAATTGGGTAAATGAATCCTACTTCCAGGAGTTTTTCAATTTCTTCCTTCACAATATCTCTTAAGGCGAGGATTCAATCTTCTTTGAAATTGTCAGTGGCTTGACTTCTTCGGTATAGATCTTATGGGTACATATATCGGGATGAACTCTGACATATCTTTGTAGTTCCAAGCAAAAGCATGAACATGCTTCCGCAAAACAACTATCAATTTTTCTTCCTCTTCCCTAGTAAGCTGGCTGTAGATATTCAAAAATTTGCCTGGCTGGACTTCTATTTGTTTTGTATTTAGAAGGACTGAATTCACTCCTTCATACTTGGTGATTAAGGGATTAAGAGGACATTGTTGTGATTGGAGAAACGAAGCGGTTTGTTTCATTGTTGCTTGAGGGAAGCATTTCTTGTATGGAGCAGGTGAGAAGGAAAAATCAGATGATGGTGCCATCCATGTGATAGTGAAACAGAGTTTCCTTGTGATAGCACAGATGATTCATCTTCGATTTTTGATTCTCCTCATTACTTATCATTTGTTGGATATTTGTTGCTTCCTCTTCTAAACCTTGTTCATGCGGAACATTCATCAGGATTGTTTCATTTTCTAAGTTTTCTGTGTCATTGAGGTCTTAGTGTGTTCTCTTACTACTAAGGTAGCTAGTGTAGAGATGACCTCTTCCGGTTCCTCATCTGAGTCAGAAAACCATAACTGACCTAAAAATTTGCTAGATGGTTTTGCAGGAGGATATAAAGAAATTTGTTTCAGCTCAATACCATTTGAAATGGTCATATTTCCAGATCTGCAGTCTATGAAGGTGCTGCGATTGGCAAGCCAAGGTCTTCCCAAAATAATGGGATATCCATGTGCTGAATTTCTTGGCTGTAAAACCAGAAAATCTGCAGGGAATTCCCAAGAAGAAACTTCTATAGGGACATCTTCAATGATTCCTTCGGGTTTTGCTCTCGACCTATCGGCCATTTCTAAAACTGTAAATGTGGGGTTGAGATGTTTGAGTTATGCCTGTTCCATTGTATCTTTAGTCATGACATTTATTGCGGCTCCTAGATCCACTAAAACATTTGATATTGGTGCTTGAACCTATGGTGACTGTGATAGCTGGGCTTCCTGGATCACTATACTTTGGAGGTAGTAGTTTTCCAGATAAGAGATCAGCTATCTTTCCTTCAACCTGCACAGTCTTGGGGAATGCTTTCTTCTTTCTCCCTGTTCTTTTAATGCACAAATTTTGGACAGTACTGTTAATTTCTGGTATTTCCTTAATGGCTTGCAATAAGGGTAATGAGATAGTCAATTTTTTTAGTTCTTTGACCAATTCTGACTCGAGAAATTTTGGTATTGCATTAAGTCTTTCAGGATATGGAACTATCCTTGGTAATTGTTCCGCTTGTGTCTCTTTTTCTATTGTTGGATCCAATTTTTCTGTTTCTTTTGTTGGTTGGATTCTCTCTGGTTCTGATGATTCTTGCTCTTCATTATCTTTGATTTCTATTAAAACTGGTTCAGGTACAACTTTTTCTGAACGGAGTTGAATATCACTACAATCAAGAACATTAATTTCAATATTTTCTTCAACTTGACCACATAGACAGGGAGGTGTCTGTCTTACTATTTGGATTAGTGATTGGTGGTGGCAATTGAGGTTGCTTCACTTGTTGTGTTTGCTATTTTTCTTGAAAATTCTGATTAGGTGCGAGGCAACAAATCTTTGAGTTTGACCTTGATTCCTTTCTTGCCTTGGATAGGATGGTATTCTTGATTCCATTGTGGTTGGTTTTGCATCCAATGTGGATTAGTCTGATTTTGATTCCAATATGGATTGTTTTGATTCCATGAGGGGTTGTTTTGATTCTGATTCTAGGCTGGGTTACTCCAATTTGATTGTGGCCATTCTTGGGAATTTGTCCATTGAGGATAATTCCAAGGACGTTGGGGTGGTTTCGATTGTCCCCAAGGCATAGTACCGGGATTATGCCCCCAATTTGTAGGAAAATGAGGGGGATTTTGATATTGAGAGAAATTTCCCCCTTGTTTTGGTCCAATATAGTTGAGTTCCTCGGTCTGGTTTTCTAACACGGTTTTGAGTTGTGGTAGCAGGTGGCATTGATCGGTTGAATGCCTTTTTGAACGAGATACTACAAATGGCTGAGATGGTTGTTTTATTCAAAGGACATTCCTGCAAAGCATGTTTACTTCTACATCTTGGGCAATAAATTGCCAAAGGTTCTATGTTTTTAGCTTTTGCAGAGATTTCCCCTAAAGTAGTGTTTAAATGCACTAGGATATCAGTTTTGAAATTTGCAAGTTCCTCTATCAGGTCCTTTACATCAGTACCATTTGTGCGGCTTTTTCTTCTTCTCTGCTTAGTGCGAGAGTAATTCCTGCAGAGATCCATAATTTCCTCATTACTGAGAGTGGTTACATCCCCTTTTCCCATCAAATCCAGAACTTCTCTGGATTCATCTTGCAATCCTCTCAAAAAGATAGTTTTACACAATTATGGTTCTACTAGTCCACATCTCCTTTGAACAAAGGAGAACCTATCAAGGTAATCTTCCAAGGTCTCATCATCTTTCTGCTTGATTCTAAATAACTCATCTTTTCTATTCCTTACATGGCAGTATTCACGATATTTGTCTAAAAAGACAGTCTCCATTTGATCCCGAGGTTCTTATGGAATTTGGCTCTAAGCTCATGAACCGGCGCAATCTTTGAATCTTTGAGAGTTGAGGGAAAAACCTTAAGTTTTTTATTGTCATTTATATAATCATAGGTCCGACACACTACCTTGAATTCAAACAAAAGCTGGTCGGGATCTTCGGATACAACACCTCGGAAGGTGGGAAGTGCTGAAGGTGAAATGGTCTTCATGGGAGAGTTTTGTGTTGGATTCAGATGAATAGGATATTCAAATGTTACGGATGGTTGGAGTATATCCTGATCATCCCCTTCATTATGAACATAGCCATGCTGGCCATCTACATTGCCTCCTTCTGCCATAGTTTCTTGTTTCTTAGGAGAAGTTAAAGCTTCCCAAATTGTTCTCTCAAGAGGTCCAAGCTTTTATGTTGATGAGTTTGATGAATTATCTTCCTTAAGATATTATGTTGATACAATTGGTGATTTTCCTTTCTCAAAATGTCCTACTGATGGTGAGACAGGTGATTTTTCTATCAGTCTTTCAGGTAGTTCAAACATAGGTGATTCACCCCTTAGGCGTGAAGATCTCCTTAATGGGACAAGCCAAGGATCCTTTGGGGTCTCCCTAGACTTACTCATTCATGTTTACTCCTAAATGACATAAATTAAGTCAATAGTTGTTATCTTACTCTGTTGTTATATTCAGATTTTAACCTGAATGTTCACAGTTTGGTCTGATTACAGCTATTGAACTATTTGTTTTCTTCTGACAACACTATTCCCCGGCAACGACGCCAAAATGATGCGTAGTCGTTATACCATCATTAATTCTCAATGAATCTGTCAATCCAGGGGAGGTGTACAAGGCTATCTACGGGAGAAGAAGTGAAACGACTATAACTTAGGTCAATCTAGGGCAACAAGTCTTATTGGTGGAATCGGTTTGGTGGGGGGTTTTGGAACATTCCTATCTCTAAATTGCATGAATTAAATCTTAATCTAAGTTGCAGAATTGGAAACTAATCACTAACTACAGAAATGAAGTCCTAATTACAATTGCAGAATAAGACCTAATTATATTGCAGAATTAATAGTTGCGAGAATTGAAAGTCGATTCTAATTGCGAAAGGAAATCTAATTACTTTTGCAGTAATGAAAGTCTAGATCTAATGTGGAAATAAAAACTATCAAAATTCTGTAACAGAAGGTTGTCAATCCTCTGTTCAATTTTGACAGCAAAACATAAAAATGCAAGAAATTGCTGAAAAAAATAGTAAATGCTGAAAATAATAGTCTAAAAATAAAGTGAAAGCTTGGCTGAAAGTAAGATTGCAACTAAAACATTAAGCACAAGATTTATCTTAGCATAAATAAACTAATACTGCAAATATTGTCAACTATTCACAAGCAATTTACATAACAAGTTACGCAACTCATTACTGCTACGACAAAATCAGAATAAAAACCTGTTACATTAGTCCTCCTCCTAGGTCTGGAAGTGGCCAGCCTCTTTGTCCAGAAGAAGGTGTAAGTCTCTCTCTCTTTCTAAATCTTAATCACATTCATTTACAAGTAATTTGAAATAGAACTGGTGCACTTTATTGATCAAAAGACATGATTACAAGAATTCTGCTAAAAAACTATTACAGGACTGTAATAGTCAATTCCTAGTTATACTACGTATTTAGCTTCCTTACTCTATTTTCTATCTATCTGCTATTTCTCTACCTCTCTCTCTCTAGCTCAACCTTGAACGGGAGCAATATTTATAGCTATCCTATGATCTGATTACAAACAAAGAATATCTCAAAAGATCTAATCCTAAAATCTTTGCAACAAATTCTGGTTTTATCCTAGAAGAGGACTAAAACCTGATCTTTCCCTTAATGATGGATTTGGTCGGCAATGACGGCAAAGACAGATGGAGGATATTTCTCTTTACTTTTTCCAACCTTTATTTCCCTTTTTTTGCCTTCAAAAATCGGTCAAAAAGGTCAAAAACACATTCTGTTCTTCATTACGAAGATAAGTGGCTTCATTCGAAGACGAGTGCAGTTTTCATTTCGAAGATCGCTCATTCTGAAGATACTGCATTCTCATTCCGAAGATCGCTCATTCCGAAGATACTGCATGCTTCATTCCGAAGATCCGCTCATTCTGAAGACGTTGCTTTCTTCATTCCGAAGATCCGCTCATTTCGAAGATGTGTTTTCTTCATTCCGAAGATATCTGTTCATTCCGAAGATGCTTCGGAATGAACAAATGTATGCTTTCCATTGGTTTCTTCTGCATCTCTCAGGTGGGTTATCTCCTAAGATCAAATTCTAATGGTCTTCATCCCTTTCCTCATGTGAATTCCATGCCTTGCTATTTATGGACAGCTGGCTGGAATTTATATGGGAAAGACCAATTTTTGTTGCACAACAACAGTTTGCTTGCACTGTTGCCAGATTTAGGTGAAGTAAATGCTTGAAACAAATCAGAATATGATTAGTGAAATGCTGCTATTATTCTAAGCATATCCCATTGTAGCAAATCATAACAAAAAGAGCACAAAACTATGCAAAAAGTTGTAAAATCAACATATAATATTTCAAATACATTGATCATGCAAAATGGTTAATATACAGCATATTAAATCAACTTAACTAACATATCAGATAAAACATAAGAGTTTATAGGCATTTTTAGTGTACAAAACATGTTATAATTGAGGCATTTCCAAGCCTCATCAGTTCCTCGACTCAGAGTTAAAAAATCTGCTACCAACCGGATAGTGGTCGACAGGCCCTATACCCCTGGATAGGTTCAAAAATAAGTACATATACATCATCCTGGCATGGGTACTCGGCTGGGATTTCGACAGAGTGGTACGTCGGTACCAGCTGGTGCTAGCAGAATGCATCTTGCATGGGGATTTTTATGGCTCCACGATGCAAAGGAGTGGAAGGCGCGCCCTATTTTCTTTGACTGGGCAGATTGGGTGGCGTACGCCATACATTCGAACCTGGTCAGGTTGCAGCAGAAGTAGACAATAGAATTTTGGCTCTATTCATTCCTCACATGGTTGTGCCTGTGATGCATAGTCATTATACCATCATTAATTCTCAATGAATTTGTCAATCTAGGGCTGTGTACAAGGCTATCTGCGAAAGAAGTGAAACAACTATAACTTAGTTCAATCTAGAGCAACAAGTCTTATTGGTGGAACCAGTTGTGTGGGGGTTTTTAGGACATTCCTATCTCTAAATTGCATGAATTAAACCTTAATCTAAGTTGCAGAATTGGAAACTAATCATTAACTGCAGAAATGAAGTCCTAATTACAATTATAGAATGAGACCTAATTATGTTGCATAAATAACAGTTGCAGAATTGAAAGTCTGATTCTAATTGCAGAAAGGAAATCTATTTACTTTTGCAGCAATGGAAATCTAATTATAGCATGGAAAACAAAACCACTGTCAAGACTACGTAATCAGAAGGTTGTCAATCTTCTGTGCAGGGGTTGACAACAAAACACAAAATGCAGGAAATTATAGAAAACAACAAATTCTGGAAATAACAGTCTAAAATAAAATGGAAGCTTTGTTGAAAGTAAATATTACAACTAAAACATTAAGCACAAGATTAATCTAAGCATAAATAAACTAAGACTCGAGATATTGTCAACTGTTTACAAGCAATTGAAATAACAAGTTCTACAACTCATTCTGCTGTAGCAAAATCAAAATAAAAACCTGCTTATTAGTCCTTCTCCTAGGTCTGGAAGTGGCTAGCCTCTTTGTCCAGAAGAAGGTATGAGTCTCTCTATCTCTCTAGATCTTAATCACACTCATTTACAAGCAATATGAAATAGAACTGGTGCACTTTATTGATAAAAGAACATGATTACAATAATTCTATTGAAAACCTGTTACAAGACTGTAACAGTCAAATTCTACCTATTTTCTGCTTTTTGCTAGCTTCCTTACTCTCTCTACATATATTTCTACCTCTACTACTACTAGGCTCAACCTGAACGGGAGCAATATTTATAGATGTCCTATGATCTAATTACAAACTGTGAATATCTCAAAAGATCTAATCCTACAATGTTGCAAAAAATTCTGGTTTATCCTAGAAGAAGATTAAAACTTGATCTTTCCCTTAATGATGGCTTTGGTCGGCAATGATGACAAAGACAGATGGAAGATCTTTTCCTTTACCTTTTCCAACCTTTATTTCCCTTTTTTCGGCTTCAAAAATTGGTCAACAAGTCAAAAAGCACATTTTGTTTTCATTCCGAAGATAAGTGGCTTCATTCCGAAGACAATGCATTTCTCATTTCGAAGATTGCTCATTCCGAAGATACTGCAATTCTCATTCCGAAGATACTGCAATTCTCATTTCGAAGATCTGCTCATTCCGAAGATAATGCATTCTTCATTCTAAAGATCCGCTCATTCCAAAGACACTATGTTCTCTCATTTCGAAGATACTTCGGAATGAACAAATGTGTGCTTTTCCAGTGATTTCTTCTGCATCTCTCAGGTGGGTTATCTCCTAAGATCAAATTCCAATGGTCTTCATATCTTTCCACATGTGAATTCCATGCCTTGCTATTTATGGATAGCTGGCTAGAATTTACATGGGAAAGACCGATTTCTTTGCATGACAACGAGTTTGCTTGCACTTGTTGCCGATTTAGGTGAAATAAATGCTTGAGACAAATCAAAACATGATTAGTGAAATGTCTGCTATTATTCTAAGCATATCCCATTTTAGCAAGTCATAGCAAAAAGAACACAAAACTATGCAAAAATCTGTAAAAATCAGCATATAATATTCCAAATACATTGATCATGCAAAATGGTTAATATACAGCATATTGAATCAACTTGACTAACATATCAGATAAAACATAAGAGTTTATAGGCAATTTTAGTGTTCAAAACATGTTATGATTGAGGCATTTTCAGGCCTCATCATTTTCCTCCCAACTTATATTAATGCATGCCCTCATGCATTCTGTTGGGCTATGGAATCACATATGTCCATGTTTAGATTCAATGACCTATAGAATAATTTCTTACCTATATAATACCCCCTGTTTTCTTGAATGTTCCTGAGCTAGTCTTCAAACTGTTCATTAGGTTGGGCATCTTCCTCAAAGTAGAATGGAACTAGAGTAATGATGGTTGGAGGCCTAAACCTAAGACCTATCCAGTTATGTTGCGTGATTTCAATTAGCTAGATTACACCTTCTGCTCTTCTTCTGGACCATTCTAAGTTTATGGGGGAGATGGGTTCTCTTTTTCGCAAAGACATGGGAAGTTCATCCCATCTGTTTCTGCACACTGACAATGCTGGGAAAAAATTATGATTATAGAAATTGTTGAACCTGGCCACACAGTACCTTAAGTTGTTCAAGTACATCTTTACATCATCCCTGTTCATCATTGAGAAGTGTTGTCTGGTGATAACTGGGTGGTTTGGCTGGATTGCTCTGACTAACAGTTTAGCCCTTGTTTCAAGCTCTTTATTCTATTTTTTCTCTTGATCCTAGTAAAGCTGATTTTGCAAAGTAGACATAAATGCTCTCAGCTGAACATCTCTAATGTAGATTTGAGGATGAAACTCTACTTCCTCTAGAATGAAAAAACTATGCAAAAATAGTTCACATAGGAGATTTTTCTGTTCTGTGGGGCTATCAAAATATGCCTCCAAGAAATCTACAGTTGTGTCCAATTTATATGGGAGGTTTGAACTAATCCTCATGACCTGCCATCTGAGGTATTTCTCCTTCAAAATAAGGCTATAAAATCTAGCTGGTCATCTAAATTGAATTAAAAATTCAGCAATTTGGCATAAGTCAAACACCTTTTCTTTTAATGCTTGGTTTTCTGTTTCTTTTACCTTTAATTGTTTCCTTTCCAATTTGAATTTCTTAGTCTTAGTGGCAAGCTGCTCATATCTAATCATCCAATTGGCTATGTCTGCATTATACTGCTCTAGAGACACAGTATTAGGTGGTCTGACTATAGGGGGGATCCTAGGCAACAAATTTGTCCGAACTCCTTTTTCTGCCACTTCCACTGGTTGACTATCTACCAATAATTCTACCTGTACCCCCTTATTTGCTATTTCTATTGGGTTGTCATTAGATAGTAATTCTACTTGTACCCCATTATCTGCTGAAAGTATAACAGTTTGAAATACAGGGACCTCAATAGGAGTACTTACTTGAACATTTTCTTGCTGTTGGGACTGTTTCTGTGTTTGTGGCTCGTCTTCAACATCCTCTGCTATGCTCTTTACCATTTTTGAAGCATATTCAAAACAAGAAGGCAATGCTTCAGAATGAGAGGTGTTGCTTCAGAATGAACAGACACTTCTTTAGAATGAAGGGGTGCTGCTTCAGAATGAATGCCCATGTCTGTCTCAACAGAGTCATCTTCCTTTGATAGACCCAAAAGCAATTGAGCTAAATTGTCTTCATCAAAGGATACAGTTGGCTGTTTTTCAAACTGTGACAACATTTTTCTCAATTCTGCCACTTCTTGTTGAAGCTCTACAATTTTTCTTTCCTGTATCTCAATGATGCTTTCTTTCTCCTCAATCCACTTGGTTTGTGTTCGACAACACTTCTTGCTGTCCTCAGTCCGCTCTGTGATGTCTTCCACTTCGTTTTCGCCTTAGAATATGATGCAGACAGATCAACTGCAATTGGCTGCTCAACCAATATCTCTTCTTCTGCAACAATTTGCTCTTGTTCAACAGGTTCTATGAAACTGCTTATAATTGTATCCACCATATCTGTAGCATGTTGAATTGTAGCCTCCTCCAAATTATCCTGCTTAGTTTTTGCCTCAGCTATCTGTTCAAGGAATTCTAAAAAATTTTCAGAGGCTGGTTGTGTTTCTGTGACATTTGGGCTGCTTTGTCCTTCTTCCTCCATAACCTGTTCTGCTATTTCTTTTAAATGGATTCTAGTGGACCTCCTAGTTCCAGATGCAAACTTCTTATTTTTGCTTTGTTTCCTGGTGTCAGCAAGGGTTGTGGGGACAGTTTTAGATGCCTCTGTTTCCATTGTCATTTCTTGCTCTATCAAATCAGTAGTCACTCCAAAAAAATGAACCTTCTTTTGTTTTTCTGATCTGCTGCCAGTTCCAGATCCTCTTTTTCTTTGTTTCTTGGTTCGTGAAGTTGAGGGTTCAGGAGCAAGGTTTTCTATTGCTGCTGCTGGGTGTGGTTCTATAACAGCTTTTGCAACAGCCTCTGTTTCTTTTTCTGTAACAGCCTCTGCAACAACTATTTTTTCTTCTGCAATAATGTCACCAGCATCTAGTTCTTCTTCTTACTCATCTTCATCCCTAAAAATGACATTGTTTAGGGTAGAGTAAAACCTATCAAAAATCCTAGGGTTTCCTCTAAAATAATGTTGGCAAACTAGTTTGATAAGACCATGGTGGCGAAGACTTCCTTTTCCCTCCTGATATGTCTTTGCCATGTTTTTTAATTATTGATACAGATATAGGGGAAGGTTTACCCTAACTTCTGGTTGCTGCTCACCATGTCTGAGATGGTTTAAAATTTGTAGATGATGCCCTGACAACAACACATACTGCCCTTCACAGGTTAGGAATTTAATTACCCAGGTGGCTACTTCATCCCAGGGTTCCTGCAGGCTGGCCCTTTTTAACCTTTTGCATGTGTTGTTATGGGTTAAGTACTCTGGCTCTCTATTATTTTCTTCTACAAACTGATTAACTACATTTGCCAATGTATTCTTGCCAGATCTAGAAATTGAAATCCCTTCTAATGGCGACTCAATAATCGACTTAAAAGTTCGGGGTTACCTCAATAGTCATGCCGTTAACATGTGCTTGGTTGTTTCTGAATGTATGGGCGAACATGCCAGCCAAATATTCAGAAGACCCATTAAACTTATCCAGAAATGGCATAAACCCTCCATATTCAAAAATTTGCAGGACTGCAGGATTTTCTCGAAGGTAGGTGGTATCTGCAGGTTCCGTTCTGATCTTTCGCCCCATATTTTCTGTTTAAAAACTATTTACTGCTGCTGCTATTCCTCTACTGGTTTTTTTTTATGTTGCAGATTTGCAAGATTTTAGTTCAAAATCTTCGCTTGCCCTGTTTCTCGTCTTCTTCTTCAGAATGAACCGTAACCTGAGCACTGTACTTCGCAAACATGTCTTCGAAAAGGAAGGTGGCACACATTTCTACTGTTGCACTAAACACCTGTCCATTAATGATTGCGTGGATGTCCTTGCCGTTAGATCCACCTCATTTGGTTTTAATTTTTCTGTTCAGTCCACAGATTCTCACGTGCAAAATAAACCATATCCTTGCTGACACGTGTTCCTTTTTATCGTATGTAGCTAAAATAATTTGATTTTTTTTCGTACCTTGTCTTTCTGGATGCCACGTGGAAATGCTTTTTTCGAAGATTAAAAACTTCATTCCGAAGATTATGATTTCATTCCGAAGACGAGTCTTCATTTCGAAGACAAATCCTCATTCCGAAGATTATAACTTCATTCCAAAGACAGGTCTTCATTCCGAAGACAAATCCTCTTTGCAAATTTAAATCTTCATTTCGAAGATTAATCCTCATTCCGAAGATCAATCCTCATTTCGAAGATCAGGCTGTATTGCGAAGGTAAATCGTCATTCCGAAGACAGATCTTCATTCCGAAGACAGATCCTCATTTCGAAGACAGATCTTCATTCCGAAGATAGAACTTCATTTCGAAGATAGATCTTCATTCCGAAGATGATGCAGCAAGTCGTCATTCCGAAGACAAAGTTTCATTTTGAAGACAAATTGTCATTTTGAAGACAAACTTCTTTCTGAAGACAAAGTGCAACATTCATTCTACTGTCATTTCGAAGACAATTTCAATCCGAAGATAATACAACAGGCACTGTGTTTGACATTCTTGTTCCAAAGATTAGGTAGAAATCAATATTTTCATTTTCAAAACATGTTTTAAGTATGCCAACTCTTATGAATACCTTTTATGCTGATGGTTAATCGTCATACACTATATACCAATCATTTTACAATGAAGAAATGTAAGAAATATATACTTGATAAAAACAGTTAATGCCAGTTTTGAAGAATGGCTGCCTTTGTTGATGTTCTGCTGAGATTTTCTGCAACATTTCAAAACAAGTGCACTTGGTGAATTTGTACAATGATGGTTCAAAAATTTATCAAGGTTATACATGCCATAAAACTGGTTTTCATGCATACCAACCCAATAATGCCTTAGAAAAGGTTTTCATTGCTGAGTTATTCATTTTTCTCTTATTTTTTTTTAATTTTTACCTCTCTTTTTTTTTTTTCTTGATTCTGAATATGCCCATGAAGGAATTTCATGATTTCCCCTGAAATCATGCCCGTGAAGGAATTCATAATCAGAATTTATTCATCTTTTTATTTTCTATTTTTCTGATTTTTTTGTATTTTTTGTTTTTTTTTGAAATCCATGATCATGCTAATTGTTTTGAAGTGGAAGAGGGAATCTCTTCCACCTGTTGTGTATCCAAACTATCAAGTTGCTGCAAGAATTCTTCTTTAGTCAGAGGTGTATGGTACACTCTGAGGCGATGTCCATTTACTACCAACTTCCTTTTTGACCCATCAATAGGAGATAGATGAGCTGCTCCGTTGTCAAATACCTCTTCAATCCAGTAAGGTCCCAACCATCTAGTTCTCACTTTTCTAGGGAAGTCTTCATAGTGAGAATCAAACAGTAAAGCCCAATCTCCTTGTTGAAGTTTCCTCTACTGAATGTGACTGTCATGCCACATCTTCCTCTACTCCTGAATTACCTCAATTTGGTGTAGAGCATCCAATCTAAGTTCATCCAATGCATTCAGCTGCAGAATCCTGTCATGCCGTGCTCGCGACAATTCAATTCCAATTTCCAATGTCGTGCGCAATGTTAGTAGCTCAAATTCAATAGATAAGAGAGGCTTTTTACCAAAGACTAGTTCATAAGGTGTGAATCCGGTGAGTGGACTTCCAAGTAGTATTGTAGGCCCAAACTGCTTCAGGTAATTTATCTAGCCAATTCCTCCTATGAAAGGCTACTATTTTTGTCAAGATGTGTTCTAGTTCCCTGTTTATTACCTCAACCTGGCCATTTGCTTGTGGGTGGTAAGGTGATGATTTCCTATGATTGATTTCATACAATTCTGTAAATGCTTTTATGACTTTGGATGCAAATTGGGGTCCTTGGTCTGTGGTGATAGACCGTGGAGCTCCAAATCTTTGAAAAATCTAAGTATACAAGAAATCAGCGACCTCTTCACGAGCATGTTTGAAAGCACGCACCTCTACCCACTTTGTCAGGTAATCAGTGCATACTAGAATATGCACCTTTCCTTGAGAAGGTGGATCAATAGGTCCTACAAAATCAAGCCCCCACCTCTCAAATGGTTCTAAAACTATTTGAGGCTGAAGTGGCATCTCATTTGTATGAGTGGGTTTCCCCATTCTTTGGCATGCATCATAATGCCTGATGTACTTTTTTACATCCTTGTGAAGAGATGGCCAATAATATCTTGTCCCTAGGATTTTACTAACTGTGCTTTTTACAGAATAGTGTCCACCTAAGGGTTCATCATTACAAGCTCTAAGGATATCATACACTTCATCCTTTCGGATGCACCTACATAACACATGGTCATGACTGCATTTAAAAAGCATACCCTTAATCCATTCAAAAGAAGAACTATGTTTGATCAATTGTTTTTTCTGTTTTGAAGTGAAATGTGGAGGAACTTTCTCTGTGACCAAATAATTGGCTATATCTGCAAACCAAGGTGATTGGACTGATATAGCAAATAGTTTTTCATCAAGAAAAGTTTCATCAACTAATTCCCCTTCATCTGTGTTCTGTAATCTGGACAAGAAATCTGCCACAACATTAGCTTTTCTTGGTTTGTTGATTATAGTGATATCAAATTCTTGCAGCAACAGCAACCAACGAATAATTCTTGCACTTACCATAGGTTTATTCATCAAATACTTAATGGCTGTATGATCTGTGTGAATAAATATTTGATAACTTGTGATGTAATACCTAAATTTGTTGATGGCATATATTACTGCTAGGAATTCCTTCTTAGTTGTTGTATAATTTTTCTCGGCTCCTGTCAAGTTCTTGCTAATGTTGTAGATGGTATAGTGTTCACCATTGTCAATTTGTCCTAATGCTGCTCCAATTGCTTGTATTGGAGGCATCGATCTGTATGTGAAATGGTAATGTCCAATTAGGTCCTCTGAGCACAGGTAGAGTTATTAATTTCTCTTTCAGAGCTTCAAATGCTTCCTGACACTTTGCAGTCCAGGAGAATTCAAAATCCTTAGTCAATAAGGCAAACATAGGACTGGCTATTGTACTAAAGTTGGGAATAAACCTGTGATAAAAACCAATGTGTCCTAGGAAGCTTCTGACATTAGTCTGAGTTTTAGGAGGAAGGAGATTCTTGATAATTTCCACCTTCTTTGGATCAACTTGGATCCCTTTAGGAGAGATGTGATGACCAAGAACTATCCCTTCATCATCATGAAGCATTTTTTTGGATTCAAGGATAACCGGTATGTTTCACAGCGAGTTAAGACTTTGTCAAGATTTTCCAATGTAAAATCAAAAGTCCGTCCACATACTGTGAAATCATCCATGTATATTTCAACACTTTTGGTGGTCAGATCAGCAAAAATTGCTAGGACTGCTCGCTGAAAAGTTGCTGGGGCATTACACAAACCAAAAGGTAAAACTCTATAGGCAAATGTTCCCTAAGGACATGTAAAAGTTGTTTTCTCTTGATATTCAGGTGCAATCTGAATTTGATTATATCCACTAAATCTATCAAAAAAACAAAAGTATCTTTTTCCAGCAAGAGTATCTAACACCTGATCTATGAAAAGTAATGGAAAATGGTCTTTGTATGTCACATTATTCAACTCTCTATAGTCTACACATACTCTCATTTTTCTATTTTTCTTAGGAACTATTACCAATGGAGAAACCCATTGGCTATCAAAAATTGGGTAAATGAATCCTACTTCCAGAAGTTTTTCAATTTCTTCTTTCACAATATCTCTTAAGGCAGGATTCAATCTTCTCTGGGCTTGTCTAACTGGCTTGACTTCTTCGGTATAGATTCTGTGGGTACATATATCAGGATGAACTCTTGACATATCTTTGTAGTTCCAAGCAAAAGCATGAACATGCTTCTGCAAGACAACTATCAATTTTTCTTCCTCTTCCCTAGCAAGCTGGTTGTAAATGTTCAAAAATTTTCCTGGCTAGACTTCTATTTGTTTTGTATTTAGAAGGACTAAATTCACTCCTTCATACCTGGTGATTAAGGGATTAAGATGACATTGCTGAGTTGGGAGAAAAGAAGCAGTTTTTGTTTTATTGTTGCTTGAGGGAAGCATATCTTGTATGGAACAGTGAGAAGGAAAAATCAGATGATGGTGCCATCTATGTGGTAGTGAAATAGAGTTTCCCTGTGATATTACAGATGGTTCATCTTCAAAGGTGGAAAGTACTGAAGGTGAAATGGTCTTCATGGGAGAGTTTTGTGTTGGATTCAGATGAATAGGATATTCAAATGTTCTGGATGGTTGGAGTATATCCTGATCATCCCCTTCATTATGAACATAGCCATGCTGGCCATCTACATTGCCTCCTTCTGCCATAGTTTCTTGTTTCTTAGGAGAAGTTAAAGCTTCCCAAATTGTTCTCTCAAGAGGTCCAAGATTTTTTGTTGATGAGTTTGATGAATTATCTTCCTTAAGATATTCTGTTGATACAATTGGTGATTTTCCTTTCTCAAAATGTCCTACTGATGGTGAGACAGGTGATTTTTCTATCAGTCTTTCAGGTAGTTCAAACACAGGTGATTCACCCCTTAGGCATGAAGATCTCCTTAATGGGACAAGCCAAGGATCCTTTGGGGTCTCCCTAGACTTATTCATTCATGTTTACTCCTAAATGACATAAATTAAGTCAATAGTTGTTATCTTACTCTGCTGTTATATTCAGATTTTAACCTGAATGTTCACAGTTTGGTCTGATTACAGCTATTGAACTATTTGTTTTCTTCTGAAAACACTATTCCCCGAAAATGACGCCAAAATGATGCGTAGTCGTTATACCATCATTAATTCTCAATGAATCTGTCAATCCAAGGTAGTGTACAAGGCTATCTTCGGGAGAAGAAGTGAAACAGCTATAACTTAGGTCAATCTAGGGCAACAAGTCTTATTGGTGTAATCGGTTTGGTGGGGGGTTTTGTAACATTCCTATCTCTAAATTGCATGAATTAAATCTTAATCTAAGTTGCAGAATTGGAAACTAATCACTAACTACAGAAATGAAGTCCTAATTACAATTGCAGAATAAGACCTAATTATATTGCAAAATTAACGATTGAGAATTCAAAGTCTAATTCTAATTGCGGAAAGGAAATCTAATTACTTTTGCAGTAATGAAAGTCTAGATCTAATGTGGAAATAAAAACTATCAAAATTCTGTAACAGAAGGTTGTCAATCCTCTGTTCAAATTTTGACAGCAAAACATAAAAATGCAAAAAATTGCTGAAAAAAACAGTAAATGCTGAAAATAACAGTCTAAAAATAAAGTGAAAGCTTGGCTGAAAGTAATATTGCAACTAAAACATTAAGCACAAGATTTATCTTAGCATAAATAAACTAATACTGCAAATATTGTCAACTATTCACAAACAATTTACATAACAAGTTCTGCAACTCATTCTGCTGCAGCAAAATCAGAATAAAAACCTGTTCTGTTAGTCCTCCTCCTAGGTCTGGAAGTGGCCAGCCTCTTTGTCCAGAAGAAGGTGTAAGTCTCTCTCTCTTTATAAATCTTAATCACACTCATTTACAAGTAATTTGAAATAGAACTGGTGCACTTTATTGATCAGAAGACATGATTACAAGAATTCTGCTAAAAAACTGTTACAGGACTGTAACAGTCAATTCCTAGTTATACTCTGTATTTAGCTTCCTTACTCTATTTTCTATCTATCTGCTATTTCTCTACCTCTTCTATCTCTAGCTCAACCTGAACGGGAGCAATATTTATAGCTATCCTATGATCTGATTACAAACAAAGAATATCTCAAAAGATCTAATCCTAAAATGCTGCAACAAATTCTGGTTTTATCCTAGAAGAGGACTAAAACCTGATATTTCCCTTAATGATGGATTTGGTCGGCAATGATGACAAAGACAGATGGAGGATATTTCTATTTACTTTTTCCAACCTTTATTTCCCTTTTTCCGCCTTCAGAAATCGGTCAAAAAGGTAAAAAACACATTCTGTTCTTCATTTCGAAGATAAGTGGCTTCATTCCGAAGACAGTGCAGTTTTCATTCCGAAGATCGCTCATTCCGAAGATACTGCATTCTCATTTCGAAGATCACTCATTTCGAAGATACTACATGCTTCATTCCGAAGATCCGCTCATTCCGAAGACGCTGCTTTCTTCATTCTGAAGATCCACTCATTCCGAAGATGCTGTGTTTTCTTCATTCCGAAGATATCTGTTCATTTCAAAGATGCTTCAGAATGAACAAATGTATGTTTTCCATTGGTTTCTTCTGCATCTCTCAGGTGGGTTATCTCCTAAGATCAAATTCTAATGGTCTTCATCCCTTTCCTCATGTGAATTCCATGCCTTGCTATTTATGGACAGCTGGCTGGAATTTATATGGAAAAGACCAGTTTTTGCTGCACAGCAACAGTTTGCTTGCACTATTGCCAGATTTAGGTGAAGTAAATGCTTGAAACAAATCAGAATATGATGAGTGAAATGCTGCTATTATTCTAAGCATATCCCATTGTAGCAAATCATAACAAAAATAGCACAAAACTATGCAAAAAGCTATAAAATCAACATATAATTTCAAATACATTGATCATGCAAAATGGTTAATATACAGCATATTAAATCAACTTAACTAACATATAAAATAAAAAATAAGAGTTTATAGGTATTTTTAGTGTACAAAACATGTTATAATTGAGGCATTTCCAAGCCTCATCAGTTCCTCGACTCAGAGTTAAAAAATCTGCTACCAACCGGATAGTGGTCGACAGGCCCTATACCCCTGGATAGGTTCAAAAATAAGTACATATACATCATCCTGGCATGGGTACTCGGCTGGGATTTCGACAGAGTGGTACGTCGGTACCAGCTGGTGCTAGCAGAATGCATCTTGCATGGGGATTTTTATGGCTCCACGATGCAAAGGAGTGGAAGGCGCGCCCTATTTTCTTTGATCAGGCAGATTGGGTGGCGTACGCCATACATTCGAACTCGGTCGAGTTGCGAGAAGTAGACAATAGAATTTTGGTTCTACTCCTTCCTCACATGGTTGTGCCTGTGATGCATAGTCATTATACCATCATTAATTCTCAATGAATTTGTCAATCTAGGGTAGTGTACAAGGCTATCTATGAAAGAAGTGAAACAACTATAACTTAGGTCAATCTAGAGCAACAGGTCTTATTGGTGGAACCAGTTGTGTGGGGGTTTTTAGGACATTCCTATCTCTAAATTGCATGAATTAAACCTTAATCTAAGTTGCGAATTGGAAACTAATCATTAACTGCAGAAATGAAGTCCTAATTACAATTATAGAATGAGACCTAATTATGTTGCATAAATAACAATTGTAGAATTGAAAGTCTGATTCTAATTGCAAAAGGAAATCTATTTACTTTTGTAGCAATGGAAATCTAATTATAGCATGGAAAACAAAACCCTGTCAAGACTCTGTAACAGAAGGTTGTCAATCTTCTGTGCAGGGGTTGACAACAAAACACAAAATGCAGGAAATTGCTGAAAACAACAAATTCTGAAAATAACAGTCTAAAATAAAATGGAAGCTTTGCTGAAAGTAAATATTACAGCTAAAACATTAAGCACAAGATTAATCTAAGCATAAATAAACTAAGACTGCAGATATTGTCAGTTGTTTACAAGCAATTGAAATAACAAGTTCTACAACTCATTCTGCTGTAGCAAAATCAAAATAAAAACCTGCTTATTAGTCCTCCTCCTAGGTCTGGAAGTGGCTAGCCTCCTTGTCCAGAAGAAGGTATGAGTCTCTCTATCTCTCTAGATCTTAATCACACTCATTTACAAGCAATATGAAATAGAACTGGTGCACTTTATTGATTAAAGAACATGATTACAATAATTCTGTTGAAAACTTGTTACAAGACTGTAACAGTCAAATTCTACCTATTTTCTGCTTTTTGCTAGCTTCCTTACTCTCTCTACATATATTTCTACCTCTACTACTACTAGGCTCAACCTGAACGGGAGCAATATTTATAGATGTCCTATGATCTAATTACAAACTGTGAATATCTCAAAAGATCTAATCCTACAATGTTGCAACAAATTCTGGTTTTATCCTAGAAGAAGATTAAAACTTGATCTTTCCCTTAATGATGGCTTTGGTCGGCAATGATGACAAAGACAGATGGAAGATCTTTTCCTTTACCTTTTCCAACCTTTATTTCCCTTTTTTCGGCTTCAAAAATTGGTCAACAAGTCAAAAAGCACATTCTGTTTTCATTCCGAAGATAAGTGGCTTCATTTCGAAGACAATGCAATTCTCATTTCGAAGATCGCTCATTCCGAAGATACTGCAATTCTCATTCTGAAGATACTACAATTCTCATTTCGAAGATCCGCTCATTCCGAAGATAATGCATTCTTCATTCTAAAGATCCGCTCATTCCAAAGACACTATGTTCTCTCATTTCGAAGATACTTCGGAATGAACAAATGTGTGCTTTTCCAGTGATTTCTTCTGCATCTCTCGGGTGGGTTATCTCCTAAGATCAAATTCCAATGGTCTTCATCTCTTTCCACATTTGAATTCCATGCCTTGCTATTTATGGACAACCGGCTAGAATTTACATGGGAAAGACCAGATTTTCTTGCACAAGCAACGGTTTGCTTGCACTCTGTTGCAGATTTAGGTGAAATAAATGCTTGAGACAAATCAAAACATGATTAGTGAAATGCTTGCTATTATTCTAAGCATATCCCATTTTAGCAAGTCATAGCAAAAAGAACACAAAACTATGCAAAAATCTGTAAAAATCAGCATATAATATTCCAAATACATTGATCATGCAAAATGGTTAATATACGACATATTGAATCAACTTAACTAACATATCGGATAAAACATAAGAGTTTATAGGCAATTTTAGTGTTCAAAACATGTTATGATTGAGGCATTTCCAGGCCTCATCATTTTCCCCCAACTTATATTAATGCATGCCCTCATGCATTCTGTTGGGCTATGGAATCACATATGTCCATGTTTAGATTCCATGACCTGTAGAATAATTTCTTGCCTATATAATACCCCCTGTTTTCTTGAATGTTTCTGAGCCAGTCTTCAAACTGTTCATCAGGTTGGGCATCTTCCTCAAAGTAGAATGGAACTAGAGTAATGATGGTTGGAGGCCTAAACCTAAGACCTATCCGAGTTATGTTGCATGATTTCAATCAGCTGGATTACACCTTCTGCTCTTCTTCTGGACCATTCTAAGTTGATGGGGGAGATGGGTTCTCTTTTTCGCAAAGACATGGGAAGTTCATCCCATCTGTTTCTGCACACTGACAATGCTGGGAAAAAATTATGATCATAGAAATTGTTGAACCTGGCCACACAGTCCCTTAAGTTGTTCAAGTACATCCTCTTTACATCATCCCTGTTCATCATTGAGAAGTGTTGTCTGGTGATAACTGGGTGGTTTGGCTGGATTGCTCTGACTAACAGTTCAGCCCTTGTTTCAAGCTCTTTATTCTGCTTTTTCTCTTGATCCCAGTAAAGCTGATTTTGCAAAGTAGACATAAATGCTCTCAGCTGAACATCTCCAATGTAGATTTGAGGATGAAACTCTACTTCCTCTAGAATGAAGAAACTATGCAAAAATAGTTCACATAGGAGATTTTTCTGTTCTATGGGGCTATCAAAATATGCCTCCAAGAAATCTACAGTTGTGTCCAATTTATATGGGAGGTTTGAACTAATCCTCATGACCTGCCATCTGAGGTATTTCTCCTTCAAAATAAGGCTATAAAATCTAGTTGGTCATCTAAATTGAACTAAAAATTCAGCAATTTGGCATAAGTCAGACACCTTTTCTTTTAATGCTTAGTTTTTATTTTCTTTTGCCTCTAGCTGTTTCCTTTCCAATTTGAATTTCTTAGTCTTAGTGGCAAGCTGCTCATATCTAATCATCCAATTGGCTATGTCTGCATTATACTACTCTAGAGACACAGTATTAGGTGGTCTGACTACAGGGGGATCCTAGGTAGCAGATCTACCTGAACTCCTTTTTCTGCCACTTCCACTGGTTGACTATCTACCAATAATTCTACCTGTACCCCCTTATTTGCTATTTCTATTGGGTTGTCATCAGATAGTAATTCTACTTGTACCCCATTATCTCGCTGAAAGTATAACAGTTTGAAATACAGGGACCTCAATAGGAGTACTTACTTGAACATTTTCTTGCTTGTTGGGATTGTTCCTCGTGTTGGTGGCTCATCTTCAACATCCTCTGCTATGCTCTTTACCATTTTTGAAGCATCTTCAAAACAAGAAGGCAATGCTTCAGAATGAGATGGTGTTGCTTCAGAATGAACAGACACTTCTTTAGAATGAAGGGGTGCTGCTTCAGAATGAATGCCCATGTCTGTCTCAACAGAGTCATCTTCCTTTGATAGACCCAAAAGCAATTGAGCTAAATTGTCTTCATCAAAGGATACAGTTGGCTGTTTTTCAAACTGTGACAACATTTTTCTCAATTCTGCCACTTCTTGTTGAAGCTCTACAATTTTTCTTTCCTGTATCTCAATGATGCTTTCTTTCTCCTCAATCCACTTGGTTTGTGTTCGACAACACTTCTTGCTCGTCCTCAGTGCTTCCGTGATGTCTTCCACTTTTGTTTCTGCCTCAGAATCTGATGCAGACAGATCAGCTACAGTTGGTTGTTCAACCAATATCTCTTCTTCTAGCAATAATTTGCTCTTGTTCAACGAGGTTCTATGAAACTGCTTATAATTGTATCCACCATATCCGTAGCCTGTTGAACTATAGCCTCCTCCAAATTATCTTGCTTAGTTTTTGCCTCAGCTATCTGTTCAGGGAATTCTAGAAAATTTTCGGAGGTCGGTTGTATTTCTGTGACATCTGGGCTGCTTTGTCCTTCTTCTTCCTCCATAACCTGTTCTGCTGTTTCTTTCAAATGGATTCTAGTGGACCTCCTAGTTCCAGATGCAAACTTCTTCTTTTTGCTCTGTTTCCTGGTGTCAACAGGGGTTGTGGGGACAGTTTTAGATGCCTCTGTTTCCCTTGTCATTTCTTGCTCTATCAAATCAGTAGTCACTCCAAAAAAATGAACCTTCTTTTGTTTTTCTGATCTGCTGCCAGTTCCAGATCCTCTTTTTCTTTGTTTCTTGGTTCGTGAAGTTGAGGGTTCAGGAGCAAGGTTTTCTATTGCTGCTGCTGGGTGTGGTTCTATAACAGCTTCTGCAACAGCCTCTGTTTCTTTTTCTACAACAGCCTCTGCAACAACTATTTCTTCTTCTGCAATAATGTCAACAGCATCTGGTTCTTCTTCTTCCTCATCTTCATCCCTAAAAATGACATCGTTTAGGGTAGAGTAAAACCTATCAAAACTCCTAGGGTTTCCTCTAAAATGATGTTGGCAAACTAGTTTGATGAGGCCATGGTGGCGAAGGCTTCCTTTTCCCTCTTGATATCTCTTTGCCATGTTTTTTAATTCTTGATACGAGATATAGGGGAAGGTTTACCCTAACTTCTGGTTGCTGCTCACCATGTCTGAGATGGTTTAAAATTCGTAGATGATGCCCTGACAACAACACATACCGCCCTTCACGAGGTTAGGAATTTAACTACCCGGTGGCTACTTCATCCCGGGGTTCCTGCAGGCTGGCCCTTTTTAACCCTTTGCATGTGTTGTTATGGGTTAAGTACTTTGGTTCTCTATCATTTTCTTCTACAAATTGATTAACTACATTTGCCAATGTATTCTTGCCAGATCTAGAAATTGAAATCCCTTCTAATGGCAGCTCAGTAATCTGACTTAAAATTTTAGGGGTTACCTCAATAGTCATGCCGTTAACATGTGCTCGGTTGTTTCTGAATGTATGGGCGAACATGCCAGCCAAATATTCAGAAGACCCATTAAACTTATCCGGAAATGGCATAAACCCTCCATCTTCAAAAATCTGCAGGATCGCAGGATTTTCTCGGAGGTAGGTGGTATCTGCAGGTTTCGTTCTGATCTTTCGCCCCATATTTTTTGTTTAAAAAAATAATTCACTGCTGCTATCGTCGTCGCTATTCCTCTACTGGATCTTTGGGTTTTTTTTTATGTTGCAGATTTGCAGGGTTTTAGTTCAAAATCTTCGCTTGCCCTGTTTCTCGTCTTCTTCTTCGGAATGAACCGTAACCTGAGCACTGTACTTCGCAAACACGTCTTCGAAAAGGAAGGTGGCACACATTTCTACTGTTGCACTGAACACCTGTCCATTAATGATTGCATGGATGTCCTTGCCGTCAGATCCACCTCATTTGGTTTTAATTTTTCTGTTCAGTCCATAGATTCTCACGTGCAAAATAAACCATATCCTTGCTGACACGTGTTCCTTTTTATCGTATGCAGCTAAAAGAATTTGATTTTTTTTCGTACCTTGTCTTTCTGGATGCCACGTGGAAATGCTTTTTTCGAAGATTAAAAACTTCATTCCGAAGATTATGACTTCATTCCGAAGACGAGTCTTCATTTCGAAGACAAATCCTCATTCCGAAGATTATAACTTCATTCCAAAGACAGGTCTTCATTCCGAAGACAAATCCTCTTTGCAAATTTAAATCTTCATTTCGAAGATTAATCCTCATTCCGAAGATCAATCCTCATTCCAAAGATCAGGCTGTATTGCGAAGGTAAATCGTCATTCCAAAGACAGATCTTCATTTCGAAGACAGATCCTCATTTCGAAGACAGATCTTCATTTCGAAGATAGAACTTCATTTCGAAGACAGATCTTCATTCTGAAGATGATGCAACAAGTCGTCATTCCGAAGACAAAGTTTCATTCTGAAGACAAATTGTCATTTCGAAGACAAAGCTTCTTTCTGAAGACAAAGTGCAACATTCATTCTACTTGTCATTTCAAAGACAATTTCAATCCGAAGATAATACAGCAGGCACTATGTTTGACATTCTTGTTCCAAAGATTAGGCAGAAATCAATATTTTCATTTTCAAAACATGTTTTAAGTATGCCAACTCTTATGAATACCTTTTATGCTAATGGTTAATCGTCATATACTATATACCAATCATTTTACAATGAAGAAATGTAAGAAATATATACCTGATAAAAACAGTTAATGCCAGTTTTGAAGAATGACTGCCTTTGTTGATGTTCTGCTGAGATTTTCTGCAACATTTCAAAACAAGTGCACTTGGTGAATTTGTACAATGATGGTTCAAAAATTTCTCAAGGTTATACATGCCAGAAAACTGGTTTTCATGCATACCAACCCAGTAATGCCTTAGAAAAGGTTTTCATTGCTGAGTTATTCATTTTTCTCTTTTTTTTTTTTAATTTTTTTACCTCTCCTTTTCTTTTTTTTTTCTTGATTCTGACTATGCCCATGAAGGAATTTCATGATTTCCCCTGAAATCATGCCCGTGAAGGAATTCATAATCAGAATTTATTCATCTTTTTGTTTTCTATTTTTTTGATTTTTTTGTATTTTCTGTTTTTTTTTGAAATCCATGATCATGCTGATTGTTTTGAAGTGGAAGAGGGAATCTCTTCCACCTGTTGTGTATCCAAACTATCAAGTTGCTGCAAGAATTCTTCTTTAGTCAGAGGTGTATGGTACACTCTGAGGTGATGTCCATTTACTACCAACTTCCTTTGTGACCCATCAATAGGAGATAGACGAGCTGCTCCATTTTCAAATACCTCTTAAATCCAACAAGGTCCCAACCATATAGTTCTCAGTTTTCTAGGGAAGTCTTCATAGTGAGAATCAAACAGTAAAGCCCAATCTCCTTGTTGAAGTTTCCTCTCTTGAATGTGATTTGTCATGCCACAACTTCCTCTACTCCTGAATTACCTCAGTTTGGTGTAGAGCATCCAATCTAAGTTCATCCAATGCATTCAGCTCGCGAATCCTGTCTGTCTGTGCCTGCGACAATTCAATTCCAATTTCCAATGCTGTGCGCAATGTTAGTAGCTCAAATTCAATAGGTAAGAGAGGCTTTTTACCAAAGACTAGTTCATAAGGTGTGAATCCAGTAGTGGACTTCCAAGTAGTATTGTAGGCCCAAACGGTAATTTATCTAGCCAATTCCTCCTATGAAAGGCTACTATTTTTGTCAAGATGTGTTCTAGTTCCCTGTTTGTTACCTCAACCTGGCCATTTGCTTGTGGGTGGTAAGGTGATGATTTCCTATGTTTGATTTCATACAATTCTGTAAATGCTTTTATGACTTTGGATGCAAATTGGGGTCCTTGGTCTGTGGTGATAGACCGTGGAGCTCCAAATCTCTAAAAAATCTAAGTATACAAGAAATCAGCGACCTTCTCTTCACGAGCATGTTTGAAAGCACGCACCTCTACCCACTTTGTCAGGTAATCAGTGCATACTAGAATATGCACCTTTCCTTGAGAAGGTGGATCAATAGGTCCTACAAAATCAAGCCCCCACCTCTCAAATGGTTCTAAAACCATTTGAGGCTGCAGTGGCATCTCATTTGTATGAGTGGGTTTCCCCATTCTTTGGCATGCATCACAATGCCTGATGTACTTTTTTACATCCTTGTGAAGAGATGGCCAATAATATCTTGTCCCTAGGATTTTCCTAACTGTGCTTTTTACAGAATAGTGTCCACCTGAGGGTTCATCATGACAAGCTCTAAGGATATCATACACTTCATCCTTTCGGATGCACCTACGTAACACATGGTCAGGACTGCATTTAAAAAGCATACCCTTAATCCATTCAAAAGAAGAACTCTGTTTGATCAATTGTTTTTTTTGTTTTGAAGTGAAATGTGGAGGAACTTTCCCTGTGACCAAATAATTGGCTATATCTGCAAACCAAGGTGATTGGACTGATATAGCAAATAGTTTTTCATCAAGAAAAGTGTCATCAACTAATTCCCCTTCATCTGTGTTCTGTAACCTGGACAAGAAATCTGCCACAACATTAGCTTTTCCTGGTTTGTTGATTATAGTGATATCAAATTCTTGCAGCAACAACCAACGAATAATTCTTGCACTTACCATAGGTTTATTCATCAAATACTTAATGGTTGTATGATCTGTGTGAATAAATATTTGATAACTTGTGATGTAATGCCTAAATTTGTTGATGGCATATATTATCGCTAGGAATTCCTTCTCAGTTGTTGTATAATTTTTCTCGGCCTCTGTCAAGTTCTTGCTAATGTTGTAGATGGTATAGTGTTCACCATTGTCAATTTGTCCTAATGTCTGCTCCAATTGTCTGTATTGGAGGCATCGATCTGTATGTGAAATGGTAATGTCCAATTAGGTCCTCCGAGCACAGGTGGAGTTATTAATTTCTCTTTCGAGCTTCAAATGCTTCCCGACACTTTGCAGTCCAGGAGAATTCAGAATCCTTAGTCAATAAGGCAAACATAGGACTGGCTATTGTACTAAAGTTGGGAATAAACCCGCGGTAAAAACCAATGTGTCCTAGGAAGCTTCTGACATTAGTCTGAGTTTTAGGAGGAAGGAGATTCTTGATAATTTCCACCTTCTTTGGATCAACTTGGATCCCTTCAGGAGAGATGTGATGACCAAGAACTATCCCTTCCTTCATCATCATGAAGCATTTTTTTGGATTCAAGGATAACCGGTATGTTTCACAGTGAGTTAAGACTTTGTCAAGATTTTCCAATGTAAAATCAAAAGTCTGTCCACATACTGTGAAATCATCCATGTATATTTCAACACTTTTGATGGTCGATCAGCAAAAATTGCTAGGACCTGCTCACTGAAAAGTTGTTTGGGGCATTACACAAACCAAAAGGTAAAACCCTATAGGCAAATGTTCCCCAAGGACATGTAAAAGTTGTTTTCTCTTGATCTTCAAGTGCAATCTAAATTTGATTATATCCACTAAATCCATCAAGAAAACAAAAGTATCTTTTTCTAGCAAGAGTATCTAACACTTGATCTATGAAAGGTAATGGAAAATGGTCTTTGTATGTCACCTTATTCAACTCTCTATAGTCTACACATACTCTCATTTTTCCATTTTTCTTAGGAACTATTACCAATGGAGAAACCCATTGGCTATCAAAAATTGGGTAAATGAATCCTACTTCCATAAGTTTTTCAATTTCTTCTTTCACAATATCTCTTAAGGCAGGATTCAATCTTCTCTGGGCTTGTCTAACTGGCTTGACTTCTTCGGTATAGATTCTGTGGGTACATATATCAGGATGAACTCTTGACATATCTTTGTAGTTCCAAGCAAAAGCATGAACATGCTTCTGCAAGACAACTATCAATTTTTCTTCCTCTTCCCTAGCAAGCTGGCTGTAAATGTTCAAAAATTTTCCTGGCTGGACTTCTATTTGTTTTGTATTTAGAAGGACTGAATTCACTCCTTCATACCTGGTGATTAGGGGATTAAGAGGACATTGTTGAGATGGGAGAAAAGAAGTAGTTTTTGTTTTATTGTTGCTTGAGGGAAGCATATCTTGTATGGAACAGTGAGAAGGAAAAATCAGATGATGGTGCCATCCATGTGGTAGTGAAACAGAGTTTCCCTGTGATAGTATAGATGGTTCATCTTCAGATTTTTGATTCTCCTCATTACTTAACAACTGTTGGATATTTGTTGCTTCTCCTTCTAAACCTTGTTCATGCAGAACATTCATCGGGATTGTTTCATTTTCTAAATTTTCTGTGTCACTGAGGTCTTCAGTGTGTTCTCTTACTACTAAGGTAGCTAGTGTAGAAATGACCTCTTCTGGTTCTTCATATGAGTCAGAAAACCATAACTGACCTGAAAATTTGCTAGATGGTTTTGCAGGGAGGATATAAAGTAATCTGTTTAAGATCAATACCATTTGAAATAGTCATATTTCCAGATCTGCGATCTATGAAGGTGTTGCAGTTGCAAGCCAAGGTCTTCCCAAAATTATGGGATATCCATGTGCTGAATTTCTTGGCTGTAAAACCAAGAAATCTGCAGGGAATTCCCAAGAAGAAACTTCTATAGGGACATCTTCAATGATACCTTCAGGTTTTGCAACTGACCTATCAGCCATTTCTAAAACTATAAATGTGGGGCTGAGATGTTTGAGCTATAATTGTTTCATTGTATCCTTGGTCATGACATTTATTGCAGCTCCTAGATCTACTAAGACATTTGATATTGGTACTGAACCTATGGTGACTGTGATAACTGGGCTTCTTGGATCACTATACTTTGGAGGTACTAGTTTTCCAGATAAGAGATCAACTATCTTCCCTTCAACCTGCATAGTTTTAGGAAATGCCTTCTTTTTTCTTCCTGCTCTTTTAATGCACAAATTTTGGATAGTACTGTTAATCTCTGGTATTTCCTTAATGGCTTGTAATAAGGGCAATGATATAGTTAACTTTTTGAGTTCTTTGACCAATTCTAATTCAAAATTTAATGGTATTGCATTGAATCTTTTAGGATATGGAATTATCCTTGGTAACTGTTATGCTTGTGGTTTTGTCTCTTTCTCTATTGTTGGTTGGATTTTCATTGGTTCCAATTTTTCTTCTCGTCTCTATTGTTGGTTGGACTTTCTCTGGTTCCAATGATTCTTGCTCTTCATTTTCTTTAATTTCATTTGAAACTAGTTCGGGTACAACTTTTTCCGAATGAAGTTGGATGTTACTACAATCAAGAACATTAATTTCAACATTTTCTTCGACTTGACCACATAGACAGGGAGGTGTCTGTCTCATGCTATTTGGATTAGTGACTAGTTGAGCTGGCATTTGAGGTTGTTTCACTTGCTGTGTTTGCTATTGTTTTTCTTGGAAATTTTGATTAGGTGCAGGCAACAAATGCTGAGTTTGACCTTGATTCCTTTGCTGCCTTGGATAGGACTGGTATTGCTGACTCCATTGTGGTTGGTTTTGCATCCAATGTGGATTAGTCTGATTTTGATTCCAAGCTGGATTGTTTTGATTCCATGAGGGGTTGTTTTGATTCTGATTCTAGGCTGGGTTACTCCAATTTGCTTGTGGCCATTCTTGGGAATTTGTCCATTGAGGATAATTCCAAGGACGTTGGGGTGGTTCTAATTGTCCCCAAGGCATAGTACCAGGATTATGCCCCCAATTTGTAGGAAAACGAGGGGGATTTTGGTATTGAGAGAAATTTCCCCCTTGTTTTGGTCTAATGTAGTTGAGTTCCTCAGTCTGGTTTTCTAACACATTTTTGAGTTGTGGTAGCAGGTGGCATTGATCAGTTGAATGCCTTTTTGAACAAATGGCTGAGATAGATGTTTTATTCAAAGGACATTCCTGCAAAGCATGTTTATTTCTACATCTTGGGCAATAAATTGCCAAAGGTTCTATGTTTTTTTCTTTTGCAGACATTTCCCCCAAAGTAGTGTTTAGGTGCACTAGAATATCGGTTTTGAAATTTGCAAGTTCCTCTATCAGGTCCTTCACATCGATGCCATTTGTGTGGCTTTTTCTTCTTCTCTGCTTAGTGTAGGAGTAATTCCTACGGAGATCCATAATTTCCTCATTATTGAGAGTGGTTACATCCCCTTTTCCCATCAAATCCAGAACTTCTCTGGATTCATCTTGTAATCCTCTCAAAAAGATGGTTTTACATAATTATGGTTCTACAAGTCCACATCTCCTTTGAACAAAGGAGAACCTATCAAGATAATCTTCCAATGTCTCATCATCTTCTTGCTTGATTCTGAATAACTCATCTTTCCTATTCCTTACACGGCAATATTCTTGATATTTATCTAAAAAGACAGTTTCCATTTGATCCCAGGTTCTTATGGAATTTGGCTCCAAGCTCATGAACCAGCGCAATGCTGAATCCTTGAGTGTTGAGGGAAAAACCTTAAGTTTTTGATTGTCATTTATATAATCATAGGTCTGACACACTACCTTGAATTCAAACAAAAACTGATCGGGATCTTCAGATACAACACCTCGAAAGGTTGGAAGTACTGAAGGTGAAATGGTTTTCATGGGAGAGTTTTGTGTTGGATTCAGACGAATAGGATATTCAAATGTTCTGGAAGGTTGGAGCATATCTTGATCATCTCCTTCATTATGGACATAGCCATGTTGGCCATCTATATTGCCTCCTTCTGCCATAGTTTCCTATTTGTTGGGAGAAGTTAAAGCTTTCCAAATTGTTCTCTCAAGAGGTCCAAGCCTCTCTGTTGATGATGAGTCTGATGAATTTTCTTCCTTAGGATATTCTGATGATGATAAAATTGGTGATTTTCCTTTCTCAAAATGTTCTAATGATGGTGATACTGGTGATTTTTCTATCAATCTTTCTGGTAGTTCAAACATAGGTGATTCACCCCTTAGGCGTGAAGATCTCCTTAATGGAACAAGCCAGGGATCCTTTGGGGTAGTTCTACCTTTTTCATCCCTAGACTTATTCATTCATGTTTACTCTTAAATGACATAAATTAAGTCAATAGTTGTTACCTTCCTCAGCTGTTGTATTCCGATTTTAACCTAAATTTTCACATCTTAGTCTGATTACAACTATTGGACTATTTTTTTTTTTCTAGCAACACTATTCCTCGACAATGGTGCCAAAATGATGCATAGTCATTATACCATCATTAATTCTCAATGAATTTGTCAATCCAGGGCTGTGTACAAGGCTATCTGCGAAAGAAGAAGTGAAACAGCTATAACTTAGGTCAATCTAGAGCAACAGGTCTTATTGGTGGAACCGGTTGTGTGGGGGGTTTTTAGGACATTCCTATATCTAAATTGCATGAATTAAACCTTAATCTAAGTTGCAAAATTGGAAACTAATCATTAACTGCAGAAATGAAGTCCTAATTACAATTGCAGAATGAGACCTAATTATGTTGCATAAATAACAGTTGCAGAATTGAAAGTCTGATTCTAATTGCAGAAAGGAAATCTATTTACTTTTGCAGCAATGGAAATCTAATTATAGCATGGAAAACAAAACCCTGTCAAGAATCTGTAACAGAAGGTTGTCAATCTTCTATGCAGGGGTTGACAACAAAACACAAAATGCCAACAGGGCCCTAGTTGCATCCTCTTTGTCTCAAACCACCCAACCCTCCCACAGTCCCCATTCCTTTGATCAGTTCTCCCAGGACCCAAATGCTTTCTAGACCCTCATTCAAACCCTAGACCCCTCGCCTACGGCTAGTGTCGAAGCTGTGCCTACATTGCCGCACCGCTCACCTCCCTTGTTCAAAAACTGGCCTACAATTTCCACTCAGTTGCTTGCTTCCCCTAGGACCCGGTCGCCCTTAAAAGCGACCATGCCTTCTGGAATATCTCCTGCTTCACTGTTTGCAAAAAGAATTCTGCAACAAGACTTAGTCTTGGCGTATCCGATGTTGGCGGACCTTGAATTCATGGGAGAACAACTATAGATTATTGATGATCAACCTCTGGCAGCAAAGGCCGTAGGGTGTTCCACCTCTTTCCTCCAGGGCGTCAAACGGAGAAGATCTGAGGAGATAGCTGCCTCGATGAAGCATACCAAGTTCGACTTGGACAGGAGAGTGTTGCAAACTGAGAAGTTGATCCCAAAAGTGAAGAAGCCTCTCCGAGAAATTACCGAGTCGAACTATGAACACCAAGTCAAAGAGAAGAGCTTTGATGATATAAACGAGGAATACGAAATCAACGGTATTCGTCGTAGAACTCATAATCTCCTTATCAAGTGACTCAAAAATTAGGAGACATTGTTTCAGTTGCAAAATGACTCAAGGCAGCTAGAAGAAGATTTTGCTAGGGCCACCACGTGGTTAGAGTCTGCCCAGCAGGAAATTAATGACTTGAAAGCACAGCTCGTCGCCTCTTAGCAAGAGGCTGCAACACAAAGAAAGACGGTCGAACAACTGCCAGAGGAGAAGAAGGTAGCATTGGAGCATGTCTCTTAGCTCCAGGATTCGTTAAAGCAGTCTCAATATTAGCTCGAGGAGAAAACATCCCAGACGATGACATTTTTGAACAATAAGGTGAAAGATATGCGGGATGGTTTGCTGCAGGGATGTAGAGCTAACGTCGTTAGGTCCATATTTGTCCTGGATTTCGCGTCCAGGATCCAAGAAGCATCTGCCTAGGGAAAGCCTGTGGTAGAGGAGGCCAAACACCAAGCGAAGCAGTGGCTGCACTTGGCAATAAAAATTGAGTTCGCGTGCAAAGGCCTTCAATTTCCCCCAATGTACTGAATTGCCTTCGAGTGGGTAGATGCAAGGGTAACCTTGCATAATTATTTTAAAAAAACCAAAAAAACAAGGGTTGCCAAGAAAATGCTGGACGCATTAGACCACAAAATGAACATTTTCCTGGCCCCATTCAATGCTCTTTTTGAGCTCGGTTGCCCAAGATTCGTCAAGGATGGGGAGTTTCTATCGCTTGAGCAGGTGAAGCTGAATTGGCTGTCTTTTGAGGCAAATATGTCAAAAATTGATAGCTGAGTCGAGCCCGTCCAGGAAGCTCAGGTCATCCAGATGGCGTCAAGATATTGCAAGATCAACACCTCCCTTTAGGAGTTGGGAGAGAGATACAACACCATCGACGTGCATGTGGTTGAAGAATTCAGAGCAGCACTGAGAGATGTCAGTGACTTAGGGCCATTTCAGGCAGCAGCTTGGGACTAGGCCAGGGCCGCATACAATCATGTCTGCGAGTGGGAGCATCCGATCGAACAGGAGGGTGACAGTGGTGACCATTCAGATTTAGAAAGAGGAGGAGAAATAGAAGAGGCAACTATCGAAAGTGAATCCGAAGAGGAGCAGTTGCCTAAGAAGAAGTTGTAAGAGTAGCAAAGTGCAGGGGAAGGGAGTTCCTCTACGCCCAAAGCATGAAGGCCTGGTTCTTTGCGTCGAGGCAAGCTCGACACCTCGCGAGTCGCTAGGAATGTTGCCACATTTTGCACGGGGTGCCATGTTTTCAAATTTTGTAAGTATGTTTCTCCCCCTTCCCTCGTCCTTTCCCTTTCTCCACTGTCCCCTTTCTCCCCTTCTAGCAGCTTCATTTCCCCTCTTTTTCCCCTTTGTACTTTATCTGTTCAAATACCTAAAATAGAGCAAACATCCCCTAAAAATTTCTAAGTCTAAGAGCGCAACTCAACTTCATAGCAAAGTCGGGGTGCACCCTTAAGTTTGAGCGCACTTGGGAATGCGAAGTGCGAAAGATGACCGAAAAGAAGAAAAATTTGGCTAAGTATAGGGGCGCAACCCGACTTCGCAGTGAAGTCAGGGTGCGCTCTCTTTCCTGTGCGCACTTGGGAAGTAGTGTATCCAAAAAATCAGCTAAGTGCCATAGCACAACCCGATTTCACAGTGAAGTCGGGCTACGCCCTGATTCCTGTGCATAGTCTGAACAGCGGCAAAATTAACTAAGTGCTGGAGTGCGCAACCCAAATTTGCAGTGAAGTCGGGCTGCGCCCTCTGACTTGTGCGCACTTGGACAAGATGTGTCAAGCGGCCCAAAAATAGTCTAAGGCACGGAGGCCTCCCCAACTGCATTGTTCCCCACTTGCATTGTCCAATTGCACTCCAATTCCAGGTGAAGTAGGACACAAAAGAGAGACTGCATTTCAAGATAGATGTGTCCCTCATCATAATTTGACAAGTGTCCAACCTCGGGATCAGAGCCGAGATGTGATGGGAAAAAGGACAATTGTGGGCCAAATTATCTACCGCTACCACAGCTACCCGCATTCATGCTGACTCGAAGTTTCATCAACCGTACTGCCACGTAGCTGCCAAGTTTTTAGGTGGACCTTGCTGCAAGTACAGTCCTTGTCTACGGGAGTCAACATCAGCAACTCTTTTGCCGCTTTTGTCAGCTTTTGTCAGCTATTGTTGGGTCTAGGATTTTGTGCCCAAGATTGTAATCGAGGGGAATTGCGCTATAAATAGCCGCACCACATCATTGTAAAGGGGTAGAAGGGGGATATCCTGCTAGGGAACCATTGTAGCTATACGTTTGCTTCTGAATGCAAGATACACTTGGCTTTATTTGCTGTTATCGTTCTTTATGTTGCCTTTACTTAGCATTTATGCCTCATGTTGCTTATTTTATTGCTTACTGTTATTTTGCTATCTGGATATCGATATTTGATGATTAAGTATTCCTGGAATGCGTAGATAAAAGATACATAGGATGTATGACAGTTGTAGTTTCTATAGTGTATTCTGTATTTAATTGCTGTTAGTAGTGGTGATTGATCGTTGTCGTGCTGCTTATCCTCCCCACCCAACTCAAATCATATTTGCATCTCTTTTCGCATTTTAATTTCTTTCCTACACTCTTAGCTTAAAACATTTGAGAAAACCCATAGGAAGCCGACCTTCTCCAAATATTGACATGGAAGGCATCCCTTCCTTTCGGCCTTTCAATCTGGTGGGCGAATCTAGGGCGCATTTCACTAAATCCTTTCCTAGTGGCAGATTTGTAACCAACAGTCCCCAAACTTGTCATTCCACCATTCCATGTTGGGAATCTCACCACTCGTGCTAAAGTTACAAATAGGCATGTACTTATAAGGGACAAATTTTGAGTGTCATTTTTCACATTCATCCAAGTGGTTGAGTACCCATATTTCAATTTACTCCCTAGCAAAATGATCGTGGTGTTTGACTGTTGCTCTGTTCCCACAAAAAACAACTGGTGAAAGTGGAGTCGTGGTTAGACACAATGGTGGGATTGTGGGAGTTTAATAATGGGGTCCATGAATATTTGAGAAATGGTGGAGGCTTGGTAAGGATGAGCCAAGAGACATAAATGTGCATTCTTCAAGAGATAATAAAACCACAAGAATGACAGTTTTTTCCCTAGATTTAGGAAGTCCAATAAAATCCATGGAGATATTAATCCATGTATTTATGGAATCGATAAAGGTTGTAGAGTGCCTGGGGAAATAACTGTTTCTCCTCTCATCTGTTGGTAGATCTCACACTCTGTCATAAATATTGGATGTCTATTTTCATTCCTTTCTAATATAATGAACATTTAGCCCTCTCATATGTCTTCATAAAACCCAAATAGCCTATTGTGGGTCTTTTTTTAGCTACTCCATCAAGGTTTGCAAGAGCGGGTCTTTGGTTACTTCATATTAAATTTTGAGGACCCATTGGGAAAGTGGGAAAGAGATGGCACATAGTGTGCCTTGATCCTCCAACTGATGTGAGAGGGCATATGTCGCAATATGTTCCTTCCATTTCTTGTAGAAAATGTCATAATCATACCCTAATAATTTTGAAATTGATTTTTGTTATGCTAGAGTCGATACCCTCTACTCCAAAAAATATTTCAAATTATGATGGTCTATTTTAATAGAGAAATGCGGCCCTGTGAGGTAAGGTCTCCAATGATTGACAACATGGAGGATAGCCATCATTTATTTTTTATAAGTGGAATTTTCTATATTTTTACCTGACAATGCCTTACTAGTGAAAGCCAGGGGTTGACCTTCCTGCATTAATACTACACCAATGCCATGGCCCAAAGCATCATTTTTTATTATAAATGGTCTGGAAAATTCAAAAGTGGCCAACACCGTTGTCAAAGTCATGGTTTCCTGTAATGTCCCCTTCTCAATATTAGATAGCTCAGTGGTCAGATAGCCTAATCCAAGGTCCCTTAGGCTATTCGGTGTTGGTTGGGACCCATTTCCTGCATTTCGGGCACATTTGTTGATCACTTACTATTTTTAGTAAGTCCAGTTCAGGGGGTTTCCATTTTTGGTAGTGGACAGGACAGGCTTTCCAGCATAATTCTTTAGCGTTGAATATACATCCGGAGCTCTGGGTGGAATAAATTATTATTATTATATTGGGCCATTTAATTATAATATAAGGTGTTTTTATAACTTAACATTATAACTTAAAAAAGGCCCATGTATGATCATGAAGGGGGACGCCTAGGGAGTGAGGGTGAAATTAATAATAAAATAAAATTAAAACCAAGATATAGTGGAGACTTAAATTAAATCATAAAGGCAATTTGAATTTGGGCCCCAAAATCTAGAAGCTTCCAAATGAAAGCATTGGAAATAAAAAGGGGAAGCTTGCTTCATTTTCAATCATCTTGGTTTATGAAATTGGCTGGAGAACATTGGGGTTTTGGCAGAGACTTCATTGTTGGAGCTTCTTGGACTTGCAGTGGACGGAAACCCGTTGCAGGCATATCAGTTTCGAATGTGTGAGATCATTCCTAGCTGATGGTTGGAATTCTCACTCAGGGAATTCACTTGTGCTCAGATTGGTAGGGTTTTAATTGCATTTTCAGACCAAATCATTCAAAACCCAGAAGGCAAAAAGTTTGTGAATGAAACTGAAATTATTTTAGACATAGTCGTACAGTTGTGGGTGACCAGAGGACCCACGTTTGCTCATAGCTCGCAGATCATTGAGAATATCATTTTGGGCGCTGAATCATTGGATTTCTTGGGGTTAGGCGACCTGATTTGATCCTTCATTCACTAAAATCGTTGAAGACCTGATTTTAAAAAAATCAGTCCGTACACCTTTACAAGCCTGTCATACTGTTGCTAGGGCCATGTGACTGCATACAAGCCTTTGGAGTGCGATTTCCATTGGGACAGAGGCGTCTATTCCCAGGAGGGCTTATCTGGTGTTATAGGGCAGAACTTGAAGGTTTTAAGTGTCAAAAATCATCAACTATATTGGCTGGCTGTGCCCAGAATACCCTGATCCAGGTCTGCACCATCTAGAACTGAACTAAAATGTATTCTGTTGGTTGAATATAATAATATACATTGTGTTTATGCTCATAAAATTGTAGTTTGTAGAACAAAACTATTTTATCTGCATATTGTATGTATTTACTTCATTGCATCTGCATATTCTATTCCAAAAAAATTCTTAACTTGCATATTAAGCCAAATGACAAAGCTCGGAAGGCAATAAAGAAAATTGAACTCAAAACTAGATCTCTAGCAACAATAATTACATCAACACACATTTTAGATATTGTCATCAGCATAGTTGTATCAAATTTTGCATCTAGAACAGGGCAGTATATTACAATGGTATCAAAGCACAGGCTCTTCCTGTCAGCCTATGTAGTCCGCAAGAAATCATGGATTATGACAAGATATTCGAAGAAATGATAGCTAACTTTCTGAGAGATCAGTTAAAGATAGACACCCTATTTCAAAAATATCAGGGTAAACCTACGGAATTCAAAGATGCACTTTCCTTTTGAAGTTATTTGAATATCATGGGAATAGGGGTAAAAGGGCACAAATTGCCAGGAGGTAACTAGGGCAATGAGAGAAGAGAACAAATGACTTCTTTAGCTGCACGTAAATTGGTTGACAATGTTTCCAAGCAGTGTGAGAAGAAGCTGAAACCTTCCTCGATACAGAAGGAAATGAAATCGAGTGATTTACAGGTGTCTAGACCACCTCTCAAAAGCAAGAATCAGTTGAGAAGGGAGCATCATTGCTTCACTTGCCTAGGAAAGTGGACAATCAGACATTTATGTGGGCCCATGACTCACAGGTCCCAAGATGACTGTAGTACTAAGGAAAGTGATAGGACAACAGTTGTGGATGCGCACTTAGAGCAATCAAGTGAAGACTGTGAAATATTTGATCATAAATATGAAGAGTCTTGTGGGGTTCCTTGTAACAGTTTGTTGATGCATGATCATGACATTCAGGATGAAGTTTTGGACTTGCTTTCAGATCAATCTAGTGAGGTTGTGGTCATAAGGTATAATGAGCCTTGCACCTTTCCTAGTAACAGCTCATTAATACATGATGATGTTTTGCATAATGAAATTCTTGGAGGTGAACCCAATTCACATGAGGTATGTATGATGGAATCACAGATTGTTTCTATTGACATGCATGTTCCTTCATTTGATGAAAATGCACATAATGAAGATTCTAGTTGTTTTGATGACCCTAATGGAATTGATGTTAGTGATGTCAAAATTGTTGAGTCTACTACTTTCCATTCAGATAACAATATTGATCAGATTCAGTTAGTAGAACATTTCAAAAAATGAATGGATTTGAGTTGTAAGTTGTATGACTTAGGGCAACAAATCGAGTCCCAAAATTTATCAATGCATGATCTTCTTGACAGATTGAAGGAATTGAATACATGTTTATATGAACTGGATCAATCTAATCACGAGGTTCTGAATTGGGCATCGAAGGCACCTATAGTTGCTTTAGGCCAGCCTTGGATCATGAGACATACATAATGGGATGTGAGACTTGCAGTCACTTCATGTCTTAGCGAGATCATAAGGATTACAGCTCCAGAAGCACCCTACAGTGGTGTCATCATGCAGGAAGTATTACAGATGATGGTTGAGGTCACTAAATCTAGTGCAGGGAAGAGCATGTTGATTATGATGCAGATTTCGGATCAGCATACAGAGACACCTTCTCATCACTTCCCAGTGATGACAGCATGGGTGGATTCGGGTTTTATCTTCAAATAAAACCATTGGATGCATGTATTTAGAGTGGGGTCACTTCATTATAAGATGATTTATGTACAGTGATCGATTTCCATGATGAACATAATTCTCACGTGGGATCAGAATTAAGTGATCAACACTTAATCCCATGGGATCTGGGTATTTTGGATTCACATTTAGCACAATTCATTGGGGGTTGTAAAACCTTTGTTCTATATCATGATGATCCCTAATTTGATGAGGAGTTTAGTGTTAATGAGGATAACTCCTTAATGGAATCAACAAAGGAACAAATTAGCAGGTGATTGTATGGTGACTTTTCTAAGGTGATGGAGAGCTTTGCTGATGAAGGGAATAAGAAGGTTATTGAGGACGAAGTAAGTTCATATTGTGCATCTACTTCTGGAGAGATGCATATTGGTCCTCATGATAAGAATGAGATTATGGAGTACGTGGATTTTGATGTTGCAAAATCAACAGTTATTCATTCAGATGATGATTCTTGGGTTGAGCACAAGTCATGCCTAACTTCAGTACACGAAGTAGGAGAGAGGAGTGTAAGCAGGGTTACTGATTTTGATCACTATACAAAGGATGGTAAAGTTGAAACTCTTGGGTGTACTGCTGATTACAATCTAGAACCTGATGCCATGCATAGTTGGAAAGGTAAATCACAGGTTACAGAAGAGAAGATTGTCCAAGCTTTATCACATTTGCATAGTGCACATGAATTTGTTGAATACCTCCTATGGATAGCTCAGCTCAAGGAAATGTAGTTAGGTTTGATGGATGGCTCGTCTATTGGAAGCATGCAAACTATTAAAATGGAAACTATTAAGCATGCTTTGTAAAAGATAAAACCTGATTACTTATAGTTGTTGTCAAATAGGGATGAGGCCACCCACTTTGCTAAAAATACCTTTTAGAAACTTGTAGATAAAGAGAAAGAAATAGATGAACCTAACGTTGAGTTAAGTTTAGCTCATTTTTCTCTTTACCAAACAAGAATTCAATCACCTATCATGGCCACAACAAGGGACACTGAATGTTATACTAGCAGCATGGCAGTTAGGCAACTGATTGAGGGAATTCATGAGATTGGGAAGGATGAAGATTTGTGCATCAGGGATAGTGTCTCTACTATCACCTAGAGGGATCAACATAGGCATGACTTTGACGACGATGCATCTTCGTTGTGGAATGCCAATTCGATGGTGGTTGATCCAAAACCTCCTATCTCATGTGTTATTGATGGTGAGGATGGTAGTATCCCGACTGATTGCATTGTACGGTATGCTCATCATTTCTACTTCAATTCACATATAGATGTGTGGACAATGTGTTTGATGGCACATTGTAGTGGGAAGAAGTGTAGTGATAAGGAGCAAAATGTATCACTTTGGTATAACGCGTTCTTCCCACTAGATGTAGAATTGGTTTCTTGCAGAATGCCTAGTTTGTTTCTTCAAGATATTAATTTTATTGGGACATAGGAACAAGGATTTGGGAGTTGGAAAGAGCCATCAGATTTTAGGAATACTAGACCTTCCTTTTGTCCATGGTATCTAAGTGGAGTGTACCCATGGAAGATTATGACATGTGTAGATTGCGTTTTGAGGGTGATACTTCCATTGACTGATTTGTGGTGGGAGGTAGTTCAAATATCCAATTTGGACATTGCTGTTAGGTTGAGGATCAACAACCAGATGACTCCAATCATATGTCTACAGTTGGATTGGAGGGAGATTTTGGTCAAGGAACGAATATATTGGTTGTTGGAAGTTGTTGGGGAGTTGTTTCCAACTTCTCCTCAATTGACCTTCCTTGATGTGGTCATCTGCTCTCACAGGTATCTTCGTTTGGTTTGGGATGTTTTCTCTTTGGGGGTGCAGAAGAGGGGTGTGTAGCTGTGTCACGGTGGGCTTTCAGTTTTGATTAGTGTGGCACAACATCTGTATAGTGGTTCTTTCTTGATAATAACATGGGATATTGGTATTTCAAATGATTTCAGTATGGGATCAATTCACTTGGTGACATCGTGCATCATATCTGCAGGGTTCAACAGTAGCAAAATGGTAGTCTATGTTGCCAGTTTCAAGGGTGGAAACTTTTGGCAGTGTTCTCGATGTGAGGTATTCTTCAGATCCGTCTGGGATCCTGGCAGGCAATTCATATTGCTTGAGGGTAAGCAATTTTTGGGAGGGCAGACTGTAATGTCCCCTTCTCAATATTAGACAACTCAGTGGTCAGATAGCCTAATCCAAGGTCCCTTAGGCTATTCGGTGTTGGTTGGGACCCATTTCCTGCATTTCGGGCACATTTTTTGATCACTTACTATTTTTAGTAAGTCTAGTTCAGGGGGTTTCCATTTTTGGCAGTGGACAGGACAGGCTTTCCAGCATAATTCTTTAGCGTTGAATATACATCCGGAGCTCTGGGTGGAATAAATTATTATTATTATATTGGGCCATTTAATTATAATATAAGGTGTTTTTATAACTTAACGTTATAACTTAAAAAGGCCCATGTATGATCATGAAGGGGGACGCCTAGGGAGTGAGGGTGAAATTAATAATAAAATAAAATTAAAACCAAGATATAGTGGAGACTTAAATTAAATCATAAAGGCAATTTGAATTTGGGCCCCAAAATCTAGAAGCTTCCAAATGAAAGCGTTGGAAATAAAAAGGGGAAGCTTGCTTCATTTTCAATCATCTTGGTTTATGAAATTGGTTGGAGAACATTGGGGTTTTGGCAGAGACTTCATTGCTGGAGCTTCTTGGAATTGCAGTGGACGAAAAACCATTGAAGACTTATCAGTTTCAAATGTGTGAGATCATTCCTAGCTGATGGTTGGAATTCTCACTCAGGGAATTCACTTGTGCTCATATTGGTAGGGTTTTAATTGCATTTTCAGACCAAATCATTCAAAACCCAGAAGGCAGAAAGTTTGTGAATGAAACTGAAATTATTTTAGACATAGCCGTACAGTTGTGGGTGACCAGAGGACCCACGTTTTCTCATAGCTCGCAGATCATTGAGAATATCATTTTGGGTGCTAAATCATTGGATTTATTGGGGTTAGGCGACCTGATTTGATCCCTCATTTACTAAAATCATTGAAGACCTGATTTTTAAAAAAATTAGTCTATACACCTTTACAGGCCTGTCGTACTGCTGCTAGGGCCATGTGACTGCATACAAGCCTTTGGAGTGCGATTTCCATTGGGACAGAGGCGTCTATTCCCAGGAGGGCTTATCTGGTGTTATAGGGCAGAACTTGAAGGTTTTTAGTGTCAAAATAATCAACTATATTGGTTGGATGCGTCTAGAATACCCTGATCCAGGTCTGCACCATCTAGAACTGAACTGAAATGTATTCTGTTGGTTGAATATAATAATATACAGTGTGTTTATGCTCAGAAAATTGTAGTTTGTAGAACAGAACTATTTTATCTGCATATTGTATGTATTTACTTCATTGCATCTGCATATTCTATTCCAAAACAAATTCATAACTTGCATATTAAGCCAAACGACAAAGCTCAGAAGGCAATAAAGAAAATTGAACTCAAAACTAGATCCCTAGCAACAAAAATTACATCAGCACACATTTCAGATATTGCCATCAGCACAGTTGTATCAAATTTGCATCTAGAACAGGGGCAATATATTACACTTCCTTGAGATATTTAAAATATTTTTCTGTTGGAGTTGTCCATAGACATGAATTCTTTTTCAACATGGTAGTTAATGGAGCTGCTATTTTTCCATAGCCTTGGAGGAATTGTTGGTAGTAGCCAGTGAGACCCAAAAGTCCCCAAAGCACCTTGAGAGTTTGTGGCTCAGGCTAATTCTATATGGCTTTGATTTTCTTTAGGTCGATCTTAACTCCCTTCTATGACACTATGTCCATAGTATTTGAACTCCTACATCCCAAAGGAACATTTGGTTAGTTAAGCAAACAATTGATGGTCTTGCAATAATTGTAAAGTCTGATCCAAATGTTGTAGGTGCTCTGCCCAAGTGCAACTATAGATGATAATGTCGTCAAAGAAGACCAAAATAAACTTGTGAAGGAATGGGTGGAATACATTGTTCATGAGATTGTGGAAGGTTGAAGCTGCATTAGTTAGGCCAAAGGGATGACCAAAAATTCATAATGACCCTAATGAGTCCTTAATGTTATTTTTGGGATGTCTTCTTTGATCTGTATCTGAAGGTATCCAAAGTAGACGTCCAACTTAGAGAAAAAATGGCCCCATGTAACTCATCTAGAAATTTTTCAGTCATAAGAATAAGAAATTTATCCTTAATGGTGATTTTATTTTCTCAAAAGTCTATACAACCACCATGACCCATCTTTCTCCTTATTAATAAAACTGATGAAGAGTAGGGACTTATACTGGGTTGATTTACCCCTTTTTTAATAACTCTTGGACCAACTTCTCAATATATGATTTTTGCACATATGAATTTGTAGGGTTAGATGTTAGGTGACAAGATCATTGGTACAGGTTGTATTACATGATCATGAGAATGATGCAGGGGTAGATCCTTGGGTTTCAAAAATTCAAAATCATGTTTATTCAGAAGGAGTTACAAATCCCTTGGTTGTTCATCTACTTTAGTATTTTGTGGTTGGATTGCAAACAACTAGGCTACTATCCCATGTGAGGATTTTTTTAAATTTTCTCCATTTCATTTGAACCGATGACCTGAATGGATCATGTGAGTGAGCCACGAAGAGAGTATGGTCTCCCATTCTAAATGAATTGCATCCAAAGTTTAGCAGTTCCAAGTTATTGTTCCCAAAGTGCGAAGTCATTGTGCCCCCAGAACAAAATTGCATCCTCCTAATGTAAGGGCAAACATATCAATTTTGAGTTTATAATTCCCTATATTCAGCTTGACATTTCACATTTCTCATTACAATGTAATGTTCCTCCATTGGTCACCATGACTTCAAAAGAATTGCAAGAGTGTATGTAGCAATTTTCTTGCTTAGCTATTTGTGGATCAATAAAGTTGTGTACTGCAAGAATCAATGAAGATTATGAATATTTACCCTTTGAAAAATCCTACTACTTTCATAGTCTAAGAGGTTGAGATTCTTGCAAGTGCATGAATTGAAATTTCTAGTTGTGGTTCTTCTTGTGCTTCACCCTCATCTTGATGTTCTTCTTCTTGATGTTCCCCTTATTTCCATGTTTTATTTATTGTAAAATCATCTACATCCAACAAATATAATTTATGTTGTACACATTTATGCCCTAGAGAATATTTCTCATCATAATTATAGCATAACCCTTGTTCTCTACAGGCATCCATTTCATCCCTAGTCTATTGATTAATAGTGGAGATTTATTCCCTAGATTCGATGTGGTCTTGGATGAAAATGAGGGTCTAGCCTATGGAAATTTAAATGAATTCCTTTGAGCAGTAAATTTTTCCTCTGCTAGCCTAGCCAATCCTATTGCTTGCATCATGGATTATGGTTTAAACATTTTTACCTCAACCTTGATATCATATTTCAACCCACTAATAAAACAACTCTAAAAAAATCCTTCACTCACACCCTTTGTTATATTAGCCAACTTCTCAAACTGAGACTAGGGCCAAAATGAATGAATAGTTATGTTTCTTGCCAAGAAAGGTCGAGAGTCATATGTTGCACCAATTGATACCATTGAAGGGCTTTAGACTCAAAGTTAAAGTATGCCATTGTGATGCATCAATATTGGGGTATATGATGAGGATAGGGGGAGGGTCCTCCTCCCTCTCCCTTCTTCCCATCCCCTAGTTCTTGGCCAGTACCTGGCTCATCCCGGGTCATCCCACTCTAGGAATGCTTTGTAGCAGATGATCTCCTTGGGGGGAGATCCTTTTCCACTTTCTGTGCCTTTCCCAGTAGTTTTAGGGTTTCCCTACTTGAGCCCTTGGCCTGGTGCATCCCAGGGTTCTTCCAGGGTTTCTTGCATGTTTTTGGGATTCCTTCCCCGATCTCCCTTAGGCTTTCCCCTGGGGTTTTTTGCAAGTTTTTTGCTTGGATCCGGTTCCCAGGGCCTCCTCAGTTTGTGGTGGTGGTAGGTTGGGTTTTTGACTGCTTCATGGTGCATCCCGTGAGCTCCTCACTACTTCAGGGTTGGTCTGGGGGGGGAAGTTTCCTTTTTTTCTAGTGACTCCTCTCTAGGTAGCCTATGGTAGATGTTGGTCCCGCCCCTGTGGGTAGGGACCTTTTTGATTTCCTATTCGAAGGCTTCTTCTTACTGGATTTACATTTTGGTGGGGACACCTAGGGCATTTTTTGGCCTTGGGGGTGGGCCTCTTCCTTTTCCTGGGTTGTTCCCAGTACAAGTACCAGTTCTTTGAAGCTATTCACGAGCAAGGATGGGGGGTTGTTGGTACTTTATTCTGGGATTCTTAGGTTTTTTGTTGCATATCTCAATATTGGGGGGGGACCCGTGATCAGTGCATGCAGACCCTGGCTCCCCTAGGTATGTCTCTTGAGGATCCCATATTTGTGCCTGTTATCGCTTCCCACCTGGGATCCTCAGGTTTTTCATTTCAGTTCCTATGTGGGGGCTTCTGCCTTCTAGTCCTACTTCTCGGTGGACTCTCAGAGCATGTTCTTGGCCTTGGGGGTGGGCCTCCTCCTGTTCCTGAGTGGTTCCCAGTCCTAGTTCCAATTTCCTAGATCTGTTCATGAGCGAGGATGGTGGTTCCTAGGCCTTTCTACTGGAGTGGTGGGGGCTTTATTTTGTATTATCTAGTTTGGGGCTGGAGATCAGTGCATTTGCAGTTGTGGTCCCTTCTTCCTCCTTTAGTTTTGGCTTTCGGGGATCCTTTATTTGCACCTGTTGCTTTTATCCCTGGATCCTTCCGGCTTTCTCATATTTCACCTTGTTGTGCATGGGGATATCTTGGCCTGTAGATATCCCCAGTAGTGTTGTTCCACTTTACAGGCTCAAGCGAAGGCTTCCCATTGTTTTTATTTGAGGATCTTGATACCATTTCCTAGGTTGTCCCATTGTTGTGCCTTGGACTGTATCTCATTGTTGTTGGTTGCTTAGCTCGCGCAACTGCTTGCTGCTCTGCTACACCCTCGGGTGCATCCCGAGCCATCCCTGGGTGGGGATCCTCTCCAAATTTCTAAATTCAAATTTCTTGCTTCTGTTTTCGGGCAAGATATCTGGTTTTAGGTCAAATCCTTTTTTGTTGGTTTTCCCGTTGGGCGGGATTTTCTAAACCTGCTAGTTTTCCCGCTAGGCGAGATTTTTCAAATTCATTTTTTTTTTTGGTTTTCTCGCTTGTCGGGTTTCTCCAAACCTGTTGGTTTTCTTGTTGGGCAAAATTTTCCAAACCTGCTGGTTTTCCCACTGGGTAGGATTTACAATGTGGTGGTTTTCGATTGCTTCCCGCCGGGCGGGATTTACAATGTGGTGGTTTTCAACTACTTCTCGCTAGGCAGGATTTACAATGTGGTGGTTTTTGGTTGCTTCCCGTTGGGTAGGATTTACAATGTGGTGGTTTTCGACTACTTCCCACTAGGAGGGATTTACAATATGGTCGTTTTCGACTGCTTCTTGCTGGGCAAGATTTACAATGTGGTGGTTTTTGGTTGCTTCTCATTGGGCGAGATTTACAATGTGGTGGTTTTCGGCTGCTTCCAACTAGGCAGGATTTTCAAATTTGTCTTCCTACATGTTTTCCCGCTAGGCGAGATTTTTCAAAATTGGTGGTTTCTCGCTGGGCAAGATTTTTCAAATTTACCTGTTCCCGTTGGGCAGGTTTTTCCAAACTATTTGTTTCTTGCTAGGTGGGATTTTTCAAATTGATTGTTTTTTACCTTTGGCTTGGTCGGTTGACCTACTGTAAAAAGGTTTTGGGGCCCTTTCAAAACCCGCTTTCAATATAATTTTAACCTACCAAAAAAAAAATATTGGGGTATGTTATGGAGCTTGAAAAACTAATCTACCTAGAAGAACCAACCATCGATGTACTTTCCATTAAACTTGGGAAAGTCTAGCTTGGGCATTTTATACGAGGCATTATTATTAAAAAGATCATTGTGTGTCTCCTTTTTTATATTTATATAACTGCCAACCTCTCCTTCAACTCCAACACTGTTAATTTGATGGTGTGCATGAGTGGATCCTTTTAAATGCCCTTCAAACTCAAGGAATTTTTTCTTAATTCCCATTTTTACTTTGAATTGTTTAATGTTCAAGAGATGCATAGAATATTTCAAATGTTTAATTTCACGTCCAAATTGGTTCTATAGGTTAGTAAGTTGACTTAATAGCCCTATCTGTTCTACCAATATTTTTTGGTTCATCTCCATAATTGCTCCTCTAGATCCTCTAGCCATGGATTTGTGATTTAGACCACCCTAAATTGCCTTACTAAAAATATAATTGTTGTTTTAGCAATTACTAGTTTTAGTAGTGGGTTTGAAAAATGTTTGAAGGCTATGTATCAAAACAATCAACTCGACGAGATGATTGCAATGAACTAGATCTCAAAATGAAAATTTTTAACACCCCAAAAATTTTCTTTGGTCTACTGTTTGTTTTCCTCCTGAAGTTTTTTTTCACTTAAAATTTTTCTTTCTTCTTTATTTCTCAATAATTTCCTAGCTCGACTATTGCTCCTATCTTTTATTGTTTTTAATTGTTATCGACAATTGCACTATATGACATTGTTCTTGATTATTGTTGATACCAATAGTTATCTTCATTTGTCAAGAACAATTATAGTATCGTCAATTATGTGATAGATCTTTTCTCCTCAATATGCTCAAATTTGTGATTAAATTTTTTTAGGTCTAATGGTCCATGTTTAGGGTTTGACATATGATAGAAACAAGGTATCTTTAGGCCAAGGTACGTGCACTATCCATAGCCATATATTATACCGCCATGATGAACGATAATTATTGGAACAATATTTTAGGTCTCTACTCAAGGAGGTTCCACACATATCCTTGAGGGTAATATCTGCTTCTCTAATAGTATGATAGGGTAATCTTCTCAAGTGCTGTGCTTAGTGCACTATGAATAAATACATAGTCAAAAAGCTTCCTAGGGCTAAAGGTCTCTCCTAAAACTAGGGGTCTCCCTATATACCAGAAGGTATGTGGGAGCTCAAGTGTGTATATGAGTGTTATATAAGGCATGGGGTATTGGAGTCTAATAACCCTTAACTTCACTAGATGCTTTATTGGCAATCTATATTAGTCAACAATGATAACTCCTTCATGATATTTTAAAACCTTTGAAACAGGTTTTCCAACCTATTAAACTAAAACAAAAAAATAGACTCAATTTTTCTTCGTAGGGTAATAATCAAGAAAAATTATACCTAATAGGTCGAAACAATAGGATATGAACTATTGCAACTACAACAAGACGTGGCCCTAGAAAGTGCTCTGATACCACTTGTTAGGAACCTTGTAGTAAAATAAAGCTCATCCATACAATATTGCAATAATAATAGAACATAAGCTTGGAATTAACAATATTACAACACAAAATAGAAATACAATAGATTATATTGCAGAAAACAAAAGCACATTATATACTTGCAAGCCTCTTGTATAGATAAAAACACAACACCATTGCAATAAAAATAACACATTTTATTAAATTCGGAAAAGTCCCTTTTGATACACTTTGACCCTTTTAGGGTGCATTTTACAAAGAGATGTGCCAAAGGGGAATCCCTTTTATAGATCAAGGATGGTGTCTTCGTCTCTTCATGCTACAACAATGTGGGAGGTGGGTTTGTCGTGACCACCATGATGACCTTGAGCTTGTTGAACCTGAAATCTGCACACATGGAAATGGACAAGAGTTTAGTAGCACCTGTCACAATGAATATGATAAATGTAAATGGATATTGCATAAAAGAAAATGATTATTGCATATTGAAAATGAAAGATGATTATTGCTTACACAAGTCACAATTTGAGCAGCATAACATTAGCATTTCCTCCTCTCTCCTCATTTTCTTGGTCATGTGATGGTGCATTTATAGGCTTTTGAGGGTTTTGGAGGGAAGGGCAGGTGGCAAGCCAGGGCTGCCAAGTGGTAGGGATTGGGTAGCCACCTATCCTGGGTAGTTGTAGTGAGTCACTAGAAGTGTCTCACTTAACAAGGGAGAAGTTGAGTGATCTGTGGAGTGAGGTGTGAGATGTAGCAAGGGGCTAGTTGGAAGTGGAGTGATGTGTGGAGTGAGGTGTGAGATGTGGCAAGTGGGTATGTGGAAGTGGAGTGATGTGTGGAGTGAGGTGTGAGATGTGGAAAGTGGGTAGGTGGAAGTGGAGTGATGTGTGGAGTGAGGTGTGAGATGTGGCAAGTGGGTAGGTGCAAGTGGAGTGAAGTATGGAGTGAGGTGTGAGATGTGGCAAGTGGGTAGGTGCAAGTGGAGTGAAATATGGAGGGTTGCCCCATGTGAAGGGACAAAGGGGACAAGGGTGTATGAGAGGTGTAAAAGGAGTGATGGTGGCCAGGACACATGTCAAATGAGGAGAGAGGGTATCCTAGGAGGATATTTTCTAGATTTAATAAAATATAGAAAATATAATTATGTGCAGGATTTTATGCCTAAGTCAAACTTAGGCACATAATGTTATGCAAAACTAAAATGTGCAATGTGAATGAATGATGTGTAGGAATTATAAGCCTAAGTTTAGACTTAGGCATATATTATTATGCAGAATTGTGATGTGCAATGTGGGTGAAATGTACAGTAATTTATATGCCTAAGTTTAGACCTAGGCATATAATTTAATATGCAAAATTATGTGATGAAATGCAAATGCCTAGATTTTAGTGTCTACAAATGCCCCTTTTTGTACCGTGTTGTGTGAAACACAATATGGTGCAAAAACAAAAGACACATGGTTTTATTTTATGGAGGAATGGACTCAAATCTTCTCGATGCAAAGAATGAATGACTTTTTTTTGAAATTTTTAATTTTTTTGCTTACTCCTTCAATTGGAGAATGGGTAAAGGATGAAACCCATGAGCCAATTGACGAAATATGGATGATGAAAGGAGGTGGTTGATTGAATGATGTGGATGTGATGCAAATGCATGTCATTTTGATCAACTTGATGCCCAAGTTTGGGATTATTTGTATTGTTACAAATTTACCTTTGATTTGTTAATGTGCAAAATGTGTGGTAAAATCTTCGACCACGTTTAGAGTTCTTGTTCCATTGTGACTTTAGCAATTCCTTCCAAATTATGGGTTCAAGAAACCAGTCATTCCGAAATTTGATACTCGAGTGATTTTTGATTATTACCAAATTGTGTTTGGTTGTTTTTCGCTTTTGACCCAACGAAAGGGGTTGAAGGATAACCTTGTGCAAATATGTTTTGAACACATCTAAGCTCAAATATTTAGGGACCTAGCTGATTTAATGTCATAGTGATTTGGTGTTGAATGTTTGAATGAGTTTCCTTATGGTGAGCTACCCATCCAACCGGATTGCATGGATTACTAGTTGCTGCAACCGCTAGGTGTATAGGGTAATCCACTAGATACAAGGTTCACTTGAGATGATGATGATGTGAGATGATTATTTGGAGGGTTTTGCAATATTTTTGTAGCCATTTGCATTTGAAGGGGAGTTGTGTAAGATGGTCACAAATAAAAGTCAACTTGTGTTACCCCAATCATGGAAAATATGCTCATTTTAATGAGCGTAATTTGCATGATTGAGAGTTTTAAGTGTTGAATTTGATTATGAAACTAAAATTGTTGATTTTGTATTTCCCTTCAAGCGATGAGTCGATGGAAAAGATATGAAATTATGAAAGTGATGAAAAAAATGATAATGGTTTAATGAGATGGATGTTTTTGTTTTTGTTTCGACTGTGATTTCGACCATTGTTGATAATTATTCACTTCTATCCCTTGGAGCAGTCCATCCCTATGGCTTTCATAGGGAATTGAGATGATAAAAATTCAGTTTTTGCATGAGGTGAATCACTTTTCAAGGGCCTTATGGTAATTTATCCATCCTACCGGATTGCATGGATTTCTAGTCGTTGCAACTGCTAAGTATATAGGGTAAGTTACTATATACGAGGATCACTTGAGGCTAAGTGGAAGAAGGAAATGTACACCTCTATCCCCTGGAGAAGTCCAGCCTCATGGCATTCTTAGGAAGTTGAGATGAGAACACTTCTATTCTTTCAAGAGCCTATTGAGTTTGTTTTTGACCAAAGGAATTGAGATATCTTTGGATTTTTTTGTTTTTGTTTTGGAGAATGCATGATTGTTTTGTGTTTTTGTTTTGTTTTTGTATGACAAAAGATGCATGGAAATGTTTTTGGTGTTTTATGTTTTATATGATAAAATATTCATGGCAATGTTTTTGTTGTTTTATGGTTTTGTAAGACGAAATATGTATGGAAATGTTTTTATTTTTTGATATTTTTGAAATGGAAAGAAAGCACAAGATGTATTTTGTTTTGTGTGTTTTTATGTTTTGATGATTGACTTTTTTTTTTTTTGATTAAAGGAATTTGAGTACCTTTAGAGAATTTTGGGTTGATGTGACCAAAGGGGTTTATGCCTTTGGGGCTTTTTGAATTTTGTCAATGATAATTGTCCTTATGGTAATCTACTCCTCCTACCAGATTGTATGGATAGCCAATCGCTAAAATTGCTAGGGTGCTAGAGTAAATCACTAGATACAAGGATCACTTAAGGCTAAGTGAAAGAAGGAAATGCACATCTCTATCCCATGGAGCAGTCTAGCCGCATGGATTTCTTAGGGAGTTGAGATTATAGCATTTCCATTTTTGAAAGCCTTGTTGAGATTTAATTTGACCAAAGAAATTGTGTTACCTTTGGAGTTTTTTTTTTTTTGAGTTGAATGTGACCCAAGGATTTGATTCCATTGGAGCTTTTTGAATTTTATTATTTAAAATGTTAATGTTTAATGTGATTGTTGGGGTAGGTGTGAGACCTTGAATCCCCCCAAGTTGTTTGATTGATTGTTTTATGTGATTGATGGGGAAGGTGTGAGATCTTGAACTCCCCCAAGTTGTTTTGTGATTGTTTTTGTATATGTGTAATGATTGATTGTTCAAATTATTTTTTTTTGTACATGTTATGAATGAATGCAAATGAATGAAGGGTGTTGCTTTATTAATCATTGTTCAAAGAGATTTTGAACCATTTGAATGAATGGTGTTGCTTTATTGATTGTTTTTCAAAGATATTTTGAACTGTTTGAATGAATGGTGTTGCTTTATTGATCATTGTTCAAAGAGATTTTGAACCATTTGAATGAATGGTGTCTCTTTATTGATTATTGTTCAAAGAGTTTTTGAACCGTTTGAATGGATGGTGTTGCTTTATTGATCATTTTTCAAAGAGGTTTTTGAACCATTATTTAGAATGTTATTGCTTTATTGATTGTTGTTCAAAGCAATTTTAAACTGTTTGAATGAATGGTGTTGCTTTATTGATCATTTTTCAAAGAGGTTTTTGAACCATTATTTAGAATGTTATTGCTTTATTGATTATTGTTCAAAGAGATTTTAAATTGTTTGAATGATGGTGTTGCTTTATTGATCATTGTTCAAAGATATTTTGAACCGTTTGAATGAGTTGTGTTGCTTTATTGGTCGTTGTTCAAAGATATTTTGAACCATTTGAATGAATGATGTTTTTATTGATCATTGTTCAAAGAGGTTTTGAACAATTATTTAGCAAACTTTAACTTTATTACTTAATCAGGGGTACCAATATGATACTACTGGTATGACCACATGGATGAAATGGATAATGATATTTGTGACTATGTGATGGTGGTATGGAATGGAGGCTTGCTTATGACTTTATTGTCCTTAGGGATAAAGTATCTAGAGTTGTTTTGCAAAGACTCAAACATCCTAGTGATCTCAAACAAACTCACTAAAACTGCCTAATTATTCTAGGACCAAATGTGTGTGCAGTGAATTCATTTATCGAATCAAGAGCATGGTAATGACCTAAGACAATCAAGAACCAGTGTGTGTGCAATTGAGTTCATTAACTCATCTTGAGTAAATTGGGTAAACTTGTTATGGTTTGAACCTAGAAGCTAGCTTGTCCATATGAGCGGTCAGAGGTCTCTTTTTTAAAAAAGATATATCACCACGCATGAGCGTACTCCATTGCTAGTCAAGCGTCTATAGCTCCGGTGGAGGCTAACTCCATAGTCCATGATTTTTGTTTTTGATTTCTTGAATTTTGGGGATGACTACTTAACCGTCTGACTGGAAATGTAGTACGATCCTTACAACCCATTTAATCAGTGGTGTGTGATGTAAAAGTTTTTTTAGAGCTTTGGAGAATCGGATTCTTAACCTAAGTGTGATGAGAATTGTACCCTATCCTTACTACTCTACCTTTTGAATTTAGAAGCAATTGTGTAGTAGTGAAAACCACTATTGTCATGGACTATGTTGCATAATGGGACAAGCAAGGATGTCCCTTTTCACCTCAAGGTTCCTATCAAGTATGGTGTTATCCCTCTTTGACGCAAGATGTTTTTAATATGTGAAAAATTGTTTGGTTCGAGAATGTTTTGAGAAAAATTCCCAATACTCAAGATTTTTTTAGTGTATATATATGCAATGGTCCTAAAAGAATTCAACATGTTTTTCAAAGGTTGCTTAAAATACTAGGAGTAGTTGAGTGATCGAAAACACCTAGGATTTGGCTTAGGAAGTAATGTATTATTATGACTAATGGTTTTGGCAATGTTTGATGTGAGGTGCCACTGATTAAGGCAACAAGACATAGTGCACTATCAATTATTCTTGAATTTAATGAATACGAATGGTATGAATGTGCAAATACTATGGAAGTTGTAATGTGTGAATGCAATGGAAGATGGATTGTGAAAGTGATTTATTAAAAATGCAATGTGTATGAAAATGTTTTTGTTTTTTATATTTATTATTATTATTATTTTGGTCTTTTGATGTTTTTGAGATGAAATGCGACCAAAGGGGTTTGGTTCCTTTGGAGCTTTTTGAATTTAATGTGACCAAGGGAGTGTTGGTTCCTTGGGAGTCTTTTGAATTGAAATTGACCAAAGGAGTGCTTCCCTTGGAGCATTTTGAAATGATATTTGACCAAAGGGGTTAGGTTCCTTTGGGACATTTTGAATTGATTTGACTAAAGGGGTTCAGTTTTTTTTGGAGATTTTTTATTTGAATTGACTAAAGGGGTTTTAATCCTTTGGAGAGTTTTGATTTGATTTATTTTTGTTTTTTTTTTGCTTTTTGAATTTTGATATGAATGTGGAAGGTGGTTCAGGTGAAATGAGGTGGCGAATGTGAAGGTATGTGTGTGAAAATGTGATGGAAGTACAAATGAATAACACACAAATCAAATAAAAAACAATGTTTTCTAAGTTTTTTCAAATTTTGTTTTTGATGTTGGATTTTTTGATTGTTTTTGGATTTTTGAAGATTTTGATTTTTTTTTGTAATTTTGAGGTTTTTGATTTTTTTTTGTTTTGAGTTTCAGTGTGTTTTGATGTTGTTGGAATTTTGAAGAAGTTTTTTTTTTTTGGATTAGAATAAAGGAGCTCTATTAAGATGGTGATTAAGAACACTAGTGTCAAGTGTGATTTCTCAAAAGAGTCTAGGGTACACTGCTTAAATCCCAATGGGGGGTTCGCCTAGCTCTTCCACTCTGATTCAACAATCGTTCCAACAATGGGAGACAACTTGAACACAAGTGACCTATACCAACTTAAGGAGTTCCCTATTATATCTAAGACATCTAGAGGGTAATCCAGTGGAAGGAGATGAATTCCAACATCACCGGTCTGAATTGGAGGTTGGTGATTAAATCCAACCTACCAATGTTATTGTGAGACATGCAAGTGTGTGAAGGTTTTTGTTTATTATTGTTTTTGAAAGCAAGATAAAATGCAATCTAGGATGCTATTCAATTTTGGATGCCTAAAAATACAATCAAACACACATTAAACACAGAAAAACATGCAAAGTTGATTTTTTGATGATATTGTTTTGATAATTGTTTTTGTTTTTTACATTTTTTTGTATTTTTTTTGTTTTTAATGCCTAGGATAATGCAGATGCTTATTTAAAATGCAAAATGGAAGCTAAGATGCAAAATGCGATGCAAATAAATATTTACCTAAAATGCTTTTATTATGAAAATGCAATGAACTTGAAGTTGATTTTTTTTCGTGCTTGAAATGTGTTTCTAATGTTTTTTTTTAAATTTGTTCCTACCGTGATCGCCAATTTGTATACATAAAAACACAACACCATTGCAATAAAAATAACACATTTTATTAAATTCGAGAAAGTCCCTTTTGATACACTTTGACCCTTTTAGGGTGCATTTTACAAAGATATGTGCCAAAGGGGAATCCCTTTTACAGATCAAGGATGGTGTCTTCGTCTCTTCATGCTACAACAATGTGGGAGGTGGGTTTGTTGTGACCACCATGATGACCTTGAGCTTGTTGAACCTGAAATCTACACACATGGAAATGGACAAGAGTTTAGTAGCACCTGTCACAATGAATATGATAAATGTAAATGAAGATTGCATAAAAGAAAATGATTATTGCATATTGAAAATGAAATATGATTATTGCTTACACAAGTCACAATTTGAGCAGCATAACATTAGCATTTCCTCCTCTATCCTCCTTTTTTTGGTCATGTGATGGTGCCTTTATAGGCCTTTGAGGGTTTTTGAGGGAAGGATAGGTGGCAAGCCAGGGCTGCCAAGTGGCAAGGATTGGATAGCCACCTATCCTGGGTAGTTGCAGTGAGTCACTAGAAGTGTCTCACTTAACTAGGGAGAAGTGGAGTGATGTGTGGAATGAGATGTGACAAGTGGGTAGTTGGAAGTGGAGTGAGGTGTGAGATGTGGCAAGTGGGTAGGTGGAAGTGGAGTGATGTGTGGAGTGAGGTGTGAGATGTGGCAAGTGGGTAGGTGCAAGTGGAGTGAAGTATGGAGTGAGGTGTGAGATGTGGCAAGTGGGTAGGTGCAAGTGGAGTGAAGTATGGAGTGAGGTGTGAGATGTGGCAAGTGGGTAGGTGCAAGTGGAGTGAAATGTGGAGGGTTTCCCCATGTGAAGGGACAAAGGGGACAAGGGTGTATGAGATGTGGAAAATGAGTGATGGTGATGTGGCCAAGACACATTTCAAATGAGGAGAGAGGGTATCCTAGGAGGATATTTCCCAGATTTAATAAAATCTAGAAAATATAATTATGTGCAGGATTTTATGCCTAAGTCAAACTTAGGCACATAATGTTATGCAGAACTAAAATGTGCAATGTGAATGAATGATGTGTAGGAATTATAAGCCTAATTTTAGACTTAGACATATATTATTATGCAGAATTGTGATGTGCAATGTGGGTGAAATGTATAGTAATTTATATGCCTAAGTTTAGACCTAGGCATATAATTTAATATGCAAAATAATGTGATGAAATACAAATGCCTATATTTTAGTGTCTACACATCTTGAAGGGGGTAAAATCCTTAGAAGTAGAGCTTCCATACAACAAAATATGAGATGTCCATCCTCTTGACCCCTTGGTTATTTTAAATACTTTAGCTAACTCTAACCTTAATGCTCAAGGGTTTTCATCCACATGCAAGTGGGGGCCCAAGCTAGTAACTATTCAATAATAATCGTTACATATTTAAATAACTTCCTTTTATAATACATAATGATTACATTATATGGGATTATAAGCCTAAGTGCCCAAAGTACTATATGACTAAATAATTATTAACATATTAGAATGGGGTCTTAGAAAAATCATCATAGAAAATTTGAATTGCTTAGTTTTGAAAAGACAATGTCCAAATTCCTAATAACTTGAAGGAAATATTACTTGTCTACAAGGATGTGATTCGCACAATGAACCAATGAGTGTTTTGCATTACAAATCAAAGAGTGAATTGCACCTCAAGGAAAAAGACCAAAGTAGGTTAGATTTGGCATGGATCATAAGGTGTAAAAATCAAGTTAACAATTTGGAAAAAAATGTTCTCCATCTAGATGGTGTTAGTGTAAGAAAGAAAGTTCTAAAGTATGCTTGGGATGACTTTAGTGCCAAATTTGGATTGCTAAGAAATCATTTTTCTTAAAGATTCTACTAGTATCGTTGTAACTAGAATTAGTATTCATTTATTGTAGTTAGAAGTAGTTGTTTTACTATAAATAAGAGCTCAATACTCATTAGCAAGGTTCCTTTTGATTAATCTCATTAAAATCACATTTTTGTATTTATTTTTAATGCATTTATTTTATTTCTTTTACCCTTTTCTTTCAAAAAAGTAGATTAGATCATTTATATTACCTAGAAGTTGACCTAAATCTAGAGATGGAGAGGGTTAAACTCATCCCTTTCAATATTGAATTGTGATTATGTGGGTGCATAGGAAAATCAAGCATTCTCACAGATCAATAGTTCTAGGATGTTTGGTGCAACAATCGAGTTGATTTCACCATGAAATCAATTTCGTAGAACCACTTGTATTGATTAGATTCCATTATTTTAGGGCTTCAATTTTAGATCTACATAGATCCATGTATAATTTAATATGATCCATAAAAGGATTTGTGGAAAATACTAAGATTTGATACAACTCATAAATAGTTTTTAGATATGCTTAGGTTAGCTTCAGATCTAATATTTTTGCATTGTTATGTAGGATTTTAATTGCACTATCTTTAAGATCTATTATAACTCACTAAATGTTCATGCATAGTGACTCCATTTTAAATGAGCTTGAAGGTTTTTCTTAGATAAAAAAAAAATCATCAAATATTTGAAGAAATTATCTATTTACTAAATCTAAAATATGCTACTTTTGTAGGGAATGACAATATCATTCTTCATAAAAAAATAAAAACTATTAAAGTATCCAAAGTTGTGAAACATAAAGGCCCCAATGATCTATTTCATGAAATTGCAATCTTCACTCAAACTAAGTTCGTATAAGTTTGATTTGCTATTTGAGTTAGAATGTGACTTGATCATGAAGTGAAAAGGCTTGTAAATTTCAAAAAATCTATTTCACTAAGTTTCTTCAAATGTGATTCACTCTTAGGTCATAAATGAGAATGCAATGAATAGAAAAAGTGTGTGTAGCAGCCAATTCTAAGGTGGTGCCACCTCAAGCATGAAAAAGATCATACGAAGATAACTATGCAAACCAAATTTGATTGTATATAGTTTTATCTTATAGTATGATTTGCACACTTAGTGTTTATCATCATGTGTTAAATGGCGGATATTGTTAGTGTGTAAATAAAAAGAATGATATGCGTTATGAGTTGTCATATAAGGGTAGCTAGGAATATGTACGAGTATGTTGTGGAAGTTGAAAACTACCTCTCTTGTTTAGGAGTAGTATAAATAGACCCCTTACAAATTCCAAATAACATCATCATTGGCATAGTGTATGATTGTGTGATACATTTTGTAGACACCAAAATCAAGCATAAATAATGATAGTTAATTAATAATAATTAATTAGTATATTTAATATTAAATCAATATTCATTTGCCTAGGTAATAATTTATTAATTTATTAAATAATTGATTAATTATTACCTAAGCTACACAACTAGTCACCCCTCCTCAATGATACCACTCACCCTTGCATCCCCCATGGCCACATCATCTATATTTTTCTTCAGTTCCACCTCATATCATTCATCTCGGCTACGTGCAGGAAATGATCGCATTGTCTAGAAATGAACACAAGTTAACTCCATATTTGTCTTATCCTCATTTGGATGGGTGAGGATTATTCTCACCCAAATCCAATCCTCAGTTAACTGCAATCACACCTCATGCAAGTTAACTGACACATAAAAAATAAGGAAGTTAGCATGGAGAAAATAATTAAAAATTCAAAGATAATATCATGCACTTCAGTTTCATAAGTTGACTAAATTCAGTGGATAAAGAGTTTTTTTAAAAATAAAAATGCATGCTTTTGTTCAAAAAAAATTAAATGATGATTAAGCATGTCAAAGAGTGGTTGTTTACTAGAGTAGAGGATATTCCAAGAAGTCTTCATCCATTCGTGCATATCATTTGCATGAGACCACCCTCTTATCCATTCCGCTTGAGAATTCTATAAATGCACTGCCTTTGCTCTCATTTTAGGAGGATGGTTTATGCATCAAAGAATTATTGAAATCCTGAGCACACTTTGCACCTCAAAAAATCCAAATAAAATCCTATGCAACCATCCCCGTATCGTTCTAGATCTTGATTTTAATATTCCACAGGCTTGACCAAGATTTCATTAGTGAAAGGATACCACAACCCATGACCATCTAACCCTGAACGGTCTTGGTTCATGATCATCTTGACTCAAACAATCATCATCCATCCTATGCAGGAACCTTCAAATGTAGCACGATGCAGTCCAACACATTGCTATGCAACCCAACGCAACACAACGATGGCGATAGAGACATCCATGACAACCAAAACAAAGATAAAATCTATTTATGCTTCAATTTGTATTGTTCTTTTATAGATATTTATTCCCTTTCTTCATCTCTGGTTTCTAATATATTTTGAGAACCATGCCTCACTTCAAGAGGTTCGACAGGTCCTATTGACCATTCATATTTTGTGTGTGTAGGTATATAGGTTTGGAGTGAGCAGAAATAGATATATTAGAAAATTCAAATGTGGTAGAAGACCTCAACATCCGGTCGTTCGACCTTAGATGGTCAAATACCACAATCATCCAACATATCCAAATGGTCAGAGCACACGACTATTGGCCTCCCTGATGGTTGACATCCAAAGATAGATCCAGAAGATGCAAACACAGTTGTGGACCCCAACATAGATATCCAAATCTAGCAATAGCAATAGTCATGATAAACTTTCCTTCCAATGTTGTAGATAAAAAAATCAAGGCACCATTATACATTGTAAAAGGGAAATCGATCCCTTAATACTTGTGTAATCCCTACAAGGTTTTTATAATTGTAATTAGATAAATCAAAATACACAATACAATACATCATTTTATTGCTTTTATTTATTTGCTATATAAGGTGCATATTTTTATCATCTACAAGATGACAATCACAATGGATGATTCCTTTGATTTGATTCACACATTAGTTTAGGATTGTTGTTTTTATGCTTAATATCAGTCTATTTTTTCAATCTAGAAATTACTAACATATTTTCCTATCTCGGGTTTTTACATAGGTTGCATACATATGTAACTGTCTGACCCTGAACGACCATAATTTTTAGTCTTCTACCATGGGACGGTATCAGACAGAAGTCATATCAGACAGAAGTCATCCGACCCCAGATGGTCATAGAACACAAGCATCATCAACATTTGTTCTTCGACATAGTGCAGGATCACAAGTAGGGAGGATATTATTCCTTTTTGTTCTAAGTTTTTTGGTAGCAATAGACTTAGATAAAAAATTTAGAGTTATTTTTTGTGTGTTTGCTTTTGTATGGTAAGTAGTAAAGAGTTACTTTTGCTTATGATAGAATAGTTAGTGATTTTTTTTTATGTGTGTAAGGTTTAAAATATACATCATACACTACACATTTTATATAAAAATTGACAAGTTGAACTTCATCACCAACCATCGATCAAGACTAATGACATAAGAATTTATCTCCTTCCATTGGATTTCACCATAGATAATGTAATAGCCCCTATGAGTAGTTTTCTAGATTTCATCATGGAAAAATCCCCCACTCTTGAAAATATCTTGGGGTGGGTTAGGTTAGATACCCCTTTGTTCACAGGGTTTAATAATTTGTGGATTTGTACCTATCATTATTGTCCAAGCTTGCTTGAGGGTGAAGTGAAAGTTTGGGTAGACTGGTAGCAAGACTTAAACAACACAACCTCTTTTGGTTGGTTAATTTATGCTCTCTAGGAATCCATAAGCCACCACCATGTAGGAGGTCATTTTAGTCATTGTTGTACCACTTATCATCAAAGAGGTGGGCATAAAAACACCCAATTAGATTGCATTCCATCCACCACATTTTTAGTTTAGGTTTAGGTTCATAAAACACACTAAAAAAAATACAAAAAAAATCAAAAGCACAAAAATAAAAAACAATCCCAAATACAACCCAAACATCAGCATACTAAAGCAAAGAAAATTAAAAGTGTTGTTTGTTTGATTGTTTATTTGTGTAGATAGAAAAATACATCATCACTACCACATTGTTGAGCATGTATTTCATCCATTACCTGCTCAACTCATGGTATTGAATTGAAGTCAAGCCCAAGCTCAAACCCAAACCACCATCCAAGCCATCATGGACCAATCTGATTAGGCTTTCCATTTGTCCATTGCTTCTCCTACTCAGTAGGAGGTAGCATCACAACCACCCCAAGGTATCTTGTACAACGACACCCATCATACCACCACCAATATGCCTAAGACACACATCTTGGGCACCAACTACCACCACATCTCCACAACCATTCACGAATTCATAAGTCTAGGGATATTTGTGTCCTCAAGCTACATCACCCTCATTGAATTTAATGTTGCACTAGCCCTCTAAGGTGGCCCTATTCCTCCACCAAATTCATCATACCTATCCTTACCACAATTAACCATTCCACCTTGATTAGTCTTCTCCACACCCCAAGAATAGATTTATACCCATGCAACCCACCCTGTTGAGCCGTATCCAGAATATGAAATGCCTACTGAATACTTCCCACTTGGGGGTTCTAACCCCCAATCCAATGCAGACCATATATTTACATCCAAATATCTAAACCAATACCATTGTGCTCATGTTAATACGATGTCTCATATAATTGTACACTCCGCCCACCTTGTCCCATCCGCCACAATCGCCATCCCAAGGGCCAAGCCACCCAACTTTCGTAGATGTCTAGAATTGTTCTTTGCATAATCTCCATCATGGACCACTCGATCATTGACCATAGATGTCTTAATGCATTTACAAAAATACCAATAATAATCCACTCAACCACTTGAGCTAAATGCCTACGACCAACCACAACTCCAATAGTAAAAGTAACCACCACCGTAATAGTACTACCAACCACAACCTCCATCCACACAACAGTTCAATAGCCATTACTGCAACAATACTACCAATGACAACCTCCACCCACACAACAGTACCAGCAGCTACCATCACAATAGTACTACCAACCACAACCTCCACCCACACAATAGTACCAAAAAATTTCATCGTAATAGTACTACCTACAACAACCTTTACCCATTATATAACATCAATATCAACCACTCATCCAATACCAAAAATAAAAACCATCACAACAAACTCAGACCATGCCAGAACATCCACAACAACCACTCATCCAATACCAACAACAACCATTGTAACAACCTCTGTCCATGCTGCATCATCAACAACCAATCCAACATCAACAAGTCATCCAACATCAATACCAACAACCACCCGTAAAACATCAAAAACAACACCAACAATCACCTCTCACACAAATAATATTTCAACCAACATCTATAAACCCACCCCACATATGTCTATCACCAATATCGATCCTCAGGTTTTCAAGTTGACACATATCATACAATCATCCCCACAACTCTAGATAACTTTCAAATGCTCACCAACAAGGTGGACAATTTTTCCTTACAATTTGGGGGCACAGGATATCAGAAGCTGACTCTCAATCAATTGTAGAACTACCCAATTCACCCATTGGTACCATCATTGCCATATCCTCCCTTGTTTATAATACCAAAATTTGAGAAATTCCAGGGGAAGGAGGACCCCCAGGATCACATAAGCTCATATATTAGTGTGTGCTACCTTATCAATGAGATTGACCCCCTCATTCTTCACACATTCCTACTATCACTTGGGGGAAACCGTAGATTGGTTCAACCACTTCCCCAGACACAGTCTATATAATTTTGAGCAATTGGCCAACCTATTTCTAGAGCATTTTGCCATCATTGTTAAAAGGAAATTGATACTCACTAATCTGTACAATATTTATCAATTTTATGATGAGTCTATCTTAGACTATGGTGCATGATGAAGAGTTGTAATAATCAAACTACCCTTCACTCTCCCCATCATAGAGTTGATTTTATTATTCAAGAGGAGTTGCTTGAAACTAATATCATTACTACCACAACTCCAACAATATTGTTCGCTCGAGGAAGATTTAGCACAATCTAAGACCATTGAGGATATTAATATCCAAGAGGGTGAAAATAAACTAAAAAATAAGGAATGACCAAATAAGAATTCCAAGGGCACTTCCAACAACCAATCAAAATCCAATCAAGTTAATTAGGTGGTATTGAGTGGCCCAACCATGCCAAATCAACAATATCATCAATAATAATAATTGCAACTGCAAAAAAGGTCAACATTCTTCACAACAACCAACATACAACACCATGCCACCTCCCGCGCAACTGTAAAACCCTTAAATAGACAATCGATCCAAGCATCCTATTAGGCCCCTGTGCAATTTCATCCTACTCCCTGAGCACTGCTCAGTTATATTTCAACGACTCTATCAAGCAAAAGCAATATCATTGCTAGAAGTAAGACCAAAAATGCCCAACATGTCTAAGCTTACATCATACAAACAATATCACCATTACACTTATTATAGGCAACATGGTCATGACATCAATGATTGCATTTCCTTCAAACATCTGGTCCAATACCTTATTGACAATGGGGTCATTGTCATAGATAATCCACTCATCCAATTAGAACCATTGCCACATCATGGGAAAAACCAATAATTTTAGGTGCCATCAACCACCAACACCCCCCCTAACCAGGTCAATCACGTCAACACAATGCAACATCATAATTATGTAGGAATGATCCACATCGTTGCTCAAAATCAATGCTTTCTTAATTGATAGATCCCATTGAATACTGATACCAACATGTCATCATATTCTATTGTGCCACCCCCACTAGTGTATGTCATAACACACCCTCCATGACCAGTAATATATCTCATACAATGACTCACACAGAGCCTCAGGATGGCATCAACCAAGCTCTCAATTTATGAGCTCATACAATAGTCACCCCCACATCACAAGGCATTTATGGAAATATTAAAATCCATTGACCTTAACACCCAAGATCCAAATACCTTCACAAATTTTTTGGGCAGTTTCAAGACTTGCATGGAGCCCATGATCACCTTTTATGATTAGGATATCAAAACTTTACCAATAGGAGTGCTAGATCCTCCACTACTTATTGTAGCTCTTATCGACTGCAAGCCCTTTACGAGTTCCAGTTGACATCAGTTCCTTGATTAACATCATAATATTTGTGATGTTCCAACACCTCCACCTGCCACCTTCACACATTGCCTCATCCACATTCACTCTACAAGCCTTAAATGATGTGTTGTGCTCAACACTTGTGATAGTCATTCTATCTATTCAAGCAGGTGCAAATACTATTCATACTTTGTGTCACATAATTGAAGAAGAAATGCAATACAATGTCTTGCTTGGAAGACCTTGGATTCAGGATATGTGATGCATCCCCTCAATGTTACATCATTACCTCAAATATTTTCATGAGGGCCATGTACACCACATCCCTACTGACAAGGAGAATTTCAAGTATTGCAACTTTATCTTCAATTTGTATGAACCTCCCCTACCATCCACACATTTATACCTCACCTAGACTTTTTTTTAACCAACCTCCCAACCAATGCCATCACACCTTGACCCATATTTTTAACCATTAATTACCTATCCACTGGCCCAGTATCTACCATCTAATTCCTATTTATCCTCCATTCCACCCCATTCAAATCACTACATCACCCCACCTGCTTCACACGATCCAAAAACTCCACCATCATCTCACCATCCACTTGCCTCCATTTACATCCAATCCCATACCATTGGACAAAGACAACCCCATCCTAGCTAGCCTTTGTCTTCATAAAGTACCCCCTTTCATTTTCACATCTACCAACCTCGACAAACTATGAATACTCACCCAACTTCTCCATCCACTAGTGCCCAAAACATTCCTCTCCCCACACAACCTAAGCTACCACATCAATCCATCATTGGAAAAGTTACTACAACTCCCACCTCCACCTCCACCAGTACTTAATCCATGATACTGCCCTAGGCCACTTCCTCCATGCATCTCGATCCACCACCATCACCAAACGTATCCATCATAGATCCATCCATTCCAGATGTCACCCCAGGTTTACACATAGTATTACCCCATCTGGAAGAGGATGTTGTACCAAATATCATATCCCCTTCTCAAACTACACAGGTTGCAGTTCACATCATAAGTTCAAGAATAGGTAAGTATCTAGTACACAACATCATATTTACACCTTCCACCATTGAATTGATTAGGGATTTTGTATGCCCACACATAGGTGCCATTATTCCCATGGATCCTACATCTAATGATACAAATTTTATGTATGCTAGAGTTGATACCTCCTTCTATGCCCCTCCTAATGAAAGACCTGAATCACTATTTTTGATGATGTTAGCTTCTTGCCAAATCCCTCCTTTTATCTACGATATTTTTTATGCTCCCATTGGAGAGGATTTGGCCTTGGTCGCTATGAGTATGGAGATCAATAGATCATCGAACCACATTACTAGCTCATTGAATATAATTTTGGATTCAGTACAACCATTTGCCATATGATCCCTTTGAAGAACATGTCCAACACATTACCCTCGATCTTGAATAGAATAAAGATGATGAGTACATTGATCCTGAGTGTATTTATTATCCACTAGATAGATTTTTTCAAGTTGCCACCATCCACACCATCCCATCGGATACCTCAAAATATGGATTAGATGAACTACTATAAGCACTATCATTTTAATTTGATAGCTCCAAAGAAGAAACTTTCCCCATAGTCCCCTTAACAAATTTCTTGGATGACGATGATATTTATCAATGAATGTTCCCTGTATTACTCCTCATTTTTTCCATTCTCATTTTTTAGGAGCATCCAAGCCACCAATGGTATCTACCACCATCACTACCAATCTAGCCGAACCCACGTCCACCCATGTTGGACCAACTCCTACCCCATGAGCATGCCCCTGGGAATCATCCCTCTAATCTAGCAAACCCCACCATCCTACAAGTCAACATGATCTCCATTGAATTTTTCACACCCCTCCACAATCCAAACAATCCATCGAACCCTATCCACATTGACCCAAGTATCATTGAATTTGAGAACATTGCAACCTTGCCATCTCCCATTGATTTCCTTCCATCCAAACAAATAATTCATCAATCCAATGACTAAATCCTACTTGCCTCATTATTTTCTTTGTATACCATTCATCATGTTGACATGAGTGATTTTGAGTCACCCATTTTTGAAAATATAGTGGATGACATCCACCTCATTCCTACTTCCCATAAAATAGAGGAGCGTTCCCACATGCTCATCGAGGACACCATTGATGTGGACCTCAATGTTGACCAAAACCACTCGTAAATTATCAAACATCTCTTTTGAAGAACAAGAGTATTTATTTGCCCTACTTACTAGATACAAGCAAGTATTTGCATGGTCATACAAATATATGTCGAGCCTTGATCCTAACTTAGTGGTCCATAATCACATTTTGAGCTCTGATGCAAAACTAATAAAACAAAAACTTTGGAAGCTTCATCCTACCATAGCCCTAATGGTTAGAAGAGTTACAAAAATTGCTAGATGTGGGTTTCATTCAACTCATTGACTACCTTGAATGAATTTCTAATATGGTACCTGTTAGCAAGTCTAACAGGGAGATACACATTTACACAATGTTTTCTGACATCAAAAAAGTGTTCCCCAAGGATGAATTCCTACTTTCAAACATGGATACACTCATGAATTCTAGCACAGGCCACAAAATTCTCTCCCTAATGTACAGTTTCTCAGATATAACCAAATTTGAGTTAATATTGAAGACCAATACAAAACAACTTTCACAACACCTTGAGGGACATTTTGCTACAAAGTCATGCCATTTTACCTAAAAATATAGGCACAACATATCAACGTGCCATAACTTATATATTCCATGACTACATGCATAAGATAGTGGAAGATTATATAGATGATCTATTTACCAAATAAAAAACACATCATAAGCACATTAACATTTTGCGCAAAATTTTTGATCGACTACTTGAACATAAGGTGAGACTTAACCCCAAGAAATATGTTTTTGGTGTCACATCCAAAAACTCATAGGGCTCATATTTTCCAAGTAAGGCATAAAAGTCAATCCAAATAAATTCAAAGTAATTGTTGAGATACCACCCCCTACAAATATCAAAGAGCTACACAAATTACAAGAAAAAATCCAAGCAATTCGTCACTTTATCATGCAACTATCTGAAAAACATAAATCTTTCAACTAACTTTTGAAAAAGAGGGTTACCTTTGCATGGAATCAAGAGTGTCAAGATGCTTTTGATACCATCAAGCAATATCTTGCATCACCACCTATGTTGACACCACCTCAATTAGGTATTTCATTCCATATGTATATATCCACCATGGAATTTGCCCTTGACACCATGCTAGCCCAAAAGAATGAAGCAAACAAAGATCAAACCATTTATTACATCAATCAAACTTTAGTGAGCTACAAAACAAAATATGTGTATGTCAAAAAGCTATGCCTAGCAGTTGTCTTTGCAACAAAAAAAAATTGACATTACATGATCAACCATACCACGTATATCATAGCTAAAGAGAACCCTCTATGCTATACGAATAACACATAATAGCAAAATTTTCAAATGGATAATGCTTTTAACGAAATTGAATCTCAAATTTATTAGTTAGAAATCCATTAAGGGTCAAGTAATCATAGACGAACTTGTGAAAGCTCCATTACAAAATGATCAACCGCTTATTATTGAGCTGCCCGACGATTTCGTATTCCATATCACAAAGCAAGAGGAAACTTGAAAGGATTTAACTTCACTCTACTTTAAAAATGCGATTCTCACAATTATAACTACCAACCTTAACCAATCTGAACATACGCACTTCGAATGGAAGTATATTAAATCTAATAATTCATGGTGAGTAATAAAATCATTCACCACTCAGGGTGGGCACTTCCCCGCCTTATAGGCTGTGCGATGAATGCAGATGACAAGAGTAAAATATTTGATAAGATGATAGATGATTAATTCATAACTCAACCTAGCCTAAATAATGAAATCAAGTAAATCAGTTGGAACTAACATAGTCGGCTATGTTAGGGTTGTAGCATGACTCCCCTCCTCGAAAAGCTTTGTCCTCAAAGCTGGAAATGATTGGAAAATACTTTTAGATTCCCAAGTTGCATCTTCTTCAGGTAAATCCTGCCACTTGATGAGAAATTCTTGGATGTGACGAGATCTGAGTCTACGTGATCTGGTTTGGAGCACTTCTTCTGGTTGTAGATGGATACACCCTTCTTCATCCAGCACTGGTAATTTTGACTGAGAGTGTACTTTCTGGCCAATCACCTTTTTGAGACAGGAAACATGAAATACTGGGTGTATGCGAGAGGATTGGGGTAACTCGAGTTGATATGCTACCTCACCAATGCGATGCATAACTTTATAAGGACCATAGAATCATGGTGACAGCTTCTGAATGGATTTGAGCTTTAATGATAGTTGTTTGTAGGGCTACAGACGTAGGAACACCATATCACCAATATTGAATGTTCATTCTGAACGATGCTTGTCTTGTTGCTGCTTCATATGATTCTGTGCTTGTACCAAATTATCCTTCAAGATAGTGAACATTGCTTGTCGCTTTTATAACCAATCATCGACTTGAGCCACTTTGGAAGATCCCGATACATAATCGACAATTGTTGGTGGCTTTGTTCCATATAATGCTTCAAAAGGAGACATCTTAGTGGAAAAATGATAAGAAGTATTGTACCACCATTCCGCCAATGACAACCATTGACTCCATTGATATTGTTTATCCTAAACAAAACATCTTAAGTAGGTACCCAAACATTTGTTAACTACTTTCGTTTGACCATCTGTTTGTGGATGGTATGTAGAAGACATATTTAATTTGGTACCACTAAGTCAAAATAATTCTCTCCAAAAATTGTTGGTAAATATGGGATCATGATCACTTACAATATTTTTGGGCATTCCATGTAGTTTAAATATTGAATCCATAAATACCTTGGCCACTTTGCTTGCTGAAAATGGATGTTGTAAAGCCTGAAAATGAGCATATTTGGAAAGGCGATCAACTACTACGAAAATTACCGTTTTTCCTTCTGACTTAGGAAGACCTTCAATAAAATCCATGGAAATATGTTCCCACTAGCGATCCGAGATAGGCAACGGTTGAAGTAATCCTGGTGATTTGATTGTTTCCCCCTTATTGCGTTGGCACACGTCACATTCAACTACCCATTGCTTAACCTCTACCTTTAATCCTTTCCAACAAAAGGATTGTTTAACCCGCATGTAGGTTTTCAAAAACCCGAAATGTCTTGCTAAAGGAGAAGCATGTGACTCTTCTAGAATTTGTACTTTGATTGGTGAATTATGAGGGATGTAAATACGATTCTTCTTACGTAATATTTGGCCCTCATATTCGAAAAAAGGGTACGTAGAGGACCCCCTAGATAATTCTTGAATTATTTGAGTTGTTTCACTGTTGGACAACCATTCTTCTTGTAACTGAGATACCCATTGCGAACATGGTCCTGAAATGGCATTAATAACTACTTCGTCTTCGTATTTTCTAGATAATGCATCCGCAACCACATTTTCTTTACCTTTATTATATTCAATCACAAAATCATATCCCAATAATTTCATCAACCATTTATTTTGTTTGGGATAAGAAAACCTTTGTTCTAAATTTTTTTTGAGACTGTTGTGATCGGTTTTAATAATAAAACGACTATTGATTAAGTAATGCCTCCATTTTTCCACTGCATGTAAAATAGCCAACATTTCTTTTTCATATGTGGATTTACCCAAATTTTTTCCTGATAGTTGTTTACTTTCAAATGCCAAGGGATGACCCTCCTGCATTAGTACTGCACCGATACCTATTCCTGAAGCATCACATTCGATGACAAATGGTTTTTGAAAATCTGGAGTAGCCAAAACTGGAGTAGTACACATGGCATCCTTGAGAGCCTCGAAAGCTTTAGTAGCTACTCCTAACCATTGAAAAGCATCTTTCTTGGTGAGGGCCATGAGAGGACCTACAATTTTACCATAGTCACGCACAAATTTATGGTAATATCCCATGAGACCCAAAAAACCATGAATTTTTTTGATGGTTTTAGGCAGGGGCCAATCTTGTATTGCCTTAATCTTATTGGGATCTACCTTAACACCTTCGTGAGATACTATATGACCTAGGTACTCCACTTCATGAACACCAAAGGAGCATTTAGATCTTTTGACAAATAACTTTTCTCTGCGGAGGATATGGAGAACTCTGTCCACATGTACTAAATGATCTTTCCATGATTTGCTATAGATGAGTATGTCATCAAAGAAGACTAGAACAAATTTTCGTAGGAATGGACGAAACACTTGGTTCATGAGACTTTGGAATGTAGATGGTGCATTAGTGAGACCAAAAGGCATGACCATAAATTCATAATGACCTTCGTGAGTTTGAAAGGTTGTTTTGGGAATATCCTCGTCCCTAACTTGGATTTGGTGGAATCCTAAACGTAAGTCCAATTTGGTGAAGAATTTGGCACCATGTAGCTCATCTAGTAAATCATCAATGACAGGAATAGGAAACTTATCTTTGATTGTGATTTTATTGAGAGGACGAAAGTCTGGACACATACGCCAAGAATTGTCTTTTCGACGAGCTAATACGACAGGTGAAGAATAAGGACTAGTACTATGATAGATGACACCCTGGTCTAATAGTTCTTGGACAATCTTCTCAATTTCTATTTTTTGGGGTTGGGGATATCGATAAGGACGACCATTGGGTGGAAGACTACCAGGCACTAGATGTATGGCATGGTCATGAGATATTTTGGGGGGTAGGCCTTTGGGTTCTTGAAAAACCTCCTCATAGTTAGAGACAATGTTTTGGAGATCTTCCTCTTTGATTGTTGGCATAGTTTGCTCTAATTTTTCTATGCAATTGATTCGGGCTATGAATCCCCCACCATCTCTTCTTAACAACTTTTCCATGCTATGTGAACTTACAATTTTTGATGGAGGTGTGGGTAGTCCTTGAAGACGAATGGTCCTCCCATTGGCTTGCCATTCCACAAAGTGATGTTTGTGATTAAAACCCATGGTAGTTTCTAATTGTTCCATCCATGCAACACCTAAAATAACTTTTGAATTTCCTAATTCCATAACAAAAAGAGGACCTTGCCAAGTATACGTACCCATTTGTAGTGAAACTGGAGATGTCTTACCAAGACATTGAGAAACTTCCCTGCTTGCCATTCTGACTTGAAACCGATCTTGATTAGAAGAGTATACATGCAGACCCAGTGTCCTTGCAAGTCTTGCATCAATGAAGTTGTGGGTACTACCAGAGTCAATTAGTACCGTCACCCGCTGCTTTCGAATGAAACCTGCCACCTTGATTGTATGGTGAGAAGATAACCCCATAAGAGCATGTACTAAAATAGTCATGGTATCCTCTTCAGCAACCACTTCATCTTGTGTATTTTGGTCCTCAATTGGGAGATCCTCAGGTGCATCGTACTCCTCTATTTCATCTACCTGGTCGGCATATTCCATTTGAAAATTTTGTCGTGGTGTACATGCTTGATATTTTTGGTGTTGACTGTGACATTTGTAACAGAAGTATCATGACGGTTGATCATTTCTATGAAAAGAGTTGGTGCGGAATGGAGGTCGACCATATGAATCACGTCATGTAGATGAGCCCATGTTTGCCTTGGTTTTTGCTAAGTCAACAATCCTTATACACTCATCCATCTTGGATGGGTTTTGTAGGTCTACCTCAACTTTAATATGCGCTTTTAATCCATTTCGAAAAGCTGCTACTACCACATCCTGTGGTAGGTTTTCTGCATAGGAAAGCATACTGGTGAATTCAAAAATGTAGGACCCTACTGATCCCATTTTCTTGAGTGACAACAATCGTACTGTGTATGAACCCATGGGACCCTTATCGAATCTATGAAGAAAGGATATTTTGAAAGTATCCCAATATAATGCATCTTGGGGCTCCTCACGTTTATACCAAGTAAACCATTGATAAGCTTCGGTACCAAATTTGGTTGTTGTAAAAGGAACCTTCTCTTTGTCCAAAAATTTATAAAAGTCTAATATGCCCTCCATTTTTGCAATCCAACCGCGTGGATCTTGGCCTTCAAAGGTAGGCATATCAATGCGTGGATGATTGACTCCATTTGGACCTCTTGGTTGGGAGTGGGCATTATTTCTATCTTGTTCCTCGTTACTTCTTTGTCTCTGGTTGTTATTGTGATAGGATCTATTAAACCCTCTTTGTTGCTCCATATTTTCCTCATTACCCCTATCCTCAATATTTTGGTGACCATTGTGGGTCAAGGAATGACTATTTTGACCTCTATGGTGTGTGTAATCGTCGTTGTAGACATCCGTACTCCAGTGATTGGAACTAGAAGGATTTGGTTGAGGTGGTTTCTGAGAGGCATTGAAACTTTCAGTCATCCTCTAAAGATTTACTATTAACTCTTTTAATACTTCATCCATGATGGTTGGATGAGTACTTTCTATTTGGGTGACATTCTCATGTGTGGAATCTGGCGAAGAATTGGATGCCATTGAGCTGACCCTTGGATGACCCGGATTAAAACTACCAATTCCAGATGGCGAAGGAGAATTTTTTGTACCTTGGCTTCGACGAGCTCTCCTTGCATTGTTGTTGGGAGTTTCCACGCTAATTAATCGTCCGTCAGATCCTTTGATCCAACTTATGTTCATGCACTGTCAAAATTTCCTGCTTATGAGCTTCAAATTGTAGCAAAAATTTGGTAAATTATGCCAAAAAGTTGTTTGTTGTCCGCTTCAACTGTCGCTCCAACTGCGACGTGGATTTGAATGTTTTGTTTTAGCTTACTTCCTTAACAATTCTTCGACAATTTTGGATGAATGTGGATGAATTCTGCAACTTTGGATACTTTTGGTTACAATTCTTCGACAATTTTTTTCAACCATTCACACGACAACTGAAGCTTACAACTAGTACTGGACCCCCTAAGGAGTGAACCTAATGACCACAAGATGCCAAGACTGCACTAGGACCACATGAAAAGATGATGATGAGACCCCCTAAGGAGTGAACCTAATGACCACAAGACGCTAAGACTGCACTAGGACCATGTGATAAGACGACGATGAGATCGAAAGATGACACGAAAGTAGCTGACGAGACCAACAAAGACATGAACGAAAGTAGCTGACGTGACATGACAGACGACGATGAGACCAAAATACGACATGAAAGATGACATGAAAGCAGTTTTTGAGACCAACGAAGACACGAATGAAAGTAGCTGATGTGAAACGACGAATGACGACAAGATCAGAATACAACACGAAAGCAGCTAACGAGACCAACGAAGACACGAAACGAACAACCAAACGTCCGAAACAACTCATGCACATGGGAAGACAACTATGTGACCTAAGTCACACCCAACTAAAGGCACCAAAGTAATTTTAAACCCATCCTTAGCTACCACACACTTCGTGTGGGATAAATGTGCTCAACGCAAATGGAGGTAAAAATTTAAATGACGTCACCCATAAATTATAAACTGTATACCTTAGGTTTCGTTGGTAATTTTTTTTTTTTTGATTTCGCCTTCTCCGATTGGTCGGTGTCACTTGTGCCTGGGTGCGTTTGTTGGTGCGTAGATCTGTGGTGATTTCGATCGCCGGTTTTGTTTGGGATGCCTTGCTACCGAATGACTAACCGAAAATCCCCCCCAAAAAAAATAACCCAAAATTCTAACTTGATGTCAATCGCGGATTTTGTCCTATGTCGTAATTTTATGTATATTACGTTTTCCCTGCCTGACCTGTGTTTTGTGCATTCATCGTGATTATAAACTGTACCAAAGTAAACCACTACGAGAACAATGATGTTTGAGCGAATGGAATGACGGGATAGGGTAAGTTTGCTATCGAGATTATGTCGGTGATGAAAACCATGCACAACAGGATTGAATGTGGAGATGTAACGCCCAAAAATCGACCCAAATATGATACCACTTGAAAGGATTTAACTTCACTCTGCTTTAAAAATGCGATTCTCACAATTATAACTACCAACCTTAACCAATATGAACATACGCACTTTGAATGGAAGTATATTAAATCTAATAATTCACGGTGAGTAATAAAATCATTCGCCACTTAGGGTGGGCACTTCCCTGTCATATAGGCTGTGCGATGAACGCAGATGACAAGAGTAAAATATTCGATAAGATGATAGATGATTAATTTATAACTCAACCTAGCCTAAATAATGAAATCAAGTAAATCTGTGATACCCCTGCCTCCTTGGGTCTTACCCGAAAGTGGAATCCCTTTTGGGATGTTTTCCACAAAAAAAAAAGAAAAAAAGAAATCAAGTAAAACTGTTGGAACTAACATAGTCGGCTATGTTAGGGTTGTAGCAAAACTATCAAACCTAAAGAGGAGGTTGATGTTGTCCTTTTATTTGATGGTTCCAAATGCAAATGAGGGGGAGGTGCTAAAGTTGTCTTCTTCACACCTCAAGGAGATCCTATGCACTTATCATTCAAAATCACCTTCCCTTGCACCAATAACAATGCAAAATACAAAGCATTTATCCTATGACTCTAGATTGTTATAGCCTTAAGCATCGAGTGACTCAATATTTTTGGTGATTTTGGACTCATTTTTAAACAAGTCAAGAGGATATACCAATGGAAAGACCTAGTTATAAAGCATTACAAATAGATTATCATAAATATGCTCAAGCATTTTGACTAGTATGAAATCGATAACACACCCAAGTCAAACAATCAATTTGCAAACACTATGGCCTCTCAAGTTGCTCATATCGTAGAATCTCATTGAAAGGACTACATGCATCGAGGAAAACACTATTTCATTAAGCTATTGAACAAGAATCATCTCAAATAAAAGAGAAAATAAACTTCGTTCAAACCAAGCCATACAATGATAATTTCTCATAAATAAAGGATTTTATAAAAATAGGTACTCTACCTTCAGATCTATCCTCAATCGCTAAACGTACATTTAAATAAAAAGTGGTTTGTTACACTATTTTAGTAATATCCTTTATTATCATAGCTTTGATGGTATCCTCCTACGTTGTCTTGAACCACAAGAGGTGAACTAGATCATTGATCAAGCACATGATGGAACATGTGGTGGTCATTTTAATGGAATGGCCATCACAAAGTGTATTTTACGTATGGGTTACTATTGTAACACCATGGAATGTGATTATTGTACATATATCAAGAAGTTTTTAAAATATCAACATCACAACAATTGAACCCATGTACCATCACAAGCATTGTAACCAATTCAAGCACTTTGGCCTTTTTCATAATGGGATATCGATCTCATAGAAAAGATATCTCCTTCTTCCTTAGGATGTCATACATTCATCATCATTGCTACTGAGTACTTTACCAAATGGGTTGAGGCAATTCCTCTTACTAGTACAACTAAAACTTGAATTATAGAGTTTATACTCCATCACATCATTTGTCATTTTGGTATACCATCAAAAATCATATCTAATAATGATACTTTGTGCTAAGTATAACATTCAACATAGCTTCTTGACTCCTTACTATCTATAGAGTAATGGATAATTTGAGGCAACCAACATGACTATCATTGTTATTATGAATAAAAAAGTCAAATAAATTCACAAAGATTGGCATATCCAACTCCCCTTGGCATTATAAGATTATCGCACAAGAATACACACGTCAACTAGGGCAATGTCGTTCTCACTAGTCTATGGTGTTGAAGCCATCATGCCTCTTGAGATTGAGATCCTATCATTGCATATATCATTACAAGAATTCATTGATAATGATGTTGTATGACAAGCGCACCCCAATTGATGAGTGTCGTTAAATCTCATCATTTAATCTCAATGATTTATCAATCCGGGGTGGTGTCCAAGGCTGTCTACGATAGAAGGCTAGGGCAAAGTACAATTCAAGCATTCAGATTTCAAGCATTTATTGGTGAAGCAGATTTTGGTTTAGCCTTTTGGTGTCACACTAAACCTAGTCTAAAGAATGGAAACTAAAATAAAGTACAAGAATTGAAAACTAAATCTAAGTTTGCAAGAATTGAAATCTAACTACAATTGCATGAATTGAAATTGCTAAATTGAAATCCTAAGTTACTTTTGCAGAATTGAAATCTAGTTACTCTTGCATAATTGAAATCTAATCTACTTTTGTAGAATTGAAATCTAATCTACTTTTGCATAATTGAAACTTATTCTAAAACACCTGTCAATGCCCTGCCACAAAAGGTCGTCAAGCTTCACTACAGGAATTGACAGAGAAATGAAATATGCTGAAAATGGAAAGTTGCTAAAATAGAAAGCAGGGAAAACATAAAGAAAAATGCTTAATATAATTTTTCAGCTGACATACACACAAATTCTGTACACAAACATAATAGGAAACATAAATCACACAATACAAAATAAAAACAATAAAATGAAATCTGGCAAGCAATCTATTAATTCTGCTGTAGCAAAATTATAGATTAAAACCTACCATAAAATCCCTCCTTCTAGATCTGAAAGTGGGCCCATACTTACTGATCTAGAAGGAGGTGAAAAGCACTCCTTAACTAATTAACACTCAGAACATAAAATGATAAAATACTGCACTTTTATTGATGACAGAACATGCTGAAAACTGTTACAAAAAATCACTATACAGTCCTAATTGCTGCTACTGAAAACTCTCCTCTATTCTAATTCCTAACTAGATCAACAAAAGAGGGATCTATTTTATTTATATAAATATTTACAATATATCCCATGCTCAAATCAGCCTATGTGCTATTTTACAGTCATTTGCCAATAATTCTGGATCTGAAATAAATGCAAATCTGGACAGTTTTTGTTGCAGTAGTAGTCATTGGCCCTTAGAAAGTAGCTTTAGTGGTGGAAGTACGTGGGAGGAGTCTAGAAATATATCACACATAATTCTCCACTTCATAATATGCCATTCCTATCTTGCAAACAACTTTCTATTATGCTGCAGTTTTTCTGGGTTTATCCTGGAAGAGGATCAAATTGATCTTTTCAATGCATGGTGGCTTTGGACGGCAAGGACAACAAAATTAGATGGAAGATATTTTCCTTTAACTTTATCAACCTTCTTATCCCATTTTCCACTGCCAAAAGTCAGTCAAAAAGTCAAAAAGTACATTATGTTTTCATTCCGAAGATAAGTGGCTCATTCCGAAGATACTGCAATTCTCATTTCGAAGACATTGTGTTCATTCCGAAGATCTTTAGAATGACCAACTGTGTTGACTCCAAATGGTTTTGGCTGTATTTCTAAGGTGGATTAGCCTTCAGGATCAGATTGCAATAGTCTTCATTCTTCCTTGGATGTGAATTTCATGCCTTGCCATTCATTGGTAGCTTGCTAGAATTTACATGGTAAATTACTGCATTTTCCAGTTCTGCTGCACAGTTGCAGAATATTGGCATTTCTTGCAAATTCAATCAAATTAGAACATGGAAAATTTATTAAAATATCAACATGAAGGAGTACATCAAGCTGCTACTTAAATTTATACACTTCATTCACCAAGTAACCATGCTGAAATAGTGCAACAATGTTGCACAATTGCCCCTGCTCTGTTATACCCTATTGCTGCCTATTTAGACCATGTGGGAATGCTTCTAAATATGTCAGATGTATTATGTAGTCCTTATGAACTCATTCCATCCATATCCTCATGCTTTGCTTGACAACTTCAAGGTGTTCCTATAAAGTGACAGCTTGCTGATTTTTATATGGCTATTTTTTCTAGATTTTTAGATTTATGACAGTCCTAAACTTTTGTCTTCAATGTGGATTTGAAACAAGTTGAAGGGCAGGAAAACATTCAAAAACCATTGAGAAGTTAATGGATATCAGCATACCATATTTGGTTAATTGAAATGCATGTTATTACTTGCTACTTAATCACGCAAAATCAGTCATAAAATGTTGAAAATAGTCAAAAACAGAGGTATAGTATTCCTAACATAAAATCATGCAAACACTTAACAAATAGTATATTCTAGTCAACTATTTGGCAATTAACTTATCATATGGTAGTCAAACATTGTGCAATAATGAGTCAAGCATTGTGCAATAATGAGGCATTTTTGGGCCTCATCACCAATCAATTGACGTTGCTTTATGAATGATGAACTAATGCGCTTGAGCACCTTCACGTATATCAATATAGGATCAATAAAGTGCATCCTCAAGAATTTCAAGTAGGGGATTTAGTTCCTAAAGAAAATTAGCAATACTCGAGCCTTCTGTAGTACTTATGTGACAAGTTTGTGGTCAACTGGCTTGGTCCTTTCATTATCACACAAACATTTGACATCGAAGCATACAAACTTGCTACCCTTGAGGGAATTAAGGAACCTGAAAACATCATTATCCTTCATTTGCATGCCTTCTATGCCTAGTTCAGAGCTAGCATTGTACATACACACAAAAATATAAAACATCAAAAAATAATTAAAAATATAAAAATATCACAAAATCATTCAAAATATAAAACATCAAAAAATTGTCAAAATACAAAAACATCAGAAGATCGTCAAAAATACAAAACATCAAAAAATCATCAAAATACAAAAAAAATGAAAATTATCCAGAATACAAAAACATAAAAAAATAACATCAAGCAATAAACACCGCTACAAAGCGCATTGCATTCACACATTACATTATTCACCATCACCAATAAAATTGTAGTCATCATTTGGTCTATGTTTTACACTTTTTGCTAGGATTGATTTTGTCACATTAATCAAGGACGTCCTCCTTATGGTATTTTTCTTAAGTCATCCATAATTATATACGTGTTACATCCACAACACACCCCCAGAATTCCTCCATTCATAATACACAGATGACATCTTGATTTTTTCAAGACTTTGGTTTGGAGATTCTTTAGGTTCTCTTGGTCGCTTAGCCATATTATCACATTCAACCTCCATTGAATATCAATAGTTCTTGACTGCTACAGGTATTCCTAGTGACATTAAGTTTTCTTTAAGGCCACACACATGTATCAAACATTAAGTAGAATTTTGGTGCTTAGGAAAGATAAAATCATGAGTCACTATCACCATAAAGTGAGTGGTTTTTCTTGTTCATCCTATCATGCACATGAGCTAACCATAAGAATTGGAAAAAGAACAAGCGTAAAGCCAAAATACAATTGTATTAAAAAAGAGAGCTAATAAACACTTTAATACTTGGAATTCTTAGGTCGTTAGATCATGGGGTTAACCTCCATCGGGGCTATAGATGCTTGACTGGTAGTGGAGTACATCTTGCACGGTGAAATGTCTATCACATTAGCGACCTTCTTTTGTACAAACCTATGTACGCTCATGGATGAGCAAGATTATTCGCATAAGTCACAAATTATTAATCCCTCATCCAAATCTAAAAATGAACAATCACTTCACACACATTGGTATTTAAGTAACTTGAATAACCTGGTTGGTATTAGTATCTTCAAGTGCCTATATGATTAGTATATGAGTTTGATCGATGTCACTAGGGTGTTTGAGCATCATGAAAGTACTTTTAGAATTTTCATCCCTAGGACACACAAAAGTACAAATCATGTCATATTTACCTCCATAATAGCATTGTCATTGCAAACCACCACATAACATTCCATCAAATCCATTTCACATGAAAGCCAGTACCCTTGGGTTGATGCCCTTGATTAGTTTATTAAAGCCATGAATAATGATATAAATTTATATATGTTTGAAAGTTAATGAAAAGTATATGCATACATTCATTGCATCCATAAACATAAATTCAATCATGAAATAAAATATTACATCAAAACACAAACAAATAAACACTACACACTCATAAATACATCAATAAATGACATATATACATATGTCATAAAGGTACATATACAAGTACGTCCATTGGCTACATATGTCGGAGTTATCAAAGCTCATCAAAATTATCAAGAAGAGATACAAGGCATCTACAAAAACATCTATACAATGATCGATGTCCACATGCAAATCCCCACCCTCTCCACTATCATTGCTACCCTCGATCTGATATCCTTGAGCCTATCCACTACCACTTCTATGTCGTTGACTCTCTCCATAAGATGTCCCTATCCCTAAGGATTGAGAAGTTGATACCTCTACAAAATAAGGTAAAAGTGGAGCTACTAAAGGAGCATTTGATACTCCACTCCTATGATTCTATGAGGATTAAGAGGATGAAAGCAATAGTATTGCTATATCATGAAGTAGTAGGGTGTTTAACAGTAATATCACATAGTCCCTCTATCGATGTGCCATTATGACCCCCTCCTGCACCACATTCCACTCAGCTTGTAGTGTATTGTGCTTAGCCATTAGCCTATCTTGTTCTTCCTATAGGCTCTACACCTGAGCTTGTAGTGTATCCTACTGCTCCTCCTAATCCCACCATCTCTAGCACTCCCAATCCCACCGACTTCACTCTTGGGCTATGGTAGTCTTCAAATCTACCTTCTACCTCTCCAATAACCACACTCGATTTGACATCATAGTGTACTTTGTTGTAGAGTTGCTAATATCACTGTGCCCCTCCTCACTAGATCTCTCATTTGTGACTGCCTTTCCAACCTCTTGTGATGATCCTACCCTTGGATCCATCCATCATTGTACCCATCATCCTATAGGTTCTAAAGGTCCAACCTTCTTTCTACTTGTAGCACCACCCCTTACCTCTAGTTGGACCACCTATAATCCAAACCATACATCATACTCTAACATCGTACCTACATCATCAACATCTAGCACAACCAACATCTCATCCACATCTCCTCCTATAGGCTCATACTCTAGGTCAGTGGTTGCCTTAGTACACCATTATTTGTATATCATAGGATCTAGAGGAACACCCTAGGGTAAAAAAAATTATCACAATACGTGACCATACTAGAAAAACTCATACTTGCTTCCATGGCGACCCACCACCCTTATCCCTCATCACACCCATCCCAAATGCAATGCATCCTTTGACCAGCTAGAACCCTCCCTCCAAGGCCTCCACACCACCTACCCTAGATGAAATCGGGTAAATAAATCATCATAGTATTTCCATACACCTAAAAATGGGTGCATCTTTCCCTCCTCCTGATTCTTACTCCATCGCATGGTGTAAGGAGTATCAAAATCCATATCCCATACCTCTATCCATGATAACCCCTTGGATCACCCAACTGTGAAGTGCTCCCATACCCAAATTTATAGTAGCAAGCTACAACCCAAGCCATATATACCTTTATGTCATATTTTTTACAAATCCTAATAAGTCTGCACTAAGAATACTGGAGTTCATACCATCACTTTAGGCTCCACCATCAAATATTATACTAGTCCAAGTAGGTTTCATGGGAACCAGGCACCTGATGAACATGGTAGGATGATATTGGAGATAAGTATCATCAAAATGGTATGCCTCACTAACAACCACTACAGTTGATAATAGCTATCTATATCTACATCCTTGCTATCCACAATAATCACTAACACATGATTCTTATACAACCATTGTAGTAGTGCATCCCTTTGGTATATTGGGGTTGTTTCAATCCGATTACCCTCAACGAGTATCCAAAAAAATTGATGCACATCCTCAAGTGTGATGGTGATCTTCCTTATGGACATGTGGAATGTACATGTGTTGGGTCCCATCTCTCAACTAAGGTAATTAAATATGCATGATTTGCATGCTTATTTTCTAACTTGGATACGTATCGCAACCCAATTGCATCCAACCACTTCCAATACACCTTTGAAAATTGATGTCAATATTTGTGAAACACACACTTGAATTGATACCTTGGTCTCAATAATATTTGCTGTAAAATACAACAAATGAATAAGATCAAATACATCAACACCATGTAAAAAAAACCAAAATCACACCGACCATTCGCCAAGTGGACAACCATCAAAAATCACCATCCGATCAATGAACATTAACAAAAAAATAAAGCAACACAAAAAAAACAAACACATTGACTATCTGACATGTGAACGACCATCCATAATAGTCATTTTATTGATGGATGGTCACCAAAATCCACAAAAAAAATAAACATATCGACTGCCCAACACAAGGATGACCATCCACAATAGTCATTTGGTCGATGGACGATCACCAAAATCAATAGCAAAAGTAAACATATAGATTGTTCGACAAGTGGATGACCATCAATAATATCCATATGATGGATGCATGGTCATAAAATACAAGCAAGACAAAAAACACAAACTCTACAACTATGCCGACTGTTCGACAAGTGGATGACCATCGACCAGGGCCATTTGACATGCAGACGGTTACCATAACAACAAAAAAAAATATTTTTTTGCAAAATACATCGATCGTTCAGGACATAGAAAACCTCAAACACTAATCATCCGATATTAGAACGACCATCATACACATACACTATGTAAAAAATACAACACAAACACACAAAATGTTTTAAAAACTAAAAATAAATACATGCATGCAATAAACAATAAAAAATGTAAAACTATAAAAACATACAACTTGGGTTCATTTTATCCAATGTGAACTTGAAAGGGTAACTTGTGTTACTTATCGGTCTTGCACTCCCTCCTGCACCAGCCACTCCACCGTTTGAAGCCATCACGTTGCCTTCACATAAAAAAATGGCAAGACCTCTGTGTCAATATTTTACTCACACGCCTCACTCTCCACTTGTTCCTTGTTTGCAATGATAAAATTGACCAATTGCATGCCTAAAACAACCATTTATACCCTTCACAGTGTAATCATCCGGTATGCAGTATGACCATCCCAAACAGTCTAGTATATTGATCATCTCAAACGATTGTATTTAAAAAATATAACAAGAAAACATAAAAATTGCCATCACCACAGGCCATATTGCAAGTGCCCAATATCGCTGAGGTCAATCACCTTGTTTCTATCATCCATTTTATCCTCCATTGACTTTTTGCTTGAGGGGGTAGACAATACCATTAAAATCATACACTCTAGACAAGTTCAATAATCAAATACCCACATTGAACTTGATGTTTGTCCGACAACCTTGTTCGAGACTATCATGTGCATTATATCATTCTAATTTTCACCTAGGGATGTTAGGTCACATTTGCACAAACACTCCAGGTCTCAATAGTTTAGTTGTTAGTTAGCATCCTTTATGCACTCATCAATTTATCAATGACAAGTTTCAAGGACATTCTAAAGAACACAAGCTTATACTGAGAGGGGTGAACAGTATAAAACTTTTACTTTTATTTCTAAAGCAATATCACCCAATATTATCAATTGTAATAATAAAATAATGCACAAATCACCACACACATAAGAGGCATAGATTTAACATGGTTCATCCAATGTGGGCTACATCCACGGAGAAATTTTTCTTATAAATTTCTTCAACAAATTTTGTGGGAATCAATTTCCTATTACAATGTTTGTGGACCCCAATCCACAGGAGACACCAATCCCCTTTGTTTTGGTTCATGGATATCTATCCACAAGAGATACCAATCCCCTCTACTCTGGTTCATGGACCTCTATCCATAGGAGACACCAATATCCTCTACTCCGATTTACACCAAATCCTACTCATAAATCTGCTCAATTTTTCTCCAATCCTGCTCATAAATCTGCTCAACTATGTTCACAAGCCTACTCAAAAGGCCTACTCAAATATGCTCCAAAACCTGCTAAATATACTCGCAAAAACCTTCTCAACTCTACTCACAAAATATGCTCAAATATTCTCACAAGCCTGCTACAAAGGCCTACTCAAATATGCTCCAAAATAATGCTCATCCACTCATACAAATAATGCTCATCAATTCTCAAATATTGCATACAAACAATGCTTATAACTTTCTCAATGTGCTTTCCTCTACTCTAGCAACTCAGACATATTCTACCCAGTATTATTTTATCTTCATGAACATATAGAGAATGATATGCAATAAATATGTTCTTCTCAATTGAATATTTTCAAACTATCCTTGCACTATGTGACACTTTGAATTGCTTTAAAAAATCCTTCTATATGTATAAGACTATTTGCTTATTTCCTTATGCACTTCAAAGCCAATTACAATGCTCAAATTTGTCTATATCTACTCCCAAAATTAATCATGAACAATGCAAAACTTTTGCTTTCAAATATGTTCTATAACCCTTGCATATTTACTCCCAATATCAATCAAAACCAATGCACAAGTTGACTCACAAATTTGACCTATAATATTTGTACATTTATTCCCAATCTCAATCAACACTAATGCACATCAAATAAATCCTTATACCTCCAACCATATGACATCAAAAATATTTTTCTCAAAAAAAACCACCCTTGAGAAAGGAATTAAATCACCATACCTCTAAATCTGCCTTAATGATAATAGTCTTCTTTTGCATGTGCCTGTCTTGAAAAAATAATTTTATTTTCTTTTTCCAATTCAAAATTGGTTAGAAATTTTTTTTTTTTAAGAGATATCAAACCATTCACATAAAAACCCCTATCAAAAAATGTGCATAATAAAGCTTAAAAAGAATAATACCTTATATCTCCCTTTTTATAATATGACAAATACAATATAATATTAATCACAATTACACCTTATTTCTACTTTTTCTAACATGCAAAAATACAAATAAACTTGACCACCATCCACCTTATAACTCCCTTTTATAATTTAAAAAAATCATATTTTCTTATGCTAACACCTTGACCTATATTTTTCCTTCAAAATAAAATTTAATACCTTTGCATAGTTGAGAATCGAACCCCTAACCTCACAAAATGTAGCACTTTCCCAAGCACTTTGTGACCAGCTATGCTGCCACGGTAGCTAAGACCAAAAAGGAGGCACCCGATATATATCCATGTCCTTGTGCTTTTATCAACAACAAAACCTCATAAAAATAGTGTCAACCTAATTCGACCCCGTGACCTCCTACCTAGAAGCACTCCACACAAAGCCAACAACCAGTTGGGCTACCTCAATAGTCAAAACCAAAGGTGCTCATAGTGATATTTATCCAAGTCTTCCTCATTCAACAAAACTCAACAAAAAACAACGTCAACCAGATTTGACCCCGTGACCTCCTACCCAACAGTGCTCCATGCAAATCCACACTACCAGCTGGGCTATCCTAGCGAATGAAATCTTAGGCACACACAATGATATTTCTCATTATCTATCTCTACCTTGATTTTTGCTATCTTCTCCTCTGTGTTTTCTTCCTATCGTTCGCATGCACGATGATGGATTTTCAATTTCAAATTTTCATTCCACTGCTAGGTTTAATAATTTTAGGATCCTAATCCTAACTCATATTATATAATTAATTACACTCATTGATTATGGACCATTGTGTCCCTTCACATTATAACCATTAGATAGGTATATATATGCATTCATAAAGGGTGACATTAGGCATCCAAGAATATAAATTATTACATCTATTTGAGAGCAATTGGTAGGGAAACCTCCATTTGAAATAGCGATATTCAAAAGTGATTTTATACATTTCCTTAATTTTGCACTCATTCCATTATTTTCTCCATTGTTCTCCATTGCTAGGAACCAGGTTCCTAACAACTGGTATCAGAGCAAGCGATCTTAAGGGCCATTTCATAACCATTTTCACAATTTTTTTTCATCCACAGCATTCACTGCCTCTCATTACCAGATTACACTAGTGTCATCAACATTTATCACCATTGTAACCAACCATATCACCATAATTCACCCAAAAAATTCTTCAATATATTCCAATGCATATCACATAGTCTCATTTTAGCAAAGCAATGTAGATAAAAATACGGATAAAAACACAATTGCAGAGGCAAAATTGATAAAAATAGAGCTAAAAAATTTGATCAAATTCTTCAAAAGGACATTACCAATTGTTTTACCCTTAGAACAAGCAAAGGATCGAAAAGAAATCTCAAATTTTTCTCAAAACTTTAATCTGCAGCACAAAGTCTACGTTTTTCGATAAAAATTGCAAGTTTTTGATGTATAATTATGAGTTAATTTTTATAAACTAAAGTTTTGGATTTTTTTAATCGTTGATGGTCAAATTCGATGTCGAAGTCGACATCAAAAAAGAGATAATAAAAATGGGACATGTATCTAATATCCCACATTGGTTCCAAAAAGGAACTAAGGGAGATTTATAAAACATCACGTGCATCCTATTACTCATATAGCTTGGCTATACATCTCACGTGCGCGCATTGGTACCAATGGTTGACACGTATCCCTTGCTGATCATTGATCCTTGCTCCACCTTTTCTCTAGTGTCCCCACTCCATCCTTACGTTCTCCACCCTCGTTCTTTGTGTTGTACCTTTGCTCCATTTGTAACAACTCAACCCTTATCCTTCGCTCCACTCTGCCTTGACCCTCGCATCCCGCTCGCTATTGCCATGTCGCTTCGCCTCGACCTTCGTTCACCTTTCTATCCTTGCGCTAGCTATTGAAATCCCAAATTTTTTAAAAATTCAAATCTACCACCAAAACTTCAAAAATTCAAATTAAAAGAAAAAAGTTACCATTCTGTGAAGAATTGAACAAAAAAATAGAGAAGTAAAAATTGGGTTCAAAACCAAAAATTTTGCATTATTTTTCAAAACAATTGGTAAATTTTTATCAATTGTTAACAAAAATAATTGCAAATTTTTTTATTTTTGTCAAAGAATTGATAAATTAGTTTTTCTTAAACCAATTACTAGTGCCAACAAAGGGACTTAATATTTTTTTTTGAATCACAAATCACAACACAATGATGGACGATAGGAGATCACAAGACCCTATGAAGTAAATCATGCAAGAATTGAATAAATGGAAGGATGATTTTGAAAATAAAATCATGACAAAGGAGGATTTTCGCCTATGGAAGGATGACCATGAAAACAAGATAGCATAACTAGACTTAAAAATTGGTGCCACCAACCACTCCATCGATATGGTACAACAAAACTTGGCATTAATACAAATCGGCCAACCTACCGGAGCACCAACACACCAAGCATTACTCGGGGGACCACAAACATCAATCCTACCTCGAACCACTAAATTGGATTTTCCAAAGTTTGAAGGAGGCAACCCCATGAATTGGATCTATTGAGTGGACCAATACTTCTCCCTCTATCAAATTCCTAAGATCCAAAAGGTTCGCATTGCATCCTTCCACCTAGAATGAATCACTACTCAATGGTACCAATGGTATGAAAAGACAAATGGCACCCCTACATGGACAAAATTTACAAAAAATCTAATGGTATGATTCGACCCAAGAAAATTTGAAAATTCACAAGGGATCTCACCAAACTCTGTAAAACCACTATAGTACGAGAGTACCAATCTCAATTTGAAAAATTGGCAAATCTTACATCAGGGCTAAATACCTCATTCTTCCAAATTTGTTTCATCAATGGCTTAAAGGAAGACATTCAATTAGAAGTACAAATGCTCAACCCCACTAACATGATGTAAACTATCACGCTAGCCCAAATGGCGAAAGAGAAATTCAATAACCAGCATCAACTAGGAAACCCATCTAAAATAGAATCACAAAATACTTACCTCCCTCCAAAACTTAACCGAATCCTACCAATTAAATGCATCAGCCTCAAGGAAATGAAAGAAAAAAGAGAAAAATCCTTTGTTTTCATTGTGATGAGAAATTTATACCCAATCATAAATGCATTACACCCAAATTATATATTTTGGATGCAACTATCCCTTGTCAATCAACCAAAAATGAAGAGGAGATTGAGGTAGAAGTCATGATGGATACACCCGATGATAACACTCAAGGTCCACTAGAAATTTATTTCAATGCCCTCACCGGTAATTCTTCTCCCCAAACTATGAAATTATCCAGATCCTTCAAACAATAAAATCTTATTGTGCTTATTGACTTTGATAGTACCCATAATTTTATCGACCCACATGTGGTAAAACAAGCTGATTGCTTTATCCATCCTTGCAATAATTTTGAAGTCATGATTGGTAATGGGGGAAGGATCACTTGTAAGGGGAAATTCCATAATATTAAGCTCACCTTGGGTGATTACACCATGAAACATGACATGTATGCAATTCCCTTAGGAGGATGTGATATTGTCTTAGGAGTACAATGGTTATGAACACTCGAGACAATCCAATGGGATTTTGCAGAATTATGGATGAAATTCACAATAAATAATCAAACATATACTCTTAAAGAATTAAAATCATGCCCTTATCCAATAGCAAGCTCTCATCGCATGGAGAAAATTATTCATAACAGAGGCAATAAAATGGTTGCCCACTTATTTTCTATCCAAGCCACTAAAAAAGCACAAAAATGATTCCCCCCTATCATCGTTCTGATCCTACTATTCTTCCTACCTATCCCCCACCAACACTTCCACCTTCAAAATATCCTTGCTTACGGGAAGATGACATTAAAATAGTGCAAGAACATGAGAAAATACTACTTGGAAAACATAGAACGAAGCTTCTCACTTTGAGCTTTGAGGACAAAGATCTTTTTAAGGAGGGTGGCTTGTTAGGATCCTAATCCTAACTCATATTATATAATTAATTACACTCATTGATTATGGACCATTGTGTCCCTTCATATTATAACCATTATATAGGTACATATATGCATTCATAAAGGGTGACATTAGGCATGGAAGAATATAATTTATTACATCTCTTTGAGAGAAATTGGTAGGGAAACCTCCATTTGAAACAATGATATTTAAAAGTGATTTTATACATTTCCTTAATTTTGCACTCATTCCATTATTTTCTCCATTGTTCTCCATTGCTAGGAACCAGGTTTCTAACAAATAATGCCATGTATATTTATGCTTCCCATTTCCTTCGATTTCATTTTGAAATGTCGGCTTAATTTATTTTCAATTTTTGGCGCATTTTTATTTTTCAAACTCTTTTGTTTATAATATTTAACTTCTTTCCATTTCCTTCGATTTCATTTTGAAAGGTCGGCTTAATTTATTTTCAATTTTTGGCACATTTTTATTTTTCAAACTCTTTTGTTTATAATATTTAAATTTAGAATTTAAATATTATAAATATTTATCTTTTTAAAACTTTGTCCCTCGTGATATTTAAACCTTTTTTTCCCAAGCAACTTTTTAAACCTTTATCCTTCTTTTTGTCCAAGCAAATTTCAAACCTTTGTCCCTCTTATAATATTATCTTTTTAATATTTAAATATTATAATCCTTTGCTTGAAAAATATTTGCCTTTGCTTTGAGATATACCTTGCCTTGAATAATTATCCATTTTTTGCTATTCACAATAGTCCATTCTTGACACAATTGATATATTGTCCAACCTTGTAAACTTCACACCCTTGAAGAATATTTCTACCTTGAATACCATGCACCCTTTGAAATCAATGACAACTCAATATTTCCAACAATCTCCCCCTTTGTCATTGATGGCAACCCTACAAAAAAATTCTTCTACTACAACTGGATTCCAAATCTGCTCCCCCTGACAAGCTTCTCCCCCTCACTAAATTCTCCCCCTTTGACATCAATGGCAAAGGGCTCCTTGGGGCTAAAAATAAGACACTTAGCACAACCCCCTCACCACCTCCTTTTCTTGAGGTGATCAATTTTGAGATGGGAGTAAAACTACTCCCAACTTACAATGCTCTTTTTATTTTTCAATTTTTTTTCCACACCTTTGTAGTCATACCCTTTTGAACATTTTGAGCATCCTTTTTCTTGCTTGTCTTTGGAAGTTCTGGAAACTCTGTTCTACACCATTTATATTTATGTCCAAAATTATTGCAATTGAAACACATGATGTTGTAGTCCTTGAAAGGTGCAAATAAATTGAAGTTTCTCTTGGTGAAGTCATAATAATTCTTACCATGAACCCTGCAATGTATAGCTTTGTGACCAAAATGATTACATGAGAAGCAATAACCCTGGAAGAAGTATTCATCTTGCCTTGGAGGATATGGTCGCATGATTCTTTCTTTGTTTTTTCTATGCTGGTCCCTGTTCCTTGATGGTGCATTATTTTCTTCCTCATTGATGTTTCCACTTCTCAACTCATCAGTATAGGTCTTAGATTCTTCTTCAAATACCTTCTTTGATGCTTCTATTTCTTTTGAGCTTGACTCCTCTTTTTGTACTTCTTGACATTCCTCAAAGCCAAGTGTAGTATTCATAATATCATCCAAATATTTTGAGATTTTCCTAAACTAGTATATCTTATTATTAAATTTTTCAAGTCCCTTCCTTAGAATGTCAACTTCATGTTCTAGTCTTTCACATTCTAGCTCTTTTACCTTTAACTGTTCAGCCATACCTTCTTCAAATTTCCTTGCCTCTTCAACCTTAAATTTTAAGTCAATGAGATCTTGTAGAAGCTTTGCCTTTGTTTTCTCATCCTCTTGTACTTGAGCCTTCAATATTAAGTTCTCCCTTTTCAACTCTTCAAGATCAATAACAAGTTCCTCTTCCATATCAATTATGGCTTCCTCTTCATATTCTGAAACTTTCTCTTCTTCTTGGTCTTCAATAACAGGGGCATCTTCTTTTTCTTTTTCTTGGTCTTTGACAATAGGTGCATCTTCTTTCTCTTCTACTTGGTCTTTGAAAATAGGAGCATCTTCTTTATCTTCTATGGACAAAAATAGAATTTCTTCTTTTTCACTATCGGAGAGACTTTCATCATTGTCACTGGAAGCACTGCTTGCTTCTTCAACATAAAAATTTTTCTTGTGCCTTTGAAAGATCTTCTTCTCATGCTTGCCTTGATTGTGCCTATTTTTATTTTCATGATAAAATTTTCTTTCTTTATTTTTCTTGTATTCCTTTTCCTCTTCATTGCTACTATTTTTAGCTTGTGGACAATTAGCTACATAGTGACCAATGTTACCACAACTAAAGAATTTCATAGTCTGCATATTTTTGTGTTTTCTTGGACCCTTATTATTTCTTCTCACAAAGTTAGCCTCCTCTTCACTGCTTGATTCATCACTTGATTTTGGTACTTTATCCTTTGCCTTCTTTGAAGCTTTGAATGCTGCCTCTCATTTGGATGTTTGATATTTTTTTGTCCTCATCTCATAGGCTGTGAGAATCCCATGTAGCTCATCCATACTTAAGGTGTTGAGATCCTTCATCTCTTCTATTGCTAAAACCTTTGCATCAAATCTCATAGGAAGTGACCTTAAGATTTTCTAAATAATCTTAGAGTCTTCAATATTTTCTCCAAGTCCACGAATGGTGTTGACAACCTCATCAACATGAAGTAGATACCTAGCAATATCTTCCTCATATTTCATCTTCAAGTCTTCAAACTTCCTCCTGTGGGTTTGAAGTTTTGCCATTTTAACCTTATCGTCTCCTTCATATGTTCTTTGTAACTTGTCCCATATTTATTTTGCTGAAGTGCATTGCATGACTTTCACAAACTCTGATTCACATAACCCACTTAAAATTGCATTCATTGCCTTGGAATTATTTTCATATGGTTTCTTACCACTTGCATATGTAGGAGGAGTTGTAGGTGGTGTGAACCCATTCTCAACGGATTGCCATATATCATATCCATGTGCCATCAAATAAGTCTTCATCCTCACACTCCATAAAGCATAGTTAGTCCCATCAAATAATGGAGCTCTATTTGATGAAAACCCTTCTTAATGTGCCATTTGTGTTCCTATAAGATCTTCCTTCAAGTTGTTAGGCTCTCATGAAGGAACCTGCTCTGATACCAATTGAAGAACACAAGCTTATACTGAGAGGGGGGTGAAAAGTATAAGATAAAACTTTTACTTTTCTTTCCAAAGCAATATCATCTAATATTATCAATTGCAATAATGAAACAATGCACAAATCACCACACACATAAGAGACACAAATTTAATGTGGTTCACCCAATGTGGGCTACATCCATGAAGAAATTTTTCTTATAAATTTCTTCAACAAATTTCATGGGAATCAATTCCCTATTACAATGTTTGTGGATCCCAATCCATAGGAGACACCAATCCCTTCTACTTTGGTTCATGGACCTCTATCCATAGGAGACACCAATCCCCTCTACTCTGGTTCATGGACCTCTATCCATAGGAGACACCAATCTCCTCTGCTCTAGTCTTCTCCAAAGCCTACTCATAACTCTACTCAAATATGCTCCAAGCCTGCTCACAACTCTACTCAAATATACTCACAAAACCTGCTCAATCCTACTCACAAACACTACTCAAACCTGCTCACAAGCCTACTCAAAAGGCCTACTCAAATCTGCTCCAAAAATTGGTCAAATCTTCTCAAATATGCTCACAAAAACCTGCTCAACTCTACTCACAAAATCTGCTCAAATATGCTCACAAGCCTGCTAAGAAGGCCTACTCAAATCTGCTCCAAAATCATGCTCATCCACTCATACAAACAATGCTCATCAATTCTCAAATCTTGCATACAAACAATGCTCATAACTTTCTCAATGTGCTTTCCTCTACTCTAGCAATTCAGACATATTCTACCCAGTATTATTTTATCTTCATGAACATATAGAGAATGATATGCAATAACAATTACCCAATATGTTCTTCTTCTCAATTGAATATTTTCAAACTATCCTTGCACTATGTGACACTTTGAATTGCTTTAAAATAATCCTTCTATATGTGTAAGACTATTTGCTTATTTCCTTATGCACTTCAAAGCCAATCACAATGCTCAAATCTACCCTCTAGATCTACTCCCAAAATTAATCATGAACAATGCACAACTTTTGCTTTCAAATATGTTCTATAACCCTTGCATATTTACTCCCAATATCAATCAAAACCAATGCACAAGTTTACTCACAAATTTGACCTATAATATTTGCACATTTACTCCCAATTTCAATCAAGACTAATGCACATCAAATCAATCCTTATACCTCCAACCATATGACATCAAAAATATTTTCCTCAAACAAAACCACCCTTGAGAAAGGAATTAAATCACCATACCTCTAAATCTACCTCAATGATGATAGTCTTCTTTTGCATGTGCCTATCTTGACAAAAATAATTTTCTTTTCTTTTGCCACTTCAAAATTGGTTAGCAAATCTCTTTTTCTTGAATAGATATCAAATCATTCACATTAAAAACCCTTATAAAAAATGTGCATAATAAAGCTTAAAAATAATAATACCTTATATCTCCCTTTTTATAATATGCCAAATACAATATAACATTAATCACAATTACACCTTATTTCTCCTTTTTATAACATGCAAAAATACAAATAAACTTGACCACCATCCACCTTATAACTCCCTTTTCTAATTTACAAAAATCACAATTTCTTATGCTAACACCTTGACCTTTATTTTTCCTTCAAAATCAAATTTAATATTTTTTTTAAATGAAGAATCGAACCCCTGACCTCACAAAATGGTGCTTTCCCAAGCGCTTTGTGACCAGCTATGCTGCCACAGTAGCTAAGACCAAAAGGGAGGCACTCGATATATATCCGTGTCCTTGTGCTTTTATCAACAACAAAACCTCATCAAAAATGGTGTCGACCTGATTCGACCCCGTGACCTCCTACCCAGTAGTGCTCCATGCAAAGCCAACAACCAGCTAGGCTACCTTAGTAGTCAAAACCAAAGGCACTCACAGTGATATTTATCCAAGTCTTCCTCGTTCAACAAAACTCAACAAAAAATGACGTCGACCAGATTTGACCCCATGACCTCCTGCCCAATAGCGCTCCATGCAAAGCCACACTACCAGCTGGGCTATCCCAATGAATGAAACCTCAGGTGCACACAATGATATTTCTCTTTGTCTATCTCTACCTCAATTTTTGTTGTCTTCTCCTCTACGTTTTCTTCCTACCGTTCGCATGCACGATGATGGATTTTCAATTTCAATTTTTCATTCCACTCCAAGGTTTAATAATGCCATGTATATATGCTTTCCATTTCCTTCGATTTCATTTTGAAAGGTCGGCTTAATTTATTTTCAATTTTTGGTGCCTTTTTATTTTTCAAACTCTTTTGTTTATAATATTTAAATTTAGAATTTAAATATTATAAATATTTATCTTTTTAAAACTTTGTCCCTCTCTTGTGATATTTAAACCTTTTTGTCCCAAGCAAATTTTTAAACCTTTATCCTTCTTTTTGTCCAAGCAACTTTTAAACCTTTTTCCTTCTCTTTATAATATTTAAATATTATAATCCTTTGCTTGAAAAATATTTGCCTTTGCTTTGAGATATACCTTACCTTGAATAATTGTCCATTGTTTGCTATTCACAATAGTCCATTCTTGACACAATTGATATATTGTCCAACCTTGTAAACTTCACACCCTTGAAGAATATTTTTTCCTTGAATACCATGCACCCTTTGACATCAATGACAACTCAATATTTCCAACATATTCATCATCTCTATCACTAGGACATCTTACATTGCTCTTGATTTGGGGTAATCAAATGTTAATACCTCAAGCATAAGCCATCATTCATTTGCACAGTGATAAGTGTTAATGATTTTTGCATCGCATTGTGTTTCACACAACATGATACAAAAAGGGGTATCTATAGACACCAAAATCAAGCATAAATAATACTAGTTAAATAATAATAATTAATTAGTATATTTAATTAATTAAATTAATTAATATTAAATCAATATTCATTTGCCTAGGTAATAATTTATTAATTTATTAAATAATTGATTAATTATTACCTAAGCTACACAACTAGTCACCCCTCCTCAACAGGACCACTCACCTTTGCATCCCCTATGGCCACATCATCGGTAGTTTGCTTTAGTTCCACCTCACATCATTCATCTTGGTTACGTGCAAGAAAATATTACATTGTCTAGAAATGAATGCAAGTTAACTCCACCTTTGTCTTATCCTTATCTGGATGGGTGAGGATTATCCTCACCCAAATTTAATCCTTAGTTAACTACAATCAAACCTCATGCAAGTATATGACACATAAAAGATAAGGAAGTTAGCATGGAGAAAATAATTAAAAATTCAAATATAATATCATGCACTTTAGTTTCACAAGTTAACTAAATTTAGTGGATAAAGAAATATTTATTTAAAAATAAATAAATATGCACACTTCTATTTAAACAAATTTAACTAATTATTAAGCATGTTAAAGAGTGGTTGTTTATTAGAGTGGAGGATATTCCAAAATATCTTCATCCATGCATGCATATCATTTGCATGAGGCCACCCTCTTATCGATTTTTCCTAAGAGTTCTAAAAATGCATCCCCTTTATCCTCATTTTGGGAGGATGGTTTATGCATTGAAGCATTGTTGAAATCCTAAGAATAGTTTGCACCCCAAAATATCTAAAAAAAATCTCGTGCAACCATCTTGATCTCATGCCAGACCTAGATTTTAATATTCTATAGGTCCAAACTAGGATTTTGTTAGCGAAAGGATACCACAACCCACTATCGTATGACCTTGGATGGTCTTGGTTCATGGTTGTCTTGACCTGTATGGTCATCACCCAACCTATGTAGGAACCTTCAAATGCAGCACAACACAATCCAACACATAATAACGTAACCTGATGCAACACAATGACAGTGATAGAGAAATCCACTATAGAAAAAAAGAGGGTAAGATCTATTTATTGCTTCATTTTATATTGTTCTTATATAGGTCTTTATTCCTTTTTTTTATCTCTAGTTTCTAATCTATTTTGAGAATCAAGCCTCACTTCAGGAGGTTCGATTGGTACTATTGACCGTTCGCATTTCATGTGTGTGTAGGTATACAAGTTTAGAGCAAGTAGATACAAATGCAATAGAAATACCAAATACAAAAGAAGACCTCAACACCCAATCATTTGATCTCAAACGATCAAATACTACAACCATATGATATCTAGAAAATTAGAGCACATGATTTTTGGCCTCTCTAATGATTAACATCCAATATAGATCCAATGAATATAGACATAGTTGTAGACCCTAACATAGATATCCAGATCTAGCAATAATGAGAATCATGACAAGCCTACCTCTCAATGTTGTAGTGATAAAAATATCAAGGAGAAGAACACAAGCTTATACTGAGAGGGGGGGTGAACAGTATAAGACCACTTTTTACTTGTATTTCCCAATCAATATTATGCAATATATAGATAGCAATATCTATAGCAGTAATCAAAGTAATGCATAAATCATCATAAAATAGAGACACCATAATTTACATGGTTCACCCAATGTGGGTTACGTCCATAGAGAAAATATTTCACTAAAATTTTCTCAATCAATCTCTTGGGAATCCTTTCTCTATTACAATGTTTATGGATCTTTGTCCAAAGGAGATACCAATCCCCTAAATCAAGTTCATGGATCTCTATCCATAGGAGAACTTCTCCTCTACTCTGGTTGGTGATCCTCTAGAAGACTAGTGCCTCCATCGCATTGGATTGTGGATCTCTCTCTATTGAAGACTCTTGCACTCAATCAGAAGACTTGTCCTCACTGCCCTAGCTAATGGATCTCTATCCATTTGAGAGTACTATCCTCTGCACTCTATCACATTCAAAGATCTATCTCAAATTTGTGCTAAACATAGTCCTTCAGTCTAGCACAAAGCTACTCAATCTCTGTCTCTGGTCTAGCATAAACTTATCCTCAAATCTGCACCAAACTCTATCCTTGATATCCGTTCTCATGCCTTAACTCAAATCTTGACTCAATCTCAAATCAACTCTACTGGATCTGCCCCAAATCTTAACTCAAGGTTTGAACAAATCAATCAACTCTGCTCTCAAGTCTTCTCAAAGACTTGTCTCAAATATGCCTTGGAAGCTTCCAAAAAATCTCACATTAATATTCTCCATAAGTCCTCTCTAGAACTTGTCCAAATTTGCTCTACAAGTTCTTACTAGAACTTGTCCAAATCTACTCAATAAGTCTTCTTAATAACTTATCCAAATATACTCAATAAGTCATATCTAGAACTTATCCAAATCTACTCTACAAGTCCTTACTAGAACTTGTCCAAATATGCTCAATAAGTCCTCTCAAAAACTTATCCAAATCTACTCAATAAGTCCTATCTAGAACTTATCCAAATCTGCTCTACAAGTTCTCACTAGAACTTGTCCAAATTTGCTCAATAAGTCCTCTAAATAACTTATCCAAATTTAATCTCAATATATATTGTAAGCTTACACAAAATCTCACACCAAATATATCCATAAGTCTTCTCAAAGACTTACCTCAAATCTGCTCAACAAGTCCACACAAGAACTTGTCCAATCTTATAAAAACATAAAGAGAATTGTTAGAGACTCAATATGTTCTACACTTATCACAATGCTCAATTAATTTCAATCACTCTCTTAGAAACATACAAAGAATTGTTAGAGACTCAATATGCTTCAAATTCAACTCAATGCTCAATCACTTTCAATCACTCTTTCAAAAACATAAGGAGAATTGTTAGAGACTCAATATGCTTCTTATTCACCTCAATGCTCAATCACTTTCTCAAATCAATTTAGAATATGGAATAGTTTATTTTATGGAACTTGAACAATCACTTCACACATCCACTTGACTAGGCTCAACCAAATCTACTCAACCAATCACTCAATGAAATAGTCCTTCCTTACAAAACCTAGTCCAACTATATAAAAACCAACTCAAAATATTTCTAAAAATGCTCAACAACCAATCTCACATAACAATGATACTCATGTTCTTTTCAAACCCTAGTTCAAGTTCTTCACTCAACAACTCACTTTAACAATAATGCTTATAAGACAATCTTCACATAGCAATGATACTCAAACCCTAGTTCAATTTCTTCACACAACCAATGGCTTCAACAACAATTCTTATAAAATAAGGTTTTAACAACAACTCTTTATTCCAAAAAACCTTGAAGAATTAACTCAACACACTCAATAAGGAAACCCTAATCAAATCATTTTCACTCCAAACTTATTTTTTAGAAAATGAACCAATCAACTCAAATATGGAAGAATGTGCTCATACCTTTTTGATGATGAAGGAACCTCAAATATCTGCCACAACCACAAACACTTCTATGCCATACTCAAAGAGGTTAAAAGATAAATATCTCTCAAAATGTAACTCCATATTTAAAAACAACCATCAACATACATAATATTTGTCCAATAACACCTTATAATCTCTCAATTAAAATAATATCCACCTGTATCGACCCAAATTTTTTGCACCCTTACCTTCAGGCTATAGGATCCATGCCCGGAAGGGGGATGCGAGAAGGATGGGACAATACCTCGGACTGAGAGGCCCTTTGAAGGTCGCGCCTCTCGGGGGAGGGGTATAAGGGTGAATTTTTGACGGATGGTGGGGTTCACCAGGAAACTTTGAGTGGTAGTTTCCATGCCTAGGTTGAGAATGGGTTTGATGTGTTCATTTTATACTCAATCATTCATATTCCTAGGTTGGCCAAAATGAATCTAAGTTATTCTATATGAAAAATGCTGATTTATATGAACACAGAAAGCATGAATGAATTCTAAATACCAGGAATATGTTAAATGAAAAAGAATGCACCTGATTTCGGATGTCTGATGAAGATTCTGAAGCTTGTAGGAGTCCAGATCATCCCAAATATGACAGGATCATCTACAATTGTACAGAATCATCCCAGATCATAGGTGATCATCTGAAATCAGACAAGATCATCGTCGATCTGACGAATTCATCAGAAACCTGCAATCACAGAAACAGACACCAAAAACCGAAAATGCTACTGCAAGAATAATGCAAAATGATAGAAATGATAGTATAAATGCTTAACCGATAAATCTAGATAGCAGATTAAAGGAAATGCATTGTTTTAATAACTTATTTTAACTTTATCATGCATTTATGCTAAATGAGGTGAACTCCAGGATGCGAGAATGAAAATAAATCAAGCTAATGCATAATAAAATAAGGAAGGAAGATGAGAAATGCAAACTCAGGGCTCTGATTGCCCCCAATCTGAACTATAGTCGAGATCACCTCCAATCGTACGAGATCATCGCCGATCTACGATAGGATCATCCAAAATCATGTGGAATCACCTGCGACGATCCGAGCTTCCTCCAGCTGAAGCACAGTGAAAACCTGCAATGAAAACTTAAAACTACGAGTGCAAACAATGGTAGATAGGACGTCTTAACACAACAAAGCTAAATGGCAGGGAAAATCAATCAGGGAGAGAGTCAGGAGGAGAGCCAGGAGGATAAACTAAGAAAATCCTAGTTTATATAGGATTAGGGGGAGGTTAGGAGGTTGGGGATCATCCCAATCTGGGAGATCTCCAACGGAGGAATCTCCAACTGCGCAGACACGCTTCTGCCCAAGTTGGAGAGGTTGTTGAAACAGAAGCTAATTATGAAAATTTGGTTTTGGGATGAAATCGTCTAGACGTTCTATTCCAGATGAATTCATCCGATCTGGGACGATTTCGTCTGATCGACGATGATATCGTCCAACGGTCAAAACAACTCCTAAAAATGGCACAAAAAATGGGGGGAGCGGTTAACGGGCGGTTTCGAGGTTAAAATTCAAATTTTTATCTTTTTACTAAGGGTTTAACTACGCCAATTTTAGGGTACTACATTTTGCCCCCTCTTTAGCGAATTTTTCGAAGAAAATGCGTTAAAGACGAGTTCTTCCCGCTTTACGAGAAAGCAAAAATTTATTTCATTTTTTAGACGACGATTCTAGGTCGAATCGTACGACTGCTTACTATGGTGCCCCCTCCGTGTTTTTACCCAAATCGAACGTTTGAGGTAAAAGCGCGAAAAAGCAAAATTAAAAAAAAGTTATTGTTTTTAAATAAAATTAAATAAAATAGGGTAAAACCCTAATTCATTGTTACTATTCAATTTTTGTTGTTTCAGAGCTCTGCAGGCAAAATGGTGGAAACGACACACAGATCGATAGAGGTCCGACGCGGGTTGCGGGTAAGGATCTAAACCTGACATATTATGTTTTTAATTTGATTTGTGTGATTTTTAATTTGAATTTTGACTATTTTTGGGGCATCGCGGCCGTTTTTAGGCCGTCGACGACGTCGGGATGAAATCGTCCCAATTTCGTCGAAATCGTCCCTAGATCGTCGATTTCGTCTAGGGGAGAAATCGATGAAATAGGGGCGATCCCGTCCAACAAGGGGCGATCCCCAAGTTGCGAAATCGAAGATGATTTCATCCTACAAAGGATGATTTGACTTAATTTAGTACGATATCATCCAATAATGGATGATATCATTTTTTTATAAGATGAAATTGATTTAACTGATTTTAATGATTATCTATTAATGATTTTTTGTTGTTTTATTGTTTATTTTGTAGAGGGGATTACTAAAAAGTTAGGAGTGGAAATACGGGGGACTCAGAGATGATGTAGCCGCACTCGACCAGGCGGAGCGAGACCGACTAGCGGAGGTTGGACTACAGCATGTGGCAGAGATGCCACAAATACCTACAGACATGGGGCTATTGACAGCCCTAGTAGAGAGGTGGTATCCGGGGTCATCCTGCTTTTGGCTACCGATAGGGGAGATGGCTCCCACTCTAGAGGATGTATGGAGGATCTTGAGGATCCCCATACATGGGCGGTTTATGACTCCTACGGCCAATCAGGGCCATGCCATGATGCGACTGTGCGGAGACCCTAGCTTCGCCCTGGAGAAGGGCGGAGTGAACATCGAGACATTGAGGCAGATGCCTAGGGTGTCTCGATTGACTCAGGTTTTGGTAGGGGTAGTGGGTGGCCTACTACTATGCCACTAGAGTGGATGCAGGTTATCGTGGCTGCTCTCAGATGTGGTCTACGATATGAGAGACCACGACTACAGGTTTGCTTGGGGCAGCTTTGTATTATGCCGCTTGTATAGGATCCTGTACGGGGTCGTATACAAGGGAGGTCGATGTCTAGTACTGACATCGCTACTATAGGTTTGGTGCTAGGAGCACATTGCGATGCGGAGGCCGGTAGGGCTTCCACTGATAGGGGTTGACCGGGAGAGACCCCAAGTTTTCTATTGGTGGCTCCAAAGAGGGTCACAATGGTGGATAGATCTGTCGATGTCCCGGAGGTTGCTAGATGACCTCATCCCTGACTAGATCACCTAGAGGCCATGGAGAGAGCATCCAGGGTGGGGAGAGGATGGACAGGAGTTGGCTCGCATCAGGTGAGTCTTCTGGCTGAGGATGGAGTGGGGAGAGGTAGAGCTCCACCGCTATGACCAAGTTTTGAGGCAGTTCGGTCTACAACAGGGGATCCCTTCTCTCAGAGACTACGAGTACTCCCAGACTATCCGGGATAATACTACACTAAGCGGGGCTCCAGATATGCAATGATTCTAGAGTCAGGATGTTGATGATGCCCCCATTCAGCCAGTGGATGGGGACGATGCTGGGGTCATAGATGGATATGATGCCTGGTATGTAGGCATCCACCCTCCTCGGATGATGAGGGCATAGGGTTCGATGCATGCTGTGGTGCGATGGATGGGGAGGTGGTGCCAGGCTGCCATCGATGCAGCGAGGGGTCATAGAGGGAGGGAGCAGTGACGGTCTCCTCAGGAGAGATGTCGAAGAGCACCACAGGCTCTGGAGGGACCACAACAGCCCGAGAGGAGAGGAGAGGGACTCCCTTCTCAGTAGAGGGATAGGCCACCATCACTCGATAAGGGCAAGGGTGTCGAGGTGGGGGAGAGTAGCGAGATGGCGGCTCTTCGGGCTGAGAATGCCCACCTCTGGGCTCAGGTGCAGACATTGTAGGATGAGGCTACATGACTCAGGGCTCAGAGCGGAGGGGCGAGCACTCAGGATCTGGCATGGGCTATTGCTCAGACCATGTTCTACCAGGGATTGTACTATCACATGGTTCCAGAGGGGCAGAGGATACCACTGCCAGCTAGCATTGCGGAGCCGATCATGATGGGATCATCGAGGACATCCTCATGATCGATGTCGAGGACCCATGATACAACATGGACCTCGATGGGACCACCTCCTCCATGCCAGGGTGGGAGAGGAGATGAGGCTGAGAGCTCGAGGGCTTCTCGAGACTAGCTACTTTTGACTATAGATTGTATATTTGAGAGGATTGAGTATGCCAGGGTATGGATTGTGGCATACCAATCCAGTTTTGATATGATGTACATAATTTTGATATATATATATATATATATATATATATATATATATTTGATATTTTTGTGATATGACTTGTCCATATGTTTTATGATGCTTTAAATTTTGAATTGTTGATTGATTATTCATGTAATTATGTCGTTTGGAAATAGTATAATTTTATGTCATGCTATAAAATTTAAATGAAATAATCTGATGTAAACAAATTGGTTGTTGTGGTATGATTTGATGAAAAATAAAGGGACTTCTAACAATAATTTCAAAGGACATTGTCGTTGTTATATGACCATTTCATGGAGTCGCCGCTCGCTAGGTCGTCAAGCTAATCCCAATATAGAAATATTGCTAAAAGTAAAAGAGTGCTTAAGAGACTGTCTTAAGACTTTGTGTTGTGATGCTAAAAAATGATGATGGTGATGATTTGTTTTCAGATTTTCATGAAAAATATTATGCATGAAATATTAAAAATATGATTTTTGCTAGGCATAAAATTCCTAAGTGTGATAAAATTTTGAACAATTCCTTAGGAATTATACCATCGTTGCAAAATTGAATGTTGACATAATGAAATGAAATAGAAAAAAGTGTTCGTTCTTTTTAAAGCACAATTGTGTAACATAATGATGTAAGCCATATGTTTTTATGAATTAAAATGAATGGGAAATAAAATTAGAACAATGGTTTGCGCTAGGCATAGAATTATAGGTATAGACTTATACCATCATCGCGAAATCCAAAAATAATTTTATTGCATAATTGATTTTTGATTTTGAGATAAACAGAAAATATATAAGATGAGGACTTGCGCTAGGCATAAAATTCCAGTTTAGGTTTTAGGAACTATACCATCATTGCGGAAGTCGAAAGTATATATATAAACGTGACTTTATTGCTAGATTTTTGAACATGTTTTGAAAGAAAATTTTGGATTTTGGAAAAAAATGTATTTAATTGTTTTTACGCTAAGCAGATGTTCTCAAATAAGAAGATGAAATTATTCCAAAATATTTGCATAAATATTTTAAATTATCTCAAAGACAAAATGTAGATTTATAAGGAACCCTCATGTGCATATGTGAGTTTATTGCCGATCTTGATTTATCATAATGATACAAAATCTCTCAAATACAAATGTGTGTGCAATTGTATTGTTCATTTACCAATTTTGAGCAAGATAATTTGATACAAGTAATTTGAATTAACCAAATAAGTGTTCGTTGACCATGATTTATATGCATGTAACCGTACCAGACTACTATGTAAGTCGGGTCATCAAGAGCTAGCTGATCCATAAGTAGACATAGGTCTGTACAAAAGAAGGTCGCTAATGTGATAGACATATCACCACGCTAGGAGTTACCCAAGGCCAAGCGGGTTGGGCACAAACCACCTGTTATGGGGCTTACCTCACGGTTTTCGAATAATTGAGAATTCCAGGGATTCAAGCTCATTCACCCTTCTTTTCTTTTCAAGGGGTAGGGAAAGGGATTTTATTGCTTTTTGCTTTTTCTTTTCTCTTTCTCTTCGTTTTTTTTTTTTCGTATTTTTGCTTGGAACTGAGATAATGCTGGAATATTGTTGCGATGGTACAAAATGATATTTTTCTTTTTCTCATTTTCTTGATTTTATTTTTCTTCCTATACTAGGGATACTTGCTCGGATTGGCTGTAGAGCAAGGGATTTTTATTCTAGGCAGGGGTGAGCTTGTCCTTTTGTCAATTCTCAAAGATTCTAGACCATGTGCATGATAGGATAGCAGGGGAAAATTTTCGCTCAAGAAACCACTTCTACTATGTAGCATCATATTGAATTTGCAATGAAATCATTTTAATGTGAAGAGATATACTTGGTTCAAGTAAATAACAAGATCAATTCTCTATGCTCAAAAATTTATTTAATTCAACTGTGGACTTTGATATAAGAGAGATTAATAATCATACCAAATAAAATCAAGATATTTATTCATGTGAGTGTGAAAGTGTGGGATTCCAAATAAATGCTAATTTATCCAAAATAATTGAAAATATAACTGCAATACTTCAAGAATTGATAGGTGCAAAAATAGAAAATGTTTTTGAAGATTTTGATGTTTTTTATATTTTTATATTTTGATTTTGATTTATGAATTGAGAAGATACACAATATGATTGTTTTTGAAATTTTTATATGAATTTACTAAAATGAGACAAGATGTACAATATATACAATGATGAAATTACCAGAATTATGCATAATAGCGCTTAAGATGCATAATGTTCATAGGTTCTTTAAGATCTTTACCATCTAAGGTAGCTAATCTGTATGCTCCCGATCCAAATTTAGCAATGATGATATATGGCCCAAGCCAGTTAGGTTCAAATTTACCTTTAAGGTCTTTAGTTGCATTAGTATTTTTTTGATTTTCTTTTAAGACAAGGTCACCGATCTCAAAGGATCGATGATGAACTTTCTTGAGGTATGCTCGTTTAAGCTTGTTCTGGTAGGCTCGAAGATGTTCCAAAGCATTGATGCGCTTCTCATCTAGGATTTCCAACTGACTAAATCTGCCAGCATGATATTCATCTCCTACTTCAGAATCTTGAAGTAGTAGAGCCAAAGAAGGAACTTCTAATTCAAAGGGAAAGACAGCTTCAGTGCCATAAACCAAAACAAAAGGTGAAGTGCCCGTGGGAGTACGAACGCTAGTTCGATAAGCCCACAAAGCAGGATATAATTGAATGTGCCAATCTCGGCCCGATTTATTGACCAGTATTTTGAGGATTTTAATTAATGTTTTATTAGATGCTTCTGCTTGGCCATTACCCTGAGGATAATAGGGAGTGGACCAACGATGTTGAATTTTATATTTTTGACATAATTTCTTGACATATTTATTTTTGAAACAAGTTCCATTATCCGAGATGAGATTTGCAGGAATTCTGAACCTACAAATAATTTGATTAAAAATAAATTTGGAAACTTGGGTTCCAGTGCAAGAAGCTAAGGGCATAGCTTCAACCCACTTCGTGAAATACTCGGTGGCGGTTATGATGAATTTGTGTCCATCAGATGACACAGGATTGATTTTTCCAATGATGTCTAAGCCCCATTTTGAAAAGGGCCAAGGAGATGAAATAGCCTGCAGTTCTTATGCAGGCGCATGGACAAGGTCAGCGTGTTTCTGGCACTTGTCGCAATGGTGCACGTAATCATGTGCATCATTCTCCATGGTGGGCCAAAAATATCCTATCCTAAGGAGCTTTTTAGCAATGGCGCTACCACTAAAGTGTCCCCCACAAGATCCATCATGGGCTTCACTCAAAGCTGATCTAGATTCTTCTAGATTCAAACATCTCAGTAGGATACCTTCAAAATATCTCCTATATAATGTATTGCCAATTATTACGAAGCGACTTGCTCGTCTACATAATAACCGATGCTGGTTTCTATTAAAACCTTCAGGGAAGGTCCCATTTTGAAGAAAATTGAATATATCAGTGTACCAAAATTTAGGAGTAGTTTCGTTGATTAGAAACACATCCAAAGGTTCTAAGCATGATTTATTTGAAGCGGGTTCTTGGAGTCGATGAATAATTATGGTAGCATATTCGTCATCTAACTCCAAGGGTAAAAGAGATGCAGCTGCAGCCATAGCGTCAGCCGCACGATTATTAGTTCTAGGAATAGCTTCCAAGGTAACTTGATCAAATAAAGATATTAATTGTAATACATATGCTTTATATGGATGCAATTTATCATCTTTGGTCTGATAAACATCATTAATTTGATTTATAACAAGTTGAGAATCATCGAAAACTAATAGATTTTTAATTTTTAGTGCCAAGGCAGCTCGTAAGCCAAGGATTAGAGCTTCATATTCAGCAGTATTATTAGTACAAGCAAACATTAATTTAAAGGATAGAGGTATAAGATGTTTCTGTGGAGATATTAGAATAATACCTGCACCAGCCCCACTCATGCATCGGGCTCCATCAAAGTATAGGGACCATTGCTCTAGATGGTCTGCCTCTAGTTTAAGGCATTCGTCAGGAAACTCAATGATGAGGGGATGGGTAGACTCTAAGGGTGCAGCAGCTAATTGATCTGCTATGATTTGACCCTTAACAGACTTCTGTCCTATAAACATGAGTTCAAACTCGCTTAGAGCAAGAACCCACTTTGCTGTGCGACCAGATAAATAAGGTCGACTCATAAGATACCGCAAAGGATCGGATTTAGCAATAACATAAGTTTTCTGACTGAGCATATAGTGGCATAGTTTCTGTGTAGAAAATACGACTGCTAGACATAAATTTTCTAATGTTGTGTAGCGGGTTTCATAACTGATTAATGTTCTGCTAATGTAATAATTGGCACGCTCTCTCTTTGCATCATCAAGTTGAGCTAACATAGCTCCTAAGGCAAAATCTGAAGCAAAAATATACAAGATAAATGGGCGATCAGGTCTAGGCGGTAAAAGCATAGGTGGGTTAAGAAGATATTGTTTGAGGAGTTCAAATGCTTCCTGACATTCATTGTCCCAATGGAAAGAGACATCCTTCTTAAGAAGCTTAAGAAAGGGTCCGGTTTTATCTACCAGCTTATCGATGAAGCGACGGATAGCTTGAAGCTTACCTTGTAAACTTCGTAATTCTGATATATTTGTGGGCATGGGCATATCAGTGATAGCCACAATCTTGAGAGGGTCAATTTTGATGCCACGTAAAGAAACTATAACCCCCAATAATTTACCGGACTTAACTCCGAATATACATTTGGTTGGATTCAATCGGATAAGATATTCCCTTAACCGATCAAATACTTTTCTCAAGTCATCTAAATGGTCATCTTCTTTAGTAGAACGAGCTATAATGTCATCTACATAATCGTGTAGTATATCATGCATCATATCATGAAAGATATAAGTCATGGCTCGTTGATATGTTGCACCTGCATTCTTCAAACCAAATGGCATCACTTTCCAACAAAAGGTCCCCCAAGGGGTAATAAAGGTTGTTTTAGCCTGATCTTCAAGAGCTATCCTGATCTGATTATAACCATAAAATCCATCCATTAAGGATATCATTCCACTCCCAGTAGTAAAATCAATGATCTGATCCATATTGGGAAGAGGAAAATCATCTTTAGGGCATGCAACATTAATATCTCTAAAGTCTGTGCATACCCTAACTTTGGTAGCTTCTTTCTTAGTTACTGGAACTACATTCGAGATCCATTCAACATAATCAATGGCTTGTATAAAAATAACATTCAGGAGTTTTTCTAACTCCCCTTTGACTAGTAAGGCCACTTTAGGATGCATTTTTCTAAGTTTCTGTTTAACAGGTTTAGCATCCGGATGGACTACTAGGTGATGCATAACTACAGAAGGGTCTAAACCTGGCATATCTTCATATGTCCAAGCAAAGACATCTTCATATTCTTTAAGAAATGCAATGTATTTATCCTATTTTTCTTGACTCAATTCTGATCCAATGTTGATTATGTGAGGATTATCCTCAGTTCCAATGTTAATTTTTATGACATTTTCTACTTCCATGTGTAGATCTTTCTCAAAATTAGGTGGGGCGGGTGAAACACCCAATTCTTGTAATTCTGCCAAGGTTAGCTTGGATAATTCATCTTGAGGAGTCATGGCCTCAAGCTGGGCTATACTAGGTATAGAGCCATCAAAATAAAATTCATTATGTAATAATTCCTCAATGGAGACATCATGGAAGATATCTCCCTCCAACTCATCATCGGATTCAGCGATCATCTCAGGGTAAGCTATAGATAGCATATTACATGTAAATGGCTTATCCGTTAAATGCAAAGCATCATGTTCATCCAAATAATCTTGGTAACATATGAGATGGTCATCATCCTCAAATGGGAAGGGCTGACCTTTACTAGGAAATAGGCCCACACCACATCGGGCGGGCCACGGTTCTACCTCAAAAGGTTCTTTCATACCATTTTGGAAAGGTCCCAAACCTTTCCCTTTATATCCCAATTTAAGCATTATAGATTTGGCTTTAATATACTCATTAGTAAAATAACATCGAGCATATCCATCATAATGAGTCTTGATGTTTCCGGGTATTCTACCCCAGTCATATCCCTTATAAATAAAAGCACAGCTCCCGACTTGGTAAATACTTCCCATAGGCTATGGGAGACCCAAGGTATGAGGAGATGGTGGCAAATTATTTAAAATAAGGGAATCTTGCATAGAAGCATTTGTTTTCTCTGATATAAGAATTTTAGATAAATCGGGTAAGAGCTCGTCAGTAAGAGCATAAGAGGTAGAAGGAACATTTCCTACATCTTCTGATGCAGAAACTATGCCTTTGGTGGATGTAGATGTTGTAGAGGTGTCAATAGATGGGTCTATTATAGGTATAGAAGTTATAGGAGTAGAACAAGAGGCATTGGTTGTGGGATTAGGATCTTTCTGAGGTCCTAATGTGGTTTGTTTAGAGGATGGTTGAGCTGTATGTAGGGGTGGAACTGATGGAGAAGAAGTAGATGGCGTTGTGGGTGTGTGTTTCACATGTTTAGATGGGTAATGAGAATTAGGATGTGTGGATGATAGAGCAGGGCAAAATTGAACTCCAACAGGTTCTGCCAAAGCACACATATCAAAGGGTCTAGGATCACCATGAATGGTAACCAGCTGATTCTTAAATTTGAATTTAACACATTGATGTAAAGTTGAGGGAATGGCTCGCATCACGTTGATCCAAGGGTGACCCAAGAGTATATTGTATGATGCAGGGCAATGTACAATAAACATGGTCGTATCCAAGGTTCTCGGACCAACCTGCAATGGGATGGTAATAACTCCACACGTTTCTTGTGTTTCGTCATTGAAGGCTTTTATGATCATATCAGTTCTTTTCATTTCATCAGTTCTAAACCCAAATATTTGGTAGAAGTCAAAAGTGCAGATGTTTAAAGATGAACCATTATCAATCAAGACTCGTTTAACTGCTACATCTCCAATTAAGGTAGTAATATATAAGGGGTTATCCTTATGTAAACTATGTTGCGGTATGTCTCTATCCCGAAAGTCAATACAATCAACTTCACGAGTTATTATAGTATTGGCCATGGCTTCGGGTTGAATGTCTTGTGGTACCATCATCTGGCTTAATGTGAGCATTAATTCATCTCTATGTGTAGGAGAAGATCTTAAAAGGTCCAAAAGAGAAATTCTAGCTGTAATATTTGATAATTGTTCATTAATATTATAAGGAGGTTTAGGTTGAACATTAGGTGCCTGATTCCCTTTATTAGGAACTTTCAAAACAAATGGAGTTGATCCATCGTTCTGCATTTGATCTTGTTGAGAGTTTTGAGCCTGTTGTCTAGTAACAACTCCGATGGTACCCACAATATTATTCTACGGATGATGAATGGGTCTTGGTCTAGCATTTATGGCTTGCTCATTAGAAAGTAATTGGTGAGAGGATGGTCTAGTAGTGACTCTTCTTGGGAATGGTTCTTCTGGAACCATATAACTTGTGATAGGGAGAATAGGATCTGATTCATCTTTAGAGCTATTCGATTGATTTGATGTGATTTCCATATCACTCTCAGTCTCGTATTCTGTATCACTAAGATCAGGTGTCCAAATATTATGTAGAGGCCTGGTCGTAACCACGGATAAGGTTGTGTCAAATATTTCCAAATCATGAATAGGTAAATGCCCACTAATAGTCCCTACATATCGGGCAGGAGGGGGAACATTATGATGTTCAATTTGATTAGCCACTTCCTTACCATGTTTTGGTAAAGGATGTTGAAATATGTCCAATGACTGATTGGCATTCTGATTCTAGTTTTGGGGGATGTTCTTTTGAGCATTATTAGGAGGATTTTGCTTAGGTTGAAAGGCTTGTACCTCCATCTCATTGTTATCAATTAAGTCCTGTATTTTATGTTTTAATATTTTACAAGAGTTGGTAGTGTGTCCAGGTCCTCTATGGAAGTCACAGTGTAAATCAGCTTTGTATCCGGGTATAGTTGGATCAGGTTCCCGGATATTTGGTAATTGAATCAAACCTCGTTCTAATAATTGTGGTAGAATGGTTGATAAAGGTTGATTTAACCTAGTAAATTCTCGAGGAGGTTTATCGGGAGGTTTCAGTATAAACTTCTCTGTTGTCTTCGCAACATTAACAGTAGCAATATTTCTACTATCAGTGACTCCATCACCCACAACTTGTTTATTCTTATATTGATTTCTGGATGTTTTCTCATCATCTTTCTTTTTAAGCTGACCTCTCCTAATGAGAGCATCTTCCACTCATCTGGCTAAGTCTATAGCCTGATCGAAGGTGGTCAAGGTAGCAGTTGATAATTCGTAAGATAGTTGCTCTTGCAAATTATTAATAAAGATGTCCAACATCTCCCTATAAGGTAACACAAAGTGCAATTTTCCTATCAACTGTCTCCACCTAGCTAGGAAATCAGCAAAACATTCATCTTTGTCTTGTTTTAAATTGTACAAGTCTTTAATGGTCACATGCCTTTCGATGTAGGCACTAAATTGATGAACAAAAGACTCGGTTGTTTCTTCGAAATTCCTCAAAGAATTAGTGGGTAATTGATAATACCACTCTAATGCCATTCCTCCCAAACTTTTCGGGAACATTTTTAGCAATAATAAATCATCATGTGATATATCATGACATGCTATCCTAAACATACGAAGATGCTCTATGGGATCTTCCGTTCCTTTATATATGGGCAGGACAGGCATAGGAAAATGTTTAGGATACGGCTGTGCTACAACTATAGGATCTAGAGGTTGACTACACATCTCTCGATAATTGTACGAGGGATGGTAGGGATCTATCTGATCCATGCGGGAAACTAACTGTTTCACCATGGCTTCAAGATTACTAGTTTGTCCACCATATTGGTTCGGTGGGACATAAGTATGGGATTTGTGAGTGTATGACGGTGTGACATAAGGATTAGATGCTATATTGCTATTATGCAAAGTGTTGGTAGGAAGAGCATTATGAAGGGGATTTGTAGTAGTATTATGTTGTATCCCAGATTGTTGGTAATTGGTGTTTGGTTTTGTTTTGGGCTTTTGTTGATTTGAAGTATGTTGCTCAATAGCTTGGCGAAATAGAGCAATAAATGATGGTTTCTTTTGTACGGGAATAACCCTAGGCTTGCTAACAGGCACTTTAGATGGTTGGGTAACCTGTTGTTGTTGCATGTTCTAGATTATAGCGGCCATATCCAAATTGGATGGTCCAGCTTGATCACTCTCTTGATCAATAAAGGACAAGGGATTAGTGCGTGTGTGAAATACGTCTTCTAGGGTTTCTTGAGTGTCACTAATTCGATCCTTGTCCATATGGACTGCTCTATTAAGAACACCAATATTAGTATTAATGAACTTCCAGAATTGTTCCATGTTTTCAAAAGTGACAGCTCCTCCCGGAGACATTTTAGGGGATGAGGATCCTTCCTCTCTAACATTTTCTTCCTGTTCATTTCCTACAACAAGCTCTTCTTCTTGCTGGTCTAGGGTTCCTTCTTCCGGAATTTGATCTTCAGGAAGGACATCTGGGTTATTTAATGGTTTTCCTAACCAATCTTCTTCTTCTTCAGTCTGTTTTCCATTCCTAAGTCTAGGCATTGTGCTTAAACTTAGATTTCAGCAAATATATATACTTGTATATATATATGCGATAGGGTTGAGAGGTATATATTTTAACTATATACCTACTATAATACTTAAAAGGGAAATGTTTTGATTTTTTTTTTGTTTTTGTTTTTGTGTTTTATAATATTATTATAAAGATAACAAATAGCATTCTAGTTGCAAAAAGAATAACAATAGTAAAAAGAATGACTTAGTTTTCTATAAATAGTTTATGGATATCATTAATAGGATCAAGTTCATCAGGAGTCATGAAATGCTCCTCTTCAAATTGGAAATGGTTTTTCAAGAATTTGACAAAGTGTGCTATGGTAATATGATCTGTTTTGGACTCTGACCTGTAGAAATAAAGTTCATGGCAATACTCTCGATATAACACAGCTCTAGGAACTCTATTCCATATTTTTCTATCCGTAAGAATGACTTCTTGATCCTCTATACGAGATAGAAACTTATGTACTACAACTGCGTTCTCAAGGTATTCCTCAAAGGTGTACAATTCTGAAGACACAAGTGCTCTTTTATCTGCTAACCACCTATGGCAAGCTCTCTGAAGTTCATGGTACAAAGTCACCTGATCGGGATCCAGGATTCTATCTAGGACAAACCTCTTAATTTGCCTAAGTTCGGTTGATCTAGATGAAATAATATCCAATCTCCTATCAAGTTCGTCCCATAAAGGTTGGACTCTATTTGTTTGAGGTACTCTAAGCACAGACGTAATCTCTATGGCTGTTAATTGATTTTCAACATTTATGGTGACAGCTCATCTTTTATTATAATCTACCATCTAAATATGACATGCAACTTTAATTGTTTGTCTAATGATTCTAGATGTTACTTAATAATAATTTTTATATTTTTATTTTTATTTATTTTTTGTTTTCAAAAGGCTTTTAGTTTCACGTCGGGTTCACCAAAATGTACTGACCCAAATTTTTTGCACCCTTACCTTCAGGCTATAGGATCCATGCTCGGAAGGGGGATGCGAGAAGGATGGGACAATACCTCGAACTGAGAGGCCCTTTGAAGGTCGTGCCTCTCGGGGGAGGGGTATAAGGGTGAATTTTTGATGGATGGTGGGGTTCACCAGGAAACTTTGAGTGGCAGTTTCCATGCCTAGGTTGAGAATGGGTTTGATGTGTTCATTTTATACTCAATCATTCATATTCCTAGGTTGGCCAAAATGAATCTAAGCTATTCTATATGAAAAATGCCGATTTATATGAACACAGAAAGCATGAATGAATTCTAAATACCAGGAATATGTTAAATGAAAAAGAATGCACCTGATTCTGGGTGTCTGATGAAGATTCTGAAGCTTGTAGGAGTCCAGATCATCTCGAATATGATAGGATCATCTGCAATTGTACATAATCATCCCAGATCATAGTCGATCATCTAAAATCAGACAAGATCATCGTCGATCTGATGAATTCGTCAAAAACCTGCAATCACAGAAATAGACACCAAAAACCAAAAATGCTACTGCAAGAATAATGCAAAAGGATAAAAATGATAGTATAAATGCTTAACTGATAAATCTAGATAGCAGATTAAAGAAAATGCATTGTTTTAATAACTTATTTTAACTTTATCATGCATTTATGCTAAATGAGGTGAACTCCAGGATGCAGAATGAAAATAAATCAAGCTAATGCATAATAAAATAAGGAAGGAAGATGAGAAATGCAAACTCAGGGCTCTGATTGCCCCCAATCTGAACTGTAGTTGAGATCACCTCCAATCATACGAGATCGTCACCGACCTGCAACAGGATCATCCAAAATCATGTGGAATCGCCTACGATGATCCGAGCTTCCTCCAGCTGAAGCATAGTGAAAACCTGCAATGAAAACTTAAAACTACGAGTGCAAACAATGGTAGATAGGACGTCTTAACACAACAAAGCTAAATGGTAGGGAAAATCAATCATGGAGAGAGTCAAGAGGAGAGCTAAGAGGATAAACTAAGAAAATCCCAGTTTATATAGGATTAGGGGGAGGTTAGGAGGTTGGGGATCATCCCAATCTGGGAGATCTCCAATGGAGGAATCTCCAATTGCATAGACACGCTTCTGCCCAAGTTGGAGAGGTTGTTGAAATAGAAGCTAATTATGAAAATTTAGTTTTGGGATGAAATCGTCTGGACGTTCTATTCTAGATGAATTCGTCCGATCTAGGGATGATTTCGTCTGATCGGCGATGATATCGTCCAACGGTCAAAAAACTCCTAAAAATGGCATAAAAAATGGGGGGAGCGGTTAACGAGCGATTTCGAGGTTAAAATTCAAATTTTTATCTTTTTACTAAGGGTTTAACTGCACCAATTTTAGGGTACTACACCACAACCAAAAAATAATTTCAAAATAATTACTTTCTCAACACTTCTTAATGCCAAGAAGACATCTTAAATAATAATCAATATTTAAAAGCATTTATCTCTCCAATAAGCTAAATATATTAAGAGGCTTTATAAAACAATTAACTCCTTATTCCTCCTAATTATTTTTAACCAAAAATAATTACCAAACAAAAACACCTTTTATCTATCCCTTATAACTCCCACGTCACTTTATAAAACCATTTAATAAAGCCAAAAATTAAATTAAATTTTTCAACAACCTTCTCCAAAAAACCCAGTGCTCAAATAATGTGCATACATTTTCGTTATTCCCAAAAGGGATTCGACGAGAATCAAACTGCTTTCTCCACAAGCCTAAGCACCTTAACACTTGGGAGTCCACCATGTGGTCTAGCAATGCCCACGTGAAGGACGTGGAGCTTCCTTCACCTTATGCTCTTCTTTACACATCGAACACCACATGTTGTCCACTAGTCATAGCTCTTTGATTGCACAAATATCGGAGATACCTTTCATGGGAGATTTGAGAGCATTAAATCAAAATTAACATTGGACATCTTCTAAGGTGAAATGATCCACCTTATATACACGAATGGAGGAACTTTCTCACACATAAAAATATTTAGAAATTCGAATTTCGAATATTCGAATTAAATTAAATTATTATTTATTTATAATAATTTAAATTCTCTTTGGAATTAAATATTATAAATTAAATAAATAATTAATATTTGGGTCTTTTTTAACCAAACGAAAATCCACCTTGGTTTTTAATAAAAATCTTTTATTTTTGCCCATCATGGATAATTAATCTTTGATTTTTTCCCACCATGGTTTTCATAAAAACCTTTGATCATGTTTCCCATGAAGCTCTTTTGAAACCAATCAAAATGTAATTCTTCTTAGACCCTTTTGACATCAATGACAACTAATATTCCTCAAAATATCCAACAATCTCCCCCTTTGTCATTGATGGTAACCCAAATGTTTTTTACCAAAAACTTAACCTTTTTTGGGTTCTTCTCCCTTTAGGACATTGCTCCCCCGGCTCAAATCTCTCCTCTTTGCTCAAATAAAAAATCTCTCCCCCTTACTCAAATCTCTCCCCATTTGACATCAATGGAAATGGGTCACCTTTGGGGCTTGGGGCTAAGAATGAGCCTCTTAGCTTAGCCCCTCCACCACCTCCTCTTGAGGTGGTTAATTCTAGGGTGGGAGTATTTCTACTCCCAAAAAGCACTGTTATTTACCTTTATATTCTTTTTTTCTTAACTGATCCTTCTGATTCCTCTGACTATTTCTTTCCATGTACACATTCATGTTCCTATTATTGTTACTATTCTTGTTCATATCCATGTTTCTATTCCTGTTCATATCCATGTTCATGTTCCTATTCTTGTTCATACTTGATTCTAGAATGTCTGCTCTACACCACTTTGTTGTGTGACCATCATTATTGCACTTATAACACTTAATGTTATTATTCCTTGGAGGTGCAAATGTCTTAGGATTTCTCCTAGTGAATCCATATCCTCTTCTTTCATGAACCTTGCAATTCATTGCCTTGTGACCAAACTGATTACATGAGTAGCAATACCCATGGAAAAGTTGTTTGTTCCCATATTCCTGTCTTTCATGTTCCCTGCACTATGAAGCCATGTGCCCAAACCTGTGACATGAAAAAAATCTTCCATTGAAACTTCCTTGTCTTGACCTCATTGGTCTCTTAGTCTCTCTTGACCTATTCTGATTTTTGTTCCATCTATTTCTTCTTTGTGCATTGTTCCCATCCTTGTTGAACTTTTTTTTGTCCAACTCATCCTCAGATGTCTCACTTTCTCTTACACTGTCTTCTTCTAAAGTGTCTTCATCTAAAGTTTCTTCTCCTCTAGAACTTGAGGTTGAATTTCCTTCTTATTTCTTTTGAACCTGTTCAAAACCAAGACCTGTTTTGCTTGATGTAGGCTTTTGTATCTTGATGAACTTATCCAATTTCTTTGAGCTATTTTTGAACCTTTTGGCTTGACTTTGGAGTCTTCTAAATCTTCCCTTAGTAGAGCCACTTCTTGTGCTAACCTTTCACATTCTAAGATCTTTGCTTCTAACTTATCCTTGAAATTATTTGTCTTAGCCTTTGATTTTTCTAGATCCTCTATAAGCAATCTTCTCTCTTCATCACATTCTTGAAACTGAATTTCAAGTTTAGAGTTTTTCTTTCTTACCTATATCTATGTCAAGAGCATAAATAAGTTCTCCCTTGAGATCATATCCATATTTATTTGAATATTCCTCTATTTGTTTGCCTTTGTCCACATCTTCATTTTCTTTTGACTTGTCTTCTATAGGATCACCTTCTCCTTCTTCTAGTGCCATTAGAATATTCTATTCTGGTCCTTCAAGTGTATCTTCATATTCATCATCATTAAAACTATAACCATTCCTTGTACAACTATCTTCAAGATGTCCAAAGTTACCACATCTAAAACACTTGAGAATTACTTGAGTCCTTTTCTTAACTTGTTCTTTTTCTTCAATCATAAATAGGACTTCATCTCTATCATTGTCTAAAAAACTAGCATCACTATCACTTGAGTACTTACTTGCCTTATCCACATAGTAGCTCCTCTTTTGTCTTTGAAATAACTTATTTCCTTGTCTGCTTTGTCCATCCTTGCTTTTCTTTTGGTACCTGTATCTTTCTGATTCCATGTTCTTGTGATCCTATTTTTCTTCACCATTGTTATTCTTAGCTTCTTGACAATCTATTGCATAATGACCATACTTTCCACAATTGAAACATTTAATAGATTTTAGATCTCTAGATATTCTAGAATCCTTATCCCTTCTACCATAATTAGCTTCTTCATCACTGGATGACTCATTGCTTGATTCTAACTTCTTACCCTTTGTCTTCTTGATTGCTTTGAATGCTTCTTCCTTCTAGGGATTAGGTTCCTCTTTTGTTCTCAACTCAAAAGTTGTAAGAATACCAAGCAACATATCTCTTGTCAAAGAATCACCATCCTTTGACTCTTCTATAGCAAAAATATTTTCACTGAATCTTTTTGGAAGAGATCTTAAGACCTTATCACAAACATATGATTCATCAATCTTCATTCCAAGTCCTTGCATAGCATTAACAACCTCATCAATTCGAAGTAGATAAGTACTAATGTTTTCCTCATCCTTCATTCTTAACTCTTCAAAATTTTCTTTGAGATTTCGTATCTTTGCTTTCTTGACACCTTTATCTCTTTCATATATACTTTGCAACTTATCCCATATTTCTTTTGCATTTTGACAATGCATAACTTTCATGGACTCTGTTCTATGCAAAACTCTCAAAAGTGCATTCATTGCTTTTGAATTGTAATGTTGTAGAAGCTTACCTTCCTTATCTATAGGTGGATCAACTAAGTTATCGTATCCAATTTCAACTACTCTCCAAATTTCATTTCCAAATGCCATCAGGTAAATATTCATTCTTATTTGTCTTAGCCTTTAATTTTTCTAGATCCTCTATAAGCAATCTTCTCTCTTCATCACATTCTTGAAACTAAATTTCAAGTTTAGATTTTTTCTTTCTTACCTTATTTACTATGTCAAGAGCATAAATAAGTTCTCCCTTGAGATCATATCCATATTTTTTTGAATATTCCTCTATTTGTTTGCCTTTGTCCACATCTTTATTTTCTATTGGCTTGTCTTCTATAGGATCACCTTCTCCTTCTTCTAGTGCCATTAGAATATTCTCTTCTGGTCCTTCAAGTGTATCTTCATAGTCATCATCATTGAAACTATAACCATTCTTTGTACAACTATATTCAAGATGTACAAAGATACCACATCTAAAAAACTTGAGAATTACTGGAGTCATTTTATTAACTTGTTCTTTTTCTTCAATCATAAATAGGAATTCATATCTATCATTGTCTGAAAAACTAGCATCACTATCACTTGAGTACTTACTTGCATTATCCACATAGTAGCTCCTCTTTTGTCTTTGAAATAACTTCTTTCCTTGTATTCTTTGTCCATCCTTGCTTTTATTTTGGTACCTATATCTTTCTGATTCACTGTTCTTGTGATATTATTTTTCTTCACCATTGTTATTCTTAGATTCTTGAAAATTTATTGCATAATGACCATACTTTCCACAATTGAAATATTTAACAGATTTTAGATCTCTAGATCTTCTAGAATACTTATCCCTTCTACCATAATTAGCTTCTTCATCACTGGATGACTTATTGTTTGTTCTAAATTCTTACCCTTTGTCTTCTTGATTGCTTTGAATTTTGCTTCTTTCTAGGGATTAGGTTCCTCTTTTGCTCTCATCTCAAATGTTGTAAGAATACCAAGAAATATATCTCTTGTCAAAGAATCACCATATTTTAACTCTTCTATACCAAAAACCTTTTCATTGAATCTTTTTGGAAGAGTTCTTAAGACCTTATCACAAAAATATGATTCATCAACCTTCATTACAAGTCCTTGCATATCATTAACAACCTAATCAATTCAAAGTAGATAAGTACTAATATATTCTTCATCCTTCATTCTTAATGCTTCAAATTTTTCTTGGATATTTTGTATCTTTGCCTTTTTGACACTTTTATCTCTTTCATATATACTTTGTAGTTTATCCCATATTTCTTTTGTAGTTTAAAAATGCATAACTTTCATGGAATCTGTTCTATGCAAAACTCTCAAAAGTGCATTCATTGCTTTTGAATTGTAATTATGTAGAAGCTTACCTTCCTTATCTGTAGGTGTATTAACTAAGTTATCATATCCAATTTCAACTACTTCCCAAATTTCATTTCCAAATGCCATCAGGTAAATATTCATTCTTATACTCCAATATATAGTCACTTCCATAAAATACTGGTGCTAAATTATCTAAGGACACATTATTAAAATATATTATTTTCTTGTTATATTTTACTTCAAACTGTTAAACTCTTTTGAAGGAACTTGCTCTGATACCAATTGAATAACACAAGCTTATACTCAGAGGGGGGTGAATAGTATAAGACCATTTTTTACTTTTATTTCCCAATAAATATTATGCAATGTATAGATAGCAATATGAATAAAAGTAATCAAAGCAATGCACAAATCATCACACAATAGAGACACCACAATTTATGTGGTTCACCCAATGTATACTACGTCCACGAAGAAAATATTTCACTAAAATTTTCTCAATAAATCTCTTGGGAATCCTTTCTACATTACAATGTTTATGGACCTCTATCCAAAGGAGATACCAATACCCTAAATCAAGTGCATGGATCTCTATCCATAGGAGAACTCATTCTCCTTTGCTCTTGTTGGTGACCCTCTAGAAGACTACTGCCTCCTCTACACTAGCTTGTGGATCTCTCTCCACTAAAGACTCTTGTCCTCACTCAAAAGACCTATCCTCAATGCCCTGGCTAATGTATCTCTATTCACTAGAGACTATTTTCCTCTGTACTCTGTCACCTTTAAAGCTCTATCTCAAATCTATACTAAACATAGTCCTTCGGTCTAGAATAAATATGCTCAATATCTATCTCTAGTATGACACAAACCTATACTTAAATCTACACCAAATTCTATCCTCAAGCCTTAATTCAAATCTTGACTCAATCTCAAATCAACTTTGCTGGATTTGACCCAAACCTTAACTCAAGGTTTGAACAAATCAATCAACTCTGCTCTCAATTCTTCTCAAAGACTTATCTCAAATCTACCTTTTAATATTCCAAAAAATCTCACACTAATTTGCTCCACAATTCCTCTCTAGAACTTGTCCAAATCTGCTCCACAAGTCCTCTCTAGAACTTGTTCATATCTACTCTACAAGTCCTCACTGAAACTTGTCCAAATATGCTCAATAAGTCCTTTCTAGAACTTATCCAAATTTGCTCTACAAGTTCTTACTAGAACTTGTCCAAATCTACTCAATAAGTCCTCTTAATAACTGATCCAAATATACTCAATAAGTCATCTCTAGAACTTATCCAAATATGCTCTACAAGTCCTTACTAGAACTTGTCCAAATATGCTCAATAAGTCCTCTCAAGAAATTATCCAAATCTTCTCTCAATCTGTATTGTAAGCTTCCATAAAATCTCACACCAAATCTGTCCACAAGTCTTCTCAAAGACTTGCCTCAAATATGCTCAACAAGTCCACACAAGAACTTGTCCAATCTCATAGAAACATAAAGAGAATTGTTAGAGACTCAATATGTTCTACACTTATTACAATGCTCAATTGCTTTCAATAACTCTCTTAGAAACATACAAAGAACTTCTAGAGACTCAATATGCTTCAAATTAAATTCAACGTTCAATCAATTTCAATCACTCTTTTAGAAACATAAGGAGAATTATTAGAGACTCAACATGCTTCTTATTCACCTCAATTCTCAATCACTTTCTCAAATCAATTTAGAATATAGAATAGTTTGTTTTATAGAACTTGAACAATCACTTCACACATCCACTTGACTAGGCTCAACTAACTCTACTCAACCAATTTCACAATAAAACAATCATTCCTTACAAACCCTAGTCCAAGTATATAAACACCAACTCAAAATATTTCTAACAATTCTCAACAACCAATCTCACATAACAATGATACTCATGTTCTTTTCAAACCCTAGTTCAAGTTCTTCACTCAACAACTCACTTCAACAACAATGCTTATAAGACAATATTCACATAGCAATGATACTCAAACCCTAGTTCAAGTTCTTCACATAACCAATGGCTTCAACAATGATGCTTATGAAACAAGGTTTTAACAACAAATCTTTATTCTAGAAAACTTTGAAGCATTAACTAAACACACTCAATAAGGAAACCCTAATCAAATCCTTTTCACTCCAAAATTATTTTTCAAATAACCAACCAATCAACTCAAATATGGAAGAATGTGCTCATACCTTTTTGATGATGAAGGAACCTCAAATACCTTCCACAACCACAAACACTTCTATGCCAAATGCAAAGAGGTTAGAAGATAAATATCTTTCACAAAGTAATGCAAAAGCTCAATTACACCTTATCACTCCATCTTTAAAAACAACCATCAACATACATAATATTTGTCCAATAACACCTTATAATCTCCCAATTAAAATAATATCTAGCACTAGAAAATAATTTCAAAATAATTACTTTCTCAACACTTCTTAATGGCAAGAAGACATATTCAATAATAATCAACACTTAAAAGCATTTATCTCTCCAATAAGCTAAATATATTAAAAGGCTTTATAAAATAATTAACTCCTTATTCCTCCTAATTATTTTTAACCAAAAATAATTACCAAGAAAAAACACCTTTTATCTATCCCTTATAACTCCCACATCACTTTATAAAACCATTGAATAATAGCCAAAAATTAAATTAAATTTTTCTACAACCTTCTCCAAAAAACCCAGTGCTCAAATAATGTGCATACCTTTTCATTGATCCCTAAAAGGGATTCGGCGAGAATAGAACCACCGTCTCCACAAGCCTAAGTGCCTTAGCGCTTGGGATTCCACTATGTGGGCTAGCAATGCCCATGTGAAGGAAGTGGAGCTTCCTTCACCTTATGCTCTTCTTCGCACACATTGACCTCCTTCGAACACCACACGCTGTCCACTAGTCATAGCTCTTTGATCACACAAATATCGGAGATACCTTTCATGGGAGATTTGAGAGCATTAAATCAAAATTAGCATTGGACATCTTCTAAGGTGAAATGATCCACCTTTTATACACAAATGGATGAAATTTCTCACACGTCGACGTATTTAGAAATTTGAATTTTGAATATTCGAATAAAGTTTAATTATTATTTATTTATAATAATTTAAAATATCTTTAGAATTAAATATTATAAATTAAATAAATAATTAATCTTTGGGTCTTTTTTAACCAAACGAAAATCCACCTTGGTTTTTAATAAAAACCTTTTATTTTTCCCATCATGGATAATTAATCTTTGATTTTTGCCCACCATGGTTTTCATACAAACCTTTGATCATGCTTCCCGTGAAGCTATTTTGAAACCAATAAAAATGTAATTCTTCTTAGAACCTTTTGACATCAATGACAACTAATATTCCTCAAAATGTTAAACATGAGGCACCATTATGCATTGTAAAAGGGAAAATGGCCCCTTAATACTTTTGTAACCCCTATGAGGGTTTCATTATTGTAATCGGATAGAGCAAAAATCACAACACAATACAATACATCATTTTATTACTTTTATTCTTTTGTTATATATGGTGTATGTTTTTATCGTCTACACATTTTATGAAGCATCTGTTGAGGAGGATACATTTTACATACTTGTTATATTGTTGATATACTTGACCTCTGTATCTTTTATTTTTAAATGAATACAATGACAATGTATATATTTTATTTATTTCACTTTTGATTCTCTTTTCTCATAATAATGGTGAATTTTGTTTACTATTAATGTTTGTTATCGTTTACTCTTCTAGTTTTTTCAACATTGGAATACCATCACTGTGCTACATTTGGTATTTTCATCATTTGAAGTTCTAACCAGTGACCACAATAACATTGAATAAGGGAGGAGGATAATGAAAAATAACCTACCATAAGGATGTATATATGGACTATAACATGGTAATGCGTACTTTGATGGTTGGAGGAACAATTGGAATGATATATTCTAGGAACCAATCAATATTATAGTCATTTTTGGTCTAACCCTTGACATTATCAACACTTGTACAACACAATCTCCTATATGACAAACTTAGTAGACACTTATAGAAAGATATTTGTATAGCATAGTTGCAGTACAATCTAATGGTAATCTTACTATAGCTTCACTCTTATCGACAATAACTTTGTATAGCAACAACTACGTCACATTTCCTCATATAACACTTCGATAATAACACCTATATGACAACTCTTATATGGTTACTCTAGACTACAACTCATGTTTACAACTTCCTACACACACAACCTACAATATAATATAATAATAATATCACAAAATGCTCATATAGATATGGGCATAAATATCATTGCATTATCAACCTTTACAACTTTAGAAATATAGTTATGATTGCATATAATGCTCTCAATCATAAGAAATTTTTAGAATCCTCATAGTATACTCTCTCTCTTGTACCACTCTTGCCATGATTTCAATGAAATTATTCAAACAATAATTGGGGGGTCCTTTTATGCTTAGGGGTAGGAAATAGGAAGCAAACACCTCCTTAGAGACCTCACCATATAACTACTCGTATCCCATTATACAACTATGACTTTAGTATTTCATACATTATAAATCAAATATTTTTTGATAAGTTAAAATTTCATTAAAAATGGGTTTTGAAAGGGCCCAAAAATATTTTTACAATAGGTCACCAGACCAAATACAAGGCCACAGGAAAGACCGAAGTATAGGCTAAAGGATAGGCCAAAGGATAGGCCCAAGGATAGGCCAAAGGAAAGGCCAAAGGATAGCCTAAAGGAAAAGCACATGAAAAACACGTCCGAAGCAGGAAAAAAACAACTCTTGTCCAAGTGGGAAAATTTTAAAAATCTTGCCCAACATGAAAATTGAAAATCCTTTCCAGCGGGAAATTTGAAAAATCTTGCCAAAGCATGAATAATACAATTTTGAAAAATCTCACTTAGGGGAGAAACCAGAAACTGGTATTTCGGTAAGGAAACACTAGAAAACCAAAACTGCCATACATAGAACCACCATGAACAGTAAGATGGAGCATAGGAACCACCAAGAAGGAACATCCCATCTAGAGAGGGTGAGGATACACGTAGGTATGCAAGAAAATAGATCAGAACAACATCCTGTATAGGCCTAAAAAAAGGATCAATAATATGAGGATCTCCACATGCCATAAAATTCTCTTGCAACAAGGTAGAGCTACATAGAGACTAGAGGAAGTAGAGGAAGCAGTAGAGGCAAAACCACAAGCCATGGGAAATGTATAGGAAGGTCCCTAGGAACCCAAATAGAAGGAGCCATAGGGTTAACAAGCTACAGGTATTAAGTCCAAAACTAAAAAATATAGCAAGAAACCCTAAATAACCTCCAACATCTCCAAATAATAGCTTTAGGGATCCAAAAAAGGAAGACCAATGAGATCTCAGTAGCAAGAAAAGTAGAGGCTCCCATAAGCCACAAAAAAATATTGAGATCCCACCAAGAAGACCACATCTAGGAACCCAAAGAGCAGAACCATAGGAATAAGAATGTGGTCCCCCCAAACCAAAAAGCTATGAAAAACTGATCAAGAAGCAACTCTCCCAAATTCGTGATGCACCACACCTTAAGAACCTCTGAAATATGAATCCATGTAGAAACATACAAAACCTGGGATAAATCTGGGAGCACCAGGGAAAAAAAACCTTAAAGCAACACAAAAATCCCAAGGAAGGTCCTAGGGACATCCCAGAACAGTGGCACATAAAAGAATCCCTCAAACAAGTATGGAAAGGGGTAGACAAAAGGAAAAGTGACCTCCCACCCCCAGAGATATTATATGGGGGACTGCATGGGACTTCCTTGGGAAGTCTTGTTCTGCTTCCCTACATCCCCCTTCCCTGGTCCCATCCTAGTTCCCTAGCACTTCCCCAGACCTTCCTTCTTGGCTAACTAGTGTTGCAGACGATGATGCCACATCCTTGGCTGGCTAATGTTGCAGTCCCCCATTGTAAATCAAATATTAATCTCATGATGTCACCTTTTTTAGAGTTAGAATTTATTACATCATTTGGGTCATCTAAATGTATCTTTATATGTACATACTTAGGACATTAGATTACTTTGGGGGTAAGTTATCTAGTTACTTTATGCAATGTAATAAATGCACAAATATCAATGTGCAAGGTATCCTTTGTACAACTAGGTAGATTGTTGGAAAATGAATCTATTTTCCATTATAAAAGGGCCTCATTATAAGTTATTGGTGAGATAGTAGGTACTAGTATAATTACTTTGTAACTCCAATAGTTATGGAGTACAATGTAGTCATGTAGCTTTTTGCATGGAGTGTCCATTTCCTCCATAGCAATATTGTATTCATTTCCATCATTTCTATTTATAGAATATTTTTGCAATCTCATAAATTTACATTCTCTCATATTTTGACATCTTGTGATTGGCATCTCCTATTGTGATCTACCTCAAAAGCTAATACCAGTGTTAGAGCCATGGTAAATCTAGCCATAGTAGATCTAGCTATTGTAGATTGAGAGGAGAACCACCATTATTATTGAGATTAAATTTTTATGAACCTGATTTACCATAGTACATAGGATCTTGCAACATTATTTAGAAGAATCAAGGTGGTAGGGAGAGCTTTGAGAAAGTACTATTGTTAAAAATTGATCCAATCACCATAGTTTTGATTTTTGTAAACCGAATGTGCCTCACTGCATGTAAATTTTGTTGCTTTGAGATTGTTTGGTAGAATAGACTAAAAAGAGAGTTTGTGAGATTCATTTGGATCAAAGTCTTCCCATAGAGTTGCAAGAAAAAATTGTGAAGATAAGGACTCAACATTTGTTCCAATAGTCTAACAAATCAAGTAGTGAAGCTCATAAAAGAGATCTAGAAAATTTTAATATTACCTGAAGTTTCTTTTATTGTAGGGAATTAATTCTGAGATGATTGAGACACCTCCTACAATAGAAAGGTAGGATATTTCCACTTTGCTTCCTGAATATTAGCGTGCCCTCATAGTGCAGAGATTATTTTCTACCAGAGAAGAATACTATATAAGAGACTCTAGGAGAAAGAGTCATGGTGAAGTCTAAAGATTGAAAATCTCCATAGATAGATTCAAATTCAAATAAGAAAATGCCATAGAAGTCTTGATCCTAAAAAATTCCATAGAATGATATGAAAAAAATCCATAGAAGCCTTGATCCTAAAGAAGAATCCAGAAGCGAGTACCTAATTTAGAAGCAGATTTAAATTTTAAGTACTAATAACTTTTTGTAGGGAAAGGAGATTCAGTGAGTTGGAAACCTTCCTACCAGAAAGTTAGGAAGAGTACCTTCTTTAGAATCAACCTAGCAGCTGAAGCAGAATTGAAGGTAAAGAGATTAGGTGAAGATCTCATTTAAGAAACTTTCATTCTTGGAAGAACGATAAGGACTATAAGAGTCTTGTTCAAATCCAGAAGCAATAGAATCAAGAGATCCATGAAGGAGATCTCAATTCCAGAAGTTGTAATATAGAAGTCGAAGAATAAGGTCTCAAGGAAGATCAAAGAAGCTACAAAATCAAATACCTTGGAGAGGTCTCAATAAGAATCCATAAAAAGGCTTTAAGAGCCTTGTTGAAGAAATCAACAAAGGAGTTTCTAGGAGAATTCATTGGATAAATTATCCATCAAGGAGAAGTTTATGATAAAGAGAAATATTTGGGAAAATTATCACCATATGACAACAAGCCCAAAAGTGAGAAGAATAATTGGCAAGGAGTGCCGAAGAATATACAAAATATCTCAAGACATTCAAAATATTGAGAAGAAGATCCTACTTGAAGTCAAAATTTGACAAGAAGACTTGAAGACAGAAGAAGCTTGCCAAATATGGGAGATTTGAAGATTGCCTTTCACAAAAAGAAGGCATTATTTTAGATATAAATATTTCTCCAAAACTATAGCACAAAGGAGAATATTATAAGAGAAGAACAAGCCACTGAATCCTAGGCTCATGAAAGAAAGTTTGAGACCACAATTTTGGTGAAGAAAGAAGCTTTTTGGAAAGCTAACAAAAGTTGTAGAACTCTATCTAAAGCAACAAGCTTGGTGGACCTAAACACCAAGATCTACATCCTCTACAAAAATCTTTCAAAAAATGTAAGCAACTATTGGTGCAAGTAGATTCATTAATTGGATTACTTATTAGATTTTTTAAATCACCTTATATTGGATCAAAGTTACAAAGAGAAAATTTGAATTACAGACTTCAAAAGTGTAGAAAAATTCCTTTTAAGGTTCATTTGCACATTAGGAGTTGATTAGATTTTAGAGTTACAATTATATGTCAACTACCTATCTTCTACTTTGGAAAATGAGAAAAATAATACTAGATCCTACAACTTTGCTTGTAGTGAAATTTGCAAGGGTTCATTCTAGATTATGCTTGAAATGTTGCAATGGAATTGTTAAGTGCATTTTTGAGAAATTAGTGGAGCAATAAGGTGAGATTATTGTTACCATTAAAAGTGCATCTATTAAGCACTAAAATAGTTGATTTTTAACTAGTTATTCTCAATTAGTTTGTGTTGTTAAAAGCATAAAATTTGTAGCACTTTTGTGATCAAAAGAAGCCACCACTACAAGAAAAAATGTGGAGAAGAAAGCCACCATTGAAGTCCTTGAAGGAAGCCTCAAATTGAGACATTGGAAATCTAAAGATTCAAGGAGAATGTAAGGGGTTCATTTTAGTACAGAGTGTAGGAATCCCTATTTAAAAACAACATCTCATTAGCTTGGATTGACCATCATCCAAGGAAGAAGAAGCAAGAAGGATTACCTAAAAAGGGAAATTCTTCATATTGGTGCAAGATCCAATTATTACAAAGCACCTCTTTTGTTCCTATGAAAGGACAAAAGTATTTATATTTATAGGGGTAGTAAGGACATCATATCCATTAAATTGAAGGGTAGAATTCAATTAAAGAGGAAGACTCACACATCCAATAATCAAGGTATTCAAAAACACCACTTTCCCTCATCCAATTCAGCCCTATAAGCAAAATGCCACCTGCAACATTGAATCCATTTAAATAAGGCATTTTCTTGTGTTTATATAGAAAAAAGAACAACATTCAATGATAGTTTATCTACGTAAAAGGCCTAGTAAAAGGGCTAAATATTGGTTGTTACAAACAACATAATAAGAAGACTATTTCCATCACTAAAGAAGGGTACAAATCAACATGCAAAACCTACAAAAATGTGAACATAAAGTAGCTATACCTAAGGCATACATTGAAGCAAACATACACCAAAAAGGAGCTCAAAAGTGTGCCATAAAATAATGGAGTAATCTAGTTGTAGCCATTCATCATCCTCACCAAGCCAACATGCAAAAGGAAGCTTGCATCTCAAGAAATATAGGAATCTCACGTAGGATGCAAAGATAAATGAAAAATTAGGGTTGCAAGCTCATCTTTGAAGTGTTAGAAAGAAGGCTTACATGCACAAGCCTTGAGAGTCACTTGGAAAAAATTCTCTGAGTATCCCAATGTTCATGAAGACCCAGTTTCTCATCTAAAATGGAGTTACATACATTTGGATGGAGTTAAGAATATTTGGAGTTTACCACCAACCTCATCATTTTCAAAAATACATTGAAGATACCTACCTTGCAACGCTTCAAGTGACACTTATCATAACATGCAAGAATTTCATCATATTTAAGGTGCCTATCCTAGAAAAGGAGGGAGAACAAAGTCAAAAATGAAGTCAAGCATTTATGCATTAAAGCTCACTTGGAGGAGAAATGCTAATTCAAGCCATACACCATTCAAAGGTGGAAGAGAGTATTTAAGACACTATCATAAAATCAACAAAACCAACACTTGCATTTGGAGGCACTTTATCATAAGCAAAGCATATTTCAAGGAGTTTTCAATGCGAAAGAGAAGGAGCACCATCCTAGGAGGAAACCAATATTGGTAAAAAAGGGCTTTGATTGCACGTGTACACTATACTCCACAAAATTACGAATCCACCACCTCACAAAATTAAAGGATTATTAAGGTAAAGGTTGATTTTATTATTTTCTTGCTTTAAACCTAATGTTTTTGGAGTTATAAGGGTACATTATATCTACTATTGTAATATTCTGCATTAGTGATTTATTAAGCAAGCATATTTTAGGATTTTTAATATTTGCAAAAGGTAAACTAGGAGGAATAAGGGTTATTACTGAAATTTAAATTATTGTAAATATTATTTTCTATTTTTTCTAAATTTGGGAGTTACAAACATCAAATTAGGAATTGAAAATTAGAAAAAATAAAAATCAACCATAAGTGATAATTAAAGAGTTTTATTAAATATTTTCAAAGGTTGGAATTTTTATAATACTGTTGTCTCAAGATCACTTAAAGGAGGCTAAATAAATCCAACATTAGTTATAAATTTGAGACAACAAAAAAACTCATGATGTTGAAGAAATTTGTGATGGTAAGGAAATTCTTGATGGTAAGTAATTCATGACAATAAAGAAATACAAGATGAAAAGGAAATACATGATGGTGAGGAAATAAAAGCTAGAAAAGAAATACAGAATGATGAGGAAATACATGATGACAAAATCAATGATTTCAAAGCTAGAAACACGCAAACTACCTACATGTTTAGTGACCTTGCTAGCAAAGAAATATTCATAGAATATAGCAATGGAATTGAAGTCTCATCACCACGAATTGAGCGTATGTATATTCCTCCAAAGGATTGAATTTTGGATGAAGATCAAGTTGAGTGGTGGTAGGCATTGGTTTTTACAACAAAGGAAGATATGCAAGTGGAGGTATGACAAGAAAACTAGAACTAGATTGAAGAGAACATTTGTGCAAATGGTGAAGAAACCAGCAATGTGGGGCATGCACAAGATGAGACAAAAATATTTATAACTCTACTACAAGTGTAGGGGAGAGTGCCTATATGTGATGAGGATAAGATTCAAGCACAAGGGTAACTATAAAGGATTGTGCGTGAAAGACTAGAAATGGTGCTTGATTTATTCACAAAGGAGATCACAAAGTGAAAGTGTAGTAGGTAGTGGTTGATGACTGTTCATATAATTTTCATAAAAATAATATTTTTTGAGTGCTGAGGAATCCTACGAATAAATATGATAAAAAATAAAGATGGTTATAGTAGCAACAAGCAAGCAAAAATGTCCAAAATTCATAGGATATGGGAAGGAAGAAGTTGAAAGCCATATTGGGATATGAGACAACATGGAAGGCAAATGGTGTGATAGATTAAGAGTAGAACCACCATTATTATTGAGCCTAAATTTTTGTAAACCTGATTCACCACAATGCGTAGGCTCTTGTAAAAATCTTTAGAAGAATCAAGGTGGTAGGGAGATCTTTGAGAAAGTACTATTGTTAAAAATTGTGCCAGTCACCATAGCTTTGTTTTTTGCAAACCGGATGTGTCTATGGACTCGTTGCATGTAAATTTTGTTGCTTTGAGATTATTTGGTAGAATAGACTAAAAATAGAGATTGTGAAATTAATTTGGCTCATAGTCTTTCCATAGAGTTGCAGGAAAAAATCGTGAAGATAAGGACTCAACATTTGTTCCACTAGTTTGATAAATCAAGTATTGAAGCTCATAAAAGAGATCTAGAAAATTTTACTATTACATGAAGTTTATTTTATTGTAGGGAATTAATTCTCAGATGATTGGGACACCTCCTACAACCAAAATCTAGGATATTTCAACTTCATTGCCTGAAGGTCGATGTGCCTTCATAGTGCAAAGATTATTTGCTACAAGAGAAGAATACTACAAAAGAGAGTCTAGGAGAAAGATTCATGGTGAAGTTTGGAGATTGAAGATCTCCATAGATAGATTCCAATTCAAAGAAGAAAATGCCACAAAATCCTTAGTCTTGAAAAAGGCCACAAAAGCCTTAATATGAAGAAAAGGTCGTAGAAGCCTTGATCCTAAAGAAAAATCTCCTAATTTAGAAGTAGATTTAGATTTTAGTACTAATAACTTATTGTAGATAAAGGAGATTCAGTGAGTTGGGAAACTTCCTACAAGAAATTTAGGAAGAGTATCTTATTTAGAATAAATCTAGCACCTGAAGTAGAATTGAAGGTGAAGATATTGGGTGAATATATCATTGAAGAAACTTCCATTTTTGGAAGAATGAGAAGGACTAGGAGAGTCCTATTCAAATCTGGAAGCAGCAAAATCAAGAGATCCAGGATGGGGATCTCAATTCCATAAGTTGTAACATAGAAGTTGAAGAAGAATGTCTCAAGGAAGACCAAAGAAGTTGTAAAATAAAAGAACTTGGAGAGGTCTCAAGAAGAATCCAAAAAAAGGCTTGAATAGCCTTGCTAAAGAAATCAACAAAGGAATTCCTAGGATAACTCATTGGATAAATTATCCATCAAAGAGAGTTTCTAATAAAGAGGAAGATTTAGGAAAATTATCACCATCCGAAAAAAATCCCAAAAAGGAGAAGAAAAATTGGCAAGGAGTGCCAAAGAAGATATAAAAGACCTCAAGGCATTTAGAATATTGAGAAGAAGATCCTTCTTGAAGTCAAAATTCGACAAGAAGAGTTGAAGACAGAAGAAGCTTGCCAAATACGAGAGATTTGAATATTGCCTTTCACAACAAGAAGGCATTATTTTAGAGATAAATATTTCTCCAAATATATAGTGGAAATGAGATTATTACAAGAGAAGAACAAGCCACCAAATCCTAGGCTCATGAAAGAAAGTTCAAGACCACAATTTTGGTGAAGAAAGAAGCTTTTTGGAAAGCTAACAAAAGTTGTAGAACTCTATCTAAAGCAACAAGCTTGGTGGACCTAAACACCAAGATCTACATCCTCTAAAAAAAGCTTTCAAAAAAAGGTAAGAAACTATTGGTGCAAGTAGATTCATTAATTGGATTACTTACCATATTTGTTAAAGCACCTTATATTGGATCAAAGTTGCAAAGAGAAAAATTGAATTACAGTCTTCAAAAATGAAGAAAAATTCCTTTTAAGGTTCATTTGTACATTAGGAGTTGATTATATTTAGAGTTACAATTATCTATCAACTACTTATCTTCTACTTTGAAAAAATAGGAAAATAAGACTAGATCCTACAACTTTGCTTGTAGTGAAATTTGCAAAGGTTCATTCTAGATTATACTTGAAAGATTGCAAGGGAATTGTTAAGTGCATTTTAGAGAAATTAGTGGAGCAATAAGGTGAGATTATTATTACCATTAAAAGTGCATCTATTTAGCACTCGACTAGTTGATTATTTAACAAGTTATTCTCAATTATTTGTGTTGTTAAAAGCACAAAATCTGCAGCACTTTTGTGACCAAAAGAAGCCATAATTACAAGCAAAAATGTGGAGAAGAAAGCCACCATTGAAGTCCTTGAAGGAAGCATCAAATTGAGACCTTGGAAGTTTCAAAATTCAAGGAGAATGTAAGGGTTTCATTTCAGCATAGAGTGCAAGAATCCCTATTCAAAAATAATATCTCATTAGCTTGTATTGACTATTATCCAAGGAAGAAGAAGCAAGAAGAATTATGTAAAAAGAAAAATTCTTCATATTGGTGCAAGATCCAGTTATTACAAAGCACCTCTTTTTTTCCTATGAAAGAACAAAATTATTTCTATTTATAGGGTGGCAGTAAGGACATCATATCCAACAGATTTAAGGGTAGAATTCAAGTAAAGAGAAAGGCTCACATGTCCAAGAATCATGGTATTCAAAAACACCACTTTACCTAATCCAATTTAGCCCTATAAGAAACACATCACTTGCAACATTGAAGCCATTGAAAGAAGGTATTATTACTTGTGTTTATGTAGAAAAAATGGTAGCATTCAGTGATAGGTTATCTGCGTAAAAGGCCAAGTAAAAGGGCTAACTATTGGTTGTTACAAACAACATAATAACAAAACTATTTCCATCACTAAATAAGTGCACAAATCAACATACAAAACCTGCAAAAATATGAATATAAAGGCACTATACCTAAGACATCCATTGAAGCAAATGTCCACCAAAAAGGAGCTCAAACGTATGTCATAGAACCATGGAGCAATCCAACTATAGCCATCCATAATCCTCACCAAGACAAAATGCAAAAGGAAGCTTGCATCTCATGAAATTTAACAAGCTCATATAGGATGCAAAGATAAAAGAAGAATTAAGGTTGCAATCTCATCTTTGAAGCATTATAAAGAAGGCTTACATGCACAAGCCTTGAGAGCCACTTGGAACACATTATCTAAGTATCCCAACATTCATGAAGATCCAATTGCTCACCTAAAAAGGAGTTACATATGTTTGGATGGAGTTAAGAATCTTTGGAGGTTACCACCAACCTCATCATTTCCAAAGGTACATTGAATACACCTACATTGTAATGCTTCAAGTGACACTTATCACAAATTGAAATAAGTTCATCATATTTAAGGTGCCTATCCTGGAAATGGAGGGAGAAAAAAGTCAAAAAGGAATTCAAGAATTTATGCATTAAATCTCACTTGGAGAAGAAAGGTTAATTCAAGCCATACACCATTCAAAGGTGTAAGAGAGAATTTAATACACTGCCATAAAATCAAAAAAACCAACTCTTGCATTTGGAGGAGATTAATCATAAGTAAAGCATGTTTCAAGGAGTTTTTCATGCCATTTGTGGAAGATAAGGAGCGTCATCCTAGGAGAAAACCAGTGTCGGTCAAAGAGAGCTTTGAATGCATGTGTGCGCTATACTCCACAAAGCTACGAATCCACCTCACAACATTAAGGATTATTAAGGTAAAGGTTGATTTTATTATTTTCTTGCTTTAAACCTAAGGTTTTTGGAGTTATAAGGGTACATTATATCTACTATTGCAATATTCTGCATTAGTGATTTATTAAGTAAGCATATTTTAGGATTTTTAATATTTGCAAAAGGTAAACTAGGAGGAATAAGGGTTATTATTGAAATTTAAATTATTGTAAATATTATTTTCTATTTTTTCTAAATTTGGGAGTTACAAACATCAAATTAGGAATTGAAAATTAGAAAACATAAAAATCAACCATAAGTGATAATTAAGGAGTTTTATTAAATATTTTCAAAGGTTGGAATTTTTATAATACTGTTGTCTCAAAATCACTTAAAGGAGGCTAAATAAATCCAACATTAGTTATAAATTTGAGACAACAAAAAAACTCATGATGTTGAAGAAATTTGTGATGGTAAGGAAATTCTTGATGGTAAAGTAATTCATGACAACAAAGAAATACAAGACGACAAGGAAATACATGATGGTGAGGAAATAAAAGCTAGAAAAGAAATACACAGTGATGAGGAAATACATGATGACAAAATCAATGATTTCAAAGCTAGAAACACGCAAACTACCTACATGTTTAGTGACCTTGCTAGCAAAGAAATATTCATAGAAGATAGAAACAGAATTGAAGTCTCGTCACCAAAAATTGAGCATATGTAGAGTCCTCCAAAGGATTTAAGTTTGTATGAATATCTGTTAAGTAGAGGAATAATACTATATCATTATTGGAGCTACAAGGTTACTTAAATACATAACGTTAAGGCTAAAGATAGCCTTAAAACGTGTAATAAACAATCTCCCCTTAGGAAGCTCTAACAAAATGCTAACTACTAGGCTAATATTAAATCTAACCTAATATAGCCTAACAATATGCTACGTAGGAGAATAGCTGAATATTATCAAATAAAGTAATAGTCATTCTAACATCCCCCCTTATTACATTATTTGTGTAATTGAATAACTACTAGCTATGCTAACATCCCCCCATACAACAATATTTGGGTAAAGTATATAACTGCCCCAATACAGTGAAGAAGAATAAGAGAAATGAAAGAATGGTGGCTCGTGCTTTGTCTTCGGCTCTGGCTCTAAGCATACCTCTAGAATTGTACCTTTGGGTCTATCTCGGGATCTGCCTATGAATCTGCCTCTGGATTATCACCTCTAGATCTACCTATAGATCTGCCTCTGGAACTTTGTCTTTGGGTCTGTCTTTAGGTTTGTCTCTGGGTTATTATCTCTGGGACTGCCACTTGGTCTATCATTGGATTTGCCTCGAGGTCTACCATAGGTTTTACCTTTTCGGTAGAAGCCATACAACATTTCTTTCATCATGGTCCATTGTGTGAGATCTATCCATCCACAATCAATATGAACCTTGTTGGCCATTTTTAGTTTGTACCAACAACTTGAAGAAGAGTGATTCGTACATCCACAAGAATCACAAGGATGTAATCTCCAACACTTAGCTGCAACATGTCCTGCCTTTCCACAATGACTGCAACAATGCTTTTTAGGAGATGTAGGAGACTTAGGATTTACAAACACGGTATTACTGGTACTTGCTTGTCCAGTATAGCCAAGGCCTTCATTCTTTGCCTTGAAATTTAGCATTATAGGAGTTTTAATGCCTTGTTCCTGTTTACCTAATCTCTCACCATTGAATCCAATTTTCTTCATCATTTTGGAACCAAATCCTTTGGTGTGTTTTTAAAAACACCAAATTTCATCATCTTCATCAATGCTTTTAACAATATTGCATTTTTCGCTATTGATGAGATTATGGAGTTCATTTTTAGGAGGTTCAGTTGTTAAGTCACTAGTGTCGCAAGCAAAATTTTCTACTGAAATGAGATTACTTGAGCTACAACTGATATCTGCCAACATAGGCATGAGGTCGCTTGTATCACAACAAGCATTGGCCATCATGGGCTCAAGGTCACATGTGTCACAACAAGCATTCACCACCATGGGCTGAAGATCACTTGTGTCACTACAAGCATCGACCATTAGGGGTTTGACCTCTGTTTCCTCACTAAAGTCCCTATAGATTTTACGTTGGGCCATATCAAGAGTAATCAATGATATGTAGACTGCCCTTATGACTCCTATAGGGATTTGAACACCATTTTTCTGAAGGTCTTCAGAATCTTCAGAATCTCTGAGAATGGATTTTACACCACTGTGTAGTGTAGAAAATTTTTCATCCTCATAAAAATCCATCCCTTCCATATCTGGTGGAAAGTAAGGACCTTTAACTAATTTTGCAACATCATTAGTTTGTTTTGGATAGATTTCTTCTTTGATCTACCCATTCTTAAGGTGTCGGTCTCTATCAAAAATGCACATTTTACAATAAAATTTTGCAAAATATTTTGACTAAGGTGTCGGTCACTGTCGAAAATGCACCCTTATAAGTCTTCCCCCCTTTTGTTTACAAAATTATAATGTATCCCCCCTTAGTGCAAGATAGGATATGGAGGAAAAAAAATGTAATCCCCCCTTTAGTGCAAAAAAAATGCAACAAAGAAGCCTCAAAAGGCTCTTACAAAGCTTGCCTCGTAGGCAGATTAGCACAATATGTCAAAAAATCCCCCCTATGTGAAGTACTTCAAACAAAAAATTTTCTATTTATGAAGCCTAAAAAAATAGGTTGTGAATTTTGATGATTTTATGCCTCTTTGATAGCTTTGACAAGTTTTATCTCCTTTTGTTTCAATTTTGTGCAATGAGGAAAAAAAATCCCCCCTTCACTTATGCAACAAAAATGCCCCCCTTTTTAAGTTTGAAAAAAAAAATTCCAACTTGATCAAAGGTATTAAATTTAAGGTTGAAAAAAAAACTTCATTTTAATAAAACAATGAAAAGTAATTTAATTAAATATAATATTTCTTAATTTAATTTTTGATAAAAATAAAATTAAGAAAAGTAAAATATTTAATTAAAAACTAATTGTAAATATTAAAAGAGAAACTTTAATCAAACCAAAAATAAAAAAATATACCTTTGGGTCGGTGGCCTTGTGTGCCTTTAGCTTTTGGCTACCAACCACTCTGACTCCAACTGCTGGTGAAACAAAGGGTTAAACCCTTTATATTTATCCCCCTCATGGTCTGCGATAGGAGATCTCGTGCTAGCCAGCCACTGCCATTGTCGACGCTGCTCTACGGGAAGCGTCTTTTATTGCATGTGCCTAAAAAATGCTATGTTATCTCCCCTATGTGAGGTCTCTCGAACAACCAAACAAACCTTTCCTACATCATGTCAATGGGAGGCACTTATTATCCAAGGCATGTGATGGCACTCAACAGTGCCCATATATTGCTCTCCAACCCTCAGACGTTATGCAATAATCCAATGGGCATGAGCTACATGGTGGGATATGGAACAAATTACCCACTTCATGTTCAATCCTCCAATTGGACGAACACCACAATTCACCCATCCATGTTGAAATGTCCGCGTAGAGGGTCTGTTGTGTCAAATGATAGGTCTGATATCATTTCCATAGAAAAATGAGAACTATAGGGATGGCTGTCCACTACGCTCCAATCCCGTGGCCAACTCTCAGACTTTCGAAGAACCCATAGGAATGACTATCCACTACGCTCCAATCTCATGGCCAGCTCTTAGACTTTTGAAGTTGAAAGAGAGGAGATACTATCGAAAGATACATAGAGAACATAAGCGAGAGCTTGTCTATCATCCAAAGAGTCTTCCCTCCAAAAATGAATCGATCCCTCGCACGATTGATGAATTCAGATTCCAATGCGTAGAAGCTGTTTAAAATATATCCCTTAGCAGGTTCAAGCAAAGAATACTGGCGGGCCGCAAACTTCAACCATCTTTCGGGAAGGCACCGCGTCAATGATACATTAATAGGTGAGGATCAGATCCAAGTCTAGGATCAGTTCATCATGGCTGCTATCTGTCATTACGGTTGCTATCTGTCATCTAACCAGTAGACCTCGCGTACAGGTTCCAGTATCACATTCAATCTGGCTACGAGATCAAGCCAGACCAATTAAACAACTCTGATACCATGTTAAGTAGCGAAATAATACTATATCATTATTGGAGCTGCAAGGTTATTTAAATACATAACGTTAAGGCTAAAGATAGCCTTAAAACGTGTGATAAACAACCTCCCCTTAGGAAGCTCTAACAACATGCTAACTACTAGGCTAATATTAAATCTAACCTAATATAGCCTAACAATATGCTACGTAGGAGAATAGCTGAATATTATCAAATAAGGTAATAGTCATTCTAAAAATATCATGTTGAGTGGTGGAAAACATTGTTTTTTACAACAAAGAAAGATATGCAAGTGGAGGTATGACAAGAAACTAGAACTAGATCAAAGAGAAAATATGTGCAAATGGTGAAGAAAGCAACAATGTGGGGCATGTACAAGATGACACAAAAATATTGATAACTCTACTATAACTGTAGGGGAGAGTGCATATATGTGAGGAGGACAAGATTCAATCACAAGGACAACTATAAAGGAGTGTGCTTGAAAGACTAGAATTGGTGTTTAATTTATTCGTAAAGGAGATCACAAAGTGAAAGTGTAGTAGATAGTGGTCGATGATTGTTCATAGAATGTTCATCAAAAGAATGTTTTTTGAGTGGTGAGGAATCCTAGAATAAATATGATAAAAAATAGAGATAGTTACAGTAGCAAAAGGTAAGCAAAAATATCCAAAATTCATAGGATATGAGAAGGAAGAAGTTGAAAGCCATATTGGGACATGAAACAACATGGAAATAAAATGGTGTGATAGATTTAGAATAGAACCACCATCATTATTGAGCCTGAATTTTTGTGAAACTTATTCACCATAGTGCATAGGCTCTTGCAAAAATCTTCAGAAGAATCAAGGTGGTAGGGAGAGCTTCAAGAAAGTACTATTGTTAAAAATTGGGTAAGTCACCATAATTTTGATTTTTCAAACCGGATGTTCCTTTGGAATTGCTGCATATAAATTTTGTTGCTTTGAGATTGTTTGGTAGAATAGACTGAAAAGATAGATTGTGAGATTCATTTGGCTCATAGTCTTCCCATAGAGTTGCAAGAAAAACTTGCGAAGATAAGGACTCAATATTTGTTCCACTAGTTTGATAAATCAAGTAGTGAAGCTCATCAAAGATATCTAGAAAATTTTACTATTGCTTGAAGTTTCTTTTATTGTAGGGAATTAATTCTTAGATGATTGGGACACCTCCTACAATAGAAAGCTAGAATATTTCAACTTCGTGACTTGAAGGTTACCGTACCTTCATAGTACAAAGATTATTTTCCACAAGAGAAGACTAATATAGAAGAGACTCTAGGAGAAAGAGTCATGGTGAATTTAGGAGATTGAAGATCTCCATCGATAGATTCAAATTCAAAGAAGAAAATTCCATAGAAGCCTTGATCCTGAAAAGGCCATAGAAGCCTTGATATGAAGAAACATCCATAGAAGCCTTGATCCTGAAGAAGAATCCAGAAGAGAGTACCTAATTTAGAAGTAGATTTAGATTTTAGTACTAATAACTTGTAGAGAAAGGAGATTTAGTGAGTTGGGAAAATACCTACAAGAAAGTTAGGAAGAGTATCTTCTTTAGAATCAATCCAGCACCTAAAGCACAATTGAAGGTGAAGGTATCAGGTAAATATCTCACTGAAGAAACTTCCATTATTGGAAGAATGAGGACTAGGAGAGTCCTGTTCAAATCTAAAAGTATTAAAATCAAGATATTTGTAGATAGCAGTTCTAGACCCTAGGGCTGGATGGCACATTCGTCATCAATTTTGCAATGTATATAAATATTTTTGGTATGTTTATGTTTTATTTACTATAAAAATACATCGGGCTGATTGTAAACGTGTATGACACTAAAATACAAAAACATCCATCTTTTGCTTAGGCGTGTTAAGATTCTAGATGGGTTAGTCATATGTCTAGTTAAGTCTAGTTAGTTGGCAAGTAGTTGATGTCTAATGCAATGCGTTAAGGGATCGGTTTGGGTGGTTGGAGAATTGGTTGGGGAACCAATTACCCCCTCCTATTTAAACCCCCCATTCAAACATTGTATGCCTATGCGTTGGATGTTGTAAGAGCTATTGAGGCTATTCAGTCTACGTAATACAAATGTTATATTGTTTGTACATTTTGTGTATCTGGTAGATGGATGAGTGTGTTATGCATTGAGAGTTATAAGCCATTAATGGAGTATTTTGTAAGTTATTCTATGTGAATTGTCATTGCAAGATTGCCATTGCTAATTGTTTAAGATAGGTGCTAAAGCAGGAATTCAATCATGTATTTTGTAGGTTTTCTAGATAAGAAAGAGATCTAAGCATGACGTCTAGCCCTACCATTTGGTAGCTATCATACGGCTAGCTGTTAGCCCCCAGAGCTTATGTCTAGGACAAACTTGATGTTTGGAATTAGAACGGATGTCTAGAACCTACTCAATGGCTGATTTCCCCTTGACATCTAGTGCCCTAATGTCTGACCCTATAGGCCTGATGTCTAACATCCTAATGTCTGTTCCTGATGTCTGATCCTACTTACCTGATGGTTGGAGTCCTAACATTTAGATCTTAACGTCTGATAGTGAAAGTTGGATTATTGGACTAGTATTTGTATACCTTACTTGAAGCTTAAAACTAACTTGTCACCACCCCATCCTAAGAATGTACTCACCCCTATCTAAATTTGGTGTCATTGCTTAAATAAAAACCCGAAGTTTAGTGAAAAGTGATTGGAAGAATAGGTGAATGACTAGTTTAGGTCATATAATAAAAAGCAAATACTGGTAATAATAAGTGCACGATTGGTAAAATTGAGGACACACGAGGCCATAAAGGTGTCTCACCCTGAGGTAGAGAGAGTATGGAACATTGAAGAGGAGAATAATACAAGTATTGAGACATTGTTGGTGACTATAAAAAATGGAGAGAAAATAGCTAAGGAAGAGCCCATCATTGAAGACTGGATGGCAACACCAAAACTAGAGAGGAAAGGGTGCCTAGAGGATACTGAAGGAGAGAACCTGGTATCAAGGCACCTACGCAAAGGTTCGTGGGGAGGAATACCGGAGCCACGTTTGGTACATTTGTGAAGGAGATCACAAAACAAAGACTAATTGGAGATGAGAAGAAGGCTATTTGGAAATAAATTTGCACCACCAACAGTAAATAGACAATCATCTACAACCACCAACACCAAGAAGATAGAATATCATGGCAAATCCTGCCAATAGAATGATACGATATAAATACCCACTCTTCTCAAGTGAAGGGAAGAAGGATCCATCACGACATGTGGGGACTTGCATTACCATTTGGGGAGCTAATGGAGTTATGTAGGACACACAATGGTTACAACTATTTCTAGCCATATTGTGAGGCATGGCGATAGACTGGTACTTGAAAATACGAAGTACGTGAGCATTTACATAATGGGACGACCTCAAGAATGAATTCATAGAAGAATTCTGACCCATGAGGGATGACACTAACATAATTACGGAAATATGTATCACTAAACAAAAATTAAATGAGGATGTCAAAAGCTATAATAGAATATTGAAATAATTAATAGACAAAATGGAGATGACACTTGTCGATGGTATGGTAAAGCGGTGGTTTTTGGATGGGATACTACCAAGTTTCAAGAAGAAAATGAAGGCAGTACCATCCTAAACATATGAAGAAGCACTAGAGAAGGGTAAAAAATTTGAAAGTGAAGGTACACAAATGATCACAGGTATCAGAGGATACTTAAAGCATATTAAAGATTCGAACAGTGAAGCTAAAGATAAACTATAGAGCACCATTCACACCTTCAGGAGGGAATTTGACAAAATCCTAAAATAAGAAAAAGGGGAAGGTCAAAAGGATCGAAATAAATTTGGTGTTCAGATTGCAAGGCAGAGGGACATTCAAACATAGACTGTCAAAATAAAACATATTGTAATATATGTGAAATTACAGGACATCCCGTCATCGAATGTCCATTCAACCTAAAAAGCAAGAGACATTATACATTGGAAATAAAACAATAAGAGAAGACAAATACATAGACGAATGCACAAGGAGCTACTAGTGGAGGATACAAGAATAGTCACTGATGAGGAAGATAAGGAGGTAAGAGCCGACAGCAATACGACTCTGATGGTCGACCAATTATTCAGTGTTGGAATTGTCAAGAATGGGGTCTTTTTGTAAAGAATTGTTCCAAACCCTAGAATGTAGGTAGTAATAGTGGTAACAACACCACTCAAATATGTAAATTATGTGGTTTGGGAAACCACAAAAAGGCTAATTGCCTAAACAAAGCAAGTACTAGTGGAACTTAGAATATCAACCTCATTGGTATTGGAGAAGTAACTAAGGTAGACAAAGAAGTCTTGGCTATGACAAGAGCATAGACCAAGAAAAAGGAAGAGTATCCAAACCCTGCAAAGTAGAAGGAACAATGGTAGGAAGCCCAAAAATTGATCAAAATAGAACTAGAAAAGGAGAAAAATGATCAACTAGTTTTGGAGAAAGTGTTAAGGAGACCAGAGATCATGAAAAGGGCATTAGTAGAAGGTTTGGTAATAGAGGTACTAAACATGAAGGTAGATATGAAGGTCTCTAACCTATTTAGTATAATATCAAAGTTGTATGCTATGATTGGGGAAGTCATCAAGAAGAAGGATGAAACTCGAAAGGTATCAACTATCAAGTAAGGACAATTTATTGATCAAAACATCTTGATGATTGAAGCCAGGCAGAGGCCAACTATTGCTCAAATTGATTATTTGAACCATAGGCTGAATTAGGTGATTGTAGATGGAGGGTCTAGTGTGAATGTGATGCCAGAGAAGACATGTCAGATTCTGGGGCAACCCACCTTACGGTCTCCAAATTTCAAACTATATGGCATTGAAATAATAGGCATTTTAATGAATTAGAAGGTACGCATAACAGAGCATGAATTCACCTTAGATTTTGTTGTTATTTCTATGTAGAAACCCACATATGATGCATTATTGGGAAAAGGATGGTTGAGGACAGCAAAATTCAACCAAAATTAGGAAAAAGAACATCTATTTCAAGCAGGGGTAGAACAATTATATAATTAATCTGAATAACCAAACAGTAAGTCAGGACATAGCTACTTTAGATGATTCATGATCCTCTTCGTCAGATGGTGAAACAGGACATGAACCAGATGAGGAGGGAGTTTTGCACCTTGATGACTTCATGGAAGATGAGTATGACCAAGATAAAGGCTTACTACATTGGCAGTTGGAATATTATGAGATCTTCCCTCCCCAATGTCTTTGTATAGATGCAAGAAAAGAGATTCAAGAGGATGAGATATAGGAACCAGAAAGAGAAACCAATAACAAGAGACGAACATCGACTAAAAAAGATAAGGAAAGGGAAAAGTGGATATTTCCCAAGAATTTTGCAAAATTCATGATGGGAGAGGTAGTCATAGAAGACAAACTAGACCACCCCATCGCTGCACTAAATATAGCAGATGAACCTGAGTCAATCAAGTATGAATGTCCAAGAATGATTCAGGTAAACTTGGGAGAAAAGAGTGAAGAAAATATGGTCAAATGTGGAGATGATTAGGATCTAGTCCTAAAAGTAGTAGCAATTAAGATTTTTATGGACTATAAGGATGTTTTTTCTTGGACATTAAATATTTTAAGGAAGTACCACCCAAACTCTGCGTACACAAGATTCCTTTTATAAAAGGTGTGCAACTAGTAAGAAGGCATCCTTATAGAATGAATACCCAATATGCAGCAAAGGTGAATGCTGAAATTGAAAATATGCTAGATGCAGACATTATAGTCAAGGTTACAACAAGCTAGTGGGTCTCACCAATTGTAATCACTCTAAAATGGGAAGTAGATAAAATTTGAATCTGTGTGGATTTTAGAAGTTTGAATGTCATAACTATAAAATATTCCTTCCCAATCCCATTCACAGACTCCATAATGGAAGAGGTCATCGGCCATGAGATATATTCATTTTTGGATGGATCCTTGGGGTATAATCATATTAGCATAGCATAAGAAGATAAGTTGAAGAATACTTTTGTGGTAGACAATGGAATATATGCATACAATCGCATTCCATTTGGACTATGCAATGCGCCCACTACTTTTCAAAGGATCATCTTGTATATATTTTTAAAATATCCATAGGAAATTTTAAATATTTTCTAGATGATTGGTCACTGTATGGTAAAATATAGGAACATTTAAATACCTTGGGAGAATGCATGAGTTTATGCAGGAAAGCACAAATAGAATTAAACCCAAATAAATGTGTCTTTTTGGTACCATACAAAAAGTTGCTGGGACATATAGTATGCCAAGAGGGTTTGAAGCCCAACCCAGATAAAATACAGGTAGTGTTATTGATGGAGGAGCCACATGATGTGACCTCGATTAAGACTTTTTTGGGAAATTTTGAATATTATAGGAGGGTTATCTGAAATTATGCATTGACATCTCATCCACTAGATGCACTTACACGAAAGAGTGTTTCATTCAGATGGATAGAGGAACACCAGGTGGCATTTGAGGGATTGAAAGGGAACTTGGTGAAATCACCTATCCTAGTTTACCTAGACTGGGAAAAATAATTCCATGTGCATGTGGATACCTCAAATTTTGCCATTGGATGTGCCTTGGCACAAGAAGGCCAATACGGGTTGGATCAACCCATATATTTTGCAAGTCGACTATTGTCCAGAGATGAGAATAATTATAGCATAACACAATGAGAATATTGGGAATGGTGTATGCAGTACAAAAGTACTGACACTACCTACTGGCTAACCCCTTTGCTTTTTATGTGGATCATCAGGCTCTATTTTACTTCATCAACAAACCAACGATCTACATATGAGTAAGTTGATGGCTCATCACTCTGTAGGAACTCATGTTTAGAGTGGTACTTAGACCAGGGAAGAAACACGTAATAGCATATTAGTTTTCAAGGATTCGCTTAGGAAAACCTACAGATGGAGGAATACCAGATGAATTTCCCAATGCACAGTTGTTCATGATTAATTCCATACCATGATGGTAAAAGCATATAGGGGAATATCTATCAATAGAGAAACTACTAGAAGAGTTAAAAACAATTGAGCAAAGAAAATTAATCATGAAATTGAAACCCTTCACCTTGATTACAGGATTACTATACAATATGGGGGAGGACCACGTACTACGAAGATGTATAATGGAGGATGAAGTACAACAAACCATGAAGGAGACACATGAGGGATTGGTAAGAGAATACATGGGAAAATATGCAACATCCAGGAAAGTATTGTTGGCAAATATAAGGTGGCCCACCCTCTTTCATGATACAAAGAATTTTGTGGTAGCATGTGATATGTGTCAAAGAACATGGAAAACCTTAAAGAGAGACTTCATGTCATTACACCCATCCTATACTTAGGAACTCTTTGAGATATGGGGACTGGATTTTGTAGGTCCTATAAGAACAAGTTGAAGGAGAAGATGCTAATACATAGTGGTTGCCATAGATTAGATCACAAAATGGGTAGAAGCAAGGGCTTTACTGGACAACTCAACAAAAAGCACAACTCACTTTTTGTACAAACAAGTAATTACAAGGTTCAAGATACCTCTATAGTTTACAAGTGATAGAGGAGGCCATTTTTTGAATGCAATTATTCAGAACTTGATGGAGGAATTCAATATTTTCCACTCCTTGTCAAGTTCGTACTACCCAATAGCAAATAGGAAGGTAGAGGCAATAAATAAAGTCCTGGTTTCGATCATGTACAAGACATGCAGAGTGGAAGGAGTCGATTGGGAGGAGTGGTTACCAGTAGTTTTATGGGTATACAGGACCACTTTCAAGCCCACTACAAATCACACCCTTTCAACTAATGTATGAATAGGAAGCAATTATACCGATTGAATTCCTTGTACCCAGCTTGAGGGTAGCAGTCAAAAATCACTCGAATTATAAGGAAAGTATTCGATAATAACTGACAGCATTAATACAATTTAATGAAAAGAGGGCGATGGTGCAATGGGCAACAAAGATTACACATAAAAGGAGGAAATTATGGCATGATAAACATCTCTGGAAATTGGACCTTAAAGCTGGTGGACTAGTTCTAAAATACAATTGTAATAGAGAACTCAAGCCAAAAAAGTTGAAAACTTTGTGGCTTGGACCCTTCTAGGTAGAAGTACTCGAGAGCGGGGTAGTTAAGTTGAGAAAATTGGATGGAATGTTATACCCTGAGGTGACAAATGGTTCCAATCTGAAATTATACAAACCTCATGTATAGGTGAATATGATCAACTTGGGACAAATAGGAACTTCCAAAATAGAAGATGAAGATCTAGGCACACAACCTTCTAGAAACAACGAGCAAGGTAGCACTTTTTGAGAGGAGGAAACTCATAATATGGATTTATTGTTTGGGAGTGAAGAAAGATAGACAATGGAACTCTCAAGTAACAACAAAGAGGACCGAATCCAAGTTTTTATGGAGGTCACTCAACAGGAGGTTTTGGAAGAAGATGAAGAAAAAGGAGTTAGAATTCTGCAACGAATGATATCAAAAACACATAGGTTGCAGGAAGAATATGATACCCTGAGACAGTACAATAATCAACTACAAGAATAGGTGATCCATGAGTTGGACACAACCATGCAAAGAGTAAACAAAGGCACGAATATTGCTTAGAGGAATGGGTAGAGCTAGACTAGGGGGAACTGAGAAGGAGTGCAACAAGAAACTCTTCAAAAGGTAGTTTATTCTCCTTGGAAGAAGAATAGGAAGATGTGGTGAGTCCAGGGGAAGATAGAAGAGGAAAAGCAATAGCAACAGGTGCACCCTCTAGGAGTTCTTCAGCCTCATTGAAAATCATGCTAAATATAGAAGAATCCTCAAGTGGAGAATCAGTGAACCATCAAGAAATGAGAGATTCTCCAAAAAGACCCAGGAGGTGGGAAGCTGGACAAAGCTCGACTGCCAAATATCAGATAAGTAGGGACAAAATGGTAGCAATAATATGGAAAGATATCGAAATGGTACCAAAAAAACCAAAAATTGAAGGATGGTTGGAAGAGTCTAGCAGTGATGAAAACCTATCTTAAAATCTAGATATTCCATATGCTAGTCGTAACCCAGATAGTAGAAGACAAAGGGATGAAGATCGCAGTCGACAAGCAGGTTTTAGATTTTTGGAAACTATGCAGATAGTTGAAGATGATGCTTCACTAAGCCCAGAAGATGAATACAATGGAGGATTAAAAAAGGATGTTATGCTATAAATACCACCACCTTGTGCATGGAGAACACCTTATATTGGAGCCATGAGATGTCCCAATAAATGGGAGGAGGTAGCTAGGTATCAATTGGCTGCATTGGATTTATGATAGCATAGAAGAGAAGTACACAGATTGCAGCAATGGGTGCAAGAAACTTCAATATGGCCACTCAACATGATAGGAGATGGAAATGATTCTAGTATAGACTCAGTCTTTTTAGAGGAGTACCAAGAAAATTTGACTCACTATGCCATGTAATGATAGTTTGAGAAAATCATATGGAGACGAATACTGATAAGGGCTGATAGAATACTGAGTATCTTACACTAATTAACACCTATGTATTTACATCATCCCCTAGAGACAACAACACAACTAATAAATGAGGCCCATAGATGAGATAATTTAGGTACCTTTGGGAGAATGTAAGGAATATCGAGAGCACCTGACTAAGGGAGGAGTGTGGTTGACCTCCATCTCGGTAGCTTGAGAGGAAGAAACTCCCCTTTGGCTACCAATAGGTCAACTAGTTCTCAGTTTGGACCGCAAGGCTCATATGAAAACCTAGTCCAAGCCAATCCATTACTTCATGAACCTGAGAATAGACCGAGAGGTCCATATTAGCGAGATCGTAGGAACCAAAGATGTCGTCAAGAATGACTAAGAGATCAATCAAATATTGAGTAGTTGGAAGTATGATATCCCAACATTAGAGATATCCAATCGAAAATAGTCTGAGGACACGATAACAAAGTCCACAAAAGGAGAGAATGGGATAGAAACCCCAATATATAACATTGGTATCAAGTGCAGGCAGTTGTAGGAAATGTTAGAGGTCAAGGATGAGGTTTAAGAACTAGATGATCCCACCAAAATAGAGAACATCAAGGTCAGTAACAGCCCAGGAAACATGAACTTGATCAACAGATACAAGAAGGGGTGATGTTTAACTATTTGGATGACTGTATAATAATTTGGCATAATGATGGAAGGATTGAATGAATTCTACTAGTGGCTGCCCATCCCCAATGCTCGAATAATAGCCACTAGGAAGAAGTAGCAGAACTTATGGATAATATTGCACATCCAAAGGAAGGATAAGTTTGCATGGCAGAGGAATGGATGGAATAAATGTGCCTGGTAGCAAAAAGAAATGAACAAGTAACTAATAATGTCAGATGACAACCCAACATAAATCAGTCCCTTGAGCCAGAAATAAGGTAGTAGATGGAAGAAACAAAACAATGATACTGGCACATTATGCCACAGGATAGGACAAGACAAAAACCATAGTCATGCTCGAAAACTCCCCCAATATGAAATAATCACCAAAGATGTCAGGCGGCAGAGGAAATAAAGAGTGATAGTGATGATGATTTCAGTAGTTTTGGAGAAAATAGCCATCATCATAAAAATGAGATACTAGATGCATGGGAATTGTGTATTGGATTAGCCATACGGTTCACCCGTCGATGTTAAAAGGAGACGTCACATGCAGTTTTGAAAAAAAACTCTGAAAAAAAAAATTGAAAATTCAAATAAAAAAGTCAAAAGAAGAAAATACAAAATAGAGAATGGACAAAATAGGTATAAGACAAAATAAGGGACACCTAGACGTCTAACTAGCTGACATGGCACACATGCAAAGAAGTGGTTGCGAGTTGTCGGTTGCATAATGGTTTTGGGCAACTATAAAAGGAGAGGAAGGCCCTCATTTGAAAAATTGCTTTTAGGTAGCAAGAGGAGAAGGCAAAGAAGAGAAGCATGCAGCAGAAACACAACGATTAGACAAAGTAGACAGTAAGCCACCTGACGGTAGTAGACTACCTAACAAATGTAGGCCACCCAACAGCTGCACCTGACACTTAACGACTGCACCAGGCCACCTGATGGTTGGTCACCTAATGGGTATCCACCTGACAGAACCTACCCTGATGGCTACCACTTGATGGCCAACCACTTGATGGCTATATCAGTCACTAGTCCTGAAGGTTGCATCCAATGACTACGCAACCTAACATGTGGTACCACTAGATGATTATACAACCTGACGTCTGACAACCCTGATGACTAAGGGAACTGGACAACTAGGAGTAGAGATCGATAGTTTGGAAGAGGTTAAAGTATGACTGATAGCACATAAAATGTCAGGAAAGATTCCAATATATAGTGATCCCAAACCAAAATTAGTGGTTGCTAAGAGATTAAGGCACCGACAGGAGATTGAGATGCAAGGGCATGGCAAAAGCTCAGACGGATGACAAAGTCAAAATAGAAGAGAAGTGGCAGAAATAGAAACCTATAAGAATAAGGGTATTTATTAGAGTGGTAAGGCATCTATAGCAGTGGAGGAAATCACTTGGGTATGCCCAATAGGAGAATATTTCTGCTAATGGTGGGTAGATGCACCAGATAGCCACCCCAAAAAGAAATTGTTGAAGGAAGCAGGAGTGCACTTCATCCTACAGGATCTGCACTTTGAGAAGGGAATTTTGAAGGATTACATGCTACAAATGCTGGAAACATATGATGTTGGGAGACATAGTAGTTTCGTGGAAATAGCCAGCACTGCATTGGTAGTAGATTTTTCTCCTAGAGTTTTCCAAAGCACTTTTGGAATCCCCTTGAAAGGCAAGCCAATGGTGAATGAAAGGGTAGATCTGAAAAGGTCACCAAAATTAATCATGAATGTCACCACTTTGACAAGGGAAGATGCGGAAGCTATGCTTAGTATCCATGGGGGAAGAGGACAAATCTGAAATGACGGACTGGAAGTGAGCATGAATGTAATAATGGTAAAGTTGTCATGAGAGCAACAAAGCTCAGACTTGCCCATATGGATGATTTTGTATCTGCAAGGGATAGTAAAAGGCATACAGTATGATTGGGCAACATATCTGTCAACATGGATACAAGTTTTTTTTATGAGAACAACCAAGAATTTTTTTATGACTTTTCATGTTATTGGCTTGATCTTGGATGCTGCAGGAAAAGAGGAGATATCAATCCTAGATTTTGGTGCTCCAAGACAACTCCCACCCTTAGCACCATCTATTTGTAGATGGATGGGGGCCCAACCAACCAAGAAAGTGACACTAGCAAAGAAAGTACGGGTCAAACATATTTCACATAGACCAAGTCAGGAGAAGTTGGTGACTGCATTAGAAGGGGAGGATAGGAGAGCAACACAAACTCGGGAGGAGGAACCGCAAAAACAAAAAGAGGCTCAATCTCCAGAAGAGCCTAAATTGAAGAAGAATAAGTGATGATTTGACATACCACCCCTAGCTTTATCATAGGAAGCATTGCAAAATATAGCTGAGAATATGGAGACAGTTCAGAGTTAGGAACAACATCAAACACCACAGAAAGAAGCAAATTTTTTTTAACCATCAACCCTTCATAATATGGCAGCTGGAACCAATACGGCTGAACAGTTTGGACCCACTAAATATCTAGCAGAGACTGAGCATATAGCCTGCATTAGGTCACCATATTTGATAGAGATATATTTGGTAATATTGACTTCACTAGCAGCTACTTTGAGCACATTCTCGATAGATGCTATGTTTGACGAAGCAGCTAGGTAAATGGTAACAGTAGAAGCTCTAGAAATCAATAGTAACCTTAGGTTATAGGAAGGCATACCACCACAAGTTACACAAGTAGAACATCCAGGTATGGAGAAAATAGTAGGGATTACAGAGGAAGAAAACCCTATAGATAAAGGAAAAAAACCCCCAGAGGTAATATATAGACAAGTTGGAGGAATAAGAAGAACAGAGAAGCAAGAGTCTTGTATAGGACACAACAATAAGAAGACCACCTATTCACCATGAGGAGAGAGGCAAGGGGATTGCATAGGAATAATAACATATGGACACTTGGTCCCAAGAAATTCTCCTCAAAATACCAAATTTTATGGACCCTTCAAATGAAATGGACGAGCAAGCAACAATATGTTTTGATAGATTGGGAAAATTCATGAATAACATTAGCTTGTAGTTTAGTAGTGCATGCATGGAACAGTGGAAAAAGTGGCAATGATTGTTGGAGGAGGAGCTAGATAGATTGGTTGAGTGGGCAGTCCAAGGGCCATGGAGGAAAGAAATCTCAGACATTTATGCGATACAGCCTTGGTCATTACCCATTGGAAGGTTGTAAACAATGGAGGGCATCGAAATGTTATAAAAAAAGATACCTAGTATTTATCAGGAAATAGAGGAAGTATATGTTTGTGGCCATGGCAAAAACTCCCCTCAACATTCTAGGGAGCATGGCACACAGGTGGAAGTAGTTCTAGAATTACTACCACTATACACATAGTTGAACTTCCTTGCACATCTATTGATTTGGCTGGGTGAAGGAATCAAGCATGTAAATTTAGCTAAGGATATCATGGAACGAGAAGTCATAGAGGTTTTAATAGCCAAGGACAAGGTCTTATCTGAAGGAATGGGTCAAATGGAAAGAGTTCAAGAAGAAATGCAGAATTTGGGACAAACTATAGGAGAACTGAAAGTTTATTTGGAGCAAAAGGCCCAGCAGTTAGCTAAATCAGTAGCCGAAATAGCCCAACTAAAAAATGCGAAGGAATTTTGATTAAGCAAGTGAAAGCATTTTTAGTCACTAGGAGCCAATAGGAATGGACTTGGGCAAAGGAAAGAGAGAACTAAGCTCAGGAAAGATAGAATTGGGCTTAGGAAAGGGAGAACTGGTAGAAAGAAAAGGTATTGGACATTTTGAGTCCCTAAGTCAAAGTTGTCATTGATGTCACCATTGATGCCACCAGATGAAGTCATCATTAATACCAAAGATTTTAGTAGGAAATAAAGGGTACAAATATGGTTATTTGATATCCAGGAAGAAGGCCAAATTTCAAGTGAAATAGTACAAAAGACAGAAGTTAAAAAGGAGTTATAATATTTATTTTATAAATTATTTAAATTCAATATGAATTTAAATTTTATAAATAAATATTAAAGGTACATTATCGAAGGTTAATATTATAATAGTGGTTATTATAATATTAAAATGTGCCATGGAGAAAACCCAAATAAAACATTTATAATTTTTATTATAATGTTTTAAAAGATAAAAGTGGGTTTTATAAAGTCAAAAAATAATTTAATAAACCCAAAGGTTGGGTTTAAGATCAAAGGCCTTAATAAATATTCGCCAACATCATGAGGGTCATTTACATTTTGGAGCGCCAACGTTCCAAGCAAAGGAGGAAAAATCATTATTTAAACCTATTCCAAAGGACATAAAATTCATCCTTGCTCGAATTGGAAAGAGAGAGCATACAGATTAAATGCAGAGCTCGTGAGACAAAAATATGAATTTTGTGTTTGTGTTAAATGCAAAATGAAAAAAAACCAAGCGTTTTGATTAGTTGGAAGCCAAAAAGGCACCTTGGCCTAGTGGCAAGTGGGCTGCAAGATTACATTTTGGTGTGCATGGTGGATAGTGTTCGAATCTTGATGGAAGCATTTTTGTGGACGCGTTGAAGGCACCAATCGTTAGGTGCATCCATTTTTCAAAGAAAGAAAGGATAAGGTGTTGAATAACATGGTGCTTCTTCCTACCCAATGATATTGTAGCTCGTGTGGTGGTTTGCGCTGTGGGAAAAGACGTTTGTGTGGCTGCGTTGAGAGTTCAAAACTCTCCAAAGGCAAAGGTAATATTTTTATATTTTATTTTATTAATGCCTAAGTTGGAGGTATAAGGTATTTAGTGGTTGAATTTTGAAAGAGTTGCTTTGTGATAAAGGTTGGTAGTTGAGAAATACATTTAGGAGTTATAAGGAGAATTTTATTTTGTTTTTTTTTTAAGTCTTAAAACTTGTTATTGTCGAATATTGAAAAGTTCAGACTTTATGGATTGTATGTTATTTTGAATAAAGGGTTGTTGTTATAATTGTGAGGATATTGAGTATTGTTTAAGTTGGAGTGATAAGGTGTAATTGTGATATTATTTTTGTCATATAAAAATTATCCTCTAACCCTTGTTGAGTTTTTCAAAGAAGTAATTGTGAGTGTGGCAGATTTGTAAGGACAACTACTCTTCAATAAAATGTATGGGCAAAATTCTTCTTTGTTGAGTTAGGTGATTGGCTTAATTGAAAATTAAGTTTGGAATGAAAAATATTTGATTAGGGTTTCCTTTTCGAAAGTGCTTGAGTTAATGCTTCAAGGTTTTCTGGATTGAGAGTTGTAATTAAACTTTGTTTGATAAGCATTTTTTTTTAGACCATTGGTTGAGTGAAGTAATTTGAGTTAATGATTAAAGGTTTTATGAATTAAGATTTGTGATTAAAACCTTATTTTATTAGCATTGCTATTGAAGCCAATTGGTTATGCAAAGAACTTGAACTTGAGTTAGAAAAGAACATGAGTATCATTGTTATGTGAGATTTGAGTTGGGAATTGGTTAAAACATTTTGAGTTGGGTGATACATGCTTGGACTAGGGTTTATGAGAAAGGGTTGTTCCTTGGAGTGATTGGTTGAGTAGAGTTTATTGAGCCTATTCAAGTGAATGTGTGAAGTGGTTGTTCAAGTTCCATGAAACAAACTATTTTATATTCTGATTTGAGTTGAGATTGAGCTTTGAGAATAGAACATGTTGAGTCTCTAACAATTCTCTTTATGCTTGTATAATACTGATTTGAGAAAGTGATTGAGCTTTGAGAATAGAACATATTGAGTCTCTAACAATACTCTTTATGCTTCTATTATATTGAGTTGAGAAAGTGATTGAGCTTTGAGAATAGAACATATTGAGTCTCTAACAATTCTCTTTATGCTTCTATGAGAGTTGAGAAAGTGATTGAGCTTTGAGAATAGAACATATTGAGTCTCTAAAAATTATCTTTATGCTTCTATGAGATTGAGTTGAGAAAGTAATTGAGCATTGAGTATAGAACATATTGAGTCTCTAAAAATTCTCTTTATGATTCTATGAGATTGGACAAGTTTTGTGTGGACTTGTTAAGATGATTTGAGGTAAGTCTTTGAGAAGGCTTGTGGACTGATTTTGTGTGAGCATTTGTAGAAGATTGCAATGCAAATTTGAGTAAGTCCTAGAGAGGACTTATTGAGTAAATTTGGACAAGTTCTGTGTGAGCTTGTTGAGAAAATTTGGACAAGCTTTGTGTGAGCTTTTTGAGAATATTTGGACAAGTTCTATGTGAGCTTGTTGAGAAGATTTGGATAGGTTTTGAGTGGACTTGTTGAGCATATTTGAGCAGGTTCTGAGTGGACCTGTTGAGCAGAGTTGTGTAGGTTTTTAGTGGACCTATTGAGCAGATCTGAGTAGGTTCTGAGTGGACCTATTGAGTAGAGTTATGCAGGTTTTGAGTGGACTTGTTGAGCAGATTTGAGAAGGTTCTAAGTGAACCTATTGAGCAGATTTGTGCTAGAATGAATGTACTATGTTTAGTGCAAGATATTGAGTAGAGCTATGCTAGACCGACTGTACTGTGTTTAGTACAGTATTGAGATAGAGCTTTGGAGGTGACAGAGTAGAGAGGACAGAGTCTCCAGTGGATAGAGACACATCATCCAGGACATTGAGAATAGGTCTTCTAAGTGAGAACAAGAGTCTTCAAGTAGAGAGAGATCCACAGTCAGTGCAGTGGAGGTAGTGTCTTATAGAGGATCACCAGCCAGAGCAGAGGAGAAGGAGTTCTTCTATGGATAGAGATCCACAAACTAGATTTAGGGTATCAACATCTCCTTTGGACAGAGGTCCATAAACATTGTAATTAGGAAGGATTCCCAAGAGATTATTTGAGAAATATTTAGAAAAAATATTTTCTTTGTGGAGGTATCCCACATTGGGTGAACCACATTAAATCTGTGTCTCTATTTTGTATGGTGTTTTGTGCATTGCTTTGATTACTGCTATTGATACTGCTATCTCTACACTGCATAATATTGATTTGAAAAGAAAAGTAAAAAGTGGTCTTATATTGTTCACTCCCCCTCTTAGTATAAGCTTGTGTTCTTCAAAAGGTATCCTTACAAGAATAACTATAGTTGGAAAAATAGCAAAAGGGTGCAACAACTGCACCAATTTTAGAATAGTGATTGAAATATATCTTTCAAAGAAGAGAAATTGAACTACTAACGAACCTAAAATAGATAGAGGATAGAGCTAATACCTTAGGAGTGGAGTGGGCCAAGTACTTTAACTATTTGAAGAGGCTTAAGGATGAATGGGACCACTACCGAGAACAATTGCAGGAGTACACATAGGAATTTCAGGATGTAAATCCACAAAGTTCAACACCTACTGATGCTATAACCTCGAGAGAAGAGCAAAGAAATTTGCTTAGGAAATCAACTTATTCAAAGGGGAGGATAGAGTAGATAGCAGTTCTAGACCCTAGGGTTGGCTGGCACATTCATCATCAATTTTGTAATGTATATAAATATTTTTGGTATGTTTATTTTTTATTTACTGGAAAAATAAATCCAATGAAATCAGGGTTGATTGTAAACACATATGGCACTAAAATACAAAAACAATCATCTTTTGCTTAGGTGTATTAAGAATCTAGACGGGTTAATCAAATGTCTAGTTGAGTCTAGTTAGTTGGCAAATAGTTGACGTCTAATGCAATGTGTTAAGCATGTGTTACGATAGCAGTTTGGGCGGTTAGAGAATTGGTTGGGAAACCAATTACTCCCTCCTATTTAAAACCCCCATTAAAACATTGTAGGCTTGTGCGTTGGATGTTGTAAGAGCCATTAGAACTATTCAATATACGTAATATAAATGCTATTATACTATTTATACATTCTACATATCTAGTGAATGGATGAGCGTGTTGTGCGTTGAGATCTATAAGCCATTAATGGATTATTTTGCAGGTTATTCTATGTGAATTGTCATTGTAGGACTACCATTGCTAATTGTTGAAGATAGGTGCTCAAGCAGGAATCTAGTCATATATTTTATAGGTTTTCTGCATGAGGAGACCTAGGCCTGATTTCTAGCCTTGATGTATGGTAGCCATCAGCCCTCTAGACCTAATGTCTAGGATAGACTTGACATCTAGATCTAGATTGGACATCTAGAACCTACCCAATGACTGATTTCCTCTTGACGTCTAGTGCCTTGATGTATGATCCTATAGGCCTAACATATAACACCCTGATATTTATTCCTAATGCCTGATCCTACTTACCTGATGGCTTGAGTCCTGACATCTAGATCTTGATGTCTGATAGTGAAAGGGATTATTGGACTGGTATCTGTATACCTTACTTGAAGCTTGAAACTAACTTGTCACCACCCCATCTTGGGAATGTACTCACCCCTGTCTACAATATCCAATAAGGGGATCTCAATTCCAAAATTTGTAACACAAAAGTTGAAGAAGGTCTCAAGGAAGACCAAAGAAGTTGTAAAATCAAAGACCTTGGAGAAGTCTCAAGAAGAATCTAGAAAAAGGCTTGAAGAGCCTTGTTGAAGAAATCAACAAAGGAGTTCCTAGGAGAACTCATTGGAGAAATTATCCATCAAGGAGAAGTTTTTGATAAAGAGGAATATTTGGGAAAATTATCATCATCCGACAACAAGCTGTAGACACCAAAACAACACCATTCCGATTAAGTGACTACAAACACTGATCGCATGCACATACACAGCTTTCAGGGCAGCCCTTAGAGGTCAAACAGTGGTCTTGGCAACTTGCACGACGAGTTTAGAAGGTCAAAAAATGAGCTTGTTTTTAAAACTTTAACAAACTTTAAGCCTTTAGTCAAAGCAGCCTTCAAAAACTTCACCAAACTTCAAGCCTTAAGCAATCCAAAGCAAAGTCTTCAAAAGCAAACAAGCCTCAACAAAAAGGGAACCTAGCCTTAGACGTCGCGAAATCGCGACGTCGCGATTTCGCGCGTCACGAAATCGCGACACCTTTGGCCCCGAGGGGAGCCTCGGCCAAAGGTGTCACGATATCGCGACACCTTTGGCCCCGAGGCTACCCTCGGCCAAAGGTGTCACGAAATCATGACACCTTTGGCCCCGAGGGGAGCCTCGGCCAAGGTGTCGCGATATCGCGACACCTTTGGCCCCGAGGCTCCCCTCGGCCAAAGGTGTCACGATATCGTGACACCTTTGGCCTCGAGGCTTCGGCCAAAGGTGTCGCGATATCGTGACACCTTTGGCCTCGAGGCTACCCTCGGCCAAAGGTGTCACGATATCGCGACACCTTTGGCCCCGAGGGGAGCCTCGGCCAAAGGTGTCGCGATATCGCGACACCTTTGGCCCCGAGGCTCCCCTCGGCCAAAGGTGTCGCGATATCGCGACACCTTTGGCCTCGAGGGGAGCCTCGGCCAAAGGTGTCACGATATCGCGACGCGCGATATCGCGACACCTTTGGCCCCGAGGGGAGGCTCTACCGAAGTGTCGCGATATCGCGACGTCGCGATATCGCGACACTTCGGCACTTTACGTTTAAAAGGCATACTTACGATAATCAAAGGCAGACTTTGACGTGGCCGCCGCATCCAAAGAATGACTGCCACGTGGCACCCTTACGTGCCCCTCTCCAAAGAGACCCCGTGGATCTGCAGAACGGCGGACTTTAATGAGACAAGCAGTTTCGAAACAAATCCGATCCGAGGCCACGCCTCATAACTTCTAATGTCAGTACGAGCCATGTCTCATAATGACCTGATAGGGATCAAATCTGAGCGGCCCTTGCGGATTTAGGGTTTGACATTAATGCTCTAAGAGGCGAAAACCTCTATAAAAACTAGCTCGATACGAAGTAAAAAAAGAGGAAGCATTTTCTGAAACATAACGAAGTGCTGCAAAACCGAGAGACTCGTTTATAGTCTTTCCGAACTCATTCTTCTGCACTCTCGATCCGACTGTGGATACGACAAACCACTAATTCGACGACAAGTCATTATCCTGGATTTTGAGCCAATTCCTAGTGGGTTGGCGTCAAAGTCAGATTTTAATAGGGCGGCCCGCTTGGGCACCCTACATATGTTCGTAGTGCTAATTTAATTCATGTTGTTTCGAATGGATTGAAACAGTTTACGTTTTGTTTATGCTGTTTTCAAACATATTGAAGCAATAGTCTACGTTTTATCTTTTCGAATTTGTGCTATTTTCGAACGTGTTAAAGTAGCAGTTTATGTTTTAAAGACAAGCGTTTTATTCATACATTTAATCAGCCTTTTACATGCATTTCTCATTGCTCTCTACAGTCAAACGTTCTGTCTTCTTGTTGCAGGTGCTATTAACAGTTTACTGTTTCTTTTGCAGGAAGAACAACAGCAAGTAAGGACTCATCACCGCAAGCGGCGGCAACACTGTAGCCCGCCCATTTTACATGTGGGCATGCGGAAAGAGATCATTATTCATCTGTTGTAACCGAAAACACGTAACTGAAGAGGCGTATTGTAACCGAGCGGAATCACATTAATAAAAAGGGTTGTGCTCCTATTTTTAATTTAATTCCATCCGTGTTATTTTATACATCAATCTAGTTCTATTTTTATTGCATCTTAGTGTTTTTATTTCCGAAATCTCATGCTTTCAGTGGCGATCACGGTGGGACCTGAACCCACAGTTTTTATTTTAGGTTAAGTTGCTGATCTAAAAATTGTTTTTTTACAGGTACGATTATTCGTCTCTGCAAGTGACGAGTACAGAGTTCGTATTCGTCTCACCCCGGGACGAATAAAATATTCGTCTCACCCTGGGACGATTACGGTTCTATTATTCGCCTCACCCAGGGACGATTACGGATCTGTACATTCTTCAGAGCCAATCAGAAGCATCCCGTCGGGCAGAGAAGAGGTAGGAGTTTTTTTGAACTTCTGTCAAATTGTTGTTTTTCTGCTTTCTGGTTTTTCGGTTGTGTATAGCTTAAGAATTGTTCCATTCTTATTTAAAGAAAGGTAGAGAAAATTCCGGTTAATTTTCTTGCTTTGTTAAAAAAAAAAAAAAAAAATCTTTTTAAATTTTTACTTGCTGTTTTCAGTTAGTATTATCTGTCTGGCATAGGGAAAGATTTCTTTTTCAGTTGCCTGTTTCAATTTTTTGCAAAGTAAAATGAACCCCACACACCACGTGGTATTTTAAACCAAGGCGTTGGTCGTAAAACCCCAACCCTTGAGCAAGACCAAAGGTGGATTCCATTATCACTTTGGCTTGAGATATTGCATCCATTACCTCGATCGCGACTGTTGCTAGACGTAAATCCTGACGAAGGCTGACCGAGTGTAGCTTGGGGTGATTCCCAGCACGCGAGGATAAGTTTTCTATGGTAGGTGTCATAAACAGAGTGATTCCCCTTCCGTACCGCCTATGTTCCACGTACCATCTGCTCTCACGTACCTATAGTCTCCCTCACGTAAGGGCGGGTATATAGAGAGGTTGGTATATCGGTCCGACAATGGTATATTGAAGGGGCGACCATTTATGGGAGTCATATGAGCCAACATTATGCATTTAAACGTTCTTCCAAAATTGCAAAAACAAAACGAAACACCAAAATGCACTAAACCAGTCTAGGACACACTATTTAATCCTTAAAAGAGATAATCACAGTTTTGTGTATGTGTGTGTTTACTTCTGCTTAGTGTAGACAAAAAGACAAATCATCATAAACGAGATAAAATCTGCTTAGATAGTAGCGAAGCATCACAATGGTGTACACTCGTAGCCAAGCCCAATCAAGGGCAGACGCTGCGGAAGGTACACAAAGAGAGGGCGCTAGTCGCCTTCGCTTTAGCCCTGAGGACCTAGCCATACCGTCTTGGCAGTCTGGCCTACAACAAAGTCCACATCAGGCCACTTCAAGAAGGAACTATTGGGAACCTCCTCATTGGAATATGCCCATTCAACACAGCCCCTTTCGGGAAGATGGTTCACATGCAGCTCTCAATGTAGGTAGACAACCGCCTCTTGAGGCTAGATTTGAATGGCCACAGCGCGATGAAGCGCTAGAGAGGCATACTGTCCATTTGGAGGGGCAACGTGGATATGGCATCCCTTCTTTACCTCCCATCAGAACAGAAAAACAACATCCAGAGCGCAGGGCTCTTTACACAGGGCAAGCTAACTCCGCCCGCCCCTTTCACACCCATGAAAGGGAGTACGAGGAAGATCATCACATTCCTCGAGAACAACAAACAGCGCGGGAACCTTGCGTTTTTGCACCTGCCAGATATCATGATCACACATCGAGGCTAGGGCCTCAAACAAATGTCGCCTACCCCGACAAAGGGAAGCAACCCATTGAAATTTTAGACCATCAAGATCGAGGCAAACACATAGGCAAAACATTCAAGCCTCCTCAACAAAAGAGGGCAGACCCGGTTGACCCGACAGTCGCCAGACATGCCGCTCGCCAAGCTCGAATCACGCAGCTTGAGCAGGGTCATCAGGAGTTAGAGTATTTATACCGCTTGAATAAAGAGCGCATGCAGCACGAAGCGGATGAATTGCGCTATAAGCTACCTGAGAGGGTGCCAACCCCTCGCACCCACAGAGAAGAACAATATGAGAGGCACAATCCCTGGGTGCAAGACAGGTCTCCGCGACCTCGTCAAGTTTTGCCTCCGAGACCTTATAGACCCGAGAGGGAGGCCACTCCCCGAAACAATGATGGGTACCCCCAACGGGGACTCAATCAAGGTCATAGGTCTCGCCCAGGGACTCCTCAAGAAGTTTATGAGGAGTTCGAACCGAGAAATAGAACGGGCCGACACGCCCCATCAAGGCGGGAGGGCTGCCAATCGGCCACCTCCCCATAGGCCTCCAGTCTCCCTTGACCCACAACGAGAGCAAACCAAAGAAGAAGAAATAAAATCTTTCGATGCATACAAAGCGCTATTAGAGCGTTTGGAGTCTGTGGAGATAAAAGCTTACGGGCATCAAAAGCCCACACTACGTCAACTCCACAGTCATCCGGTGCATCCCTCGGTACCCATACCTCTTTACCCTGAACATTTCAAGTTGCCACAATTGGCAGTCTTTAAAGGTGAGGAGGATGCACAAGAACATGTCACGAGGTTCCTAAGTCAATGCTTCGGCATCCAAGACAATGATGCATTGTTGCTTAGAACTTTCATAACCACATTCGCGGGCCCTGCCTCGGATTGGTTTACACAATTGCCCAAACACAGTATCAACAACTTAGATCAACTAGTGGATGCATTTCTTGAACGCTTTGCTTTCAACACAAGGAAGAAGGCATCACTAAGTGATTTGGCCAGCCTCGAGCGAGTATGAGGAGGAAACAATAGCAGCATACGGGAACCGATGGAGGGCTTTGCTTTCCAGGCTACCCTACCGTCCCCCTATGTCTGATCTCACTCAGATGTTTGCACGAAGTTGCTTAAAATCAATCTCTGGGCTATTGCTGCTGCAGCAATACGACAGCTTAGAAGAAGCTTTGGCGCAAGCCAGAGTCATAGAAGAGATTAAAATAGGTGAAGGCACAATTGCCAAGCCTAAAAAGAAAGAGTGGAATAAAACCACTAAGACTGGGAATACGCAATCACAACCCGCAGCGGTTAATCAAGTTGCGATCAATGTTCCCAAGCCTGCGCAAGACACGCAGCCTCAAAAGGCCAATTACCAAGCAGTGCCTCCTAGTTATGAGAAAGATAATAAGAAACAGGAGCAGAATCGGCGAGCGTCGCCCTAGGCGACAATTCACCCCTTACACGGAGTCTAGGGACTCCTTATTTGACCGCTTGTCGGCGGCAAATTTAGTAACCCTTCCAGAGATCCCGACTATAGACCCTAACGCTCCTAAACCTAAGGGATATAGAGAGGAACTATACTGTAGATTTCATAGGCGAAGGGGACACGATTTGAATGGATGTTGGAAGTTCAAAGGACTAATCCAAGATTTAATCAAAAATAAAACATTGGCCGTGGACAACCCCATAGCGCCAAACAACCAACAAATGGGGGTATTCAAGGACCCCTTGCCTGCCCACGAGGCACAGGCAAAACCTCTCCAAGTTAATGAGGTGCGCCAGAACCTTCCCATGCAAGGATTTGTGGGAATGATCAGCATAGTGACGAGGAATAAAAAATACTCAACAGTTGCCCCTGGGGCAGCCACAAAGGAAGTTCCGACAACGTCACAGCCTCAACAACACCCTATACAGTCACCTCCGCCTAGACCAGAAATCACGATACGGAGCAAACTCACGTAGAGTTTGCGGACCACATCGGCTAGGCTGTCCATTTACGAGCTTATTCAACAATCAACACCTCACAGGGAAGCTCTTATGGACATTTTAAAAACCATCGAATTACAGCCCCAAGAAGCAAATTCTTTCAACAACTTCGTGGGACATGTAAAACGATGTATAGAGCCGGTCATCACCTTCAGAGAGGATGAAGTCAAAGCAATATCGAATGACGCGGCAGATCCACCCCTGCATGTTGTTGCGCGGATCAACGGGATCCCGTATAAGAGAGTGTTGGTAGATACTGGCTCGTCCAGTAATATTATTACCACTGCAGCCCTAAAACATTTGAAGCTGCCAGCCTCTCATATCACAGCCTCCACGTACACACTTGCGAGCTTTCAATGATGCAATATGCTCGACAGTCGGCACAGTTGTTCTACCTGTCCAGGTAGGACAAAAGACAACACCAACATTGTGCCATGTGTTAGAAGGCGAGATGGCCTACAATATACTGCTAGGGCGGCCTTGGATTCGGGACATGAAGTGTGTCCCTTCCATCGCTCACCAGTGCTTAAAGTATGCTTTTGAAGGAGAAATACATGTAGTCCCAATGGACCTGGAACCCTTCAAGTATTGCAATGCGGTACAACTAATGCCTCAGTCGACCCTCCCTTCAACACATTTGGATTTCCAGCTAAATCCATCTAAAAAGGGTCCAACACCGCAGGCACCATTGGTGACCAAAACAGCAACATCCCAGCCAGGTGAACCCTCATCATCTACTCCTTCATTACCAACGCCACCTGTCATGGCTACACAGAAGGACAAGGGAAAACAAATCATGGAAGAGGCTCAGCCCTTAGAAGAGGGGTTGCCAACAATTTCAATGATATCAATAGAGGAAATATCCAGCACAACGGAAGTTGAGACCCCAAACCTACCAAACATGGAATGGACTTAGGAAGGACTCCCGTTCCCTCCCTCCGAAGCATCAACAATCCCTGTTGAAATGGCTAGTACAGGCACTGGGGAGTACATAGTGCGAGAATGTTGTGGCAACGCCCGCATTAGAGTCAGTCCAGGATATGGGAAGACCTCGCCTTCCCATAGGAACAGTTGTTCCCCTAGGTCACCCACCCAACCAGACAAATTTTGTGTATGGGGGCCTTGATCATGGTCTTGAACCATGTAAGCAAAAGGAAGCAGACGAAGAACCTTTTGTTGAAAACATCAATTATCTGTCAAACCCGCAATTTGCCCTCAAATATCTCGGCCAATGCCATTGGCATGGATACGGGCTAGGCAGATATGAGCAAGGGATGCGTCTCCCTTGCCAACCAAGATATCAGATGCCATATGACAAGTCAGGAGTAGGGTTCAACCACCCCCTGCCCTTGGACATCTTGGTTGAAAATATGCAAGACCTAGAAATAGGCAACAAGGGGGGATTGGCACCGGATCTCTATGCCAACCCAAATACAGAATTTACATTGGGAGATTACCTCCCATGGTCACCAAACACCCTTGGTAATAGCGAGTAATCCCTCTCCTTTGCTAGAGAGAGGCGAAAGTTCGGATACTCATCCCCAAAGAGAATATCAATGGTGTCCGGACATCTTCTCGAAGCTGTTCCCCTTAGAGATTCCAGTTGAGTCAGTACAATGTCCAGAGAGTCAGGTCCCTCCACCCAAAGTGGAACAACCGCAATGGGACCAGATTAACGTACTGGAACAAGGAGAACCATCAACGTCGCAAGCAATAGTTGCTGAAGAGAATGAACATTTTTGGATCTCCGAAAGTGACTCAGAAGATGAGACTGAGATGGACTATCTCAGACATGCGCGACGACATTATCGCGCTTTAACTCATGAAGATCTAATGGGATAGATGGGCATAAGATTAGGGCATGAATGGTGGGTCGACCCAGCAGGGTGGGACCTGATCTTGGATCCATGGCTCCACATTCACGATGAGCACCGTCCACCTCGAGACCCTATCATAACAACAGTGTCGAGGGAAGACCCTGTCCTCCATTTGGCACATAGGGCCGATCCGTTCGTGCCCGTTCCCTTAGAGCCAGATCCAGAGCATAGGGAGCATCTAGAAGAATCGCGTTATCATGCCCGCGGTAATGGAGACCAAATTCATTCCATCCACATGATCTCCATTGATTTGACCGCACCCATCCGCAATCCGGCCGATCCAGCATGGTCATTGCATCTAGACATAGATGCCATCGACTGGGATCGCGTCAATTCACCTCTATCACCATCAGAGTACTGGCCTTTCGGTGAAATGCCTCATTTTACCCCAAGGACAACTCAGGATATTTTTCAAGCTGAAGAGGAACCTGAGGTTCCAAGCATAGATCTAAATTCAGCTAATGATATCCATTTGATCCCGACTCCACATCAGTTGGAGGACGGATCCCACATGTCAGTCGAGGAGACGACTGACGTAGACATCGACACGGATCCAATGAATCCATAGATTCTCAAGTGCGGGGTAAGTCTTTCCCCCGAAGAGCAAGCCGACTACATTACCCTTCTCAAAGAGAAGAAGGAGGTTTTTGCATGGTCGTACAAGGATATGCCGGGACTAGACCCGTAGCTAGTCACGCATAATTTAACGCTTGATCCGACAATCAAGCCTCGTAAAGCAAAAACTACGCAAAATGCACCCAACAGTGGCCTTGATGGTCAAAGATGAATTGCAAAAGCTGTTGGATGCACAGTTTGTCATCTGCGTGGATTATCCGCCATGGCTGTCCAACATGGTTCCCGTCAAGAAGCCCGACGGGAGGATTCGCATATGCACCGATTTTTGTGATTTGAATAAAGCGAGTCCTAAGGATGATTTCCCCTTGCCAAGCATCGACGCGTTAGTAGACGCTACAGCAGGACACGAAATGCTCTCCCTAATGGATGGTTTCTCAGGATACAATCAGATTCGTATCAATCCTGAAGACCAACTAAAAACGGCGTTCACAATGCCTTGGGGGACATTTTGTTATAAGGTCATGCCTTTTGGCCTTAAAAATGCTGGTGCCACCTACCAACGTGCCATGACGTATATCTTCCATGATTACATGCACAAAACTTTGGAAGATTACATGGATGATTTGTTAGCCAAGTCTCTCTTGCGCTCAAATCATATCGCTGACTTAGGCAAGATCCTCGATCGCCTCATGGAGCATAAAGTTAGACTAAACCCCAAGAAGTGCGTCTTCGGCGTCACATCTGGAAAACTCTTGGGTTTCATAGTCTCAAAACGAGGAATCGAGGTGGACCCAAAGAAAGTCAAGGCAATCCTTGAAATGGTTCCCCCAACTACAATCAAGCAGCTCAAGAGTCTGCAGGGAAAGGTCGCGTCGATTAAACGCTTCATAGCGCAATTATCTGACAAGTGCCGACCCATGAACAAATTATTGCACAAGGGGGTTACATTTCATTGGGATGACGAGTGCCGATCAGCCTTTGACGAGATCAAACAATACCTGGTTTCGTCGCCAATATTGGCACCACCTAGACCAGGAGTGCCGTTCTACTTATACATCTCAGCTACTGAGGTGGCACTGGGCGCCATGTTAGCCCAGAAGAATGAACTTCACAAAGAACAGGCTACATACTATCTTAGCCGCACCCTGGTTAGTTATGAACTTAACTATGCATACGTTGAGAAACTCGCTTGGCGGTGGTGTTTGCTACCAAAAAGCTACGCCACTACATGCTGAGCAACACTACGTATGTTGTGTCTAAGGAGAATCCATTGCGATACATGATGAGTCGTACTTATCATAGTAGTCGCACGGCGAAATGGATCATGTTGTTGACGGAATTTGACATAGAATTTATTGGACAAAAATCTATCAAAGGACGGGTCATAGCCGATCAACTAGCAAAGGCTCCTCTTGAAGACGATCAGCCTCCGGTCATAGAACTACCCGATGATGGGGTCTTCCATGTCTCGGAATCGCCGGATGCTTGATGAGCCCGAGTCACGAGCCGACATAACCCTATTCTTCGATGGTTCTAAGTGTGAGCAAGGTGGTGGTGCGGGAATTGTATTCTTCACACCGCGAGGGTGCTCCAATGCCCCTGTCATTTAAATTAAACTTCCCATGCACCAACAACAATGCGAGTATGAAGCCTTGCTCCTAGGTCTTCGGACAACAATCGCCATGAACATCAAAAGACTGAACATCTTTGGTGATTCGCTGTTAATAGTCAATCAAGTCAAAGGGGTATATCAATGCAAATGCCCGGTTTTGAAGGCTTATAAAGCCCTTGTGGACAAATTCTTGGCAAAACTTGAGTGGTATGACATCGAGGCACTCCCTCGATCATCGAACCATTTTGCGGACACAATGGCCTCCTTGGGGTCACTACTTCCGTAGGACCTTTCCGGTGATATGACAACCATTCAAGTCAAAACCTTATCGCAATCCGCGATGGAGCGTGCAAGCTCAGACTTGACGCCAGGAATCCACATGATCCAAATTGAACCACCCTCGGATAGGTTCTCTCGAATCCGAGATCGTCTGAAACATGCCAAGCGGGGGTCCTTGTTCTCCCCTACTCCCATTAGTAGCAACACAACACTATTCTTGCAGGTTCTATCCCATTCAGCATTTGCTAGGGATGAACTTCGGGAGGGATTGGCTGTTCATACTATCGAGGTTTCTGATCAACAGGACTGGTATTTACCCATCCGAGACTACCTCAAGTTAGGTAGTCTCCCACTTGATTTGACTCATGCCACAAAACGAGCACTCAAGCAAAAAGCGGCTAAGTATGTCTTGATAGGAGACATCTTGTATCGTCATAGCTATGAAGGAATCCTCCTTCGTTGCTTGGACCAGCAAGAGTCCACTTGGGCGATCGCCCAAGCGCACGATGGTACATGTGGTGGCCACTTCGAGTGGAATGGCCATCGCAAAGCACATTCTTTGCATGGGCTATTATTGGCCATCTTTAGAGCGAGATTGTTGCACCTATGTCAAGAAGTGCGTGAAGTGTCAACATCATGCCAATCTAATGCACGTACCTTCTCAGGCCTTGCAGACAGTCCAGTCCGCTTGGCCGTTCTCGCAATGGGGCTTTGATCTAATTGGAAAGATCTCCCCTGCATCGTCAGGCCGTCACACGTTTATCATAACGGCCACGAGTACTTCACCAAGTGGGTGGAAGCAATTCCGCTTACCTCTACGACAGGACCCCGCATTGTGGAGTTCATTTTGCATAACATCATATGTCGTTTTGGTATTCCATCCAAAATAGTCTCGGATAATGGGACACCTTTCAAGAACAAAGACGTGCGTGCTTTGACCACAAAGTACAAGATTCAAGCACAACTTTTCGACACCCTATTATCCACAGGCGAATGGGCAAGCAGAGGCGTCAAACAAAATGCTAGTTGCCATCCTTAAAAAGACCGTCGCAGACAGTCATAAGGATTGGCACATTCAAATCCCACTTGCCCTATGGGCCTATCGCACTAGCATTCGGACGCCCACTGGGGCCACTCCGTTTTCACTCGTGTATGGCTCCGAGGCAGTCATGCCTCTAGAGTTGGAGATTCCTTCCCTGCGCATATCAATGCATGAGTTCATCGATGATGATTATGCGCGGCAGGCCCGGTTAGACCAGCTTACGTTGCTTGACGAACGACGCGTTAATGCTCTCGAGCATTTACGCATTTATCAAGAGCGACTTAAGAAAGCTTACAACATGAAAGTTCACCTCAGGGACTTTCGCGTTGGTGATTTGGTTTTGAAGGAAAATCAACAAAATTCCAGTTTGCCATCCCACCTAAGGGACAAGTTTGCGGCCAATTGGTTAGGTCCGTATGTCATTGATAGCAAAATCGGACCCGGGACATACCGGCTAGCTTCTCTTGATGGTATCAAGGAAACAGAACCCTTGAATATCAGTCATTTGCGACCATTTCATATCTAAAGAGAGCCATATCCCAAAATGCTCCAAGGATTCTTGCAATCGCTTGGTCAAACCAAAATGCTCCAAGGATTATCACAATCGCTTGGTCATATCCCAAAATGCTCCAAGGATTCTTGCAATCGCTTGGTCAAACCAAAATGCTCCAAGGATTCTTGCAATGCTTGGTAAAAAAATGTAGGATTATCACAATGCTTGGTCATATCCCAAAATGCTCAAGGATTCTTGCAATCGCTTGGTCAAACCAAAATGCTCCAAGGATTCTTGCAATCGCTTGGTCAATCCCAAAATGCTCCAAGGATTCTTGCAATCGCTTGGTCAATCCCAAAATGCTCCAAGGATTCTTGCAATCGCTTGGTCAATCCCAAAACGCTCCAAGGATTTCCACAATCACTTGGTCAAAAATCATGAAAATTCAAAAACAACAAAAATCATCAAAAACAACAAAAATTTGCATCTCATTTCTAGGCATATTCAAATTCATCAATAGAGAGTTCTTCTCGCAATTCATCTTCATATTCACCAAAATCAATCCATCAAAAATACAAAAATACATAGCTGCATTCAAGCATCGCACCCATACATTGCACATTCATGGTCGTATAGGTCAAAAGGCACCATAGGCTGTCATGATTCTACTAGTCCATCTTGTTCCACATTGTTCCATCTTACAAAAACAGCAAAAACACCATTCATTTTACCACACTAGAGTCAGTGGTCTTTTAATGTATCAAGAGTTTTTCGTGATTCAGTCATCATTTTGCTCTTTTAGCAATGTAATGTATCAAGTCAAACAGATTTTACGAAGGTAGAGTTACACTTGCAATACACCTTGTTACGTAACATCCCAACACAAATTAAAACACATAAAAATTCCCGAGTTGTGTGAACGAAGGATGAAACCTGCACAGTAATCCAGGTTACCATAAGCGAAACGGTTATCTTGCTCATCCCCCTGTGCGAATGACCCCAAGAATGCTGAGAGTTGGCAAAAGGACAAGCATCCTCCCTACCCAATTCCCTAAGAATCCCAAAGTTGCAAAACATCAAAAATTTGCAAATGTCAAAGCTCCAAAATTTGACATCCTACAGTGCACATATCAAAAGGCACAAAGCATAGTGATTCTCGTCACTCCATATCCAAATCCCTTGCTCAAGAGAAAAGAAAAACAAATCAAAATAAACAGTGATTATTATCACTATAAAGAGCAAGTATCCCAATACAATTGAAGAAAAGAAGGGAGTTGACCTTGAATCCCTGGAACTCTCGACGATTCTGACAGGTCATGAGGCAAGCCTCAGTATCGGTTTGGTTGATAGCCTATCGGTCACTGGCGGTAAACTTCTCGCATGACGATATATCTGTCACATTAACTTGTGTACAGATCAATATTTGCATGTGGATGAGCTAGCTTATGGTATCCTGGATAACACCGTAGATTAATCTAACTACATACAACAAAGGAGTTAGTGGAGCTAATTAGGTGATCCTCAGTACAGATTCGGTTGAAAGCCCATCTGGCACTGGCGGTATCCTGACAAATACCACATAAATGAACTCAATCGCACACACAGGGATGTGAAATAGCTTGGTCAAAAACAAGTCCGATTCATACCTTGTTCAAAAGTCTTGTAAGATAAAATACAATCATGGCTAGTAAGTTAAAACCGTCTGAGTCTCGGAAAACCTTTGCTACATTTCTAAACCAACTGCGCTACTTTTCATCCTTACAATACCACCAAAAAATACAAAAAAGAAACACCACATTTGTACATAGCAAAATAATGGAGATCTAAAACAGTCTATGGTGCCATAGTCAAACATCACAAAGTTCATCCATCCATCTTATTTCTGCATATCACATGCCAATCAAAAACATTTGCATCCATCATGCATCCATCAAAATAAATCAACATACAACATCGGTAATTATCATACCATATGCATCCATCAATATAAAGTAGCATGCATCCACCAACATCAACCATTGTGCATAAAATCATGACATATACGCAAAGAAAGAAAATCAAAACAACAAAAACATCACAAAAAGCAACACAAAAACATAAGCAATAAATTGCCGGACACAAGTGCTCTTGCACTTAACCTCTTGGCATAGAAAATCGATGTCGGGGCCCAAATTGTCACCCTCCTACTTCCCCAAGAAGGCTACCATAGCTGGACCGCTCCACGGGAAGATGGGTTCTTGATGATTTCACCCCATTATGGCATCACCAAAAGGGTTAACACCCACCAAAAATAGGTCCAAATGTCGGGAAATTGCACGTGCTCAAATGGTAAAACATCCAAAGGCACCCTAACCTAAGTCATCTTGGGTCAAGCGACTCGTCGCTTTTCTCACGAAGGTCATTCCCTCATCGATTCGTCGCTTGAGGGGGTAGTCACACTTAGTCACCAATCAACAACCACACACCCAATCAAGGCAATGACATGCATTCAAAGAATCATTGACAAAGACAATCACGCTCCTGCTTGGGGCAGTAAACAAGCAATCATTAAGTTGATCAAATACTTGGCATTCCCGAAGCATGAACACAAGGTTTCCCCTGTGGATAAAAGGTTGCGCCGTTTGCCTAATCATGACTGATCAATGTCCAAGCTCAAGTCACACCTCACCAAAATAGGTTAACACTTGAAATCAAATTCCTTAGCTCGTCCGAAGAAAGGATTCAAGAATGCATGCCCTTTCCATACTTGGGGCATCAAAAGTTGGTTAGGTTACCAAGAAACCCTAATCATTAGTGCTTTGGTCCTCTATTTTTGCTCAGCGCTATGCCATGCACAACGCTTCCCAAAAAGGGGCATCTGTAGACACCAAAACAGCACCATTCCGATTAAGTGACTACAAACATTGATCGCATTGACATACACAGCTTTCAGGGCAGCCCTTAGAGGTCAAACAGTGGTCTTGGCCACTTGCACGACAGTTTAGAAGGTCAGAAAAAGAGCAAAGCAAAGCCTTGCTAAAACCTTCATCAAAGTCTTCAAGCCTTTAGTCCAAAACATTAAAACAAACTACTAAAATCCAAAGCAAAGTCTTCAAAAGCAAACAAGCCTCAACAAAAAGGGAACCTAGCCTTAGACGTCACGAAATCGCGACGTCGCGATTTCACGCGTCGCGAAATCGTGACACCTTTGGCCCCGAGGGGAGCCTCGGCCAAAGGTGTCGCGATATCGCGACACCTTTGGCCCCGAGGCTACCCTCGGCCAAAGGTGTCATGAAATCGCGACACCTTTGGCCCCGAGGAACCTCGGCCAAAGGTGTCGCGATATCGTGACACCTTTGGCCTCGAGGCTCCCCTCGGCCAAAGGTGTCACGATATCGCGACACCTTTGGCCTCGAGGGGAGCCTCGGCCAAAGGTGTCACGATATCGCGACACCTTTGGCCCCGAGGCTCCCCTCGGCCAAAGGTGTCACGATATCGCGACACCTTTGGCCTCGAGGCTCCCCTCGGCCAAAGGTGTCGCGATATCGCGACACCTTGGCTCGAGGGCTCGGCCAAAGGTGTCGCGATATCGCGACACCTTTGGCCCCAAGGGGAGGCTCTATCGAAGTGTCGCGATATCGCGACGTCGCGATATCGCGACACTTCGGCACTTTACGTCATCTTACGATAATTAAAGGCATACTTACGATAATCAAAGGCGGACTTTGACGTGGCCGCCGCATCCAAAGAATGACTGCCACGTGGCACCCTTACGTGCCCCTCTCCAAAGAGACCCCGTGGATCTGCGGAACGGTGGACTTTAATGAGACAAGCAGTTTCGAAACAAATCCGATCCGAGGCCACGCCTCATAACTTCTAATGTCAGTGCGAGCCATGTCTCATAATGACCTGATAAGGATCAAATCTGAGCGGCCCTTGCGGATTTAGGGTTTGACATTAATGCTCTAAGAGGCGAAAACCTCTATAAAAACTAGCTCGATGCGAAGTAAAAAAAAGAGGAAGCATTTTCTGAAACATAACGAAGTGCTGCAAAACCAGAGACTCGTTTATAGTCTTTCTGAACTCATTCTTCTGCACTCTCGATCCGACTGTGGATACGACAAACCACTAATTCGACGACAAGTCATTATCCTGGATTTTGAGCCAATTCCTAGTGGGTTGGCGTCAAAGTCGGATTTTAATAGGGCGGCCCGCTTGGGCACCCTACATATGTTCGTAGTGCTAATTTAATTCATGCTGTTTCGAATGGATTGAAATAGTTTACGTTTTGTTTATGCTATTTTCAAACATATTGAAGCAATAGTCTACGTTTTATCTTTTCGAATTTGTGTTGTTTTCGAACGTGTTAAAGTAGCAGTTTATGTTTTAAAGACAAGCGTTTTATTCATACATTTAATCAGCCTTTTACATGCATTTCTCATTGCTCTCTACAGTCAAACGTTCTGTCTTCTTGTTGCAGGTGCTATTAACAATTTACTGTTTCTTTTGCAGGAAGAACAACAGCAAGTAAGGACTCATCACCGCAAGCGGCGGCAACACTGTAGCCCACCCATTTTACATGTGGGCATGCGGAAAGAGATCATTATTCATCTGTTGTAACCGAAAACACGTAACTGAAGAGGCGTATTGTAACCGAGCGGAATCACATTAATAAAAAGGGTTGTGCTCCTATTTTTAATTTAATTCCATCCGTGTTATTTTATACATCAATCTAGTTCTGTTTTTATTGCATCTTAGTGTTTTTATTTCCGGAATCTCATGCTTTCACAAGCCTAAAAAGGAGAATATGAATTGGAAAGGTTGAAGGAGTTCCAAAGAAGATAAAAAAGACCTTAAGACATTCATAATCTTGAGAAGAAGATCTTGCCTGAAGTTAAAATTTGACAAGAAGACTTGAAGACATAAGAAGCTTACCAAATCCAAAAGATTTTAAGATTACCTTTCACAACAAGAAGGAATTATTTTAGAGATAAATATTTCTCCAAATATATAGTAGAAAGGAGAATATTATAAGATAAGAACAAGGCACTGAATCCTAGGCTCATGAAAGAAAGTTTGAGATCATAATTTTGGTGAAGAAAGAAGCTTTTTGGAAAGCTAACAAAAGTTATAGAACTCTATCTAAAGCAACAATCTTGGTGGACCTAAAAACCAATATCTACATCCTCTATAATAATATTTCAAAAAAAGGTAAGCAACTATTGGTGCAAGTCGATTCATTAATTGGATTAGTTATTAGATTTACTAAATTACCTTATATTGGATCAAAGTTACAAAGAGGAAAATTGAATTACAGTCTTCAAAAGTGTAGAAAAATTCCTTATAAGGTTCATTTTCACATTAGGAGTTGATTAGATTTTAAAGTTACAATTATCTATCAACTACCTATCTTCTCCTTTGGAAAAAGAGAAAAAGAAGACTAGATCCTACAACTTTGCTTGTAGTGAAATTTGCAAGGGTTCATTCTAGATTATGCTTGAAATGTTGCAGTGGAATTGTTAAGTGCATTTTTGAGAAATTAGTGGAGCAATAAGGTGAGATTATTGTTACCATTAAAAGTGCATCTATTAAGCACTAAAATAGTTGATTTTTAACTAGTTATTCTCAATTAGTTTGTGTTGTTAAAAGCATAAAATTTGTAGCACTTTTGTGATCAAAAGAAGCCACCACTACAAGAAAAAAGGTGGAGAAGAAAGCCACCATTGAAGTCCTTGAAGGAAGCCTCAAATTGAGACCTTGGAAGTCTAAAGATTCAAGGAGAATGTAAGGGTTTCATTTTAGTACAGAGTGTAGGAATCCCTATTTAAAAACAACATCTCATTAGCTTGGATTGACCATCATCCAAGGAAGAAGAAGCAAGAAGGATTACCTAAAAAATTCTTCATATTGGTGCAAGATCCAATTATTACAAAGCACCTCTTTTGTTCCTATGAAAGGACAAAATTATTTCTATTTATAGGGGGTAGTAAGGATGTCATATCAAACAGATTAAAGGGAAGAATTAAATTAAAGAGAAAATCTCACACATCCAAGAATCAAGGTGTTCAAAAACACCATTTTTCCTCATCCAATTCAGCCCTATAAGAAGCACGTCACCTGCAACATTGAAGACATTGAAAGAAGGCATTATTACTTGTTTTTATGTAGAAAAAATGGCAACATTTAGTGATAGGCTATCTATGTAAAAGGCCAATTAAAAGGGCTAACTATTGAATGTTACAAACAACATAATAAAAACATTATTTCCATCACTAAAGAAGGGCACAAATTTGAATAACACAAGCTTATACTAAGAGGGGGGGTGAACAGTATAAGACCTCTTTTTATTTTTTCCTTTATACTTCAAAACAGTAAAGCAATATACCCAAGGCAATATCAAAGCAATGCACAATATCATCCACAAAGTGACACCAATTTTAACGTGGTTCACCCAAAATGGTTGGGCTACATCCACAAAACTTTTCTCTAAAAGTTATCTCAAAGTTCTTTGGGAATCCTTCCCTATTACAATGTTTATGAGCCTCGGCTCAAAGGAGATACCTTCCCCTAATCAAAATTTATGAGCCTCTGCTCAAAGGAGATACCTTCCCCTCTACTCTGGAAATGATCCCTCAGAAGATCAACTGCCTCTACCTCTTGCTAGCACATGTAACTCCTTTCCAACGAAGACCTCCTGTTCTCAATGCTTAGCCTAAGAGACCTCTACCTTCTATGATCACGTACACAACAGCTCAACAACCTGTACCAAACATAGTCAGTTGATCTAGTACAAGTCTTCCTCTATTTGTCAGATCTGTCCAATGCTTAAGCTTGAACAAATCAATCCTCTGCACACAAGCCTTCTCAAAGACTTGCAAAATCTGTCCTCAGGTTCTTCTCAAAGAACCAGTGCACCTTTGTCCTCAAGTTCTCTGATAGAACTATCAAACTCAGCTCACAAGTCCTCTGCTAGGACCTATCCAAATTTACTCACAAGTCCCCACCGAAACCTATCCAAAACTGCTCACAAGTCCCCACCAAAACTTGTCCAAGACTGCTCACAAGTCCCCACCGAAACCTGTCCAAAACTCAACAAGCTCACCAAGAAAAAAACTTTCTTAGTAGGAAATCACAAGGTGAATTTTTAGAGACCCAATGTGATTTGTCAAACTCATAGAAGCATAAAGAGAATTGTTAGAGACTCAATATGTTCTATACTCAACTCCCAATCTCAAAACTCAACTCAAATCAACTCAGCTCAAACTCAATCTCAAATCTAAAAACTCAACTCAATATCTGAAATGGATAGGATAGACTTTCTTTCAAGAACATGAAACCCCAAAAATTGCCAACTATGCAAATAATCACATAACAATGATACTCATGTTGTTTTCACCATCAATTAGGGCTTTAACAACAATGCTCATCAAAAAAGGTTCAATCAACACCATTCAGCTCAAAACACAACCTTGAAGCATTTCACAATCAACATTAGAAAAGGAAACAAGTAGAACTCCTTTTCTCTCCAATATTGTTTGAACAAAAAGCATCCACCAACTCAAATCACAATAGCACAAAACAACTTTTCAAATCATCAACAAAGGAGTAAGCCCAACACTTTAACCAAGTAAAGAATAGCTTGATTATTACCAATTTAATGAAAGCAAATGTCAATCTCAAAGCTGCCCGCTTAAGGTTTCACAACTTCACACAAGAAGCAATTTTAACCTTAAAACATCATGCTTTCATTTCCATAATCAACCAAAAGCACTCTCAACATTACAAGAAAAATTTATCCCTTATACACCTTATTTCTCCCTTATAGTCTTATCAAAAATAAAATTTATCTCTCATAAGAATGCAATAAGATATTTCAAACAACACCTTCAAAAGAATATTTTATCAAAATAAAACAAGCTTTAAACTCCTTATAACTCCTAAGTTGTTTTTCCCTCTAATAAACTTCCTCCATCCACAAAATACACTTAGCAAAAATTAATTTCGAAAATACCTTGGCCAACATCAAAAATCGTGCTATGGAGAAATTGCACACGAATTCTAACACCACCCGCTGTGTCCACTTCACGATGAAAAACCCTTTCACGTTATTCGAACGTGGAACCTCCTATTCGAGTAGCGCGCCAACAGCCTAGCTGCTACTGGTGCGCCAAAGGCGCCCGGTGAGGTTTAAACCTCACACTGTTAGCCTTGTTCCTTCTATTCCAGGGATTAAATAAAACAACAGTGCCTCCCTTTCTTCTAACGTGAACACAAAGACGAAAACCTTACGACGGATTTACGACAAACGGCGAGTACAAAAAAATGAACAGTGGATCATGAAATCACAGCGAGGAAGAAATCAAACAATAGATCACGAATTCATAGCGAGAAAATCTTTTCAAAATGCGTATGGGATAATTCTTGATTTTCATCGAGGGAGATTTATGCATTTTTACCATAAGCTCTTGACGTCGGCAAGGAGTTTAACACGTCGACGGAGGTCTTGGCTAGCACCCACAATCTTAAAACATAGTGCCCACATAGTTAAGACATTTGCGCCATGGGTTAGGAGAACCCATTGCAAACAATAATTTAATATTTATTTAAAAATAATTAAAGGGAACCTTAACAAGGTTTTTAATTATTTAAATAAATACTTCCTCTTGGACCCAAATGCATTAAACTAATGCATCCACCTATAATATTTAAACCTACCAACTTGGGGTTTACAAAAGACCTTTGAAACTGTCATGCCATAACCTTCATCAAAACAAATTATTTGACATCAAATCAAATTCCTTCAAGAGCTTCTTGAAATCAATGACAACTTATACACTTGAGCAAAGGCAATGTACCGAAAGTACCCAAAATTGCCAACAATCTCCCCCTTTGTCATTGATGGCAAACCTTTACTGAAAACACTTCTCAAGAGCCAAAACTAAAACCAAATGTGCTAACAACTGACCAACTATGCCCACAACTGAGAATCTTCCTTTGAATTTTTGCTCCCCCCGACTTGAAGCTCTCCTCTTCACTTTGAAGCTCCCCCCTTACTCATATCTCTCCCCCTTTGTCATCAATGGCAAAGGGTCACCTTTGGGGCTCGGGACTAAGAATGAGCCTCTTAGCTTAGTCCCTCCCCCACCTCCCCGATGAGGTGATTAATTCTGGGGTGGGAGTAAAACTCCCATTAGGCACTGATCATCATTAGTGTCTATAACTTCCTTGTCGAACCTTCTCTTGAACTCTTTGTCCATATTCCTGTTCTTGTCACTATTCTTGTTCTTGTTCTCATCCCTGTTCTTGTCCATGCCTTGATCCTTGGACCTGATCATGCCATTGTTCCTGTTCCTGTATTCTAGAAATTCAGCTCTGCACTGTCTGGATATGTGACCTTCATTGTTGCACTTAAAACACCTAACAAAGTTGTTTCTCTGAGGTAAACTTGATCTTTGAATCCACTTGTTCTGACCAAACCTGTTCTGACCAAACCTGTTCTGGCCAAACCTGTTCTGACCAAACCTGTTCTGACCAAACCTGTTCTGACCAAACCTATTTTGGCCAAACATATTCTGACCAAACTTGTTCTGACCAAACCTATTCTGACCAAACCTGTTCTGGCAAAACCTATTTTGACCAAACTTGTTCTGACCAAACATGTTCTGACCAAACCTGTTCTGACCAAACCTATTATGACTAATCCTTTTCCTATTATTAGCCTTGCAAAAAATTTCCTTATGCCCAAACTATTTACAAGAGTAGCAATACCCTTGAAAGAAATTGCCACTTCTAAAATTTTCATTTACCTTCTTCACTTGAGCCATGCAATGTGAAGCCATGTGACCAAACCTGTGACAAGCAAAACATCTGCCTTGAAACTTTCCTTTATTTGACCTCTTGGGTCCTAAAAACTTCTTCTTCTCATTCTGAATTCTATTTTTTGTTTCTGTGCATCTATCACTCAAGGACTCCTTTTCTGAAATACTTTCCTCATCATAACTCTCTTCCTTTTGGAGTCTCTTACTAGACTCTCCAACTTGTTCCTTGTGTGGCTTAACAAAACCAAGGCCTATTTTATATGTTGTCTTTATTTGACCTTTTATGAGTGACTTAACCTTTTTGGATCTATCTTGAAACCTGTAAAGCTTATCCTTGTACTATTTAGTTTCCTCTTTAAAAGAAGCCATTTTCTGTTTCAACTCGCTATACTCAAGAACCTTAGACTCTAACTCATCCTTGAGTTCTTGTGTCTTAGCTATAGAGAAGTCAAGACTTTCTATAAGCTCATCTCTTTCCATGCAACATTCATCTAACTTATCCTTGAGTCTAGCATTCTTCTTTCTTTCCTTTTTCAAAGCACTAAGAGCACTAATAAGTTCACCTTCAAGATCTACTTCACCTTCCTCTATATCTTCCTATATTTGTTTTTTTTTTTAATCATCAAAGCCTTTTTCAGATTTCTTATCACTAAAGGTGCTACCCTTTTCAAAAACCATAAATGCATCTTCATTATAGTTTTCTGAAGCATCCTCATACATACTAGAAACCAAATCATTATTTGTGCAATCATCCTCAAGGTGACCAAAGTTTCCACATCTAAGACATTTCATGATAATGAATCTATGTTTTGGTTCTTTCTCTTTTTCTGATATGAACAACATCTCATTTTCATCATCACTTGAAGAACTTTCACTATCACTACTAGAACACTTACTTGATTTTTCTAGGTAGAAACTCTTCTTGTGCTTGTGAGAATACCTCTTTCCTTGATTGTTGTTCTCATATTTGTTCTTCCTGTGATGCTTGTGCTTTTCAGAATCCTTGCTCTTAGAATCCTGTTTATCTTCATCACTTTCATTCTTGGGAACAGTACAGTCAGTAGCATAATGACCAAACTTTTCACAATTGAAACATCTTATATTTTTCATACTTTTGTGCTTTCTATAGAACTTGCCTTTCTTACTATAATATGCCTCTTCATCACTAGAAGACTCATCACTATCTTGAAGTTGTTTACCCTTGGATTTCTTGGTAGCCTTGAAAGTTGCCTCTTTCTTGACATCAACCTTCACTTGAGTTCTCAACTCAAATGCTGCAAGTATACTATGGAGCTCATCCTTTTTCAACTTATCCAAATATTTAGCTTCCTCAATAGCAGAAATCTTTTCACTAAATCTATTAGGAAGAGATATTAAAATCTTATCACAAACATCATTTTCAGCAAGCTCAAGACCTAAGTCTTTCATGGAGTTAACAACCTCATCCATACGGAGCATGTAGTCACTAATATTTTCATCATCATTCATATTGAGTTGTTCAAACATACCTTTGAAGTGTCTCAACTTGGCCTTCCTGACATTTGTATCACCTGTGTGAACCACCTTCAACTGTTTCCACATTTCACTAGTTGTCTTGTAGTGAATCACTTTGGTGAGATCTGCTTTCTATAAGCCTTTCAGGATTGCATTCATTGCATTTGAATTGCTATGATGTAGGAGCATTTCTTCTTTAGTAATAGGACCATGTTCAGGAATAGTGTACTCATCTTCAATAAATTCCCAAACCTCATTCCCAAGTGCCATTAGATGAACCTTCATCCTTGCACTCCAAAGACCAAAATCTGACCCATCAAGAATAGGTGCTACATTGCCACTTGAATGATCCATTGTGTTCTTTACTAGCTTTTCCTTCAAGTTGTTAAACTTTCTAAAGGCACCTGCTTCGATACCAATTGAAGAACACAAGCTTATACTGAGAGGGGGGTGAACAGTATAAGACCTCTTTTTATTTTTTCCATTATACTTCAAAATAGTAAAGTAATATAACCAAAGCAATATCAAAGCAATGCACAATATCATCCACAAAGTGACACCAAGTTTAACATGGTTCACCCAAAATGGCTGGGCTACGTCCACAAAACTTTTCTCTAAAAGTTATCTCAAAGTTCTTTGGGAATCCTTCCCTATTACAATGTTTAGCCCAAAGGAGATACCTTCCCATAATCAAAATTTATGAGCCTATTCTCAAAGGAGATACCTTCCCCTCTACTCTGGAAATGATCCCTCAGAATATCAACTGCCTTTACCTCTTGCCAGCACGTGGAACTCCTTTCCACCGAAGACCTCTTGTCCTCAATGCTTAGCCTAAGAGACCTCTACCTTCTATGATCATGTCCACAATAGCTCAACAACCTATACCAAACATAGTCAGTCGGTCTAGTACAAGTCTTCCTCTATCTGTCAAATCTGTCCAATGCTTAAGCTTGAACAAATCAATCCTTTGCACACAAGCCTTCTCAAAGACTTGCCAAATTTGTCCTCAGGTTCTTCTCAAAGAACCAGTGCACCTTTGTCCTCAAGTTCTCTGATAGAACTATCAAACTCAGCTCACAAGTCCTCTGCTAGGACCTATCCAAATCTGCTCACAAGTCCCCATCGAAACTCTGTCCAAAACTGCTCACAAGTCCCCACCGAAACCTGTCCAAGACTGCTCACAAGTCCCCATCGAAACCTGTCCAAAACTCAAGCAAGCTCACCAAGAAAAAAACTTTCTTAGTAGGAAATCACAAGGTGAATTGTTAGAGACCCAATGTGATTTTTCAAACTCATAGAAGCATAAAGAGAATTGTTAGAGACTCAATATGTTCTCTACTCAACTCCCAATCTCAAAACTCAACTCAAATCAACTCAGCTCAAACTCAATCTCAAATCTAAAAACTCAACTCAATATCTAAAATGGATAGGATAGAATTTCTTTCAAGAACATGAAACCTCAACAATTGCCAACTATGCAAAGAATAACATAACAATGATACTCATGTTGTTTTCACCATCAATTAGGGCTTCAACAACAATGCTCATCAAACAAGGTTCAATCAACACCATTCAGCTCAAAACACAACCTTGAAGCATTTCACAATCAACATTAGAAAAGGAAACAAGTAGAACTCCTTTTCTCTCCAATATTGTTTGAACAAAAAGCATCCACCAACTCAAATCACAATAGCACAAAACAACTTTTCAAATCATCAACAAAGGAGTAAGCCCAACACTTTAACCAAGTAAATAATAGCTTGATTATTACCAATTTAATGAAAGAAAATGTCAATCTCAAAGCTGCCCACTTAAGGTTTCACAACTTCACACAAGAAGCAATTTTAACCTTAAAACATCATGCTTTCATTTCCATAATCAACCAAAAGCACTCTCAACATTACAAGAAAAATTTATCCCTTATACACCTTATTTCTCCCTTATAGTCTTATCAAAAATAAAATTTATCTCTCATAAGAATGCAATAAGATATTTCAAACAACACCTTCAAAAGAATCTTTTATCAAAATAAAACAAGCTTTAAACTCCTTATAACTCCTAAGCTATTTTTCCCTCTAATAAACTTCCTCCATCCGCAAAATACACTTAGCAAAAATTAATTTCAAAAATACCTTGGCCAACATCAAAAATCATGCTATGGAGAAATTGCGCACAAATTCTAACACCACCCACTGCGTCCACTTCACGATGAAAAACCCTTTCATGTTATTCGAACGTGGAACCTCCTGTTCGAGTAGCACGCCAACAACCTAGCAGCTATCGGTGTGCCAAAGGCACCCGGTGAGGTTTAAACCTCATGCTATTAGCCTTGTTCCTTCTACGCCAGGGATTAAATAAAACAACAGTGTTTCCCTTTCTTCTGACATGAACACGAATACGAAAACCTTATGACGGATTTACGACAAACGGCGAGTACAAAAAATGAACAACGGATCACGAAATCACAGCAAGGAAGAAACCGAACAGCAGATCACGAATTCACAGTGAGCAACTCTTTTCAAAATGCGTATGGGATAATTATTGATTTTCATCGAGGGAGATTTATATGCATTTTTACCATAAGCTCTTGACGTCGACGAGGAGTTTAACACGTCGACGGAGGTCTTGGCTAGCGCCCACAATCTTAAAACATAGCGCCCACATAGTTAAGACATTTGTGCCATGGGTTAGGAGAACCCATTGCAAACAATAATTTAATATTTATTTAAAAATAATTAAAGGGAACCTTAACAAGGTTTTTAATTATTTAAATAAATACTTTCTCCTGGACCCAAATGAATTAAACTAATGCATCCACTTGTAATATTTAAACCTGCCAACTTGGGGTTTACAAAAGACCTTTGAAACTATCATGTCGTAACCTTCATCAAAATAAATTATTTGACATCAAATCAAATTCCTTCAAGAGCTTCTTGACATCAATGACAACTTATACACTTGAGCAAAGGCAATGTACCCAAAGTACCCAAAATTTCCAACAAAATTGGCATACAAAACCTACAAAAAGGTAAATATAAAGTAGCTATAACTAGGGCATCTATTGAAGAAAACATCCACCAAAAAGGAGCTCAAAAGTGTGCCATATAATCATGGAGCAATCTAGCTATAGCCATCCATAATCCTCACCAAGACAACATGCAAAAGGAAGCTTGCATCTCAAGAAATATAGCAAGGTCATGTAGGATGTAAATATAAAGGAATAATTAGGGTTGCAAGCTCATATTTGAAGTTTTAGAAATAAGGCTTATATGCACAAGCCTTGAGAGCCACTTGGCACAAATTTGCGAAGTATCCCAATGTTCATGAAGACCCAATTGCTCACCTAAAATGGAGTTACATACATTTGGAGGGAGTTAAGAATATTTAGAGGTTACCACCAACCTCATCATTTCCAAAGGTACATTGAAGACACCTACCTTGTAACGCTTCAAGTGACACTTATCATGACTTGCAAGAAGTTCATCATATTTAAGGCACCTATATTAGAAAATGAGGTAGAACAAATTCAAAAAGGAATTCAAGCATATATGCATTAAATCTCACTTATGGGAGAAATGCTAATTCAAGCCATACACCATTCAAAAGTGTAAGAGAGAATTTAAGACACTGTCATAAAATCAACAAAACCAAAGCTTATATTTGGAGGAGGTTTGTCATAAGTAAAGCACGTTTCAAGGAGTTTTTGGTGCCATTTGTGGAAGAGGAGTGCCATACTAGGAGGAAACCAACATCGATCAAAGAGGGCTTTGATTGCACGTGTGTGCTATACTCCACAAAGCTACAAATACACCACCTCACAATATTAAAATATTATTAAGGTAAAGGTTGATTTTATTATTTGCTTGCTTTAAACCAAAGGTTTTTGGATTTATAAGGGTACATTATATCTACTATTGTAATATTCTGCATTAGTGGTTTATTAAGCAAGCATATTTTAGGATTATTAATATTTGCAAAAGGTAACCTAGGAGGAATAAGGGTTATTACTAAAATTTAAATTATTTGTAAATATTATTTTTTAATTTTTTGAAATTTGAGACTAAATAAATCCAACATTAGTTATAAATTTGAGACAACAAAGAAACTCATGATGTTGAAAAAACTTGTGATGGTAAGGAAATTCTTGATGGTAAAGTAATTCATGACAACAAAGAAACACAAGGTGGTAAGTAAATACATGATGGTGAGGAAATAAATGCTAGAAAATAAATACACAATGATGAGGAAATACATGATGACAAAATTCATGATGTCAAAGCTAGAAATATACAAAATACCTACATGTTTAGTGACCTTGCTAGCAAAGAAATATTCATAGAAGATAGCAATGAAATTAAAGTCTCATCACCAAAAATTGAGTGTATGTATAGTCCTCCAAAGGATTGAAGTCTAAATGAAGATCAATTTTAGTGGTGGCAGATATTATTTTTTACAATAAAGGAAGATATGCAAGTGGAGGTATGACAAGAAAACTAGAACTAGATCGAAGAGAACATTTGTGCAAATGGTGAGAGTGACTAGATGTGAGAAGGATAAGAATCAAGCACAAGGGTAACTATAAAGGAATGTGCTTGAAAGACTAGAATTGGTGCTTGATTTATTCATAAAGGAGATCACAAAGTGAAAGTGTAGTAGGTAGTGGTCGATTATTGTTCACATAATGTTCATCAAAAGAATATTTTTTGTGTGGTGAGGAATACTATGAATAAATTTGATAATAAATAGATATGGTTATAGTAGCAACAGGCAAGCAAACATGTCTAAAATTCATAAGATATGGGAAGGAAGAAGCTGAAAGCCATATTGGGACATGAGACAACATGGAAAGAAAATGGTGTGATAGATTGAGAGGAGAACCACCATTATTATTGAGCCTAAATATTTATGAACATGTTTCACCACAGTGCATGGGATTTTACAAAAATAATTAGAGGAATCAAGGTGGTAGGGAGAGCTTCGAGAAAGTACTATTGTTAAAAATTGGGCTAGTCACCATAGCTTTGATTTTTGCAAACTAGATGTGCCTTTGGACCCGCTGCATGTAAATTTTGTTGCTTTGAGATTGTTTGGTAGAATAGACTAAAAAGAGAGATTGTGAGATTCATTTTTCTTAGAGTCTTCCCATAGATTTGTAGGAAAAAATCGTGAAGATAAGGACTCAACATTTGTTACACTACTTTGACAAATCAAGTAGTGAAGTTCATCAAAGAGATCTAGAAAATTTTACTATTGCCTAAAGTTTCTTTTATTGTAGGGAATTAATTCTGAGATGATTGGGACACCTCCTACAATAGAAATCTAGGATATTTCAACTTCATTTCTCTAAGGTTGGTGTGCCTTCATGCTGCAAAGATTATTTGCTATAAGAGAGGAATACTACAAAAGAGACTCTACAAGAAAGAGTCATGGTGAATTTCAGAGATTGAATATATCCATTGATTTATTCAAATTCAAAGAATAAAATGACATAGAAGCCTTGATTTTAAAAAATGCCACAAAAGCCTTGATCTAAATAAAATGCCATAGAAGCCTTGATCTTGATAAATATTCCAAAAGAGTGTACCTAATTTAGAAGCAGATTTAGAATTTAGTACTAATAACTTGTTTTAGCGAAAGGAGATTCAGTGAGTTGGAAAAATTACTACAATAAAGTTAGAAAGAGTATCTTCTTTAGAATCAATCCAACACTTGAAGCATAATTTAAGGTGAAGATATTAGGTGAAGATCTCATTGAAGAAACTTCCATTCTTGGAAGAACGAGAAGGACTGGGAGAGTCATGTTCAAATTCAAAAGCAAAATAATCAAGAGATCCAATAAGGGCATATCAATTCCAAAAGTTGTAACATAGAAGTTGAAGAATAAGGTCTCAAGGAAGACCAAAGAAGCTAAAAAATCAAAGACCTTGGAGAGGTCTCAAGAAGAATCCAAAAAAAGGCTTCAAGAGCCTTCCTGAAGAAATCAATAAAGGAGTTCCTATGAGAAATCATTGGATAAATTATCCATCAAGGAGAAGTTTCTAATAAAGAGGAAGATTTGGGAAAATTATCACCATCTAAAAATAAGCCAAAAATGCAGAAGACAAATTGGCAAGGAGTGCCAAAGAAGATACAAAAGACCTCAAGACATTTGATGAGGCCTAGAAATGCCTCAATCATAACATGTTTTGAACACTGAAATTGCCTACAAACTCTTATGTTTAATATAATATGCTAGTTAAGTTAATTCAATATGTTGTGTATTAACTATTTGCATGATAAATGTATCTGAAATACTATATTCTAATTTTTATAGCTTTTTGCATAAGTTTTATGTTGTTTTGTTATGACTTGCTAAATGAGATATGCTTAGGTTGATAGCAACATTTCACTAATCATGTTTTGATATGTCTCAAGCATTTATTTGACCTAAATCTAGCAACAGTGCAAGTAAACTGTTATTGTGCAACAAAAACTGGTTTTTCCCATGTAAATTCCAGCCAGCTGCCAATGAATGGCAAGGCATAGAATTCGCATATGGAAAGAGATGAAGACCATTGGAATCCGATCCTGAGAAATAACCCACATGAGAAATGCAGAGAAAATCATTTAAAGAGCACACATTTTTTCATTCTGAAGTATCTTCGGAATGAACATATATCTTCGAAATGAGAAAACACAGCGTCTTCGGAATGAGCGGATCTTCGGAATGAGAATTGCAGTCTTTGGAATGAGCCACTTATCTTCGAAATGAAAATAGAATGTGCTTTTTGACTTGCTGACCAATTTTTGACGTTGGAAAAATGGAAATAAAGATTGAAAAGGGTAAGGGAAAATATCTCCCATCTGAATTTACCGTCCTTGCCGACCAAAACCACCATTTATGGAAAGATCAAGTTTGATCTTCTTCTAGGATAAAACCAGGAATTGTTGTAGCATAATAAGATTAGATCTTTTGAGATATTCTCAGTTGTCAGTATATCTTAGGACATCTATAAATATTGCTCCCGTTCAGGTTGAGCTAAGTAGAGGATAGAGAAAGCAGAGAGTAGAGAAATATAGGATAAAATAGACAATAATAAGAAAAGTGACTGTTACAGTCCTGTAACAGGTTTTTAGCAGAATTATTGTAATCATGTGCTTGAATCAATAAAGTGTACTATTTCTATTTCATATTTCTTGTAAATGAGTGTGAGTAAGATATAGAGAGAGAGACTCATACCTTCTTTTGGACAAGGAGGTTGGCCACTTCTAGACCTAGGAGGAGGACTAACAACAGGTTTTTATTCTGATTTTGCTGTAGTAGAATGAGTTGTAGAACTTGTCATTTCATTCCTTTGTAAACAACTAATGGTATTTGCAATATTAGCTTATTTTATGTTTAGATTAATCTTGTGATTAATGGTTTGGTTGTAATCTCCACTTTCAGCAAAGCTTTCAATTTATTATAGACTGTCATTTCCAAAATTTACTATTTTTTGTAATTTCCTGCATTTTATGTTTTGCTGTCAACCCCTGCACAAAATATTGACAACCTTCTATTACAGAGCCTTGAAAGGGTTTCATTTCTATGCTATAATTAGGTTTCCATTGCTGCAAAAGTAAATAGACTTCCTTTATACAATTATAATCAGACTTCTAATTCTGCAACTATTATTTCTGCAACATAATTAGGTCTCATTCTGCAATTGTAATTAGGATTTCATTTCTACAGTTAATGATTAGTTTCCATTTCTGCAACTTAGATTAAGGTTTAATTTATGCAATTTAGATATAGGAATGTCCTAAATCCCCCACACAATCGGTTTCATCAATAAGACCTGTTGCTCCAGATTGACCTAAGTTATAACCCTGTTCACCCCTTCTTTTGCAGATAGCCTTGTACACTACCATGGATTGAAAAATTCAATGAGAATAAATGATGTGTATAATGACTACTCATAATTTTGGTGTCGTTTCCATGGAATTATGTTTCTAGAAGGTGACAACAGTCCAATAGCTGTTAATTAGACTGAGCTGTGAAGATTAAGGATAAAATCTGAATAGAACAGCTGGTTAAAGCAACAACTATTGACCTATAATTTATGTCATTTAAGAGTAAACATGAATGAGTAAGTCTAGGGATGAAAAATTTAGAATTACCCAAAAGGATCCCTGGCTTGTTCCATTAAGAATATCTTCACGCCTAAGGGGTGAATCACCTGTGTTTGAATTACCAGAAAGATTGAAAGAAAAATCACCAGTCTCACCATCATTAGAAAATTTTGAGAAAGAAAAATCACTAGTCTCACCATCATTAGAACATTATGAGAAAGAAAAATCACCAGTCTCATCATCATTAGAACATCCTAATAAAGAAGAATCATCAGACTCATTATCAACAGAGGATCTTGGACCTATTGAGAGAGAAATTTGGATAGGTTTAACTAAGGAACTAGAAACTATGGCAGAGGGAGGCAATCTAGATAGATATGGCCAACATGCCTATGTCCATAATGAAGGATATGATCAGGATATGCCCCAACATTCCAAAAAATTTGAATATCCTATCCGTTTGAATCCAACACAAAAAATTCCCATGAAAACCATTTCACCTTCAGTACTTCCAACCTTTCGAGGTGTTGTATCTGAAGATCCTGATCAGTTTTTGTTTGAATTCAAAGTAGTGTGTCAAACCTATGATTATGTAAATGACAATAAAAAACTTAAGGTTTTTCCCTCAACACTCAAGGACTCAGCTTTTAAAACTTGCAAATTTTAAAACTGATATTGTAGTGCAATTAAACACAACTTTGGGGGAAATGTCTGCAAAAGCAAAAAACATAGAACCTTTGGAAATTTATTGCCCAAGATGTAGAAATAAAAATGCTTTGTAGAAATTTCCTTTAAATAAAACATCTATCTCAGCCATTTGTAGTATATGTTCAAAGAAGCATTCAACTGATAAATGTCACCTGCTACCACAACTAAAAACTGTGTTAGAAAATCAGATTGAGGAACTCAACTATGTTGGACCAAAAAAAGGGATAAATTTCTCTTAATACCAAAATCACCCTCATTTTCCTACAAATTGGGGGTATAATCCTTGGACTATGCCTTGGGGACAATCAGAACCACCCCAATGTCCTTGGAATTATCCTCAATGGACAAATTTCCAAGAATGGCCACAAACAAATTGGAGTAATTAAGCTTGGAATCAGAATTAGAATAAACCATCATGGAATCAAAATAACCTATATTGGAATCAGAATTAGACTAATCCACATTGGATACAAAATCAACCATAGTGGAATCAACAATACCAGTCCTATCCAAAGCAGCAAAGAAATCAAGGTCAAAATCAGCATTTACTGCTTGCACCTAATCAAAGTTTTCAAGAAAAATAGAACCAACCACAACAAACACAATAGGTGAAACAACCTCAACTTATATCTCAATCAGTCACTAATCCAAACAGCATGAGACAGGCATCCCCTGTCTATGTGGCTGAAGTTGAGGAAAATGTTGAAATAAATATTATTGATTGTAGTAACATCCAACTTCGTTCAGGAAAATTTATACCTAAACCTGCTCCAATTAAAATTAAGTAAAATGAAGAGCAAGAACCTTTGGAACCAGTTAAACCAACAATAGAGAAATAAGAAGAAAAAATAGAACCACAGGCAGAACAATTACCTTCATCAAAGATAATTCCATATCCTGAAAGATTCAATACCACAACAAAAAATTTTGAGTCAGACCTGGTCAAAGAACTTAAAAAGTTAACTATATCATTGCCCTTATTGCAAGCCATTAAGGATATACCAATGATTAAAAGTACTGTCTGATATTTGTGCATTAAAAGAGTAGGAAGAAAAAAGAAAGCATTTCCTAAGACTGATCAGGTTGAAGGAAAGATAGTTGATCTCTTGTCTGAAAAACTAGTACCTCCAAAGTATAATGACCCAGGAAGTCCAGTTATCATAGTTACCATAGGTTCAATACCAATATCAAATGTCTTAGTAGATATAGGAGCTACAATAAATGTCATGATGAAGGATATAATGAAACAATTACAGCTCAAACATCTCAGCCCCGCATTTACAGTTTTAGAAATGTCTGATAGGTCAGTTGCAAAACCTGAAGCTATCATTGAAGATGTTCCTATAGAAGTTTCTTCTTGGGAATTCCCTACAGATTTTTTGGTTTTACAGCCAAGAAATTCAACACATGGATATCCCATCATTTTGGGAAGACCTTGGCTTGTAACTGTAGCAGCCTTCATAGACTGTAGATCTAGAAAAATGACTATTTTAAATGGTATTGATCTAAAATAGATCTCTTTGTATCCTCTTGCAAGACCTTCCAGCAATTTTTTAGGTTAGTTATGGTTTCCTAATTTAGATGAAGAATCAGAGGAGGTTATTTCCACACTAGCCACCTTGGTAGTAAGAGAACACACAGAAGACCTCCAAGACACATAAAATTTAGAAAATGAAAATATCCTAATGAATGTTCTGCATGAATAAAGGTTAGAAGAGGAAACAATAAATATTCAGTCGATTGTTAAGGAATGAGGAGAACCAAAATTTTGAAGGTGAACCATCTGTACTATCATAGGAAAACTCTATTTCACTACCACATGGGTGGCACCATCACCTGATTTTTCCATCTCACTGTTCCATACAAGAATGCTTCCATCAGGAAGTAATGAAACATAAACCTCTTATTTCCTCCCATATCATTAGTGTCCTCTTAATTCTCTAATCACCAAGTATGAAGAAGTGAATTTAGTCCTTCCAAATACAAAACAAATAGAAGTCCAGCCAGACAAATTTTTGAATATTTATAGCTGGCTTACTAGGGAAGAGGAAGAGAAATTGATAGTTGTCTTGCAGAAGCATGTTCATGCTTTTGCTTAGGACTATAAAGATATGTTAGGAGTTCACCCTGATATATGCACCCACAAAATTTATACTGAAGAATTCAAGCCAGTAAGACAACCCTAGAGAATACTTAATCCTGCCCTAAGGGATATTGTAAAGGAAGAAATTGAAAAACTTCTGGAGGTAGGATTCATTTACCCAATTTTTGATAGCCAGTGGGTCTCTCCATTGGTTATAGTTCCTAAGAAAAATGGAAAAATGAGAGTATGTGTAGACTATAGAGAGTTGAATAAAGTAACATACAAAGACCATTTTCCATTACCTTTCATAGATCAGGTGTTAGATACCCTTGCTGGAAAGAAATACTTTTGTTTTCTTGATGGATTTAGTGGATATAATAAAATCCAGATTGCACCTAAATATCAAGAGAAAACAACCTTTACCTATCCATGGGGAACATTTGCCTATAGGGTTTTACCTTTTGGTTTGTGTAATGCCCCAGCAACACTTCAACGAGCAGTCTTAGAAATTTTTTCTGATCTGACTACCAACAGTGTTGAGATATACATGGATGATTTCACAGTATGTGGACAAACTTTTGACTTTACATTAGAAAACCTTGACAAAGTTTTAACTCGTTGTGAAACATACCAATTATCCTTGAATCCAAAAAAATGTTTTATGATGATGAAGGAAGGAATAGTTCTTGGTCATCACATCTCTCTTCAAGGGATCCAGGTTGATCCAAAGAAGGTGGAAATTATCAAGAACCTTCTTCCTCCTAAAAATCAGACTGATGTCAGAAGCTTCCTAGGACACATTGGTTTTTACCGCAGGTTTATTCCTAGCTTTAGCATAATAGCCAATCCCATGTTTTCCCTATTGACTAAAGATTTTGAATTTTCTTGGACTGTAAGGTGTCAAGAATCATTTGAAGCTCTGAAAGAGAAATTAGTAACTCCACCTGTGTTAAGAGGACCTAATTGGACATTACCATTTCACATACAAGTTGATGCTTCCAATACTACAATTGGAGCAGCATTAGGACAAACTGACAATGGTGAACACTATGCCATCTACTACATTAGCAAGAATTTTACAGGAGCTGAGAAAAATTATACCACAACTAAGAAAGAATTCTTGGCAGTAATTTATGCCATCAACAAATTCATGCATTACATCACAGGTTATCAAATATTTATTCACATAGATCACACAACCATTAAGTATTTGATGAATAAGCCAATGGTAAGTGCAAGAATTATTCGTTGGTTACTGTTGTTGCAAGAATTTGATATCACTATAATCAAAAAACCAGGAAAAGCTAATGTTGTAGCAGATTTCTTATCCAGATTACAAAACACAAATGAAGGAGAATTAGTTGAAGACACCTTTCCTGATGAAAAATTATTTGCTATATCAGTCCAATCACCTTGGTTTGCAGATATAGCCAATTACTTGGTCACAGGGAAAGTTCCTCCACATTTCACTTCAAAATAGAAAAAAACAATTGATCAAACAAAGTTCTTCTTTTGAATGGATTAAGGGTATACTTTTTAAGTGCAGTCTTGACCATGTGTTACGTAGGTGCATCCGAAAGGATGAGGTGTATGATATCCTTAGGGCTTGTCATGATGAACCCTTAGGTGGACACTACTTTGTAAAAAGCACAATTAGGAAAATATTAGGGACAGGATATTATTGGCCATCTCTTCATAAGGATGTGAAAAAGTACATCCGGCATTGTGATGCATGGCAAATAATGGGGATACCCACTCATACAAATGAAATGCCACTGCAGCCTCAATTGGTTTTAGAGCCATTTGAGAGGTGGGGGCTTGATTTTGTAGGACCTATTGATCCACCTTCTCAAGGAAAGGTGCATATTCTAGTATGCACCGATTACTTGACAAAGTGGGTAGAGGTGCATGCTTTCAAACATGCTCATGAAGAGGTCACTGATTTCTTGTATACTCAGATTTTTTAGAGATTTGGAGCTCCCCGATCTATCACCACAGACTAAGGACCCCAATTTGCATCTAAAGTCATTGAGGCATTTACATAATTATATGAAATCAAACATAGAAAATCATCACCTTATCACCCATAAGCAAATGGCCAGGTTAAGGTAACAAACAGGGAACTAGAACGAATCTTAACAAAAATAGTAGCTTTTCATAGGAAAAATTGGCTAGATAAATTACCTGAAGCAGTGTGGGCTTACAATACTACTTGGAAATCCACTACTGGATTCACACCTTATGAACTAGTCTTTGGTAAAAATCCCCTCTTACCTATTGAATTTGAGCTACTAACACTGCGCGCAACATTGGAAATTGGAATTAAATTGTCATAGACATAAACAGATAGGATTTTACAGTTGAATGCATTGGATGAACTTAGGTTGGATGCTCTGCACCAAACTAAAGTAATTCAGGAGCAGAGAAAGTTGTGGCATGACAGTCACATTTAGTAGAGGAAACTTCAACAAGGAGATGGGGCTTTATTGGTTGATTCTCGCTATGAGGACTTCCCTGGAAAGCTGAGAACTAGATGGCTTGGACCTTATCAGATTGAAGAGGTATTTGACAATGGAGCAGCTCGTTTATCTCCTATTGATGGGTCATAGAGAAAGTTGGTAGTGAATGGACATCGCCTCAGGGTGTACCATACACCTCTGACTAAAGAGGAATTCTTGCAGTAGCTTGACAGTTTGGACACACAAAAAGTGGAAGAAATTTCCTCTTCCACTTCAAAACAATCAGCATGATCATGGATTTCAAAAAAAAAATACAAAAAAAATCAGAAAAAGAAGAAAACAAAAAGATGAATAAAATTTGATTATGAATTCCTTCATGGGCATGATTTCAGGGAAATCATGAATTCCTTCATGGGCATAGTCAGAATCAAGAAAAAAAAAATCAAGAAAAAAGAGAGAAAATGAGAGGTAAAAATTTAAAAAAAAAGAAAAAAAAAAGAGAGAGAAAAATGAATAACTCAGCAGTGAAAACCTTTTCTAAGGCACTACTGGATTGGTATGCATGAAAACCAGTTTTTTGGCATGCATAACCTTGAAAATTTTTGAACCATCATTGTACAAATTCACCAACTACACTTGTTTTGAAATATTGCAGAAAATCTCAGCAGAACATCAACAAAGGCAGTCATTCTTCAAAACTTGCATTAACTTGTTTTAATCAGGTATATATTTCTTATATTTCTTCATTGTAAATGATTGGTATATAGTATATAAATTAACCATTAGCATAAAAGGTATCCATAAGATTTTGCATACTTAAAACATGTTTTGAGCATGAGAATATTGATTTCTACCTAATCTTCGGAACAAGAATACTAAAAACATTGCCTACTATCTTCTTCAGATTAATTGTTGTATTGTCTTCGGATTGAAATTATCTTCTGAATGATAACAGAATGAGTGTTACACTTTGTATTTAGAATGAAGATTTGTCTTCAGAATGAAGCTTTGTCTTCGGAATGTCGATTTGCCTTCACAATGAAGCATCATATTCAAAATAAAGTTGTCTTCAGAATGAAGCAGGATTTGTCTTCGAAATGCAGCAGGATTTATCTTCAGAATGAGGATTTATCTTTGAAAAGAGGATTTGTCTTCGAAATAAGGATTTATCTTTGAAAAGAGGATTTGTCTTCGGAATGAGGATTTATCTTCGGAATGAAGATTTATCTTCGAAATGAGGATTTGACTTCGAAAAAAGCATGATCTTCGGAATGAAATCATAATATTCAGAATGAGGTTTTATTTTTGTAATAGATCATAATATTCGGAAAGAGCATTCAATATAACATCTCCACATGGCATCTAAGGAAAAAAAAAAAAATACGATCAAGTAAAAATTCTTTTTGTTGCATACGATAAATGAACACGTGTCAGTTAGGATGTGGTTTTTTTTTGCATCCATTTAGAAAGTACCAAAATCACGGGGGACATGACCAATAGTATGCCACCATTTTTTTGATACTAATAAACATGCACGTGAAAGTCCACAAGCAAAACAGAAAAACTAAAAAAATGAGTAAGGTGGATCTGACGGCAAGGACATCTATGCAACCATTGATGGACATGTGTTTGGAGCAAAAATAGAAACACATGCCACCCTTATTTTTGAAGACATATTTGCTAACGCAAAATTATTACTAGGTACAATGCTCAGATTACGGTTCATTTCAAAGAACAAAAATAAGGCAATTGAAAACTTGGAACCAAACCCTGCAAATCTGCAAACACCAGAAACCAGAGATCCAGCAAAGGAATAGTAACAGAAGTGAGAAGTTTGTAATGTAACAAGATAGAAAAATGGGGCAAAAATGAAAATGGAACCAACGGATACCACCCACTTCTATGAAAATCTAGAAGTGTTGTAGATTTTTGAAGATGGAGGGCTTATGCCATTTTTGGATAATTTTAATGGGTCCTCTGAAGATTTGGCCGGCATGTTCGCCTACACATTCAGAAACAACCAGGAACACATTAACGACATGACCATTGAGGTAACCCCTAAAATTTGAGTCAAATTACTAAGCTACCATTAGAAGGTCTTCCAATTTCTAGGTCTGGCAAAAATACATTGGTAAATATAGTTAATCAATTTTTGGAAGAAAACGATAGGGAGCCAGAATATTTAATGCATAATAACACATGCAAGGGGGTAAAAAGGGCCATCCTATAGGAACCCTGGGATGAAGTGGCCACATGGGTAATCAAATTTCTAACCTGTGAAGGGCAATATGTACTGTTATCAGGGCATCATCTAAAAATTTTAAACCATCTCAGACATGGTAGGCAACAGCCAAAATTTAGGGCAAATCTTCCCCTATACCTGCACTAGGAATTGAAAACATGGCAAAAATATATTAGGAAGGAAAAGGGAGCCTTCGCCACCATGGTCTCATCAAACTAGTTTGCCAACACCATTTTAGAGGAAACCCTAGGAGCTTTGATAGGTTTTAATCTACCCTAAATGATGTAATTTTTGGATATGAGGATGAGGAGGAAGAAACAACTACTGTAGAGGTTGTTACAGAAGAAGAAAAAGTTGTTGTAGATACTTTTGTAGAAGAAGAAATAGAAACTATTGCAGATGCTATTGCAAAGGAAGAAACACACCCAACAGCAGCAATAGAACACCTTGCTCCATAACCTTCAACCTCACGAGCTAAGAAACAAAAGAAAATGTCTGAAACTGACAGCAAAACAAAAAAATAGAAGAAGGTATATTTTTTTGAAGTTGTTATTGATTTGTCAGAACAAGGTAGTGAAGCACCTAGCCCAACAGGGGAAGAAACAACAAGGGAAACAGAAGCATCTGAAACTATCCCCACAACCCCCGCTGTCACCAGAAAATAAAGCAAAAAGAAGAATTTTGTATCTGGAACTAGGATGTCTACAAGACTCCACTTGAGGGAAATGACAGAACAGGTCATAGAAGAAGAAGGTGGACAAAGTAGTCCAGATGTCACAAAAATACAATCAGCCCCTGAAAACTTTCTAGAATTGCCTGAATAGATAATTGAGGAAGATGTTGGGTAGGATAGCTTGGAGGTGGCTATAGTTCAACAGGCCATAGAAATGGTAGATGCAATTATAGACAGTTTCATAGAGCCTCCTAAATAAGAGCATATATATGTTGCATAGGAATAGATTGCTATTGAGCATCCAACTGTAGCTGACTTGTCTACATCTGATTCTAAATTAGAAACAGAGGAGGAAGACATCACAGAGCAGCTGAGAGTAGCAAGGAGTGTTGTCAAAAAATAAACTAGATGGATTGAAGAGAGAGAAAACATCATTGAGATGCAAGAAAGAAAAATTGCAGAGTTACAGCAGGAAGTGGCAAAATTGAGAAAAAGGTTGTCACAGTCTAAAAAATAGCCAACTATATCCGTTGATGAGGATGATTTGGCTCAATTGCTTTTGAATTTATCTAGGGCAGATGACCCTATTGAGGCAAACATAGGTGCTCATTCTGAAGTAGCACCCTTTCATTCTAAATAAGTGCCTTCTCCTTCTGAAGCATTACCTTCTCATTCTAAAGATGCTTCAGAATTGGTGAAGAGCATAGCAAAAAATATTGGAGATGAGTCACTAGCACAGGAACAGTCCAAGTAGCAGCATGAAACTATTCAAGTAAGTACTCCTTCTATTGATGTCCCTATATTTCAAATTGTTACACCTTCAGTATAAATAGCAGATAAGGGGGTGCAAGTGGAATTACTGTTTGATGACAACCCAATAGAAATAGCAGATAAGGGGGTACAGGTAGAATTATTGACAGATGATCAACCAGTAGAAGTGGTAGAAAAATGGGTTCAGGTAGATCTGCTACCTAGAGTTCCACCCATAGTTAGAACACATAATACTGTGTCCCTAGAACAATACAATGCAGACATATCCAGTTGGGTGATTAGATATGAGAAGCTTGCCACTAAGACTAAAAAATTTAAATTGAAAGGAAAATAGCTAGAGGCAAAGGAAACAGAGATTCAGGCATTAAAAGAAAAAGTGTCTGATTTATGTCAAATTGCTGAATTTTTAGTCCAATTCAGATGACCAGGTCATGAGGATTAGCTCAGGTCTCCCATATAAATTGGACACAACTACAGATTTCCTGGAAGCATATTTTGACAACCCTATTAAGTATAAAAATCTCCTATGTAAACTGTTTTATATAGCTTCTTTATTCCAAAAGAAGTAGAATTTCATCCTCAAATCTACATTGGAGATATTCAATTGAGGGCATTCATGTCCACCTTGCAGAATCAGTTTTATTGGGATAAGGAGAAAAGGCAAAATAAAAAAATTAAAACAAGAGCTGAATTGTTAGTCATAGCAATCCAGCCAAATCACCCAATTATCACCAGACAACACTTCATCATGATGAACAGGGATGATGTAAAGAGAATGTACTTGAAAAACTTGAGGGACTGTGTGACTAGATTCCAAAATTTTTGTAATGACAATTTTGTGCCAGCATTATCAGTCTGTAGTAATAGATGGGCTAAACTTTCCATGTCTTTACAGAAAAGAGAACCCATCTCCCCCATCAACTTAGAATGGTCTAGAAGAAGGACATAAGGAGTAATACAATTTATTGAAATCATGCAACATCATTGGATAGGTCTCAAATTTAGGCCTCCAACCATCATCACTCTAGTTCCATTCTACTTTGAAAAAGATTCCCAACCTGATGAACAATTTTAAGAATGGCTTAGGAAACCTTCAGGAGAACATGGTGTATTATATAGGCAAGAAGTTGTTCTACAAGTCATGGAATTTGAACATGGACATATGTGATTCCATAGCCCAACAGAATGCATGAGGACATGCATTAATATAAGTTGGGGGGAAAATGATGAGGCCTAGAAATGCCTCAATCATAACATGTTTTGAACACTGAAATTGCTTACAAACTCTTATGTTTAATCTAATATGCTAGTTAAGTTAATTCAATATGTTGTGTATTAACTATTTGCATGATAAATATATCTGAAATACTATATTCTAATTTTTACAACTTTTTGCATAAGTTTTATGTTGTTTTATTATGACTTGTTAAATGAGATATGCTTAGGTTGATAGCAACATTTCACTAATCATGTTTTGATATGTCTTAAGCATTTATTTGACCTAAATCTAGCAATAGTGCAAGTAAACTGTTACTGTGCAGCAAAAACTGGTTTTTCCCATGTAAATTCTAGCCAGCTGCCAATGAATGGAAAGGCATGGAATTCACATATGGAAAGAGATGAAGACCATTGGAATTTGATCCTGAGAAATAACCCACATGAGAAATGCAGAAGAAATCATTTAAAGAGCACACATTTTTTCATTCTGAAGTCTCTTCAGAATGAGAAAACACAATGTCTTCGAAATGAGCGGATCTTCGGAATGAGAATTGCAGTCTCTTCGGAATGAGCCACTTATCTTCGAAATGAAAACAAAATGTGCTTTTTGACTTGTTGACCGATTTTTGACGTTGGAAAAATGGAAATAAAGATTGAAAAGGGTAAGGGAAAATATCTCCCATCTGAATTTGCCATCCTTGTCGACCAAAGCCACCATTTATGGAAAGATCAAGTTTGATCTTCTTCTAGGATAAAACCACAAATTGTTGCAGCATAATAGGATTAGATATTTTGAGATATTCTCAGTTGTCAGTAGATCTTAGTACATCTATAAATATGGCTCCCATTTAGGTTGAGCTAAGTAGAGGATAGAGAAAGCAGAGAGTAGAGAAATGTAGGAGAAAATAGGCAATAATCAGAAAATTGACTATTACAGTCCTATAACAGGTTTTCAGCAGAATTATTGTAATCATGTGCTTGAATCAATAAAGTGTACTATTTATATTTCATATTGCTTGTAAGTGAGTGTAAGATCTAGAGAGAGATAGACTCATACCTTCTTCTGGACAAGGCAGCTGGCCACTTCTAGACCTATGAGGAGGACTAACAGTAGGTTTTTATTCTAATTTTGCTATAGCAGAATGAGTTGTAGAACTTGTAATTTTATTCCTTTGTAAACAACTAATGGTATTTGCAATCTTAGCTTATTTTATGTTTAGATTAATCTTGTGATTAATGGTTTGGTTGTAATCTCCATTTTCAGCAAAACTTTCAATTTATTGTAGACTGTCATTTTCAGAATTTACTATTTTTTGTAATTTCCTACATTTTATGTTTTGTTGTCAACCCCTACACAGAATATTGACAACCTTATATTACAGAGCCTTGACAGGGTTTCATTTCTATGCTATAATTAGGTTTCTATTGCTGCAAAAGTAAATATATTTCCTTTCTACAATTATAATCAGACTTCTAATTCTACAACTGTTATTTTTGCAACATAATTAGGTCTCATTCTGCAATTGTAATTAGGATTTCATTTCTACAGTTAATGATTAGTTTCCATTTCTTAAACTTAGATTAAGGTTTAATTTATGCAATTTAGAGATAGGAATGTCCTAAATCCCCCACACAATCGGTTTCACCAATAAGACCTGTTGCTCCAGATTGACCTAAGTTATAACCCTATTCACCCCTTCTTCCACAGATAGCCTTGTACACTGACCTGGATTGAAAAATTCATTGAAAATTAAAGATGTGTATAACGACTACGCATAAACATTCAAAATCTTGAGAAGAAGATCCTGCTTGAAGTCAAAATTTGATAAGAAGACTTGAATACATAAGAAGCTTTCCAAATATGAGATATTTGAAGATTGCATTTTACAATAAGAAAGCATTATTTTAGAGATAAATATTCTCTAAATATATAGCAGAAAGGAGAATATTACAAGAGAAGAACAAGCCATTGAATCCTAGGCTCATGAAAGAAATTTTGAGACCATAGTTTTGGTGAAGAAATAAGCTTTTTGGAAAGCTATGAAAATTTGTAGAACTCTATCTAAAGCAACAAGCTTGGTTGACCTAAACACCAAGATCTACATCCTCTACAAAAAGCTTTCAAAAAAAGGTAAGCAACTATTAGTGCAAGTAGAATCATTAATTGGATTACTTATCATATTTGTTAAAGTACCTTATATTGGATCAAATTTGCAAAGAGGAAAATTGAATTACAATCTTCAAAAGTATAGAAAAATTCCTTTTAAGGTTCATTTGCATATCAGGATTTGATTAGATTTTAGAGTTACAATTATATATCAACTACCTATACTTTGAAGACTCCTCACTCATAAGACCTATCTTCAATTGTCCTCTATACTTTGTCACCTCCAAAGCTCCATCAATAGGTTCACTCATAACCTTTTTCAAATCTGCTCAAACAGGTTCACTCAAAACTTGCTCAAATATGCTCAACATGACCACTCCGAACCTGCTCAAATATGCTCAATAGGTCCACTTAGAACATGCTCAAATATGCTCAATAGGTCCACTCAGAACCTGCTCAAATATTCTCAACAGGTCCACTCAGAAGCTACTCAAATCTGCTCAACAGGTCCACTCAGAACCTTCTCAAATCTACTCAACAGGTCCACTCAAAACTTGCTCAAATCTGCTTAACAAGGTCACTCAGAACTTGTCCAAATCTACTCAACAAGCTCACTCAGAACTTGTCCAAATTTGCTCAACAAGATCACTCAGAACTTATCCAATTCTTCTCAATAAGTCTTCTCGACTAGCTCAAATTTGCATCGCAATCTTCCACAAAAGCTTACACAAAATCAGTCCACAAGCCTTCTCAAAGACTTACCTCAAATCAGCTTAACAAGTCCACACAAAACTTGTTCAATATCATAGAATCATAAAGAGATTTGTTAGAGACTCAATATGTCCTATTCTCAATGCTCAATCACTTTCTCAACTCAATATCATAGAAGCATAAAGAGAATTGTTAGAGACTCAATATGTTCTATTCTAAAATATCAATCTCAACTCAAATAAATCTCATAGAAGCATAAAGAGAATTGTTAGAGACTCAATATGTTCTATTCTCAAATATCAATCTCAACTCAAATCAATCTCATAGAAGCATAAAGAAAATTTTTAGACAATCAATATGTTCTATTCTCAAAGTTCAATCTCAACTCAATCATAATATATAATAGTTTGTTTCATGTAACTTGAACAACCACATGCATCCACTTGACTAGGCTCAATCAACTCTACTCAACCAATCACCTCAAGTAACAACCCTTTATCACAAACCCTAGTCCAAGCATGTATCAACCAAATCAAAATATTTCCAACAATGCTCAACAACAAATCTCACATAACAATGATACTCATGTTCTTTTCTAACTCAAGTTCAAGTTCTTTGCATAACCAATTGGCTTCAACAACAATGATTATAAAACAAGGTTTAATCACAACTCTCAATCTAGAAAACCTTGAAGTATTAAACCAAATACTTACATAAAGGAAACCACAATCAATCCTTTTCTCTCCAATGATATTTTCAGAAATCAATAGCCCAATAAAGTCAATGGAGAATATTGCCCATACCTTTTTGATGCCAAGGAGCTGTCCACAAAATTTGTCAAGCTCAACACACTTTCAAATATTTCCTTTTCAATCACAAAGAGGTTAGAGGACTTGAGTAATATCACAACTATAAAAATAATATCCCAATAACACCTTATTGCTCCTACTCAATAAAATTCACCATGTCCTCTCATTAAAGAGATAATCCTCTTTGAAAAAGAATAAATCAACCTCACTTTTGAACCCCTTTACAAAACTATAAATATCTCTTTACACACATCTTATTTATCCTTCTAAGCAAGTTAATAAAATAGCTCTCAAAAAATACTTTCCAACGATATATAATATGATACCCTTCCAAAAATAAAACCATAAAAAATCTCTCAATTTTCTAGGGCATAACATAACCCTTATTTCTCCCTTAAGGATATTTAATAAAAATTAACTTGCCTTGCCTCTCGGAGGGATTCGATCCCTCGATGTCCTTCTTTCCAATGCCTTAATCATGGCCAAGCCACCATTGGGCCACATGCCCACACGTGCCTAAAAAGTCACGAACTGCATTAACAACCTCACGAAACTGTGCCTTTCAAAATAATCAAAACACACATCGAGTGCTTTGACCTAAAAAAAACATTCAATAGAATCGAACATGGGACCTCCTCTGTCTCCTCAAGCCAATGCACTGCTAGCCCAAGCTGGCCTATGTGCTCCACGAATTCAAACTTTCCTTGCTTCAACCTTTTTGCTATTGCCAAAGTGTTTTAAACATGAGCCTTAATTCGCATGTGCTCCAAACAAATTAGCAAGGATTATTTTCATTAATGCCTTTTAGGGCATTATATATAATGCCTTTGTATTCCATGCAATCATGTCGGCACATAGATTTAATTTTATGTCGGCGTGGTTGATTAATTTATAATATATTTAAATTTAAATTTAAATTTAAATATTATAAATTAAATTAGACTAACCTTAGGTTTTAGTTTAATTAAACCTTGGAGCCTTGTCTTAATCCACAAACTTGGTGTAACGGATATTATTTATAAAATTGAAATTCCTTGTGAATTTAAATAATTTATAAATAATTATTAAACCTCCTTTTTAATCTTTGCAATAACCCATCTTGGGTTTTTATGAACCAATCGCTTAACCTGTGCTCCCAATAATATTAAAATATTATGAAGTCTTTTTCCTTTCATTTTTGCACTCTTGAAGCTTTTTCTTGGATGATAATGACAACCTTGGATGACTTTATTTCTTGCTGAATTCCTTGATATGAGTGATAACTCTATCAGGTGACATCAATGACAACTTTGACTTAGAGGTTTCAAAATGTCCAATAATCTCCCCCTTTGTCATTGATGGTAACCCATATCCTTTTAATGAAACCTGACCTTTTTTTTCCTCCCCCTGGGACTTTGCTCCCCCTGGCTCAATGCTCTCTCAAATATAAAATCTCTCCCCATATCAAATCTCTCCCCAATATACACAAATATCTCCCCATTTAACATCAATGGCAAAGAGTCACCTTTGGGGCTTGGGGCTAAGAATGAGACTCTTAGCTTAGCCCCTCCCCCACCTCCACATGAGGTGGTTAATTCTGGGGTGGGAGTATTTCTACTCCCCGAAAGCACTATTCTTTACATTTATCTTTCTCTCTTATTTTATGAGTTTTTTGAATCCTCTCATTGTTTTTTTTCAAGTCATCATTCTTGTTCCTCTCATCACTTCTATTCCTATTCCTGTTCTTGTTCCCATCCATGTTCCTGTTCTTGTTCCTATTCTCATCCTTGTTCATGTTCCTTATCTGGTTCTCATCCTTGTTCCTATTCCTATTCAAATTCTCATTTTTGTTTATGTTCCTATTTTTGTTCATATTCATGTTCCTGTTCATATCCCTATTCCTATTCATGCTTGTTTTTGGAATAAATGCTCTACATCATCTTGCTATGTGACCATCATTATTGCACTTATAACACTTAATGTTATTATTCCTTGGAGGTGAAATTGTCTTAGGATTTCTCCTAGTGAAGCCATATCCTCTTATGTCATGAATCTTGCAATTCATTGCCTTGTGAGATGAAAAACATCTTCTATTGAAGCCATGTGCCCAAATATGTGACATGAAAAACATCTTCCATTGAAGCTTCCTTGTATTGACCTCATTGGTATCCTATTCTGATTGATGTTCCATTTGTATCTTCTATGTGCATTGTTCCTATATTTGTTGAACTCTTTGTTTTCCAACTCATCCTCTTATGTCTCATTCCCACTTACACTATCTTCTTTTGATGTATCTTCTTCTGAAGTTTCTTCTTCTTCAAGACTTGAAGTAGACTTTTCTTCCCATTTTTTTTGAACCTGTTTAGAACCAAGACCTATCTTTTTTGTTGCTCCTCTTTGTATCTTGACTATTTTATCCACATTCTTTGCACTGGTTACATACTTGTATAACTTATTCTTGGAATCCTCTAAATATTTCTTTAGTAGTGCCAATTCTTGTGTTAACTTTTCACATTCCAGAATATTTGCTTCTAACTTATCTTTGAAATTGCTTGCCTTAGCCTTTGACTTCTCTAAATCCTCTATGAGCAATAATATTTCTTCATCACATTCTTGAAACTGAATTTCAAGCTTAGAGTGTTGCTTTCTTACCTTATTTACCATGTCAAGGTCATAGATAAGTTCTCCCTTGAGATCATAGCCATTATCTACTGAATAATCCTCTATTTGTTTACCTTTGTCCATATCATTTCTTTCTTTTGGCTTATCTTCTATAGGATCACTCACTTCTTCTTCTAATGCCATTAGAAGATTTTCATCTGGTCTATTAAGTGCATCTTCAAAATCATCATCACTGAAACTATAACCATCCCTTGTGTAATCATGTTCAAGATTTCTAAATTTACCACATCTAAAACACTTGAGAATAACTGGAGTCTTTTTCTTAAGTGGATATTTCTCTTCAACCATAAATATGACTTCATCTATATCATTATCTAAAAAACTAGCATCACTATCAATTGAGTACTTACTTGCATTATCTGCATAGTAGCTTCTCTTTTGCCTTTGGAAGAACTTCTTTCCTTGTCTGTTTTGTCCATCCCTACTTTTCTTCTAATACCTATATCTTTTAGATTCCCTATACCTGTGATATTGTTTTTCTTCATCATTATTGTTCTTTGGCTCTTTGCACTCTGTTTCATAATGTCCATACTTTCCACAATTGAAATAGTTAATAGATCTTAGATCTATGGGTCTTCTCGAACCTTTATCTCTATTGCCATAATTTGCTTCTTCATCAATGGAAGACTCACTGCTTTATTCTGAATTCTTACCCTTTTTATTTTTGTCCACTTTGAATGTAGCTTCTCTAGGAGGAATAGGATATTTTTTTTTTATCTCAAAAGTTGTGAGCATGCCAAGCAAAGAATTTCTTGTTAGAATATCACTATAAATTGATGTTTCTATAGCATAAACCTTTTCATTGTACCTTTTTGGAAGAGTTCTCAAGATCTTATCATAAGCATCAGATTCATCAACCTTCATTCCAAGACCTTTCATCTCATGTATAAGTTCATCAATCTTGTTGAGATAGTCACGAATGTTTTCATCATCCCTCATTCTTAGGTTCTCAAATTCTCCTTTGAAATTTTTGATCTTAGCTTTCCTAACACTTTTATCTCCTTTATATATGGTATGTAATAGTGTCCACATATATTTTGTTGTTATACATTCTATAACTTTCATATATTCTGATCTATGTAGCCCTTTTATAATTGCATTCATAGATATTGAGTTTGCATGCATGATAAGCTTACCTTCCTTATATATAGGAGGATTAACTATTGAATCATATCCAAGTTCTATTGCATCCCAAACTTCATTGCCAAGTGACATCAAGTGAAATCTCATCAACACACACCAATACAAGAATTCACTTTCATAAAATACTGGTACTGCATTATTGAAGGACCCATCCTTTTGATCCATTATGTTCTTAGACAACTTATCTTTCAAGTTGTAAAACTCTTCTAAAGGTTCCCCCTCTAATACCAATTGAAAAACATAAGCTTATACTGAGAGGGGGGTGAATAGTATAAGATCACTTTGTACTTTTCTTTTCAACTATACAATGTATAGATAGCAGTATCAATAGCAGTAATCAAAGCAATGCATAAAACACCATACACAATAGAGACACATATTTTAACGTGGTTCACCAAAAATATTTCTTCTAAATATTTCTCAAATAATCCTTTTGGGAATCCTTACCAATTACAATGTTTATAAACCTCTATCCAAAGGATATATTGATCCCCTAAATCTCAATTTTGTGGATCTCTTCCATAGGATAACTCTTTCCCATTCAAATATGGCTAGTGATCTTCTAGAATACTCTGTCTCTCTACTACACTTATTGGTGGATCTCTCTCCACTTGAAGAATCCTCACTCAGAAGACCTGTCTTCAATTGTTCTAGTTGTTGGATCTCTATCCACTAAGACTATGTCCTCTATATTCTGTCACCTCCAAAGCTTTACCAATAGGTTCACTCAGAACCTTCTCAAATATTATCAAGTAGGTTCACTCAAAACCTGCTCAAATATTCTCAACAGGTCCACTCAGAACCTGCTCAAATCTGCTCAATAGGTCCACTCAGAACCTGCTCAAATATGCTCAAAATATCCACTCAGAACCTGCTCAAATCTACTCAAGAACCTCACTCAAAACTTGTCCAAATTTGCTCAACAATCTCACTCAAAACTTGTCCAAATCTGCTCAACAAACTCACTTAGAACTTATCCAATTCTGCTCAATAAGTCCTATCTAGGACTAGCTCAAATATGCATTGCAAGATTCCACAAAATCTTACACAAAATCAGTCCACAAGCCTTCTCATAGACTTGCCTCAAATAAGCTTAACAAGTCCACACAGAACTTGTTCAATCTCATAGAATCATAAAGAGAATTGTTAGAGACTCAATATTTCCTATACTCAATGCTCAATCAATTTCTCAACTCAATATCATAGAAGCATAAATAGAATTGTTAGAGACTCAATATGTTCTATTCTCAAAGCTCAATCTCAACTCAAATCAATCTCATAGAATCATAAATAGAATTGTTAGATACTCAATATGTTCTATTCTCAAAGCTCAATCTCAACTCACATCAATCTCATAGAAGCATAAAGAGAATAGTTAGAGACTCAATATGTTCTATTCTCAAAGCTCAATATCACCTCAATCATAATATATAATAGTTTGTTTGATGGAACTTGAACAACCACATGCATCCACTTGACTAGGCTCAATCAACCCTACTCAACCAATCACCTCAAGGAACAACCCTTTCTCACAAATTCTAGTCCAAGCATGTATCAACCAACTCAAAATATTTCCAACAATGCTCAACAACAAACCTCACATAGCAATGATACTCATGTTCTTTTCTAACTCAAGTTCAAGTTCTTTTCATAGCCAATTGGTTTCAACAACAATGCTTATAAAATAAGGTTTAATCACAACTCTCAATCTAGAAAACCTTGAAGCATTAAACCAATCACTTTCGAAAAGGAAACCACAATCAATCCTTTTCTCTCCAATGATATTTTTAGAAATCAATCACCCAATAAAGTCAATGGAGAATATTGCCCATACCTTTTTGATGCCAAGGATTTGTCCATAAAATCTATCAAACTCAACACACTTTCAAATATTTCCTTTTCAATCACAAAGAGGTTAGAGGACTTGAGTAATATCACAACAATAAATTTAATGTCCCAATAACACCTTATTGCTCCTACTCAATAAAATTCACCATGTCCTCTCATTAAACAAATAATCCTCTTTGAAAAAGAATAAATCAACCTCACTTTTGAACCCCTTTATAAAAATAGAAATATCTCTTTACACACATATTATTTCTTCTTCTAGGCAAGTTAATCAAATAGCCCTTGAAAAATTATTTCCAATGATATATAATATGCTACCCTTCCAAAAATAAAACCATCAAAAATCTCTCAATTTTCTAGGGCATAACATAACCCTTATTTCTCCCTTAAGGCCATTTAATAAAAATTAAAATATAGAAATTAACTTGCCTTGCCTCTCAAAGGGATTCGATCCCTCAAAGTCCTCCTTCCTAATGCCTTAATCATGGCCAAGCCGCCATTGGGCCATGCACCCACACATGCCTAAAAAGGCACGAACTACATTAACAACTTCACGAAACCGTGCCTTTCAAAATAATCAAGACGCGCTTCGAGCGCTTCGACTTTGCAAGAAACCTCCAAGAGAATCGAACGTGGGACCTCCTCTATCTCACCAAGCCAATGCACTACTAGGCCAAGCTAGCCTATGTGCTCCATGAATTCAAACTTTCCTTACTTCAACGTTTTCGCTATTCCCAAAGTATTTTAAACACGAGCCTTAATTTGTATGCACTCCAAACAAATTAGCAAGGATTATTTTAATTAATGCCATTGTCTTCCATGCAATCACGTCGGTGCATCGATTTAGTTCAATGTCGAAGTGTTTGATTAATTTATAATACATTTAAATTTAAATATTATAAATTAAATTAGACCAACCTTAGGTTTTAGTTTAATTAAACCTTGGAGCCTTGTCTTAATGCACAACCTTGGTGTAACAAATATTATTTATAATATTTAAATTCCTTGTGAATTTAAATAATTTATAAATAATTATTAAACCTCCTTTTTAACCTTTGCAATAACCCATATTGGGTTTTTTATGAACCAATCGCTTAACCTGTGCTCCCAATAATATTAAAATATTATGGAGCCTTTTTCCTTTCATTTTTGCACTGTTGAAGCTTTTTCTTGGATGATAGTGACAACCTTGGATGACTTTATTTTTTGTCCAATTCCTTGATATGAGTGATAACTCTATCAGGTGACATCAATGACAACTTTGACTTAGATGACTCAAAATTTCCAACAAAGACTAGATCCTACAACCTTGCTTGTAGTGAAATTTGTAAGGGTTCATTCTAGATTATGCTTGAAAGGTTGCAGTGGAATTGTTAAGTGTATTTTTGAGAAATTAGTGGAGCAATAAGGTGAAGTTATTATTACCATTAAAAGTGCATGTATTAAGAACTAAACTAGTTGATTTTTTAACTAGTTATTATGAATTAGTTTGTGTTGTTAAAAGCACAAAATATATATTACATTTGTGACAAAAAGAAGCCACCATTGAAGTCCTTGAAGGAATCCTCAAATTGAGACCTTGAAAGTCTCAAGATTCAAGGAGAATGTAAGGGTTTCATTTTAGTACAGAGTGCAAGAATCCCTATTCAAAAATAACATCTCATTTGCTTGGATTGACCATCATCCAAGGAAGAAGAAGCAGAAGGATTATGTAAAAAGAAAAAAATATCATATTGGTGCAAGATCCAGTTATTACAAAGCACCGCTTTTGTTCCTATGAAAGGACAAAAGTATTTATATTTATAGGGGAGCAGTAAGGATGTCATATAAAAAATATTGAAGGTAAAAATTCAACTAAAAATGAAGGATCACACATCCAAGAATCAAGATGTTCAAAAACACCATTTCCCTCATCCAATTCAGCCCTATAAGTAGCACATCACCTACAACATTGAAGCCATTGAAATAAGGCATTATTACTTGTGTTTATATAGAAAAAAGGTCAACATTCAGTGACAGGTTATCTACGTAAAAGGCCAAGTAAAAGAGCTAACTATTGATTTAAAAAAAAACATAATAACAACACTATTTCCATCACTAAAGAAGGGCACAAATCAGCATACAAAACCTGCAAAAAGGTGAATATAAAGGAGCTATATCTAAGGCATCCATTGAAGCAAACATTCACCAAAAAGGAGCTCAAAAGTGTGCCATAGAATAGTGGAGCAATCCAACTGTATCCATTCATCATCCTCACCAAGCCAACATGCAAAAGGAATCTTGCATCTCAATAAATATAGCAATCTCATGTAGGATGCAAAGATAAAGGAAGAATTAGGGTTACAATGTCATATTTGAAGCTTTAGAAAGAAGGCTTACATGCACAAGCCTTGAGAGCCACTTGGCACAAATTTTCTAAGTATCCCAATGTTCATGAAGACCCAATTGCTCACCTAAAATGAAGTTACATATGTTTTGAGAGAGTTAAGAATATTTGGAGGTTACCACCAACCTCATAATTTTGAAAGGTACATTGAAGATACCTACCTTGTAACGCTTCAAGTGACACTTATCATGACTTAAAAGAAGTTCATCATATTTAAGATGCCTATCCTGTAAAAGGAGGGAGAACAAAATAAAAAAGAAAGTCAAGCATTTATGCATTAAATCTCACTCAGAGGAGAAAGTCTAATTCAAGCCACACACCATTCAAAGGTGTAAGAGAGCATTTAAGACACTATCATAAAATCAACAAAACTGAAGAACACAAGCTTATACTAAGAGGGGGGGTGAACAATATTAATCAATGTAATCAATGGTAATATTAATAGCAATAATCAAAGCAATGCATAAATCATCACACACAATAGAGACATAGATTTAATGTGGTTCATCCAAAGATGGCTACCTCCATAGAGAAAATTTTTCTCAAATAATCTCATGGGAATCCTTTACCTATTACAATGTTTATGGAACTCAGTCCAAAGGAGATGTTAATCCCCTAAATCTGGTTTGTGGATCTCTATCCACAGGAGAACTTCTTCTCCTTCTACTCTAGCTAGTGATCTTCTAGAAGACTCTGTCTCTCTACTGCACTGACTGGTGGATATCTCTCCACTTGAAGACTCCTCACTCAAATCTATCTTCAATTGTATTGGCTATTGGATCTCTATCCACTGAGACTCTATCCTTTGTACTCTATCACCTCCAAATCTTTGTCTCAATACTATACTAAACATAGTTCAGTCGGTCTAGCACAACTTTGCTCAATATCTTGCACTAAACACAGTACATTCAATCTAGTACAATTCTTCTCAATAGGTCCACATAGAACCTACTCAAATATGCTCAATAGGTCCACACAAAACCTACTCAAATATGCTCAACTGATCTACACAAAACCTACTTAAATATGCTCAACAAGCTCACTTGGAACTTGTCCAAATATTCTCAACAAGCTCACTTGAAACTTGTCCAAATCTACTCAACAAGCTCACTCAGAACTTGTCCAAATATTCTCAATAAGTCCTCTCTAGGACTTGCTCAAATATGCATAGCAAGCTTCCACAAAATATTACTCAAAATAAGTCCATAAACCTTCTCAAAGACTTGTCTCAAATCTTCTTAACAAACTCACACACAACTTGTCCAATCTTATAGAATCATAAAGAGAATTTTTAAAGACTTAATATGTTCTATACTTAATGCTCAATCAATATCTCAATTCAATCTCATAAAAGCATAAAGATAATTGTTAGAGACTCAATATGTTCTATACTCAAATCCCATTCTCAACTCAAATCAATCTCATAGAAGCATAAAGAGAATTGTTAGAGACTCAATATGTTCTATACTCAAATCTCAATCTCAACTCAAATCAATCTCATAGAAGCATAAATAGAATTTTTAGAGACTCAATATGTTCTATACTCAAATATCATTCTCAACTCAATTCAGATGTAGAATAGTTTGTTTCATGGAACTTGAACAATCACATGCATCCACTTGACTAGGCTCAATCAACTCAACTCAACCAATCACCTTCATGAAAAACCCTTTATCACAAAACCTATTCCAAGCATGTATCAACTAACTCAAAATGTTTCCAACAAAGCTCAACCACAAATCTCACATAACAATGATACTCATGTTCTTTTCTAGCTCAAGTTCAAGTTCTTTGCACAAACAATGGGCTTCAACAACAATGCTTATAAAACAAGGTTTAATAACAACTCTCAATCTATAAAACCTTGAAGCATTTAACCAATCACTTTAAAAAAGGAAACCACAACCAATCATTTTCACTCCAAAGGTATTTTATAATCAACCACCATAATCAATCAATAGGAGAATATGCCCATACCTTTCATGAAGATGAAGAAGCCTCTTTGTAAATCTACCACAATCACAATATTCTTTTGACAATCCTCACAAGGGTTAGAAGATGATAAAATAATCAACATTACTCCACTTCACAATAATATTCACCAAGGCTTTTAATTAGAAAACCTTCTTAAGAATTAATGCACAACTTCATTATCACTCCTAAAACCACTTGTACCATAAAATAACATAAATCAAAACATTGCGTAACCTTGTCACTCCAAAAACCACTTATACCATAAAATAAAATAAATCAAAACATTACATAACCTTGTCACTCCAAAAACCACTTATACCATAAAATAACTCAAATATTTTATATCCTTCCTTTCAACACTTTTGCAATTAAAAAAATAATCACAAAGCCTTCTTAGAAAATATGCCACATTAATCAAATATCAAACCTTAGCCATATGCAATAATTTTTCCCCTATACTCTCCTTGAAAGTCGACACTTAACACAACCTTAGCAAATTCGAAATATTTCATGCACCCAAAAATTTTGGCGATCGAATTATGGCATACCTTGCAAAATAGCTTTGGGTGGTTTTGACCCCATGTTCCTCCTTGTCGTGCGCCTTAGCACATTCTTTGCCCACCGTGTGGGCTAGACCTCCCACATGGAGGTTTTAAGTCTTTGATACTTATATTTCTATCCTCTCCACCTATGCCTTGAAACTTGCTCCCTTGTTCCATGTGCAGTGCGCAAACAAAATCGAAAGGGGGGAATCGATGATTGCGAAGGAGGGGATAATCGAATGCGGACAATATTTCTTGTCCCCCTTGGTTGATAAAATAAACCCCTTTAAATATTTGAACCTTTGCATGATAAAATATATGACATCAGCGGACATGGTGGGAAAACTCTTTTATTTAATTTTAAAATTAAAATTAAAATTTTAAATAAATTAAAATTTAAACTAAACATTTAAAATTAAATTTCTCCATCACCGGGGCACCTTTTTTGATGAAACGAAAAGCCAACTTGGGTTTTAAGAAAAACCCATTTCAAATATGCCATCCATGGTTTTAAATAAAACATTTCCTTGCCTTCCTTGGTTTTCTTAAAAACCTTTTGCTAAGCTTCCCTTGAAGCTCCTTTTGGAACCAAATTCCATGCATCACTTATTGAACCTTTGATAAAAACCTTTGCTTCTCATGAAGCTCTTTGTGGAGAAAAATCATAGTGCTTATTTACATAGGTCCTTTTGAAATCAATGACAACTTTTAGCTTAGGGACTCAAAATGTCTAAAAATCTCCCCCTTTTTCATTGATGGCAACCAATATCCTTTTACTGAAACTAGACCTTTTCTGATCCCCTTGGTACTTTGCTCCCCCTGGCTCAATGCTCTCTCAAATATGAAATCTCTCCTTATACCAAATATTTCCCCAATACACAAATATCTCCTCCTTTGATATCAATGGCAAATGGTCACCTTTGGGTCTTAGGGCTAAGAATGAGCCTCTTAGCTTAGCCCCTCCCCCACCTCCACATGAGGTGGTTAATTTTGGGGTGGGAGTATTTCTACTCCCCTAAAGTATAGATCTATGGCTTTATATTTTTCTCTTCTTTTCTGAGTTTTCTAAATTCTATTTTCCAAGTCATCATCCTTGTTCCTATCATCACTTCTGTTCTTTTTCCTATTCTTGTTCTCATCCATTTTCCTATTCCTATTCCTATTCTCATCCATGTTTCTATTCCTGTTCCTGTTCCTATTTTCATCCATGTTCATGATCCTGTTCCTGTTCCTATTTATGTTTATGTTCTTGCTCATATTCTTGCTCCTGTTCATGCCTGATTCTGGAATATTTTCTCTACACCATCTTGTTGTGTGACTACTATTATTGTACTTATAACACTTAATGTTATTATTCCTTGGAGATGCAACTATCTTAGGATTTCTTCTTGTGAAGCCATGTGCCCAAACCTATGACATGAAAAACATCTTCTATTGAAGAAACCTTTCCTAGACCCCATTGGTCTCTTGGTCTCTTCTAACTGTTTCCTGTTCCATTTGTTCCTTACTTGTGCATTGTTCCTTTCCTTTCTGAAATTTCTATTGTCCAACTTATCCTTAGAGGTATCACTCTCTCTTTTACTTACTTCTTTTGACTCTTCTTCTTTTTTGGTGTTTTAGCTTGATTCTCCTTTTTTTGCTTCTTGTTTCCCTTGTTCTTCTTTAGAACTAAGTCCTGTTATGGATACTGATGACCTTTGTGCATTGATAGTCCTTTCCAAGGTCTTTAAATTTTCCTCAAACTTGTGTAGCTTTTCCTTAGAACCTTTTACTTCCATTATTAGTGAAACTATATCATGCTCTAATATTTCACACTTTAGAACTTTTGTATTTAATTTTTCAACCATACCTTCTTCAATTTTTCTTGTCTCTTCAGCTTTCATTTTGAAGTTGGTGAGTTCCTATAGAAACCTTGCTTTTGCTTTCTCATATTCTTGAGCTTGAACCATTAATCCTGAGTTCTTCCTTTTAATTCTTCAAGAGTAATCATAATCCTTTCACATTCTATCTCATTTACCTTTGACTGTTTAATCATACCTTCTTCAACTCTTCTTGCTTTTTCAACCTTATATCTCAAGTCAGAGATATCCTGTAGAAGCTTTGTCTTACATTTCTCATCTTCTTGTATTTGAGCCTTCAATTCTAAATTCTCTCTTTTCAATTTAATAAGCTCCTTAAGAGTGGCTTTCCCTTTTTATTTTTTTGAAGCATCTTCTTTTTCTTCTATTATTGAAAGTAGAGTTTCTTCTTCATACCTGTTTTGATTATCCCTGTTATCCTTTCTTGAACCAATCTCTAGAATTTCATTTTTGAGAATATCATCTTCATATTAACTACTACTAAACCCATTGTAATATCTTGCATCATGGCCAAGTTGACCACAAACAAAACACTCTTGTGGACAATAAGATGCATGGTGACCTGTGTTCCCACATTTGGTACAAAAATTTATTAGTCTGGATATTTCTCTATTACTTGATTCATCTCTTGAATCTATTTCCATTTTTCCTTCCAAAACAACAATATTAAACTCATCTTTATTTTCTTTCATGATCATAGTTGTTCTTTTCTTCTTGTATCTCATGCTTCTACTCTTACCTTTCTTTGTCATTTGTGTTCTTGTAGGATCTTCCTTCAAGCTGTTAAAATTCTTTCAAAGGAACTAGCTCTGATACCAATTAAAGAACACAAGCTTATACTAAGAGGGGGGTGAACAGTATAAGATCACTTTTTACTTTTCTTTCCCAAATAGTATTAATCAATATAATCAATGGTAATATTAATAAAAATAACCAAAGCAATGCACAAATCATCACACACAATAAAGACACAGATTTAACATGGTTCATCCAAATATGGCTACCTCCACAGAGAAAATATTTCTTCTAAATATTTATCAAATAATCTCATGGTAATACTTTCCCTATTATAATGCTTATGGACCTCAGTCCAAAGGAGATGTTGATCTCCTAAATCTGGTTTATGGATCTCTACCCACAGGAGAACTCCTTCTCCTTCTACTCTGGCTAGTGATATTCTAGAAGACTCCGTCTCTCTGTTGCACTGACTGGTGGATCTCTCTCCACTTGAATACTCCTCACTCAAAGGTATCTTTAATTTTCCTAGCTACTGGATCTTTATCCACTGAGAATATTTCCTCTGTACTCTATCACCTCCAAAGATCTGTCTCAATATTGTACTAAACATAGTTAAGTCAGTCTAGCACAACTCTGCTCAATATCTTGCACTAAAAACAGTACATTTGATCTAGTACAATTTTGATCAATAGGTCCACATAGAACCTACTCAAATCTGCTCAATAGTTCCACATAGAACCTACTAAAATATTCTCAATAGGTCCACACAAAACCTACTTAAATCTGCTCAACAAGCTTACTTAGAACTTGTCCAAATATTCTCAACAAGCTCACTCAAAAATTATCCAAATCTGCTCAACAAGCTCACTCAGAACTTGTCCAAATTTGCTCAATAAGTCCTCTCTAGGACTTGCTCAAATCTGCATAGCAAGCTTCCACAAAAGCTTACTCAAAATTAGTCCACAAGCCTTCTCAAAGACTTATCTCAAAATTTCTTAACAAGCTCACATAGAACTTGTCCAATCTCATAGAATTATAAAGAGAATTGTTAGAGACTCAATATATTCTATACTTAATGCTCAATCAATATCTCAATTCAATCTCATAGAAGCATAAAGAGAATTGTTAGAGACTCAATATATTCTATACTCAAATCCCAATCTCAACTCAAATCAATATCATAGAAGCATAAAGAGAATTGTTAGAGACTCAATATGTTCTATACTCAAATCCCAATCTCAACTCAAATCAATCTCATAGAAGCATAAAGAGAATTGTTAGAGACTCAATATGTTCTATACTCAAATCTCATTCTCAACTCAAATCAATCTCATAGAAGCATAAAGAGAATTGTTAGAGACTCAATATGTTCTATACTCAAATCTCATTCTCAACTCAATTCAGATGTAGAATAGTTTGTTTCATGGAACTTGAACAATCACATGCATCCACTTGACTAGGCTCAATCAACTCAACTCAACCAATCACCTCAATGAACAACCCTTTTTCACAAACCCTAGTCCAAGCATGTATCAACTAACTCAAAATGTTTCCAACAATGCTCAACCACAAATCTCACATAAAAATGATACTCGTGTTATTTTCTAACTCAAGTTCAAGTTCTTTGCACAACCAATGGGCTTCAAAAACAATTATTATAAAACAAGGTTTAATAACAACTCTCAATCCAAAAAACCTTGAAGCATTTAATTTATCACTTTTGAAAAGGAAACCACAATAAATATTTTTCACTCCAAAGCTATTTTAGAATCAACCACCATAATCAATCAATGGGAGAATGTGCCCATACCTTTTATGAAGATGAAGAAACCTCTTTGAAAATCTGCCACAATCACAATATTCTTTTGCCAATCCTCACAAGGGTTAGAAGATCACAAAATAATCAACATTACTCCACTTCACAATAATATTTACCAAGGATTCTAATTAGAAAACCTTCTTAAGAATTAATGCACAACTTCCTTATCACTCCTAAAACCACTTGCACCATAAAATAAAATAAATCAAAACATTACATAACCTTGTCACACCAAAAACCACTTATACCATAAAATAAAATAAATCAAAACATTGCATAACCTTGTTACTCCAAAAACCACTTATACCATAAAATAACTCAAATATTTTATATCCTTCCTTTCAACACTTTTGCACTTAAAAAAATAATCACAAAGCCTTCTTAGGCAATATCCACATTAATCAAATATCAAACCTTAGCCATATGCACAAATTAAATCCACTATACTCCCTCTGAAAGTCGATTCTTAACACAACCTTAGCAAATTTGAAATATTTCATGCACCCAAAAATTTTTGCGATCGAGTTATGGCATACCTTGCAAAATGTCTTCGAGTGGTTTTGACCTTGCGTTCCTCCTTGTTGTGTGCCTTAGTGCATTCTTCACCCACCATGTGGTCTAGGCCTCCCACGTGGAGGCTTTAATCCTTTGAGACTTATATTTCCGTCCTCTCCACCTATGCCTTGAAACTTGCTCCCTTGTTCCACGTGCAGTGCACAAACGAAATCGAAAGGGGGGAATCGACGATTGCGAAGGAGGGGATAATTGAATGCGGACAATATTTCTTGTCCCCCTTGGTTGATAAAATCAACCCCTTTAAATATTTGAACCTTTGCATGATAAAATATATAACATCGGCGGACATTGCGGGAAAACTCTTTTATTTAATTTTAAAATTAAAATTAAAATTTTATATAAATTAAAATTTAAACTAAACTTTTAAAATTAAATTTCTCCTTCATCGGGGCACTTTTTTTGATGAAACAAAAAGCCAACTTGGGTTTTAATAAAAACCTATTTCAAATATGTCATCCATGGTTTTAAATAAAACCTTTACTTGCCTTCCTTGGTTTTTGTAAAAACCTTTTTGTAAGCTTCCCTTGAATCTCCTTTTGGAACCAAATGTCATGCATCCCTTCTTGAACCTTTGATCAAAACCTTTGCTTCTCATGAAGCTCTTTGTGGAGCAAAATCATAGTGCTTATTTACGTAGGTCCTTTTGACATCAATGACAACTTTTAGCTTAGGAACTCAAAATGTCCAGCAAAAATTAATGCTTGCATTTGGAGGAGCTTTATCATAATAAAAGCATATTTCAAGGAGTTTTCGATGCCATTTGTGGAAGAGAAGGAGCACCATCCTATGAGGAAACCAACATCGGTTAAAGAGGGTTTTGATTGCACGTGTGCACTATACTCCACAAAGCTATGAACTGCCACATCATAACATTAAAATATATATTTTTTAAATTTACATGGTGGAATCGATATCCGCCATGAATCCGAGAAGGTTTTCTAGATTTTATGGCCACCATAGTATTCTACACTGTCCACCTAGAAGCCACCACATAGATATTTTTGTAGTCTACCCCTATAACCACCATGCCAAAATCATTTTAAACATTTTACATCATTGAAAGCACTAGGAAAGGGACAAGCATTTAGTTTGGTGAGGCCCAAGATTTGAACCTTGGACCTCCGCCCCCTTATGGGGTTTGGATGAACCAATTGGTGTACACCTTGGACCTAACATTAAAGTATTATTAAGGTAAATGTTGATTTTATTATTTTCTTGCTTTAAACCTAAGGTTTTTAGAGTTATAAGGGTACATTATATCTACTATTGCAATATTTTGCATTAGTGATTTATTAAGAAAGCATATTTTAGGATTATTAATATTTGAAAAAAGTAACCTAGGAGGAATAAGGTTTATTACTGAAATTTAAATTATTTGTAAATATTATTTTCTATTTTCTCTAAATCTGGGAGTTATAAGGAATACAACATCAAACTAGGAATTGAAAATTAGAAAAACATAAAAATCAACCATAAGGGATATTTAAATAGGTTTATTAAAGATTTTCAAAGGTTGGAATTTTTATAATAGTGTTGTCTCAAAATCATTTAAAGGAGGTAAAATAAATCCAACATCAGAACCTCTTCAAAAATTTGAAATAATGCTTAATTCAATAGGAGTAATAAGGAGATAGAAATTTTGATTTTTGTGTTTACAAAATTTCACAAAATCAACCTAAAATTGAACTACAATTTACAGAAAGAACTATATTGCTCATATATCCTATCCAAAACACCCTAGGGAGTCATAAGGCATTCTACAAAACTTGGTAATATTAGCATCCATAAAAAATTATCAAGTTCTAAATTCATTGGATAGATGTAAGCTTTCTACAAAATCTAAAAACTTATTAGATTTATATACTAGGAAGATATAAGGAAGTCCACAAAATCTAAGGGTTGATAAATGGAATTCAATGGAATCCAATAAATTCTTCGTAGTCAAATCCCAACTACTCAAGGGCCCAAATTATTGATCTTGGAAGAATAATTTGTATATGAAAAAAATTTGGATATTGTCCAAGGGAAAACAAATAAACCTACCACAGGTGATATTGAGATTCTAAAATTTGAGGAAAATGATTCAAAATCCCTAATTATCATAATATTTGCTATAGCTTATGAGATGCAACCTTATATCATCTCAACAAAAACATCTATTGAAGCTTGTATAAGATCCTAAATATGAAATTATTAATCAATTAACCATGAGAGCAGTTCCAGACAACTATAAGCATTTGGTCACATATTTACAAATCCTAAGTAGAGATACTTATTTTGATGACTTAGTCAATATCCTTAAGGAATATGACGTGGAACACACTATGAAATATGAGATGAGTAACACTGTATTGGCTTCAAAATATAATCCACAAGGAAATATTGCTTCATTAGCAAAAGGATAGATAACATGGTATTGTCAAATATGCATAAAGAAAGGTCATAGTACCGGTTATTGCAAGTACAATCCCAGAAACCAAAATCAAGGAAATTAGATAAAAAATGGGAGTCAATTTCAACCATGACAGTATCAAAGGAATTCTTGTCAGTATCAATTTCAGTGATCAACCAATTATCCTCAATTGGAATATCAAAAGGAGAATAAAAAAGGATACTTGGTTCAAAGGATAGAAGAAATTGAAGAACTAGAAGAACCAATAAAAATATTATGAGGTGAAAGCTCTGTCAGCAAATGTAACACATTACAAAGATACTAACCATTTACTTGAACGGGTTAAAAAGAATCCAAAGGAAGAGTATAAATTTCAAGATGAAGAAGAAGATCCATATTGAAGACTAAAGTCTTCAATACCCAAATAATGTAATATAGAGGGGTGTTAGAGTTAGATTCTATTACATCATTTGGGTCATATAAATGTAACTTTCTAGGTACATACTTAGGAATTTAGATTACTTTAGGGGGAAGTTATCTAGTTAATTTATGCAATGTAATAAATGCACAAGTGTCAATGTGCAAGTTGTAAATGTGCAAGGTGTCTCTAGTACAACTAGTTAGAGTGTTGGCCAAGGAATATATCTTCCATTATAAAAGGGTCTCATTGTAAGAGATTGGTGAGATAGTAGGTAGTAGTAGAATTACTGTGTAACTCCATTAGTGATGGAGTACAATGTAATCATGTAGCTTCTTTCATGGAGTGTACATTTACTCCATAGCAATATTGTATTCATTTTTGTGATTTCTATTTATAGCATATATTTACAATCTCATAAATTTACTTCCTCTCATATTTTTTCATCTTGTGATTGCCATATCCCATTGTGATCTACCATAAAATATAATAACCTTTGTTAATGTCATCTTATCAAATGAAATTAAACTTACATTTCATCAGTATTATATTTCATTTGCCCTTCATTTGCATGTGACTTTACATTTTATTTACATTACAAAACTTAGTGCATTTTTCTCTCAAACTCCTATGTACAAGTTTACTTTGGTTTTCATCTAGAACTGGCTCCTACATGAACACATAAGGATAAGTGAAATAACAAGAGAAGAAACTTCAAGAATAATTTTGAGGACTACATAACAACAAGGACAAAGAATTCCTAATAGTATAATTTGTGACAGAGAAATACATGACAACAAAGAAATTTGTAATATAAGAGAAAATCATGTTGGAGAATATTACATTATTTGGTACAGGCTAATGTACCACCTTGGTACATCATTGTAAATATTAGATTAGGGTTGTGTCTTAGATTAGTGAGTGAGTTAATATTTTATGTAATGTAATACTGTGCAAAAAAAGCGCAAGTGTCATGTAAATGTTGGCAATTTTGGGTTTGAGATCCTAGCTTCTTGTCTATGAGTTGTCATTGATGTCAAAAGGAAATGGCATTAATGTTAAGAGGATGTGTTGGCTTCAAAGGTGGAAGATTCCAAGAGAATCCGGAGAGATTCCATTGGCAAGGGTTTTTCATTAAAACCAAGTTAAATGGTTTTTATTAAAACCAATGGAGGTTCTCTTTATTATTTATTTAATTATTATTTAAAACCCTTCAAGGTTTTAATTATTTAATTATTTAATTAATTAAGGGAGAAATTATTTTTAATTTATCTTAAGGGTTTTTAAACCCTTTAGAAAGCAATTTCGATTAAATTCAAAATTACTTTTCGAATTCAGCCGACGTGTTTGGAAATGCATCAAAGTGCATATAAAATGAGGCAAATGAATTCATTTATGTTTGGCCAAGAGTTCGACATTAATCCCTGAGCATTTCGATTTTGACATTGAAGCCCCTGCACCAGTGAAGGAGGAAGACAAGCGTTGCGTGGTCAAAGGTGTGACGGGTTGGTCTTGGCGCCAAGGAGGAGGCGCACGCGGTGATAAGAATGGAGAATTCCCTTCTCCCTCACGTGGGCTCTCCTAGCCCACGCGGCGTGGCCAAAGGACTTAGTAGCATGGTGATCGGCGGTTCGAATCGTCGAAGACCCTTTTGAGGGTAGTGTATGCACTCCGAAATTCGTGGGATATTTACCAAAGGTATGCGCTCCAATTTTTGTAGAAAGAGTGGCAATTAAATTTTAATATTTTGCTTGCTAAGGTTTTATAAAGTTAGCTTTGGGAGGTATAAGGAATGCAAGCTTAATATTTTTGCTATAGTCGGATTGAAAATTAAAGGGGAAATAATTGCCATGGTGGTTGAGTTATTTTGACATGCCAATGTTGGGTTAATAATTTTTAGGGAAGATCAAAATTATTAATTGTGGTAGATTTTCAAGGGCTTATTCATCTTCAAAAAGGGTATGGGCACATTTTTCTTATAAGTATGATTGGTGTATGTTTTTCTGAAATAAGGTTGGAGTGAAAAGGTTTTCAACTAGGTTTCCTTTGGTTGGGTGTAAATCCTATTTTCTGGTTTGTTGAAGACTACTTATGCATTGTTATCCTTAAGGAGAGTTTTTGGTGAATGCATAATTTCTGGTTTGAGATAGTGGAAGCTTTGTGCACTAGGGTTTATATTTGTGAGTCTAGCTACTTGCATTGAGTTGGTGGAACCCTTGGTTGGCTGTTTTGAGTTTGATGGTTGAGTTGCTTCCATAGAGGTTGTTTGATCAAGTTATTGCTTTACTTGATTCATGATATTGGGCTTACTCCATTGAGTTGATTTGAGCAAGTTATTCTTTGCATTTGGTGATATTGTGTTGGTGGCTGTTTTGTTCAAATATCTTTGGAGGGAAAAGGATTTCTACTTGTTTCCTTTTCTTGTGATGATTGGTTGAATGCTTCAAGGTTGATGTTGAGTTGAATGGTGTTGGTTGACTAAACTTTGTTTGATGAGCATTGTTGTTGAAACCCTAATTGATGGTGAAAAGAACATGAGTATCATTGTTATGTGATTCTTTGCATAGTTGGCAATTGTTGGGGTTTCATGTTCTTGAAAGAAAACATTCTATCCTATCCATTTCAGATATTGAGTTGAGTTTTCAGATTTGAGATTGAGATTGAGCTGAGTTGATTTGAGTTGAGTTTTGAGATTGGGATTTGAGTATAGAACATATTGAGTCTCTAACAATTCTCTTTATGCTTCTATGAGTTTGAAAAATCACATTGGGTCTCTAACAATTCACTTTGTGATTTCCTACTAAGAAAGTTTTTCTTGGTGAGCTTGCTGAGTTTTTGGACAGGTTCTAGTGGGGACTTGTGAGCAGTTTTTGGACAGGTTTCGGTGGGGACTTGTGAGCAGATTTGGACAGGTCCTAGCAGAGGACTTGTGAGCTGAGTTTGATAGTTCTATCAGAGAACTTGAGGACAGAGGTGCATTGGTTCTATGAGAAGAACCCTGAGGACAGATTTGGCAAGTCTTTGAGAAGGCTTGTATGCGAGAGGATTGATTTGTTCAAGAGTTGGACAGATCCGACAGGACAGAGGAAGACTTGTACTAGACCGACTGACTATGTTTGGTATAGGTTGCTTGAGCTACTGTGGACGTGATCATAGAAGGCGAGAGGTCTCTTAGGCTAAGCATTGAGGACAGGAGGTCTTCGGTGGAAAGGAGTTCCACGTGTTTGGCAAGAGGTAGAGGCGAGTTGATCTTCCGAGGGATCATTTCCAGAGCGAGAGGGGAAGGTATCTCCTTTGAGCGAGAGGCTCATAAATTCTGATTGGGGGAAGGTATCTCCTTTGGGCCGAGGCTCATAAACATTGTAATTGGGAAGGATTCCCAAAGAACTTTGAGATAACTTTTAGAGAAAAGTTTTGTGGACGTAGCCCAGCCATTCTAGGTGAACCACGTTAAAATTGGTGTCACTTTGTGGATGATATTGTGCATTGCTTTGATATTGCTTTGGGTATATTGCTTTACTATTTTGAAGTATAAAGGAAAAAGTAAAAAGAGGTCTTATACTTGTTCACCCCCCCTCTCAGTATAAGCTTGTGTTCTTCAATTGGTATCGAGAGCGGGTGCCTTCGAAAAGTTTAACAACTTGAAGGAAAAGCTAGTAAAGAACACAATGGATTATTCAAGTGGCAATGCAACACCTATTCTTGATGGGTCAGATTTTGGTCTTTGGAGTGCAAGGATGAAGGTTCATCTAATGGCACTTGGTAATGAGGTATGGGAAGTAATTGAAGATGAGTACACTATTCCTGTACATGGTCCAAATACTAAAGAAGAAAGGCTCCTACATCACAGCAATTCAAAAGCAATGAATGCAATCTCGAAAGGCTTACAGAAAGCAGATCTCACCAAAGTGATTCACTGCAAGACAACTAGTGAAATGTGGAAACGGTTGAAGGTGGTTCATACGGGTGATACAAATGTCAGAAAGGCCAAGTTGAGACACTTCAAAGGTATGTTTGAACAACTCAAGATGAATGATGATGAAAATATTAGTGACTACATGCTTCGTATGGATGAGGTTGTTAACTCCATGAAAGACTTAGGTCTTGAGCTTGCTGAAAATGATGTTTGTGATAAGATTTTAAGATCTCTTCCTAATAGATTTAGTGAAAATATTTCTGCTATTGAGGAAGCTAAAGATTTGGATAAGTTGAAAAAGGATGAGCTCCATAGTATACTTGCAGCATTTGAGTTGAGAACTCAAGTGAAGGTTGATGTCAAGAAAGAGGCAGCTTTCAAGGCTACCAAGAATTCCAAAGGTAAACAACTTCAAGATAGTGATGAGTCTTCTAGTGATGAAGAGGCATATTACAGCAAGAAAGGCAAGTTCTCTAGAAAGCACAAAAGTATGAAAAATATAAGATGTTTCAATTGTGGAAAGTTTGGTCATTATGCTACTGATTGTCTTGTTCCCAAGAATGAAAGTGATGAAGATAAACAGGATTCTAAGAGCAAGGATTCTGAAAAGCACAAGCATCATAGGAAAAACAAATATGAGCACAACAATCAAGGAAAGAGGTATTCTCACAAGCACAAGAAGAGTTTCTACCTAGACAAAGCAAGTAAGTGTTCTAGTAGTGATAGTGAAAGTTCTTCAAGTGATAATGAAAATGAGATGTTGTTCATATCGGAAAAAGAGGAAGAACCGAAACATAGATTCATTATCATGAAATGTCTTAGATGTGGAAATTTTGGTCACCTTGAGGATGATTGCACAAATAATGATTTGGTTTCTAGTATGTATGAGGATGCTTCAGAAAACTATAAGGAAGATGCATGTATGGTTTTTGAAAAGGGTAGCACCTCTAGTGATAAGAAATCTGAAAAAGGCTTTGATGATTCAAAAAGCAATCAAATAAAGGATCTTGAAAGTGAACTTATTAGTGCTCTTAGTGCTTTGGAAAAGGAAAGAAAGAAGAATGCTAGACTCAAGGATAAGTTAGATGAATGTTGTATGGAGAGAGATGATCTTATAGAAAGTCTTGACTTCTCTATAGCTAAGACACAAGAACTCAAGGATGAGTTAGAGTCTAAGGTTCTTGAGTATAGTGAGTTAGAACAGAAAATGGCTTCTTTGAAAGAGGAAACTAAAGAGTACAAGGATAAGCTTTACAGGTTTCAAGATAGCTCCAAAAAGGTTAAGTCACTCATCAAAGGTCAAAGAAAGACAACGAATAAAACAGGGCCTTGGTTTTGTTAAGCCACACAAGGAACAAGTTGGAGAGTCTAGTAAGAGACTCTAAAAGGAAGAGAGTTCTGATGAGGAAAGTATTTCAGAAAAGGATTCCTTGAGTGATAGATGCACAGAAACAAAAAATAGAATTCATAATGAGAAGAAGAAGTTTTCAGAACCTAAGAGGTCAATTAAAGGAAAGTTTCAAGGTAGATGTTTTGCTTGTCACAGGTTTGGTCACATGGCTTCACATTGCATGGCTCAAGTAAGGAAGGTAAATGACAGTTTTAGAAGTGGTAATTTCTTTCAAGGGTATTGCTACTCTTGTAAATAGTTTGGGCATAAGGCAATTTTTTGCAAGGCTAATAACAGGAAAAGGTTAGTCAGAATAGGTGGATTCAAAGAACAGGTATGCCTCAAAGAAATAACATTGTTACTTGTTATAAGTGCAACAATGAAGGTCACATAGCTAGACAGTGTAGAGCTGAACTTCCAAGGTACAGGAATAGAAACGGTGGTATGAACAGGTCCAAGGATCAAGGCATGGTTAAGAACAGGAATATGGACAAAGAGTACAAGAGAAGGCCCGGCAAGGAAGTTATAGACGCTGATGATGATCAGTGCCTAATGGGAGTTTTACTCCCACCCAAGAATTAATCACCTCATCAGGAGGTGGGGGAGGGACTAAGCTAAGAGGCTCATTCTTAGTCCCGAGCCCCAAAGGTGACCCTTTGCCATTGATGACAAAGGGGGAGAGATTTGAGTAAGGGGGAGAGCCTCAAGACAGGGGGAGCTATTTATGTTGAGTTTTTGTGTTGTTGAGAAGCATGGTTTGCCATCAATGACAAAGGGGGAGATTGTTGGCAATTTTGGGTTTGAGATCCTAGCTTCTTGTCTATGAGTTGTCATTGATGTCAAAAGGAAATGGCATTAATGTTAAGAGGATGTGTTGGCTTCAAAGGTGGAAGATTCCAAGAGAATCCGGAGAGATTCCATTGGCAAGGGTTTTTCATTAAAACCAAGTTAAATGGTTTTTATTAAAACCAATGGAGGTTCTCTTTATTATTTATTTAATTATTATTTAAAACCCTTCAAGGTTTTAATTATTTAATTATTTAAGGGAGAAATTATTTTTAATTTATCTTAAGGGTTTTTAAACCCTTTAGAAAGCAATTTCGATTAAATTCAAAATTACTTTTCGAATTCAGTCGACGTGTTTGGAAATGCATCAAAGTGCATATAAAATGAGGCAAATGAATTCATTTATGTTTGGCCAAGAGTTCGACATTAATCCCTGAGCATTTCGATTTCGACATCGAAGCCCCTACGCCAACGAAGGAGGAAGACAAGCATTGCGTGGTCAAAGGTGTGATGGGTTGGTCTTGGCGCCAAGGAGGAGGCGCACGCGGTGATAAGAACGGAGAATTCCCTTCTCCCTCACGTGGGCTCTCCTAGCCCATGCGGCATGGCCAAAGGACTTAGTAGCATGGTGATCGACGGTTCGAATCGCCGAAGACCCTTTTGAGGGTAGTGTATGCACTCCGAAATTCGCGGGATATTTACCAAAGGTATGCGCTCCAATTTTTGCAGAAAGAGTGGCAATTAAATTTTAATATTTTGCTTGCTAAGGTTTTATAAAGTTAGCTTTGGGAGGTATAAGGAATGCAAGCTTAATATTTTTGCTATAGTCGGATTGAAAATTAAAGGGGAAATAATTGCCATGGTGGTTGAGTTATTTTGACATGCCAATGTTGGGTTAATAATTTTTAGGGAAGATCAAAATTATTAATTGTGGTAGATTTTCAAGGGCTTATTCATCTTCAAAAAGGGTATGGGCACATTTTTCTTATAAGTATGATTGGTGTATGTTTTTCTGAAATAAGGTTGGAGTGAAAAGGTTTTCAACTAGGTTTCCTTTGGTTGGGTGTAAATCCTATTTTCTGGTTTGTTGAAGACTACTTATGCATTGTTATCCTTAAGGAGAGTTTTGGTGAATGCATAATTTTTGGTTTGAGATAGTGGAAGCTTTGTGCACTAGGGTTTATATTTGTGAGTCTAGCTACTTGCATTGAGTTGGTGGAACCCTTGGTTGGCTGTTTTGAGTTTGATGGTTGAGTTGCTTCCATAGAGGTTGTTTGATCAAGTTATTGCTTTACTTGATTCATGATATTGGGCTTACTCCATTGAGTTGATTTGAGCAAGTTATTCTTTGCATTTGGTGATATTGTGTTGGTGGCTGTTTTGTTCAAATATCTTTGGAGGGAAAAGGATTTCTACTTGTTTCCTTTTCTTGTGATGATTGGTTGAATGCTTCAAGGTTGATGTTGAGTTGAATGGTGTTGGTTGACTAAACTTTGTTTGATGAGCATTGTTGTTGAAACCCTAATTGATGGTGAAAATAACATGAGTATCATTGTTATGTGATTCTTTGCATAGTTGGCAATTGTTGGGGTTTCATGTTCTTGAAAGAAAACATTCTATCCTATCCATTTCAGATATTGAGTTGAGTTTTCAGATTTGAGATTGAGATTGAGCTGAGTTGATTTGAGTTGAGTTTTGAGATTGGGATTTGAGTATAGAACATATTGAGTCTCTAAAAATTCTCTTTATGCTTCTATGAGTTTGACAAATCACATTGGGTCTCTAACAATTCACTTTGTGATTTCCTACTAAGAAAGTTTTTCTTGGTGAGCTTGCTTGAGTTTTTGGACGGAGTTCTAGTGGGGACTTGTGAGCGGTTTTGGACGGAGTTTCGGTGGGGACTTGTGAGCAGATTTGGACGGTCCTAGCAGAGGACTTGTGAGCTGAGTTTGATAGTTCTATCGAGAGAACTTGAGGACAGAGGTGCATTGGTTCTATGAGAAGAACACTGAGGACAGATTTGGCAAGTCTTTGAGAAGGCTTGTGTGCGGAGGATTGATTTGTTCAAGAGTTGGACAGATCTGACAGACGAGAGGAAGACTTGTACTAGACCGATCGACTATGTTTGGTACAGAGTTCTTTGAGCTGCTATGGACGTGATCATAGAAGGCGAGAGGTCTCTTAGGCTAAGCATTGAGGACAGGAGGTCTTCGGTGGAAAGGAGTTCCACGTGCTTGGCAAGAGGTAGAGGCGGTTGATCTTCTAAGGGATCATTTCCGGAGCGAGAGGGAAGGTATCTCCTTTGAGCAAGAGGCTCATAAATTCTGATTGGGGGAAGGTATCTCCTTTGGGCCGAGGCTCATAAACATTGTAATTGGGAAGGATTCCCAAAGAACTTTGAGATAACTTTTAGAGAAAATTTTTGTGGACGTAGCCCGACCATTCCGGGTGAACCACGTTAAAATTGGTGTCACTTTGTGGATGATATTGTGCATTGCTTTGATATTGCTTTGGGTATATTGCTTTACTATTTTGAAGTATAAAATAAAAAGTAAAAAGAGGTCTTACACTGTTCAGCCCCCCCTCTTAGTATAAGCTTGTGTTCTTCAGTAAATTGTGTGCAAGTGTTATGAGTGTAAATGTGCACAAGTGTCCAATATGTAAGTTTGCATGTGTCCCTATATTAGAAAAAGTCATGTGAAGAGTCTAGTGCAAGTGTGCATTAAAAATAGTGTCATGTGTATGCAAGTGTCAAGAAGAGAAGCCAAGAGTCATGAGAGTTGGTATATTAAAAGGAAGAGTCAAGGTAACCAAAGAGTCATCCTAGAAAGGATATATATTACTCCATAGAGTAAAGGATGGATATAGCGATCTACATCATATGCATAGAGATTTTTCTACATAGTGAATATTAAGAATATCATTATATGATATATTTGTAACAAAAATAGGAGTAATACAAGTTTGCATACATTTGAGAAACTAATATTGTAAGTCTTGTTATATTATATGATTCAAGCTATTACATTCATATTTTAGCATATTATTGAATGTTATTTGATATATTATTAAGCCTTGATAATACATATTAGTTGTCTCATATTATCTCTATTACATTATTATTCATTCCTTTATATTACAACTTTATTAAATTTGATCTTGTGATTATTTTCTTATGAGATTCATATTATTATTAAGGCTTCAAAAGCCAACAGTGGTATCATAGCTACAAAAAGGTTGCTTTCACAAGAATTGTTAAATTGCAAAGGCTAAAGTCTTTCCACAATTGTAGGAATAGCTAGTGAAGACTAGGACTTAGCTAGGATATTTCCACTAGGTTGAAGGATAACTAGTGAAGACTAGGATCCCTATTTGGATGAATCAACTTGAATACAATTGATTATTCAAGGAATAGCCAACCCTAACATTAATAGAAAGTTTTAGGGATTAAAATCCCTTAACATTGATATTAGATTCTTAGGTAATTCTATAAAAAGCTATCTAAGAAATTGCTATAGTAAATATTGATCTTTAGAAGTTGAGAAGATTCCTACAAAAAATAGAGAATAATTTCAGATTTGAATGCTAGAAGTCAAAAATATTTCCTCAAGCAGGGATTGATTTGAGTTGTAGAGAAAGGAAACCCGAGATAAAGAGGTCCCATAGAAATCAAAGATAGAAGACCTAAGAGAAAGATATCTCATAGTATATAGAGATATGAGATCCAAGAAGAGAGTTCTCATAGAAGTTAGAGATAGGAAACCCAAGAAGAGAAGCCCCGTAGAAGTCAGAGATAGAAGATCCAAGAAAAGAGGTCCCATAGAAGAAATAGATAGAAAACTTGAGAAGAGAGGTCCCATAGAAGACAGAGAGAAAGGAGACCCGAGAAGGAGGTTCCATTGAAGATTAAATATTGATGCAGTGAATGAGACCTGTTGAAAGAGGCCCATCATAAGTGATAATATTGTTCTTGTAGGCCTAAAATGACCACATCCTTAGAAAACTTTGAATATTTATTCTAAGGCATGAGAAGGCCCTAATCCACTGAAGACATAGAGTATTTCAGAGCGGATCCATACAAGACGTTCCAATCCACCCAACACTTAGTGCATTTTTGCAAACATGAGCCAAGTATTCAATCCTACCAAATACTTAGTGTATTTTGTGGTGGCTTTGTACGAAGATCCCAATCCATAATCCAATCGAGTCCAAGATGACATAAGTGCCTTTTTAAGTACATATTGGCGATATCACTTCATTCTATGCAACCAAGCGACTAAGTGTCGAGAATGCTCCATTCTACTGAGATTCACATTCATTTCAAAGTAAAATGGTGATGAGATCCACACCATTGTGTAAGAAAGTTAAAGTGCCCAAGACGAAGTATAAGGTAGAAGAATAGTGCAAGAGTTATTTTCCATGGCTTCTTGAGTGGATTGGTGACACACTCCATTCTACAGTCAATCCAATTCAAAATTTATGGAGAAAAAATCAAGGAGCGAATTGCAACTTATGTCATATACTATGGCTGCAAGAAAGAAATAAATTATTTTAAAATGTTAGTCAAGTGGATTGATGACAAGCTATATTCCTCTTAGTAAGTAGTGTATTTTTCATGAAATCTCCAATTCGTTGGCTGAAGCCATCCAAGCTGATGTTAGTATTCTTTTTTGATTGGATTGGTGACTTGTTCTCCCTCACTTGTCTACTGAGTATTATTAAGGACTAATCACAGTTGCCTATGAAGTGAATCAACAATGGATATTATGTTGACATGTTTATGAACATACAAAATCAAATTCTTGGTGGATGAAGGTCAATCAGTTTGAATGGGTAGATGAAGTTATAGTGGTGCCAATAACCAAGAACCAAGAACCATGGTAGTTGTAGATCTATGGTGATGTGACATCTTAAAGAAGAGTGAATATTTTAGATCTATTTTTTGATAGCCTGGAGTCTAATTTCCAAACTAGCAAGTTACATATCCAAGAAGCCATGGCATGCGATGTCGAGCAGATTTCTCGAACTCCGTGGACAAATAAAATGATGCCAGCATAACTTTTTGCTGATCTATCATATTCTAATTCCTTGTAATGTCTCCCCCTATTCTTATTTCATTGTAAACTATATATAGAGGTTGAACCCTCATTTTTTAGGGTCGGATCTAGAGTGTTTGCTTGCCCTACTGTGTAATATATTTTGTAAAATAATGAACGAAGCAACACTTGAATTTTTGACTCAATATTTTTCATCTTCAATATCTTTCATTAAGAGGTTTGAGCTATAAATTACATTTTTGTTAATTTTTTTATGGTTAGTTCATTCCACCTGTATTGGATTACTAGTTGTAAGAAATTTGAAATTTGTTCATAGTTATATATGTGCTATGAGAAGTTTATTTTTGTGAAATATAAATACTAATCTATTTTGCTAATTTGGATTGTTAGTATCTTGGATATTGAAATTACTTTCTTAAAGCACATCTCTATTATTGCTTTTATTGTATGAATATTATTCTCTTTTGGGTGCTATTAATCTTGAGTATGGGACACTAGAAATAGTTTGCCAAAGGTTTTCCCTGTGGATGCCTATGTTGTTAGCCCTATCCGACCAATGTTAATGCATAATTTCTTAACCCTAAATCTTTTCTAACCCTATTCCTCAAAACCATTATTGAGATTAATTGAGTCAACATTCTATTCAATTGACAAGGAACCAACCTACTCTAGAGGTTGGGCTAAATCAATCTTTGGTCCATCCAATATTGAGTTATGAGTTATGACTATCGGGTGCAAGCCTGGCTAGAAAATTGGAAGATATATAGTTACAGTATCAAGTTTACTTGATGACAATTTAGATCCCAATAGTTTTGGCATTCTCGGTAGGACTTGTTTGCAATAAATATAAAACCCCTCTTATTCTTTATTGTTTTATCTTTTCCTGAAGGAATCAAGGTTTGGTGAATTATCTTGACCTTGTTAAGCAGTGATCAACAAATTCACCTAGTGACTCCTTGGTCTGCGAATCCAAAAAAATATCCCTATAGCTTGCAATTTTTTCATGAATACTAGGTCATTTGCAAGAAATAACCCAGACCCCATTTTCTAATGTGAGCTACCTTATAGAGGGTCTACTATCATAAGGGATTTGAATCAGGATTTCCATTCAGACTCAAATTCTTTTGAGGAAAATCCTACAATACACTCAAGGCCACCTTTGATAGGAGATACACCTGGGAACATGGCCCAACATTAAATGCATTTCCAAATTAGCCCTTACAAAAGTATTCTAGTTGGAATACAACTGGACCCCTTAGACTGGCCCATATGCATGACATTCCCCAAGTTGTTTCTAAGGCCATCCCCACCTATGATGGATCTGGTAAAGCTGCATATGAGCACTGCCAAGATATTTTGAATCTAGTAGTAATCCACAATATAAAAAATGAAGATGTTATTATCAAGATCCTAGCCTTCTCCTTTAGAGGAAAGATTTTGCATTGGTTCATGACCCTTAAAGAGAATACTATTACTTCATGGGTAGCATTGGCTGAGCATTTTGTGGAAGAATTTAATGAATTTGCTGATCCTTTTTCCCTTCTTAATCAATTCACATCTATGCAAAAGCATCAACAAGAAACTGTTACATATTTCAACTTGAGGTTCAGTAAAACCTAGAAGAGGATTCCCCTTGCAACTAGGCTAGATTCAAGTCTAGCTTACATGTATTAAATCAGAGCCAACGTATTGAAGTTAGGCCTATAAACCCAATAATATGGGATGGAGGCATTTCCATAGGTTTACAATGCAGTTGTTCATACTGATAATATCCTTATTAATGTGGGTATATTACCCCAAAATTTTGTGTTGCCCTATAAATTTAAAACCCCTAATGTCCAAGGTCAGACAACTACATCATCTTATATGGACCCTCCTCCTTTGTCATCCCCATTTTCGCAAATGACTCCTATCCCTCATTCAAAAATATCACCTACCATAGCTCCTTTCCCTCCCCTTCCTTCTCAAATACCCCAAGAATCCTCCATGCTCCTTGATATTCAAAATACCTTGAAAACTCTCAACAATTAGATGAATTCAATGGAAAAAAGAGAAATGGAGAGATCTTAATAAATTATATTTTCTTATGTTAACAAGGATCAAATACTTAGTCCTAGCAATAGCACTAGGGTTAGAGTAAATGTGATGCAAGAAGGGCCCGAGTGTTCTTCAAAAGCAAGTCTGGTGAATGTATGGTGTCTGGTGTGCAATGATCCTCATGATTCAAAATATTGTGTTATGTGCTAACACCATGTACAACAGGTTATGGAGAAGGTAGAGAAATAAAAAATAAAGAGTGAACATGCTCTAGAAATCATACCAGATCATGGTTGGAAAATATCTTGATGAGGATGGACCCATTTCTATCATGACAAGGTTAGGCAAGAAAACACTGCAGGTTGATCCACAAAATATGGGTCAATTTTAGTTTCCCTCTCAAAAGAAGAGGGATCCTCCATAAAGCAATGATACATTCCCTATCCCCAAGGCCAATGAAAAAGGAGATATGGCTCCTAAGGTCCAGGAAAAGGCGATCAATTTCTCCAAGATATTTGAAAAAGAAACTAAGGGAGATAGAATGAGATCCAAGAATGAAGCCCAATAGAGGCTTCGATTCCCTTCCATTACTAAGAGGCAAATAATTAAGGCCACACAATAGTATAAAAAAAGTATGGTGAGCCAGAGAGTAGGCCTAAGAGACCCACCTCTGCCAAACCTGAGTATGCCATTGTGGATAAAATAAAGAATACAGCATACAAAGCTAGCCTATATGATACTCTCTTCATTCTCAACCAAATAAACATGCTAAAATATTCTCTAAATAAATATTCACAGGAAAATCAGGCCTCCACAATCCTCAGCATACCATATGAAAAGAAGGAAATATCACTTGCCACTTTAAAGAACAAACCCCTTCATTTTTACATTTTTCTAAGGATGGAGGGGTGGATTATTCACAACTATATGATTGACTCGGGGGCATCTACCACAGTTATGCCTAAATTAGTTTACGAGAAGATGTGTATGGAATATACCAGATCCTGCCCTGGAGTCCTATAGTTATATGGGACACTAGTGAAGACAATGGGAGTGATAAAATATATCTTGATGATTCTACATATAGCATATGAGGTAACCATAGTACAAGAGATAGTGGTGGTGGATCTAGAGTCTTATTTTGGCTTATGCCTTTCAAGAGAATTCAATGAAAAATTGGGTGGATGCATGTACATGGATTATTATAGCATGGTGATTCCTTTCAAAGAAAAGAGGATAAGAATAACACTAGAAAATCTTGTGTCTTACCACATTGAAAAAATTGAAGAGGACATGTGCAATCTCACTCCTCTAGAGGAATTTTAATTAGTGGATAACTTTGAAGAGTTGGATATTGAAGATGAACTGCATTTCAGAGAGGATTATAGTCAATTTGGGACAGGTATGGGAATCTAGCATTTCCAAAAAAATAGAGATCATAATTCCTGCTATATCTAACTAGTCCTTGAGAGAAATAGAAACATGGACCGTGCACTTTTATGGTGCTAAATGCAAAAATGGTGTTGGTGCCAATGTGCTATTACAGTCCCAATAAGAAGGGAAAAAGAGTTTTGCATATAGGCTAACATGGTCATGCACTAATAATGTTGCAGAATATGAGGCTTTATACCTTGGACTAATGCAAGCTAAAAGCATGGGCATCAAGATCTTGAATATATATGGCAACCCTGAGTTGATTGTGAATCAGGTAAGAGAGAGGTGCAGTAGTAAGCACTGTTACCTGAAAGCATATAGAAATAGGGTATGGGATTTGATGAAATACTTTAATGCTCTAAATATTGATTTTATTCCCAGAAGAAAGAATACCTTGGCATATTCCTTAGAAATTAGGGGAGCTAAATTCAACCCTTATGTAGACATAGGAGTTACGAAGCACAAAGGGATAAAAATTATTTTCTGGCATATAGTGCCAGATAAGCAGATTTTTTGGTAGGTATTTGAAAGTGATAAATAAATCATTGATTTTCTAGTGAGAGAGGTCTGTGTATCCACTGTTCAAGAGGAAAATTCTAAGGAGATTGATCAACAGGATTTCATTCAACTTAAGAACAATCATATCCCTAGAGGGTTGGTTACTCTAGAGAGCCTATTCGACAATGAAAACAAGGAAAATATCAGATCCATGGAAACCAATGAGAAGATCTATGAAGAACTTGAAATTGAAAAGGAAAAGAAGCTCAAATTTGAAGTCTGATGTTCTGTAGAAGAAGAGGAGGATATCAAAGCTTTATGCCTAAAGTACCAAGACATTGTAGCTTGGTCATATGATGATATTAAAGTATATGATAAGAAGGTCATCCAACACATGATTGAGCTAGAGCTAAATGCAAAACCATTCAAGAAAAAAACAAAGGCCTGTGAATCCTAGGATCGAAGCCATAATGAGGGAAGAACTATTGAAGTTGCTAAAGGCTAAGATTATTTATTCAATCAAACATTCAACCTGGGTAGCCAAATTGGTACCTGAAAGGAAGAAGAATGGTGACATACGCCTGTGTGCAGATTTCAAAAACCTTAATCAAGCATCACTAAAGGACCACTATCCCCTCCCACAGATTGATCAAATCTTGTAGATTATGGCAAGAGCAGAAAGGTTCTCACTACTAGATGACTTCTCAGGCTACAACCATTTTTGGGTGAAGGATGAAGATCAATTTAAAATAATATTCACCACCAAATGGGGCACTTTTGCCTATGAGAGAATACCTTTTGGGCTATCTAATGTAGGAGCCACATTCCAAATAGAAATAGCCTATGTCTTTGGGGAGCTAATCAACAAGGTCATTTTAATTTACTTAGATGACATGATTGTATTCTCCCACAACAAGAAAGACCATTTGGCACACATAGAACAAGTCTTTCAAAAGTGCAGAGAATTTGGCATTTCCCTCAATCCGAAGAAGTCATTTTTTGCAGTTCATGAAGGGAAGTTGTTAGGGTATGTGGTCTCTAAAGAAGGTATGTCCATTGATCCAAATATAATCAAATTGACCTTCCACTTCCTATGAACAAGAAAGCTTTGCAGTACTTCTTTGGTCAGATAAACTTTATCAGGAAATTCATTTTTGACTTTTCTTAGAAGGTGAATCCTATATCAAAACTATTGAAGAAGAATGAATATTTGAAATGGATTGAGGTAAGAAAGCAAGCCTTTAAAATCATCAATTAATCCATTGCTATAAATCTAGTTCTAGTCAACCCAAACTTCAGTAAAGACTTCATTATTTATGCTTATGGAGCTGATGAAAGCTATGCATCAGTGCTCACCCAAAAGAATAAGGAGAAGAGCACCCCATATTCTTTTGGAGCCAACCTCTTCATGAATATTAGGTCAAGTATAATTTCATTGAGAAATAAGTATTTACAATAATAAAATCATTGAAAAAATTTAGGCAATAATTGGTTCAAAGTAAAACCCTAGTTTATGTGGTTCACCTGGATGTAAGAAGATTTATTTTACAAGGGGAACTAGGACATAAGAGAGTTGTTGGATTACTAAGATACGAGAATATGATGTAGAAATCCATCCTATCAATCTGGTTAGAGGAAGAGCACTATGCCAAGGCTTGATAGAAGCAACAATTTTAGCAGAAGTGATAGTCTGTCAATCAACAACAAAAGACCAAAATGAAGACCTACAGTCAGGTGAATCAAACTAGGTAGATAAGATGACTAAGTACTTTCAGACTAGAGTATGCCCTCTTAATCTTAATCCATCATAGAGAAGAAGATATAGGCTTCAAGATTTGAAGTATGTCTTATTGCCAAAAGGTCTATACAAAAGAAACCTTGATGGAGTCCTCCTAAGATGCTTAAAATATGATAAAAAACAAAAGGTCATAGAGAAGTTCAATGAAGGACTATCTAGTGGACACTTCTTTAAGAGTCATAGCTTTGAAAATCATCAGGGTAGGCTATTATTGGACTAACATTTTTGTTGACACCTTCAAAGTCACTAGAGCCTATGATGAATGACATTGGTATGTGGGAAGAACAAGGAATGCATCATTTCCCTTTAAGCCAATTCAAGTGGAAGAACCCTTTCCGCAATGGGATTTGGATTTCATAGGGGTTATCAATCCAAATTCCTGAGCTGGACATGGGTACATTCTAACTGCTATAGACTATCTCATCAAATGGGTAGAAGCCATTCTTACAAAGAAATCAAACCAAGAGGTGATGATAGATTTCATGGAAAGTTTGATCACAAGGTTTGGTGTTCCAAAAGCTTTAGTGAGTGACAATGGACCAACGTTCATAGGAGCCAAATACATTGATTTTACCAGCAAGTATGGCATTACCATAAAGAATACTTCAAACTACTACCCCCAAGGAAATGTATTGGTAGAATCAACTAACAAGAATTTGCTAAGAATTTTGAGAAGATCATTAGAGGGTAACAAGAGAAGTTGGCACTTACAAATGGAACAAGCTCTATGGGTAGACATAATTACTATCAAAAAGTCCATCAAGACCTCCCCTTATGCCTTAGTATATGGCAAGGAAGTTGTATTACCTGTGCACTTGGAAATTCCAGCCCTCAAGTTGGTAAATACTGAAGATGAGTCTGAGCGAAATCTAGTGGAGACAAGGTTGACACATTTTCTACAGCTAGAGGAGAAAAGAACTTAGGCATATGAGGATTTTCATAAGCATTCATTTGATATCAAGGCATGGTTTGATAAGAAGGCAAGATTTAGAAAGTTTCAAGTTGGATATTCTATACTCAGGTGGAATGTTGAAAGAGCTAAACCAGGGCACCATCAAAAGTTTAACTCCTTCTGGGATGGTCCTTTTAAAATAATAGAAGTCAAAGAAACCAATGTTTTCCATCTTGAATATCTTGAACACATACAAATGATCCCAATCAATGGTTTTCACCTTAAAATCTATTTTGATTGAGATAAAGAGTCCTTGTAACACATGTACATATGTTGTATCATATATTTTTTCTATTTTATTTCAATTTTTATTTTTTGATAAAATGCTAAAAACAAAAGAGAGAAAAATTTGCTTCAAAAAAATAAAGTGAAGAGTTGCAAAATAAGCTAAGTGTCAACGGAAAGCAGCATGGTCCCAATCCGCTCTCAAATGAACTAGGACAGCAGCGGAATGCTTCATGTGTTCCTTACCGCTCTTAAAGAGACTAAGGTGGTAGCGGATTATGACAAGTGTTCCAATCCACCCAAGTCCGTGACTATTTTTGAGCAAAAATCGAAATCTCACGCTTTGTTGTGGCCTCTCCACAACTATCCCCAAATCTTGGGGACCCACTTTAAATTTTTGATTTGTTTGAGATATATGGCTTTGCTTAAGTATCTTTGTTTGCTTTCTTTCAGGTTGTCTAGTATATTGGTTAGGTTTTCATTGTTTTGGTTAATTTCAAGTTCTTGAATTAAACTAATTCAAATATTTGAAATAGATTATATCAAATAAATAATAAAAAACGAAAAAAGAAAAAATTAAAAATAATAAAATATATTATTATTTATATTCCACCATTTAATAATAATGGTAACAATATTTAAAAGAAAAAAAATGAAAAAATAAAAATAAAATAGTATACTGGTACGCGATTTGCTGACGTGTTTCTGAGATGGACAGGTCCGCGTGGCGGTGACTCAGCACCAATGGATAAATTCGTAGAAGATATAGATGATGCTGATTTCGTTGATTACGGATGAGACTATCATTGTTCAAATACAACACACAGATAAAAAGCATGATGAGCAGGTCAAAAGCTTTGGAGCTTTCATGAATTGAATATGACCATATCAGAGAAGACATTAATCATGGGAAAAGCAAACGAACATTCACCGGATTATGGATGATAAATTTTGGAAATATAGAGATTGCCCTCTATGAAGGGAGATCATGGTTGATTACTCGGCAATTGCATGAAGAGGCTAGAGAAATATTTCGATGAGACTCACGCTGCGGACTTTCCAATTTGGGCTCCCACCATCACAATACGTTCATTGACAAAGATACTTGGAAGAGCGTTGGCTGTTGGAGCTTGAGATGTGGTGATTTCGGTGGATGTCCCTAACATGTGTGCCATTCTCTAACAGAAGGTTTGGGGATAGCAGTGCTGGTGGCAGCAAGGAACATAATTAACGATAGACTATATGGACACCGAGCCCTTTGGGAGAAGTAGACAACCTGGGAGGATAAGATAGCAAATACCTGGACTGGCACTGGATATAGTGACTCAACGGACTACGTCGAGCTATCAACGGTGACAGCGAGGTTCAAGAATCCCATCATTCGATATGAAGGGAAAGGTAGACTGTGCATAGCTAGATTCGACAAACTCAAATAGCTTGGTGGGCAACTCGAGGGCTTATCCAGAGAGTATGCAAGGTAGAAAATGTAGAGTGATAGTGTAGGGATAGAATATTTTTCATGACATTGCGATATGTGGGCCTAACAGAATGAACAGTTTAAGCAGCCAAGTTAACAGAGATTATGAAAGCAAGGACAACGATTAGGCTGCAAATGGCAATCCAACCTGGCGGTCGTATGGATTGAAGAGCTGATTTATTGAATACATTGACTTGGTAGACGGTGAAGGTTTGCATAATAGACAAACATCGGAGACTCAAATTGGTTAAAACCTTCAGAAATGGGTATGGTTTCAGGAAAACATACTGGTGCATCGGTGGAGAAATAGAGGAACGTTTGTCTCTAGTGGAGAGTTACAAAGTGATACAAACGCCATCGTAGAGGTGTTATTAAATAGTTGGGTAAATAGATGTTTTTGAGCTACGTCAGGAGAATGAATACAAGTGGGAGCACGTCCATACCTTCTCACTCTTCGCAGGCCGCCAGGTGGACTGCACAAGAGCAGGGGAAATGATGGAACCTTAGCCAAGACGAGTGCGAATAGGAAATTGCAATTATCACATGAGATGGAAGCCCAATCATATTTCATAGATGAACCAAATAAGATGACAAAGGAAGTCTACCTGTGAGAATGCAGCGACACACCGACGACGTGTAAGATGTACTCGGACGGATACACCAGGGTGAAAGGTTTTTCTGGTCCTTATTCGATGTGGATGCACGTTACATTACCTTCCTGCGTCGTATATAAGAAAAGAAGAAAATAATTTAAATTGAGGCTATGTTTAGAGAACGATGAGTGACAAGATGAAAATGCACGATGGGTATCAAGAAGGTAAATGAATTCTCATCACAAGCTGAAGTTGGGTAACGTTGGAAATATGTATACAGAGATCTAGGTGTTACTTATGGTGAGAAAAAAAGAGCTTGAGAAAGAACACAAAAGTAAGAGAGATGAAGAGTGATAGGGAAGAGAAAGCATTATGAAAAAGAAGTAGCAGTGAAAGGTGAACACGAGGATCAAAATATTAAATAGACAACAAAGACTAAGAAAAGGGGTTGGAAATGTAGTGATCCCGAGGAAGCGGCGCACCTGTCCACTACTTTATTTGCAATTTAATATGATCTCAATAAAAGGCTTAAAAGAAAATATAGCCGAGATGCAAAGAAATAAATAAGTGAATGTTTTTTATTGATATTTCCAAGATTTGGTTACATATAAATCCCTCCAAGGGATACCCTTCATCTGATACATGGATTTACACAAATAGGGTAGCGGATGAATAATATTCCCTCGCAGGGGGTGATGCACTTTTAAAGGCTTCCCGGTGACGCACACGGAACTGTATGAGGGCTTACAAATGCCTCCTCTAGGTCTGATTCTTGTTGAGCAAGGTGCAGCGACAATATTGTCATTGTTGTCAACACACTCAGATGGACAGGTTGATGCAGTGGACAGTTGTTCGGAGGTTGTTCCAAGTATGTACAGTGATGTTCAATGCTTATGAGGATGTTTTTGATGTTCGGGTGAAGTTGTTACAGGTTGTTCGTGCAAATTTGCAAAAGTTGAAAAAAATTTCAGGAAGTTGTCAAAAAATTGCAAAAGTCGTCACGGGCGCAGTTGGACAGGATGGATCAGTTTGGAACATGCCAGCATGTCAGGAAATAGTCTAGAACAACGTTGAAGGTTTTAGCACAGTGTTTGGATTGATCGGTGATGTTTTCGGTATCTTGGCGGATGATTTGGCGAGTGGTTGTACAGGCCGAAAAGGGCAATTTTATCAAAAGCACTGCGAGCAAACCAAGAAGAATTTGATAGTGAAATTTGAACTAGAGGTGGTCGTTATCTTCAAGAACATGTGTTCCAAATTTCCACTAAAACGGAGCAACGAGGCGAATGTTACAAGCGTTGCAAGACTGTCACAAAAACTCTTTTTGGAAAAAGTGTGTCAGCAGCAATTTTCATGGAGGTGGTACAGGCAAACCGTAAGGAGTTATATAGCAAGATTCAAATTGGATGTATTCAGAATTGCAAAGATTTTACATTTCAAATTTTAGAGAAAATAGAGTTACGAGGTGAGAGTTATGATTGTTGCAAAAACGGTACATGTCACTTTTATGTCAATTTGTTCCACTTGTGCAAAATCCTTTAGTTGGCCGTTTCGACCTTGTAGAGTCGCCAGAGTTTCGGTTTCAGTGTTGTTACACCTTCAAGGCATCAAATAGAGCATCTTTTGTTTTTGGTTTGAGGTGTCACGTGGCTCTGAAGTAAGAGAACGAGTAAGGTGTCAATTCTTTGCATGTGACATGTTTGACGAAATGCCTTCTCAAAATAAAAAAAGAAAGTTATATTGTTTTAAGAAGCTTCATTAAAGAAAATATTTTTAAAATTGAAAAGGGAAAAATAATGCAAGTGTGTGTTTTTTAAGTGACAAGGAATTTTATTGAAAAGCGAGGAATTTATTTTGTGAAGAGAGAAGTGTGTGTGGAGAAAAATAAAGAGTGAAAATCCGTGATTTTTGGAGAGTGGTGAAAAATATAACTTCAGTATTTTGGGCATAACTTTCTCATATGATATCTATTTTGGCTAAAATTTTGACAGGAGTTTGCAGACAAAATGTTGCACAATACCCAAAAAGCGTTTAGCAATTGGCAGAATGAACTAAGAGAACAATCATTTTTTTGTGAGAAGAGAAGATTCAAATTTTGAGTAATGCAGAGAGAGGGATGTTATACTGGGTGAAATAGAAAGTTTTAGATTTTGTGCTTACAGAACATAGAGGGTTCTAGTTTTAGTGAAGACATTCATATATGTCATTTTATTATCAATATCAAAATCAAGTGGGTGCTTGGTAGAGGGGTTGGTGCTCCTTTCTGTTGGTGCAGATAAATCAGGGGTTAGTGCTCCTTCTAGTGGGTGCTGGTAAATTGATTGTAAAGTTTATGCTTTGCAAAGGCTAGATTTGGATGGGAGTCCAAACAATCATTTTTGAGGATGTAGCCAAATCGGTGAACCTCGATACATTTTGTGTTGTGTGATGTTCTCTTGTTATATTTGCTTTATTTGATTTTATGTTTTCATTATTTTGGCTTTGAGTGTTGAAGATTTAAGTTTTAAAGAGCTACACTGATTCACCCCCTCTCAATGTCATTGTGAGACTAACAATTGGTATCAAAGCGAGGTTCCTGAATAGGCTTAACCGACTAGGGTGATCTTGGAAGTGACATAATGGCAGGTGGTGAAGGCTTCTCATCAAAAAAAGCACCATTGTTTGATGAAACTAATTACTCATTTTGGAGACTCAATATGCAGACATATCTTTGTGCTTTAGGATACGACATTTGAGATTTAGTAGATAGTGGATACACAATACCCACCACTTCTCCAACTAATGTTGTCGGTAAGAAAATATTTGATAATAACTCAAAAGCAAAGAATGTTATCATGTGTGGATTAGTGGACAACAAAATGGTAAAGATTATGGGTTGTAAAACGATAAAGGAAATATGGGACAAACTAAAGAGCATTCATGAAGGAGACGTTAAGATCAAAGAGGCCAAGTTACAAACACATCGAGCTCAGTTCAAAGGATTAACTATGAATGACAATGAAAATATAAAGGCATATATGCTAAGAGTTAATGAATTCATTAATGCGATTAGAGGACTCGATGAGGAAATCAAAGATTCTGTCATCATGAAAAAAGTAGTAAGATTCCTTCCCCAAAGATTTTATTCTAAAGTTTCAGCTATAGAAGAAGCTAAAGAACTAAATTTTTTTATTATGGATGAGATGCATGGTTCTTTGACTGCATATTATATGAGAATAGGAAAATCTAAACCCATAGACAAAAAAGCTGTTTTTAAAGCCCATAAAAATATGAAAGCAAAACAAGAATCCGAGGAAGAAGAGACATCAGATGAAATGGAAACAAACTTTGTTCGAAAACTAAACAAGGGAAAAGGAAAATACAGAGGAAAGTTATCATTTAAATGTTTCAACTGTGGAGGCATTGGGCATTTTGCAGCTAAATGTACACTTAATGAGAAGAACAGAAGTGATGAAGGATCGCACAAAGAAAGAAGTGACTGGAAGAAAAAAACAAATTTCAAAAAATGCAACTTCAAGAAGAAAATTTTCATCTCCAAGAATGTCAGTTCATCAGAAGATAGCTCCGGTGAGGATTCTAAAAAGGAAACAGGTGAATCTCTTTTCATGGCTCTCAAAGAAGAAAAACTAGAAAAAGAACAAGAATGTGATGAAGAAGAAATTGACGCAGAAGTGAATTTGGAAGAGGAACTAATTGCAGCTCTAGATGAATTGAAGATAGAAAGAAAAAGAATAAGAAAATTTCAAGAAAGCTTGAGGATGCAAATGAAATCATAACAAATTTGAAAGTACATATAGAAGAATCCAAGAAAATCTCTAAAGATCTCAAAGTGCAAATAACCATGAAAATAGATTATTGCATCAAGCTAGAAGAAGAGATTGTTGGTTTAATAATGCAACTAGAAGAGATGAATCATAAAATTAGTTTTTATCACAAACATGAAGAAATTTCTATGAAGCTGGATAAGATCATAAATAACCAAAAGACTACAAGCATCAAATTTGATTTTGGTTTTGATGAAGGAGAATCATCAAATGGATCAAAGGCCATAAATGAAGAATTCACAAAGAATGAAGAGAAGAAACAGGTTGATCAAGCAAAAATGAATCATGCAAAAGAAAGCAATAATGCAAGGCACAAAAGTAGAATTAACAATGATGGCTTCACCAATGTCACACATCAAAGAAGAAGAAGATTTATGGCTCCTACGACAACATGGCAAAGACCACCACCTAGGTTCAATTATCTCTTTTCTAGTTACTGTTTTAAATGCAATGGTTATGGACATAAGATCTCAGATTGCAAGTATAATGTAGGATCAAGGAATTTTACCAATAGAAATGTTTTTTCACCTTTGATGGATTATGCAGTAGAATATTATAACTATCATAATTTTAGGCATATTGTAAGAAATTTTCAAAGTACATTTGCATCAAATCAATTTCAGGGAAGAAAATTTCAGCCAAATGGAATAAGACAAAATAGAAAATTTCTCGAAAAACATGCACAAGCTACTGAAAAAGAAAATCCAAAACAAGAGCCCAAAATTGTAATCAAACCTGAGTGGAAAGAAAAAGAGTGACCTAAGGAAGAAAAGGAATCCTTGATCGTACAGATGAAATTTAAAGCGCAGAATAAATCCGCACCATGGATACTTGATAGTAGATGCTCTAGTCATATGACAGGTGACAAACAAAAATTTGAGAAGTTGCAAAAATATGAAGGTGGTTTAGTAAAGTTTGGAAACAATGATGGAGCTAAGATAGTTGGCAGAGGTTCAGTTAATATTAGTGATGTAAAAATCAGGTCAAAAGAAGTCTTATTTGTGGTTGGTCTGAAGCATAACTTGTTGAGCGTAAGTCAGATTTGTGATAGAGGTCATGAAGTGATATTTAAGAAGCAAGGTTGTGAAGTCATAAAGGTAAACAATGGGAAGTTGATATCAACTGGATCAAGGACATCTAGAAACCTGTACACTCTCTTAGATACTTCAGAAGGAGCTTGCTTGATTGGACAGGAAGAAGAGAATCGATTGTGGCACAAGAGGCTTGGTCATATCAGTTTTGACAATCTAGTAAAAATTAGCTCAAAGAAAGTAGTGAGAGATATTCCCACCATTGGCAAACCATCAAATAGCATTTGTGCTTCATGTCAAAAGGGGAAGCAAACTAGAGTCTCATTTAAAATAAAAGAGTACTACACAAGCAAACCTTTGGAACTAGTACATACTGATTTATGTGGACCCATGAGAACACAAAGCATAAACGATGACAAATATTTCATGTTGTGTATAGATGAAGATGACATGGGTATTGTTTTTGAAGCATAAATCAAAAGCTTTTGAGATGTTCAATATTTTCAAAAACCAAGTTGAGAATCAAACAGGAAAAAATATTAAATGTTTAAGGTCAGACAGAGGAGGAGAGTTCATTTCAAAGGATTTCATAGAGTATTATGAAAAATATGGCATTAGGAGACAACTTTCAGCAGTCAGGACACCTCAACAGAATGGTGTGGTAGAAAGAAAGAACAGGACAGTGTAGAAAATGGCACGGACTATGTTGACTGAGAGCAAAGTAGTAGACAAATTTTGGAAAGAGGTAGTCCATACTATGGTATACATCCAAAATAGGTGCATGTTGAGGACGCATGAAAGCAAAACTCCTTATGAGTTGTGGTTTGGTAAAAAGGCAACAACAAGATACTTTAAAGTTTTTGGCAGCAAGTGTTATATCAAAAGAACTGAAGAAAACCTTGGTCAGTTTGAAGATAATGCGGATGAAGGTATTTTTCTTGGCTATTCATCAAAAAACAAAGCTTACAAATGCTACAATAAGAGGCTAAGGAAAACTGTGGATAGTGTCGATGTTAAAGTTGATGAAGGAAGAGAATGAGTAATTAGCTATGAAGAGAACTACCCAATTTATGAAGAGGTCATTGAAGGAATTGAGAAAAATAAAACGGAAAAGAAACCAAAAATTGACTTAGAGGATTCAAACAGTGATTCGAAAGTGGAAGAAAACAAGAAATTCAAAATAGGCATCTGGCAAAAAAATCATCCTAGAGAGTAAATAATTGGAGACCCCATAGTTGGTGTTTAGACGAGAAGAAGATTAGTAAGTAACTACTCTTTATTATCCAACATTGAGCCCAAAAATGTTGTTGATGCAAGCAAATATGAAAGTTGGGTAAAGGCAATAAATGAATTAGATCAGATCGAGAAAAACAAGACTTGGGAGTTAGTACCAAGACCCACAAATAAAAATGTAATCGGTACTAAATGGGTCTTTTGGAACAAATTAAATGAATACGGACAGGTAGTCAAGAACAAAGCAAGATTGTTATGCAAAGGCTATGCACAAGTTGAAGGTATTGACTTTGAGAAAACCTTTGCACCTGTGGCCAGACTAGAGGCAATTAGAATATTTTTGGCTTTAACAGTTTACAAGAATTTCAAAGTTTATCAAATGGATGTGAAATCAGCATTTTTGAATGGGAAACTTGAAAAAGAGGTTTATACTGAGCGGCCAGATGTTTTCCAGCTTGGTGATGATCCCAACTTGGTTTGCAAGTTGAAGAAAGCGTTATATGGCTTAAAACAAGCACCCCGAGCATGGTATGCAAGGCTAGACAATTATCTTACTCAACAAGGGTTCAAGAAAGGTATGGTGGATAGTAATTTGTATGTCAAAATAGAAAATAGTCATCATATTGTTCTTGTTATATACGTAGATGATATCATATTTGGCAACAACAAAGATGAGTTGTGTAAAGATTTAGCAAATAAGATGCAAAAATAATTTGAAATGTCAATGATTGGTGAACTTTCATATTTCCTCGGATTGCAAGTTAATCAAAAGGAGAAGGGCATATTTATTTCTCAAATTAAATATGTGAAAGAGATATTGAAAAAGTTCATAATGGAGGATTGTAATCCAGTTAGCACTCCTATGACGACAGGTTGCAAGTTGAGCAAGGATGAAAAATCTCCACATGTTGATCAAACTATGTATAAATCTATGATTAGGAGATTACAGTACTTGACAACTACTAGACCAGATATTTTGTAGGCAGTATGCATGGTAGCACGATTTCAGGCTAGCCCCAAGGAGACTCATGTGACAGCAGTGAAGAGGATTCTTCGGTACCTCAAGGGTACTATGGAGTATGGGTTATGGTATCTAAAAGGTAAGGACTTCACCCGTATTGCGTATTTAGATGCATATTAGGTAGGATGTGTAGATGACGAGAAGATTACCAGTGGAGGTGCATTCTATCTTGGAGACAGGTTGGTCGCATGGCACAGTAAGAAACAAGAGTCAGTCTCCTTATCCATAGCAAAGGCAGAATACATTGCAGTGACATGTTGTACGCAGATGTTATGGATGAAACAAACTCTGAAGGATCTTGGCATTAATTTTAGTGAGTCAATTTTAGTTAAGTGTGATAACACCAGTGCCATTAACATCTCAAATAATCTGGTTATGCATTATCACACAAAACATATTGTTATCCAGTATCATTTTTTGAAGGAGAAAGTTGCGAAAGGTGAGGTTAAGTTGGATTTTGTTCCAACAATAGAGCAAGTAGCAAATATCTTCATCGAACCATTTTCCAAGGAAGTATTTTAGTACCTTCACAATAAATTAGGAGTGGTCGCACTTTCCAAGAATTGACTAGCTATTAGGGCCACATTTTTAGGGGGAGCATTTGTGTATTTGTTTATCTTTTTGCTCATGTTTATGATTTTTGCTAAGTGTAAAAATTTTTGCCTGAGAATGCTATGCATGGACTCAGAGGGATTTTGTAGTAGCCCTTTGGTATTGTTGTCAAATGGGGAGAAGAGTTATAGGAAATTGTGTGTGTGTTGCCAACAATTCCAAAGGGGGAGATTGTTGAGCAAGGTGCAGCGACAGTATTGTCATTGTTGTCAACACACTCAGATGGATAGGTTGATGCAGTGGAAAGTGTTCATAGGTTGTTCGGAGTATGTACAATGATGTTCAATGCTTATGAGGATGTTTTTGATGTTTGGGTGAAGTTGTTATAGGTTGTTTGTGCAAATTTGCAAAAGTTGAAAAAATCGTCAAGAAGTTGTCAAAAAATTGCAAAAGTCATCACGGGTGTAGTTGGATAGGATGGATCAGTTTGGAACATGCCAACATGTTAATAAATAGTCTAGAACAATGTTGGAGGTGTCAGCATAGTGTTTGGATTGATTGGTGACATTTTTGGTATCTTGGCAGATGATTTGGCAAGTGGTTGTACAGGCCGAAAAGGGCAGTTTTGTCAGAAGCACTGCGAGCAAACTGAGAAGAATTTGATAGTGAAATTCAAATTGGATGTGTTTGTTATCTTCAAGAACATGTGTTCCAAATTTCCACAAAAATTGATAAACTAGGCGAGTGTTACAAGCGTTGCAAGACTATCATAAAAACACTCTTTTTGGAAAAAGTGTGTCAGCAGCAATTTTCGTGGAGGTGGTATAGGCGAACCGTAAGGAGTTGTATAGCAAGATTCAGACTGTATGTATTTAGAATTTTAAATATTCTACGTTTCAAATTTTAAAGAAAATAGAGTTATGATTGTTGCAAAAACGGTATAGGTCACTTTTATGTCAATTTGTTCCAACTTGTGCAAAATCCTTCAGTTGGCCGTTTCGACCTTGCAGAGTCGCTAGAGTTTTGGTTTCAGTGTTGTTACACCTTCAAGGCATCAAATAGAGCATATTTTGTTTTTGGTTTGAGGTGTCATGTGGCTCCGAAGTAAGATAATGAGTAAGGTGTCAATTCTTTGCATGTGATGTGTTTGACGAAATGCCTTCTCAAAATAAAAAAAGGAAGTTATATTGTTTTAAGAAGCTTCATTAAATAAAATCTTTTTAAAATGGAAAAATAATGCAAGTGTGTGCTTTTTAAGTTACAAGGGATTTTATTGAAAAGTGGGGACTTTATTTTGCGAAGAGAGAAGTGTGTGTGGAGAAAAATAAAGAGTGAAAATCCGTGATTTTTGGAGAGTGGTGAAAAATGTTACTTCAGTATTTTGGGCATAAATTTATCATATGATATCCACTTTAGCTGAAATTTTGAGAGGATTTCACAGAAAAAGTGTTGCAAAATACCCAAAAAGCGTTTAGCAATTGGCAAAATGAGCTAAGAGAACAATCAATTTTTTTTTTGTATGAGAAGAGAAGATTCAAATTCTGAGTAATGCAGAGAGAGGGATGTTATACTAGGTGAAATAGAAAATTTTAGATTTTGTGCTTACAAACCATAGAGGGTTTTGGTTTCAGTGAAGACATTCATATATGTAATTTTATTATTAATATTAAAATCAAGTGGGTGCTTAGTAGAGGGGTTGGTGCTCCTTTATGTTGGTGCAGATAAATTAGGGGTTGGTGCTCCTTTCTGTTGGTGCAGATAAATCAGGAGTTGGTGCTCCTTCCAATGGGTTCTGGTAAATTGATTATAAATTTTGTGCTTTACGAAGGCTAGATTTGAATGGGAGTCCAAACAGTCATTTTTGGGGATGTAGCCAAATCGATGAATCTCGATACATCTTGTGTTGTGTGATGTTCTCTTGTTATACTTGCTTTATTTGATTTTATGTTTTCATTGTTTTGGCTTTGAGTGTTGAAGATTTAAGTTTTAAAGAGCTACACTGATTCACCCCCCTTCTCAGTGTCATTGTGAGACTAACAATTCCTAGAGGTATCATCGTGCTTTCTAATGTTGCTAACATTTCCGATGAACCCTATAACCTTGCAAGTATAGAAACAACACACATTTACTTGCCCGAGATTGCCTCCCTAGATGAGGTTGTTAGCGGTAAATATGATAAAGAAATATTCTTAAATAAATCGAATGGAGTGAATGCAACTAAATGATAACAAGTGAGATGTATGTGAATAAATGATATGAAAGCAATATGAATAGAAGGAATCTAATGCATAAACCCTAAGCTATGGTTGCGGGCCACTGTCCAAGACAACGGTTGCTAAATGAAACTTGCCCATCTTGATCCAAGGGATTATAGCTCTAGGTTGGCCTTTGTTATTGAAAATATGTTCATATATATCTAATAATCTGAATAATAAGTGGGTGATTACCTCTCAGCTGGCTAGCGCTTCTTTGCTCCTCAAAGGTGCTCAGATTTGCTCTCCAATATGATAGGGCTCTACTGCATATGCTCTCCAAGAAAGCTCTCTCAATGTCTCCAATGGAATGCTCTCTTCAATTCGTATCCTTTGTTCTCCTGTATTCTATCCCTTTGGTGCTCTCATGCTTGCACCTTATAATGTGTTTGAAGCCCTAAGTTAGTGTCAAACCCTAGGACTGAATTCTTCATGTGCACTGAATGTTGGCATGAGAAGATTTTGTCTATTTTTGTATTTGAAGGCCAGTTTAATTGTTGTCTAAATATGGACTTGAGTCTCTCATGTAGACTGGCTGTGAGGAGGAATGTAAAGTTATCCTACTCAACTTTATTGCATGCAAACTACCACTTCTATTCCATATTAGGCCAGTTTGGCGATAAATTGCATTTTAGGTGTTAGTCAATGTTGCCTGTAGTAGCTAAGGTTTGGTCGTTGTAGTTCAGAGTGGCCAAGATCTAGCCACTCTGGTCTACAACGGCTAGGCTTGGATGGGCTTACAAAGCCCCAAATAAGTGGTGAAAACCACTTTTAGCACTTGGAAGGTCCCCAAGGTTTGTCACATGGTCTATGTGTGTGCCCATATGAGTAGCTTCCCTAAACATGACGTGTTTTAGGTGTTTATAGATGCCCATTTTGGGGATGCATTGTGTGGAAAAGACATAGTGCAGAGTGAAAACATAAACTACCACATTTACAGGGTGCATGATGATAATTTTTCTGATCAACGTTGGATGGCCCAATCACGCAAGACGACGCGCATCCTCGAATCATTGCTTCAACATGATGGAAGGCTTAACTTAGCACAGGTCTTGCACATGTTCACTTGCACTCATTCCTTGAACACGATCGAGTAGCTTTAAGTCACTACAATGAGGTCCGATTAGAGGAGAGCTACAAGCTAAAGATATCATATCTTCCTTTTGAACCCAACAAGCAGGGAAGAAATTTTGTAATAGTTGTTTGCAATGATTCGTAGGACGAACGCAATTTTGTTATGATCGAGTGATCTTTGGTTGACTTTGATTATGATTATTTGAAGGTTTGAACTACCCCCTCACACAATGAATTGATGAGGGAAGGGCAATGAATAAAGTGACAAATCGCTTGACCAATATGACTGGTTTGGTTCCTTTCTAGTACTTGTTCTTTTAATGGGCAATCCCCCATCCAAGTGTGACTTCAACTATTTTTGATGATCACTCATCCCTATCCTGTAGAGCGGTCCGGCCATAAATGGCCTTCTTAGAGAGTTAAGATGAATGATTCTATTTTGACTCATATTGAATCACTTTGTTTGGTGTTCTTATGTCATGAAGGAATTAGGATGATTCCATCGCACCCGTGGAGCAGTCCGACCATCTTAGTCTTCTTAGGGATTGAAATGATACATCATAATTCTAAAATGACTAATTTTTCCCAAGTAGCCTTATGGTAACTCACTCATCTCACCGAATGGTATGGAGTGCAAATTGCTGCCACCACCAAGTTGATAGAGTAAGTAATCGAGTACGAGGCTTACTTGAGATTGTATTTTTGTGTGATTTTTTTGTTATTTTGATCATTATGATGATTGTAAACCATCAAAATGTGTTTATTTAATATTTTTGGGTGCCCCCTAAGAGGAAGCTTTTTATATTTGTCTTTTCTTTTGGCCACTGTCAAATCCAACGACCACTAGATTCCTATTTTTAGCTGCTCTAGCCTTTAGTGGCCAAGAAGTTCGGGCCGTTGAGGTCAGCAGTGACTAAGGCCTGGCTTGGAAAGCATAAAAAGTGACTTTTAGGGTTTTGACTTTTCATTTCACAGTTGTCAATTTACTTGTCAGATCTCTAGAGAGAAAGCGATATCTCACGTCTTTGGAGAGCTTCTGTAACTCGAAGGGCCATGGCTATGCAGGGTGAGGGATTGACAAGCGGAGGAGCCGGAGCTTCTTGGGTACCTTTTCAAAACCCTTAACCCTGTTTGTTTAAATTTTTGGGTAAAAATGAACCTTACTAAGTAATCAGTAAATGAACTCTATTAAACTTGTCGGAAACGAACCAAACCCATAGATAGGCTTAGTTTAGGATTTGCTATGGTGGGTTTGCCCCCACTTTTTCTTTTAATTTTGCAATTTTGTTTTGTATTTTTTGGCCTAGGGCACTCAAGTTTGTCGTGCTGCCCATTGGCCGCTGTCACTCAAAGTGGCCAGTTTTCCTAGCAGCTTGGCCGCTATCGATGGTAGTGGCTGATTTGAATCCCAATGGTCACTAAAAATTGATCATTGGTGCCTGGCTGCTGTCAGCTTCAACAGTCAATTTCTGGCCGCTGTAGCTGATAGCGGCTGGAACACTTAGCCAAATTTTCTTATTTTTATGACTTTTTGGGATTTTTAATTGGTTTTTTTTTTTTAATTATTAGGTGCATTTATCGCTCTTTTTATTAGACTTAGAATAGTCTCTCATTATTTGCCTTTTTTTCATAATTTATTGTGATTTATGCCTTGGATGCATTGTAGTTATACTTTGAATTTTTTTCTTTAGATTCTTACTACTCGAGCTCGAGATCTGAAGCTCATGAATGATACTCTACCCCTCTTGACTGACATGTATTGGGCATGGCTTAAATCCCGCAGGCTTCAGTTTGTGACTCGACTACCTAATATTATGTCAGATCAGGCTTACCTCATGGTCCTGGTGCATCGATGGGATCCCAGGACTAAAACCTTCCACCTTCCCACCGATGAGATGACTATCATGCTGGAGGATGTGTACAGGATCTTTCGCATCCCTTTTTATGGAGTGGCCATTATTTCTTCGACCACTAATGACCATGAGGCGGTCTTTGCTCGGGTGTTCTAGAGGTATGCTATAGATGTCTTCAAGGACAACAAGCCTGGAGGTGTATCCGTTATACGCTGGTATAGGGAGCATGTCTTCACGATGAGGCATGCGGTGTTGCTGATGGTCATCAGTAAAATTTTGATCCTGGATTGCTCAGGTTTGAGGTTCTCATGGAATCTCCATGCTATGGTTCAGGATCTGATGGACAGTATAGATCCCATCATCTATGGCTGGGAGAGATATCTGCTGGCACAATGTTATTATGAGTTGTACCACAACTGTCGGAGGGGTCAAGTCAGCATTACCTGTAGCTTGCTCCTGCAGATTTGGGGATGGGAGCACATCAAGGTAGATTACCCAAAGGGGATTCTTGCCAAGATTACAACTATCGATGACAGGATGCAGTTTTATGGTTCCAAGTGGGCTCGAGAGTGTGAGGAGTGCAAGAGCTATCTTTTTGCGAGGGAGCTTCCCCATTACATTGCTACTTTCACTAGGCTGCAGGTCGAGGACATAATATGGTGCCCATATCACGAGTGCCCAACTTGGGATGATCTAGACAGGTTTACTACTAGGACATAGCTCGAGCGATGGCTCATCGATCGCAATGTTGGCATCAGGGATTATTTCTTCTACTCCTGTGTTCTTCGTCAGTACAGACTATAAGAGGATGTGCCACTTGTCCCATTCCTATACAGGCACATCGAAGCAAAGATATCTCCCCCCCATAGGTTACAGAGCTGACTGATGATGTGGATGCCCCAATAGTTGATCCAGGAGTTGCTAGGGGAGTTATAGAGGCATTTGTACAATGGTGGAACAATCGGATGTGACGTGGCTATGGCAGTATGGGCCGTGAGGATGATGGCAGGGATGTTGTTGTAGATCTGACAGAGCGCAGAGTCTGTTCCAGGACCGAGGTATGGGGCCAACCCACATAATAGGTGGTAGTGGAGGAGCAAGATGTTCCTAAGAAGGAGGAGGAGGAGCTAGATCCTAAGGAGAGATTCTCCCCTGAGAGCGTAGTTGCATGAGGTTGAGGTCAAGCTTTAGTTGACCAAGATCCAGGTCCAAAAATGAGATGCCACTATAGAGCAGCTCACGACACAGATTTAGAATCTATAGTATAATTTTGGGGGTGGCACTACTCAGATGTAGTTTTTTGTTCCTCCTTCCACTTTACAGGGTGCTACAGGGACAGATTCAAGGGTAGATATTCTACGTCTACAGAGATTGCTAGATCAGTATGAGGATTAGATCTCCGCCCATGTCTCCCATATATCCTCTCTCTTGATGCAACCCAAGAGGTATGGGATTGTTCCTAGGGAGGCACTAGGTGCAGGTGGGTCACAGGTCAGTGTGCGCTCTACCTTAGGGTAGTCTTCCATCCATCCTAGCTAGAGGACTCAGACTCAGACAGAGAGACCAACAGGGTCTCATCACTCTACTCGAGATACAACCACAGGAGGTGGCAGTGCTAGGGGCACAGGACCTGCCTTTGACTAAGGACGCTACTTGGTTTTAGTTTTAAGGTCAACTTGACCTAGATGACTTAGCCTACGAGCATTTTTGTAGACTTATGGATTCTTGACACACATATTTATATGATACCTCTTCTAGATTATGACTCATTATGTGTATCGTATTATTATTTTTGTTTTTGTTTTATTTATGTTATGTGATGATGGCATTATGATGTGTTGATGTATGTGTTAGATGATAGATGACATTTATGATATTGATGTTTAGATGGATGCTTATGTAGATGCTTATATGATTTGATTATTGATTTATGATGCGACTTATGTGGATGCAATGATCTAACATTGGATGTAAATGGGTGAACTATGTATTTATGGATGTAATGTGCTTGTTAAATGTATGTTTAATTTAGCTTTTAGTTGTACACATTGAACTTGTATGATGATCAATGGTATATGTAATGTGTAATGTATGCAATGATCTATATGATGTGTAATCTATTGCAAATGAACCTATATGCTTTAACTGTTTAAAACATAAGGTGTGCATATGATATGAGTTTTATCAATCTAATTGGCGATACCACAGAAAGTATAACAATTATGAGTGTAAATAATAAGATTTAATTATTCACACCTTCAAATGTGCAATAAAATGATGTGTTATGTATGTAATGATTTGTGGGATAAGATGAATTTTTGCTATGTAAGATGTTTTAAGGCTTTTACTGAGATTCAAACACTCCAGTTACCCTATCAACAATTGCATATTGACCATACATGACTTTTGGAAAGCAAGGTTTTTACCATGGCCCTAGATATTCATTATCTCTGTGTGTGCAAGTGAATATATTTATATAGAACCCGAGCATTTACTCTGATGTTAGGCGGTATTATTTCAGCCCATTTCTAAGATCGAGGATCCTCAAGTGTTTATCTGATCCTATGTTGGACTTAGTAGGACTATACCACTAGGCAGTATTGGGGTTACCCAAAGCTAGCTCATCCACATGCAAACATTGATCTATACAAATGCGAGGTGCAATTGTAATAGACATCGTCGTGCTTAGAGCTCGGTGATGCTAATAATTCTAGGGATTCAAATTCCATTCCCTTCCTTTCTTCGTTTCATTTGGGGATACTTGCTCATACTTAGTGATGAAAATCACTGTTTATTTTTAATACTTAGTGATGAAAATCACTATTTATTTTTTATTGATTTTTATTTTGAGCAAGGGACTTATGTGAAGATTATGATTTTGCTTGTTTTGATGGAAACAAAAGGGATTTATATAGTGATGATAATCACTATCTTTAACTTTTTCTTGACTTGGGATTTTGCTTGTTTTGATAGAATTAAAGAGGAATTAACTGGGTAGGATGGTACTTGTCCTTTTCCAATTCTCAGCATCTTTGAAACGGTTGCACAGGGGGATAAGCGAGGAAGACCTTTTTTGCTTAAGGTAACCTAGACCACTTTTGTAGTTTTCATCTTTTGCTTGTACCAACTAGAATTTTAGTGTTTCAATTAGTGAGGAGAACCTGAATATCCAAGGCTTTAACTAGACCTTACCTTCTACTAATCAAGATGGCTTTCTCCAAAAGCTGATAAAACCACTAGATTATGGTTGAATGACTGGAAGACCTTAGCTTATGTCTTGTAGCAACAGTAGGCGGTTGTGTTGAAAAACATAGTTACATACATGGATGAATGGGTGAAGATGTACTTGAATGCTTGCGGTTGTGATACAAACTATGGCATCACTTATAAGAATGTGATCATAGCATATGTGAATAAAATGGATATGAATGCTTAATGCAAATGTTTTTGTATTTTGTATTTTTATATTGTTTTTATATTTTTGACATATTTGAATGTTTTTGTACTTTTGATTATACTTTGACCAAAGGGCTTAGTGTGCCTTTGGGGCTTTTGGGGTTTGACCAAGTGGTATGAAGATCCCTTGGAGCGTTTTGGTTGGATTTGACCAAGCGGTCTGGAGACATCCTTAGAGAATTTTTGATTGATTGTTGACCAAGCGGTTTGATGATACCCTTGGAGCATTTTTTTTTTGAATTTTGACCAAGCGATTTGATGATACTCTTGGAGCATTTTTATTTTGAATTTGTACCAAGCGATTTTATGATACTCTTGGAGCATTTTTGTTTGAATTTGACCAAGCGGTTTGGATGTCCCCTTGGAGCATTTTTTATTGAAATTTTGACCAAGCGGTTTGGAGACACCCTTGGAGGATTTTTTTTATTTTTGAATCTTTTATGTTTTTATGATTTGTTTGTATTTTTGATGTTTTGTATTGTTTTTTTGTGTTTTTGACATATTTGAATGTTTTTGTATTTTTTATTATTTTAATGTTTTTGTATTTTATGTGTAAAATGCCTTCAAGTGGATGATATTGAAAGGTTCAGGCTCTTCAAAACCCTCTAAGGATGTGAGACGATATGCTCCAGGCCCAACCTTCTTTGAAATTATGTATGGACCTATCCAATTTGTAGCAAATTTGTCTCGCAGGTGCGACGAAAAATTCGAGTTCTACTGGTTTTCTTTGAGCACAAGATCCTCAACTTTGAACTCCCTTAAGTGGAATTTTCTATTATAAGCTCGCACAAGATGACCCTAATAAACACACAGATGCTCCAAGGCATTGACTCGGTGTTCATCAAGAAGCGTTAACTGATTGAGGCGACCTTTCTGGGTGGTATCATCATCTACAAAGTCCCTCAATGCTATGCGCAGGTTTGAAATTTCCAACTCTAAGGGCATGATGGCCTCAGCGCCATACACAAGTGAAAACGGGGTTGCACTAGTGGGCATCCGCACACTAGTCCTGTATGCCCAAAGTGCGAGAGGCAATTACAGATGCCAGTACCTATGATTATCTTTAGATTATATCTTCAATTCTACTTTTCCTAATAACTTCAGAAGCTTCCACCTAGTCTTCATTCAAATTGTAGTATTTTTTTTATTGGTTTAAAAGGGGTTTTGAAAGGATCTCCAAAATTTTTATAAAAGAAATCCAAAAAAGGAGACCATGTCCTGAATACAATCTCCAGGAGACAAACAAGGAACAACTAAAATAGGGAGATGATCTCCGTAGGAAGACTATCTCTATAGAACCATCTACAAAGCAATAAACAAAGAGACAAAGGAGCCTCTAGTTTAAAAATGAGACATGATTTGAAACAAGGAGATGATCTCCATAGGGAGATTATCTTTGAAGGTCTAGCTGCAAAATCATTCAAATTTGAAACAATGAGTTGTCCGCTCAAAATTAAAACACAAATTGAAGTAAAATAGAGAACCCTTCCCACTCTAAGTGAAATAGGGATCCCCACTAGAGGAGCCTAGGAAAAACAAATTTGAAACGTAGAATCCCGCCCAAGAGGATATTTTTGCTTAAATTTGAAACACTTGTTTTCTGCCTAGGGGAAAAATAGTCCAAAATAAAGTCCTTTCAAAGGCTTAAAAATAGAATAACAATAATTGAAGGTCTTCACAAGTCATGATATCTTCTTGCAAATAGGAATGCACTACTTGAAAATCAAATTAATTTAGTAAGAAAAACAGATCCCATGAAACCCGGAGCATAGTAGGAACCAACCTAAAATAGAAAAGAAATACCAGTAACCTTCAATTGATCGAGAGAGTTCAGGGTTCCCCCCAAGACCAAAAGAATCGAAAGGAAAGGCTCCATCGAAATCCACTAAAAATAGACATGCAATCCTGCAATTGAAAATCCAACCTAACAACATCCATGGAACATTTTGACTACAAACAATAAGCATGAGATCTCCCCTTAAGGACCAAAAATAAATGTAGAGAAGACCTCTCAGGCTGCAACAAAACAAATAGAAAAAATAGGAAGCCCCTAAAGCCATGAACTTGGACTGCAAATCCAAAACCCAATATGAATAGAGGAAACCTACCAATGACCTGAAGACATCCATGGGAGCATCTCAACTACAAAAAATAAGCACATGGTACCCCAAATATAAAAAAATAATATAGATAAAAAGCCCTAGAGCTACACAATAAAGGATCATAGGCACACACCCAAATCAAAAAAGCCACACCACCTAGAATCGCACTAAATAAAATACCAAAATCATCTAACAAAGCAACGAAAATCCACCAAGGTATCCCAGGGAAGGTCCCAGGAACAAGCAGAAACCCTCAAAACCAAAGCAAAGGAGGGAGCAATAAAAATGAATTAGGGACCTCCCACCCATATGGGAGGTCACCTACTCCATCAAAAATGACTCAAGAAGAGAAGGCCCCAAAAAATCACCAGGCAATCCAAGGATAGTCCCATAAATGCACCAAGCCCCAAGAGCAAGTAGAAACCCTCAAAAATAGGATACAGAAGGGAGCAAGAATATTTAAATTAGGGATATCCCACCCATATGGGAGATCACCTACTCCATCATAATCATCCCAAGAAGAGAAGGTCATAGTAACTCACCAGGCACTAGGAGTAGATCCAAAACCAAGGCAAAGGAGAGAGCAGGAAAAATTGAAACGAGGACCTCCCACCCAGAGTCCCTAAACTGTAGTCTTTTTAACCAGCTCTTGAATCTTAGTTTAATTTAATTTTATTGAAAATTGACCCCAAGGTGATAAATATTTTATAGTGATCAACTCCCCTAAGGCTTTGAAACTTCTAACTCAACAACATCAAAAGTGTTTTCCTATTTCAAATTTATAATCATCAAAACCTTTGAAAAAACGTCATTTTATACCTTGGATTCATCCATCTAAACTCCCATATTTTCCATAACATCAACCATAACATTACCTTCCCTGTAGATGTTTTAGATCACAAATGACTCCATGTTTGATAGTATATTCATTGCATCTTAAATAATACTTTCAATGCTACAGCTAGTAGTTTGCTTGGCATTCAAATTGATAATGATATCATAGAATCCCCTTCCACTATAATCTTTTTAACATCCATATTTTTGTAAGTGTTACTCCTGTAATCATGGCTCTCACCTTTGATACAATCACAAGGCTTTCATTTCAATTTTAAAGATGTATTTAATATAATAAACTATATATTAGTGAAAATAGAGGTAGATCTTTGAAGACATTATAGCATGTTAAAAAATATATAATGATTATGATGACATTACCATTATAATTTTATTATTTTAATTGTGTGGTAGACACATTATTATAAACTAAATTGGAGTTGGTAATAAAGCAAGCAATGAGAAGAAAAAACAAACCTTAAGTTGTGCATGTATATATTAAATAGTTTTTATAGAAAATTTAATAAAATTTTAGAAGTATAAAAAATAGCCTTGAGAGTAAATGTAAATTTCTCTAAGTTATTATTTAAGGGGATAGTGTGGTTTTTCATTCTTGTTTTATTTTCATGACTATTGATATATAATAGATGGTGTATTTTAAGATTTTCTTTATTTTGGTTTTTTGTTTTTGGTTACATAGGGGATTAGGTTACAACCACTATTTTTAGTAACTGACAAGTGTAGGGTTCAAACCATAGGTATTAATCCCAATAACCTATTCATCTCAATGTTGTTGACCCGATGTGATATGGAGACCGTTGATAGCTTGGGATTCATAACATCATTGTCGGTCTGACACTCACTCAGAGGATTTAGTACGGACTACTATCTTTGCTAAAGCTAGCAACATGCCCCCAAGGTTTGAACCTAGATCTCTTCTTAGCAAGCACTTGGCTAGTCAAGCCTTTGTCGATCCACCTAGCCCTTGGGGACTTTCTAGTTTATGATATGGACTTATTGTAATGATAAAGATAGAATGTATTATTACCAATTGTATTTACTAGTTTTTAATCTATTATATAGGATAAAAATAGGCCCCACTTTTTATTACATAATAATTACATAGTGGTATCACAACTTGGCAATTATATTAAATGACATTAGATCAACTGGTTATATTCTTCAGCTTTCAAGGAGACCCAAGTTTGAATCTTGTCAAGCAATACATGAATAATTATCAAATTATTGTAATACCATTGTGTGGTCACAATATAATATGAGTGAGGCCCATTTCAATCTCTATAACCAATTTAAAAAATCCTATGAAAAAAGTTAATAAGTCAATCTAATACCTGTTAAAAGAGCCCCATAATCCTAATCAAAAGTGCATTCAAATAATATCCATATTACAAGTGTCTCTAATGGTAGTCACATAAAAAAGGTAACCCCAAATCACACACAAGTAATCAAAATTGAAAATCTTCTCTAAGGGGAATGGGTAATATTAATACTGATGGATCCTTAAGGGGAAATCCAAGAAGAGCGAGTATGAGGGTAATAAGTCACCTCTCGAATGGCACTCCTACTTTTATCTTCACAAAAAACCTAGGTATATTATCTAATAACCTTGTAGAGGGATATGATATCTTAATGGGATTATAAGAGGCTCTGAAAGTTGGGTGGAGGAAAATTCAGACGGAATCAGACTCCAAAATTATGATTAACCACTTAAAAAGACAAGGCAAGCCAAAAAATGTAGATTAAAAAATATAGAGAATACTTGAGCAAATACAAATGACCCTACAATAATTTGAGACAATCAAGTTCATTCACATATTTAGAGATAAAAACAAGATGGCAAATGCAATGGCTAATTGGGATCTTGATTGATGAGACTTCACTTACTATGGATATCCTCCCAAATGGTGGCCTCAATGAACTACGAAAGTTTTTTTCCATTCTTACCATTGATGATAGTACTTCTTGTATCTAGATTTATATATCCTTGCTTTACATGGTTACTCTTTCTTTGCATATATAGTTGTAGTAGATTAGATGTAAGGGAGAATAGTCTCACATCCTCCATTCAAACTTGGATTAAAAGCCTTCAATCTTGGAAAGGTAGATGTAATCTGATTTTTAACTAATTTAATTTATTAGTCCTTTTTGCCAAAATATATACAAATTATTTGAAAAATAAAATTAATTATTTTTATGGGATTGAAATGAATCCATTTATCATATCATAAACATATTATTGTAATATCTTAATAAGGTGGTTGAAACATGGTGATGGATTTTCTAGAGCAAGCAATTTTTTGAAGCACATGATAAATTTTCTAGAGCAAGTAATTTTTTAAATCAGGAAATAGTTTTTTTGGGATCAAGCAATAGATTTTCTAGAGCAAGCGACGAAGATCAAACCCTAGTGCGAGGAAAGGAGAAAAAATATAGTAATTCTCTAAAGTATATGGTGGATTTTCTAAAGCAGGTGACAGAGATCAAACTCTAGTGAGAATAAAGAAGAGAAATTCTCTAAAGAAGGCGATGGATTTCAAACCCTAGTACATGGAAAAAACAATAATTTTTTGGAGGTAACATATTTTTTGAAGAAGGTAGGGGAGATCTGTTAGAATTTGAAGCTATAAACTTAAAGGAAATTTAGCCACAAGTAATGAAATAAGCTTCCAATATTATAACTATGTTAATGGAAGTCTAATGAGCAAGTAAATAGCATGAGAAACTTCAAAAATAACTCATGCAATAGCCATTAATGTAAACTAAAAAATTATAATTTGATACAATATATGGAGCTCTATCTCTCTACTCTACTAGTGCATGCTATGGATGCATGCTTCCTTATTTATTACAATGCTAAGTCACACATATTTATACTAGTATGTGACTCTTCACTTTCCTACCCTAAGGACACATGTGCATTTTGCATGATAGACACTTGTGCACATGCACAAATAACTAAGGACACTTGTCCTTTTACATCTTGCACATTCTAAAACTTGTGCATTTTTTCTTCTTCTTCAAGTAACCATTTAACCTAAGATAAATTCCTAGTCCAATAATGTAACCAAGGTGGTACATTGATATGTATCAAATAATGTAATGTATTCTCTAAGACCCCCCTATATTACATTATTTTGTTATTGAAGACTTTGGTATTCAATATGGATATTTGTATTTATCTTCATTCTTCAAGTGGTCTTGAATTTGATCTTCTGCTTGTGCTTCATATTTTTTCTTGACTTTGGCATTGTTATTGTTTTCCTTTCAGTTCTATTATCAAAGAAGTTCATACCTTTCTTGTGTCTATATTTATACCTTGAGAAGTATACTTGATAAAACTCACTAATAAAGTTTCTTATCATGGTATATATCCAATCAAAAAAATGATTTTCTTTGTACCAACAATATTTTGAGAATGATTGGTTTCTCCACAAAATTTATAGCTATGAAGATTCCAACATCTCTCTACCTTGTTCCCATATCTATTACAATGATTACACATGTTTTCTATAGCTAAATCTCTTTTACCATTATATTCTTCATAGCAACTATTCCTGTCAATATTTGTTACTAATTTGATATCACTATGTTATGTTACAAATTCAATCCTTTGCTTATTGCTACTGATCTGACCTGTATATTCAAGGACCTTTATACTTTGATCTAATTTTTGATGTTTTTGGTTCTTTCATTCCTTATTCATTTTTTCATGATCTTGTATCCTCATATCTTACCAACCTTGAACAAAAAACATTAGTATGACCAATACAATCATTGGAATGATCTTTGTCAACATCAATATGATCTTGTGCATCACTACATCTATCATCATATGTATCTATGCTTTCATCAATTCTAGTAACATGAACTTTTTCTGAGCAATCATGAACTATATCTAGATCACTTGTATTACATATAGCATCAATTTTTGTAACAAGTTCTTCTACCTTAGTCAAGAATTCTAAATCACTAGTGTTAATGCTTGCATTGCAATATTCCCTTTCATTTTGATAAGAATCATGATTTGCATCTTTATCCATTTGAAGATCACTAGTATCATTACATGCATCAATCATCAATGGTTTTGATTCTATGGTATTGCAACATGAATCTACCATCATAGATATTAAGCCATTTATATCATTATAAGCATCTTTTATTTCTATCTTGTTATTTGTCTCTTCAACCTTTTTATGTCCTCTCATCTTAGAAACATTAAGAGTGACAATTCCTTTGTAGATTATTCTCCATAGATTGGTAGGTATAGTAAAAAAATCTTCATAGTAATCATTAGCATTACTAAGAATACTTTGCATGCATTTTTGAAGTGTAGAATAATCTCCTTTTTTTGTTTCACTAGTAATATCTGCAAGCCTACTATTCAAAGTATTTGCTTCATCAATATACCTATTCTTCAAATATTTTATCATGTCCTCTTGTCTTCTATTCTTGTATTTGAGAACATCATTAGAAAGTAATGTCATATACATTACTTTTCCTATATCATTAGGTAAGGTAAAAATATATTTTGAGTTTTCAATAGCTTCTCTAATTTCTGAATTTAAATAATCTTCTAGTGTTGAATAAGTTTCACTTTTGGCCTCTCTCATGATTAATTACAAAACCTTTTTTTTTTCTTTGTAGATGTATTCTCTTGACTTTCAATTTTTCTATCATCGTTTGTGTGCACCCTTTTAGTAGTTGCAATCATTTCTTAATATTTTCTAGTGATTCATCTTGAATGTAAATTTCTTCTTCTTGAAAGTCTAAGTCTTCTCCAATGTAAATTAGTTCTTCTTGTAGACATAGGTCTTCTTCTTCAACTAATTCTGACAACTCATGAAGTTCTAGTTTTTGAGTTTCTATTTTTGGATTACTTGTTTTCTTTTGCTTTTTCTTTGCCATGTTCCTTTGATGTAGGCTACCTTATGGCTCCCTAGATAAGATATTTAGAGTTTTGTAAACTATATTTGCAAAATTCAATATCCTAAATAGACCTTATCTCTTCAACATTATCAATTTGCAAATATTAAATCTGGTTTACAAAACTTAATTATTTGATTACAAAACTTGCGATTACTCTAGGTAGAATACCTTTTAATTCCCACGTAATTTTAGTAAAAGATCAAGTTTGCTAAGATCTTTTTAATTTTTCAAGTTTTGTAAAATACTTGAATCTCCCAATTGTTTTGAGTGCAATATGTTTTGAAAGTATGTTTAGCTTTCTTATTTTGAGTTGAATCCCTTTTATCTCCCTAATGTTCAACTACCATTTTCACCTTATTTCTCCTATTAATGAATAAATAGAAAGCTAAAGATAATGCACTTTCAAGTTTTGATGAGGTTATTTTCCTTCAAGACCTTTTAGTTAGAATAATGTCTCAAAAATTAATGTAAGAGACTAATGATAATACAATTTTTTTAATAATTTAATTTTTCTAAATTCTGAAAGATCTAAATTTTGGTATAGTTATTCCTTATATCTCCCTAATTTAAAAATTTAGATAAAAAAAATATATTTTGGTAAATTAATTTTTTTACTAACCTTACATCTCCTTGATTTGCAAACAATAATTATAATGGTTTAAATGCTTCTAATTCCTAGACATGCTTTCTAGGGTTGCTTTTAACACCTTATTACTTCAGACAATCAATGTGCTTTATAGGGTTCCTTTTAACACCTTATTACTCCTAATATTTAACATCCCTATAATATAAAGCTTTAATGAAATTATATTATTATAAATAACTCTCACCTTTCAAATGCTTAATTCTGGATTTGCAAGCTCCCTCCAATCAACTTGATTTCCTACGAACTAATGGTTGTTTACTCCTTATCAACTTCAATATGCTATGTAGACCTCTTAATAAGCACCCGATAGTCTTCTCTCCTATCGTTGCCATGTCATTGATAGCCACTTGGGTCCTGCGAGGCTTGTGAGAACTACGTTGATGTGGTGTTTGGTAACGACCGGTGCTCAACCTCTCACTGAGTGTTGTCAAGATCCAATGCATTCACTGCCTGGGAAATTGTAATGGTTACCAGACCATACAATCTCTGCTAAAAAGCAAGTGTTGATTTCCTTCAATGGGGGCTCAAATGTAACAGTCAACCATGTAGTTGAATTTTTTTTTTTTTTTTTATGGCAGTCGTCGAGGAGCGCAGGGTGAAGGTGTTGGGAATAGAAATAGATGGTATCTATATTGATACAAATGGATTACATATATAGGCATAAGGCCTATTTGATAACATGGCAAATGTCAAGGGAAATTGACATGTGTCAAGGTGAAGGCATAGTGCACTTTAATTCTAACATTCCCCCTTAAAGTGCACTATCCTAACTAAAAAAAAAAAAAGTCAACATTAGGTAACATTCCCCCTTAATGTTCTATCATCCTTCTTTATTGCTGATTTGGTCTAGGCTCGTGCTCTATGCGCTTGGCTCTCCAACTATGAAAAAATGCTAGATCAATGGTGTATACATCTCGGTCTGTTGCCATAGGGTCAGCCACTTCCTTGGGTCTATTGCCTCTAGGTCAGCCATCTAAGTGCCTCAGGGTCATCATGGGTGCCTCAGGGTCAACCACTCCTGGGTCTGTTGCCTCTATAGGTCATCCTCAGAGGATGTTGCCTCTCGTAAGTCACTAACTAGGTTCACCATGAATATCATCCCCCCTCATGGTGAAACTCAATCTAGAAGGTGTTAGTTTCTACCAAAAAATACACCTTAATACAAAGGAAAAATGAGCCATATAAGAGTGTCGGTCTCTGTCGAAAATGCACTCAATACAATAAAATGAGCCATAGATCCAAATATGGAGGAGAACAAGAAGATAATAAGAGAATATTCTGAAGTGTCTTTGTCTATAGTCTTCAGAAGTAGATCCAGAAAAAACTCGGATAGAGTCTAGGGTGTCTATGTTTGTAGTCCCTAGAATAAGTGTCCTTATGGTAGTCACCTCATCTTACCGAAATGCATGAGTAACCAGCTGCTACATCCGCTAAGTAGAAAGAGGAGAATACTAGATACTAGGTTCACTTACAAGTGCCTTGAGAGTGTCGGGTTCAACCGAGAGTGCACTCCAAGGTAGAAAACTTTGAGGCTTAAAAACTCAAATGAAACAACCTCAGAATTACAAATGGACACCACCAATGTGTCCGTCTTGAAAAAATATTTCCAACGACTATAAACATGGCTATAGTCGGATCTCAATAAGTCCTTCATCCATGGGAAAAACAACAATAACCTCACTAAGCAGCAAATACCCCTCACAATGTGGCGGTATCGCTCTCTAGCGGGAATAAAAAACATATCAATTTACCCTCGTAGGGGAATTACATGGGCCATCTAGGCCTTCCACCTCCATGTAGAAAAAAATAGGGCCATGTGGGCCTTTTACTTCCACTTCTTGTGTGGAAAAATAAAAAATGGCCAATGATGTCGGCCATTTTGACAGGCATGTTCCCCATTCAAATTGTAATATAAAGTGCCCCTGCACTTTAACAAAACATGCCCTGCACTTTAATATAAATGCCCATACAATATAAAATAATGAACCTCCACTTTAAAACAATAATGGGCCAAGCCTATGCTCATGGCCATTCATTTTAATAAAAAAACCCCATAAATAGCACCCCACTATATTGCATTTAAAATATTCCCCCATGAATAATAGTGCTGAAACAAGCACCAAATGAGTGATTTAAAAAAAATCATTGTGAAATATGTGACATGTGGGCTCCTATTTTTTTTGACGTTGCACACTGGGTGGGCACCATCTGGCGTGCACATTACTCCATTGGTGGCGGGTGTCGCAGTACTAGTAGCATCAACAAGAGGCAACATGTGGCGCGGGGGTCCCGTCATGTAGGTGCCTCCAACTGGTGCTCAGTGGATCCCATGCAGGCGATGGGCATGAAAACAACTCTTCATCTAACCCCACTGCAAGCACAGGTTCTGAATCATCAAAAGACGTCCAAACTCCAGTATGATTTGTACGACCACCAGGTGAGGGAAGGGGTAAAAATCAGTTACTGCCACGGTATTGGCCAAGAAGCACTGTCCAGGAACTACAGTTGATATCTGGAGATTCAAGCTCGAGCATAACACCTCTGTTTGAGAAGACGTTAAGTGCAAGTGATGCAGGCAGGATAGGATGATTGGTTCTCCCAAAAGCATGTTTTGAGGCATACTTTCCACCAATATCATAGCCAGAGGGGGTGCCATTGACAGTTTAAGATGCAAAATGAAAGGATTGGGTATTTCAATTCCGATATTGGTCCAATAACAACAACTGGATGTATGTTTTAGGAGTTACAACATGCATTCAGGCCATGCAATTACAGGCTGGAGATACAGTAACATTTAGCCAGCTTGATCTAGAAGGAAAGCTTGTCATGGGTTACCGAAAGGCTTCTACTTCTTATTTACCCTAGGAAGGTCAGCCATCAACATCAACCATTGGGAGCTTTCTCAGCACTGCACTCAACTCAGGCAGTACTGAAAATGTTCCAGGTTATACATTTCCTTCAGTAAATGTAAAAGAAGAATCACATACAGACTCTTTGACAGGTCAGGTCAATGCTTCAGGTACAGGATTTAGTTGGTATAAAAATAACAAAGCTGGAGGCAAGCCCAAAGATGGTTCAAACCAGTCTTTGCTGACCACAGATAAAAAAAGAAGTCGAAATCTTTGTGCAAAGAGCAAGAGGCTTTGCATGGATAATGTTGATGCATTTGAATTGAAGATGACATGGGAAGAAGCTCAAGATTTGCTCCATCCTCCTCCAAAGGCTGTACCAAGCATCACCATGATTGAAGGTCATGAGTTTGAAGAATATGAGGAGCCTCCAGTTTTGGGCAAAAATACTTTTTTCATAGTCAGACAATCAGGAGAACAGATTTGCAAGACATTCAGAAATCCAACAGTGCATTGACCCATTTGCAGCAACCTGAAGCATTGCTTCCAAGGACTACCATTCCATCTCCATTTCCATTTACTAGCAATGCATGGGTTGAATCCATCATTTCAGACTTTGCAGGCAAGGGTCAAGCAGATGCAGCCACTAATGGTGATCCATCAAGTTCATGCTCGGTGTCTCCGAATTCTCATAGGAATGATGGTGAAAATTCTTCTGGAAATGACAGCGGCCATGAAGGTGTTCCTCATGAGGAATTTCAACATATTGTGCAGCCCCATTCAGGTGGAGGTGCAATCAACAGAGAACAAACACAGATGGACCAAGTGACGTCTGACTGCGTAGCGCCTTCACTGCACCCTCCATGAGCGATGCAGTCTAGCGCATAATTTAATCCCCAAAAAGTGAAAGGGGAAGAAATTAAAAAACAAGGCCATGAAAGGCCATGGAGTTGCTTTTCACAAGCATGACACGAGATTATAGAGATTATAGATGTTCGGGCACAGCGACATTGCCTATGCTATATTTAGCTTCTCGACCTTAAACAAAGACCGCTAAATCTCAGTGTCGATAGGGTCGAAGCTTTTTGCGGCACTACATCAAGAACCTCTGCAATTTCTTGATGACAGCCACCATGAAAACGAAGTTGACACTAGGCAATCTCAAACGACAGGCCACCGTCAAGGCCATGGAGTACGTTGAGAGCGGAATGGTGTTGGGCCTCAGCACGGGCTCCACCGTCGCCTTTGCCATCGCTTGAATCGGTGAGCTCCTACGGACCAGTGCCCTCCACGATGTTATGGGGACTACGTAGTGCCTTCACTGCACCCTCTATGAGCGATGCAGTCTAGCGCATAGTTTAGTCCCTAGAACTGTAGTGGGACTTGTCCTTTTGGCCAGATATTGGTCGAAAGAAAAACTTATCCTCCCCAATCACTCTAAAAAAATACAGCCATTAATTTTTCAAAAGTCTGGTTTCTGATTCATCCATCAAAGGATGAAAAGCATACTTCCTATTTTGAAAAAAAAAATGGGAGAAAATTGAGGGAAAAAATTTTAGAGGGGGGAAAAATGAGGAGGGGATTTCCATGAGGGAAATCCCCCCTCAAGCTCACAAGGCAGAGAAAGCCTGGAGCTCTGATACCAAATGTTGGGAATAGAAATAGATGATATCTGTATTGATACAAATGGATTACATATATAGGCATAAGGCCTATTTGATAACATGACAAATGTCAAGTGAAACTGACAAGTGTCAAGGTGAAGGCATAGTGCACTTTAATTCTAACAGAATGGGGGGCCCGAAGTAGGGTTGTGCTCTTGAAGTCAGGTGGTGCACCCAAAGTTGGGTTGCACTCTCAAAGTTAGGTTGCGCTCCCGAAGTCGGGTTGCACTCTCGAACTCCTACGTAGTTGGGCTACGCATGAAATAATCTACGTAGTCGGGCTGTGCATGAAAAATGTGCGCAGTCGGGGAGGAGGTGGTTAATGCCCGACTGCGCTGGTCAAAGGCAACAAAGTTTGAATGTGCTATGCAGTCAGGCGGTTGGCTAAGACTTAGCCAAAAAAACTACCCTTATTTAAGTTGACCTGTCCAACTACGCTCAAAACTGATTGCATCGTCAAACTGCATTGCGCAGTCGGGTGGACAGCTCCACACTTAGGGAAATTTTTCCTTGCAAACATTTCCTGTCCTGAGGCTTACGCAGCTACAGTGATGGCTTGAATGGCTTGGCAAGAGCTATGGGGCGAAAATCGCTCTAAGGCGATTGTAACAAAGAACAACAATAGATTTTATCCAAAAAAAGATAACCGCAAACCCTACAGATGCCTTAAACAACAATAAATTGTATTCTTATAAGACGAGGGTTACAAAAGTCCTCAACTGAGGATAAACTAACATCTGTAGACTAAAGTTGTAGGATAAACTAAGAGGGAAAACAAATGTCGAGTCTACTACTCGGACATTAAACAAATGAGCTACACTGCTCACTGAAACAATCTCGTCTGATGCTCTGCAAATGACTACTTTTCTCTTGTCTGTTTCTCCAAAATTCCTCCACTCTCCACACTTGTTTGAAGACCCGAACTGCCTTATATAGCCGCGAGGAGAGGAAGATAGAGGTTATCCTCTAAGAGGTTATGACAGACCCTGAACTAGGTTTTTTGACCAATTGCTGAACTGGAATTAACTTATGCGACGATCGTATCTGTCAGACGTCACATTTGTCAAAAGGCACGTGCAACGTCAAGTCAAAAAAATTTGCTGGGATGCCTAACTACACGAGCACAGTCCGGCTTCACCCAAGTTTAGAGCGCAGTTGGGCGGAGGCATGAAATCTAGATTAATATTTCTAACACCCTCCTTTAATCCTGATTTCACGAGCGCTTTGACTCCAAGTTGCTCTCGCAATCTGTTGAAGTCTTCCTCCTTCAAAGGCTTCGTGAAAATATTTGCCAACTACTCTTTGGATCTGCAAAATTGTAGTTGAGTTTCTCCGGACTTCACCAACTCTCTGATGAAGTGATAACGAATATCGATGTGCTTCATCCGGCCATGGAACACAAGATCCTTTGATAGTGCAATGGCCGAATTGTTATCACAAAAAATTGTTGTCGCGCCTTCCGAAGGATAGTTCAGTTCACTCAGAACTCTTCGTAGCCAAACTGCCTGGCATGCGACTAACGTGGCGGTGACATATTCTGCTTCAACTATGGACAACACAATGATGGGTTGCTTCTTAGACACCCATGAGACTGCCCCTGATCCGAGATGGAAAGCATACCCGGAGGTACTCTTCTGATCGTCGGTGCTGTCAGCCCAGTCATTGTCTATGAAGCCCACCAGTTCCAACTAGTCCTATCTGGCATAAAATAGGCCATTGTTTTGCATCCCGTTGACATAGTGCAAGATCCTCTTGCCTGCTTGCCAGTGCGTGTCCTTTAGAGTCTCCATAAAATTACTGATCAGACTGACTTCGAACATCAGATCTGACCGAGTTGTAGTTAAATACATCATACTGCCAACTAGCCTCTTGAACAAGGTTGGATCTACATTCCTCCCTAAATCTAGCTTGCTCAGCTTCAAACCTGTGGCTACAAGTGTGATGGCAGGTTTGTTGTCCTCCATCTTGAACCGCTTCAGGACATCCTTCGTATACTTACCCTGAGAAATGAAGATGCCATTTGTTGATTGGTCGACTTCAATGCCAAGAAAATACTTCATCAGCCCTAATTTCGTCATCTCAAACTCCTTCTTCATGGCTATTCTGAACTGGGAAAACAGTGTTGTGTTGTTGCCAGTGTAAATCAAATTGTCCACATACAGGCAGATGATTATGAGCTCACCTGTATCATTTGTCTTCATGTACAGGGTGTGCTCATATGGACATTTTACAAACCCATTTTATTGAAAATAACTATCAATCTGATTGTACCAAGGTCGGGGTGCCTGCTTCAAACTGTACAAGGCCTTATTCAGCTTCAGGACTTTGTCCTCTTGGCCTTCAATTTCATAACTTGGTGGCTGGTCTATGTAGACCTCTTCCTCCAACACTCCGTTGTGGAAGGCTGACTTGACATCCATCTGGTACATCTTCCAACCCTGTTGGGCTACCAATGCCAGGATCATCCTAATTGTGTCAATTCAGGCTACAAACGCATAAACCTCATGGTAATCAATGCCTGAATTCTACTTGTAGCCCTTTTCCACCAGTCTGGCCTTATGTTTGTCAACGTCTCCTTAGGCGTTGAACTTTGTCTTATACACCCACTTGACCCCAATGGTTTTCTTCCCTACTGGAAGATCTGTCAGTTGTCATGTATCATTCTTTTCAATGGCTTCAATCTCCTCATCCATAGCCTACACCCACTTTTGATTCTGACTTGTGTCTTCGAACTCTACTGGATCAACTTCAGTAAAGAATGCAAAGTTAGAATACTCTTCATATACATGGGTTTGGGTTGCCTCGTAGATTTCTTGCAAGCTCATTGTCTTTGCTAGCGTCACCAGGTTCTGGATTCTACTTGCATGTGGAAGCAACCGAGATGGAGTGGTTGTGCTACTGCTGACACCGCTGCTACTGTTAGAGGCTGCATATGGCTGCACACTTCCTCCTTCCAAGTCAACAAAATCTACTACTGCTGGCTCTGACTGGCTAGTCTTCGACTTCCAGTTCCAGGCTTCATCTTCAAGAAACTTCACATCATGGCTGATGATGAGCTTCTTCGTCACAGGGTTGTACAACCTATATGCCTTCACCTGCTCACTGTACCTTGTGAAAATGCACTTCTTAGCTCTATCATCCAACTTCTGTCGCTTCTCTTCTGGAACATGTGCATATGCAATGCACCCAAACACACACAAGTGAGCCACACTTGGCTTCACACCGCTCCAGGCCTCCTGAGGGATTTTGTCCTTCACACTTTTGGTGGGACATCTGTTCAGCAGGTAGACTACATATGTTACAACCTCTGCCCAAAATTCGTGTGACAATCCCTTTGCCTTCATCATGCGTCGTGCCATCTCCATGATGGTCCGGTTCTTCCTCTCAGCTATGTCGTTCTGCTGTGGCGTGTATCTGGAAGTGAACTGCCTTTAAATTTTGTGCTGCTTATAGTAGTTATGGAATTCGTTGGAGATGTATTCACCTCCGCCATCTATCCTGAGAGTCTTGATCTAATATCCGCTTTGTTTCTCCACCAGAGCCTTGAACTCCTTAAATCTAGAAAATGCTTCTGACTTCAACTTGATGGAATAGATCCAAGTCTTATGACTGAAGTCATCTATGAACATTAAGAAGTATTTGTTATAGACAAATGTGCTGGTTTGCATCAGACCGTAAATGTCTGAGTGCACCAGCTCCAGTGGCTGTGATGCTCTCCAAGACTGACCAAAAGGGAACAAATCCCTATGTTGTTTGTCTACTATGCAACCCTCACAAACTTTATTTTGTTGCTCTATTAGGGGTAAACCCTTCACCATCTGCTTCTTGTGTAGTTGATTCAGGCCCTTGAAGTTCAGGTGACCAAATCTGAGATGCCACAACTAGGTAGCATCTTTCACAACTACACTCAGAGACATCAATGATTCATTCTAAATCTGTAGCGAAAATATTTTATTCTTTGTCATGGACACGGTTGCAATCTGCCCATGCGACTTATCTTTGATGGTGCAAGTTTCATCTTTGAACTAGATTGTATGTCCCTTCTGCATGAGTTGTCCAATGCTCAATAGGTTGTGTTTCAGGCTAGGCACATAGTAGACATCACAGATCTGCTTTCATTTGTCGTGCCTGGTGCAGATGAGGATCTTTCCTTTCTCCATTACAAGAATCTTGCTTTTGTTCCCCATATTCACCTCAGATTGGACTGTTTCATCCAGTTGGGAGAACATTTCCTTGTTCCCTGTCATATGGTTACTGCACCTACTATCTAAATACCAAACATTCTTCTGGCACTCCTCCTCAATGTTGCAAGTCAATAGCACATTTCCTCCTACCGCATTCTGGTTTCGTCCGCGTAATGGGCCTGTTGTTGGTTCTCCTTGGCCATCCGTTTTCTGCACTATGAGATGTAATGGCTGAACTTCTTACAGAAATAACACTGGACCTTTGACATGTCCTTCTTACCAGATCCAGCTTGTTGATTTTTTGAGTTGCCTCTTCGACCTTGTTGATGGAAATTATAGTTGGTCTCTCCCTTGCTAGGGTTTGACCGTCTTCCTTGCTTGTTGCCTTTCCCACGCCTACTTTTGCCTCTTCCTCCATGAGAACTAGAGGTGCCATGGTGGGAATCTTGTCTGTTGCTGTCTCGAAATGAGACCTGAGCCTTGAATGTTTGCTCTAGAGAGGTCTGATATGAACGACTTAGCCTTTGTTCATGTGTCTACAATGAACCCATGAGCTCGTCTGTCGAGAGGGTTGTCAGATCACTCGACTCTTCGATTTCTATCACAATCGAGTCAAACTTGGCAGGCATACTTTTGAGAATTTTCTCCACAAATCTTTGGCTCTAGATGATTTCTCCGTTCAACCGCATCTGGTTGATAATTTTTGTCGTCCGAGTGAATAAATCACTCATGGACTTGGACTCACTCATATGCAGATTTTCAAACTCCCTCTTGAGCATCTGCAGCTTCACCAACTTTACCTTGTCAATGCCCTGGTACGAGCTGGCCAGAATCTCCTAGGCCTGCTTCACCTTGGTGGTTGATGCGATCCACGGGAAGATGGACTCCTCGATCGCTTGCATGATGTAGAAGAGGGCCTTTTGGTCCTGCTTAGTGTTCTCTTTCAACAAGTCCTTGTCTGCTTGAGAGACGACGACTAGTGTTGCTGCATCTACCGGTTCTGGGTAGCTGTTCTCGACTAACTCCCACAGCTCTTGAGATCCAAACATGATCTTCATCTGGATGCTTCAGTAATCGTAATTCTTCTCGTTGAAGCGCGAGATCTGCAACTGCAAGTTGTTGCTGTTGGAAGTCATTCTGATTCGGTCTCTGCATCAAAGGATCAGTGGCTCTGATACCAATTTGAAGTTTTATTTTTTATGGCAGTCATCGGGGAGCGTAGGGCGAAGGGGGAGCCCGAAGTCGGGCTGCACTCCGAAATTTTGGTAGCACACCCAAAGTCGGGTTGTGCACCCTAACTTGGGTTGCGCTCCTAAACTCGGGTTGCACTCCCAAACTCCTACGCAGTCGGGTTGTGCACGAAATAATGTGTGCAGTCGAGTTGGGCATGAAAAATGTGCGCAGTTGGGCTACGCACAGAATAAAGTGTGCAGTCGGGGAGGAGGTGGTCAACGTCCGACTGCGCTGGTCAAAGGCAGCGAAGTCTGACTACGTTGCGCAGTCATGCGATTGGCTAAGACTTAGCCAAAAAAACTACCCTTCTTTAAGCTAACCTGTCCAACTGCGCTCAAAACTGATTGCACCGTCGGACTACGCTGCGCAGTCGGGTGGACAGCTCCACACTTAGGGAAATTTTGCCTTGCGAACTTTTGCTGTCCTGAGGCTTGCGCGGCTACAACGATGGCTTGAATGGCTTGGCAAGAGCTATGGGGCGAAAATCGCTTTGAGGCGACTGTAACAAAGAACAACAACATATTTCATGCAGACAGAGATAACCGCAAACCCTATAGATGCCTTAAACAACAACAAATTTTATTCTTATAAGACAAGGGTTACAAAAGTCCTCAACTGAGTAAAAACTAACATCTGTAGACTAAAGCTGCAGGATAAACTAAGAGGGAAAACAAATGTCGAGTCTACTGCTCGAACATTAAACAGATGAGCTACACTACTCACTGAAACGATCTCGTCTGCTGCTCTGCGAATGATTGCTTTTCTCTTGCCTGTTTCTCCAAAATTCCTCCACTCTCCACACTTGTCTGAAGACCCAAAATGCCTTATATAGCCGCGGGGAGAGGAAGATAGAGGTTATCCTCTGAGAGGTTCTGACAAATCCTGAACTAGGGTTTCTGACCAATCGCCGAACTGGCATTAACTTATGCGGCGATCGGATCTGTCAGACGTCAAGTCAAAAAATTTTGCCGAGATGCCCGACTACGCGAGCGCAGTCCGGCTTCGCCCAAATTCAAAGCGCAGTTGGGCGGAGGCGTGAAGTCTGGATTAATATTTCTAACGGTAATTGTGGGAGGACAACATGGATGCACTGGTGATTCAGATTTCACGCTAAAATATAACGTTCCTCTTCCTCTTTGACCGCTGAAGATTACGGTGACCTCCGTTTGCTAGATTTTCAGACCACGCGATGTTGGAACCTGAACTCCAATTAGCACATGCCCCAGATAATCTGTTCGCTTATTATCAACTAAATGGAGCACTTTATAAGGCAAATCTTAGAATTCTTTAAAATTGTTTTTCGCTCTCAGATTCGCTCTTCGATGTGACGACGAGCTTCAGTTCCAACGTGCTTCACACTTAGCTCTCAGTTTAACACTCCAATATTCTACTTGTATTATTCTCCTTAGCTTTTGGTTTACTGTTTGGCTTCGACGTTTCAACTTTGACTCTGGTTGTGAATAGCGACCAGCAATAGGAATGGATAACATCTTTTTATCTTTAACAATTGGATACGGGTTAAATTAGACATGCTTTCCAAGATTTCTGTCTCTCAAGACAGGTTAAATCATTGAAGTTGCCTCTATAATTTCTCTATAACCCCTGCCTCTCCTTGGTAAACGCAGTCCGAAGTGAGGAACCCTGGGTGGCCTAGGTCAAGGTTGGTACAGCGGTCGGCCTGCACTCAACCACTCAAATCAAACTATTACATTTGTCCTTAGGCATGCCCAAGATTTGAACCTAAAAATTTCAGATTATGGTGGAAGTCCCTGTGATTTGCTCTCTTTTCCCTAACACTAAAATTCAGGTTGAGATTTCTGTTGAAAAAGTTAACGTACGTTGTTCTTCCAATATAAAGCTATTGTTTTATCCTCACCATTAGCATCACGTATATAATCTTCTGCAAAAAAAAAACTCATTTCCTTTCAATGCATGGAACGGGGAACCCAACCCAGGAATCCAAGACGTATCCAAAACTCACAATCATTTCTATTTTCAACCAGCTTATAAAAAAATATGACCAGTGCAACTCATTTTCCAAGTTTTGTCTTATATCTTCCTTTTCCTTTTTTAGATAAATATTTTTGGATTCAACTACTTTCAACTTTGTTTCTTTCAACCCAGGAAATTAGTTTTTTTCAAAAAAAAAAAAAAAAAACTCATTTCCTTTCAATGCATGGAACGGGGAACCCAACCCAGGAATCCAAGACGTATCCAAAACTCACAATCATTTCTATTTTCAACCAGCTTATAAAAAAATATGACCAGTGCAACTCATTTTCCAAGTTTTGTCTTATATCTTCCTTTTCCTTTTTTAGATAAATATTTTTGGATTCAACTTTGTTTCTTTCAAAGGTTTTAACTACTTATATCTCCCATCCAATGTCTTCTGGTATTATTAAGAAAACTTTTCTGCATAAAACAAGAGACTTTCAATAACATTAGCCGTACTAGAATTATTGTTTCTTCCTCAGGTGATTAAAGTCCCCCTCCGCTCAACTCATAGATTGCGCTGTCAAAGGTTTCTGGTGTCCGTTCGAAACACACGTTTGGCTTCAATCACAAATTTCTTCATGCTTTCTCAAGTTTGGCTTAGCTTCGAACACATATTCTTGTTACAGGCACTTCGGCTTTCTTCGCAATCTCTCGGCTTGGCTTTATCCCCTCAAGCTCGTAGCATGGCTTTCTTTGCAAAATTTCGTCTCAGCTTTGGTGCTATTTGACTCTTGAAACTTGGCTCTCCTTTGCACTTCTCTTTAACCAATGGTGCTTACAAAAAAACAACATTCACTATGTTATAAATCTTTTCTCCTTATTACTCCTTTCAAGCAATACTTTTAACTCAGCTTTATGCTGTTATGTTTTGTAGGTTCTGAGATGAAAGTGCTACCCTCCTTTCTTGGCTTGAAGACTTTTAACTAAAACTCTTTTTGCTGCCTTTAATAACTCTAATATGGTGCTGGCCTCCTTTTGTAACTGATTTCCTTGCAAATTCATCCTTTTACTGTCTCCAATTTGTAAAAATTGCAGGTTCACTTCCTTTTAATTTACTGCCTTAAATTTATCGATCTTCTATGATTGCTGCCTTCTTGTTGTTCAATACTTCTTTCAAATCTGCCTTATTCTTCTTTAAATTGCAGCACTATGTCACTTTCAACTTGTTGTCCCGTGACTCTTCAACTTCTGCTGCAATAATCAACAATCTTCTTCTTTGATCTTTCTTCAAATCTCAATCTCTCTTGTGGCTCTTTCTATCTCCTATCAATCTACCTTGTGCACTGATACCACTAGTAGCATTTGAAGCTATAAACTTAAAGGAAATCTAGCCACAAGTAATGAAATAAGCTTCCAATATTATAACTATGTTAATGGAAGTCTAATGAGCAAGTAAATAGCATGAGAAACTTCAAAAATAACTCATGCAACAACCATTAATGTAAACTCAAAAGTTGGAACTTGATACGATATATGAAGCTCTTTTTCTCTACTCTACTAGTACATGTTATGGATGCATGCGCCCTTATTTATTACAATGCTAAGTCACACATATTTATACTAGTATGTGACTCTTCACTTTCCTACCCTAAGGACACATGCATTTTGCATGATAGACACTTGTGCACATGCACAACTAACTAAGGACACTTGTCCTTTTACATATTGCACATTCTAACACTTGTGCATTTGTTACTTCTTCCTCAAGTAACCACTTAACCTAAGATAAACTCCTAGTCTAATAATGTAACCAAGGTGGTACATTGATATGTACCAAATAATGTAATATATTCTCTAACAATATCAAACCCTAGTGTGAGAAAGTAGGTGACAAATTTCTTCTAACGTAGGTGGTTGATTTTTTGAAGCAAGTGAGGAGAAGGGTGCAACACCAAGGGCAAAAGTGGTATCTTTTGCTTTAGATCTAGAGGATATAATAACTTCATAGATTTGTTCATTCAAATAGGCAGTAGACTATGCAAGTTAGGGTTTTGTGGTGGAGGAAGACTACAAGGTCTTGGAAGGGTTTATTGGGTTGCAATGCACATGGAGGTCAAGCATTCAAATTTGTCCATATATTGGATCAACTTCAAAATATCCAGGTGTTGTAGAGATACTGTGAAAATTTTTGTTTACAAAAAGCTATGGATGTCTTGATATGTACTTTTCTCTAGTGTTTACTTTTCTAGATGAAAGTAAAATTTATTTTTGGAGTTGTGTCTAGTTTTTTTTTTAATACAAAGGTTCGGGTAGCCATTAAAGAAGAACAAATTTCAACTTGATAAAAATTCATAGTACATATTGTTTAGGTAGGCAACAATTTGTGCAAGTTAGGATTTCATGGAAATACAAATGGAGAACAACATTAGGATTTCATAGGCCCTGAAACACAACCCATAAATTGCTCATGAATGGGTGGTAGAAAAATAGTTTATACAAGAAGAGGGCCTTCAATAGTTTGTAAGAGAATAAAACATTTTTAAATATATTAAAATTGCTACACTTTTGCTTGAAAAAATAGTATAAGATGTTGCATTAAGGTGCAGATGGATGTCAAAGGTGTCTAAGATTTCAACTTCAACAATAAATAAGGGGTCAAGGGGATAAAAAGGAGAATGAGGGTCACTACTACAACTACCATCGCACCTGTCAGATCCGTCACACATCCCTTGGTTCTAGGCTATATAACCAACGAGATGTAACAACTTAATAGAGGTTTTGAAGAAGGTATTTTTTGTTGGGGTTTTTTTGGCAAGTTCAGTATAAAAGAGAGCAATGATTGAAGAGGAGAAAGTTGAGAAGAATAGACTAGGGATGATGTGGCCACTGAGGATGGATCCATCATAACACAACATGTGTATAAAATCTAAGATTGTAAAGACATGGGCTAAGAGAACAAAATTTCAAAGTTTTTTTTATAAGACTACCACCATGGTGAGTGAAGTTGAGGGTAGTAAAGATGATAGGATATTCTCTATTGAGTCTAGTTTTGTTAATGCAAACGCTAATGGAGAGTCCTTCAACCTTGAGGCTATAATGAGAATGTTGGATTTTGAAAGGGAAGGAAGGTTTAATGGTTTTTTGAAACAAGGTTATGAAGAAGAAGCAATGGACTATTTGACAAATCCTTATGAGGAGGTATCCATATTTGATTTTGTAATAAAGTACAAAAAGAAGTAAGCCTCCTTTAGAATATTCAATAATGGGCCTGAGTCGATGATGATTTTATAGGACATATAGCTCTTGGACAAGAGTGATGATTGGATATGTCCTCTTTAGAGTAAGTTCAAAGTAGGCCACAACACTCTAATCAGGGATACGAGGAATAAAATAATAATTTAGAAGGATAAAACCCAAAGAAGAATCCCTTGGAAGCATGTAAAAAGATAACCAAGTGCATTCAAAGGAAGAGTAATAGAGCAAAATTAGTCCTAGGAGAAGATGTGAAAATGGGGGAAGTCATTGAAATCTCAGAGAAAATGCTTATTGGGAGGTTCTATGGATGTGCAATTTCTAAAAAATCCTTGGCAAACTAGATGGCCAAGGAATGGATGGAAGTTCTAGGGTATATACCTAGTTTTTTACTTCTAGTAAGAGGGTGGTTGTCATTTCATTTCAATATTAAGGAAGATGTGGGAAATATTTTGTTAGATAAATGGTTTTAGGGGTCATATTTGTTAATTCTCAAACTATGGGACCCTTTTTTTAACCCTAGGACCACTCAAATACCTACTCACCCTGTATGGGTAAAGTTACCAGGGTTGCCATTAGAATTTTTGTCTAGAGATGTTTTCCAAGCCATAGGCAACTACATTGGTTCTTTCTTGGAGGTGGATGAGAGGTATCATTCCTCATGCTTGAGGATAGTGGTTAGGATTCTTGTTGATGTGGATTGGAGAGATAGATTGGTAGGGAAAACTATGTTGAATTACAACAAATGGATGCATGGACAAATCCTAGAATATATTGATGTGCATTTTACCATAATTATGGGCATATTGCAAAGCACTATTCTCTTAATTTTTTAAAGAATGTTTGGAATTTTAAGAAAGACAAAGGGGTCTTTAATGGTGAGAATAGGGTGCAATTTCCCTTCAAGCACATAACTTATAGACTGGTTATATTATTGAATCAATGCATAAGGAACACAAGTTAGAGAAATTAGGGGGGAAATAGAAGATGTAGAGAAGGTGGAGACACTTTTTTTTGTGCTATATCAAGTGATGGATTCAGAATCATCTCATATTGAAGGCTAGGATTCTTAAAGAAAAAGTTGGATGTCATGCTCTTGGACCCAGATACAAGCTTTCAAAGCAAAACTATTACCAAATCTCATTTCTCATATGGGATTATAGGTATTTCTCTTTTGAGTCCCCTCAAAAAAGGTAAGGTTGGAGTTGAGGGGCAAGGAGTACCCTCAAATTTCTCTTCCTTGAAGGAAGTAGATCCAAACCTTGGTTTAGACTCTGGTAAGTTTTTTAGTAATGCTTCACAAGTAAATAACTTTGAATTTTCTTCCCCACTTTGTTTTTCCTATGGTTAGAAAGGTTATATGTCCCCAAAAACCCATAGGTATCTCCTACAATCCTTAAAATGAAGAATAGGATTAAGGGAAGAAAGATTTGGGGTACCCCTTAGTAAAGATGTGGGGGATAAAAGTCTTGTTGGTAGGAGGGGTATAAGGTTTTCTACTTAATTGGATGATAATAAAAGCCTCTATGAAGTTCAACAAGGAAATTAATCATTCTTAAAGGAGATCCTTAAAGTAGGAATGATCCCAAATGTAGTCAATCAATGAAAGTACTCTCCTTTAATATCCGAGGGACATACAACTCTGCAAAAAAGATTGCTCTTTGTAGGCTGGTAGAAATTCATAATCTAGAGATTTTGCTAATTCAAAAGACAAAAGGGTTAGTTATGAAAGTGATGGAAGATATTAGTAAATTTCTTAAAGTATGGGTTTTTCTAGCTCTTGATGTTGTAGGGTCCTTGGGAGGAGTGGCCACAGGGTGGAAGGAAAATCAGTTTAGGCTAACCAAATTTGCATTACTTGAATCAAGAGTAGGGACTAAATTTTTTTTATTGGAGCTTGGAAAACTAGTGATAATGGTGTACATTTATGGCCCCTATAAATGTAGGATGTAGTATTGGGATAAGGTTATGGATCAAAAGTTTTTAGAAGATAAAATTTTAATTTTAGGTGATTTAAACTTAACTATTTCTAGGAGTGAAGTGTGGGGTATTGTTGCTAGAACTGATCCACTACATAATTAGTTCATCCAAAAGTTTGAATCCAAGAGGATGGAGCCTATAAAATCTATCCCAATTTGGCAAAACATGAGAATAAAAGTTGATAGAATTTTGAAGAGACCAGATAGATTTTTAGTAGTAGAGAGTTTTGTAATGGCACTTACAAATTAAAGTATTGGGTTGAAGTCAAAGGAGACTTTGATCACCCCCCATCATGCTTTTTATAACAAAAGAGGAGAAAAAACCACATTGTCCTTTTAAATTCAAGTATGAGTGGCTAAAAGAGGATAGATTTGTAACTCTAGTCAAATTAGAATGGGTGAATTTTGATCCTAGTCTGAGAGAATCTAGTAGTATTCAATTTGTAGCAAATATAAAAAGGGTTAAGGCAACAATGTTTTAATGGACCTATAAAAAATTTTGATGGATGAGCAAAAATTGAGGGAGATTGAGGAGCTTACAGTGTTTCTAGCGGATGACTTTGATAAAGAATTGGAGGAGGAAATAAGACATAAGTATAAACGTTTGGAACAAGAGAAGAGAAGATTGTTGGCAGATAGAGAAGCATGGTGGAGGCCCAAAAGTAGATCACTATGGATTTTAAGAGAGTATAATAACACTAAATGTTTTCATAGCTTTGCAAATCACATAAAATAAAAAAATAAAATTTGGGATCTACAAGAACAAGATAGAAGTAAAGTTTCCTTCTTTAAAAGAATAATAGACATGGGAGTAAGAAATTTTGGTCAACTATACAAGGATCTTGGACAAATTAATATAGCTAAAATAGGTATAATAGCTTCTATCTTTCCTAGATTTACAGATGAGGAAGTCAACAATGAGTTGATTAAGGAAGTCTCAAAGGAGGAGCTTAAAGTTGTTTTAACTTCCTTCCAAAAAGATAAAAGTCTAAGACTTAGCAGGTGGATTATAGAATTAGTTCTTGGGTTCTATGACTGTTTGGAGTCTAACCTACTCAAGGTTATGGAGGAGTCTAGGCAAATAGGAAGGGTAAATGTAGTCTTCAACTCTACCTCCATTGCCCTTATTCCAAAAAAAGACAATCCTTCTTCCTTTGATGATTTCAGGCACATTTCTTTGTGTATACAAAATCATAGCAAAATTGCTCCAAAATATTTTAGATAAGTGTTAAGTTTAATATTGGGTAAGGGTGGCCTTAGATCCATAGTATGAATACACTCAACCCTAAGTCTATGACCACTCTATCCTAGGTCTATGTATTCTCATAAATTCAACCCCTACCTCTCTTTATGACTTTATAAGGTAGTTGCTTGTGGGATTGAAACCTACTCTCCATCACTTACCTCAAATCCATTGAACTAAAATATTAGACTTAACATTAAAATGAAGCTTATAAAAAACATAAAGCTAGATTTAGGTTCATAATATGATTACATTCAAGCTTATCTTCTTGCATTGTGGTATCATTATGACTATATAAAGTTAATAAAACTTTGGTTTTATGATTTAAAATGATCCGCCCATATTAGAATATGATCATGCTCCACAATATTTCAACAAACTATATAGTGGTTTTATGTTCCTTTATAATGATTGAACATGACTTTCTTCACTGAAAGCCTACATTTTTAACTACTTAAGTTCGTATCATTTAAAAAATTATAATAAAAGTTGTATGCTTTAAGTTTACCATGAATGAGAACCTCTATAGTGTAAACTCTTACCTTTATATGGGTTGTCTTAAATCCCCTTGAGTGTGCCTAATAGTAAAGACTTTAAAACTTTGAATAAGAGTTCTAAAGTAAGAATCCTATGTAGGACAAGATTGTACACCATGATTTGATAACTAGAATGTAATTAAACAACTATGTATTAAATAAACAATATTTTTATAAAGCTCATCTTATATAATTTGTTTATTCCTTGAATGTTAAAAATTATTTAAAATTTATCTTTTTAATATCATTTCTCTAGTTTTTTTGGTATTGATAAAAAAAGGGGTTGAACACATAGGCTCGAAAGATATACAAGAAAAAAATAAGAGAAGATCATACAAATGCAAGATAGCCCTATCTTAGTAAAACAAACAAACCTGGGCTAAACTTGTTGATGGAGAAGCTGAAATAATATTCCTCCCGCTATCCTTCTATTTAACGTAGTTGATGCAGTGCTCAATGCTTTACATAACTGATAAAGAAACTATTGACAATAATGTAATTTAGTGTGCTCAAATCCTTCATCGCATGATCCCAATAAGTATTCTGCTTTGCTCTGCCCTCTTTATCTGCTAGCTTCATTATCAATTCTTATAATCTCTTCCAACTCCATGGGGGCATATGACCAGACCTTGAAATTCTCAGATTTAACTGCCATATTCACCATTTTATCGACAACTTTGTTTCCCTCTCTATAAATATGTTTAACTTGACTTTCTTCTAGGTTTCCCAAAATAGTCCTCGCATCTGTAATTATTTGGAAAATACTAGAATTATTTAACTCCCCTTTTTGAAGGGAAGTTATAATATTCTTGGAATCCCCCTCAAGAACAATTCTCCTAAAACCCAAATTCACTGCAATTCGGAGGCCTGTAAGCATTGCCCTTGCTTCAGCTTGGTGATTTGTGGTAATTCCTAGATCCTCAGCATATGCAACCACTACCTGACCTCTGTCATTCCTAATGAGGCCCCCACCACCAGCATGACCCGGGTTACCTTTTGCAGCTCCATCGAAGTTAATTTTTACCCAGTCTTTGTGGGGACGTTCCCATCTGGTATCTAGTCTCACCTTATTGATTTTTTCCATATTTAAGATATCTTTTTCTCTAGAGAGGATCATTGCAAGATTTTCCTGGCCAACAATGTTTTTAATACAATCCTCCAATAGGGCTGTTTTTATCCTGGCATAAACCCCAATTATTCCTCTGGTTTTATTTTTGAACACTCGTCTGTTTCTTTCCAACCAAATCCCCCAACAAATATGTGGAATGCATTTTTGCCAAAAAATACTGCTTCCTAAGTGCCACTATTCCCAAATCCTGATTAGAGAATCTGGAATGACCCAAGCAACATTAACTTCTCTCAATAACATATTTAGGATATCACGAAAAAAATCACAAGTTCCAAACAGGTGGTCCACACACTCATCCTCTTTGTTACATAAGACACAAACAGTTGGAACCACAATCCCTCTTTTGAACATATTGTCTTTTGTAAGGATCTTATTGAGAATGGAAGTCCAAAAAAACATAGCAACTTTAGGGATGATGTTTAGCTTCCAAATTATTTTAAGCTCGGGTTTCTCTGAGGTTACTTTGCCCAAGACTCTATATCCATCCTTCACTAAGTACTGGCCTTGTTGGTTTCTTCCCCAAATTATCTGATCCTCCTCTAAACCTCTACCTAAATAATAACTCCTTAGGAGGTTTTGCAGATCTTTACCCCTCGAGCCTTGCATATCTTCTTGCATGATTTTCCACTCCTGAAAATCACCCACCCTATGAATGTAACCATTAATTTTCTTACCATAGGTTCTGGTTAAATGTTCTTTAATATCTTTGAACTTTCTGTAGTTCGCTAAAGGCTCCTCTTGAATCCAAGGGTCTTTCCAAAAGTTAATTTTGTCTCCCCTACCTACTCTCCATTTTAGACCTTGCCATAGAACTTTCCTGCTTTTGATTATATTTTGCCAAAAAATAGACCCACGTGGAGGATTAGAACAACTGATAAAGTGGTTTCTACCCTCCAAGTATTTATTTTGGATAATGCTAGCCCATTTCCCTGATGCTCCAGTGCAAAGCCTCCAACCATGTTTAGCTAGAAGGGCTCTATTTAGATCTCTCAACTTCCTCAAACCAAGACCCCCATTCTATAAAGGCTGGCAATAGGTATCCCAGGCTACCAGATGTATACATTTTTTGCATTCAGTGCCATCCCATAAGAAATTTTTTTGTAGTCTTTCTAAAGTCTCTTCCACTTTCCTTGACATCCTTAGGAAAGACATGAAATAAATAGGGAGGCTTTGAAGCGTGTGTTTTATGAGTTGTACTTTCCTTGTAGAGGATAATAAAGATCCCTTCCAACCTTGAAGTTTCCTATTAAATTTATCAATAATTGGATTCCAAAGTTCATCTTTCATCTTGCCTATAAACAAAGGTAAACCAAGATAGGTGATAGGGAAATTTTCCTCCTTACAACCCAACACTTTAACTATTTGATCTCTTATACTCTCCTCCATGTTTAAAAACATAATCCTACTTTTTTCATAATTTATTTTTTGGCCTGTAGCTTTTTCATAAGAATCAAGGACTTTTTTAAACTCCAAAGCTTCTTCCTCTGTAGCTTCCCCAAGCAAGAAAGTATCATCCACAAATTGTTGATGAGATAAAGCTTCACCAATGGATGAATGTTTTAGACCTTTGATATTACCATCCTTTCTCTTTCTTTCCAAAGTTCTTCCCAAGGCATCTGCCATAATGATAAAGAGATATGGAGACAATGGATCTCCCTTCCTGATTCCTCTGCTAGAAGGAAAGAACCCAACAGATTGTCCATTGATCAAGATTGAAAAGCGGGGGTTAGAAATACACATACCAATCCATGCCCTCCATTTTTCACTGAAACCCATTCACTCCATTATTTTATCTAAGAAAGACCATGAAACCCTATCATAGGCTTTGTTCATGTCCAACTTAAGGAACATGCCTGACCCTTTCCTCCTTTGAAGAGAGTGTGTTGTTTCATAAATGGCAATGATGCTTTCAGTAATCTGCTTACCTACCACATAACCTCCTTGATCTTCATTAATGATTGAAGGGATGATGTTTTTCAACCGATTGGCCAAAACTTTAGTAAAAATTTTGTAAATTGTATTACATAGGCTAATTGGTCTAAAGTCCTACAATTTATCTACCCCATATTTCTTGGGAATTAGAGCAAGGAAGGTATTATTCCATTCTTTTAGCAACTTACCAAATTCTTGGGCTTCTTGGATTGCATTGACTACATCTTCTCCAACAATATCCCAATGATGTTGAAAAAACCTGGTGGAAAACCATCTGGCCCGGAGCCTTGGATGCTCCCATAGAGAACACAACTCTTTTAATTTCCTCCTTAGAGATTACCTTGCATAGATATTCATTCATGCTATCATTAACTCCTTTGGGAACATTGTTAATGATGCTTTCTATTTCCATGTTGCACTCTATTTTTCTTTGCTAAGAAGGTTCTGAAAGAAAGTAATGGCCAAATTTTTAATATCATTTAAATCCTCATACTTTCTTCCATATTCCCCCATAAGGTAGAGGATTTTATTGTTGTTCCTATGTCTCATAGTCGAAACATGGAAGAATTTAGTGTTTCTATCACCTTCCTTGAGCCACAAAACTCTTGATTTCTGTTTCCAATGAATTTCCTCTTGGGCAATGGTATTATGATACTCCGTGAGGAGTTGTTTTTCCTTTTCATGCCACTCTGGTTTTCTACCTTCCCTCTCCATTGTTTCCTCTATATCTTGGATATCCTTTTTAAGTTATTGTTTTCTTAAATTGATGTTACCAAAAACCTCTTTATTCCAAATTTTGATTCGATACTTGATGTTCTTTAATTTTTGGGTAACTCTGTACATTGTTGATCCTTGAACCTCCTCCTGCCACCAAGATTGAATTTTATTTGTAATTTCTGGGTGCATATTCCACATGAGCTCATACCTAAAGGGTGCTCCTCCCTGCTTCCCCTCCTTTTCCATATCCAACAAGAGGGGATTGTGATCTGATCCTATTCTGGGCATACATGTAAGTCTATGAATATTATTTATACTTAGCCAACTATCAAAAATAAGAACTCTATCCAGGCACCTTTGAATGTGATTATCCCCCATCCTTCTATTTGTCCATGTAAACTTACCTTTACACATATCCAAGTCAATCAACTTATTATTCTGAATAAAATCATTAAAATCTTGCATACCTTGAGTGATGTTAATCCTCCCTCCACTTTTGTCCTCTATTCTTAAGATTGTATTGAAGTCACCCAAAACCATCCAATGCAAATTAATGAAAAGACTCCTCTGAAAAGATAGCTTATTCCATAGATGGAATCTCTCACGATCATCATTTTGAGCATAAACCCCTATCATTACCCAATAGAAGTTAGTTTTTTTGTTCTTCAATTTGACTATGTAGAATCTCTCTTCTTGATCAATTAAAGTGCCCTCAAAATTCATTCTATCCCAAAATATGCAAATACCTCTAGCAGTACCTTGTGTTGGGCTTATGATCCATTCAGCATTCGGCCAAACCTCTTTCTGAATAATGTCAAGTTTTTTTGTGTCAATTTTAGATTCTTGAAGACAAACAATATCAAGTTTTACTTCCATGAGTAGATCTCTAACAATTCTTCTTTTCCCAAGGGAATTTAGCCCCTACACATTCCAAGAAAGGATTTTCATTTTTTGGTTTTGTTTGATGGGCTTTTACCCTTAACCATACATTCTTCATTTGGATCTAATTCTTGTCCCCTGTTCTCTGGTACTTTTTGTTCTTCTTGTTTGGGGGGTCTTCCTTGCTTTCTTTTCCCATAATTACCTGTATTCTTTGTATTTTTTGTATGTTTTCTAGGAGGATCATTCTCTCCCATTTGATTACATCCTATCAGAGATTCTTCTATTGTTGATTGAGCTGTTTTACCCAACTCTAGTCTTTTGTTGAATCTTGTTTGCATACCCTCCTTAGACTGCTTTGAGTTTTCTATTATGCTTAGATCCTTCTGTTCCTCAAATTGTTTAGTTTCATTCTTTGAACTTAAAACTTGATCTAATCCTTTCCATCCCTCTATTTCTTTGATTTTAAACCCCCAAACTCCTTCAATCTGATCCTTCTCCTATTTTGAGTCCATTTGAGTGGATGGGGTATCCTCTACCATTTTAGCATCATCTACTAATATTTCTTCTTCAACTTCCAAATTACCGTATGCATTCTCTGTGTTGATTGCAATCACATTTTGTTGTTGTGTCTTGGTATCTAGATTTATATGATTTTCAATCATATTTATTTTCATCTTATGGTTACCTTCTTCATAATTATTTTCTTTTTCTTGATTGAGACTATTCTCTTGTTGATTAGTGTTATTTCCAAAACCACTCAAGTTTTGTTTCTCATTATGTTCTTCATCTGCTTGTTGGTTTAACTCTGTGCATTTACTTGCATACTCCATTATCTTATTAGGATTCTGTTGTTCTTCCTTGTACTGTATAGAACATCCATTACTAATTTCACTTTCTACCTCTTCATTTACCTCCTGGTAAATTTCTTGATATTGTTCCTTTTCTTGTGCCCTTTCTTGTGGGCTAGAAGTTTCCTTTTCCATGCTTGTAGTCCTCTGGTTTATTTGATTCTCCTTTTGTTGCCACTTTTTAGTAAATTTGGTTTATCTTTGTGGATGAAATTTCCCCTCCACATGTCCAAACACTTTACATTGCTTACAATATACCAAAAAAATTTCATATTCAACTTTTTGTTCCCATTCCCCAAGCATCGATTTGATACTCACTTTTTCCACTTTGTCTTGTTCTAGCTTCACGTTAACATAGACTCTTGCACACAATATTCTTGTTTTATTGTGGGTGGGTGGATCCATGGTTATAAACTATCCAATTTGTGTTGCTAGGCCCTTAATAATTTGATCATCCCAATATTCTATAGGCAGATCTGGGAACCTAATCCAGATGGGAATGGAAAAAATTCTTCCTTTTGAGGGTTGAAGCCCTGATGCCAACGTTTTAGGAAAACTGGTCTTTTCCCAAAGAAAAATGGACCTCGTGATAAAGCTACCACCAGATCCTCCTCAATATTAAACCGGATTAAGAAGTATCCCTTTGATAGACCAATAACATTCATTGAACCCTTTGTTTGAATTTTAGAATGAAGCCATCTCCTAAGCACATCTAAATCTGGTCTGGGCCCTAGAAATTTGCCTACCATGCTAAACTCATTATCCCTCAATATTTTTTTGATTAGGGAGTCAACAATACATACCTTTCCATTTTCATGAGATATCTCTGTACCAACTTCTCCTTTAATCGCTTCCTTTCTTCCTTTGAGAATCGATGCCCAAGAATCCTTTCCTGATCCTTCCTGTAGAACATTTTTTGCATCTGGCATTTCATTTTCTACACATCGATCAACATTCCTTAGATCCCTAGCTCTCCCATATGGATCCCTAATTTCACCATTTTTCCCTAACGGGGGAAGTTTTTATCATTCAAGGAATCCATCCAAAACTCTCGATCATATCATTCCTCTAGTTAAAATAGGAGAATATTTTTTTGTTATGTACAATCATAGACACACCCACCCCCTCACACACTCACCCATGTTGTGGTTTGAACATTGGACCTCCCAAAGAAGAGCCAAAGCCCGAACCATTGTGTTGTCCCCTTAGGACAAAATATTTTTTTTTTCACTTAAGAAGAGGAAAAGATTCTTCTCATATTAACAACACCTTCAAAGGGGGTTTTAAACATTATTGATATAATATGGTTTAAATATATTTTTTTCTATGCCACTATATTATAAATATAACTATCTGGTTAATTAATATAACATAAATATATAATATACTTTAATCCTTAATTTATTATTATTTTTTTGTTGAATAATAAGGGGTTGTACTCGGGTCCCCCACCCTTGAAAAATTACATCTCTCTTCTTTAGAACTTGAGAGTTTACAAATAGATCATCTCAATTGAGATGATATAGCTAGAAACCTACATCATTTTACATAAAATGTCTAAATTCTTGATTTTCATTTTTTGGATCTTTTCAAATTTTTGTATGAATACAATTACTCTAGAATTTAGCATCTTTCTTGATATTTTCCTATAGCAACCTTCACAATGTCAAAAAATTCACCTTTGTATGAATACAATTACTCTAGAATTTAGCATCTTTCTTGTCCTTTTCCTATAACAACCTTCAACGTCACCTCCACTATCTATACCCTGCATCTTAATAGAGTAATATTTTCAAAACATCACACTATCATAGTCCACTTTACCAAATTTGAATTGCTAGTTTTCTTCCTTGCTAAAGTCATAGCCCTTCATTGATCTTCCCATCGTTCGAAACCTAGTTGGAAAATATTTGCAATTTTATTTTTCGCCACTTGAAAAGTTGTTACTGCCCTTATTTCAAATGGTTGACTTCATAGTGTTGTATCTCCCTCAATATTTTTGAGATTGTTGCATATGACCACTCATTTTAAAGCTATTCAAATTTTGCACAAATTGATCCAAGAATTAGTTGAAACGAATAACTCTTCACGAAGATATGGCTCCTAAAATATGAGATGTTTTTCAGGAAAAAACCCTAATCCTTCGCACTTTGCAATTTCATTTTTTGCAACTTGAAAAATCATCACTGCCCTTGTTCCGAATGGTTGAATTCACAGGGTCGTATCTCCCTCAATATTGCTTAGATTTTTGCATATGACCACTCATTTTAAAGTTATTCAAATTTTATACAAGTTGGTCCAAGAATCAATTGAACTAGATAACTCTTCACAAAGATATGACTCATAAAAAATGAGATGTTTTTCAAGAAAAAACCCTAATCCTTCACACTTTGCAATTTTGTTTTTCTCATTGTAAGCAACCTTCCATGCTCCTTCAACCTTCCCAACCTTCCACTCAACATCCCAACCTTCCGTTGCAGCTCCTTCAACCAACCCAACCTTCCACGCTCCTTCAACCTTATCAACCTTCCATGTTCCTTCAACCATCCCAACCTTCCACCCAACATCCCAGCCTTTTGTTGTAGCTCCTTCAACCAACCCAACCTTCCATGCTCCTTCAGCCAACCCAGCCTTCCACACTCCTTTAGCCTTGACACTCCAAAGATCAACTCATCATTCAGCCTTCCATGCTCCTTCAACCTCCAGCCTTCTACGCTCCTTCAATCTCTAACCTTCCACACTCCTTCAACCTCCAACCTTCTATGCTCCTTCAACCTTCAGATTTGTTGATCGTTAAAGCACTAGACCATTTACCAGACCCCTTAAGGAATAACCTCTTTATTTTAATCTTTAATTTATTACACCTTTAAAAAATTAATAAAATAAATAAATATATATTAATACAAAAAATTATAGGTAAATTAATGCTAACAAATAAAAAAATATAAGAGTTCAGCTCTTGAGTACTTCACAAGGAGTATCTCTATTCATAGTTCTTTCATGATCTAGTGGTCTTATATTCATTTGTAGTTGAAAACAATAATATGATCTAAAAGAATAAGTTGAAAGAATTACTATTTTTTAAATATTTGTATTTTTTTATTTAAAAAATATTATTAAAAAAAGATAGGTTAGTCGGTTGGTAATTGAGTGCTTATTAAATTATTTTGGTTGGATTCTTTAGAGAGTTAAGTCGTGTTGAGTTTATCTTTACCAATAATCTTTACCAACGCCCAACAAATTAAAAATTATAACAATTCTTTATATATAAAAAACTAAAAATTATAACAATTCTTTACATATCGAGTGAGGAAAAAAAACAATAATATAACATCCTGTTGCTAAATGGTGAAAGGGTTTGTGTAAGAATACTTCACAATACAACTGTAAAGTGTGTAGTTTGTTTGAGATTTTAGATAAGAGATTTAAGGTCGACAAGTTTGTATATATATTTTTATAATCGTTGAAGTAAATACAAGTTGGATTAATAATATTGTAGAATTGGTAGTTTTTTATTTGGTTAAACATTTTTTAAGAAGAGACTTGGTGATCGGTGCTCCTCCTCACAACTGGATCAACAACAAATAACAACGAACTAAAATAAGCTTATTAAAAGCAACCCATGTGATTCAAACCTTACTAAACAATTTCTATTTTAAAAAGTGTGATAGTAACTAACTAGCCTGTGTATCTTGAAAAAAAAAAATGTAAAGAAAATTATTATTGTTTTATATTTTTATTAAATAATCACATATGATAAATAACATCGTCTTCATGAAGATGGTGATACATCCTAAATTGATCTGTACAGACCATCCTCATATTCAATAAGAGTTAAAAATGCTCTACATCCAAAGAAGAAGCGCTCCCTTTTCTTACAATCTCATACACACATAAAACTTCCACCCACCCTCAACTTCAACTTCTGTAGCTCAAATATGGTGTTACTGGATTGGTCAAGATATAGCTTTTATGTCCTTCATGGCACTGGCATACTGAGGATTCAGTCATGGGTTACTTGGAACATACTACTCTTCTGAGAACTGTAGCAGAAGTCCTCGAAGTCCTAAAATCCATACATGCCTTGAAGATTACCAGCATTGGGAATAATACCCAGTTGGGTTATAGGTACCATGGTAGCTGTGCTAGAATTGAAGAGTACTTCGCAGGGATTACAGCAGATTCCAATGCATATGCCAATCTCTTACAGGGTTGCAGTAAAATGAAAGATTTAAATGAAGGTAAGAGAATACATAGCCATATGATCAAAACTGGATTCAGACTTTCTGTTTTTCTGCAGAATAATCTTGTCAACATGTACGCCAGATGTGGTGGTTTGGAAGATGCACGCCAAGTGTTTGACAAAATGCCTGAACCAGATATAGTTTCATGGAATGCGTTGATTTCAGGATATTGTAGGTATGGTAGGTTTGAGGATGCACGACAATTGTTTGGCAAAATGCCTGAACCAGATGTAGTTTCGTGGAATGCATTGATTTCGGGATATGCTCGGCATGGGCTTTGTGAGAATGTGCTACGGCAGTTTTGTGAGATGCGTAGGTTGGGCATGATAGGGGATCAGTTCACCTTTGCTTGCATATTGAGTTCATGTGGGAAGTTGGGTGGCGTGGAAGAGGGCAAGCAGGTTCATGCCCATATTATCAGAAGTGGGTTCAGGTCTTCGATCTTTGTTGCGAATGCGCTGGTTGACATGTATGCAAAATGTGGGGGGCTAGAAGAGGCTCACAGTGTATTTGATGGGATTTCACAACGAGATGAGATTTCATGGAATGCATTGATTGCAGGATACGCACAGAATGGGCATGGTGAGGAGCTAAGTTTCCAGGTTTGCCTTCATTGTTTGATAAATATGTTCCTAGAATTTGCTCGCCTAAGGTAGAAATAGTCGGATTTTTTTTATTCATTAAATAGAATTTGCCGGATCTTGTGATACAGGTGAGAAAGCACTGAAACTGTTTTACCAAATGCAACAAGAGAATGTGAGGCCAACACATTTCACATTTGGTAGTGTTCTTAAGGCTTGTAGTAATGGAGCATCTCAGGGACATGGGAAGGAGGTACATGGCTACATCATCAAAAATGGATTTGAATTAGATGTCTATGTTGGAAGTGCAATTGTTGACATGTATGCCAAGTGTGGGGATATAGAGGAAGCACTCACAATCTTCCAAAAAATGCCTCAAAGGGATGTGGTGACATATAATGCATTGATAGCAGGTCTTTTTCGGGTTGAAGATTTTGAGTCGGGTCCAAAATATGGGATAGAGACACTTAAAATATTTCAACAAATGCAGCAGATAGGCATGAAGCCAGACTGCTTTACCTTTTCCAGTATTCTTGGAGCTTGCAGCAGCCTAGCATCTCTTGAGCATGGCAAGCAAGTTCATGTTCACATCCTAAAGGGCAAGTTTGAGTTGGATGAACTTGTGGGAAGCGCTTTAGTTGACATGTATGCTAAATGTGGGGTGGTAGAAGATGCGTGGAAATGGTTCAACAGACTGCCAAAACTAGATGTTGTCTCATGGACTACAATGGTTGCAGGATATGCCCAGAATGGGCATGCAGAAGAAGCCATGGAGCTCTTTTGTCAAGTACTAGGGGAAGGCATGAAGCCGGATCAGTTTACTCTATGTACTGTTCTGAGTGCATCTGCCAACCTAGCAGCTCAAGAACAGGGCAAGCAAATCCATGCACATAGTATTAAATCTGGATTTGAGTCCTTTGTTGTTGTTGGAAATGCTCTTGTTGACATGTATGCCAAGTGTGGGAGCATAGATGATGCAGGCACAATGTTTGGTATAATGCAAAAGCGAGATGTAGTGTCATGGAGTGTGCTGATTTCAGGATATGCTCAGCATGGATATGCAAAAGAAGCTCTCAAACTTTTTAGTCAAATGCAAGAAGAAGGAATGAAGCCAAACCCTATCACTTTTGTTGGTGTTCTATCTGCTTGTAGCCATGTTGGTCTAGTGGATGAAGGTTGTAGCTATTTTAATTCCATGATTAGAGATCATGGCATCGAACCAAGACCAGAACATTGTGCCTGTGTTGTTGATCTTCTTGGTCGTGGTGGGCATCTGGATGAGGCAGAGGACTTCATATTTGAAATGAGAGTAGAATCTGATGCAGTGGTGTGGCGTGCCTTGCTTGCCGCCAGTAGAATCCATGGCAATTTGGATGTGGGAAAGCGCGCAGCAGAACACATTATTGAGCTTGAACCTCAAACTTCTGGCACATATGTTTTGCTCTCAAATATCTATGCCTCAGCTGGCAGGTGGGATGATGCAACAAAATTAAGAAACATGATGAAAGAGAGAGGAGTTAAAAAGGAGCCAGGACTAAGCTGGATTGAAGTCAACAATACTGTTAATTGTTTTACAATAGGTGATAAATCACACCCAGAAGCAGAAAGCATCTATGCAACATTGGAGATATTGACAAAGCAAATGAAAGCTGCTGGGTATGTGCCTGATACAACCTTTGTTCTACATGATGTGGGGTAGGAGAAGATGGAAACTTCTCTGCCATTAGAGTGAGAATCTAGCCATTGCATTTGGGCTAATTAGAAGTCAACTTAGAATGCCTATCAAAATGATTAAACACCTCAATGTATGCAGGGACTGCGACAGTGCTACCAAATTGGTCTTCAAATTCTGTGAGAGACATTTTTCCCATCATTTAAAGGATGATTTCATCTGACTTAGTGGGAAAAAACTAACAAGAGCTAAGTAAAGCCTTGCCTTTTATTTGTTGATTGTATTCTTACACTTTCTCTGTATTATGGAGAATGCAAACAAAAGTAAATACCCCAAAAGTAGTATAATTATTGCAATTTTTCATCAGAAAAAATAATGCAGCCAATCATCATTGAAAGCTTCTTCAGTTCTGAGTTGTTAGAATTAGACAATATGCAGCTTTTAACTAATATCAAAGTTTTCCAAGAATGAGCTTATAAATCTTGAACCATGGATCCCCTTTCTGTGGTGCATAATCTATTAATGGATGTCAAGCTGCTGCTTGTCCATTGTATCAAAATCTTAAATTGCAAATCAAAAGGGCACACTTAACAAAATTTTATTATCTATCATGAGGATCTTAAATTTATTCACAAAGGATTCATTTCAATGAATATGGATTGCTTTAAATTCACTCAAACTCCTAAGATACTAAGCATCAATCGCTAGTGAAACCCAAAAATTATGCATAAAATCTACTCTTTTATGGTCCAGTAACAAAGCAAACATAACTACAAAGTAGATTCATCACATAAAAAAACTTAGCGCAGATATTGAACAATAAGAAAAGGCTTTCAAGGAGTAAAACTTTTCCAACAAAGACTAGCAGCCTTACTAGCTTACAACGATAAACTTAAATACAATTACAATATTTTTTTTAACAAAAAGTTTTGCAATTTGATTGCTTGAACCAATTTTGATACCCTCTAGACCTTCAACGGTGATCTCTAGCGGTTTCCTTGTGTTCTTCATGTTTATGTCTGCAATATTAATGTTTTAGTTCCTAGTTTTGCTCTATTTTTGCTTTATATGGATTCAATTGGAATTTCTAAGGTAACTAATGGATTTTAATGGTCTTGGAGTGATGTCACAAATAGTCCGATCGTTCCAAGACTAATTTTTAATCTCATTTCCATCAATGTCATTTGTCCTATCACTTGTCTTGTGAGCTTGAAGCAAGGTGTGATCCTAATGATACTCAAAGGTTGTTTATCAATTCTCGAGGATTCTTCTTTGGTTCTTACAAGTCCTACCCACCTATTGCAAGGTAACCCTATTAATTCTTCATGATAACCATGTCAATTGCAAGGTAACATTGCCAATTATTAGTCTATTCTTCACAAGGCCCCATGACTTGTCAAAAAAATTCTCAAAATGTTCTTTTGTTATGTAAATTGCTTCAAAAGCTTTAAATTCTTGGAAAATGATCAAGTTCAACAAATTGGGCAATTTATTCCTTTTTGGATCTTGGTTCCTTAATAGTGGTCCTAAACTATGTCCATTAGTGATGAATGGCACATGTTTCAACCTTGCAACTTATTGTCATTGTGCCACAACATCCTATGGACCTTTAAAGGTTATTCCCATCATGGCACAACTCATTGGTGGCTAAAATTTAGTTTCTTGTTAACTAAAAAAGTGTGATGCCCTCATTTTGCTTAGGTGTCAATTCATATTTAGGTCATCTATTTAACATTCAATCGGTGTTAGATTGATTTATTTGTTGTAACAACATCCTATTGGAAGCATTTAATCCCTTAAAAACTCAATTTGAAGAAGACAAGGGATATTCTATATCCACCTTTATGGGCCTAGCTTCATTTGGAAGTGGCATTTGTATGTTTATGATTTGTTCTATTACTTCAAATGGATCCTTGTTGCTTTGCTAAGAGTAATTCCATCCTTGAAGTTGCTTTTTACTGAAGTGAAGTCCATCTAATTCCAACATGTTTTGTTGTTCATCTTTTGGTATCTTGAATCTTTCCCATACAAATCATTATGACTAGTTATAGTTGAACAATTTCTTCGAGTTCTCTCCAACAACACCACTCTGGGTATTAATTTGATCCTCTTGATATTTCTAGCCTTGGTTTTGTCTTCCCTCTACCATAGGAAGTTGCTTTTTGCCTGAGTAGTTTTTTTTTTTTTAAACAACATAAATATGACCCATATATAATGTTTGAGCAAAGGCTTCATAAGTTGCTTACATATTTTTTTAGTAGCCACATATTTGATAAATGTAATTCTTAAAAGTATTTTTTTAATGGGTTATGGGATTGAAACAACCTCGCCCATTCTACGTCATGACTGTGTTATTATGATATTTCAAAAGGTAAAGTATAAAGTAGTTTTTAACATTCACGAGGTCATAGGCCATATGAGACGACCCTCATTGAGGATGTTGTTTACCCAATATTTAGTTATCCAACCATACTCCAATTATCGAAGCATGGTGCACAACCCTAGCTTTTGTTGGAAATATGAGCAAGATTTGTTGTCATTGATGTCAAGAGTCGATTTCAGTGAGCAGTGCAAAAGGAAGGATGTCAAGAGTCGGTTTCAGTAAGTAGTGCAAGAGAAAGATTGCTTCTAGGCCTAAGGGAAATAATATTATAATATCTCCTATTATAATATTCAAGGTGTCAGATAAGGTCTAAAGGAGCAATAGGAAGGCCCAAGGAAAATAATATTATAATATTAAAGGTCTTAAATTAATTATAATAATTTCATGATAAATTAATTTATAATTTAATTTAATTAACCTTAAAGTTATTAAATTAATTATAAATTAATTATAATAATTTTGTTATTAATTAATTTATAACTTAATTTAATTAACCCTAAGGTTAGGGGTATAAGGGCAAAGTTTATTTATTAAGTGTCGATGTCATATGAAGATTCCCCTCCGCCGACGTCCAAAGAGAGATGGTGCAATGGTATAAATACCATGTGCATTAATTGACCAAAGTCTTATCTTTGTTCGAATCACATTAGAGAGCCTGCGGTTTTCGCAGCGTGCAAGGAAGAAATTTTTTTTTGTTTTATTTGGCACCAACGAAGGGATAAAGGAAGGGAGGCTCAAAGCCTCATAACCAACCATGTGGTTGGGCTAGTGGCAAGTGGTTGTGTGTTGAGACATTGCAAGGTGGGAGGTCTCGCAATTGAACCTCGACGACAGTTTTTGTGTGGTTGTTTTTGGTTTAGGCGCCCAACACTCAATACAAAGCGCACAAGGCGCTTTTGTATTCCAAGGTGAGTGCCTAGCTCACGCGATAGTTGAGCCGCGGCTAGGGCGCTGGTGGCAGCGCAGCGGGGGATCGAATCCCACCGAGGGCAAAAGAGGTATTTAATTTTTAAATTAAATTTTGTCCTAAGGTTTCATTTGGCATGAGGTTTTTGTGTTAGGAGGGAGATATAAGGTTTATAAAAATTAAAAATATTATTGTGGTTTTTGATGATTAGGAGTTGGATGGAGTAATAAGGTTTTAAAGGAGATTATATTTTATTTTAAAATAAAGTCTTATTGTGTTAAATATTTGAGAGTAATAAGGTGGATAAAGAAAAATTAATTGTTGAAGTGAGATGTTTAATTTTTGCTAATTAGTTTTTAAGTGTGGAGATTATAAGGTGTAATTTAGATTTAATGTTTTATATGGTGAAATATTTTGAGGGAATATTTGAATGAAATTTTGAGAAGGTTTTTGTTACCTAACCTTTGAGATTGGCAAAGAGGGTGATTGTGATTGAGACAGGTTTTGAGGTCAAAACTTCATCAAACAAAAGGTATGGGCACATCTTCCTTGTGAATGAAACATTGTTGAATTAGATGTTGTGAATGCTAAGTTGGAGTGAAAAGGTTTGTTTGATAAGCATTGTTGAGTGAGCCTTCATGTGCATGATTAGGGTTTGAGAAAGATCATGAGTATCATTGTTATGTGAAGTTGAGAACTATCTTGAACTAGGGTTTGTGAAAGATCATGAGTATTATTATTATGTGAGATTGTTTGATAAGCATTATTGGAAATATTTGAGTAAGCTTTCATATGCTTGATTAGGGTTTGTGAAAAAGACCATGAGTATCATTTTTATGTGAATTTGAAATCATCTTAAGTCAAGGTTGAGTTCCATAGTGTGAGTTGAAAGCATTGTGAAACACTTGTTTAGGGTTTGTAAGCAAATTGTGTTTCATTGAGTGATTGGTTGAGTGGAGTTGATTGAAAGTATTGGAGTGATAGTTCAAGTTCTGCGAAACAAATTGTTAGTTATTTTGAATTGATTTGAAGAGAGTTTGGAAGTGATTGAGTGTTGTGTGAAAGTGAAACATATTGATTCTCTAACCATTCTCCATATGTTTATGTGGTTAAACAAGAGTGTTTGAAAGTGATTAAGTATTGTTGTGAGTGTGAAACATATTGAGTCTCTAACCATTCTCTATATATTTATGTGAGATTAAAACAATATTATGTGTGAAACTTGTTTGTGTAATTGAAGAGGTTTTCTGTAATAGATTGAGTTGAGTTGAGTAAGCTTTTGTGGAAGCTTACAATGCAGATTTGAGACAAGTCTTGGTGAAGACTTGTTGAGGAAATTGGACAAGTTCTAGTGAGGACTTGTAGAGCAGTATCATGTATTTGATACAACATTTTAAAATTTGCAATATTTCCTTAGTCTCTTCTAGTGAGTCATCTTTAATGTATGTTGGTTTTTCTTGAACACATAGGTTTTTTATTTCAATGATTTCCAATTTATGATCATTTTTTTTCTTTTTAATATGATTTTTCTTTGTCATGTTTCTTTGAAGTTAGAAACCTTATGTCTCCCTAGATTCAAAAACTAAAGAATGAATTTTGCAAATTTATATTTTTCCTAATGTTTAAGGTTGAAATCCTTATTTCTCCCAAATTGTTAGAAACTAAGTTTTGCAAATTTGATTTCCTAAGTTTGATGTTGTAAACCTTTTTACTCCCAAATAATTAATTAATTTGCAAAAATAATCTTCTATTAAAAAACAAACCAATTTCAAATAAACCTTATAGCTCCAACTAAAGTTTAAAATTTTTGTAAGTATAAATTGTTCTAAGTTTGAAGTAGACTTCCTTATCTCTCCAAAAATTATTTGAAAAAATTCTATGGCTTTCAATTCTAAAAAATAAACAAAGTAATAAAGCTTTTAGATTTAAAAAAAAAACTTCAAATTAAACTAATTAAAAGCTTTATCATATTTATCTCTCCGAAATTTCTTTAAAAATAATTAAGTTGTCTCTCCATTAACTTGCTAAACCATAGAAAGTTTCAAAAATTAAATCATAATCACCTTATCTCTCCAAATTTAAAGTTAATTCAAATTTCAAGTTTTCATTTAAATACAAATCTTTACCTCTTTTAAAAAAATTCATCGCCTTCAACAATTTTTTTTTAAATGACAAGGCGCTCAGACTAGTTGCCCACATTGTAGGATTCTATTGACTGCCATGTCAACCAAGCGATCACCTTCAGACTCACATTGGATGGCTACAACCACTTGTCACCTCATGCTTCTGCTACGCTACCAGCCATAGATGGTCAAGAAGTTTTATCAAGGCGTAACAGACGTTACTCAAAATGTTTGGTCTTCCTCTGACTAATTGTCCTCTACTAGATTCCATCACCATGCTAGAATTCCTCAACAACTAAAACTATGGCAATATTTTTGAATCCACGTGACACTTCAAAAATGTTTGGATGGCTCTGGAAATTAGGTTTCCTCCATAATCATTCAACAAACATTAATCATAGGGCGTTGTTGCATTGGTCAAATTCTCCTTTTATAAAAAATTGTTCTTTTTGACTGTTACTTCTCTGTCAGGTTCTAGCCCTAGATTTAATCAGGGAATCCGAGGAAGTCCTTGATGCATGTGAGTAAACAACCCTCGATACGAACTAGTTTTGTTTCCCTATAACTGGCTTGGCAAACATCAAGTCCACAAGTTGAGTATTTTTACTGTGGTAGAAAATGGGATAAAAAACTCCCTCAACATCTCAAATTTCACTTATTATACCTCAAAGGTGGGGATGCCTCCTACTGCCAACTCAAAAATTGAACATAATGTCAAGCAAAAACCATGCAACACCAATAATAGATAATCGTTGCAAATGGTAGGTAAATATTCCTTCTTCGGTGTGGACTAGGACTAGGACTTGGGTTTTGGTCCTTGGAAATCATATCAAATTCCAAACTCACTAAAAAATTATCTTTTGAACTCTTTTGCTATGAGAACTTCGACGATGAATAAATCGACAACGATAGCCCACAAATCCCTGCAAACCTTCACAGCATGACATTGATATTAAACCAGAATTATATCCAAGGTATCCTTAGACTTTAGGGAGTTACAAAGATATTACGATGTGGGTATGGTGCAAATCGAGGTCTAGAATCACCGATGGAGAGACAAAAAATTTAGACAAGGAGATCTCTCTCACTTCTACTGCTGGACGAGAGATATGATGGTCACTTTGTGTTTGTAATTGGATGTCGTGATTAGAAGAGAGATGATTTTGTGATTATAATTTGGGTTGGAAGACTTTTCAGGGAACATGTTCATATCCAAACCCATTGTGGTCTTCACCTGGAGTAGTCATGCTCTTCCATATGAGAAATCATAGATGTAGTCCTTTAAATTTGCAATGAGGCTAAACTATGCCTCCCATCTATCTTGAACGATGTCATAAAAACTAAATTTTCTCATAGGGCTGGTCCCAATAGGATATCTTATAACTTGTCCAATGATAACAACATCGATAGATTCATTATTCTCCACAATCAATCTAGAATTGAGTCTTCCCACCGGCCTACATCTTCTCTAATAACTTCAGTAGACCTCCACCAACTTCAAACTTTAAATGGGCATGTCGTCGAATGGCGATGATTGTCTCAAATCCTATGTAAGTAACCTTGTTGTGACTCTGATACCACTCCACTAACTTCAAACTTCAAATGGGCATGTCATTGGATGGCAATAAATGTCCCAAATCCTATGTAAGTAACCTTGTTTTGACTCTGATACCACTATTAGCTTTATAAATATATTAACTCATAGAAATCTCTATCTAGGATCTAAAGATAAATCAAAATCAATGCTACTAACAATGAAACTCAATAATAAAATTACAACAATATATTACAAATAATATCTCACAAAATAACTCAAATGAACACAATATACAAGGATTGTTAGAGTGATTATGTTAGTAACTCCTACTAATACCTTATTTAGTAATTAGTAGATTAACCTAGGTAATAGGTTTCTATCCTAGGTGGAATATTCACATTGTTTAGAGTATATATATTTTGGTTAGTTATTAGCTTCATTAGCGTTATTAGGTTAACACTTTATTTTCTAAAGTGCATTAGTTAGCGCTATTTGAGTATTGTTAGCTATCTTAACAATAACATTTGGTTAGGCTATCTTTAGCCTATAGCATTGTATAAATACTTTTGCTATGAATAAATATTTTCTAATGTTCATGGTTGAACCTTATATGGCATCAAAGTGTATTTGCTGAACGAGTGCAAGAGGTACCTTCGAAGCAAGAGAATGTGACATTTTATCGCTCCTGCACTGAACCACAGGGTCACAAATCCTGATATGAGACCCCCTGGATGAGACATGTTTCTCGAGGTAGAATCCCTTGGCATCTCTTCGACATGCATCCCAAGGTGATCTACTGGAATTTGATGCAATAGAATTTCTAGCTGGATGTAAAACTACTATTTTTGATTGGCATGGAACTCCAAGCACATCAGTGTTCTGACTCTGTTAGATTTGACTGCGTAGAGTCCTATATGCTGATGCAGATTGATAGCCTGCAGGCTATCCCCCTACACTGGTGAGATTTTTTGTTTTTTACTGGGTGCAGATGTGACTGCTATGACTACCAGACATATTGGACGCCTAGGATGTGACACCAGATGCAGTGCTAGAGGATAACCTTGACCTAGCCCACGTGGACAACTTGGATTGAATGAATTTGATGGATCTAACATGAGATCTACCCTAGACCTAAGATATGGACTTCACGACCTGTTGACATCAACATATGACGCAAACCTGATTGGCGTTGAAATCAAGGACATCACTGACACGACCCTTGAGGAAGGATATGGTATGGATTTTAAGACACGTGAACCGAGGGCCACCTGGTAGACACATGATACATAGCTAGAGGCTGAGCTGGAAGGTATGAACCATGAGGTGACTAACATGGCGATTTCTCATTTTCTATTGATGTGATGATGTACCATTAGACCTCCTGGATTGCATGACATGGATGCGTGGGAAGCTGACATGGCTGGTGACTAGCTCGAACAAGTGGCAGACTATGGTTGGCTGGAGCACTGCACATGTGGAGGGTTGCGATTGGTTAGAAAAAGGTTTATTTACTTCATTGATCACTCGAAGGCAACCAAACAGGTGAGGGCATCGTTTACATTTTAAAGTATTGGAGAACATCCACACAACGGATGTGGGACATTAAGTCCCAACGCTTTTTAAAAAAAAAGCTTTATCCGCTTCGTGAAAACAAAGCGGATAAGATAGTGAAGAGTCTCTTCACCACTCATTCGATGGTGGTAGCCGGGGTGGTAGGGAGTCGCGCTCTAAGTTGCTTCCTCCCGCGAAGACGGGGGATCGAGTCCCTACGGGAGCTAAAAATAATTTTTTGGGCGCAAATGATTTTTAAAGGTACCAAGGTAATTCTATTTTTTTTTTTTTTTGCTTTTTTTTTAAGTTCTTTTTAATATATATATATATATATATATATATATATATATATATATTTAATTTTAAATATAATTAATGATTTTAAATCAATTTTTTTAAAAACATTTAAATTGATTTTTAAACAAAAATTATATTTTCTTATTAAATTAAATTATTTTGAAATAAACTTTATTTAAATTTTACAAATTAAAATCAAATATACGAAAAGCCACTTTTTGCAAAACCAATTAAAATAGTGTTTTTGGTTTCTCAAAATTTTGAGATGTAATCCAAATAAATAGCACATTTTTTTTGCAAAACCTCAAAATAGTGTTTTTGTTTTCTCAAAATTTTGAGATGTAATACAAATAAATAGCACATTTTTTTGCAAATATGGGAGATTTAAAACTTTCTCAAAATTTTTGAGAGTAAGAGTTTTTCTCATGAAGAATAGACCTTGGGTCCACTAATACCAAGTCGTGTGTCGACTGGTTTTGGAAAGCCTTTCAAAAGCTTGTCGTGTGTCGACTTGGCTTGAAAGGAGCGCTACCTTTTTAAATTTGCAGATCAAAAGGGGGCACAAGAAATTGTCATTTTTTTGTAAATCTGTAATACAAGGAGGGGGGGCACTTGAAAATCAAAACTTTTTGCAAAATCAAAAGCAATTTGTGCATTTTGTTTTCTCAAAATCTGGGATATAACACAAAATCTTGCACATTCATATTTTTTTTTAAATTGGAGAAGGATCTCATCACTTCGAAGATCTAAATTTTCACAACCTTGTTTATTTTGCAAACAAGAGGGGGTACAAACCAATAGTTGGATTCTTATTTTGCAAAATTATAACACAAGGGGAATTTGTTAAAATCAAAGGGTTGAAACAATGAAACTTGTTTATTTTGCCACACAAAAAGAAAAGCAATTATTTTTTATCAAATTCTTTGCAAAATTTTAAGACAAGGGGAGACATTGAATATCAAAAATTTGTTGCAAAAATTACTGTAATAAGGTGCACTTTTGATAGTGTTTGACACCTTTTGTTAAATTGATATTGTTAAAATTAGGTGCATTTTTGGTAGAATCCGACACCTAAGTGGTAAAAATTTGTAGGCACTCTTTGATTGATTATTGCATTTAATTTCGTGTTTTCTGCAATTATAAGTCATCAAAATTAAGAGCACTCAAAACCCCAAATTTCACACTCATTTGTGCAATTCATTGCACAGGTAACGCCAATTTTTTGTTAATTCACTCCATAAAAACCCAAAATTCACTCTTCTTGTTTGGCTTAAACTCCTAAAACTAATCATCCTTTTTAAAAAGGATTTTTTGGCAAGTGCCATTAAATATCAATTAGAGTGAATTCTCTTTCAATACTCTTTTAGGGTATATCGAAAGAAAGAACAAGTTTTTGTGAAATAAAGGAACCTTCAAAGTAGCAATTGTTTGCACTAAGGGAGGATAATTCCTGTCTTCCTTCAAAACAAATTTTGACAAGAGGAAGATAAAACTTACAAAGGCAATCAGAAAAGAAGAAGTCATCAAAATTATACCTTTACTTTTAGGCTTCATAATAGCAACCATGCTTGAAGTACTTGCAATAAGGAAGGATTGTTTGGTGAACTTTTTTGATAAATTGCCTAGGAGGCAAACTTATCTACAAAGATATTTTGCAACCAAGGAGAAGACTTCAAAAATTACCTAAGGGAAACAAATTTGTAAACCTAGGCAACATCAAAATCAAACCTATTTTTAGGCTTCATAAATAGCAAATTTTTTTTTGAAGTACTTGCAATAAAGGGGGGATTGTACCTCTTTTTAGGCTTCATAAATAGCAAATTTTTGTTTGAAGTACTTGCAATAAAGGGGGGATTGAACCTCTTTTTAGGCTTCATAAATAGCAAAAAATTTTGTTTGAAGTACTTGTAATAAAGGGGGGATTTTTCTGGTGAAATTTTTGAAATTTGCCTAGGAGGCAATCTTTGTAAAAGACTTAAAAAAATTCATAAGTTGCAAATATTTTGCACTTAAGTGAGGGATAAAAATTTATTTCCTACCTCAAACAATATTTTGGTAAAAAGGGAGGAAGACTTAAAAAGGGTATATTTTTGGCAATGATCGACACCTTAGTCAAACTTCTTACAAAATTTCATCAAAGGAATACTTTGCTAAAAAGGGAGGAAGACTTGTAAGGGTGCATTGTCGTCAGTGACCGACACCTTAGTCACACTTCTTTTAAAATTCCATTACAACATATTTTGCTAAAAATGGAGGAAGACTTGTAAAGGTGCATTTTCGACAACGACCGACACCTTAGTTACACTTCTTGCAAAAGTTCAATTATAACATGTTTTGCAAAAAGGGAGAAACTTATAAGGGTGCATTTTTTGCAGTGATCGAAAACTTAGCCACCTTATCAAAACTTTTCCAAAACCATATTGTAATAAGAGTGAACCTCGTATTTAGTGATCTACTCTAGTATACCTAGCAGTTGCAGTGGCTGGTTACCCATGAATTCTGGTTGGATGATAAGATTATAATAAGGGCATTTGTTGTTGAAGTAAAGTGAGGGATGACTCACTTTTTCTTAACTACTCTGGAAGTACTTATTTTGCTTAGATCCAAAGGTGAAAGACCTAGAGGTGGACCTAAGCAAGAGTAGCTAAAACCATGAGCCAGAGCAGCTCAACCAATATAAAAAAAATATTGTATGGCTTCTATAAGATAGGTAAATCCTATAGTAGACACAAGGGTAGATCTAGTGACAGATCGAGTGGCAGATTCATAGGCAGATCCAGAGATAGTCCTAGAGGTATTCATCTAGAGGTACACTTCGAGCCATGATCTAGAGCAAGATCTAACATTATGGCCTCTCTCCGCTCCACTTGTTGAGCTATGTAGGTTCCACTATATGTGGAAAATACCTACGATACAGGTTCCACCATTCAGTGGACAAGACCTAGACTGTGTTCCATCATTTGGTGGACAAGATCTAGAGTCATCAGATTAACATCTTTCATTTTCTCTTCTTCACTGTATTGGGGTAGTTATATACATTACCCAAATAATGTAATAAGGGGGGATGTTATAGTTACTATGTTAGTAACTCCTACTATTACCTTATTTGGTAATTAGTAGATTATCCTAGGTAATAGGTTTCTATCCTAGGTGGAATATTCACATTGTTTAGCGTATATATATTTTGGTTAGTTGTTAGCTTCATTAGCATTACTAGGTTAATGCTTTATTTTCTAAAGTGCGTTAGTTAGTGCTATTTGAGTATTGTTAGATATCTTAACGATAACGTTTGGTTAGGCTATCTTTAGCCTATAGCATTGTATAAATACCTTTGCTATGAATAAATATTTTCTAATGTTCATGGTTGAACCTTATAAGGATTAAATTAATGATTCAGATTAGTTACATTGCATGGAGCTTTGCATCCAATATATCATTTTTCATGAAATTTTAGCTCTCTAGCTATTGATCTCCTCTTTCATCCAGGAGATGCAACCTTTCATTGTATTATCATAAATATAAATATCTCATCTTGCCACATATAATGTGACTCTTTATTCTCTCTTGACACTTTGCACTTTTATACATACATTATACAAATATAAATCATCTACCAAACTAACATTACAAAGGGGCCAAATAATATAATATCTCCAACATATTCTTGACAAAAATAAATTCATAAAAGAGTTATGGTATCTAAGTAGGATATGAAGGGAAAGCCACACTTCAATCACATCTGAAAAAATAGCTACTTTAGAGCAAGCACTAGTATCATCTAGTGCTAGAAGAATAAAAAGAAGAGGAAAAAGAAGAAGACTAGTGATAAGCAACAATGATGATGAGAGAGATCCTAACATTCCCACTAGACCATAGAAGCTATAGTGGTTCACCACCACCTCACGACTAAGGCAAAACCTTGATAATCAATGGTAAATATTTTGTCTAGCTCATGGAGAACAAGCTCAAAGAACTCCTAATAATTGGGACTTATACAAAGGTTCATTCAAAATAAGCCCCATGTCCAAGGAGCCCACCTTTAGAATAAATCTCGATATCAGAGGTTTTACAATCAACAATAAAGCATGATAGATAAAAATCTTAATCAATCTATAAGAAATTCTAGAATACCAATCAAACATAAATGCCTAATTTAAATCAAGTGATAGGGATAGATGAGCTAAATTAATGACTTCCTTGATTGAAGAGATGAAAACCACCTACTCGAAGAGAACCTCGGTTATTTTCCCAAATATTCATTCAAGAAGAAGTATTGAATCTAATAGTCCTATGTTGTTTAGTCATTATGATATGAGAAGTACAACATTCAATAATCAAAATCCCAAGGAAAAGTAGATGGGATTGTCAAATCTAATTGTAGACAACTTTGGAGAGAAAATTCTCCCTTGTAAATTTATAAATATAAGTAGTGTTAGCTTTCTAAATGATCAACAAGTTTACAATTATATGTATTTGTTGGCTTTCCTTTTATTTCTCTCTATAAAAGTAGTTGTGATTCCTAAGTGGCTTGTGGATAATTTTGAACCCCTGCTTTTGGCTCAATCTTTGTAAACATTTACCTGCATTATATATACATAGGAGCCTATGTCTATTTTTTTATCCTTTCCTTGTACACCTATTTTTGTGTATATGTATGGGTTTGCATCTATTTTTGAACTATGTCAGTCACTAGCTTGGATCTCCTACGAGACCAACCTGCTCATATATGCATATAACTAGTATATTTTGATTGTATTTCACTATGTTGAGGAGAGGAAGCGTTCGTCGTTGGCACATAACATTTAGGCCTATTTTTATAGGAAGATATTAGAGGATATCTTGGTGTATCACCCCATTTTCCTTTATTTATTGAGTGTGTTTATTTTCTTGCACCCCTTTTCCATTTATAAAGCAATTAGCACCTTGAATATTGCATCTTAACAAGGATTCAACCTTGTAAAAACTCCCTAAGGTCCTCGATTGGGTTGAACCCCCTGCTCTCAACTATGGCCTATTGTGTCACTCCAACATGAAGCACGATTATCCTTAGAGGTGACACTCAAAGACGACAACAATTAAATGACATGCTCGGTGGGACCCCAGTGACACATCATTGGTACCAAAATCATAACAAGAAGTAGGACTGATACTTGGTGAGCGTCTTAGTCTATTTTCTAGTTGATAAAGTACCTCTTTTCTCACCTGGTGACTCCACTCTAGAATGAACACCAGAAGAAGTTGCTACTAAAGGTACCATAATGAATTTTGGGTGAAGACCTTTGTCTATTTGCTTTTCAAAAGTAAGAAACCACATTCACTTGGCAACTACAAGTCAAGAAAAGAAGCCTAGAGGTATGTAAATAAAACATGTTGTTGAAGTTTATTGTCATATCTTATGTGGCTACCCCGTCAGCACATATTCCTTCAAATGAGGTTGGATCAAGCCTTGAGCCCCAAAAATCCATCTAATAGATGGAAGAAGCTACTTAAGTATATACTAGAAATATTACCAATGTACATTGAAGAAAGCTAGAGCACTTCATTATAACACCTCAAATAACTAGTATTCATATACCAAACACACAATATAGTGGAGCAAGATGTTACCTTAGGGATATTAGTGGCATATCTTAAAGGGGAGGCACTAAAAAAGTATGAATATCTCTCTCTTCATTTAATCACAAAATAGCATCAATGGCTTCATTAATCATGAATGACTACTCTGCTATGATGTTGGCAATGAAAAAAAGTGGGAGTCAAATAAAAAACTAGAATAATTAGGGTCCTTGGCAAATGCAATAAGCATAAATTTCAAAGATTTGTTTTAATATGGGACCCTGTTCGAAGCACGTGTGAATTTTGAAGACTTAGGCTAGCCAATAGCCAAGTGTCCTTGTTAAAAAAAGGAGGACATGAGTATACATGAAGTGATACATAATCCAAGGTACACCAAACATATAACAACAAATGAAATTTGAAATTAAGAAGCTTCTTCAAAAAAAACATCTTTGGGAAAGAAAGCTAGTGGTTGGGCAAAAAGGTCTGCATTAAATGCTACCTCAGAGCAAAATCTCATTTACGAGTAAGGACTGACAAGAAAGATTACGAATATAAATTAACCTTGAAATTCATGAATATGCATTTACAATCTCCTTGAAGGACATGATATTATATAAAAAGTAAATAAATAAGGATCAATAAATACAAGGCACATGGGGATCACGAAAAGAGGAAATTTAAAAGGAGTAATGACCTTAAAAGATAAATAATTTTCACTCCCTGACCAAAGCCTCTGCAATTCATTATTTAGAAGAAGAGAAAATCTAGTATATAAATTAGAATGACAAAGACAATTGTGTGCAAGAAATTCCAAAAGTGCCCATACCCATATATTCCTATAACCTCATGGTTGAAGGTTGCGTTGAATCTAAATTCTGCAATGAAACTAGAAAGTTGATAATAGATGCTTAGGAGCACTTCAAAGCTAGTAGAACTTTAAGCTTTGGAGCATAGATATGGACCAATTTTTTGGTGTAATATATGGTAACAAAGGTACTTTTTTGTTATGAATTGAGGTACATTTATGTTATGAACTGATAAGTGCATATGTAGAGTTCTAAGACCCAAGTGCCTAAGAATTCAAGACCATGAATAAAAAATTAGAGTAAGAATTGATGTCCATAGAATCAATTTTTTTTTGTTACTACTACAAGGCCATGTACATGTCAATGAGGAAGAATAAAGGGCAAATTTTAATAGACTATCACAGAATGAGAAAATTGCCTTTCTATGAACCAAATACAAGAATGCAGAGAAAAGTGACCTAGTCACCTTTTAAATTCATTCCCATTGATAATTTTAGCAAAGGTGTAAAGGATGCATTAAACATGATGACATTCATTTTTTGCCAAGAAAATGACAAAGCCATCAATGCGGTTCAGTTGGGTATTCTGCACAAAATGAGGCAAGGAGCAATAACCCTAGATTTCATTAAGTTGATAGCAGACCAAATCTAAGGACTTCAATATTTCCAATCAACATAGATATTTAGGTATTCCTCATTTTTGGTATACCTTATTTTGTACCAACATTTGAACATGTTTCCCAAGTTAGGAATAAGGTGTAAATATTCAAAGGGTAATGACATTCTAGTATATAATTGGGCCAAAGACCTAAGGAAGGGCTCTTTGTATTATATTTTTATAGAAATGTTTTCTACTCCATTCATTTTTTAAATAAGAGGGGCTCAAGTCCCAAAAATATTGAAAGAATGTAAAACTTTTGTAGAAAGAATGGTCCTAGGGGACTATTTTTTTGGTCAAAGATAGAACCTTAGTTAGGATGCATGTCTATAGCTACCATGCTTATCTTATATTGAGATTTATCCCTAATAGAGTATTCGTCTTATAAGTCTTCAAACATATTGATACTCTAGACTTCAAACATGGTAGTGGTAAATATAAAGCATCAGGGTTATGCATAGCGGCTAATATTCGCCAAATTGGCTAAAATTAGGATTTTTAAAATTTGGAATTGGCTAATATTTGGGACCCTTGACCAAGGCCCATTAGCCAAAAATTTCTAGGTGTAAATATTATTTGGGGTTGATTCACCCCAATTTTATAATAGTTTGACCATTTTAAGTTTAAATTTCCAACATTACCCATAATAATAGTGAACCTTCTACATGTGTTTGGACACTATTCACCTTGATTTTGAAACTGATTCGCCAAATTTTTATAAATACATTTTGGGGCTGACTCCTTATGCATAACCCTATAAAGCATCATATTACTTGCAACCTCTTAGTCTAGGGGTATAACTTTGCATAGAAAAAGGGGTTCCTCCCTAGCTGAAAGTAAAATAATGAAGCCAATATTGGAATTAGTAAGATACAAATGGGAGTATGACATTGAGAAAATATTTTTGCATATCTAAAAGGGATAAAAAGGCAAATGCTCATGCATGAGCAGAGGCCTAAAATTGAAAGGTTTAGAATCCTTGAGGATAAAAAACAACCCACTATCTTACTGAACTAACTAGACCTCCACTTACCATAAAATTCTATGAATCCTTCTATGATATTAAGAGTCCTTTCATCCCTTGGAATAAAACAAAGTAAGAGGATATAGAGGAATTAATAAATCAGCTCGAAGATGCCTAAAATAGAGGCATGGTGGAGAATGAAATAGCTCACTAGACAAAGGGGAGCCAAATTTAGCTCAATAAAGGAGTATGTAATGTTATGTGAACTATACAATGAGGAACATTCATATGCAAAAAGCTTTGTGACTATAGAATACAGTGAAGAAAAAATAAATAGTAAAATACACCAGAGAATAGGGGAGGCAACGACAAAGAAAGAGAATATTTTAGAACTATTATCTGATCCTTTAGGAGAGACTACAAGCCCTACTACTTAGTAGAGGAGGGCTATACCTTATTCACCCACCCAACAACAAGCTTTGCCAAGGCTAGTTGAACAAACACCCCAGAAGAAAAGGAACAAAAAGAGGAACACATATATAATCATAAAAAGAAGAAGAGAAGGCATTGCATGAAAATGAAAGAGATGCCCAACAACAAAATATCAATATTAAGTCATATTTCCCTCCATGCATCCAGGGAAAGGTCTCAAAAGTCAAGGAGAACTATTCCTTTGGAAAGGGCCAAAGATTCCTCACCTAAGGAAGTTGCATTGTCTCCAACACACTCATTCACTTATCTAGAACATGAAGTAGGGTAGATAATACCTTCTTATAGAATTTCTCCTCTAGCCTTAGCCCCGACTACATAAATGGTCTACAAATCAATTCCTTGGCTAATAAAACCTATGGAGGCACTTGTATCATCCTCAAAATTTTAGAAAAAAAATTAGAAAACCTAGAATTCCTCACCCCTTGGAAAAATGTTTAGAGGGTTAAACAACATATGATTCAATATAATCAGGAGAGGCAAGCTCAACAAACTCAATAGATTACCACTACCCAAGTGGATTTTCATTTTTCTTCTTAGAGAAGAGCATTATTACTTTCAAGAAAAAGTCCTCTAGTGGATAAACCAATGCAAGAAATGACAAAGCAATATTGACACATATCAGCAATAGGTATAGATTTAAGAGATGCTCAACCTGAAGATATGTTGAATATCACCAAGGAAGCCAATAGAATAATAGATAATGGTTATGAAATGACTATCCAAAAAATAGAAAGAAAGGAGAAAGAGCTTGAACAAACCAATAAGACCCTCGAAGAATCACAAAATGAGGTCAAGGCCCTAAAAAATAAAATAAATTTGTTTATTAGACAAATAAGATAATGAGGGTTTGAAGTCATTCTAAAAAGACAAGAGGAGCAATTAAATGAATTATATGGTTAATTAACTATGCAACGAGCCCAATATGAACAAGAAAAAGAGACTTTATTGAGAGAGCTAAAGGACTTCAAGCAAAAAAACAAAGAAAAACACTTGTGTAAAAATTGATATATTATTAGATAAACTTGAGAAGCTTACTAGAATGATATATGAGGTATGGTATTATAGCTATTTCTAGTTCTCAAGTTTATATATTCAAAAACTTTGTTAGGCCTCAAAATAGATAAAGAGATAAAATCCAACCTAGATAAGATCAACATGAAGATAGAATAAGCTAGAACATATAGGACCATGTTGGCCAAAACCCTTGACTCTATAATTCTCATTGCTAGGATATAAGATAGATAAGTCATGGCATAAAGGGTAATCAGTCTCTTAAAAAAATAAGTAGTTGAGTAGTGCATAACGTTAGTGGATAACTTACATAATACTATGGGAAAATTGAAGGTTGAGGTAGATTTTCTAATAGCAACGGGGCTCCCTTCATCATGGAATCAATTGAGTGGCAAGTTGTGTTCACAAGAAGAATATCTAGAAATTATCAAATCAAATAAAGAGCCTCTACTTAGATCAAATGAATAGATTTCCCCTCTTTTCCTAGAAGAGATAGCCCAAATTATCAGACCACTAATAAAAATTGAGGTGATGATCAATGAAGCAATAAGCCAAACCAAATATTTCTCCTAGGATTGTAAACATGATTTTTTTGTTCCATATGATCAGTTCAATAATACTCAATACCCATCGAATGAGGATGGGGCGAAATTGAGAGAGCACTTGTTAAACTCTCCACATGATATCACCATTTTTTGTAACCCCTTTTTAGCTTTTTGTATTTTTTTGCAAGAAGTTTTGACTTCGAGCCCAAGTATAAAGATAATTTTAAGTCATCCTTCAAGTAGGCTAGAAGGTCCCTATGAGCTACCAAAACTATAGTGGTTCGCCATTGCCCACTCACAAGTAAGGTAAAATCCTAATCAATTATGGTTAGGGTTTTGTCTAGCTCATGGAGAACAAGCTCAAAGAACTCTTGACAATAGAGACTTCTACAAAATTTCATTCAAAAAAAGTCTTGACGAATAGCCAAAAGAGTGCCAAAGGAGTCCATATTTGGAATAAATCCTGATATAAAATGTTTTGTGATCAATAATAAAGCATGATAAATAAAACTCTTGATCATTCTACAAGAAATGATAGAAGATAAAGCATACAAGAATTCTTGAGTCAAAATAAGTGACAAGGGTAGATGAGCTTAATTAATGACTTCCTGAATTGAGGAGATGAAGACCACCTACGTGAATACGACCTTAGTTATTATCCTAGATATTCATTCAAGAATAAGTATAGCTATGAAAATCCTATATTGATTAGTCATTATGATCAAAGAAGTACATCATTCAATGATCATAATCCCAAGGAAAAGTAGATGGGATTGTCAAATCTAATTACAGATAATTTTGGAGGAAAAATCCTCCCTTATAAATCTATAAATAGAAGTAGTGTTAGCTTTGTAAATTATTGACATATTTATAATTCTATGTATTTGTAGGCTTTCCTTTCATTTTTCTCTATAAAAATAGTTGTGGTTCCTGAGCAACTTTTGGGTAAATTCAAACCCTTGATTATGGTATAATCTTTGTAAAATTTTACCTACATTACATATACATGAAAACCTATGTGTATTTTTTGGCCTTTACTTATAGACCAATTATTGTGTATGTGTATGTGTTTGTGACTTTTGCCTAAATATCAGATTTTCTAGGTGTATGTGCGTGTGAGGGGTCTGCATCTATTTTTGGACTAAGTCACTTACTAGCTTGGCTCTCCTATAGGACCCACTTGCTCACATATGCATATAACTAGTAGATTTTGATTGTACTTCACTATGTTGAGGAGTGAAAGTATTCACCATTGGCACATAACATTCAAGCCTATTTTTGTAGGAAGATATTAGTATATCTCTTAGTGCATTTCCTCCTTTTACTTTTATTTATTGAGTGTGTTTATTTTCTTGCATCCCTATCCCTTTGTAGAGCAACTAGAACCTTGAAGATTACATCTTAATAAAGACCCAACCTTGTAAAAACTCTCAGAGGCCCTCGATTGAGCCAAACCCCATGCTCTCGACTGTGGTCTGTTGTGTTGCTCTAATATGAGGTGATATTATCTTGGGTAGGGACAATCAAATATTATAATATGAGCTATAACAAGAGAATATGTGCATCTCTATTAAAGCACATGATCCCTTGAGACCATTGCAAGAGGATGCTAATGTCAATGTTGACCCATAACCATCACTAGAGATGTAAAATAAGGATGCCACCAAATGTGGTACAACATAGGGACCTCCAAATTGGGATAAGGAGAAAGACATAGATGTTGCAAGAGAAGAAACTAAAGTCCTAGATAAATTAATAGTAGCACATGTGAGATCAATTACTTATTCACAATAGCAACAATTAGACATTTTAAAAGGTAAGAATAGTCAATATGAAGGGAACATGCCTTCTATACCAAGTCTTGGGTTTGAAACTATCAAATTTTATTATAAATGGTTGTTGAGCTTAATAATTATTAGGAAGAAGCATAGGAACAAGTTTAGACACCACTAGTCCCTAAATTTACAACTATTTTTAAATGAGTGTCACCAAAAGATCTTGATGTTGACATAGTTTAACAAAAAGTCCCACAAATAAAAGGAAAATAACTAATGTAAGTGGGATAAAATTCCACACATAAATTTAGAGCATCAGAATAAGCACTATAATAGGGGGCTACACTATTAATGGCATCGAAATATGAAATATGCAAAAATCACAAGAGGAATTAGAGCCAACAATGCTCACAAATCAAGTCATAATGGAATCAATGGAAGAAAATCCAAAAAATATTGAATAGGGAACTTAAACAAAACCACTATAAATTCTAAGGCTAGTAATTATTGTTAGTCTCACAATGACACTGAGAGGGGGGGTGAATCAGTGTAGTTCTTTAAAACTTAAATCTTAAACTCTTAAAGCCGAAACAATGATAACTTAAAACCAAATAAAGCAAATATAACAAGAGAGCATCACACAACACAAGATGTACCGAGGTTTGCCGATTTGGCTACTCCTCAAAAAATTGACTGTTTGGACTCCCATCCAAATCCATCCTTTGCAAAGAAACAACTTTACAATCAATTTACCAGCACCCACTAGAAGGAGCACCAACCCCTGATTTATTTGCACCAACAAAAAGGAGCACCAACCCCTAATTTATCTGCACCAACAAAAAGGAGTGCCAACCCCTGATTTATCTACACCAACAGAAAGGAGCACCAACCCCTGATTTACTAGCACCAACTAGAAGGAGCACCAACCCCTAATTTATCTGCACCAACAGAAAGGAGCACCAACCCTTAATTTATCTACACCAATAGAAAGGAGCACCAACCCCTGATTTATTTGCACCAACAGAAAGGAGTACCAACCCATGATTTATCTGCACCAACAGAAAGGAGTACCAACCCCTGATTTATCTACACCAACAAAAAGGAGCACCAACCCCTGATTTACCAACACCAACTTGAAGGAGCACCAACCCCTGATGCCAAGCACCAACTTGGACTTCTAGAAGATTGACATATAAATACCTTCACTTTTACAAGACCCTAACTGGTCTATTGCTTACTCAACATCGTCCACAATTCACACAACACACACCCTTCTTGCTTGCCTGTCATGCTCCTCTCGCTCTCCTCTCTCTCTCTTTGCAAGATTAAATTCGTGGAGCTTTTATCCCCTGCGCTTAATAAATTCTCCAAGAAACACTCCTTTTATAACAATCCTTTATCTTCGTAACTCCAGTTGTAACTCCTTTTATATTCTCATCTACCACTTGTCAATTGTAACTCCTTTATGTAACTCCTTTTGTATATATTTAGAAGGCATTTCGTCAAACACGTCACATGCAAATAATTGACACATGTCTGTTCATTTTCTCTTTGCATGATTGTTCGTTTTCTCTTTGCATGTCTGTTCATTTTCTCTTTGCATGACTGTTCGTTTTCTCTTTCATGACTATTCGTTTTATTTTCCCTTGTGCATGCATTTGTTTTCTCCTTCGATGACTATTCGTTTTCTCTTTCATGACTGTTCATTTTCTCGGTCATGACTGTTCATTTCGAGTCGCGAAAATGCGACATGTCGCGATATCGCAACACTTTTGTTTCTCTGCTTGCCTGTCCTTTTGAGTCGTGAAAATGCGACATGTCACGATATCGCGACACTTTTGTTTCTCTGCCTGCCTGCCCTTTTCGAGTCACAAAAATGCGACATGTCGCGATATCGCGACACTTTTTCTTCTCTACCTTTCTGCCCTTTTCGAGTTGCGAAAATGCGACATGTGATATCGCGACACTTTTGCTTCTCTGCCTTCCTGCCCTTTTCGAGTCGCAAAAATGTGACATGTCGCGATATCGTGACACTTTTGCTTCTCTACCTTCCTGCCCTTTTCGAGTCACGAAAATGCAACATGTCGCGATATCGCGACACTTTTTCCTTCTTGCTCTTTCTCTTCGCTTTGGACCGCGAAAATGTTACATGTCGCAATATCGTGACACTTTTTCCTCCTTGCATTTTCTCTTCGCTTTGGACCGCGAAAATGCAACATGTCGCGATATCGCGACACTTTTTCTCTCTGCTCTTTCTCTCTGCTTTGGTCCGCAAAAATGCTATATGTCGCGATATCGCGACACTTTTTCCTCCTTGCATTTTCTCTTTGCTTTGGCCCGCGAAAATACATGTCGCGATATCACGACACTTTTTTCTCTTTGCTTTTTCGGCCACAAAAATGGAACATGTCGCGATATCGCGACACTTTTTCTCTTTGCTCTTTCGACCGTGAAAATGCAACATGTCATGATATCGTGACACTTTTTCTCCTTGCATTTTCTCTTCTCTTTTGGCCACAAAAATGCAACATGTCGCTATATCGTGACACTTTTTCTTCTTTGCTTTTTCTCTTTTCTTCTTGGACAACCTATAACAACTTCACCCAAACATCAAAAACATCCTTATAAGCATTTAACTGCACTGTACATACTTTGAATAACCTCTGAACTCCTGTCCACTGCATTAACTGATCTATCTGACTGTGTTGACAATAATGACAATACTGTCACTGCACCTTGCTCAACAATCTCCCCCTTTGGAATTGTTGGCAACACGTGCAATTTCCTGTAACTCTTCTCAAATTTCATGTAACTCTTCTACAATTTCCTATAACTCTTCTCTCCATTTGACAACAATACCAAAGGGTTGCTGTAAACTCCCCCTGCATACAACATGTTGTCGTTGCAATATATTCTGCCTCTGCTGTGGATAAGGAGACTGACTCTTGTTTCTTACTGTGCCATGCAACCAACCTGTCTCCAAGATAGAATGCACCTCCACTGGTACTCTTTTTGTCATAAAGTCTTCTTGGATAAGCACTCTAATATCTGCTCATCATATTATAATTCTTGTTGTACCTTGCTTTTACTTATTTAGTATAGTTTGATCAACATGCAACTCTCAGCTGCGCAAAAGTTACTCCCAAATCAAAAGTGACTGACTCTCCAAGTAGCCTACGCGTAATTTCTTCAGCCTTTTGACTGCCACCTCCTCCGTGACTAATGACTTTGCCTCGCATCCGTTGTGCAGCTCAATGTCTCTGGTTTTTAATGGCTGCCATGAATGTTTTCATCGTCTGCGCAGGTATTGACAGTGGACCGTTAAATCTAGCGTTAGAACCTCAATCTGCATGCAGTCATCAACACTCGGTATTCTGCTTCTTGCTAGGGCATATGTCAGGGCTACTCAATGTCTTAGGCGAACGTTCTTCATGCAATTCTAGGGAGCATTTCTCGTCGCTACGATCAAGGGATTCCTCGGGCAATATCTCGCATTTCTCAAATAATGCAAGACTTTCTTAGGTGCATGGGCATCTTGTCCTCCTTGGCGCTTCACCACCTGGGCGCTATTCTCTCAACGTCTCTGCCTTGCATGTGCCACTTGGCACTCTTGACGAACTAGGTGCTAGTGCCACTATTTGCTTTGACTCTAGAATCTCTTTGATAACGACTACTTCTTTAGAGAAAATTAATGCTCTCTTATACCAAATAATGTGTTGTATTTTTTGTTAAGAAACTCACACCTTCCCACCTACACGTTGGCAGTAATTTTCATAACGATCATGAAGAGCTTTACCATAGTCCTCTCTCGATATTGGTAGATGAATTGAGACGTACTCACAACACGGATTCTATTTTATCTATAGATTGAGAATGTTATAGGCTTCAAAACCAGCACCTGCTAGCTTATGCTTCCATGACACGTCGACCTGTGCTGCATGTTCTATCTCAGATAACGCCTATCAGCTGCTACATCGAAAACCTAGCTGTTCACCATGTTGTTCTGCTAAAGCACATCAGTTTGACACTATCTGCTATTGTAACCGCCATCACCAGAGAGATTTCATACTAATTGAAAAACAACTCTATCAAGCCAACGTCTCATGCTCCTGCTTATTACCTCCATAAACAACTACATGAACTGAAACACATTTTGACAACTATACGACAACTCCCCCTGACTACTTGCCTTTCATCCTCAGATAACCAAACAAATACATAGGAGCATTAAAATAAAACTTTAAGATTGCTCCCCCTGAGGATGTGCTACCTGGAGTTTCTTAGTGCAATAGAGGAGTAGTCTCCTTCAGTCCAAGGAGCACGATTTCCTTTCTTCTTTCTTTCTCCACTCTGGTTTGATTACTGTTTTGGGCTCTCATTTTGAATTTTCTTTTTCAGTAGCTTGTGCTTGTTTTTCGAAAAAATTTCTATTTTGTCTCATTCCATTTGGTTGAAATTTTCTTCCCTGAAATTGATTTGATGCAAATGTACTTCGACAATTTCTTGCAATGTGCCCAAAATTATGACAGTTATAACATTCTACTGCATAATCCATCAAAGGTGAAAAAACATTTCTATTGGGTGGTTGTCTCTTGTGCATCCTTGATGGATGATTATTTTCCTTTCTTTGATGCACATGATTTCTTCCTTGTCTATGTTGCATTCTTTGTGTCTGATGAAATCTGCTGTCTTGCCTTAGATTAGATACAAAATTTCTTGGACAAAACCTTGCTATGTGCCCATGACCATTACATTTAAAACATTGCACATGGTGTTCAATCGAAAAAGCAGATGTATTTCTATCATCATAACTCTTTGATCTATTATTCAATCCACAATAAATTGCCTTGTGACCATAATGGTTGCATCTAAAACAATAGCCATTAAAAAAATTATTATGAATAGAGTGAGAGTGATAGAACCTCTTTTGTTGTGGTTGCTTTTCTGTAGATCTCCTTTGATATTTTCTTCCTTTTGAAGATTCAGCTTTAGACTTTTCTTGCTTCGATCCTTCAACAGTGAACTTCTTCTCTGCATATTTGGAAGATGAAGGTTGTTCAACTTTACATCCAAGACCAAGCTTAGACATGGGGCTTCTTTGTTGCCTTATCATTTCATCTAGCAACTCTGTGCTCTTCTCAAATTTGAGATTTGTATTGGCCTCTTCTAGTTGTTTCTTCAATAAAACAATCTCCTCTTCTTGTTTGCATCAAACAATCTGTTTCTTATTGATCTGTGACCTAAGAGTTTCTTCAATCCTTTTGGACTCTTCTTCTTGCAGCTTTAGATCACTAATAACTTTGTTAGATTCCTCTTCACGTTTGCTACATACATCAACTTTATCATCCAGGTCTGACTTCAAGGCTTCTTCTATTTTCTTGGTTTTATGAATTTGTAAGAAGATATCTTCAATATTATCCCCATATTCTTCCAACTTCTTGGACAATATTTTGTTCTTTTTTCTTTCTATATTCAACTCTTCAAGTGCAGTGATCAACTCACCTTCTAGATATACTTCACCCTCAAGGTTTTCATCACATACTTCAAAATTCACTCCTATATTTTTTAGTTCAATTTTCTCTTCCATAGGAACTGAAACTGACTGAGATGCCTTATTTGAGGAGGATCTATTCTTCTTACCCATTGCGTACTAATCCAAGATCAACCCTAGCTGATTTAGCTTGACAAGGAAAACTGGCTCTGATACCAATTGTTAGTCTCACAATGACACTGAGAGGGGGGGTGAATCAGTGTAGCTCTTTAAAACTTAAATCTTAAACTCTTAAAGCCAAAAAAATGAGAACTTAAAACCAAATAAAGAAAATATAACAAGAGAGCATCACACAACACAAGATGTATCGAGGTTCATCGATTTAGCTACTCCTTAAAAATTAACTGTTTGGACTCCCATCCAAATCTAGCCTTTGCAAAGCAACAACTTTACAATCAATTTACCAGCACCCACTAGAAGGAGCACCAATCCCTGATTTATCTGCACCAATAGAAAGGAGCACCAACCCCTAATTTATTTGCACCAACAGAAAGGAGCACCAACCCCTGATTTACCAACACCAACTAGAAGGAGCACCAACCCCTGATTTATTTGCACCAATAGAAAGGAGCACCAACCCCTGATTTATCTGCACCAACAGAAAGGAGCACCAACCCCTGATTTATCTGCACCAACAAAAGGAGCACCAACCCCTGATTTACCAGCACCAACTAGAAGGAGCACCAACCCCTGATGCTAAGCACCAAATTGGACTTCAATTTTGAAACTAGAAGATTGACATATAATTGCCTTCACTTTTACAAGACCCTGAATGGTCTATTGCTTACTCAACATCGCCCACAATTCACACAACACACACCCTTCTCACTCGCCTGTCGCGCACCACTCGCTCTCCTCTCGCTCTCTTTGCAAGATTAAATCCGTGATGCTTTTATCCCCTACGCTTAATAAATTCTCCAAGCAACACTCCTTTTATAACAATCCTTTCTCTTCGTAACTCCAGTTGTAACTCCTTTTATATTCTCATCTGCCACTTGTCAATTGTAACTCCTTCTTTATGTAACTCCTTTTGTATATATTTAGAAGGCATTTCGTCAAACACGTCACCTGCAAATAATTGACACATGTCTGTTCGTTTTCTTTTTGCATGACTGTTCGTTTTCTCTTTCATGACTGTTCATTTTCTTTTCCCTTGTGCATGCATTTATTTTCTCCTTCGATGACTATTCATTTTCTCTTTCATGACTGTTCGTTTTCTTGGTCATGACTATTCATTTCCGAGTTGCAAAAATGCGACATGTCATGATATCGCGACACTTTTGTTTTTTTGCCTGCCTGCCCTTTTTGAGTTGTGAAAATGCGACATGTCGCAATATCACGACACTTTTGTTTCTCTACCTGCCTGCCCTTTTCGAGTCGCGAAAATGCGACATGTCGCGATATCGTGACACTTTTGCTTCTCTGCCTTCCTGCCCTTTTCTAGTCACAAAAATGCGACATGTCGTGATATCGCAACACTTTTGCTTCTTTGCCTTCTTGCCCTTTTCGAGTCGCGAAAAGGCGACATGTCGTGATATCATGACACTTTTTCTTCTCTGCCTTCCTGCCCTTTTCGAGTCGCAAAAATGCGACATGTCGCGATATCGCGACACTTTTTCCTTCTTGCTCTTTCTCTTCGCTTTGGACTGCGAAAATGCAACATGTCACGATATCGCGACACTTTTTCTCTTTGCTCTTTCGGCCGTGAAAATGCAACATGTCGCGATATCGCGACACTTTTTCTCCTTGCATTTTCTCCTCTCTTTTGGCCATGAAAATGCAACATGTCGCAATATCGCGACACTTTTTTCTTCTTTGTTTTTTCTCTTTTCTTCTTGGAAAACCAGTAACAACTTCACCCAAACATCAAAAACATCCTTATAAGCATTTAACTGCACTATACATACTCTGAATAACCTCTAAACTCCTGTCCACTGCATCAACCGATCTATTTGACTGTGTTGACAACAATGACAATACTATCGCTACACCTTGCTCAACAATTATTACTCCTCTAGGTATGGTTACAATTGATAACCACAATGCAATAGTTACAAGATGGATGAGGAGGTGCCATTGCCTAGAGGAAAGAATCCATACTCTTAGGATCTTTGAAGATAAAAATAGAGAAGAATCCCAGTAGATAACCAGTATTTAGACTATGCTGAAGGATTCTTGCCACATTGCAAAAAGGTTAGTGGAATGCACAACACTAGCTAATATTTACATGTTCTTAAGAAAACAATTCTATCAATGGTAGGTAATAAGTATCAATTAAATTCCATTGGATATTTATTTGAAGCTTTCATGCATAGATCCAAAGAATTTACTATTAGAATTTAATATACATAAATATGCACTTCTCAAAGATGTACAATTTCTTCCCCACATTTACATTAGGGATGTAAAATTAAGAGATTTTGCTTTTGTCCTTTGCAACCAAGTTCATTGGAAAGATAAAATGTGACAATATAGAACTATTGAAGTAGAAATTAGTTTATCATTGTAAAATGAGCAACCCAACCCCAAAATCATTATTAGCACACATTATGGTTTGATGGGAAATGATATTATCAAGAATTGTTATGGCCTCCAAATGAATAATTATTTAAAGTAATTTAGGGAATGTTTTGGTGATTATCTATATAGAGCAAGAACTGCATGCTGGCAAAGATGGGATGAAATGCCTATAATATTAAAGAAAAGGGAGTCAATTTCCCCTATAAATCTAATGTGGTCTCATAAATAGACTATTATAGGTATCGAGGCAATATTTCTGCTAAAAATAATTGGATATGCCTTAGGTATTTGCTGCCAACCATCCTAATCCCTATACAACTATACAATTATAATAGGCCATAGAATAAAGACCAATCTAGACAGTGGTTAATGGAAATCAAAAGAGATATAGGATATCATCCTCCAAATTTTTTGTCCTAATTTGGATAAAGAACTCATTTTGAAAATGAATTTGGTTAAATGAAATGCATGAGGACATGCATTAGAATAAGTGAGAAGGAGTGATGAGGCCCTAAAATTACCTCATTATGTGCAAACCAAGCAAGGTATTTGTCTATTTTGTATAACTAACATATATATGCTATGGAATAATTTGTAGTTTATGATTGTTAGGACCCTATTCAAACCTTATTATGTAATTATCCCATTCCTAACATAGGATCCCCATATTTATAATATTATGTAATATTTTGTATTATGTATGTGGCATTTGAGGTAGCTAGACAAATGAGGCCATTTTATGTATCTGTTATAAAGAATGTAACCATTTAGTTTGGTAGAGTATTCTAGCTTGGGTGACCACTTTCATGTGAATCGAAGCCTTGAGAATTATAGTTAGGGTTACAAAGAGTCTTTAAAAATATAAGGGGGCATAGATGAACTCATCTCTCATATTTTGTATTAAAGATTTACTTCTAAGGAGGTTTCCCCCTTGAAGATGCATGGGATTATATATTGTGTCCTTACTTTCTACAATATAATCTATTGTTTTTATTTGATCTTATAATATTGTTAATTTTAAGTCTCATTTCTTATTATTATCACAATCTTGTGTTTATATATTTTTATTTTACTGCAAGGTTCTTAACAAGTGGTATCAAAGTGCTTTCTAGGTTCATGTTTTCCTATAGTACAAATTGTTCATGTTCTACCATTTCAACTTATTAGGTATAAATTTTCCATGTTTTTACTTTCCTATAAAGGAAAATGGCAAAAAATCAAGCCATTTTTTTTCTCTATTTTAGTTTAATATGTTAGCAACCCCTTGATGGGGGCTTTAAAACATCATGAAGGAGATATCATTATTGGCTAAGCTAGATTTCTTGTAAAGTATCTAGTGAAGTGAGGGGTGATTATGCTCTAATACCTAGGTCTCAAATAGCATCCATATATAGAATTGAACTTCCACATATCTTTAGGTATATTAGGAGACCCCCCTAGGATTAGGAGAAACTTTAGCCTTAAGAAGATTTTTTACTATGTATTATCTATAGTACATCGAGCATAACACTTAGAAATATCATCCCCCATTGTTGTTAGATAGGTGAGTAGTGCGATCAAGGGTATGCATGGAATCCTCCTTGAATAGTGGCGTAAAATATTGGTCCAAATTATCATTCATCATTGAGGTATAACAGAGGGCTAGATAGTGCATACACCCTAGCCTAGAGTACTTTGTTTTTGTTGAATTTTTATCCTAAATACTAATAACTCTACCAAAAAAATTGAGCATACATAGAAGACTGCACTATCATAAAATCTACTGAACAAAAATAGACAAAAGAAAAATTGATGGTGAAAGTAACATTCAAGACAAGGCCTATCAAAAATAATTAGGTATTAGTTAGTAATAGTTCAGAAAGAGTCTGATTGTGCAATTTACAATTACAAACTCAATAATAGTTAAGATATAGTCTATTGAGCAATTGTCACTTACCATAAAAAATTATAACAAACATGGTAATTTTCAAAAATAGAATCTGCCAAGACAACCATAAAAAATAGTGAATTATAGTGTCAAACAAAACAGTTATCAGTAACAAACATTTTCGAGCCTAGTAAGGGGTGTTAGACAAGAGTAAAATTTCTAAATGAACCAAGACTCTAAGAGAAAAATAGACAACACTTGAATACAATACTTCCCTTGAAAAAAAAAAGAATTAAAAAAAAAAAGTGTAGGGTGCTGAAAAAATTATTGTGGGATATAACCCATTGTATTTATTTATTTTAGCTAATAATTTTGATATATAGAACATAAATACTTTTTATGGGTCATTACTAAAAATAGTAACTCTTGGAAAAACACTTATATTTTTAAGTCAGTGGAAGTGGTTCAAATCATACATTTATGGCTAGAGGGACTAGAGGATCAATGAAGAAGTTAGAACAAAGAGAATATATGGAGAAATTAAACCACACATAGTAACCTACAAAGTAAAATATCCCACATTGGATAAGAAGTTACAAAGATGAAAGATCACATGCAGGTTATGAGAACCGATTAGATTAAATCCAAATCCAAAATTAAATAAAACTTCCTAGAGGTTAAGAAGCGATTAAAGGAAGCCCCAAAAGTATTCTAGAATCTTAACATTGAAGGACGAAGTGGTAATTTAGTCAATAAAGAGAGGATTCCATCGTGCAGTTTTTGAAATAGATACCCCATTTAAGATGCCTAAATTAGACTTCCCCAAGTTTAATGGAAATGATATTGATGGTTGGTTTTGTGGAGTAGACCAGTTCTTCAAACTCCATAATGTACACCAATATTTTTGGGTCACCATGACATATTTTAACTTTGAATTTGAGGCTCTACAATGGTATCAATGGTTATAGAACATGACTCTTGACCCTTCTTAGGAAGACTTTGAGTCCCAATTACTCACTCATTTTGGCCCTAGTGAGTATGAGGACTTTACAGGAGCCTTAACCAAAATGAAATAAAATTCTACTATCCATGAATATCAAACATAGTTTGATAAATTGGTTAATAGAAAAAAGGGTTTGAGTGAAGGATTTTTTGGAGTTATTTTATCAATGGGTTGAAAGATGATATTAAGGAAGAAGTAAAAATATTTAAACCACAGTATATGATGCAATCCATAGAATTGGATCAACTAGTAGAGGAAACGTTTTATATCCAAAAGCAGTCATCTAAATTTCCATAGGCTAAACTTACATTTCCACCCAAGTTCACACCAAATATTAGCAATAAATATACACCAATCACATGATTGACTATAGAGGAAATTGATGTCCATAGAGCACAATGCTTGTGTTATAATTGTGATGAGAAATATTTGTTAGGGCATAAATGCATACAAAATAAGTTATTTTTATTGGATATGGATGAATTAGTAGGGAATAAAATACTTTATGAATAAGTAAAACTACAAGAGGAACAACCTCAGGATGAGGGAAAACATAGAAAGAACCACAACCAGAGATCTCTGTCCATGCACTTGTAGGAATGTTGACCCCTAAGATGATGAAGGTAGTAGGATTCTTCAAAGGTCAACTTATTATAATTCTCAATGATTTGGGTAGTATGCATAATTTTTTTGACCCTTGAATAGCCAAGCAAGTGGATTATTACATACATGCTTGCAACTATTTTGAAGTTATGGTAGCAAATGGAGGAACATTACCTTGTAAGGGTAAGTACCACTATTTTAAGTTGAATATGGGGGTCTATGAACTCAAAATTGATATGTTTGCTCTTCAAATTGGAGGATGTCATGTGCTATGAGCATAGTAGCTAGGTACCTTGGTAATAATAGCCTAGAAATTTGTCAAATTATGGATACAATTCTCATAGAACAGGAAGTACTACACTCTTTATAGTTCACCAAGAGGGACTCTATAGGTTATCAATTCAATCCATATAGAGAACTTATTAAAAAATCCTCACATGGGCTAGTTGCCCAATTATTTACAATTCAACCACAAATTTTAGAAACAGACAAACCCCAAGATGATTCATAACTTATATTGACTAAATATAATATAATTTTTGTGGATCCAATAGAATTACCTGCACATCATTCACATGATCATGCAATACCATTGGTACTAGGTAGCTTTCCACCTAACATCATAGCCTACTGGTACCCCTATGCATTTAAGTAAAAGATTGAGAAGTTGGCACAAGAATTGTTGAAAGTAGGGGTAACTTGACCTAGTAATAGTCCTTATTCTTCTACAATGTTGTTGGCTAGAAAGAAATATGTGTCATCAATATTGTGTATAGATTTGAGTTCAATAAGCTTACCATTAAGGACAAATTTTATATCTCAACGATTGAGGAATTTTTGGATGAGTTACATGGTGCAAATTTTTTCTCCAAGTTGTATCTCTACTTAGGCTATCACTAGATAAGGCTCAAAGAGAAATATATCCCCAAAACAACTTTTCAAACTCATGAAGGCCATTATGAATTTTTGGTTATGCCATTTGGCCTAATGCACCATCAAAATTTTAAAGCCTCATGAATAATGTATTGCACCCATTTCTTCATAAGTTTATTTTGGTTTTGTTTGACGATATTCTTATCTACAGTCACACTTGGTTTGAGCACTTACAACATCTAGATCAAATATTGAAAATATTATGGGACCATAATTTACTTATCAAATGATATAAATGTTTATTTGGCATGTAGTAGGTTGAATACTTGGATCATATTGTTTTACAAGATGGAGTTAGGGTTGATCCAAGCAAATTGAATCTATTTAGAATTAGATTAAGCCAAAAAATCTTAAGGTGCGTCATGCATTTTTGGGTCTCAAGGGCTATTATTGCTGATTTGTACGAAATTATGGAAAATTATCGGATCCCTCAATAGCCATGTTAAAAAATAATTCATCTAAGTGGCCAGTTCTAGTAGAACAAGCATTTGGAGATCTTATGGGGGCAATGATTTTGACCCTCGTGTTTGCTACACCTAATTTTTCCAAACCATTTATAATTGAAAGTGATGCTTCTGGTCATGGTATTAGGGTTGTGTTAATGTAAGAAAGATACCCTTAGCTTTCACTAGTAAGGCACTGTTAGGTAAAAATTTGAAAAAGTCCATGTATGAGAAATAAATGATGGCCATCCTCTATGTTGTTAATCATTGGCAACTATATCTCATTGGGAGATATTTCTCTATCAAAATAGACCACTAGATTTTGGAATATTTCTTGGAACAAAGGGTATCTACTCTAGCCAAGGTTATGCATAGTGGCGAATATTCACAAATTGGGCAAATATTAGGATTTTTAAAATTGAAAATTGGCGAATATGAGGACCCTTGACATCGGCTCATTCGCCTAAAATTTTCAAAACCATTTTTTTTTAGGGTCAATTCACCACAATATATATACAAACATAGGCATATTTGTACTCGTTGAAAAGATCTTTTCAAGCCTGATCTAATGGTGGTATTTTTATGAATTTATAAGGTGATTTAATAGGTAAAAATTTACCCCAAATATGACCTTACATTTTAGGGCTTCAAATGCCCCAAATTTTGGTGTGAAGATGATTGATTTGATTTGCTTAGGATTCATCATGATTCACCTTGATTTTGATTAGGATTCACCATTTTTTTACAAGTACATTTTGAGTCCAACCCCTTATGCATAACCCTAAATCTAGCACAACAAAATGGGTTTCAAAATTGTTGGGGTATGACTATGACATCATGTTTAATAAAGGAAAAGAGAATATTGTGGTAGATGACCTCTCTCATCAGTTTGAGGCCTAAGTGAGAATGTGTTATTTTTTATACCCATTTCCCCAATTGGTCTCTCAACTTCAAGAAGAAATGACCATGGACTAATATTTACTAACCTTACAAGAACAACTACAAAAGAATCCTACTTCACATGTTAGATACTCATGGGATGGACACCTGTTATGATATCAAGGTTGCATTATGATCTTCAAAACCTCCTCAATCCATGAGGATATTATGAGGGAGATGCATGCTTCACCTACTATAGGCCATTCTATATTCTTGAAGACACATGAGACAACTAAAAGATCATTCTATTGGGAGGGAATGAAAAAATATATTAAATCTTTTATATATGAATGTAAAATTTTCCAACAAATGAAAGGTGAGATAGTTCGTAGCCCAAGAACTTTACAACCTTGCCAATCCCAAACAATATATGGATTGATATCTCAATGAATTTTATTGAATGGCTTCCTAAATCTAGAGGAAACTTGGTCAATCTAGTGGTGGTGGACCATCTCTTGAAGTATGCTAATTTTTGTTCCCTTTCCTATCCTTACCATGCTTCCATCATTGCTCAAATTAGTGTCTAATCATAATCCCACCTTTAATAGTCAATTTTAGAAAAAACTATTTAAGTAGCAGGGAATGCAAGAATGAATGAACTCAGCCTACCATCCATAAATGGATGGGAAAACTAAAATTATCAATAAGTGCTTGAAAACCTATCTTCATTGTTTTAACTCCAAGCACCTAAGATAGTGAACTAAGTGTCTTCCTTTGGTAGAATGGTGGTACAACACTCCATTTCACATAACTTCCAAAATAACTTTTTTTAAGACAATGTATGGGTACTCATCTCCATCCCCATATTCACATATTCTTAGAAATTCTAAAGTTCAAGTAGTGGATGCAACCCTTGAGGAATGTGACCAAATATTACAACAATTAAAATAGAACTTGGTGCTAGCTCAAAATAAGATGCAAAAACAGACTAACAAATACTATTTTGAGCAAATGTAGGTGATATGGTCTTTCTTTGACTCTAACTTTATAAAAAATATTCTATGGAACTTTGAGCTAATCAATGATTGGTAGCTCCATTTTATGAACCCTATTAGACCTTGTAGTGGATTGGATGGGTGGCCTACAAGTTTTTATTACCACCTTCCAAGATTCATCTAGTTTTCCATGTCTGTTATCTCAATATGGTACTTGGCAATTGCATTCAAATTCTGTCAACACTCCTTGAGTTAGATGAGGAAGGCTTGATCATACTAGAGCCTAATAACATTTTAGAATGAAGTACCCACACTCTTTGTAACTGCACCATCACTAAATTTTTGGTCCAATGATAGGGTTTATAGCCAGAATATGCTTCATGGGAGTCTCTCTAGTAGTTACAATAGTGGTTTCCTCATATCTAGCTTTGAGGACAAATATTTTTGGAGATGAAGGCCATGTTAGGACCATATACTAACCTTATAATGCAATTATTTCATCCCTAACATGAAAACCTCAACTTAATAATATTACGTAATATTTTGTATTATGTATGTGGTATTTGAGGCACCTAGACAAGTGGGGCTAATTTATGGAACCATTATAAACAATGTAACTACTTAGTTTGGTAGAAACTTCTAGCTTGGGTAGCCATTTGCATGTGAAACCAATCCTTGAGCATTATAATTAGGGTTACAAAGAGTCTTTAAAAAGACAAGGGAACATACATGAAGGCATCTCTTATATTTTGTATAGAAGCTTTACTTCTAAGGAGGTTGCCTCCATGAAGAGGCCCACAAATGAAGAGGCCCACAAATCTGTATTATGTTTTTATGTTTTGCAATATAATCTATTGTTTTCCATTTGATTTTGTAATATTATTAATTTTGAGTCGTATTTCTTGCTATTATTACAATATTGTGTGGATGTGTCCCTATTTTACTGCAAGGTTCTTAACAATGACAATGTTAATATTGAATGTAATAAATAAAGGGAATGTTTCATTTAATTATTTAGAATGGTTTCATGTATTCGTAAAAGACTTTACATGCTGATTTCTACTAAAAAAATGGATTAGGCCATTGATAAATTTGCAAGTTTTCATTCTAAAATAATTGGTCCAGAGCAAGCACACCCTAAAGACCAAAGGAATATCGTCTCAAGGAGTGATATCAAGATGTTAGGTATTACAAAGAATCTATTAATAGAATACTTATGTGCCAAAGTAATCTAAGCACTAGAATAGTTTTGTACAAAAAGAAATCTAAGTTCCAGTTATGTGTCAAAGTAAATTTAAACACCATAATAGTTGTACATTGAATTTACTTTGAAACATTTATGTATAGGGTATAATTGATAATGGATCAATGATGGAACCATTTCATGTACACAACATTGGGAACATTGACCATATGTATTGTCAGTATTGATAACCATGTGTATTGGTAGGACTATTTGTAGACACTAAAATTACATCAATTCAATTAGACTGCCAAGATACATTCTAATCGACACCATATAGCCTCCTTGGACAACCCTTAGAGGTTAAATAGTTGTTCTAGCAACTTTTGGTAGGTTCTACCCCACTTTTGGAAAGTTTTGGGCCATGTAGGCATGACTGTCCCACCCCAAGATGACCATAGTTCATGGCCATCCCACCTAGGGACGACCACCAACAACTATTCCTGGGTGGGATGACCATGGCATTGGACCCTTGAAAAGTCAAAGGTGAGACAAATGGCACTCATATCCTACCATTTACCCTGCCCATTGAAGCATGCCAGTCTAAGGTCACATAACTCCCATATCATGTTGCAAATTGGAGGTCCAAATTGGATATTCTTCCCCCTCCAATGCATGTCAATGTTTGGAAAAATGGTAGCACCTACCTCACATGGCCAAGCATACCCATTTGACCACATGAACACTTAAGCTATAAAGTGGAGTCATTCCACCCAATTTTAGGAGTCTTTACAATGTTTCACCATGAAGTGCTGTCGAAATTTATCCCCAATTCACCACATGTTTGCCCTTGAGATCTCCATCAACTGAAGGAGGTTTTCAAGTGATTCTAAAATCTGCATTCCATTTACAAAACTAACCCATTTGAGTGAATCAAATCCCAAAATTTTATGACAACACCCCTAGGAGTAGTTTGGACCAAATCACAGAGATACTGGTGATAAAAACCACCAGATTGTGTGGTCGTCCCCAACTAGGATGGTTAGGAGTATTAAATGGAACACCCAGGGATGACCATAAATCTAAACACAAATTTTCTTCTATTTTTGCATATATCAATTCTAGAGTAGATTGTATACCCTCTGTCAAGTTTTGGTGCAATTTTGAGTTGTTTTACACATGTTATCATGCATTTCTTGTTTTGCAGTCCTAATCGGCATGGCCAGGGACACCCATAAATATCTTTGCAATTTTATTTCTATTCTTTCTTAGATAGTTTTCAAAGTACATTATATGCATGATCCTAAATTTTGGTAGCATTTGGAACAATTTTACATCATCTATTATACATTTCCTCTTTCAAGCTCATTATCACATATATCTCTTTGATTGCATTTCAATCTGCACATGCTATTAATAAATATGATTTCTCTATGTGTAGATCCAAGTATCATAACATGCAAGGAATGAGCAAAAATTTAGAACATCGATAGAACATTGCGATGACATCGAAAGCCCACTCTTAAACGATTTGTGAGTGCGAGGAAGATGTTGGAGCACACCTGAGTTTCTAAAGGATTTATTCATTTGGCATATTTGTAATGAGTGTATCAATTTAGAGCCCTCAAGGGGACATTTTGTAATCATCAATTTGATAAATCAAATAATATAGAGAGGACCCCCATTTATTTCACTTATTTATCTCGCATGCTTACTTAAAATGTTGCTTTTTTAGTGCTTAAATCAATAGAGAAATAGATGTCGTTTATTTACCATTGTTAGGTGTGTTATTTTTTTGCTCTACAGTGACGATCATGGTGGGACCCCTGTCATGTTTGGTTTAGCTAAGTTTTGACTTGGTTTCTATTTTTAAAATATTGCAGGTTTTGGTCATTCTAGCCTGAAATGACCCTTGACTTCCTAATTGGAACACCCAGGGATGGCCACAGTAGCCATCCCACCTAGGGATGACCCCCAAAATTGCAACTGTCCCACCCTAGGACGACCACAAAATAGAGGGTCTACAACTCAAATTGATAGAAACAACAGAATCATAGGCTTTCACGTTAAGTAACTACACCTTGCTTTTGCATTTTTACTATTAAGAAAAGGTCAATTTTAGTTTTTATTTCTTCTCGTGTTTGGTTGAAAGGTAGGTTTCACCTTTTTTCAATCACAAAAACAACAAAAAAATGAAGAAACACATAAAAATAATCCAGTAGGAATGCATCTGTGTGGTTTGATTGCTTGCGACCTACCTAATGGGTAGGTTGTCATTTAGGGTATGCATTTTGTAGGTTCAATTTATGTTTAATACTTTTGAAAGTGAAATGTTATTTTCTGCATTTAGTGAAATCTCCTTGAGTGCTCTATTATTTTACTTTTTTAAGTATAAAATAAACCACATGCACCACGTCCAATGCAAACGTTAATGAGTTGGACTTCATCCCCAACCACTAATCGAGACCAACAATGGTGGGCTTCATCTCCATCTGTTGGCTCACATGATTGATACAAAAATTGTTTTACTAGTCAAAGTTGACTCCAAGAACCATATTAGCTATGGAAAATAGCACGCATTCCTCTTCGAAGGGTGTATCGCAACCCATGTTCAATATGGGTGAGGACTGGTAGGATGTGTGCTCCTTGATCAGGTATGGGCTTCATCTCCGTACTTTGGTTGGTTCACATGACCAAAATTTCATTTTTGGTTGTCGAGCTACGAGTATACATGTGAAATCCTTTTAACAAATTGAGAATTACATCAACAATATTCAAACACATGACAAAATATCTCCTTGCAAACAATGAATCAAACCATACAAAACATTTTTAGGGAACACATAATTTTTTAAAAGAGATAAAAACTTGTCTTATTGTGTGTTTCCAATCTTGTGTGCTGCATCATTAAAATTTGTAAAGGAGATAATCATGTAAGATTTGGTACAAAGTAGCTATGGTGTGTACTCGCATCCAAGCCCATTCAAGGGTTGACGTTGTAGAGAGTAGGCAAGGAGACACAAGTTATCTCTAATTTAGCCCTAAGGACATGTTCATACCTCCTTGGCAGCCTCCTACTCGCCCAAGTCCTAGAATATCAAGTCAAGAACCTCACCTAAAAGGGACCCCTACTCGGGACACCCCTACAGGTTTTGTTCCTAATCAAGGAACATACTTCCTAGACATAGGAACTTCACATGCCTTCTTTCAAGGATGTAATTACAAACAGATAGAGCAATACCACACATTTGTGTGCCTGCTAGGTCTACCACACCCACCTATGGGTAATATTAAGAGTACACACAATGGGTAGGGCTAAATGATCAAACTACACCCTTAAACCACCCTAATAGGATACAACAACCTAAGTACTAATATGAGTATGATATTCATCACTTAGGGTGACAAAGTTAGCCCTTCCCTTCCTCATCAATGAAGGAAGGCATGAGAAAAAAATTAATTTTCCTCAGGTCCATTATTGCACACAAGCACTATGTGCCTCTGTGCTAGCTGAGTACAAAGAACACTTATATAGTATTAAAACTCAAGTGAACGCAACTTTCCTCGATCGAGGGAAGCTCATAGACGACATTTTAGACCATCCTGAATGAGATAGACCTTAGGGTGATACTGCTAGGGCTCATAGGCCCTACACGGTAGAACATATAAATCAAGTGGTCAAGAGATATGCTAAGTGCCAAGCACAATTAAATCAGCTTCAATAGGATAAACAATGCTTGGACCACTAGCATCAATTAGGAAAGAAAATAATTGAGCAACAAACCAATGAGTTGTTTCAAGAGACCTTACATGATAGGGTCCCTATCCCAAGTACTCATAGATAGGGGGTTCATTAGAGGTAACCTACTTTCAATCAAGATAGGCCTCCTAGGCCTAACCAAATGTTGTCTCCTCGACCTCCTAGGTCTAATCAAGACTTACCTCCCAGGCCAAACATAGATCACCTTCCACAAGTGCTTACTCCTCCTTGTAGGCCAGTTCAAGAGACACCTTATAGAGCTGTTGGCATTTTTGCCACATTGATTTTGATTGAAGTACTAATGTGTTAATTGTTGCAAATCTAACTTTGATTTTGGCTTTGATGCGGTTTTGAAGAATAAAGGAGCAAAAAAGACTAAGTGTCAAAAAGTGCAGCGATGCGCTGCAATGTTCCATTTTCGCGGTTCGATGATTGCAAAGAAAGGCTCGAGGCAAGAAGTTGCAGCGATTCGCTGCATGTTGGTTGCAAAGGGAGTTCGAGGTGGAGGTTGCAGCGATGCGCTGCACGTTTCAAAGGCGCGGAAGGCTTAGTTGCAAAAAGGCTTAAGTGCTAAAACTGCAGCGATGCGCTGCACGTTTTGGAAAAAGTACACAAGGCGAAAAGTTGCAGCGATGCGCTGCAACGTTCCAAAATCGCGGGGGTTGGTCGCTACGGGAGTCTAAAGTAGAAGTTGCAGCGATTCGCTGCATCTTTTGGAAGAAGGTCCCGTAAAGCAAAAGACGTCGCATTTTCGCGACAAAAGGGTGGCAGTTGGTACGGAAGGAGACATATGTAGCGAAATCGCTACTTGTCTCAGAATCGCGGCCATTTTGGTCTGAAGAGCAAAGACATAAAAGTTGCAGCGACTCGCTGCACTTTTGACAAGAGGGCCAAGCGAGATAAATTTGCAGCGATTCTGCGACGGGGGAATGAGAAGAGCAAGAGACATGGTGATAATATTGATTTCATGACGCATTGATCGAAAAATGACTAAGTATTCAAGTATGCAGCGAAGTGGCGACAAGGAAAGTCAAAGGCATTTAAGAAGCAAAAAGTGTCGCATTTTCGCGACCCATCGGCAAGACCGTACAAAGTGCTTGAAACATGTAGCGATATCGCTACATGTTCCGTTTTCGCGGGACATAGCGAAGGGAGGACCAAAAGAGACAAAAGGTGTTGAGAGATCGCCCGATGTGCCATTTTCGCGGAATGAGCTAGCGATAGAAAAGATGAAGCCGATTATGCAGCGATATCGCGACAGGGAGGATTTTCACGGGTTTGAACAGTCAAAGTGTACGGTATCAAAAAAGTGTCGCATTTTCACGACCCGTCTCGTTTTCGCGACCTGCGCAGTTTCCCGCCAAAACACAGTATGAACGGCCGAGAAGTTTTTTTGGGTTTTCGATGATTAAATGCTAGCCCGAATTAAATGTTTTGCGGATTTCCCATGCGGTCAAGGTTGAAGAAGCGTCCAGGCCACCAAAATTGAAGGTTTTATTTGTTCGAGGCTGCTGTTCGTGGGTTGTTTCAACGGTTTCATGCACATGTTCAAAGGCAAATTTAATGAAGGTGACCGCTGACGTCTAATTGCATTCAATTTTATGGTGCTTCAAGGCTGCGATTAAGGGGATCATGTGCTTATTTTCGGTGGCATAATTGTAGATCTCAAGAAGGTCGGTGGCAAACATTAAATGCTTGCAAAGAGGACGGCCCTCTATAAAAACCAATGTAAACTTCATTGCAAAGGGTTGGAAGTTTTGCTAAAAAGCTGGAAGTGCATTTGCGAGAATAAAGTATTGGCTTCAGATTTTTCAAGCAATTGTTTGGGTGATTGTCTTTTCTGTTCCTTTTGCATTTCTAATAGAATTTATATTCCTTAAGTGCTGTTACATTCAAATTCTGCATATTGGATTTGAATCTTGCTTGTAAGGATATGATTCCTGGAGTGTAATCTTGGAGAGATTTTCTGCATACAGTTGTGTGAGAGTTGAGTCATTATCTTTTGTTGCTTGCTTGTTCTCTGCACTTTAAGTTTTCTGTTGTTGTTCTTCCGATCCCATAACTCCGGCCTGCGGCCATATTTCCATTTCTTTCTGCAACTTTTAATTTCTTTCCAGCAACCCTTATCTTCAAACAAAAATTTAGATTAGTAAAGGGAACCAGCCCACTCTGGAGATTGGTCTAGGAGCCATTTCTTGCTTCCGACCTTTCAATGTTGGCCGGGTCTAGGGCGCACTTGTAAAAATCCTTTCCTGTGGCGGATTCGTGACCAACGGTTTTTGGCACGCCCGGTGGGACAGATTTCTTTTGTCTCTAAAAGATCCCATAGTATCGAAGGTCTAATGTTCGCCTTTATACTGTAAAATTAGAGCATTTGGTGACTCTGCTGAATTCAAAAATTATTCATGATCACGAGATCACAGTCCAAGAAATTTGGCGATCTTGTCGAATTTTTCGAACTTGACAGTTCAAGAAGTGGTGAGCATTCTAGGTTAGTTTCCTCATCCCTTCCATCTTCTGCTACACAGAACCCTGGTGTTGTTGCTAGTGTTTCATTTTCCCAACCATATCCACTAGTTCCAATGGCACAATATCCTCCACCTCCACCCAGGAAGTTCTTGGCATGGAACAGTTCGGGAGCCTTGAACTTGCAGGCTCAGAATCCAGTCCCTCAGGCTGCACTGAAAGCTTTGCCCACTTATGACGGTACGGGTAAGACAGCTTATGAACACATAAATGATGTGGCTTCTCTAGCAGCCATCCATGATATTACTGATGAAGATGTAATGGTGAAGTTGTTGGTATGCTCTTTGAGAGGCAAATTGTTGTTTTGGTACCGAACGCTGCCACCAGGCACTATAACATCGTGGGATCAATTCGGTGATCTGTTGGTCAAAAATTTTCATGAACAGGCTGACCCCTTCTCATTGTTGAATCAGTTTACTGTAATACAGAGGCATCCACAGGAGGAAATAGCTGATTTCAACGTCCGATTTACCAGAACCTGGCACAGAATTCCTGAAGGTATTCGGCCTGCTGATGAATTGGCTGCACTGTACTATCTTAGAGCATTCAACTCAGATATCGGCTGGGCTGTTCGGCAGTCCAATGTGACAACATTTCCAGAGTTGTTTGAGCAAGCCATCAAAGCAGAAGCTGATTTGGTTGCTGTAGGGAGACTTCCACCAAAGGTAACTATGCCTATAATTCTTGATTTGCCTCAGTATTTATATGCTGGTTCACAACCACAGCCCATGCCATCAATGTATCCTACACCATCATGGAGCTCCAAAGCACCTCAGATTGCACCTGTCCCAGCTCCTCAGTTGCCTACTTTAGCTCCTTTACCGCTTCCTGCACCCAGCACTCAGCCATCTCCCATTTCCACTTCATTTCCAGCTTTGCCAGCACCACCAGCTCCTTTGCCCTTGCCAGCACCTCCTACACCTGTGAACCCTGATCCATATACTGCATTATTGCAGGAGGTGAAGTCTGCAAATTCGGCAATTAGAGCCATGGGAAACAAGATCACACTCATTGAGAGGAAGCAGGCTGAGAGAGATTTCCAGCCAAGGAGATTTCAACCTCCTGCAATCACTAGAGATCAAGCTGCCTCCACAAGTAAAGCACACGAAAAAGGCTTAACTGCTTTAGTAAATGAAGATCCAGCTCTTGCAGACAGAATGTATTGGTGCTCAACCTGCAATGACCCTCATGGAGAAGATACTTGTATGGTCCATCTAAATTATGTGCAGACATTGGCTGCTAGCTCTTCAGGCGGACAAGTTAACATGATCTCAGAAGCTGGTCATAGTTTGATGACTGCAGTGGAAGATCAAGTTTCAGTTCTGACAAGAACTGGAAAGAAGCCTGTAACTGTTGATCCTGCTGATTTAGCGCCTTTGAAAGTACCTGCTGAGGTGAAGAAGCCAGTGAAGGCTCCTGTGCCAGTTCCAAAGTCTGATGCACCTATTTTACCAAAAGATCCTGCTCCCTACAGAGTTCAAGAAAAGGTTGCAGCTGCACCAGTAAGATCAAAAGCAGAGGAGCAAGCTCGTGAAAAGTTGAAGTATCCATCACTGACAAAGAGGCTAAGGGTGGAAGCTACACAGCAGTATCGTACCAGATTTGAACAACCTGCTGAGAAGAAAGACCTTACTGCAGTTTCATACAATATTGTTGAAGAGCTTAAGAAGACCCCAGCTAAGGTAAGCCTCTATGATGCTTTGCAGTTACCCGGTCAGGTAGACTTATTACAGGAATCATTAAAATCTGTCAAAGATAATGAAAAAGGTCCTACCCAGACAGTGTATGCTCAAACCTTACCCACCTCTGCTACTGGGAAAAATAGACCACCTCCATTTTATTTGTCATTGCAAATAGAGGGTTGGATTGTGCATAATTGCATGATCGATTCTGGAGCTGCCACGACTGTAATGCCCAAGGGAGTTTGTGAGGCAATGGGAATGGAATATACACGGAGTAGTCCTGGAGTTCTGCAATTGGATGGTACGCCTGTAAAAATAGTAGGTGTAATCAAAGATGTACCCATTGTCCTGCATACAATGCCACAAATTACTGTTATTCAAGAAATTGTTGTGGTAGATTTAGAGCCCTACTTTAGTATGTGTTTATCCAGGGAATTTACTTGCCAAAGCTAGGGGGTTATCTGGCATTAGATTATTCACACCTAGAAATTCCTTTCAAGGGTAGACGTCTCGGGATTCAAAATGAAAAGCCTTCCCCTTTTCACATCGAGAAGTTGGAAGATGCGAGAAAAAGACATGCGATCTGTCCACATGCTTGCTGAAGAGTCCGAGGATTCGGTTTTGATGAGTGAAGTTTTAGATAATCTTCGGTTGGATGACCGATTTTCTATGCTTAACTTCAATGCCATGTTGGAGACAGAAATCGGTCATTATGCCATTCAGAAACCTTGAGAGTGACACAAAGCAGGAATTGTCTAACCAAGCTGATCAGAATGATGTTACAGATCAATTATGGCAGCTATATTTCGATGGAGCTCGATGCAAGAACGGAGCAGGGGCAGGTATTGTGTTAATTTCACCTTCTGGTATACAGAGAACTTATTCATATCGTCTTACATGGAGTTGTACTAATAATGCTGCTGAATATGAAGCATTGTGTTTGGGTTTGAAGAAAGCAAGGAAGTTAGGAATTGAACAGCTCAAGATTTTTGGTGATTCCGAGCTTGTTGTAAATCAGATTACAAATAGATGCATTTCAAAGCAGCATTACCTTAAAGCATATCGAAATCAGGTTTGGGATTTGTTTGAGTTTTTTACTGCTCTTAATATTCAAGCTGTTTCCCGAGAGATGAATAAACATGCAGACCTGTTAGCATCTCTTGGAGCTAATTTTTCCCCTGTTGAACAAGTTGTGAACAAACCCAAGACAGTTAGAATGGTATACAGGCCCAGTGTGCCAGACAAAGAAACTTTCTGGCAGGTCTTTGAAAATGATGAGCAGATTGTTAATTTCTTGATCCATGAAGCTGCTACTGTCGAAGGAAGAACTTTGGAGGATGAAGGAGCTGAAGGGCTCATTCAATTAAGGAACAACCACATTCCGAAGGGTCTCATAACTCTGGAGAGCTTGTTCGACCAGCATGATCGGTCCACAAAACATCGGATCGAGATTGACAAAAAAGAGTACATGGAATTAGAGTTAGAGCCTAACAAAGCTATCAAGGTTGGAACTGACTCTACCCCAGAAGAACTGCAAAAAATTAGGCAGCTGTGTGAGGAGTTTTCTGACATTGTAGCTTGGAGCTATGAAGATTTGAAAGGTTACAACAAACAGATTGTGCAGCATACAATTGAATTGGAGGAAGGAGTCAGACCTTTTCGGCAAAAATAGAGACCTGTTAATCCAAAGATTGAGATGTTGATGAGGGCTGAGCTTGTAAAGATGTTGCAAGCTAAAATCATTTATCCAGTTAAGCACTCAACCTGGGTTGCCAATCTTGTCCCAGTTCGGAAGAAGAATGGAGATATTCGATTGTGCGTTGATTTCAGAAATTTAAACCGTGCATCATTAAAAGATCATTATCCTTTGCCGCGTATAGATCAAATACTGCATGTTGTGGCTGGAGCTCAGCGTTTTTCTTTGTTGGATGGATTTTCTGGATACAACCAGATTTGGGTGAAAGATGAAGATCAATATAAGACAGCATTCACAACAAAGTGGGGCACTTTTGCTTATCAGCGAATGCCTTTTGGATTGTCAAATGCTGGAGCTACCTTCCAAAGAGCCATGGACATTGCATTCAAGGATTTGTTGAACAAGATCATTGTCATATATCTTGATGACATGACAGTATTTTCACACAGATGGGAAGATCATTGCTCTCATCTGAGGCAGATTTTTGAAAAGTGCAGAGTTTGGAATTTCCATTAATCCGAAAAAGTCTGTGTTTGCAGTGAAAGAAGGTAAGCTTCTGGGCCATGTGATTTCAGAAGATGGATTAGCAATTGATCCAGCCCGAGTTGAAGCATTGAAGAAATTGTTACTCCCTGCAAACAAGAAGGAACTTCAGTCTTTCTTTGGACAGATCAATTTCATCAGAAAGTTTATTTCTGATTTTGCCCAGGTTGTAAAACCTATGACTGAGTTGTTAAAAAAGGATGCAGATTTTCAATGGACAGCTCGAAGAAAAGAAGCATTCCGAGAAATCAAGGAAAGAATAGCACAGGCTCCTGTTCTGATTAATCCTGATTACTCCAAGGATTTCATTTTATATGCAGTTGGGGAAGATGACAGTTATGCCGCGGTGCTTACACAGAAGGGAGATGATGGGAATGAAAGGCCCATTGCCTTTCTCAGTCAGGTCATTCTACCTCATGAAGCAAAGTACAATTTTATTGAAAAATAGGTATATCTTTGTTATGAAATCCCTTAAGAAGTTTAAACATTTTATATCTCGAGAGCGAGAACCATTGTTTATGTGATACATCCGGATGTAAGAAATTTCATTCTTCAAGGAGAGTTGGGTGAAAAACGTGCTGGTTGGGTCACTAAGATCCAAGAATTTGATGTAGAAATTCACCCTACTAAGCTAGTGCGTGGTAAGGCTCTGTGCCAGCATTTGGCAAGGATGGCAGCATCTGGTGTAGGTGAAGATCATGAAGAAAATCTTGTTAGTAATGACAATTTAATGAATTTCTTAATTCTGGAAAAGGATTGGACAGAAGACCTCATTGATTATTTCACAACTGGTAGATGTCCTTCACAGTTGAATGCTTCTCAGAGGAGGAGATTTCGGCTGCAAGCTCTGCGGTATGTTTTGTTGCCAGAAGGATTGTTTTTTAAGAATCTTGATGGTGTTCTTCTGAGATGTGTTAAAGAAGCAGACAAGGCTAGGCTCTTGGAAGAATTTCATTACGGTCTATCGGGGAGGACACTTTGCAGGAAGGCCGATGGCTTTGAAGATAATCCGAGCTGGTTATTACTGGCCAACCCTGTTCTCAGACGCTTTCAAGATTGCACAAGCTTGTGACAAATGTCAGAGATACACAGGAAGGGTAAGAAATGCAGCACTGCCTTTGCATCCGGTTCAAGTTGAAGCACCCTTTCAGTAGTGGGGGTTGGATTTCATTGGGATCATTGATCCAAATTCCTCAGCTGGTCATAGATATATTTTGGCGACTACGAGACTATTTCACCGGGTGGTCAGAAGCTATTCCTACAAAGGTGGCCAACCAAACTGTGGTGATATCTTTTATTGAAGGTTTGATTACTCGCTTTGGTATTCCTGATGCCATCATTACTGATAATGGGACCCCATTCATTGGAGCTGAACTAGCTGAGTTTGCTAATAAGTATGGCATTTTCCTAAAAACATCTTCCAATTATTATCCACAGGGAAATGGCTTGGCGGAGTCAACAAATAAAAATTTGCTCCAGATTTTGAAGAGGTCTTTGGGAGAGAACAAGAGATCATGGCACCTTTTATTAAATCAAGCTTTATGGGCAGATAGAATTTCAGTTAAGAAGTCTATCAAGACCTCACCCTATGCCCTAGTTTATGGGAAAGAAGCAAAGTTGCCTGTTCATCTTGAGTTGCCTGTTTTGCAGCAATTACAAAATTTTCAGGACAATGAGACAGACCTGAGTTCCTTGGATTTGCGGATAGCTCAGTTATTGCATTTGGAGGAGCAGCGTTCTGAAGCATATGATCAATTTGTTAAACACACACAAGGTATTTCGAAGTGGTTTTGTAAACATTCTGCAGATCGTCCACTCAAAACAGGAGATTTGGTGTTGAAATGGAATGAGAATAAAGCTAAACCTGGGAATCACAAGAAATTTGATGCTTTATGGGAGGGTCCCTTCCGTATCACCAGCACAGGTACAACAAATTCATTCTATTTAGAAGACCTGGATGGCAGTCCACTTCCAATTTCAGTCAATGGCTTTCATCTGAAAGCCTACACTTCTTGAATTATCAGTTCAGTATGAGTTTGTATATAGAAGAATAAAAAAAAAAAAAAAAAAAAAAAAAATATTTTTTTTTTTTTTATATATATATATATATATATATATACATGTGTTACTTTTCATTTTTGTCACCTTGGTTCTTGTTGCTTGCGAGCCATAGGTGCCTTTTGTCTTTCTGTGTTTTTTTTCCCTTTCCCAACAGTTGGTGGCTTTCAGAAAATTCTTCTTTTCCCTTCCCTGTTTCCTCTTTCCTTTCTTCATCTTCTTCTTCCTTCTTTTTCTTCTACAGAAATAAAAAAAAAAGAGAGCCACGACTGTTGTTTCTTCTCCCCATTCTCATTGTTCCCGTTCCTTCCTATCCTTTTCCTCTCAATTCTGTCTTTTGCGCATTTATGTTACAGTTTAGTTCATTTCATTTCACAGCTTTCCTAGTTCCATTTCCATTCCATACTTTCCTTCCATCTTCATTACAGTTGGTAATATGACAACATTCTATTGTTATATCTTCCACATCGCTTTGTCATTACATCAACCCATTGTTATCATCATCCATTGCATTCACCGCTTGCGCAATCGCAGGAGCTCACTCCATTTTCGCCTTCCATTTGTCGTTTCATAACCGGTTATATGCAGGTTCTTCCAGTTCCAGCTTTTCAGTAGAAGATGATTGCAGCAGTCCCCTGATTCTGTTTCAATATGACTCTGTGCCCAATGTATTCAGACCTGGATTCTTGCATACAGTGAGCTGTATACCCCGTGAGCCGCCAAGAATGTTGGCATTTTTGCCACATTGATTTTGATTGAAGTACTAATGTGTTAATTGTTGCAAATCTAACTTTGATTTTGGCTTTGATGCGGTTTTGAAGAATAAAGGAGCAAAAAAGACTAAGTGTCGAAAAGTGCAGCGATGCGCTGCAATGTTCCATTTTTGTGGTTCGATGATTGCAAAGAAAGGCTCGAGGCAAGAAGTTGCAGCGATTCGCTGCATGTTGGTTGCAAAGGGAGTTCGAGGTGGAGGTTGCAGCGATGCGCTGCATGTTTCAAAGACGCGGAAGGCTTAGTTGCAAAAAGGCTTAAGTGCTAAAACTGTAGCGATGCGTTGCACGTTTTGGAAAAAGTACACAAGGCAAAAAGTTGCAGCGATGCGCTGCAACATTCCAAACTCGCGGGGTTGGTCGCTACGGGAGTCTAAAGTAGAAGTTGCAGCGATTCGCTGCATCTTTTGGAAGAAGGTCCCGTAAAGCAAAAGACGTCGCATTTTCGCGACAAAAGGGTGGCAGTTGGTACGGAAGGAGACATATGTAGCGAAATCGCTACTTGTCTCAGAATCGCGGCCATTTTGGTCTGAAGAGCAAAGACATAAAAGTTGCAGCGACTCGTTGCACTTTTGACAAGAGGGCCAAGCGAGATAAATTTGCAGCGATTCTACGACAGGGAATGAGAAGAGCAAGAGACATGGTGATAATATTGATTTCATGACGCATTGATCGAAAAATGACTAAGTATTCAAGTATGCAGCGAAGTGGCGACAAGGAAAGTCAAAGGCATTTAAGAAGCAAAAAGTGTCGCATTTTCGCGACCCATCGGCAAGACCGTACAAAGTGCTTGAAACATGTAGCGATATCGCTACATGTTCCGTTTTCGCGGGACATAGCGAAGGGAGGACCAAAAGAGACAAAAGGTGTTGAGAGATCGCCCGATGTGCCATTTTCGCGGAATGAGCTAGCGATAGAAAAGATGAAGCCGATTATGCAGCGATATCGCGACAAGGAGGATTTTCACGGGTTTTGAACAGTCAAAGTGTACGGTATCAAAAAAAGTGTTGCATTTTCGTGACCCGTCTCGTTTTCTGCGACTCGTGCGGTTTCCCTGCCAAAACACAGTATGAACGGTCGAGAAGTTTTTTTTCGGTTTTCGATGATTAAATGCTAGCCCGAATTAAATGTTTTGCGGATTTCCCATGCGGTCAAGGTTGAAGAAGCGTCCAAGCCACCAAAATTGAAGGTTTTATTTGTTCGAGGTCGCTTGTTCGGTGGGTTGTTTCAACGGTTTCATGCACATGTTCAAAGGCAAATTTAATGAAGGTGACCGCTGACGTCTAATTGCATTCAATTTTATGGTGCTTCAAGGCTGCGATTAAGGGGATCATGTGCTTATTTTCGGTGGCATAATTGTAGATCTCAAGAAGGTCGGTGGCAAACATTAAATGCTTGCAAAGAGGACGGCCCTCTATAAAAACCAATGTAAACTTCATTGCAAAGGGTTGGAAGTTTTGCTAAAAACTGGAAGTGCATTTGCGAGAATAAAGTATTGGCTTCAGATTTTTCAAGCAATTGTTTGGGTGATTGTCTTTTCTGTTCCTTTTGCATTTCTAATAGAATTTATATTCCTTAAGTCTTTGTTACATTCAAATTCTGCATATTGGATTTGAATCTTGCTTGTAAGGATATGATTCCTGGAGTGTAATCTTGGAGAGATTTTCTGCATACAGTTGTGTGAGAGTTGAGTCATTATCTTTTGTTGCTTGTTGTTGCTGCACTTTAAGTTTTCTGCTGTTGTTCTTCCGATCCCATAACTCCGGCCTGCGGCCATATTTCCATTTCTTTCTGCAACTTTTAATTTCTTTCCAGCAACCCTTATCTTCAAACAGAAATTTAGATTAGTAAAGGGAACCAGCCCACTCTGGAGATTGGTCTGGGAGCCATTTCTTGCTTCCAGCCTTTCAATGTTGGCCGGGTCTAGGGCGCACTTGTAAAAATCCTTTCCTGTGGCAGATTTCGGACCAACAAGAGCCTATACTAAGCTTGAACCAGAAGAGGAATATCCTAAAGCACCTTATGGAGGTAGGGTGGATGACATTCAACCACCATGCAACAGGCTTGATATTCCTTACCCTCTCCCATATGGTTAAAGCAAAGAAGAGGAGATCAAATCCTCTGATGCATACAAAGCATTGCTAGAACACATGGAATCGATAGAGAACAAGACCTCTAGGTTTGGGCCTCTTAATCCCACTTTGAATAGATTCGTAGTCAAGCGCTTCACCTGTCAGTACCTTCCCCTCCCTATCCTAGGTTATGCATAGTGGCGAATATTCGCCAATTGGGTGAATATTAGGATTTTCAAAATTAGAAATTGGCAAATATGAGGACCCTCGACGTTGGCCCATTCGTCTAAAATTTTTAGGATCAATGTTTTCTTAGGATCAATTCACCACAATATATATCCAAACATAGGCATATTTGTACTCGTTGGAAAGCTCTTTTTAATCCTGATCTAATGGTGGTATTTTTATGAAGTTATAAGATAATTTAATAGGTCAAAAGTGGCCCCAAATATGATCTTACATTTTAGGGCTTCAAATACCCCAAATTTTGGTTTGAAGATGCTCAATTTGATTTTCTTAGGATTATCCATGATTCACCTTGATTTTGATTAGGATTTGCCATTTTTTCACAAGTACATTTTGAGTCCAACCCCTTATGCATAACCCTGTCCCTATCTAGGGCATTTCAAAATGCCCAAGCTGGATAAATTTAAAGGAGGGGAAGATACACAGGAGCATGTCACCAGATTTTTGAACCAATGCTTCGACATCTAGGATAATGATGCCTTACTTTTGAGGATATTCAGGAATTACCTTCTCTAGCCCAGCCATAGAGTGGTACAATCAAATCCCAAAGTACAATGTCTACAACTTTGACCAATTTGTAGATGCATTCCTAGAACGCTTTGCCTTTAACACTAAGTGGAAGGTAATGTTGACTGACCTCACGAGGTTGAAGCAGTAGGATGATGATTCAATCACAGACTATGACAAAAGGTGATGAACACTTCTTGCTAAGTTACCATACCTACTTCCCATCTCCGAGTTGAATCACCTATTTGCTAAGAGTTACCTAAAGCCAATTTCCTTGTTGCTACAACTCCAACAATACCCAAATCTTGAAGAGGCTCTAGCGTAGGCTAGAACAATCAAACACATTAAAATTCAAGAGGAGGAAATTGCAAAACCCCATAAGAAGGAATGGAATAAGAACACCAAGAACAATTCAACACAACCAAAGCTAGTAGCAGTCAACCAAGTTGTTATCAGTATTCTAGGGCATGTGCAACCAACATCATCTTAGAAGCCCAATTATGATGCCACAGATACAAAAATCAAACAAATCAAGGGTAAAACTAGCAACGTCACCATAAACAACAATTTATACCCATTGTTGAGTCCATGGATTCTCTATTTGAGTGCCTCTATGCGGCCAAGGCAATTAATCTACCTAAAAGTTGACCTGTATATCTAAACACACCAAAGCCCCCAAGATATCATGAATACCTATACTGCAAGTACCATAGGTAGAATGGGCATGATGTGCAGATGTGCTTCAAGCTCAAACACCTAGTATAGGACATGATCAAGAGAAACGATCTTCCGGTTGATAACCCTATTGTAATAAACAATCAACAAATGGACATTTTTAAATACCCGTTGCCCACTCATGAGGACCAGGAAAAGCCAATACAACAAGTGAACGAGATCCATCTAGCACCCCCTAAACAAGGGTTCATCAGAATGGTCAGCATCATGACAAGGAATAAGTATTACCCAATTCAAGTCGTATCACCTGCATATTCAAACGATATTCCTTCAACATCACAATCTTCACAACCTCCAGTGCAAAACCTTACACATCATCCAATGGTCAAAGTAAAGAGTAAGCTTTATCAAAGCTTGCAAAAAATATTAGCTTGACTCTCTATCTATGAGTTTATCCAACAGTCTCCACTTCATCAAGAAGCTCTCATGGAGATCCTCAAGTTGAATGAACTATAGCCCTAGGATTCTAACTCCTTTACCAATTTTGTGGGGTTGTTGGCATTTTTGCCACATTGATTTTGATTGAAGTACTAATGTGTTAATTGTTGCAAATCTCACTTTAATTTTGGCTTTGATGCGGTTTTGAAGAATAAAGGAGCAAAAAAAGACTAAGTCCAAAAATTGCAGCGATTCGCTGACATGTTCCAAAATCGCGGGTCGGGTGACTTCAAAGTCCAAGTGTCGAAAAGTGCAGCGATGCGCTGCAATGTTCCATTTTCGCGGTTCGATGATTGCAAAGAAAGGCTCGAGTCCAAAAGTTGCAGCGATTCGCTGCATGTTGGTTGCAAAGGGAGTTCGAGGTGGAGGTTGCAGCGATGCGCTGCACGTTTCAAAGACGCGGAAGGCTTAGTCGCAAAAAGGCTTAAGTGCTAAAACTGCAGCGATGCGCTGCACGTTTTGGGAAAAGTACACAAGGCAAAAAGTTGCAGCGATGCGCTGCAACATTCCAAAATCGCGGGGGTTGGTCGCTACGGGAGTCTTAAGTAGAAGTTGCAGCGATTCGCCGCATCTTTTGGAAGAAGGTCCCGTAAAGCAAAAGACTTCGCATTTTCGCGACAAAAGGGTGGCGATTGGTACGGAAGGAGACATATGTAGCGAAATCGCTACTTGTCTCAGAATCGCGGCCATTTTGGTCTGAAGAGCAAAGACATAAAAGTTGCAGCGACTCGCTGCACTTTTGACAAGAGGGCCAAGCGAGATAAATTTGCAGTGATTCTGCGACAGGGAATGAGAAGAGCTAGAGACATGGTGGTAACATTGATTTCATGACGCATTGATCGAAAAATGACTAAGTATTCAAGTATGCAGCGAAGTGGCGACAAGGAAAGTCAAAGGCATTTAAGAAGCAAAAAGTGTCGCATTTTCGCGACCCATCGGCAAGACCGTACAAAGTGCTTGAAACATGTAGCGATATCGCTACATGTTCCGTTTTCGCGGGACATAGCGAAGGGAGGACCAAAAGAGACAAAAGGTGTTGAGAGATCGCCCGATGTGCCATTTTCATGGAATGAGCTAGCGATAGAAAAGATGAAGCCGATTATGCAGCGATATCGCGACAGGGAGGATTTTCGCGGGTCCAAGGTAGCAAAAGTGTACGGCATCAAAATATGTCACGATTTCGTGACCCGTCGCGTTTTCGCGACCTGCGTCAGTTTCCCGCCAAGGCACAGTATGAACGGCCGATAAGGTTTTTTTACTTTTCGATGATTAAATGCTCGCCCGAATTAAATGCTTTGTGGATTTTCGATGCAGTCAAGGTAGAAGAAGTGCCCAGGCCACCAAAATAGAAGATTATATTTGTTCGAGGCTACTGTTCGTGGATTGAGTTAATGATTTCATGCACATGTTCGGAAAACAAATTTAATGAAAGAGATGCGTGGTCTAATTGCATTTAATTTTTGCTCCCTTAACGCTGCAATTAAGGGGATCGTGTGCATAATTTCCAAAGCATAATTGTAGATCACGAGAAGTCAAGGTTGAAGAAGCGCCCAGGCCACCAAAATAGAAGATTTTATTTGTTCGAATCCGCTGTTCGTGGATCATCCTAACGGTTTCATGTATATGTCAAGACATTTAATGAAGATGACCGCTGATTGCATTTAATTTTGTGGTTCTCTAGACTGCGATTAAGGGGATCATGTTCCTCGTTTCCTTCGCATAATTGTAGATCTCAAGAAGGTCGGTTACAAAGATTAAATGCTGCAAAGAGGACGGCCCTCTATAAAAACCAATGTAAACTTCATTGAAAGGGTTGGAAGTTTTTGCTAAAAACTGGAAGTACATTTGCGAGAATAAAGTATTGGCTTCAAATTTTTCAAGCAGCTATTTTGAGTGAGTGTCTTTTCTGTTCCTTTTGCATTTCTAAATAGAATTTATATTCCTTAAGTGCTGTTACATTCAAATTCTGCATATTGGATTTGAATCTTGCTTGTAAGGATATGATTCCTGGAGTGTAATCTTGGAGAGATTTTCTGCATACAATTGTGTGAGAGTTGAGTCATTATCTTTTGTTGCTTGTTGTTGCTGCACTTTAAGTTTTCTGTTGTTGTTCTTCCGATCCCATAACTCCGGCCTGCGGCCATATTTCCATTTCTTTCTGCAACTTTTCATTTCTTTCCAGCAACCCTTATCTTCAAACAGAAAGTTAGATTAGTAAAGGGAACCAGCCCACTCTGGAGATTGGTCTGGGAGCCATTTCTTGCTTCCAGCCTTTCAATGTTGGCCGGGTCTAGGGCGCACTTGTAAAAATCCTTTCCTGTGGCAGATTTCGGACCAACAATTTTTGGCACACCCGGTGGGACAGATTTCTTCTGTCTCTAAAAGATCCCATAGTATCGAAGGTCTAATGTTCGCCTTTATACTGTAAAATTAGAGCATTTGGTGACTCTACTGAATTCAAAAATTATTCATGATCACGAGATCACAGTCCAAGAAATTTGGCGATCTTGTCGAATTTTTCGAACTTGACAGCTCAAGAAGTGGTGAGCATTCTAGGTTAGTTTCCTCATCCCTTCCATCTTCTGCTACACATAACCCTGGTGTTGTTGCTAGTGTTTCATTTTCCCAACCATATCCACTAGTTCCAATGGCACAATATCCTCCACCTCCACCTAGGAAGTTCTTGGCATGGAACAGTTCGGGAGCCTTGAACTTGCAGGCTCAGAATCCAGTCCCTCAGGCTGCACTGAAAGCTTTGCCCACTTATGACGGTACGGGTAAGACAGCTTATGAACACATAAATGATGTGGCTTCTCTAGCAGCCATCCATGATATTACTGATGAAGATGTAATGGTGAAGTTGTTGGTATGCTCTTTGAGAGGCAAATTGTTGTTTTGGTACCGAACGCTGCCACCAGGCACTATAACATCGTGGGATCAATTCGGTGATCTGCTGGTCAAAAATTTTCATGAACAGGCTGACCCCTTCTCATTGTTGAATCAGTTTACTGTAATACAAAGGCATCCACAGGAGGAAATAGCTGATTTCAACGTCCGATTTACCAGAACCTGGCACAGAATTCCTGAAGGTATTCGGCCTGCTGATGAATTGGTTGCACTGTACTATCTTAGAGCATTCAACTCAGATATCGGCTGGACTGTTCGGCAGTCCAATGTGACAACATTTCCAGAGTTGTTTGAGCAAGCCATCAAAGCAGAAGCTGATTTGGTTGCTGTAGGGAGACTTCCACCAAAGGTAACTATGCCTATAATTCCTGATTTGCCTCAGTATTTATATGCTGGTTCACAACCACAGCCCATGCCATCAATGTATCCTACACCATCATGGAGCTCCAAAGCACCTCAGATTGCACCTGTCCCAGCTCCTCGCCTGCCTACTTTAGCTCCTTTACCGCTTCCTGCACCCAAAGACTCAGCCATCTCCCATTTCCACTTCATTTCCAGCTTTGCCAGCACCACCAGCTCCTTTGCCCTTGCCAGCACCTCCTACACCTGTGAACCCTGATCCATATACTGCATTATTGCAGGAGGTGAAGTCTGCAAATTCGGCAATTAGAGCCATGGGAAACAAGATCACACTCATTGAGAGGAAGCAGGCTGAGAGAGATTTCCAGCCAAGGAGATTTCAACCTCCTGCAATCACTAGAGATCAAGCTGCCTCCACAAGTAAAGCACCTGAAAAGGGCTTAACTGCTTTAGTAAATGAAGATCCAGCTCTTGCAGACAGAATGTATTGGTGCTCAACCTGCAATGACCCTCATGGAGAAGATACTTGTATGGTCCATCTAAATTATGTGCAGACATTGGCTGCTAGCTCTTCAGGCGGACAAGTTAACATGATCTCAGAAGCTGGTCATAGTTTGATGACTGCAGTGGGAGATCAAGTTTCAGTTCTGACAAGAACTGGAAAGAAGCCTGTAACTGTTGATCCTGCTGATTTAGAGCCTTTGAAAGTACTTGCTGAGGTGAAGAAGCCAGTGAAGGCTCCTGTGCCAGTTCCAAAGTCTGATGCACCTTTTTTACCAAAAGATCCTGCTCCCTACAGAGTTCAAGAAAAGGCTGCAGCTGCACCAGTAAGATCAGAAGCAGAGGAGCAAGCTCGTGAAAGGTTGAAGTATCCATCACTGACAAAGAGGCTAAGGGTGGAAGCTACACAACAGTATCGTACCAGATTTGAACAACCTACCGAGAAGAAAGACCTTACTGCAGTTTCATACAATATTGTTGAAGAGCTTAAGAAGACCCCAGCTAAGGTAAGCCTCTATGATGCTTTGCAGTTACCCGGTCAGGTAGACTTATTACAGGAATCATTAAAATCTATCAAAGATAATGAAAAAGGTCCTACCCAGACAGTGTATGCTCAAACCTTACCCACCTCTGCTACTGGGAAAAATAGACCACCTCCATTTTATTTGTCATTGCAAATAGAGGGTTGGATTGTGCATAATTGCATGATCGATTCTGGAGCTGCCACGACTGTAATGCCCAAGGGAGTTTGTGAGGCAATGGGAATGGAATATACATGGAGTAGTCCTGGAGTTCTGGCAATTGGATGGTACGCCTGTAAAAATAGTAGGTGTAATCAAAGATGTACCCATTGTCCTGCATACAATGCCACAAATTATCGTTATTCAAGAAATTGTTGTGGTAGATTTAGAGCCCTACTTTAGTATGTGTTTATCCAGGGAATTTACTGCAAAGCTAGGGGGTTATCTGGCATTAGATTATTCACACCTAGAAATTCCTTTCAAGAGTAGACGTCTCAGGATTCAAAATGAAAAGCCTTCCCCTTTTCACATCGAGAAGTTGGAAGATGCAGAAAAAGACATGCAGTCTGTCCACATGCTTACTGAAGAGTCTGAAGATTCTGTTTTAATGAGTGAAGTTTTAAATAATCTTCAGTTGGATGACCAGTTTTCTATGCTTAACTTCAATGCCATGTTGGAGACAGAAATCGGCTGTTATGCCATTCAGAAACCTGAGAGTGACACAAATCAGGAATTGTCAAATCAAGCTGATCAGAATGATGTAACAGATCAATTATGGCAGCTATATTTCGATGGAGCTCGATGCAAGAACGGAGCAGGGGCAGGTATTGTGTTAATTTCACCTTCTGGTATACAGAGAACTTATTCATATCGTCTTACATGGAGTTGTACTAATAATGCTGCTGAATATGAAGCATTGTGTTTGGGTTTGAAGAAAGCAAGGAAGTTAGGAATTGAACAGCTCACGATTTTTGGTGATTCCGAGCTTGTTGTAAATCAGATTACAAATAGATGCATTTCAAAGCAGCATTACCTTAAAGCATATCGAAATCAGGTTTGGGATTTGTTTGAGTTTTTTACTGCTCTTAATATTCAAGCTGTTTCCCGAGAGATGAATAAACATGCAGACCTGTTAGCATCTCTAGGAGCTAATTTTTCCCCTGTTGAACAAGTTGTGAACAAACCCAAGACAGTTAGAATGGTATACAGGCCCAGTGTGCCAGATAAAGAAATTTTCTGGCAGGTCTTTGAAAATGATGAGCAGATTGTTAATTTCTTGATCCATGAAGCTGCTACTATCGAAGGAAGAACTTTGGAGGATGAAGGAGCTGAAGGGCTCATTCAATTAAGGAACAACCACATTCCGAAGGGTCTCATAACTCTGGAGAGTTTGTTCGACCAGACATGATCGGTCCACAAAACATCGGATCGAGATTGACAAAAAAGAGTACATGGAATTAGAGTTAGAGCCTAACAAAGCTATCAAGGTTGGAACTGACTCTACCTCAGAAGAACTGCAAAAAATCAGGCAGCTGTGTGAGGAGTTTTCTGATATTGTAGCTTGGAGCTATGAAGATTTGAAAGGTTACAACAAACAGATTGTTCAGCATACAATTGAATTGGAGGAAGGAGTCAGACCTTTTCGGCAAAAATAGAGACCTGTTAATCCAAAGATTGAGATGTTGATGAGGGCTGAGCTTGTAAAGATGCTGCAAGCTAAAATCATTTATCCAGTTAAGCACTCAACCTGGGTTGCCAATCTTGTCCCAGTTCGGAAGAAGAATGGAGATATTCGATTGTGCGTTGATTTCAGAAATTTAAACCGTGCATCATTAAAAGATCATTATCCTTTGCCGCGTATAGATCAAATACTGCATGTTGTGGCTGGAGCTCAGCGTTTTTCTCTGTTGGATGGATTTTCTGGATACAACCAGATTTGGGTGAAAGATGAAGATCAATATAAGACAACATTCACAACAAAGTGGGGCACTTTTGCTTATCAGCGAATGCCTTTTGGACTGTCAAATGCTGGAGCTACCTTCCAAAGAGCCATGGACGTTGCATTCAAGGATTTGTTGAACAAGATCATTGTCATATATCTTGATGACATGACAGTATTTTCACACAGACGGGAAGATCACTGCTCTCATCTGAGGCAGATTTTTGAAAAGTGCAGAGTTTGGAATTTCCATTAATCCGAAAAAGTCTGTGTTTGCAGTGAAAGAAGGTAAGCTTCTGGGCCATGTCATTTCAGAAGATGGATTAGCAATTGATCCAGCCCGAGTTGAAGCATTGAAGAACTTGTTACTCCCTGCAAACAAGAAGGAACTTCAATCTTTCTTTGGACAGATCAATTTCATCAAAAAGTTTATTTCTGATTTTGCCCAGGTTGTAAAACCTATGACTGAGTTGTTAAAAAAGGATGCAGATTTTCAATGGACAGCTCGAAGAAAAGAAGCATTCCGAGAAATCAAGGAAAGAATAGCACAGGCTCCTGTTCTGATTAATCCTGATTACTCCAAGGATTTCATTTTATATGCAGTTGGGGAAGATGACAGTTATGCCGCGGTGCTTACACGTAAGGGAGATGATGGGAATGAAAGGCCCATTGCCTTTCTCAGTAAGGTCATTCTACCTCATGAAGCAAAGTACAATTTTATTGAAAAATAGGTATATGCTGTTATGAAATCCCTTAAGAAGTTTAAACATTTTATATCTCAGAGCAGAACCATTGTTTATGTGATACATCCAGATGTAAGAAATTTCATTCTTCAAGGAGAGTTGGGTGAAAAACGTGCTGGTTGGGTCACTAAGATCCAAGAATTTGATGTAGAAATTCACCCTACTAAGCTAGTGCGTGGTAAGGCTCTCTGCAAACATTTGGCAAAGATGGCAGCATCTGGTGTAGGTGAAGATCATGAAGAAAATCTTGTTAGTAATGACAATTTAATGAATTTCTTAATTCTGGAAAAGGACTGGACAGAAGACCTTATTGATTATTTCACAACTGGTAGATGTCCTTCACAGTTGAATGCTTCGCAGAGGAGGAGATTTCGGCTGCAAGCTCTGCGGTATGTTTTGTTGCCAGAAGGATTGTTTTTTAAGAATCTTGATGGTGTTCTTCTGAGATGTGTTAAAGAAGCAGACAAGGCTAGGCTCCTGGAAGAATTTCATTCTGGTCTATCAGGAGGACATTTTGCAGGAAGGCCGATGGCTTTGAAGATAATCCGAGCTGGTTATTACTGGCCAACCCTGTTCTCAGACGCTTTCAAGATTGCACAAGCCTGTGACAAATGTCAGAGATACACAGGAAGGGTAAGAAATGCAGCACTGCCTTTGCATCCAGTTCAGGTTGAAGCACCCTTTCAGCAGTGGGGGTTGGATTTCATTGGAATCATTGATCCTAATTCCTCAGCTGGTCATAGATATATTTTGACAGCTACAGACTATTTCACCAGGTGGTCAGAAGCTATTCCTACAAAGGTGGCCAACCAAACTGTGGTGATATCTTTTATTGAAGGTTTGATTACTCGCTTTGGTATTCCTGATGCCATCATTACTGATAATGGGACCCCATTCATTGGAGCTGAACTAGCTGAGTTTGCTAATAAGTATGGCATTTTCCTAAAGACATCTTCCAATTATTATCCACAGGGAAATGGCTTGGCGGAGTCAACAAATAAAAATTTGCTCCGGATTTTAAAGAGGTCTTTGGGAGAGAACAAGAGATCATGGCATCTTTTATTAAATCAAGCTTTATGGGCCGATAGAATTTCAGTTAAGAAGTCTATCAAGACCTCACCCTATGCCCTAGTTTATGGGAAAGAAGCAAAGTTGCCTGTTCATCTTGAGTTGCCTGTTTTGCAGCAATTACAGAATTTTCAGGACAATGAGACAGACCTGAGTTCCTTGGATTTGCGGATAGCTCAGTTATTGCATTTGGAGGAGCAGCGTTCTGAAGCATATGATCAATTTGTTAAACACACACAAGGTATTTCGAAAGTGGTTTTGTAAACATTCTGCAGATCGTCCACTCAAAACAGGAGATTTGGTGTTGAAATGGAATGAGAATAAAGCTAAACCTGGGAATCACAAGAAATTTGATGCTTTATGGGAGGGTCCCTTCCGTATCACCAACACAGGTACAACAAATTCATTCTATTTAGAAGACCTGGATGGCAGTCCACTTCCAATTTCAGTCAATGGCTTTCATCTGAAAGCCTACACTTCTTGAATTATCAATTCAGTATGAGTTTGTATATAGAAGAAAATATAAAAAAAAAAAAAAAAAATATATATATATATATATATATACATGTGTTACTTTTCATTTTTGTCACCTTGGTTCTTGTTACTTGCGAGCCATAGGTGCCTTTTGTTTTTCTGTGTTTTTTTTCCCTTTCCCAGCAGTTGGTGGCTTTCAAAAAATTCTTCTTTTCCCTTCCCTGTTTCCTCTTTCCTTTCTTCTTTCTTCATCTTCTTCTTCCTTCTTTCTCTTCTACAGAAATAAAAAAAGAGAGCCACGACTGTTGTTTCTTCTCCCTATTCTTATTGTTCCCGTTCCTTCCTATCCTTTTCATCTCAATCCTGTCTTTTGCGCATTTATGTTACAGTTTAGTTCATTTCATTTCACAGCTTTCCTAGTTCCATTTCCATTCCATACTTTCCTTCCATCTTCATTACAATTGGTAATATGACAACATTCTGTTGTTATATCTTCCACATCGCTTTGTCATTACATCAACCCATTGTTATCATCATCCATTGCATTCACCGCTTGCGCAATCGCAGGAGCTCACTCCATTTTCGCCTTCCATTTGTCGTTTCATAACCGGTTATATGCAGGTTCTTCCAGTTCCAGCTTTTCAGTAGAAGATGATTGCAGCAGGCCTCTGATTCTGTTTCAATATGACTCTGTGCCCAATGTATTCAGACCTGGATTCTTGCATACAGCGAGCTGTATACCCCGCGAGCCGCCAAGAATGTTGGCATTTTTGCCACATTGATTTTGATTGAAGTACTAATGTGTTAATTGTTGCAAATCTCACTTTAATTTTGGCTTTGATGCGGTTTTGAAGAATAAAGGAGCAAAAAAGACTAAGTCCAAAAATTGCAGCGATTCGCTGACATGTTCCAAAATCGCGGGTCGGGTGACTTCAAAGTCCAAGTGTCGAAAAGTGCAGCGATGCGCTGCAATGTTCCATTTTCGCGGTTCGATGATTGCAAAGAAAGGCTAGAAGTTGCAGCGATTCGCTGCATGTTGGTTGCAAAGGGAGTTCGAGGTGGAGGTTGCAGCGATGCGCTGCACGTTTCAAAGACGCGGAAGGCTTAGTCGCAAAAAGGCTTAAGTGCTAAAACTGCAGCGATGCGCTGCACGTTTTGGGAAAAGTACACAAGGCAAAAAGTTGCAGCGATTCACTGCAACGTTCCAAAATCGCGGGGGTTGGTCGCTACGGGAGTCTTAAGTAGAAGTTGCAGCGATTCGCTGCATCTTTTGGAAGAAGGTCCCGTAAAGCAAAAGACTTCGCATTTTCGCGACAAAAGGGTGGCAGTTGGTACGGAAGGAGACATATGTAGCGAAATCGCTACTTGTCTCAGAATCGCGGCCATTTTGGTCTGAAGAGCAAAGACATAAAAGTTGCAGCGACTCGCTGCACTTTTGACAAGAGGGCCAAGCGAGATAAATTTGCAGCGATTCTACGACAGGGAATGAGAAGAGCTAGAGACATGGTGGTAACATTGATTTCATGACGCATTGATCGAAAAATGACTAAGTATTCAAGTATGCAGCGAAGTGGCGACAAGGAAAGTCAAAGGCATTTAAGAAGCAAAAAGTGTCGCATTTTCGCGACCCATCGGCAAGACCGTACAAAGTGCTTGAAACATGTAGCGATATCGCTACATGTTCCGTTTTCGTGGGACATAGCGAAGGGAGGACCAAAAGAGACAAAAGGTGTTGAGAGATCGCCCGATGTGCCATTTTCGCGGAATGAGCTAGCGATAGAAAAGATGAAGCCGATTATGCAGCGATATCGCGACAGGGAGGATTTTCGCGGGTCCAAGGTAGCAAAAGTGTACGGCATCAAAATATGTCACGATTTCGCGACCCGTCGCATTTTCGCGACCTGCGTCAGTTTCCCGCCAAGGCACAGTATGAACGGCCGATAAGGTTTTTTTACTTTTCGATGGTTAAATGCTCGCCCGAATTAAATGCTTTGTGGATTTTCGATGCAGTCAAGGTAGAAGAAGTGCCCAGGCCACCAAAATAGAAGATTATATTTGTTCGAGGCTGCTGTTCGTGGATTGAGTTAATGATTTCATGCACATGTTCGGAAAACAAATTTAATGAAAGAGATGCGTGGTCTAATTGCATTTAATTTTTGCTCCCTTAACGCTGCAATTAAGGGGATCGTGTGCATAATTTCCAAAGCATAATTGTAGATCACGAGAAGTCAAGGTTGAAGAAGCGCCCAGGCCACCAAAATAGAAGATTTTATTTGTTCGAATCCGCTGTTCGTGGATCATCCTAACGGTTTCATGTATATGTCAAGACATTTAATGAAGATGACCGCTGATTGCATTTAATTTTGTGGTTCTCTAGACTGCGATTAAGGGGATCATGTTCCTCGTTTCCTTCGCATAATTGTAGATCTCAAGAAGGTCGGTTACAAAGATTAAATGCTGCAAAGAGGACGGCCCTCTATAAAAACCAATGTAAACTTCATTGAAAGGGTTGGAAGTTTTTGCTAAAAACTGGAAGTACATTTGCGAGAATAAAGTATTGGCTTCAAATTTTTCAAGCAGCTATTTTGAGTGAGTGTCTTTTCTGTTCCTTTTGCATTTCTAAATAGAATTTATATTCCTTAAGTGCTGTTACATTCAAATTCTGCATATTGGATTTGAATCTTGCTTGTAAGGATATGATTCCCGGAGTGTAATCTTGGAGAGATTTTCTCGTATACGATTGTGTGAGAGTTGAGTCATTATCTTTTGTTGCTTGTTGTTGCCGCACTTTAAGTTTTCTGCTGTTGTTCTTCCGATCCCATAACTCCGGCCTGCGGCCATATTTCCATTTCTTTCTACAACTTTTAATTTCTTTCCAAAGAACCCTTATCTTCAAACATAAATTTAGATTAGTAAAGTGTTAGGATCTCATCCTAACCCTTAATGTAATAACTCCCCTTTTGTAATAATTCCTAGTGAACGTGGGTAGTACCCATGATTAATATTTTGTAATGTTCTAAGTTTTAGCTTAGGTAGTGCCTATGACAAATGGCACCCTTTTTATGTAACACATGGTAGATAGGTGGCATTGTGCATGTAATTCGTGTGGCATTGTGCATGTAATTCGAGTGGCATTGTGCATGTAATTCAAAGTGGCACTATGCATGTAATTCGGGTGGCATTATGCATGTAATCCAGGTGGCATTTTGCATGTAAGCCAACCTTGGAAGGAAACTCCTTAAATACCCGAAAAGGCACCAATGTAACCATCTTTTGCAAAATTAATGAAGTATTGAAGGAGGTTGCCCCCTCGAAGAGGCCTCGCGATTCAGCTCCTATTGTGAGATTGTTCTTTATGCAAATTTCTGTTATATTAATGTGATGTTTATGTGAGTTATTTCCAAGCAATTGTGTGAGAGTGTGTTATTTGAGTTTATTTTATAGCAGAATCTTAACAAGTGGTATCAGAGCGCTTTCCAGGGCCAAGTTCTGCTGCAACTGCAACGATTCTTGCCATCCAATCCGCCTGTTAGGTATAAATTCTGTGTGTTTTTTCCATTCCGTTTTTCCTTATTAAAAAAAAAAAAATCCAAAAAAAATACAGTGTTTTTTTTTCCAGACCAAAAACAAAAAAATATATTGTTAGTTGAGTAGGTAGAAACCCTGTACCGGGGGTTTTAAAATATCGCGAAGGATCTGTCGTTATTGGCTAAGCTAGATAGCCCATAAAGCGTCTAGTGAAGTGAGGGGCGATCAGGCTCCAATACCCAGGCCTCAGACATAACTCGCGCACGGACTTGAGCTCCCACGTATCTTCGGGTATATCGGGAGACCATCTAGGATTAAACAAACTTTTAGCCATTAGGAAGCTCTTCGGCCTTGTATTACTCATAGTCTACGGGACACAGCATCCTGGACGATTACCCTCCCGTATTGTCATAGAGGCAGGTAGTGTGCTCAAGGGTATGTGTGGAATCCTCCTTGAGTAGTGGCCTGAAATATTGGTCCGAGCACTATTGTTCGTCACTGTCGGTATATTAGAGGGCCTATGGGTGGTACATACTCCTATACTTAGCATTCCCTGGTTCTGTTAAAACTGCAACCTGTAAAAAACGCAAAAATAAAAATAAAAATAAGAATCCAAACACCCCCGTTCGTAAACCTGCATTTCAAAAGTGAGCATATGAGAAAGGAGTCCTCTACCAAAAAAAATAATAGAAGGGACATGCATTCGGGATAAGCCATGAGGGTGACACTTAAGTTGAAAGTCTGGAGAGTAACAAGAAAATTTACAGTTGGCGACCACAATCAGTCGCCAAGTCGTAGAGGTCAAGACAGCTAGAGGCGGAATTCACAGCCTTCGTAGTCGTAACGTAACCGTCATATCACTCACCCGCAAAATACAGAGAATCTTGAGTGTGAAACACGGCCGCTTTAGATAGTGCTCCAAGGACCCAACTTTTGCTCAGGAGCTCCGAATCGAATCAGAAACACCGTTAGACTCAACAAAACAGGAGATAAAAAAAAAAAAAAAGTCCAGGGTGCCAAAAAGTAGTGTTGAGAGATATAGCTCATTGTGACCACCTCCTCCTGCTGATCATTTTGATATATAGCACCCAAGCACTTTTTTGGGCACTTACTAAAAATAGTAAGTCAAAAAAATTCAATTCTATTTTTAGTAACTGGTCACAAAAGGTCAAAAAATGGCCCAGGGTACCCGTGGACACCATAAAGAACTAGAACACTTGGAGTCCCTAACAAAAGCCATTGAGAACTTGAACTCGGCTTTTCACTCCATAAGGGAAGAAGTCCAAGGTCTTCGCCTAGAGCATGAGGCCACTAGCAATCGCTTAGAAGAAGCATTGATCGAAGTGGACAACAAATTGAGAAGAGAACCACCCAAATTAGAATACCAAGCTGAGAGTTCTACAAGGAATCGTGACCATGATACACCCTTTAGAATGCCCAAGTTGGACTTTCCCAAATTCAATGGGAAGGATGTTGATGGGTGGCTATGTCGGGTTGACCAATTCTTTCGACTTCATAATGTACCAATATTTCATCGAGTCCAGATGGCTTCCTTTAACTTGGAATCTGAGGCTCTACATCGGTTTCAATGGTTGCGTCTTACCTACCCAAATCTCTCTTGGGAGGATTTTGAATCCCAAATACTCACTCGATTTGGTCCTAGTGAGTTTGAGGACTTCACAGGAGCCTTATCCAAACTACAACAAACAGGTTGGCTTCGAGAGTACCAAGCTCAATTTGAAAAATTGGCCAATCGAACAAGAGGATTGAGTGAAGGGTTCTTCCATAGTTGTTATATCAGTGGGTTGAAGATGGAACTCCAAGCAGAAGTCAAAATGTTGAAACCACGAACTATGATGGAAGCTATCGCTTTGGCCCGTCTCGGCCGAATCTAAACTCTCTCGCCCAAAGACGCCCATCAAAGTTTTCGCAAAATAGACCTTCATTTCCTCCTAGAGCCCAAAACCCAGCTTGATAATAAACCCGCCGCACCAAAGCGCCTCACCACCGAAGAGATGGATGCACGTCGTGCCCAAGGATTATGCTATAATTGTGATGAAAAGTTTTTCAAAGGGCATAAGTGTGCACACAAAAAATTGTTCCTGATCGATGTTGAAGAACCTGATACCTCTGATGAGAGTGATAAGGATGAGGACCCTCCATAAACACCTCCTCCACAAGAAGAAGTGAAACAGGAACCTGAAACAACAATTATAGTCCATGCCCTTGCAGGCATTACTACCCCTCAAACCATGAAGGTTACAGGATTTTTCAAGGGCCAACGTCTTTCCATCCTTTTGGACTCGGGAAGCACACACAACTTTATTGACCCTAGAGTTGCTCAATGGGAAAATTGCTATATCCACACTTGTAACTCCTTTGAGGTCATGGTAGCCAACGGGGGAACCTTACCTTGTAAGGGAAAGTGTCGCAATGTTAAAATCCAGATAGGGGACTATGCACTCAAGCAGGACATGTTTGCCCTCCAGTTGGGTGGATGTGATATTGTTTTGGGATCTCAATGGTTGAGTACACTGGGCACTATCAGTTGGAACTTTGCTGAACTTTGGATGCAGTTCTCCCAGAACGGCCAAACACACATCATCAAGGGCTCCTCAGCAGGAACACCTCAAATTATCAGCTCAAACGGCATGGAGAAATTGCTAAAGAAATCATCACGTGGGGTCATTGCACAACTATTCTCCATCCAACCATCCACATCCCCAATGGGTGAAATTCCACCAGACATGCAACAGGTTCTCCACAAACATGAGGCCATATTTTCATAACCAATCACACTACCACCGCATCGCTCTCATGACCATGCCATTCCATTATTGCCAGATAGTACACCTCCCAATATCCGCCCGTACAGATACCCCCATGCCATGAAGTCAGAGATTGAGAAGATGATACAGGAATTACTCAAGGCGGGTGTCATTCGGCCTAGTACTAGTCCCTACTGGTCCTCAAGAAGGATGGCTCTTGGCGATTGTGTATTGACTACCGAGAGATCAACAAGATAACGGTCAAGGATAAATTTCCTATCCCCGTGGTTGATGAATTACTAGATGAATTACATGGGACCATGTACTTCACCAAGCTAGACCTTCGCTCTGGGTACCATCAGATCCGGCTTAGGGATGAAGATATTCCTAAAACTACTCTTCGCACTCATGAAGGTCATTATGAATTCTTGGTAATGCCATTTGGTCTCACAAATGCTCCTTCCACATTCCAAAGCCTGATGAACAACATCTTTCGCCCCTTCTTGCGGAAGTTCATCCTTGTGTTCTTCGATGACATCTTGATTTACAATCACACATGGGAAGAGCATCTCAATCATGTAGATCAAACTCTCCAACTACTGGCCGACCATAAATTGTTTGCAAAAAGGTCCAAGTGCTCCTTTGGTTTGACCGAAGTAGAATATCTGGGACACATTGTCTCAAAGGATGGTGTCAAGGTTGACCCTAAGAAGATCCAAGCAGTCCAAGAATGGCCAAAACCTCGCACACTCAAGGGACTTCGAGGATTTTTAGGGCTTACAGGATATTACCGTAAATTTGTCTGCAATTATGGAAAGATAGCCGCCCCCCTCACCTCCATGTTGAAGAAGGATTCTTTTATGTGGACAAGGCCGACTGAGCAAGCATTCTTGGACCTCAAACATGCCATGACCACCACTCCGGTTTTAGCCATGCCAAACTTCTCAAAAAAATTTGTCATTGAAAGTGACGCTTCTGGTCGTGGTATTGGGGCAGTATTGATGCAAGAAGGACGCCCTTTGGCTTTTACCAGGAAAGCCCTATCTGATCGCAATCTGGGAAAATCCACATATGCTAAGGAAATGTTGGCAATATTGCATGCAGTCCTACATTGGCGGCCTTACCTCATTGGGCGCCATTTCTCCATCAAAACTGACCACCAGAGCCTTAAATACTTTCTAGAACAACGAGTTGCCACTCCCGAGCAACAAAAGTGGGTATCAAAACTCATGGGCTATGATTATGACATCACGTACAAAAAAGGGAAGGAAAATCTTGTGGCGTATGCTCTCTCTCGCCAATTTGAGGCCCTTAGTATGCTGTGTGCCATCTCTCGCACCATTGCCCCAATGGATTGAGCCCTTACGTCAGGAAATACTTCAGGATGCAGATTTGAAAGACCTGGTTGCTTCACTTAGGGATGATCCATAGTCTACACCAGGATATAGTTGGGATGGCCAAGATCTCACGTTACCATCAACGCCCGGTTCTTCCTCCTAAGTCCCCACTTCGAGAACTCCTCATGAAGGAATCACATGCTACTCCATCTCGCTGGCCATTCAGTGGTTCCTAAAAACTTATGAGCGACTCAAGCGCACCTTCTTTTGGAAAGGCATGAAACAGGACATTCGCTCTTTTGTAGCGGATTGCGACACTTGTCAACGGATGAAAGGAGAAACAGTGCGCTCCCTATGCACTCTTCAACCATTGCCGATACCGGATCAGGTGTGGACTGACATCTCCATGGACTTCATAGAAGGGCTACCTAAATCTGGAGGCAAGTCTATTATTTTTGTGGTAGTGGACCGCCTTTCAAAGTATGCTCACTTTTGTGCCCTAACCCATCCTTACAAAGCATCCACTATTGCCCAAACTTTTCTTGACTCCATATTTCGCCTTCATGGCATGCCCGCCTCCATTGTATCTGATCGTGATCCCACCTTTACTAGCAATTTTTGGCAAGAGTTGTTTAAGTTGCAGGGGACTCAGCTCAAAATGAGTTCAGCCTACCATCCGCAAACGGATGGTCAAACAGAGGTTGTTAATAAATGCTTGGAAACCTACCTTCGCTGCTTTGCCTTCGATCATCCTACTCATTGGGCAAAATGGCTTTCTTTGGCTGAATGGTGGTACAACACTTCCTATCATACCGCCACCAAACTCACACCATTTGAGGCGCTTTACGGCGCCCTCCACTCACGCCTTCCTCCTACATTCCGGGCAGCTCCAAGGTCCAGGCCGTCGACAATGCTCTGAGTCAACACACCGAGGTCCTCCGCCAACTCAAGCAAAATTTGAACATGGCCCATAATCGGATGCGCCAACAAGCTGATCAACCATCGTTCTGAGCGTAGTTTTGATGTGGGTGATATGGTCTTCCTTCGCTTGCGCCCATACAAACAATCATCCCTACAACTCCGCAGGTGTCAGAAGCTTGCTCCAAAATTCTATGGTCCTTATCAAGTTCTGCAACGGATTGGTCCAACAGCTTACAAATTGGCTCTTCCCCCCACTTCCAAGATCCACCCCGTTTTTCATGTTTCCCTTCTCAAGAAAGTTGTGGGCACAAAGGTACAAGTTCAATCAACACTCCCCGAATTGGATGAAGAAGGCTCCATCTTACTTGCACCGGAACAATTGCTGGATCGTCGAACTCGCACTCTGCGCAACCGTACCATCACAGAGGTCCTGGTTCAGTGGCGTGGACTTCAACCTGAGGATGCTACATGGGAGTCTCTCCATCAACTCCAGCAACAGTTTCCTCATTTTCAGCTTTGAGGACAAAGCTCCTTTAAGGAGAAGGGCATGTTAGGATCTCATCCTAACCCTTAATGTAATAACTCCCCTTTTGTAATAATTCCTAGTGAACGTGGGTAGTACCCATGATTAATATTTTGTAATGTTCTAAGTTTTAGCTTAGGTAGTGCCTATGACAAATGGCACCCTTTTTATGTAACACATGGTAGATAGGTGGCATTGTGCATGTAATTCGTGTGGCATTGTGCATGTAATTCGAGTGGCATTGTGCATGTAATTCAAAGTGGCACTATGCATGTAATTCGGGTGGCATTATGCATGTAATCCAGGTGGCATTTTGCATGTAAGCCAACCTTGGAAGGAAACTCCTTAAATACCCGAAAAGGCACCAATGTAACCATCTTTTGCAAAATTAATGAAGTATTGAAGGAGGTTGCCCCCTCGAAGAGGCCTGCGATTCAGTCCTATTGTGAGATTGTTCTTTATGCAAATTTCTGTTATATTAATGTGATGTTTATGTGAGTTATTTCCAAGCAATTGTGTGAGAGTGTGTTATTTGAGTTTATTTTATAGCAGGATCTTAACATAAAGGGACCAGCCCACTCTGGAGATTGGTCTGGGAGCCATTTCTTGCTTCCAGCCTTTCAATGTTGGTCGGGTCTAGGGCGCACTTGTAAAATCCTTTCCTGTGGCAGATTTTGGACCAACAGGGGCATGTTCGACAATGCACAGAACTAGTAATCACCTTTCATGAGCATGAACTCAAGCTGGTACTAAATGACATGGTGGATCCTCCCCTACACATCATTGCATGTGTAAATGGAACACCTTACCAGAGAGTTCTAATTGATACTGGTTCCTCCAGTAATATCATCACCATGACTACTCTTAAACATCTAGGGCTTCCAACATCCCACAGTGTCGCATCCACGTATACCCTTCGAGCATTTAACGATGCTCTGTGCTCAACAGTTGGTACTATAGTATTACCTATTCAGGTGGGACAAAAGACCATAACAATGTTGTGTCATATCTTGGAGGGTGAAATGACCTACAATATCTTGCTAGGAAGACCCTGGATTAGGGATATGAAGTGTGTGCCATCCATAGCTCACCAATGTTTGAAGTATACTTACGAAGGGCAAGTGCACATTGTCTCTATAGACCTTGAGCCCTTCAAATACTACAACTTGGTGCAACAAATACCCAAGTTGACCTTGCCAGCAACCCATATGGACTTCCAATCCAATACATCCAGCCAAGGCTCAACTTCTTCACCGTCACCTTCCATTGATACATCACCATCTTCTTCCATACCATCCTCATCATCAGTAACTCCAGATATGCCTTCGTCATCATCGATTCCTCTGTAGAGGAACATGGGGAAGAGGCCTATTGATGAGATCCCTCCAACCATCTTGTTGTGGCTGCTCCACAACTAGCCCCAAATATTGGGGACACACCTTTTCGACTTTGTGTTTTGAGCACTTTGGTGTCCTTAGAGCGATATTTTTGATATATCCCATCCTTGATAGTTACAATTTAATGCCAGGGTTCCTTGTGGTGTTTGGGTGCTTTTGGTTTTGTCGTGAATGGGTTTGCAGTTTTTGCTTTTTCTTGTCGATGACTTTTTATTGTCAATTTCTTATCGATGACTTTTGTTGTTGATTTCTTGTCGATGATTTTTTATCGTCAATTTGTGTGTCGACAAGTGTGTTTTGTCAATGTTATCATTTGAGAGTTTGATGTCAAGTTGTTGGGTTTTCTTTCATTTGTTTGGGTCAAAGAGTAGAAGATGAAAATAACAAGTGAGTTTATATATATATATATATATATATATATATATAAAAGTTAAATAATAATAATATCAAAATCCAATAAAATAAATATAAAAAAAGTGAAATCACAACAACAACAACAACAACAACAAAAAAAATGTAATAAAGCTCTTAGCTTTCATTGAAAAAGCTTTAGTGGTTTTAAAAGCCATGCAGGTCTTTTGATTTTAGTAAGTTTTAAATATCTATTAAATGGTTTTTATTGTTTTATGCTCGCAGATGATGGAGTGACTAGGCAACGACTACCACCACGCAGACGAAGGTGAAGCTCGACAAGTCACACGACTTGGTGAACCATGGGGTCTACTTCGCTCATTATGAGATGCCATGACAGCGCAAAGGAGATAGTCGACGGAGAAAAAACATAGGCATCAAAAGTAACGAATCAAGCCGATGGGCGTTGTACCAAACACAGCAGTTGGGCGCCACCAGAAAACAATGGAACTTGGACGCGAATGGTGACAAGGAACCTATCACGAGGGACGTGGCGGGCCCTACAACGTTTTCGACAGTGTGACAAGGTGACCAGGGTCGAAATCCATGCAGGCTCCGATCTAGACGTCTCAGCGAAAAATAGCGTGATGGTTACATCGTTAAAATTGATGACGTGGATGACATACATGACTGTGCATTGGCGGGTAAAGGAAAACAACAACAGAAGCAGGGTTTGACTGGAAGTAAGGACCAAACGACACCTAAACGACGCAATGAAAGAGAATAGCACCAGCGTGGAGGATGGGCGCGGTCGATGTTGCCGAAGTAGCAGCATGGATGCCTCAAGCCGGGTGACAGCGTGATAGTTTTAGGCTGTGACGACACGGACATATGTTAGATTTAGTTCATACAAACCTCTTTTAAATAGCAAGGCACGACGATGTCAGCGAGAAAATGGCCCACACTTTAAAATATGTCGCAAGGGTATTTTGGGTCCTCATAGAAGGCTTACCATTCTGTTTCTCATTATAATGCATTTGAAGGAGTAATAGAATACAATGATCGCGTAGTTGTAATCATGCCTATGGCTATTACTAAGCCTAGCGAGGGAAGCGCGAGGTAAAAGAGAAATTTAAGGATAAGGAAAATATAATGGGCCCCATCATTCGTTATTGGCACATGCCATGGTTTGTGAAAGCGTTAATAAAGCAAATGCAAAAACCTTTGGCTTTATTTGTTTGGTTCTAGTGAATAGCCCATGTAACCCCAAAATAATTCTTTGGAGTTATCTATTAAGTTGAATTGAAAAGCTTCCATGAAATACAAAGGTCACTTTGGTTTTATTTGAGGATATATATATTTTATCAAGCATAGCCTTGAATGGATCTTACGCGTCAAAGCAGGGGGAATAAAATAAAACCCATGGGTATTCATTTTAGCCTACAAGAAGAGTTCGAAGCAAGGATAAGCTGCAGGGGCCACTCGGTAGGCATATGATGGAACTAAAAGGCGTTACAAGCCTTAAATGCATGGTAACATGAATTTGAATCCACTGTTAATGAGGAATCAAATGAAAACTTTTCAAAGAGGAAAGAAATAGTTGGAAAGCCCAAATGCTAGAAACAACAAACGAAAAAGTCATGCATTGAGAAGAAACGGACGGTTTTTGAAAAACTTTAAGTTTTTGCATTCGAAGATGGAAAAGGGAGGTTGGACCTTTTGGAGGCCAAAAGCTGTCGAAATGTAATAGATATTTTTTAATGCAAATGCCCTTTTCAGAAATTTAAGACCTTGTTAGCAAGAAAGAATGAGATGATTTTTGCATGCTAAAATTTAACTGTTCATCTTTCCTCTTTCAGATTCTAGATTTGTAGATGAAGTTTATGCAATTGTTTTTTGGTTACTTCATGTGAATGTCTAAATCTGAAAATTTATTTTTGAACCCTAGGAGCTAGCACTTAGTTTATTTCGGTTGTGCAAATTTGTGGGTCGAATAAGCTAGGTTGCATGTATGAACTTCTCACATATTCAGTTTTGCAGGACGGGGTGCTATCAAACTGATGGAGCTTTGAATTTTTGCATTTTCAGCATTTAATTTACTTTAGATTTTCATTTTTCTGTTTTTCAAATTTCATTTTACAGAATGTTTTTTAATTTTTGGACATTAAAATAAAAATTAAAAAAAATTTAAAATCCAAAAATAATTGCATGGATGCGTAGAGTATACTTTGTACTCCCATTTTGCACTTAGATATTTTTTCTTCGGAGTCATTTCGTATTTTTAAAATTATCTGAAGTTACTGTTTTATGCTGATTTTTAAATTTCGAAATTGCAAAATTTCCATTTTGAGATCAAATTTATTTGTTTTGGTTTTATATATCATTCATGAGCCTATGATGACATTTCCTTCATGAAAACTTCAATTTCATTGAAGAGATTATGTTTTATGGCATTTCATAAATTACTATTTTGGGGTCCTAAATTACCTTCTCTTTATAAAAAATCTTATTTTATGAAAGGGGTAATTTTTGCACTACATTGAAGATCATTATTTCAAAACACTGAATTATTCATCTTTGTGAAAGTTTGATTTTATTTAAAAGGGATAATTTGAAGTGATATTTTAAAGCCTCTATATTAAGGCAATGAATAATCATCTCTTTGTGAGAATTAATTTCACTGAAGAGGGATAATTTATTAATCACATTAAACGCTATCTTAATCTCCATGATAAGTAGCTACATTTGGAGCCTATTCATCATTTCGGATTCATATTCATAGATAGATTTAATTTTCATTTACATGTCTAAAAAGTAGGATTTAATGCAAGATAAAACTTCATTAAAATCCACTTAATAAGGAAGATAAAATCTACCTTAAAACCCTCAAGATAAAAGGAATCAAGGCACTACATCATGGTCATATGAGGGCCAATTCACATTTGCCTTATTTTGGTTCAATGAACATTCATTAAAGTAGCATGGTAAAATAAACCAACACGTGCCCCTTCTTTACAGTTACTTGCAATCACTAAGGTGTTCCAAGCATTTAAATTGATACATATTTATTTGAGATTACTAATACATAGATGCAAATGCTAATATAGCGGAGACCTTGGAGAAGTTGTTTTTTTTAACTTCTTTGCAAGAGGGGATTTTGGAAACAAATCCTAAGGGAGAGTGTAATTTCACAATTGGGTGAAATTAACACTCAACATTTTGGTGCTAGAAGGAGGGCCTGAATTGGTTTACTTTATTTTATTTATGCTAAATAATTCATGAATTGGTATTCACTGATCTAACGCTTTTGGATTTTTTATGGTTACTCAAGAGTTTTAATTGCTAAATATTTCAAGTTCGTTTGATTAGCATCTTTGGTTTCCTCTAACACTCAATACTTTGGGAGCTAGGACGATTTGAATTGATTTATTTTATTGTCATTTAGATGCTAAATTGTTCAGGTTACTTGAAATATTTATTTACAAAACATTGGTCTTGACTAACGAGGTTTTATTTCCATATGATTACTTTCATTGATTCTAACATTCTCTATTTTTGATGATGCATTAATGCTAACATGTTGTAAATTCGAGAATGTTCTTTAGTTTCATGGTTTAATGGATACATATCTCTTGGTTGATGCTAACATGATTATTCATATCTTACATCTTTGAGATTGGTTAGTCATTTTATGCTTATTTGTAAGATATCTCTATTTTACTAACAAATTGGTTTTGAAGTTATCCTTTGAGTTTCACTAATGGCATCGGTTGTTCCAACTAGGCCAAATATTTCACGAGGGTTAGGTCACTATTATCATCACTTAGACAGGCCTACTCATCAAATTCCTAAAGGGGTAGAAAATAATTTACCTATGTTTGAGCATGAGGTGACCTCGGCTAAGGAGCATATTCAAAGATACAAGGACACCTTAAGGAAATTGCAACTATGGAAAGGAGGGGTTCCTTGTATATTATTTCCACATACATTGGATGAGGTTGCATATGAGTGGTATCTAATCCTAACTATAAATACCACCACTTCTTGGGCTCAACTAGAAGCAACATTTACTAGCCATTTTAGAAAACAAGTTGACCTTGTTTGGATGTTAAATCAATTTGTCTCTATCTCTAGTGAACCTAATGAGTCCATGAGTGAATTCAATGATAGGTTTCATAAGTTGTATACTGAAGTGGTGTCCCATTTCATCATTTCTGAAGAGAGAGATATTGAAGTATACATGGGAGCCATACAACCCAGATTGGCTATAATTTTAAGGGAAAATCTTGATGACCCATCTTTGCATAGAGTCTATGAGGCCATGAAATAATTAGAACAATAAGCCATTTCGATGAGAGAAAAGATGGACCAATCATCATTACCTAACCCTAAGGTGAACAATAAATGGGACAAAGTTGAATGTCCAAATACAACAACCACCTTAGATTCTATCCAAGTGGATGTGCAAGTCTCAAATCCAAGATCTATTAATGAGGATTGGTGTGATCCCATTTTAGAAACCCCTAAATCATCAAAAGTGGTTGAAAATGAGTTTGGAAGTAAATCAATAAATGAATTCGAAAATATAATAGAATTTCACCACTTATTCTTGGAAGATACTTTGGATGATATTGTTGACAATGATAACCAAGAAAACCCACACCTTCCAAATTGTGATAAAATAGAATTTTGGGTTATAAATGTGAATGGTGATCTTACACATTTGGATACAAAGAGTAACCCACTTTTGGAAATGATTAAAACATCTAAGGAAGGTGAAGGTAAGTTTGAGGATCAACCCATTGATAAATTTGAAGAATGTGAAGGTATAGTTGAGCATCATACCCCAATTTTGGAAGATGATTATTATTGGTGGGATAAATAGGAGAACTTTACCACTATTTCTAACGAAGCACTCACTTCACTTGATATGTAGGACAAGTTGCAAAGGCTAGTTTTACAACTTAAAGAAAACATCTCTGAACTACAAGAACAAAAGCCACAAGATGCATATCTAGATGATACTCTAAATCATCCTTGTGAGACAAAGGTTGAAGATACTAAAGGTGACATTATTTTGGATGATGAAGTTATCCCAAAGTGGATCGGTTTTGGAACTTGTGACGAATCAGGATCTTCCATAGAGGAAATTAAATTTGATGATCAAAACCTTCAACATCCCCAAGATAATGACCAAGGAAAATGTGAAGAAGAATTTCTTGAATATTTTGAGGAAGAAATAGTATGGATGGTTAATAAGAAATGGGAAGAACATGCTCACTCCAAACCTTCTAATGAAATTTTTGTGTCAATTGATATGCAAGATAATACAATTGTTTAGTCCTGCACAATTTGAAAATATTTTGAAAGAAATATTTGAATCTAATCAAGTTTTAGAAAATTATAATACCATGGATGAAGTTGGAGAACCATTTTCTTTGGGTATCTTTGAGGGAAAATAAATTAAAAATCTTGATCCACTTATTGGTACTACAATGTCTATGCCATCTCAAAATGAGAAAATTTTAGAATCTGAATGGTTTGGGTTTGATATCACTGATGATCCAATTGAAAATGTCATATTATCTAAAATAATCCAAGTGATTGATCATGGAAATGTGTTAGTTGACCCATCCCTAGATAGACAAAACCTATGGTTTGAAAAGGATGGATGTATTTTTAATTGGGTGCCTAATATTGGTGTCTTTGTGAAACAAGTGTTCGATGATGATGAAAGTCATGGAGAAAATGTAAAGATTACAAATGCTCGCAAATTTTTTTCAAATGAGAATATGCAAAAGGTAAAACCTAACCCTTTGTATTATGCCATTCGAAATTCAGGTTATGGTTTACCTAATTGCTTGTTGGATTCAAATGATATCAATAATGAAATGCCATTTGTGGTTGATAAAGAATTTGACTTAATTACTCCTCACACCACTAATGATATTGCTTTGTTGAGTGAAAAAGAAGTTGATGCACTTGAATTGTTAAATCAAATTCATCAAAAATTGATAATAGAATCTAGGATAAAAACTTATAACGATTCTCATTTAGTAGATATCCTAGATGCTTGTAAATTTTTGCACAAGTTTTATTGGCCTAAAAACATTGATAATGATTTGGCTTCAAAATTTTTAGAAATAGGCTCTTGTTTACAAAATCTCACATTTAAAAAAGAAATCCTAATTCTAAATTATGAATTGAATTGTGAAATGGACATCCTAAAGAATAGACATGAAAGAATTGAAGATCAATTATGGTCTAATTAATTTGAGAACTTGAAGCTCCACCATAGGGTTATTAATGGAACTAAATTAAATTGGTATGGTGAGAGGGGCAAGTTGAAGTTTGTTGCATTGTTTGGCTTAATATTATTTTTTTTGGATTCCTACAATGTTTGGCATGCATATTACGTTATATGTATTTTGAAATGTTCTAATCATGTTTGGGATCCAAGGAAGTGATAAGTCCAAATTTTGCACCATTTTGTACCATATTGTACATTTGTATATAGATTTTGGTTTTCATGTTTGGTTTTTGGTTTGGATTTTGTTTTGATGTTTTCAAGTTTGATTTGTGTGTTTGTATTCATTCGCTGTTGGATATTTTGAGTCCTTAAGCTAAAATGTTGTCATTGATGTCAAAAGAACATTTAATGTCAAAAGGATCTATGAAGGGTTTTTGTGAAAACCAAGGCAGGAAAAATAAAAGGTTTTAGTTAAAAGCATGGATAGAAGATTTGATCTGGGTTTTTCTTAAAACCCAAGTTAGGCTTTTGTTTCATCGAAAAATGTGCCCCGGTGATGGATTTATTTGAGTTTTAATATTTGGTTTAAATTTTAATTATTTAAAATTTAAATTCAAATTTAAATTTAAATGCAAAGTTTTCTGCCGATGTCTTCGAAGTGTTTTAAAAACCATATAAAGGGGTGGTAAATAAATCAAAGTTTTATCCTTGCTCTTAAGATAAATGTTTGGCATTCGAATAAGTCTATGAGCTTGTGCAAATTTTGAGAAGAGAAGCAACAAAGAAAATGACAGCGCTTGGAAAGTCAAAACGTGGTGGGAAGCGTGGCACATTGGCAAATAATTTTGGCTAAGGGACAAGGCAGCACAAACACCAGGGATTTAATACCTTGGACGATGTTTTGAAAGGCGTGTGGAAAGCACTTTGGCGCTTTGTCTTTTGTGGAAGGTGGAGGAAGGTTTAAGGCACTTTGGGCCTTTGCCTTTCCAATGAGCGCCAACTCGTGTGGAATCTTAGTCGTGGCTAAGGCGCTTGCAGTGTGGCAAGACGGGGGTTCGAATCCCCTTGAGGAGGTAATTACGTTTTGCATTTAAATAATTTTTATTAGCCCTAAAGTTTGGAGTTATAAGGTAGTTAATAGAAATTAAAGTTTGTTATTAGGGTTGTGATTATTATTGCAAAGCATAATTGGTTTATGATTTATTTGATGGTTATGGAGAATTAATTTTAGGAGAAATAAGGAGTTGTTTTTTAAAAGAAATTTTGAGAGGTTTACATAAGGGTTTTAATAAAAGGGACTTTGGTGGATGTGTTTATTAACTTGGAGTAAAAAGGGTGTAATTTGAGTAATGCTTTATTTTGTGAGTATTTGAAGTCCATTAACCCTTGTTTAGATTGGAAAGGAAAGTTGTGTTTAAGTGTGGTAGATTTTGTGGACAACTTATTGGAATAAAAAAGGTATGGGCACATTCTCCTATTGATTGTTTATGATGGTTGATTTATGAAATATAATTGGAAAGAAAAGGATTGATTGTGGTTTCCTTTAAGAAAATGATTGGTTGAATGCTTCAAGGTTCTTTGGTTTGTGAGTTGTATTTAAACCTTGTTTTATTAGCATTGTTGTTGAAGTCGATTGATGATAAAATTAACTTGAAATTGAATTAGGAAAAAACATTAGTATCATTGCTATGTGAGACTTGTGCATGAGCATTGTTGGAAACATTTTGAGTTGGTTAATACACGCTTGGACTAGGGTTTGTGAAAAAGGATTGTTCCTTGACGTGATTGGTTTGATAGCGTAGCTATATTTCATTTCATTATTAGGCTATATTGTTATTCATTATTTAGCATGTTTCTAATCTCGCTTATTAGCTCCATAACTGACGGGCTAATCTAAGCTCTATGTATGCTATATATTTCATCAATGATAATCAATTATTGTTTCGCTTCTCACATGGTATCAGAGCCTATGTTGAAGGCTCAATTTTTGAGGTCCTAATTTCCTGGACTTGGACACAAAGGTCGAGGGCTGATTGTTGTATCTCAAGACCCACAAAAAACCATCAGGCTGACGAGAATGGACACAGGACATAGATCTATCTCTCGAACCTGATAGGATCTAACAAGACTAAGTGGCAGACATGGACTAAGAGGACGAAGGACTGTAGATCTGGCAATTTGAATGGTGGTCTGACCTAAACACCAATGTGGAAACTGACCTAATAGGACACGTGGTATTCTACCACTAGACGTACCGACTCGAACGTGATCGAGACATCTGATAGGACACAGGCTCAAAACTTTGGGCAACGATAGTAGCATAGCGGAGGTGAGGAGAAACGGAGGCAAACAAGGGTGGTGCCCTCCCCAAGCGTGGCAGCCAAAGCGGCCCCTAAAATTGTGAAGCCCTGCAAGCAGTGGAACAAGAATTCTAAGAATACCCTAGCGTAGACTAAGCCAGTAGTAGTGAATTAGGTTACCATTAGTGTCCTAGGTCCAGGGCAAGCTATGCCACCTCAAAAGCCTAACTATCAGGCCACACCTGGGAACTATGCCAAGGACAACCAAAATAATCAAGGGCAAAATCAACGTCTCTCCAAGCGATAGTTCACGCCCATTGTAGAGTCTATGGACTCATTTTTTGAGCGCCTCTTTGTGAGCAATGCAATAAATCTACCTAAGAGTCGACCTATCGACCCAAATGCACTGAATCCCAAAGGGTACAGACAAGACCTATATTGTAAGTTTCATAGGCAAAATGAGCATGATTTATAAATGTGCTATAAGTTCAAGAAATTGGTGTAGGATATGATTGATAGGAATGCCCTTCAGGTAGACAAACCTATCATGCCAAACAACCAAAAGATGGAGGTATTCAAATACCCCTTATCTACCCATGCAAAGCAAGCCAAACTAGTGCCCCAAGTGAATGAGGTACACCATACCCCTCCTAAGTAAGGGTATGTTGGCATTATCAGCATTGTCACAAGGAATAGGTGGTACCTAAGTCTAGCTACACCACCTACAGCTCAAAGTGATGTCCCTTCGACATCACAACCTTTATCGCCTCTTGTGTCAAGCCTCCCACCTAGGCCTATGGTCACCATTAAGAGCAAGCTCACTTAGAGCTTAAGAACAACGACTTCTCCACTCTCCATATATGAGCTCATCCAACAATCACCTCCTCATAGAGAAGCCTTGATGGATATCCTTAAGGCAATTGAGCTTTAGCCTTAGGAGTCTAACATCTTCAACAACTTCATGGGGCATGTGCAATAATGAATGAAATTGATGATTAAATTTTGATAAGATGAACTTAAATCAGTTCCAAATGATATGGTAGATCCCTCTTTGCACATCATCACATGTGTGAAAGTAACACCATACAAGAGAGTGTTGATAGACACTAGGTATTCTAGCAACATCATAACTACAACTCTTAAGCACTTGAAGCTCCTAGCATCCCACATTGTTGCATCTACCTACACCCTCCGAGCATTCAATGATGCCATATGCTCAATAGTTGGTACGATCATCCTACCTATCCAGGTGGGAGAAAAGACCATCTCGATGTTGTGCCACATCCTATAGGGTGAGATGGCATACAATATCCTATTAGGCTAACCATGGATCAGGGATATGAAGTGTATCCCTTCCATTGCTCATCGATGCCTCAAGTACCCTCATGAAGGGTAATCTCACATCGTCCCTACAAACATATAGCCTTTCAAGTATTGTAATATGGTGCAACAACTCCTTGAGTCAACCTTGCCATCAACCCATATAGATTTTCAACCAAATAAATCTAGCCAAGGTTTGACTCCACCGCCATCACTGTTGAGCAACCCATCGCTATCCCATGCCATACCATCCTCATCATCGACACCCCCCTAGATGCCTAATGCTCTTGTGGATCCTTTGCCTAGGAACCCATGGAAGTGGCATGTTTATGGGGTCCAGCCAACCATATATAACATATACATAGAGGAGATACCTAGCCCAGTTAATGAGGAGCTACCACATGAGACAAAAGATGAATCAGACCACGTCTCACTCTCATCCCTCTTCTATCCGTAACCTCAAGTCATAGTGCACCTGGCTTCCACTGGATTGGGAGAGTACATGGTTAGGAATGTTACAACCACCCTTTCTATAGAGTCGATGCAAGACATAGGTCAACTTCATATTCCCATAGGCACTATTGTGCCTCTCGACCTCCCCCATAATAAAATGAATTTCATCTATGGGGGCCTTGACTAAGTCATCTAACCTTATCAGTAGCAAGAGGAAGATGAAGAGCTCTTCAGAGAAGACATTAACTACTTGTCTAACTCTAACTTCACCCTGAAGTACCTTGACCTATGCAATTGGCACAGTTATTGGTTAGGCCTGTATGATCAAGGCATAAGAATCCCTTACCAGCCATAATATCAAATGTCTTACAATAATTCTAGTTTGGGACACAATGTGCCTTTGCCCCTTGATGTCTTGGCAGATAACTTGGATCGCATGACGCTCAACTTTCGGGATGAGTTGATGCAAGATCTATTTGCCAACCCCAATCACATCTACTTGTTAGGGGACTACTTCCTTATGCCATTAAGAGATGATTGATGAGTTTCGTTAATCTCATCATTTAATCTCAATGATTTATCAATCCAGAGTGGTGTCCAAGGCTATCTACGATAGAAGATTAGGGCATAGTACAATTTAAGCATTCAAATTTCAAGTAATTATTAAGTGAAATAGATTTGGTTTAGCCTTTTAGTGTCACACTAAACCTAATATGCGTAACGAAAACTTGCAAGAAATAAAAACTAATTCTAAGTTCAAAAAATTAAAGTTAACTACAATTGCATGAATTGAAATTGCTAAATTGAAATCTAATCTACTTTTGCAGAATTGAAATAACAGAAGTGAAATTGCTAAATTAAAATGTTGCTGAAATGAAATCCTAAATTAATATTACAAAATTGAAACCTATTTTACTATTGCAGAATGAAAGTGATGCTTGGAAATGAAACACCTGTCAATGCCCTGCCATAAAAGGTCGTCAAGCTTCTGCTATAGGAATTGATAGCAAAATAAAATCTGCTAGAAATTGAAAGCTGTCGAAACATAAAAATAATAGAACATGGAAAGCAAAGAAAACAAGAAATAAATATTTAATCTAATTTGTTAGCTGACACACACATAAATGTTATACACAAACATAATAGAAAACATCAATCACATAATACAAAATAAAAACAAGAAAATGAAATCTGGCAAGCAATCTATTAATTCTGCTGTAGCAAAATTATAGATTAAAACTCTGTCATAAAATCCCTCCTTCTAGATCTGAAAGTGGGCCCATACTTCCTGATCTAGAAGGAGGTGAAAAACACTCCTTAACTAATTTAAAATTAGAACAAAATCTGACAAAAGAACTACAATTTATTACTCTAAAAATGACATTACAGTTCTGTTGCTATAGACTGTTACAAAGCTAAAAACTATTTTTTTATTACTTATTCTTCTTATGCTCAACCGACATGGGAGCTATCCTTTTATAGATGCATAATATTTATTTGCAAATATAAAATATACTATTTTTATCCTGCAAATCAATTTCTATTATGTTGCAACATTTCTTGGTTTTATCCTAAAAGAGGATCAATTGATCTTTTCCCATGAATGGTGGATTTTGGATGGCAAGGACGACAAAGACAGCTGGGGGATATTTTCCCTTAACCTTCTCAAACTTCTTTCCATTTTTACATTGTCAAAAAATAATCAAAAAGTCAAAAAGTACTTTTTACTATCAATTCGAAGATAACTGGCTCAATCCGAAGAAACTACATTCTGTCAATCCGAAGATGTCTGCTCAATCTGAAGATCTTCGAATTGACTAACTGTGTGGTCTTCAAGTTATCTCAGTTGCTTTTCTTAGGTCGGTTATCTCTCAAGAACTGATTGCAAAAGCTTTTATCCTTCTCCATGTGTGAATTCCATGCCTTGCCATTCAATGCCAACTTGCTGGAATTTGTATGGAAAATCTTGTTTTTCCAGCTATCAAAACATGTCCAACTACCTTTTTGGAGTGCTCATAAATTGTTCCTCATAAATCCAATGTATATCAAATTGTATCCACATGTTCTTGGTTCTATTAAATACACTTCTTTAAATTTTAAGCTCTTAAATATTTAGGAGTTGCTTCCAACATCACTGTCAAGTTGGCCTCTAACACAAATTTTCACCAAAATTTCTAGCTATCAAAAAGTGTGAAACTATAATTTTGAAGGCCCCATAACTTCCTGATTACTTTTCCATATGCCTTAAAATTTGGGTTATGTGTTATATATACTATGAAGTACCATTGGTATGAATTTGGTACCTTAACTCACTTTGGAGCTTTTCCAGTAGATTTGCCAATGTCACCATTAATGCAAATTTGTACCTGTTAACAACTCCAGAAAAGACTAAGGCATGAACATGATGACACCTTCATAAATTTTTATCTATAGCTCAGATTGACTTGCTTCAAAAAGTAAAGTTATAGTTCTTGATAAGAGGAATCTATTCATGCCATCACAATGTAATTTTACTACAGTTTTTATTTGCTACTTAATCAAGCAAAAGCAGTCACAAAATGCTGAAAATAGTCAAAAACAAAGATATAATGCTCCTAACATAAAATCATGCAAAAAATTAACAAATATATATTCTAATCAACTATTTGGCATTTAACTTAATAATATGACAGTTTTTATATGTCAAACATAGTGTAAAAATGAGGCATTTTCAGGCCTCATCATCCCCCCCAACTTGAACTAATGCATGTCCTCATGCATCCTAGTAGGCCATAGTAATATGTTGGTTTTATCCTTGTGAAAAACATCCTTTGCCACCTGCTACCTGAGAAATTTCTCCTTGCTACACTACACCAAACATTTTTCAATTTAAGCATGGGTATTTCACTTTTCTACAACCTTGCAAAAAAAATTTCAATCAATTTTTTTCAATTTTTTTTTCTTTTCTTGCATATCTTTTTTTTTTTCATTTGCAACTTGTAACCTTTTGACTTCTGCACTTTCATCCTTTAATATTGCAATTTATGCAACTACTGCAATTTTAACTCTTTTTTTACCTTTCTACAAGTTTTAGTGCTGCAAGGTACCTCTTAGTCTACCTTTCTACAAGTTTTAGTGCTGCAACTACTGTAATTTTAACTCTTTTTCTACATTGGTATCATGTGATTCATCTTGCAATAGCCTTATTGTGGAACCATATTTGGTAGATGCACTACTATTGGTGAAATTTTATGTTCTTAACAACATTTCAGCCTGAATGCCTATTTCTATTGTTTCCACCTTTTGAACAAAATTGATAAAATTTTGATTTTGAAATGCTTGAGGGATGTAATTACATGTGGTAGAGCCTTAGGAACCTCAATATTTGATGTACCCTACTCTTTTTACTATTCTGCAATATTTTCAGCAATTTTGGTATAATTTTTGCTTATTCCGAAGATATCTTGTTCATTCCGAAGATAACCTATTTTATTCTGAAGATCCATCTAAAAATGTAAAAATGACCTTCTATGCAAAAGTTAGCTACAAATTCTATTTTGGATCCATCTCTAGGGTATGTAAGCCTTCCATAACATCAAAAATCTCATCTCTATCCTTTTGTTTAGATGTTATTCATTACTATTTTATTGCAGTAGTAGTAAAATAGAATCTTCAGATGCTCCCATGCAACTAAGGGTAGAAGGGGGTGTTTCTTGACATCTTAAACATGTTCCATTTTCACATTGTCAATATTGTATGAATAGTTTTATGCCAAATATCGATTATCGTACATTAAATGCTAAATGCTTACTATGACTTAAATGCAAGAAACACATACCTTACTATCCTAAAAATTGATCATGCACCTTATAAGCTGCTTCTGATGATTGTTAGCAAGCTATTTGAAAACATAAATATACACATGTGTAGTGTGAGATTTGTACAATGGTGAAATAAGGATGGGTGGATCAACATGGCAATGCATGCCAAAAAATCGGTTTTCATGCAAGCCAACTCAGCAGTGCCTCAAGGAGGTTTTCACTATTGAATTATTCATTTTTTTTTTTCATCTCTTTTTTCATGAAAAGAGGTTGCCATTTTTGGTTTTCAACCAAGTTCTGTCATTTTTTTTTCAAGTGCCTCAATAAAAGAGTGTTTCTCATGAGGCTACAATGAGAGAGAATGTCTCTCAATCTTATTTGGATGAGAACAATTCTTATTCTACAAAAATATGTCAATTTGTATGAAAACACCATTTTTTCCTGTTGAAATCTGTAACAATGATGCAACCTTCCTTTCTAGATGAGTAGTAAGAATCTTCTTATGTCATCATTTAACTCCTTATTGCTGTAAATGAAGTGCTGACTTCATTGTTCCTCCTCCATGCTGAAATTGATGCTTTTCCTCATGTATCTCCATTTTGTGGGACATGTTTTTTTTTTCGATTTTTTTATTTTTATTTTTATTTTTATTTTTCTCTTTTTCATACTTTTCTCTTGTCTTGCTTGTGCGCATGAAGGAAGTTCAGAAGCAAGATTATTCTTTTTTTTTTCTCAAACTTTTATCATCACTCTAAATCTGACATGGAAGAGAAATTCTCCTTCATTCTGTGTACATCCAATTGTTCACCTCAAGAACTCCTCCTTAGTTAATGATGCATGGTATACCTGAAGGCAATATCCATTCACCACTAAATTCCTCTATGAATCACCAATGGGAGACAAAAACACTGCTTCATATCTAAAAATTTCTTCAATCAAGTGTTTGTCCATGTCTCCTAATATGCAAAATCTTGTCAATCTGTACTTGAAACAATTCAATACCAATTCTCAAATATGTTAAGTGCATACATCAAGATGAAATCTTGACATACCCTTGTAATTCTATGCAAAGAGATTGAAATATTGTTTCAAAACAACAAACAATTTTATTTTTTGTTTATAAATCAACCGGTCAATAATGTTCAAGAATTTCCTTGGATGTACTTCAGTTTATATCATTCTTAGGAGGACAAAATTTATCCTTAATGGAAGTAAATTTTCTATGTGCAGCTTTTCCAGTTTTTCTCCTTTATCCAAAGTTGATTTCTGTGTCTGGACTAAAGGGTTTTTGTGTATCTCCATTGAATTTTATCTCTTCAAGCTTAAGTAAGTTCTTGTTTGAGCACAGTTGGATGTTGCTACAGTCAATAACATTTTTTACAATTTTTTTTACCAGATTCAGCTACATAAACAGGGGCTGCCTATCCTATATTATTCAAACCGATTACAGGTTGGGCTAAAAAAGATAATTTAACTAAACATATTTTTTGGTTTGCACAATAAGACAAGAAGTGTACAACTTAGCAGATCAACTACTTGTTAGGTAAGATCACCTCTAATGATATCAACTATTGTCTTTGTAGGCTAAAAATTGATAGATTATGGTTTAGCATGATAAAACCCTAATAATATTTAAGCAATAATGGCAAAAATATAGGATCACCATTGAACTCCAAACTTCTATTTTGATTGTGCAAAAGTTTTGTGATGATTTTTTTTTTTAACAGACTCAACTTACATAGACATGGGTTGTCTGTCCTGTATTATTCATATTGGCCACAGGTTGGGCTGAAGGTGGTGGTTGATTTACTTACCCTGTTTGTTGTTGTTGGGATCTCTCTTTGAGAAGAATTCAGATTAGGCAACAAATTTTGCATCTCTAAGTTGTGGAAGTAAATGGCATTCATCAATGATATGTCCCTGTGAATAAATGTTACAGGTAGCTGATATGGCTATTTTGTTCAAGGGATAGTCTTGTATATCTACCATGATATCTTTCCAACACCTAGTACAAATTTGTTTATACTACCCTAATGATATGGATATAAAAATGGCAGGACTAGCAAATGGCTCTTCTAAATTTTTTAAGAGATCTTATGTTTCCTAATAATGAGGATGATGAATTATTTCAATTTTTATCAAGAATTTTAAATAAAGGCAATTTAACCCCCAAGTGTGAAGATCACCTCCCTATGGTTGCTTGTTTTCTAAATGGACTGAAATGCAACTATCAATAATTATTATTTATACCAGTTATTACATTTATATTTTACTCTAAACTTCATAACTTAGCACAATAATAATTATTTTACTTCTTTTACCCTCTAAAAACACCATGATCCCCAGCAACGGCACCAAAATGATGAGTGTCGTTAATCTCATCATTTAATCTTAATAATTTATCAATCCGAGGTGGTGTCCAAGGCTATCTATGATAGAAGGTTAGGGCAGAGTACAATTCAAGCATTCATATTTCAAGCAATTATTGGGTGAAATAGATTTGGTTTAGCCTTTTGGTGTCACACTAAACCTAATATACAGAACAAAAACTTGCAAGAAATAAAAACTAACTCTAAGTTCAAAAAATTGTTCCTCATAACTCCAATGTATATCAAATTGTATTAATGTGTTCTTGGTTGTATTAACTATACTTGGTTCAATTTTTAGCTCTTAAATCTTTAGGAGTTGCTTCCAGCATCATTGTCAAGTTGGCCTCTAACACAAATTTTCACCAAAATTTTTAGTTGTCAAAAAGTGTGAAACTATCATTTTGCAAGCCCCATAACTTCCTTATTACTTTCCATATGCCTTCAAATTTGGATCATGTGTTCTATATATTATGAACTACCATTGGTATGAATTTTGTACCTTAACTCACTTTGGATCATTCCTAGTAGATTTGCCAATGTCACCATTAATGCAGATTTGTACCTGTTAACAACTCTAGAAAAGACTTAAGGCATGAACATGATGAAACCTTCATAAATTTTTATCTAAAGCTCAGATTGACTTTCTTCAAAAAGCAAAGTTGTAGTTCTTGATAAGAGGAATCTGTTAATACCATCATAATGTAATTTTATTGTAGTTTTTATTTGCTACTTAATCAAGCAAAAGTAGTCACAAAATGCTAAAAATAGTCAAAAACAGAGATATAATACTCCTGCCATAAAACCATGCAAACACTTAAAAAATATATATTCTAATCAACTATTTAGCATTTAACTTAATAATATGATAGTTTTTATATGTCAAACATAGTGTAAAAATGAGGCATTTTCAGGCCTCGTCAATGATGAATCACATCGTGATGGTATCCAATATTACGAGAGAGGTGAAGGTTCATGTAATCTTCCCCATGATAGTGAGGAAGAGAATCCAGGGTACCCTTATGAGTGGACATCAAATGATGAGTCTAATTATGGAGTCACATCAATTGACTTTGATAGTTCTAATGGAGAGTACGCACGAGTTGTCCCTTTGGATGATGAGGATGAGTTCTATTTGTGCATGTTCCCATTACACGATCCCATTTGGAAATAAATTTTGTCTTGTAAAGAGCAAGCTCACCCATAGCCATATCGACCACCTTGTAATGGTCAAATATGAGCTATAGAAGCTATTGGATGCCAGGTTTATCATTTTTGTAGACTATCCACCATGGTTGTCTAACATGGTTCTCATTAAGAAGCTTTATGGGAGGATTCGTATTTGCACCAATTTTTGAGACCTAAAAAAAGTGAGTCCTAAGTATGATTTTCCTTTGCCGAGCATAGACACCCTGGTAGATGCCATAATGGGCCACAAAATGTTATCCCTCATGGATGGTTTCTCTAGGTACAATCAGATTCGTATCAACCCAAAAGACCAGCTCAAAATGATATTCACAATGCCCTAGGAAACATTTTGCTATAAGGTCATGCCCTTTGGCCTTAAAAATACTAGCACCATCTACCAGCATGCCATGACATACATCTTCCATGACTACATGCATGATATTTTGGAAGATTACATGGATGAATTACTAGCTAAATCTTTGTTACACCATGAGCATCTTGATGTCCTGTGCAAAGTCCTCGATCGCCTTACTGAGCATAACGTGAGATTGAACCCTAAGAAGTGCATCTTTGGCATCACATCTGGAAAACTCTTGGGATTTATAGTTTCTAAACGAGGTATTGAGGTGGACCCTAACAAGGTCAAGGTAATCCTCGAGATTCCTCTCTTGACTACCATTAAGCAACTTCATAGCCTATAGGGGAAGATTGCATCCATCAAACGCTTCATAGAGTAATTGTCAGACAAATATTGACCCATGAATAAATTGTTGCACAAGGGGGTCACATTCCATTGGGATGACGAGTGTTAAGAAGCCTTTGATGCAATAAAGCAACACCTGGATTCACCACTAGTATTGGATCTACCTATACTAGGAGTGCCATTTTGCTTATACATCTCAGCCATTGATATTGCATTGGATGTCATGTTAGCCCAAAACAATGAACTCCATAAGGAATAGGCCACTTACTATCTCAGCCACACCCTGGTCAGCTATGAGATCAAGTACGCATACATTGAGAAGTTATGCCTAGCAGTGGTTTTCACCACCAAGAAGCTACGAAATTACATGCTTAACCATACCATGTATGTCGTATCTAAAGAGAATCTATTGTGATACATGATGAGCTGCACTTATCATAATATTCGCACAGAAAAATAGATCATATTATTGATGGAGTTCGACCTAGAATTTATTGGACAAAAATAAATTAAGGGTTAGGTCATCGTCAATCAACTAGTAGAGGTTCCTCTCAAGGATGATCAACCTCTTAGCATAGAGCTTCCCGATTATGGAATATTCCAAATATCAAAATCACCTAGTTCTAACAAGCCTGAGTCGTAGGCAGATATGACTCTATTTTTTGATATCTCCAAATGCGAGCAAGGGGGTGGTGCAGGGATCATATTTTTAACACTGCATGGGGATCCCGTACCCCTATCATTTAAACTCTATTTCCTATGCACCAACAACAATGCCAAGTACGAAGCCTTGCTCATAGGTCTTCAAACGATTATCGCCATGAAAATCACCAAGCTTAACATTTTTGGTGATTCCTTGCTCATTTTTAACCAGGTCAAAGGGATATACCAGTGTAAGTATCCAATCCTGCAAGCCTACAAAGCCCTTGTGGATAAATTCTTGGTAAAGTTTGAATGGTATGACATCGAGGCACTCCCTTGATAATATAATCATATTTCGAATACGATGGCCTCCCTAGGGTCCTTGATCCTCCAGAACCCTGCTGATGAGATAACTATTCAGGTCAAAATGCTCTTGCAGTCTATGGTTGAGCATGAGAAAACTCAAGTCATGTCAGAGGTCGACTTGATTCAAATTAAAACTCATCAAGAGAGATTCTTGCACATTCATGAATGCTTGAATCATGCCAATTGGGGGAATTTGTTCCCTCATTCCCCTTTTGATAGCAGTACAATGCTATTCTTACAAGTTCTTTCCCACTTAGTATTTTCTCAGGATGAATTTTAATAAGGACAAACAATTCATGCAATCGAGGCTTCCCCACAATAGGAATGGTCCATCTAGATCAACTTACGTTGCTTGATGAACATCGTATTAATGGTCTTGAGCACCTACATGTTTATTAAGAGTGACTTAAGATAGACTACAACATGAAAGTCCATATTAGAGACTTTCAGGTGGGTGACCTTGTTCTAAAAGAGAACCAACAGAATTCTAATTTACTACCTCATCTGAGGGATAAGTTTAAGATAAATTGGTTAGGTCCTTTTGTTATTACTAGTCATATCAGACCTAGAACTTACCCCCTAGCCTCCCTTTAAGTAATCGAGGATCCTAAACCCTTGAACATCCTTTATTTGTGGCCTTTCCATGCATAGAGTGTTGTGGCTCAACCCAAAATGCTACTAGGCAGTCTCTGACCATCTAGGTCACCCCAAAATGCTCCTTGGTAGTCTATGAACATCTAGGTCACCCAAAAATCCTCCAAGGATGCTTTTAACCTGCTTTGTCAACCTAAAATGATCCTAGGTGGTCTACGATCATCTAGGTCACCCCAAAATGCTCCAAGGGTGCCTACAACCCACTTGGTCAACCTAAAATGCTCCTAGGCAGTCTATGACCATCTAGGTCACCCCCAAAATGCTCCAAGGGTGCCTATAACCCGCTTGGTCAACCTAAAATGCTCCTAGGTGGTCTATGACCATCTAGGTCATCCCAAAATACTCCAAAGGTGCCTTTAACCCACTTGGTCAACCCAAAACACTCCTAGATAGTCTATGACCGTCTATGTCACCTTAAAATCCCCAAAGGCACCCATAAGCCCTTTGGTCACCCCAAATGTCCCAATGACCCCCAATAATCTCGTTGGTCACATGTACATATATATCAATCAAAAAAAAAAATATCATATATATCAATAAAAATACAAAAATATTGCATCGCATCTTCAAACATCATCAAAACATCAAAAACACAAAAATATCATATTGCATTTCATTTTACTGCATCTTGTTGCATTATCAAAATCATCTGCATTAGGTATACTTATTATTTCCCTTTGCACTATAGATTCGCTCATACGTGTCGAGCACTAAGACTATACATCCTACATCAATAAAAAAAAATAAATAAATAAAAGAAAATAATTATGTCAAAATCATTATCCACATCATTTCAGTTTTCCACTTATCATGTTCACCTACATTTTACATTGGTCATAACAGTGTCTGTATCCCATCACATAGTCATTTCGTCTAGAATGTCTTTAGGGTTTTTAGTCACTCAACCATCTCTAGCTTTCTTTTTAGATTTTGTAGAAAGCTATCATGATTTTTAGGAGGTAGAGTCTTGCTTAGATTATACCTTGTATACAACAAATCCCAACACATTTACACATTAATAAATCCAAGTTTTGCACAAGGAAATATGAAACCCACAAAGTGGTATAGGTTGCTTTAACTAAAAAGGTTATTCTACTCATCCACCTATGCGAATAGTTCAGGAATGCTGAGAATTGGCAAAAGGACAAGATATTCCCTACCCAATTCCCCAAAATAAATAGTGGTTTTCACCACTATCAAAAATCCCAATTCCCAAAATCCCAAAATTTCAAAAAAAAAAATCAAAACCCCAAAAGTCAAAATAAAAATCCTCAAAAAATCAAAAGCAAAATAAATAGTGGTCATCACCACTCCCCAAATTCCTTGCTCAAAAAACGACAAATTACAAAATAACCAGTGATTTTCATCACTACATATGAGCAAGTATCCCAATAAAATTAAAGAAAAGAAGGGTGTTGAACTTGAATCTCTGGAATTCTCAGCATTTGTAAAGCCATAAGGTAATCCTCATTACAAGTTTGGTGGATAGCCTATCTGTAAATGGCGGTATCCTTACACATGACGATATGTCTATCACATTAGCTTTTGTGTGTGTATATACCAATGCTTGCATGTGGATGAGCTAGCATTTTGTAGCCTATACTACCTAGTGGTCTAATCTAACTAAGTACAAAACCCAATATTGTGACATTCATAGGGTGATACTCATTACAGGTTTGGTGGATAGCCTATCTGGAAATGGCGGTATCTCTATGCATCTCACAGGAATGAACTCACTTGCACACACAGGGATATGAAGTATCTTGGTTGTCCTAGCAGATTCATACCTTATCAAAAAATCTTGCATAGTCAGTAGACAATATTTGATCAAGTTACCTAGAATGTTTGAGTCTCACAAAAACCTCATATACATTCTCCAACATCTCACTTCATTTATTCCATTTTTTATCACATCGTCCTAGTACATTTCCATATATCCATTACACAAAAATGATAAAAAAAAAGAAACAAAAGGAAATTAATGCATTTTATATAGTCTATGGTGCCAACATAGTGTGACAAATCATTAATCACAGTTCATTTTATTCATTAATAAAATTATCCATCTCACTGTGCATCCATGCATATAGACAACAAGCAAAATCAAACTACATCTGCATACATGGTAAGCATCCATAAAAATTGCATCCAATCAAATCACATTAAAACATATGCATACATAATAAAAATCCATCAATATGCCACCATATAATAAAAGCATCCATGTGCATACATCATTAGCATTTAACATATCACCAGCAAAAAAATTCCTACATTGCATCCATATCATAAAACAATAAAAGAGACATATGATGGCCATAACAAAATCTCATATATATATGGGGTAAAAATATACATCATAGTTTCCAAAAATACCCGTACGCTACAATAAAGTGGGTCCTCAAATATCACCAATAAAAAAAATGTTGAAATCCAAAAGGAGTCTCAAGGGTCTCCATCACCATGGTCATGCAGGACCAGTGCTACGACCCACTACCACCCGTAGTCTAGGTCTACTGTGATCCCCCATGCCTACTACCACTAGCTCTGTCAGTCCTCTACCTAGAAGAAGACTACACTGTCTTACTCTATCAAGTATAGTGTGAGCCACTAGTCTCCCCATAATTAGGAATATGCCCTCCAAGGCACACCACCTCCATCTCTAGTTGATCCACGTAGACCTGCCTCTACTTTCCTCGTGCCTAGTAAGTCTCCACCATTGACTGTAGCCATAGCAAATCTATCTATAGCCTCCCCACCTCATCACCACTAGATCCCTCCTACTCAAGACCCAGTGACCTTAGTTGTGAATGCAGTGATGATATCTCAACCTGATCATCTTGTTCATATGCCCAAAGGTGATCTCTCTCCTATCCGACCCTTCCCAGCTTAGCCTATAGCTCCAAGTATCGATCATCCTGCATATCCTATGGGGCCTGTCCCCTATGATCCTTTGCATCCCCATAGTCACCTTGATATCCTAATTCTAGGAGGTCTTCTTTCTCATCCACCTAATGATGATGCCCATGGAGATCACTCACCTCTTCCTGGTCATCATTTAGGGCATCTTGCATCACCTCATCTGCTACCCCAGCTACATCACCCCCGAGAGCCCTTATGCGTCACCACTACCGCATCACCCACCATGAGTCATACTCCTCTATAGTATTAGTGTCGTCCATGTCAAAAACATCTACTATAGGGTTTACCTCCTCTCCCACCTTCTCCACTACTAGTCAGTGCAATGTCCTCTCATCCCCGTGGTGGTGATATACTACTGGCTCCTTGGGCAACCCCTACCATAGCCTAAATTATCACATAACCAAAGCAAAAGGGAAGTACTCCCGCTCGGTCCCATGTCTCACAATAACTCATCTACCTTGCCTCACCTGACAGAGCTACTCTCTAGCATCAGCCCAACTTGGACAGTCTCTATACGGTCGCCATATCACCTGCCCTAGCGCCAGTCATGAGAATGCATCAACATAGTGATCCACATCACCTACATGATGAAGATGCTACCCTCCATCTTGAGACCTCTGTAATAGGATACCATATCCTATCTTCTTGTCTGCTAGCTACTCCCAGGTCATCCATGATAGTCCATGTGGTCACCCCACAACTATGTGCTGCCATCCATAGCACTACAATAAGAAGCTGCACCAAAATCCCTTTTGTCGATGGTAACAAATCTCGTATAGCTCATCATAGATCTATTCTAGTAGATTAGTCCCCCAATCCATCACTAGAGGCTCCTCCTTGGTGCACCCCCCTAGGGCGTACACCAACTCCAATAGGTTCCAAGGGAACATGGCTCCTAAGAAATTTGGGAGAAGCATATTAGAGATTAGGATCATCAGTAGTGCATGCATCACCCCCAACACCCCCTCCTTGTGCAAGAACCCCACCAGTATCCCTCCATTTCGGTAGTCTAACTCCACTGCATCTGCATCCTTGCTAGAGTACCTTGTTGGCACTACACCTCTTAGGTCACGGTGCATAGAGTGAATAGGTTGTCCCTCTATCGAAATCCATAGAATATGGTAGATGTCCTCTAGCATCATCGTCATCTCCCCTATTGGTAGGTGGAAGGTGTTGGTGCATGAGTCCCATAAGCTAATAACAGTGGTTAGATACATTCGATCACCTATCACAGGCTCTAACTAGGTCACCTGCTTGAGCCCCATGGCGTCAAGCCACTCCCAATCAGCCTCAATCAAGGCATCTTGAGTGGTATCAAAGAGCTTCGATTTTCGGTATCGAATCTTCACCACATAATAAAGATAATAAAATTAATAAGCAGACATTAACCATGCTCCAAAATGACCTCCAAAAGGCCCAAAAAAAAATGCAACACTAATCTATTTAAGCAATCTAATTGCACAAAAACATAAACAAAATGCAAACATAAAAAATTAAGGTACATTCCATCTACATTAGGTTCAATTACCTATCCTACAATGTGATATGCCTCACAAAAAAACAAGTCAAAAATTTGATATATTCCAATCAAATTAGGGTTAATTATCCAGTATGTGCAAATCAAGTCAAAAACAAAATAACAAGTGCCTTTTTAAATGAGAATATCAAGGTTTTCGAGTCAAAACATACCTTCCTAGAACTGGCTCCTCCACTGGATGCCTCCACTTTTTGACTCATGGTGATTGTAGGATGAGTTCAGTAGTGCTTCACTACAAAAAAATGTTGTCCTCCTCCTCACCTTTCAAATCGCCAAAGAAAACATGAAATAATGAGCCAAAAACTTGCATTTTTTGTTTATATAAGCTTATCGTGGGTGCGTTCATCCTAGGGTGGGGTGAATGCACTTTTGGCCATTCATCCCACCTTGAGATGAATGCCAAATTTGCATTCGTCCCACCCTTGGATGAACACAAATTTTTTACATCAAAACAACTTAAAATGCACCAAAAAGGGTCCAAAATCCCCCAAAAATAGCTACATTTTGGTCAAATTTTTGCATAAGTCAAGAGGAAAATAATAATACTCTTGGATGCTCATAAAGGACCTTAATTCAATCCCTAATAATGCCAGTATGAATGGACCGCCCTGCGGAAATGAGGTTTTCCATTCCTTTCCTCCAGGAAGCACCAAAGAAAAGGGTCCAAAAACCCACCAAAAACAAGTCAAATTTGATGGAATTCATTCAGGTTCAATATGGAATGCAAACTTCTCATGGATGCATGGAAAAGTTACTACTTCACTCCCCAAGAAGGCCATTGTATCCAGATCACCCCACGGAAATTAAGTTTTCAACTCTTTGCTTCCAGGAAACCTCCATAGCATCATCAAAATCCTTTCAAAATTGTGCAATTTTTTCAATGGATACAACTGAAGGTAACCTTAACAATAGTCATTTGGGTCAAGTGACTCATCAATTTTCTCATGAGTCATTCCCTCATCGACTCGTTGCTTGAGGGGGTAGTCATACTTAATTCAAAATCAACAAGCACAAACTCAATCAGGCAAATTATGTTCGTTCAATGAATCATTGACAAAGACGATCATGCTCCTGCTTAGGGCAGCAAACAAACACAAAATATCAAATTAAAACACTTGTCATTGCTAGCATCATGGAATCATAGGCCTCACCTCTTAATTATAGCAAATATATAAGCTTAAGCAAGTTCCTTATCTCGTCAGAAGCAGGGATTCAAGAACACATGCTCTTTCTAGGATTTGGGCATCTAAAGTTGGTTAGGTTATTGAGTAATCCTAATAATTGAATATTTTAGTCATCTATTTTTTTTTGGTGCTATGTTGCACATAACGCATCCCAAAAAGGGGAATTTGTAGACACTAAAATCTGTTCAATCTGATTATGCTACCATAAGCAACAACTAAAATGACATACCAAGACCCCTAGGGCAACCCTTAGCAGGTATAAAGTGGTTTTAACCACTCTATGTAAGGTTTGGAAGGTTTCAGGACAATTTTGAGACCTTTTTGATACCCTATTTCTATTCGCCCACCTTGGGATGAATATAGATCCTATTTTTCCCACCCTGGAGCGAATAACAACATTCGTCAAAAGGTGGGATGAATAGCAGGTTTGACTAGCAAAAAGTTAAATCTGGATAAATAACACATGGTAACGGTCATATTCCTACATGCCCATGCCTACAAGTTAGAGCATGTAGCATATTTATGCCTTGCTCCATTAGGGAGGCTACTTTGGGAGATCCTCTTCCCCTTCTAGTGCATGCCACCTTGGTGACCAAGTGGCACCTCTTGCCATGCATGTCCATGCATGAATTTTGACCCATGATCCTCCTTGGGCTATAAAGTGGATGCATTTTCCACACAAAACATAGATAGGAGTTTTAGGACAAAGTGACGAAGTGCTGCTAAGATTTCCTCTCACCTATTGTGCCCATGTTTACCTTGAAATATCTACATAGCGATGGAGCTTTGCGAGTGAACTAGTAGGTGCAATTTGTTATATAACCGAACCATATGAGTGAATTTCCTCACCAAATTTGATGAAAATACCCCCCATAGTATTTTGGACCATTTCCCAGTAGAATTTGTGGTAAAATTTAGGTAGAATCGGTGGGCATCCCACCCCCGGGCGCCCCCCAATTTGTGATAGTCCTATTCATCCCACCCTGTGATGAATATAAATAAGTCAGTAATTTTCTAACTATTTTTAATTAGTTAATTTATACTGCAGTTCAAATTTCATATCCTTCTGAGTTATATTGGCTGATATATCACAATTTTAGTGTTTTGCAGGGTCTCATGCATGTCTACGATGGTCATCTAAAGAAACATGGTCATCTGAAGAAACACTTAAACTATTACTTATTTTGTAAATCTAATCATATGGGTTTTCTTAAAATGTTATGTTATGCATTCTACCCAATTTTCATGTGTTTTGGACATATGTAGGGGCAAAAATTGTTTATTTTGGGTTTTGTAAGTTGCGAACGATCATTGTAGTTATGAGGCACCATAGGACTCAATATCAACATAATTTTTGGTGATAGCTTCTCAAAACCACTTACTTTATATCCCTCTACAATTTCATACCATTTGGATAGCTTCTCAAAACCACTTTCTCAATATTGATTTGATACAATATCTATGCATGTGCTCACTACTAGTCTTCTAGTGTCGGTGGGGATTACATGTTTTACATGATACACACTTGCACTTGATTTTTCTTGTTTTTTTGTGCATAGGTTGAGGTTAGAGAATGCATTGGGAATTAGTGTAAGACACAAAGATCAAATATACAAGTGGCGATAGCATTGATGTTAGAGTTAAAGTGCACTATGCCTTCAGTTTGACACTTGTCAGTTTCATTGACAAGTGTCATGTTCATCATATAGGCCTTCTGCCTATATATGTAACACATTTTTATCAATAAAAAAATCTCATTAGTTTTCCCTCTTGACATTTGATATCAGAGCAGGCTTTCCTTGCCCTGTGAAACCCCTTGAGGGGGGATTTCCCTCATGGAAATCCTCCCTCCCCCCTCATATTATTCCCTTCTCCCATTTTTTTCTTATTTTTTTTAAATTTTTTACCGAGGGAGCATTCTCTCCATAATTTGATGGATCAGAAACCAGATGGTAAGGATTTTAAAATTTGTTAGAGTTAAAGTGCACTATGCCTTCAGTTTGACACTTGTCAGTTTCATTGACAAGTGTCATGTTCATCATATAGGCCTTCTGCCTATATATGTAACACATTTTTATCAATAAAATAATTCCCTTTAGTTTTCCCTCCTAACATTTGGTATCAGAGCAGGCTTTCCTTGCCCTATGAAACCCCTTGAGGGGGGATTTCCCTCATGGAAATCCTCCCTCCCCCCTGATTTTTTTTTATTTCCCTATTTTTTTAAATTTTTTACCGAGGGAGTATGCTCTCCATCATTTGATGGATCAGAAACCAGATGGTAAGATTTAAAAAAAAAATAAAAAAATAGTTTGGGAGGTTATTTATTTAAGTTTTTTTTAGTGTTTGGAGAATATGCCATCATCCAGCAATTGATTCCCTCCCTTGATCTCCTGCATTTTTTTGGCCTAGTGATTTGTGTTTTTTCACTATAGATCTTCTGGTAGAGTAAGATTTGTTTTTATCATTTGGCATTTTTGGATGCACTGGCCTCTCTCACCCCACCATTTCGGCCGCCGGTGTCCCAAACATTGTTGCCAGCTGCTGAATTTGCCGCGGCTGCATCACCTACCACTGAATTTGCTGATGTGCCGACTGCGACCACTGAATAGCCAGCGGCTGAGGCTAAGGCGCAGCCGCAGCCGGCTTAAACTGGAAATTCAACCAATTCTCCTATGGATTCGATGCCGCGGCGGCGTTATCCTGTCGCACGACCCCGGACTTGGACAAGAAGTCTTCCAGCATCATCTCCCCCGGGTTTGGTGGATTTTATGCATAATAGTTCGAAGGAAACCCTAGATGCGGCCGTGGATGCTGCCATTGAGCTCGGCAAGGTTGTGTTGGAGGCAAGCTGCAATGGAGTGATATTATTTTTACACATAAGATTCTGCTTTAATTTTCTGTCAGTGAACAGTGAGTTCATGGAAGAGATTGTGATGAAGAGATTGCCTAGAATGACATGCACAGATGCAGCGGTATGCATGAGGACGACTGTTTAACACAAGAGAATGAAAAACCAGTTCAAGGATGTGGTGGTGGTTAAAGGTAACTAAAGCAACTCTCAGTTTATGTGGAGAAGCGACAGAGAATTCAGGCGACCAGATGCAGCATCAGTGACCGTTTGAAGATTCGCATGATCGTGGCCGACTACAGCGTGCATAATTAATTAACATCATGACATGGTGGCTGGGGAGGCAGTGGCCGCTGTGAGGGTGCAGCGATCGATGACTAGGGCGTCAGGGCATCCAGGGCATCTACTATTTTTGGATCGAGATTGTCATTACTGTTATTTTTGGATCGAGATTGTCATTCCAATTCCGAAGGGGCCCATTTTCTATTTTTTTCCCGAGGCAGGACAGTGCTCATCACATATGTTTTTATGGTGTATTGTTGGCTTTGGCATCTACAGTTTTGGAGAAGTTGAGATTCCTGATGTCACATTGAGGAGGACCAGCTCACGTTGAAGGGCCAGATATCCCGGCAGCTCCCCTGTAGCAGTGATGTTGGTTGCGCAGAGCATCATTGGACATTTTTTTTAAATTGAATGTATGGAGTTGCGGGTTGCTGGCAGTTGGATTCCACCGTGATGCTTTGGTCAAGAGGACCCATTTTACGTGAACCAGATATGAGATTTGGCCCATGTTTGTAATTGTCCGCCACATTGGAGGGTTATTGTGTTTGCAGCCAGTGATGGTGACGATGTTCTGATTCTTTGACATTAGATTTTTTCCCGCTCTCAATGGTGGATTGATGTTGCTGCACTCTAATGCTGTCCTGCCTCAGTCGGTTCCGAGCTTCTTCACTTCTCTCTACAAGTTCCTTCGTCAGAGTTGATGCGGCTTTCAAGAATACAGTGGAGAGGGCAGAAGTTGTCGAGTTTAAAATTTTTTGATGCACTGAAGGGTGTAGATGTCCCCCCTATTCTGATGCACTGAAGGGTGTAGATGCCCCCCCTGTTTTTATCTATTTTTTTTTAGAATTGTTTGCTGTTACCAAAGTGGGGTCATAACATATTATTGTATATTTTTTAATCTGTGATGGAATCCGTAAATCAAATCTGACTCAGCGCAGCAGTGCCAAATGGACATCACAGGTTTTGTCAAGGGACTTTGTGTGCTGCATGGACCAAACTTTACTGCGTTCAGAACACACAGTGCCATGACAGACTTCCGACTATCTTTATGTTGCGATGTTGTCTGGGTCAAAAATCTGGTGGCACATGGTTGGATAGATACATTGGAGCGGCTATTTTTTTTTGTTTCTGCTGGCCTGAGAAACCTTTCATGGCCAATGTTGTAGTTGCACAGTGTTACCAAATATGGAGAAAGAAACATGTTCAAGGAAGTCAGCGCAGCATGTTTATAATGCTTTATTCTTTTAAAAGATGACTACATGGGGGGTACTTTATAAAAATGAGAAACTTTTATTTTTTATGGCCATGGAGGATGACCTTTTTTTTTTTAAAGGGGCCACTAAAAAATTTTACAAAGTTTTCTCCACATTGTTTGTGGGCCCATATGGGCTGTGGGTGGGTATTTCTGAGAAGGTGGATCACTGCAAAGATCAAGTGCAAGGCCTGGTTTGATTTCAGATTACAGCGGACATGTGTAAGAAGTAGAGGATGTCTATATTTTAATGTCTAAGTATATCCGCGATGTGGGGGTATTTCTTTTAAAAGTGGGGGGTATTTTTATTAACATGTATGGTTGCATGATATAATGGGGAACATTTTTATGTATGGCTGCATGATATTTTCATGTTGGCCATTTTTTAATCCTTTTCCACATAGAGAGTGGAAGTGGGAGCTGAAGGCCTTATGTGGATGGCCTAGATGGCCCATGTAATTCCCTTGCGAGGGAAATTTTAAGACTATTTTTTTTTCGCCTGAGAGCGATGCCGCCATTGAGCGATGCTGTTTATTTGCTGCCTAGATAGGCATGATGTTTTCTCCACATGATGAAGGCCCCTTTGATGGTGGAATATAGGGGTATTTATAGTCGTTGGAAACGTTTTTCCGCGATGGACACAATGGTGGTGTCAAATTGTAATTTTGAGGCTGTTTCAGTTCAGTTTTTTTAGCCTCAAAATTTTTCTACCTTGGAGTGCACTTTCGGTTGTACCCGACACTCCCAAGGTAATTTCATATGTGATCCTTGTACCTAGTGATCTTTTCTATACACTTGGCGAATGCAGCGGCTGGTTACCCATGCATTTCGGTGGGATGACTTGGTCACCATAAGGACACTTATACTAGGGACTACAGACAAAGACACCCTAGATTCTATCCGAGGTTTTTTTTTTTTTTTTTTTTTCCGGATCTACTTTTGAAGACTACAGACGAAGACACTTCAGAAGATTCTCTTCTTTTCTTCTTCTCTCCTCCTATTTTGATCTATGGCTTATTTTATTGTATTGAGTGCATTTTCGGCAGAGACCGACACTCTTAAATGGCTTGTTTTTCCTTTCATTAGGTGCATTTTCGGCAGAGACCGACACCTTCTAGATTGAGTTCACCATGAGGAGGGATTTCATACTCATGGTGAATCTAGTTAGTGACCTACGAGTGGCAACATCCTCTGAGGATGACCTGCGGAGGCAACAGACCCAGATGTGGCTGACCCCTGAGGCACCCATGATGACCTTGAGGCACTTAGACGGCTGACCCAGTGGCAACAGACCCGTTGAAGTGGCTGACCCTGAGGCAACAGACCGAGATGTATACACAGTGGATCTAGCATTATTCATAGTTGGAGAGCCAAGCGCAAAGAGCACGAGCCTAGACCAAAAAAAGAGGATGATAGGTTATTTTTTAGAGAAGTCAACATTAAGGGGGAATGTTACCTAATGTTGACTTGCTTTGTTTTTTCTTTAGTTAGGATAGTGCACTTTAAGGGGGAATGTTAGAGTTAAAGTGCACTATGCCTTCAGTTTGACACTTGTCTGTTTCATTGACAAGTGTCATGTTCATCATATAGGCCTTCTGCCTATATATGTAACATATTTTTATCAATAAAATAATTCCCTTTAGTTTTCCCTCCTAACAGTTGGTCCACCCACTTTGATTATGGGTACGAGGAAAGACACTAGATGTGCACCTGAGTTGAAGTATTTTGATCCTTGGGCACTCGATTTGTAAATAGTTGTATCGATCATTTGATCCATCAAGGGGAAATTTTATAACCTTTATTTGATCAGCCTAATTAATAATAAGTCAATTTCCTTTGTTGCATTTCTTGTTATTTGCTATCTTTTCCATCTTACTTGCATGCTTCTGTTTAATGCTCATACACAATAGGACATAGATACATATATTTTTTATCATCATTTGGTGCACCATTTTTCTCTACTTAAAATGGTATGACATTGAGGAACTCCCTTGATCATCTAACCATTATATGGATACAATGATCTCATTGTCTTTAATCCCACAAAACCCTAATTATGATATAAACACCATTCAAGTCAAAATGCTATCGCAATCTATGATTGAGCGTGAGAACATCCACTCCATGCTAGAAGTCCACATGATGTAAATTGAACCTTCTCATGAATGGTTCTCACAAATTCACAATCACCTGAATAATACCACTTGGGGGACTTTATTCCCTTAAAATCCTTTTGATAGTAGAAAAACACTATATTTACAAGTTCTCTCCTAATCCGTATTTGCTAGGGATGAACTTCAAAAGGATCAAGTAATTCATGCAATTGAGGCTTCTTCAAATCAATATTGGTCCATTGAGATAAAATATTACCTAAAGGTTGGTAATATCTCTTCTAGACTATCACATGCCACGAAATAGGCTTTCAAGAAAAAAGTGGTAAAACATGTCTTACTTGGAGATATTTTGTATCATCGAGGATACAAGGGTATCCTCCTTCACTACTTAAAACCTTAGGAGTCAGTTTGGATGATCACCCAAGTACACGATGGTACATATGGTAGCCATGTTAGCGACATGGCCATCATAAAGTGCATTATCCGCATGGGCTATTATTGGTAAACTTTAGAGCGGGATTATTGTGCTTATGTTAAGAAGTATGCAAAGTGTGAACACCATGCTAATTTAACACATGTACCTTCTTAGGCCTTACAATTGATTCAATCAATTTGGAATTTTTCACAATGGGGTTTGACCTATTTGGGAAGATCTCACCCCCTTTCTTAGGATATCACATGTTCATCATTACGACCATAGAGTATTTCACAAAATGGGTGGAAGCAATTCCCCTTACCACTATGATTGGACCTCGCATTGTGGAGTTCATGTTACATAATATCATCTATCATTTTGGTATTCCATCCAAAATTATTTCAGATAATGGGCCACCTTTCAAGAATAAATATGTGTGAGATTTAACAGCCAAATATAACATCCAACACAACTTTTCTATGCCCTATTATCCACAATCCAATGGGAAAGATGAGGCATTAAACAAAGTAGTGATTGCCATTTTAAATAAAACCATTAAGGATAATCATAAATATTGATATACTCAATTACCTCTTGCTCCTTGTGCCTACCACACTAGTATTCGAACACCCACTAGGGCAAATCTATTTTCACTAGTGTATGGTGTTGAGGTAGTCATGACCTTAGAGCTAGAGATCTCATCGCTATGCATATCCATGCAAGAATTCATCTATGATGACACCGTATGGTAGGCTCACCTAGATCAACTAACGCTATTTGATGAACAATGTTTTAATGCTCTAGAGCACATGCGCGTTTATCAAGAGTGGCTTAAGAGAGCCTTTAACATGAAAGTCCATCCTAGAGACTTTTAGGTTGGTGAAATTGTCGTAAAAGAGAACCAACAAAATTCTAAATTTTTGCTCCATATGTGGTATAAGTTTATGGTAAACTAGTTAGGTCCATTCATTATCACTAGTTAGATTGGATCTGGAAGTTATCGCCTATCTTCCATTGAAGGAATTGAAGAACATGAACCCTTGAATATCCTTCATCAGTGACGCACCCTAAAAAAATCCCCAAAGGTATCCATAAACCCTTTGGTCATCCAAAAATCCCCAAAGGTACCCATAAAACCCTTTGGTCACCCAAAAATATCCAAAGGTATCTATAAATCCTTTGGTCACCCAAAAATCCTCAAAGGCATCTATAAACCTTTGGTCACCCAAAAGGCTCCAAAGGTATCTATAAACCCTTTGGTCACCCAAAAAGCCCCAAAGGTATCTATAAACTCTTTGGTCACCCAAAAATGCTCCAAAGGTACCTATAAACCCTTTGGCCACCCAAAAAAGTCCCAAAGGTATCCATAAACCCTTTTTTCACCCAAAAAGCCCCAAAGGTATCCATAAAATTTTTGGTCACCCAAAAATCCCTAAAGGTATCCATAAACTCTTTTATCACCCAAAATGCCCCAATGACATCAAATAAGCCCATTAGTCAAATCTATATACATATTGTAGACAACTAAAACACGTCATGTTTAGGATACTACTCATATGGGCATCTTTGCAGACCATATGAATGACCTTGGACCCTCCCAAGGCTAAGCAGTGCATTTTAGGCATCCTAGACCTATTCAACCTTAGTCATGGGTGACATCCAAAACTAAGATCTCAACCTTGATTTACAACTACGGCTAGGGTCCTAGCTATGTTGATCAGCCAAAGCTAGCCCTATAACTATCTCGGCCTCCCGAGCCAAGCCAAATTGGTTGTTACAACTGCATTTACAACTCATTCAAGAAGTTTTGAGCGAGGAAGCTTCTGGATGTTTTCTCCCAACTGCCCTAGCCTAGAAATTCTTGATATTGTCTTCCTTTGGAAGCCAAGATTAGAATTTGGGGAGTCTATTTATATACCCCTCAAAGAGGCTAAAATGATCCTGATTTTATTGTAGCGAAGCCCTACCGAACTAAAGAGCCAATTGCATCTTGTGAAGAGTAAGGAGATGCTACCTAATTCCAGTTTGACATCTAGCTTTGCAACAATGGAGATCCCAAAGGTCTGAGAAGCAAAACTCGTTATCCCACACCAATCCAACATGAATTCAAGCAATTTAAACCACCAATATATGTCTATATCTGAAGGTGACCCTTGATCATCAATTCCTTGGAGGATTCAAGTGTTTCCAACCCTAGTTTTAAGAGAAATAAAGATTAGCTCATGGCCACTATTGTCAGCAGTGGCGCACAGGCTTAGTTGTGGCTATCAACCATGGTTGACAGAGCTGGCTACTTTGAGCACCCACAGATAGGGTTTGATTCCTTTTTTCCTCCATTTTAGCCATAGATTTACTTTTCTAATTATACAGTTAGTTTAATCTAGCATAGATTAGTCTGATTGTGGTCATTTCTATGGTTAATCAACAACATATTAGGTAGATTTACCTTAATTTGTGTCACATTTGCTTTCTTTCATAATTTTCCATATATTAAATTCTATCCATGCTTAATCCTTCAAAGTTCATGCAATATTAGCTAGGTTCACATGTTTTGAGGTATGCTTTACACTAATTTAACAATTTCATAAGCATATTTATACATCTTTGCACATTTGATGTTTCTTTCAAGTATTTACTTCATTCTTTACATTTCTTGGATAATAGCCTCATCATGAGAGGCTTCATATGCATTTGATGTGTTTTTGTTGTTTCTTGTACGCAGGTGACAAATCCATTCAAGCTTTAAAGCACTCTCAAAGATCAAATTCCTCTTGAAAATGGATAAGGAGACATCTTAGTAAGCCCTCACTCAAAGTTGGTGGAGATCTAAGGAGCCCTTAGAATATATCACCCCTATTTAGGGGCTTTAATACCATTGTAAACACATATCAATTGGTATCCCTATGAGGGACGTATATGTAACTGAGTTTCACCATAATTAATGCAAAGGAAGCTCATTTTATTTTTAATTTGGTTATACATGCGTTTCTTTGCTTTCAATTTTCTTATCATGTTGCAATAGTGTAGGATATAATTTTATTGCATTAGGTATTTTCATCCATTGCATTTGCATTAGGATAGGTCATGTTTACCATATTAAAAATGACACCATGTTTGTATCTTAATCATGCATCTATTGATCATCATCATCCACCACCCCTCTGAGTAATTATGTTTTTCAACACAACCTTTTCCTGTTGCTATAAGGAATATAATAGGGTTTTCTGGTAATTCAATGATACCTAGTGATCTTCTCAAATTTTGTAGAAAGCTATCTTTGCTTTTGAAGATGAGGTCTAGTTTTGACAGGACCTAGCATATGTCAAAATCCCATCACTAATTAACACATTAAAAATCCTAGTTTGAACAAGGAAAGATGAACACTACAAAAGTGGTCCTAGTTACCTTAAGCGAAAGGTTTTTACTTGCTCATATTGTGATACACATGGTCTACAGTGGTGATCATTGAAAAAAGGACAAGATCTCCCCTACCCAAATAAATCCCTTGCTTTTGTAAAAAATAAGCAAAGTCCCAAAATAAAAGCAAATCCCTTGCTCGAAAAAAATAAAATAAAAAATAAACGGTGATTTTCATCACTAATCATGAGCAAGTATCCCAATAAATATGAATAAAATAAGGGGGTGAAGGGTTTGAATCCCTGGAATGGTAAATACTAGAAACCATTGAGTTATCCCTAATACAACAATGGGTTGAATGAATCTCACCTAGGGTAATTCTAAGCAAATCACAAATGAGCTAGCTCTAGGTGGCCTGTATTACCTAGTAGTCTAGTCCAACTACATCCAAACTTAGGATCATGATGAAAATTTGGTGATCCTCATTATAGCAATGGACTAAATGAATTTTGTATGGTAATGAGGTAGTCTTATGTCTCATCTAATCTATTCGTTTACACATACAAGGATAATGAATATCTTGGTGCATAACAATTTTTTTTATCTTTTAGGAGTCCTGTATAGTCATTATATGACTTTTGATTAATCAAATAGGGTGTTTGAGTCTCATGAAAAAATTCAAAAATATTTTATAGCAAAAAACCATCTCATCAATCAATCACAATGTTTCCTTAGAAGGTTTTGTTTATTAAGGTATGTTCATACAATAGGATATATACGGGATAAATATCAGCAATGATATTTAGATAGCCACTGACTATTTTGTGTATATATTTTAATTTACAAAAGCTCATAAAGAAAATACATGCATCTCACATCATCTCATATCACATATGGGTGCTTAAATGATTATTTCTTATGATAAGATTTAACATTTTCATTCATGATTTTTATACATTTTGTGGTGTCTCCCATTAGTTTGTAAACACATATTACATTCATTCCTTATGTTTTGAGTGATTAAAACATACAAGTTCATTTGCATTAGTTCATCATCATGTAATTAATGCATTACATTACACAACATACATCGTATTATATCACATAAATTAAATGCATAAACAATGTAAACAAATCAAACATGCATTTAATAATAAGCAGTGCATCCCTATATGTACACATCATCATAATGCATCCATACATGTAGATCATAGCATTTAAGCATACATCTATCATCTAGCTAGTGCATGTCATCAGTACATTGCATCCATATAGCATAAATCAATACATCACATAAGCATTGCATCCATGTGCATCTCATAAACATAAAACAATAAATTAACACATATAATGAGCCATAATCAATTGGAATATCATATATATATGTGTCAAATGTATACAAGAGGTACAAAATACCCACATGCTACAACAGTGTAGGTCCTCAAACCTTACACTAAAAAATGATAAAATATCAACAAGATATAATCATGCATAGTATGCACCCCTAAGTCACCTCCATCGTCTTTGTCCTCTCTATGTGGCTACCTAGAGCTAGTGCCTACTAATCTATCTAATCTAGCCCCTGATTTGTGACTCGACCACACCGAGGACTGCCCAAAATCACTCCACCTGCTCCGTTGTAAGCCCCTATTGTAGACTTAGCTGGTAGTGTTCCCTCGTATAGTCTAACCTAAGGCTCTAAAGTGATGATATATGCAAAATCGGCTATGCACCAAGTTGTATCATATTTTATGATACCTCATAGATGCATGATCTATGTATCTACATATAATCCTATCGATATTGGAGAAGTTGGGGTAGATGGGGTATCTTGTGAAGTAGAGGGGACCCCTCTCGTAACCCTGAGTGCATCTTGCTTTGTATTTTGGAGATCCATGTGTACCTGTACAAGATCCCATTTTGTGGTGATCTTCTCTATATCCATAGTGGTTGTGTCAACCTACACCTAGAGGGAATCCCTATCCTACTGTAGCCCTACCACTGAGTCTACCCTACTATAAGTTATGCACATAATGCACTCATATGAACCTTCAAGGTAGCAAGAGAGGTATCCCTCTCCAAAATTTACCTTTGAGTCATATGCAGTTAGGCTTGCGGGCCATGTATCTAGGCCCATAGCTAAGATGCCTCATCATCAAGCTCCTCCTCACCCTCTACCTCATCTTGTGCCTCCTCCTCTAGAATGGTTGCTTGTCCTCACTCACCCTCAGTCCTATGGAAAAATTATTATCCATGTGGGTCATCAAACACTGCCTTTGTAGCCTCACCATCCTTTGATCTATCGAGGATACTGCTACCCTACCATAGCCTAGTGGTCCACCAGGTGTCATAATCTGGAGTAGTCCTAGCATATACAACCCTTGTATCCTTAATGGCATCATCCTCATAAATCAATGTTGCAACCTGAGGCCATTCTAGCTGTGTCTCTACCTTAATGTGGCAGTAGAGGACTGGCTCCTTTAGGATATCCTGGTGTATCCTGAACTATCTGGTGACCTGAGAGAAATGGAATAAATCTCATACATAGGGCTTACACCCAATGACCCAGTGATCACACTTGGATCATCTCAAGTAGCACTCAGCCTCCTCCCATGCTAGGTAGTCTATGTAGGGACATCATATGATTTGGAAAACCTACAACCATGTCAATATGTCCATGTAGTACTGAAGATCTCCCCTATGAGATCTATTGTGGTAAGTCTTTGACTCCTATAGCCACCAAGCCCCATAAAACTAAGTAATGGGCACCACTATATAAATCTCTAAGGGCAGCCCTCCAGGATGATCTATCCTAATATGCTCCCATGCCCATATCTGTAGCAGGAGACTGCATCCTACTCCCACTCACCCCCGATAAGTAATGTTGTAGAGCTCATCATAGAGTTATGCAAGGAGGGCACTCTTCCATGATAGGATGAGCGACTGAGTCATCGTACTCCTGAGAAGATCCTGTACTGTGACTAAGATGTTCTAGGGGAACCTCTCTCCTAATGTATATGGTAGGACAACATTGTAGATGATGTACATGAGCATGACTTGGCACCATGAAAATACATATGATCTGTACCAGTGCTCTACTAGTACCCCACCATACTCAATGTCTTCTAGTGCCTCGTCATGCTTATCACTGAATACCCTCTGGAAAATAGTTGTATTCATTATGGTAGGTAAAGAAGTGATGGCCTATCCATCTATGGGGATCCTAAAAATCTGGTACACATCCTCCAGTGTAACCATTATATCCCCAACTGAAATATGAAAGGTGTTATTCTGTGTCTCCCAACGATGGGTTAATACAGTCATATACACGTGGTCTACCCTGATGGTGGGCAATATTAGGATGTAGCTGAGGCCTATGACACCAAAGCAATCTAGGTCTACTTTCCCCATCTAGGGTAGTAGCATGCGCAACAAATCAGGCTCTCGCACCTGCACAATCAAGCTCTGAAGGAGAGATAGCACAATGTATAATAAATTAAAAAGAACTTCAAAATTTTAAAAAAATCAACAAATCAATTCAAAACTTCAAAAATAAAATTAAAAAGCACTTCAAAAGTTCAAAAAGAAAATTAAAAAGCACTTCAAAAGTTCAAAAAAATAAAAATAATCAGGCAAAATTTCAAAAAAAAAATAATAATAAAATTTTCCTAAATTTTCTTGTATCGACCCAAATTTCTCGCGCCCTTACCTTCAGGCTAAAAGGACCCATGCCCGGAAGGGGGATGCTAGAAGGATGAGGCGATACCTCAGACTGAGAGGCCCTTTGAAGGTGGCACCTGTTGGGGGAGGGGTATCAGGGTGAATTTTCAACGGATGGTGGGGTTCACCAGGAAACTTTGAGTGGCAGTTTCCATGCCTGGGTTGAGAATGGGTTTGATGTGTTCATTTTTATGCTTAATCATTCGAATTCCTAGGTTTGGCCAAAATGAATCTAAGCCATTCTATATGCAAATGTTGATTTATATAAATACAGAAAGCATGAACATGTGTAAAATACAAAAAATGTGCTAAATAATACAAAATATACCTGATTTCGGATGTATGATGAATATTTTGATGCTTGTAGAAGTCCAAATCATCCTGGATCTGACAAGATCATTTGTAATTGTATAGAATCATCCCAGATCACAGTAGATCATCTGAGATTAGACAGGATCGTTGTCAACCTGACAAATTTGTCAAAAACCTGCAATCACAAAAACAGACACCAAAAACCAAAAATACAATTGCAAAAGAAAGAGGAAACGATAGAAATGATAGTAAATTTGCCTAAAATGATAAATCCAGATGACAACTAAAGAAAATGCATTATTTTAATTATTTATTTTAACTTTATCATGTATTTGAGCTAAATGAGGTGAACTCAAAGATGCATAATAGGGATAAACCAAAAAAATGCAGAACAAAATAAGAAATAAAGGCTATAAAAATGCAAACTCAGGGAACTAATTACCCCCAATCTTGATTGCAGATGAAATCGCCTGCGATCATATGAAATCATTGCGGATGTCGACAGGATCATCCAAAATCGTACAAAATCATCTGCGACGATCCGAGCTTGCTGCAGCTGAAAAATAGTAAAGTTCCTGCAAGAAAACTTGAAAGTATGCAATGCAAACAATGATGCGAAGGTGTCCTAATGCACGAAAAACTAAAGTTGCAGGAAAAATCAGCCAAGGGGAAAGTCAAGGAAAATCCCAAGTTTAAATAGGATTTAGGGAGATGGTAGGAGGTTGGGGATCATCCCAATCTGGGAGATCTCCAACGAAAGAATGTCTATTTGCACGGACACACTTCTGCCCAAGTTAGAGAGGCTGTTGAAACAAAAGCTAATTATGAAAATTCAGTTTTGGGACGAAATTGTCTGGATGTTCTATTCCAAACGAATTCCTCTGATCTGAGATGATTTTGTCTGATCGACGACGATATCGTCCAATGGTAAAAAAACTCTAAAAATGGCATAAAAAATGAGGTAGGTGGTTTAACGGGCGATTTCGAGGTTAAAATTCAAATTTTAATCTTTTACTAAGGTTTAACTGTGCCAATTTTAGGGTGCTACATTTTGCCCCCTCTTTAGCGAATTTTTTGAAGAAAATACATTAAAGACGAGTTCTTCTCGCTTTATGAGAAAGCAAAAATTTATTACATTTTTTAGATGACGATTCTAGGTCGAATTGTACGACTTCTTACTATGGTGCCCCCTCCGTGTTTTTACCCAAATCAAACGTTTGAGGTAAAAGCGCGAAAAAGCAAAAAATTAAAAAAAATGTTGTTTATTGTTTTTGAATAAAATTAAGAAAAATAGGGTAAAACCCTAATTCATTTTTACTGTTCATTTTCTCTAGTTTTAAAGCTCTACAGACGAAAATGGTAGAGACGATGCACAGATCGATGGAGGTCTAGCGTGGGCTACGGGTAAGGATCTAAACTTAGTGTAGCATGTTTTTAATTGAATTTATTTGATTTTTTAGCTAAATTTTAACTGCTTTTGGGGCATCGTGGCTATTTTTGGGCTGTCGATGATGTCAAGACAAAATCATCCCGATTTCAGCAAAATCGTCCCTAGATCATCGATTTCGTCTAAGGGTGAAATTGACGAAGTAGGGGCGATCACGTCCAATAAGGGACGATTCCCAAATTGCGAAATCAGAGACGATTTCATCCTACTAAGGATGAAATGACTGAATTTAGGATGATATCATCCAATATTGGACAATATCATCATTTTTGTGAAATTAAACTTGTTTTAATTGCTTTTAATTGATTTTAATAACTATTTATTAATGAATTTTATTGTTTTGTTGTTTATTTTGTAGAGGGGTTTGCTAAAGAGTCAAGAATGGAAGTACGAGGGTCTGAGGGATGATGTGGCTGCGCTCAATCAGGCAGAGTGAGACCAGCTGTCACAGGTTGGGTTACAGCATGTGGCAGAGATGCCACAAATTCCTACAGATATGGGGCTATTGATAGCCCTAGCAGAGAGATGGTATCTGGGGTCGTCTTGATTTCGATTACCGACAGGGGAGATAGCTCCCACTTTGGAGGATGTACGGAGGATCTTGAGGATCCCAATACAAGGACAGTTGATGACTCCTATGACTAATCAAGGCCAGTCTATGATGCGATTGTGCGAAGACCCGAGCTTTGCCCTGGAGAAGAGCGGAGTAAACATCGAGTCATTGAGGCAGATGCCTGGGGCATCTAGGTTGACTCAGGTTTTGGTAGGGGTGGTAGGTGGTCTTCTGCTGTGCCACCAGAGTGGGTGCAGACTACCATGGCCCCTTTCAGATGTGGTTTGTGACATGAGAGACCACAGGTATATATTTGCATGGGGTAGCTTTGTACTATGCTAGTTTTATAGGATCCTTCATGGGGTCATATACAAGGGTGGTCGATGTCTAGTTTTGACATCACTGCTGCAGATTTGGTGCTAAGAGCACATCATAGTGCAGAGGCCGATAGGGCTTCCATTGGCAGGGGTTGACTGGGAGAGGCCCTGGGTTTCCTATTGGTGGCTCTAGAGAGGGTCACAGTGGCAGATAGATCTGTCGATGTCATGGAGGTTTCTATATGACCTCATCCCAGACTAGATCACCTGGAGGCAATGGAGAGAGCATCTAGGGTGGGGAGAGGACAGACAGGAGCTGGCTCACATTAGGCGAGTCTACTGGCTGAGGATGGAGTGAGGAGAGGTAGACCTCCATCGTTATGACTGAGTTTTGTGGTATTTTGGTCTACAACAGGGGATCCCTTCTCTCAGGGATTACGAGTACTCTTGGACTATCCGAGATAATACCACACTAAGTGGGGCTCCAAACATGTAGCGATTTTGGAGTCAAGACATGGATGATGCCCCCATTCAGCTAGTGGATGGGGACAATGTTGGGGTGGCTAACGGATATGATGCCTGGTACGTAGGCATCCGCCCTCCTTGAATGACGAGGGCACAGGGTCTGATGCATGCTATTGTGCATTGGATGGGGAGGTGACGCCAGGCAGCCATTGAGGCAGCGAAGGGTCACAAAGGAAGAGAGTAGTGACAGGCTCAACAAGAGAGATGACAGAGGATGCCACAGGCTCAGCAGAGACCGTAGTAATAGGAGAGGAGGGAGGAGGGGTTCCCTTATAAGCAAAGGGAGAGGCCACCATCGCCCGATAAGGGCAAGGGTGTTGAGGTAGGGGAGAACAGTGATATGGCAATTCTTTGGGTGAAGAATATCTGCCTTTGGGCTGAGGTGTAGACACCATGAGATGAGGCTACACGGCTCAGGACACGAAGCGAAGGGGTGAGCATTCTGGAGCTAGCGTGATCGGTTTCTCAGACCGTGTTCTATAAGGGAGTATACTTCTAGTTGGTTCCAGAGGGCCAGAGGATACAACTGCCAGCTGGCATTGAGAAGCCAATCAAGATGGGGTCGTCGAGATCATCATCATGATCAACATCAAGGACCTACGATACGACACAGACTTCGATGGGGCCACCTCCTACACCTCAAGGCGAGGGAGGAGATGAGGCTGAGAGCTCGAGGGCTTCTCGAGGCTAGCTACTGACTGACTACAAACTGTATATATATTGTTGAGAGGATTGAGTATGTCAAGATGTAGATTGTGGCATACCAATCCAATTTTGATAAGATGTACATAATTTTAATATATATATGATCTATATGTGATCCTTTTGTGATATGACTTGTGCATATGTTTTATGATGCTTTAATGTTTGAATTTGTTGATTGATGATTCATGTAATTATGTCGTTGGAAATATTATAATTTATGTCATGTTGTAAAATTTAAATGAAATAATCTGATGTAAACAAATTGGTTGTTTGTGGTATGATTTGATAAAAAGTAAAAGGGACTTTTAACAATAATTTCAAAGGACATTATCATCGTTATATGACCATTTCATGGAGTCGCCACTCGCTAGGTCGTCAAGCTAATCCCAGTATAGAAATATTGCTAAAAGTAAAAGAGTGCTTAAGAGACTGTCTTAAGGCTTTGTGTTGTGATGATGAAAAATGATGATGGTGATGATTTTTTTTCAGACCTTCATGAAAATATTATGCATGAAATATATTTAAAAAATAATTTTTGCTAGGCATAAATTCTTTGTGTGATAAATTTTTTGAATAATTCCCTAGGAATTATAACATCATTGTAAAATTGAATGTTGACATAATGAAATGAAATAGAAACAGTGTTCGTTCTTTTTAAAGCATAATGATTTAAGCCATATGTTTTTATGATTTGAATGAATGGAAAATAAAATTAGAACAATGGTTTGCGCTAGGCATAGAATTTTAGGTATAGACTTATACCATCATCACGAAATCCAAAAAAGAAATTGATGTAATAGTTTTATTGCATGGTTGATTTTTGATTTTGAAATAAACAAGAAATATAAGATGAGGACTTGCGCTAGGCATAAAATTCCCGTTTAGGTTTGGGAATTATACCATCATTGCGGAAGTCAAAAAATATAAATGTGGTTTTATTGCATGTTTTGAAAGAAGTTTTGAATTTTTGAAAAGAAATGTATGGAATTTTTGTAACATAAAACAGATGAAATCATTCCAGAAGATTTGCATAAATATTTTAAATTATCTCAAAGACAAAATGTAGATTTATAAGGAACCCCATGTGCATATGTGAGTTCGTTGCCAATCTTGATCTATCATAATGATACAAAATCTCTCAAATACAAATGTGTGTGTAATTGTATTGTTCATTTACCAATTTTGAGCAAGATAATTTGATACAAGTAATTTGAATTAACCAAATAAGTGTTCGTTGACCATGATTTATATGCATATAACCGTACCAGACTACTATGTAAGTCGGGTCCTCAAGAGCTAGCTAATCCATAAGTAGACATAGGTCTATACAAAATAATGTCGCTAATGTAACAGACATATTGTTGTAATCACAGTGACACTGAGAGGGGGGGTGAATCAGTGTGATCTTTAAATTTCTAATATATAGTTTAAAAACCAACAGTAGTTTAAAACTTATAAAAGATATATCAAATGCAGCAAGAAAGCATTACACACAACACAGCATTTTAACGAGGTTCACCAATGTGGCTACTCCTCAAAAATGACTGCTTGGACTACCATCCAAATCCAGCCTATGCAAAGCTACAACTTTACAATATCTTTTACTAGCACCAACTGGAAGGAGCACCAACCCCTTAGATTTTTTTTGTACCAAACAGGAAGGAGCACCAACTCCTAATTTACCAGCACCTACTGGAAAGAAGCACCAACCCCTTATGCCAAGCTGCAACTTGGACTTCAATAGAAATAATGAAAATTATAGAATAATACTTTCACCTTATTTCTCACTATCTGTAGTTCCTACGCACTCTGCTGCTTCTGCACAAATGCTTTGCACTATCCGACTGCTTCTGTGAATTTCTTTGCACTCTCTGCTGCAACCAGATGATCGATCACTTCTGCTATCTACGCGCTATCACTTCGCACTTAGAACTCAACCTCTGCACCCCGTGCTCTTAATTCATGCAATTACGATACGCACACTTCGCTTCGACTCAAACGAACTATGACTTCGCACTCAGCTCGAATCGATACGACTCGCTCTCTGCTCGATGCGGACTTCACTTGCGCAAATACAACACTCGCATGACCTATTTCAAACTCGAAACAGCCCTCCTTTTATAGATGAAATTTCAAGATCAAATCTTAAACAACAGTCGGCTATAACCCTAAGAACGTCGGCTACAAAACCCTAGAAATTGTCGACTGCAAAACCCTAAATTTCATCGACCCAAATTCAACTTTGTCGGCCTCAACCGCCTCTGCCACCTCTGTCACCTTCCTGTAGCTATTGCCGCGAAATAATAACATGTCGCGATATCGCTACACCTTTTGCAGCCGTACGCTTTCTTTACCCTGCTATCGCGAAAATGCGACACTTTTGGCCTTTGTCTGCTTTGCCACCTTTCTTGTCACGAAATCGTGACACTTCGAACTTTTGCTGATGTCATCCTCATTCTTGTCATGAAATCGTGACCCTTTTTGCTTCTAGGCCTTCTTCTCCGCTTTTGTCATGAAATCGCGACATCTCTGGCGCCATACAGTCTCTCTCCTCCTTGAGTCATGAAACCGTGACATGCTACGAAATCGTGACACTTCTCACTTCCGTACATTCTTCATCGCAACCCTCAGTGAAATCGGAACATGTCATGAAATCGTGACACTTCTCACTATCGTACATTCTTCATCGCAATCCTCAGCGAAATTGGAACATGTCACAAAATCACGACACTTCTTACTGTCGTACATTCTTCATCGCAATCCTCAGCGAAATCCCAACATGTAGCGAAATCGCTACAATTTTTCAACTTGGCACTTTCTCTTTGCTTCGACCGGCAAAAATCCAACATGTAGCGAAATCGCTACAACTTTTCTACTTGGCACTTTCTCTTTGCTTCGGCCAGCGAAAGTCCAACATGTAGCGAAATCGCTACAACTTTTCAACTTGGTACTTTCTCTTTGCTTCGGCAAGCAAAACTTCAACATGTAGCGAAATCGCTACAACTTTCCAACTTGGTTCTTTCTCTTTGCTTTGGCCAGTAAACTACAGCATGTAGCGAAATCGCTACACTTTTCCTTGCACTTTCAAACTTACTTGCCTCCGAAATGAAACATGTTGCGAAATCATGACAATTTCTCGACTTAGCTTCTATGCCTCCAACATGTCATGAAATCACGATAATTTTCTTTGCGCCTTCTCTCCTCGGCCATGTCGCGAAATCGTGACAAAAAACATGTCGCGATATCGCGACAGTTTTCTAACTTGTCTTTTTCTTTGAATTTTTGAAACTGGGCCACTTCTTTCTTCCTGGAAACTTGCTGTACATGATCTGACTAACCTTTGAACTTCTGTCCTCTGCATCTGAATGACTTCTGAGCTACCTGTCCACTGCATCATTAGATCTAACTGCCTGTGTTGACAACAATGACAAACCTCTTGCAACACCTTGCTCAACAATCTCCCCCTTTGGAATTGTTGGCAACACCTATGTAAAACCCTGTAACTCTTCTCCCCCTTTGTCAATAATACCAAAGGGCTGCTGTAGACTCCCCCTGAGTCCATACACACAATTCTCAGGCACAATTTGTTGCACTTAGCACAAATTATGATTATGAGCAAAAGAATAGTCAAATATTCAAATGCTCCCCCCGAGAAAGTGATCCTCGTAGCTAGTCACTTCTTGGGAAGTGTGACTACTCCCAATTTGTTTTGAAGGTACTCAAACACTTCCTTGGGCAATGGTTTTGTAAAAATATCCGCTACTTGTTCTGTGGTTGGGACAAAATCCAATTTAACTTCTCCTTCTGCAACTTTCTCCTTCAATAAATGATACCTGATGGCAATGTGTTTTGTCCGTGAGTGCATTACTGGATTCTTGGAGATGTTAATTGCACTGGTGTTATCACACTTAACTGATATTGGTTCACTGAAATTAATACCAAGATCTTTCAAAGTTTGTTTCATCCACAAAACTTGTGTACAACAAGTTGTTGTTGCAATATATTCTGCCTCAGTTGTTGATAAAGACACTGACTCTTGTTTCTTGTTGTGCCAAGCAACCAACCTCGTCACCGAGATAAAATGCACCTCCACTTGTACTCTTCCTATCATCAACACACCCAGCCCAATCTGCATCTGAATATGATATAAGAGTGAAGTCTTTGCCTTTTGGATACCACAACCCATACTCAATGGTGCCCTTGAGATACCGAAGAATCCTTTTAACTGTTGTCACATGAGTCTCTTTGGGACTGGCCTGAAATCTTGCTACCATGCAAACTGCCTGCAGAATATCAGGTCTGGTAGTTGTTAAATATAGTAAACTTCCAATCATAGATCTATACATGGTTTGGTCTACAGGTGGAGATTTGTCTTCTTTACTCAACTTGCAGCTCGTTGTCATGGGAGTGCTAACTGGCTTACAGTCCTCCATTGTGAACCTCTTTAGCATTTCTTTCACATATTTGATTTGAGAAATGAATATGCCTTTCTCATTTTGATTAACTTGTAGCCCAAGAAAGTAAGACGGTTCACCAATCATAGACATTTCAAATTCATTCTGCATCTTATTTGCTAAGTCTTTACAAGATTCATCTTTGTCGCTACCAAATATGATATCATCTACATAGACAACAAGAACAATGAGATGCCCACCTTCTGTTTTCACATACAGATTATTGTCCACTAACACCTTTCTTGAATCCCCGTTGAGAGAGATAGTTGTCTAGCCTTGCATACCATGCCCGTGGTGCTTGTTTTAATCCATATAAATGCTTTCTTTAATTTGGCAGACAAGGTTAGGATCTTCACTAATTTGAAAGCCATCTGGTTGTTCAATATAGACCTCTTCTTCAAGTTTCCCATTTAAAAAGGCAGATTTTACATCCATCTGATAAACTCTGAAGTTCTTGTGGACTGCTAAGGCCAGAAACATTCTAATTGCTTCTAATCTAGCCATAGGTGCAAAAGTTTCTTCAAAATTAATTCCTTCAACTCTGTGCATAGCCTTTACAAACCAGTCTTGCTTTGTTCCTAATGACCTGTCCGTCTTCATTTAATTTGTTTCGAAATATCCATTTGGTGCCGATTACATTCTTATTCGCAGTGTCTAGGTACTAATTCCCAAGTTCTGTTCTTTTCAATCTGATCTAACTCTTCATTTATTGCCTTCATCCAGCTATCATCTTGGCTTGCTTCATCTATGTTTTTGGGCTCAATGCTGGATAAAAGAGAGTAATTACTTATTACTTTCCTTCTTGTCTGAACACCAGCTTGTGGGATCTCCAATTATTTGGTCTCTTGGATGATTTTTCTGCCAACTGCCTGTTTTGAATTTCTTGTTTTCTTGCACCTCTGAGTCATCGAATAAGTTATCTGAATCAACCGTAGATTTATTTTCTATTTCATTCACCTCATCTCCTTCAATGACTTCTTCGTAGATTGGGTAGTTTTCTTCAAAGTTAACTATTTGTTTCCCACCTTCATCGAATTTAACATCTGCACTGTCCACAATTTTCTTGAGTCTCTTGTTGTAGCATTTGTAAGCTTTGCTTTTTGAAGAATACCCAACAAAAACACCTTCATCTCGCTCTATTTTCAAACTTCCCAAGGTTGTCATCAGTTTTTTCGATGTAACACTTACAGCCAAATACTTTGAGATGTTTTGTTGTTGCTTTTCTACCAAACCACAACTCATAAGGTGTTTTGCTTTCATGAGTTCTTAACATATATCTGTTTTGGAGGTATATTGCTGTGTGAACTGCTTCTTTCCAGAATCTGTCTACTATTTTATTTTTTTCCAGCATAGTGCGTGCCATTTCCTGTACAGTTCTGTTCTTTCTTTCTACCACACCATTCTGCTAGGGAGTTCTAGCTGCTGAATATTGTCTCCTGATACCATGTTTTTCATAGTATTCTGAAAATTCATTCGAAATGAATTCTCCTCCTCTATATGATCGTAAACATTTGATCCTTTTTCCTGTTTCATTCTCAACTAGATGTTTGAAATATTTGAACATTTCAAAAGCTTCTGTTTTATCTTTTAAGAAAAATATCCAGGTCATTCTGGAATAATCATCGATACACAACATAAAGTATTTGTCTCCATTTATGCTTTGTGTTCTCATGGGTCCACATAAGTCTGTATGTATAAGTTCCAAAGGCTTGCTAGTGTGGTACTCTTTTGTTTTGAATGAAACTCTGGTTTGCTTTCCCTTCTGACATGAGGCACAGACACTATTTGAAGGTTTTCTAATGGTTGGAATATCTCTCACTGCTTGTTTCGAGCTGATCTTCACCAAGTTATCGAAACTTATGTGTCCAAGCCTCTTGTGCCACAGCTAGTTCTCTTCTTCTTGTCCAATGAAACACATACCTTCTGAAGATTCTGAGAGTGTGTACAGGTTGCCAGACGTCCTTGAGCCAGTTGCTATTAATTTCCCACTGTTTATTTTTCTGACTTCACAACCCTGCTTCTTGAAGACTACTTCATGTCCTTTATCACAGATTTGACTCACACTTAACAGATTGTGTTTCAAACCATCCACAAATAGAACTTCTTCTGACTTGATTTTCCCATCACTAATTTTGACAGATCCTTTTTCGATTATCTTGGCTCCATCATTATTTTTGAACTTTACAGAGCCACCCTCATATTTTTGTAGTTTTTCAAACTTCTGTTTATCACCTGTCATATGACTTGAGCAACCACTGTCAAGAATCCATGGAACACATTTATTCTGAGCCTTGAAAGTTGTCTGTACTATTAGAGATTCCTTTTCTTCCCTGAGCTATTCTTTCTGTTTCCATTCTGTTTTGACTATGGTATTGGGCTCTAGCTTGGATTTCCCCTTTTCAGAATCTTGCACATATCTTTCAGAAATATTTCTATTTTGTTTTGCCCTATATGGTTGAACTCTTCTTTTCTGAGATTGATTTGAAACAGAGGTACTATGACAGTTTCTAGCAATATGCCCAAAGTTGTGACAATTAAAGCATTCTACTGCATAACTTATTAGAGGAGCAAAAGTATTTCTACTAGTGAAACTTCTTGGTCCTACATTATACTTGCAATCAGCAATTTTATGTCCATAACCATTACATTTGAAACAGAAACCATAAAAGTAATGATTGAACCTGAAAGATGGTCTTTGCCAAGTTGTTGCAGGAGCCATAGATCTTCTTTTCTTTTGATGTGTGACCTTGGTAAAGCCATCATTGTCAGTTCTCCTTTCAGGCCTGGCATTACTGCTTTCTTTTGCATGATTTGTTTTTCTTTCAACAACCTGTTTCTTGTCTTCACTCCTTACACATTCAACATTTCTGGCTTTTGGTCCGTTTGATGATTCTCCTTCAATAAAGCCCAAATCGAATTTGATACCTACGGGTCTTTGATCGCTTAGGATTTTGTCCAGCTTCATCGAACTTTCTTCACGTTTGTAATGGCAGCTAATTTTTCGATCCAGCTCTTGTATCTGTATTCGAAGACCAACATTTTCTTCTTCCAGTTTACAACGAGTAATCTATCTTCATGGTTACCCGAACTTCAAGATCTTCGAACATTTTCTTGTACTCTTCTGTCTATGTTTTTAAACTGGTTATAATGTCATTTGCATCCTCAAGCTTCCTTGACAGTTTTTTATTCTTTCTTTTCTCATATTTCCATTCTATAAGAGCAGAAACTAGCTCACCTTCTAGATCAACTTCAGCCTCAGTTTTTTCAATAGACACTTTAGAGTTCATACCTTCTTTCTTCTCTGAGATTTTTGCCTCTTCAAAATTTTCTACTTCAAATGCCATGAATAGAGCTTCACCTGTTCCTTCTTCAGAATCCTCACTAGAACTGTCTTCTGAGGAATATGCATTCCTGGATATAAAGCTTTTCTTTTTGAAATTGCCTTTTCTGAAGTTAGATTTCTTCCTCCATTCACCTTTTTCTTGATGCGAAGTTTCCTCACCTTTGTCCTTCTCATTGAGAGGACATTTGGTTGCAAAGTGTCCAATACCCCCACAGTTGAAACATTTAAAAGGTAGTTTTCCTCTGTATTTTCCTTTGCCCTTTCTCAGTTTTCTGACAAAATTTGCTTCCATTTCATCTGAAGTTTCTTCTTCTTCAGATTCTTGTTTTGTGTCTTTACCTTTTAGAGCTTTAAATGCTGCTTCTCTATCTGTGGGATTAGACCTTCCGATTCTCATTTCATAAGCAGTCAAGGAACCATGCATCTCATCCATACTAAAGTGATTTAGGTCTTTAGCTTCTTCTATGGCAGAGACTTTAGAATCGAACCTTTGGGGAAGCGATCTTAAAACCTTTTTCACGATAGTAGCATCATCCAACTCTTCTCCAAGACCTCTGATTGAATTAGTGATTCCATTAACTCTCTGCATGAAGGCTTCTATGTTCTCATCGTTGGTCATTTTTAAAGATTCGAATTGAGCTCGATGAGTTTGCAACTTGGCTTCTTTGATCTTGTCATCTCCCTCATGAATATTCTCTAGTTTGTCCCAAACATCTTTTGCTGATTCACAATTTATGATTTTGACCAACTCACTGTCCACTAGTCCACACATGATGGCATTTTTTGCTTTAGAGTCATTTTCAAAAGCCTTTTTACCGGTGCTGTCGGTTGGAGCAGTGGCAGGAGCTGTGTAGCCATTAACTACTGCATTCCAGATGTCAAATCCCAAAGCTCGAAGATATGTCTGCATCCTGATCTTCCAGAACACATAATTTGTTCCATCAAACAATGGTGCTTTGTTTGAGGAGAAACCTTCACCACCTGCCATAGCGTCACTACCAGGAACACCCTAGCTGATTGAGCCTATACAGGAACTTGGCTCTGATACCAATTGTTGTAATCACAGTGACACTGAGAGGGGGGGTGAATCAGTGTGATCTTTAAAATTTCTAATATATAGTTTTAAATCCAACAGTAGTTTAAAACTAATAAAAGATATATCAAATACAACAAGAAAGCATGACACACAACACAGTAATTTAACGAGGTTCACCAATGTGGCTACTCCTCAAAAATGACTACTTGGACTACCATCCAAATCCAGCCTATGCAAAGCTACAACTTTACAATATCTTTTACCAGCACCAACTGGAAGGAGCACCAACCCCTTAATTTTTTTTTCTATATCAAACAGAAAGGAGCACCAACTCCTTATTTACCAGCACCTACTATAAAGGAGCACCAACCCCTTATGCCAAGCTGCAACTTGGACTTCAATAAAAATAATGAAAATTATAGAATAATACTTTCACCTTATTTCTCATATTCTGTAGTTCCTATGCACTCTGCTGCTTCTGCACAAATGCTTCGCACTATCCGACTTCTTCTATGAATTTCTTCGCACTCTCTACTGCAACCAGATGATCGATCACTTCTTCTATCTGTGTGCTATCACTTCGCACTTAGAACTCAACCTCTGCACCTCGCGCTCTTAATTCACACAATTACGACACGCATACTTCGCTTCGACTTAACTGAACTATGACTTCACACTCAACTCAAATTGATACGACTCGCTCTCTGCTCAACCTAGAATTCGCTTGCGCAAATACAACACTCGCATGATATCTTTCAAACTCAAAATAGCCCTCCTTTTATAGATGAAATTTCAAGATCAAATCTTAAACAATAGTCGACTGTAACCCTAAGAACGTCGGCTGCAAAACCCTAGAATTATGTCAGCCCAGATTCAACTTTGTCGGCCTCAACCGCCTCTACCACCTCTATTACCTTCCTGTAGCTAATGCCATGAAATAATAACATGTCACGATATCGCTACACCTTTTGCGGCCGTACACTTTCTTTACCCTGCTATCGCAAAAATGCGACACTTTTGGCCTTTGTCTACTTTGCCACCTTTCTTGTCACGAAATCGTGACACTTCGAACTTTCGCTGATGTCATCCTCATTCTTGTCATGAAATCGTGACCCTTTTTGCTTCTAGGCCTTCTTCTCCACTTTTGTCATGAAATCGTGACATCTCTGGCACCGTACAGTCTCTCTCCTCCTAGAGTCACGAAACCGTGACATGCCTCGAAATCATGACACTTCTCACTGTCGTACATTCTTCATCGCAACCCTCAGTGAAATCAGAACATGTGAAATCGTGACACTTCTCACTATCGTACAATATTCATCGCAATCCTCAGCGAAATCAAAACATGTCACGAAATTGTGACACTTCTTACTGCCGTACATTCTTCATCGCAATCCTCAGAAAAATCCTGACATGTAGCGAAATCGCTACAATTTTTCAACTTGGCACTTTCTCTTTGCTTCGACCAGTGAAAATCCAACATGTAGCGAAATCGCTACAACTTTTCTACTTGGCACTTTCTCTTTGCTTCGGCCAGCGAAAGTCCAACATGTAGCGAAATCGCTACAACTTTTCAACTTGGCTCTTTCTCTTTGCTTCGGCCAGCGAAAGTCCAACATGTAGCGAAATCGCTACAACTTTCCAACTTGGTTCTTTCTCTTTGCTTTGGCCAGCGAAACTTCAACATGTAGCGAAATCGCTACACTTCTATTCCTTGCACTTTCAAACTTACTTCGGCCTCTGAAAATGAAACATGTTGCGAAATCACGACAGTTTCTCGACTTAGCTTCTATGCCTCCAACATGTCACGAAATCATGATAGATTGCCTTGCGCCTTCTCTCTCCTCGGCCATGTCATGAAATCGCGACAGTTTTCCAACTTGACTTTTTCTTCGAATTTTTGAAATTGGGCTACTTCTTTCTTCTTGGAGACTTGCTTTACATGATCTGACTAACCTTTGAACTTCTGTTCTCTGCATCTGAGGGCTTCTGAGCTACCTATCCACTGCATCATTAGATCTAACTGCCTATGTTGACAACAATGACAAACTCTTGCAACACCTTGCTCAACACATATCACCATGCTAGGAATTACCCAAGGCCAAGTGGGTTGGGAACAAACCGCCTGTTATGGGGCTTACCTCACAATTTTTGAATAATTGAGAATTCCAGGGGTTCAAGCTCATTCACCCTTATTTTCTTTTCAAGGGGTAGGGAAAAGGGATTTTATTGCTTTTGCTCTTTTTCTTTTCTCTTTTTGTATTTTTGCTTGACACTGAGATAATACTGAAATATTGCTAAAATGGTACAAAATGATACTGTAATAATGCTTCTTTTGCTCATAATAATTGTCTTTTTTTTTTTTTTCTTTTTCTTCTTATACTAGGGATACTTGCTTGAATTGGCTATAGAGCAAGGGATTTTTATTCTGGGTAGGTGTGAGCTTGTCCTTTTGTCAATTCTCAAAGATTCTAGACCATGTGCATGATAGGATAGCAAGGGAAACTTTTCTCTCAAGAAACCACTTCTACTATGTAGCATCATATTGAATTTGCAATGAAATCATTTTAATGTGAAAAAGATATGCTTGGTTCAAGTAAATAACAAGATCAGTTCTCTATGCTCAAAACTTTATTTAATTCAACTTGTGGACTTTGATATAAGAGATATTAATAATCATGCCAAATAAAATCAAGATATTTATTCATGTGAGTGTGAAAGTGAGGGATTCCAAATAAATGCTAATTTATCCAAAATAACTGAAAATATACATGCAATACCTCAAGAATTAATAGGTGTAAAAAGAAAATGTGTTTGAATATTTTGATGATTTTGATGTTTTTATATTTTGGTTTTAATGTATAAATAGATAATATTGTGGTTTTTTGAAATTGTTATATGTTTTATTAAAATGAAACAATATGCAAAATATATACTAATGGTGAAATGACCATATTTATGCATAATATTGTTTAAGATACATAATGTTAATAGGTTCTTTAAGATCTTTACCATCTAAGGTAGCTAATTTGTATGCTCCCGATCCAAATTTAGCAGTGATAATATATGGTCCAAGCCAGTTGGGCTAGAATTTACCTTTAAGATATTTAGTGGCATTAGTATTTTTTTTATTTTCTTTTAAGACAAGGTCACCAATCTCAAAGGATCGATGATGAACTTTCTTGAGGTATGCTCGTTTAATCTTGTTTTGGTAGGCACGAAGATGCTCCAAAGAATTGATGTATTTCTCATCTAGGAGTTCCAGCTGACTGAGTCTGCCAGCACGATATTCATCTCCTACTTCAGTGTCTTGAAGTAGTAGAGCCAAAGAAGGAACTTCTAATTCAAAGGCAAAAACAACTTCAGCACCATAAACCAAAATGAAAGGTGAAGTACCCGTGGGAGTGCGAATGCTAGTTCGATAAGCCCACAAAGCAGGATATAATTGGATGTGCCAATCGTGGCCAGATTTATTGACCAATATTTTGAGGATTTTAATTAATGTTTTGTTAGATGCTTCTGCTTGGCCATTACCCTAAGGATAATAGGGAGTGGACCAACGATGTTGAATTTTATATTTTTGACATAATTTCTTGACATATTTATTTTTGAAACAAGTTCCATTATCTGAAATGAGATTTGCAGGAATTCTGAACCTACAAATAATTTGATTAAAAATAAATTTGGAAACTTGGGTTCCAATGCAAGAAGCTAAGGGCATAGCTTCAACCCACTTCGTAAAATACTCAGTGGTGGTTATGATGAATTTGTGTCCATCAGATGACACAAGATTTATTTTTCGAATGATGTCTAAGCCCCATTTTGTAAAGGGCCAAGGAGATGAAATAGCCTGCAGTTCTTATGCAGGGGCATGGACAAGGTCAGTGTGTTTTTGGCACTTGTTGCAATGGTGCACATAATCATGTGCATCATTCTCCATGGTGGTCCAAAAATATCCTATCCTAAGAAGCTTCTTAGCAATGGCGCTACCACTGAAGTGTCCCCCACAAGATCCATCGTGAGCTTCACTCAAAGCTGATCTAGATTCTTCTAGATTTAAACATCTCAATAGGATACCTTCAAAATATCTCCTATATAAAATATTGCCAATTATTACGAAGCGACTTGCTCATCTACATAATAACCGGCACTGGTTTCTATTAAAACCTTCAGGGAAGGTCCCATTTTGAAGAAAATTAACTATATCAGTGTACCAAGGCTCAGGAGTAGTTTTGTTGATTAGAAACACATCCAAAGGTTCTAAGCATGATTTATTTGAATCGGGTTCCTAGAGTCGACGAATAATGATGGTGGCATATTCGTCATCTAAATCCAAGGGTAAAAGAGATGCAGCTACAACCATAGCGTCAGCCGCACGGTTGCTGGTTCTAGGAATAGCTTCCAAGGTAACTTGCTCAAATAAAGATATTAATTGTAAAACATATGATTTGTATGGACATAACTTATCATCTCTGGTATGATAAAAATCATTAATTTGATTTATAAAAAGTTGAGAATCATCAAAAACTAATAGATTTTTAATTTTCAGTGCCAAGGTAGCTCGTAATCCCAGGATTAGAGCCTCATATTCAGCAGTGTTATTAGTACAAGCAAACATTAATTTAAAGGATAGAGGTATAATATGTTTTTGTGGAGATATCAAAATAATACCTACACCAGCCCCACTCATGCATCGGGCTCTGTCAAAGTATAGGGACCATTGCTTTGGATGGTCTGCCTCTAGTTTAAGGCATTCATCAAGAAACTCAATGATGAGGGGATGGGTAGACTCTAAGGGTGTAGCAGCTAATTGATCTGCTATGATTTGACCCTTAACAAAATTTTGTCCTATAAATGTGAGTTCAAACTCACTTAGCGCAAGAACCCACTTTGTTGTGCGACCAGATAAATAAGATCGACTCATGAGACACTGCAAGGGATCAGATTTAGTAATAACATACATTTTCTGACTGAGCATATAATGGCATAGTCTTTGTGTAGAAAATACGTCTGCTAGACATAACTTCTCTAGTGTTGTGTAGTGGGTTTCATAACTGATTAAGTTTCAGTTAATGTAATAATTAGCACGCTCTCTTTTCTCATCATCAAGTTGAGCTAACATAGCTCCTAAGGCAAAATATGAAGCAAAAATATACAAGATAAATGGGCGATCAGGGCTAGGTGAAAGCACAGGTGGGTTAAGGAGATATTATTTGAGGAGTTCAAATGCTTCCTTACATTCATTGTCCCAATGAAAAGAGACATCCTTCTTAAGAAGCTTAAGAAAGGGTCTTGTTTTATCTACCAGCTTATTGATGAAGCGACAAATAGCTTGAAGCTTACCTTGTAAAATTTGTAATTCAGATATATTTGTGGGTGCAGGCATATCAGTGATAGCCACAATCTTGAGAGGGTCAATTTTTATGCCACGTAAAGAAACTATAACCCCCAATAATTTACCGGACTTAACTCCGAATATACATTTGGCTGGATTCAATCGGATAAGATATTCTCTTAACTGATCAAATACTTTTCTCAAGTCATCTAAACGATCATATTCATTAATAGAACGAGCTATAATATCATCTACATAATCATGTAGTATATCATGCATCATATCATGAAAGATATAAGTCATGGCTCATTGATATGTTGCACCTGCATTCTTCAAACCAAATGGCATCACTTTCCAACAAAAGGTCCCCCAAGGGGTAATAAAGGCTATTTTAGCTTGATATTCAGGAGCTATCCTGATCTGATTATAGCCAGAAAATCCATCCATTAAGGATATCATTCCACTCCCAGCAGTAAAATCAATGATTTGATCCATGTTGGGAAGAGAAAAATCGTCTTTAGGGCATGCAACATTAATATCTCTAAAGTCTGTGCAAACCCTAACTTTGGTAGCTTCTTTCTTAGTTACTGGAACTACATTCGAGATCCATTCAACATAATCAATGGCTTGTATAAAAATAACATTTAGGAGTTTTTCTAATTCCCCTTTGACTAGTAAGGCCACTTTAGGATGCTTTTTTCTAAGTTTTTGTTTAACAGGTTTAGCATCCAAATGGACTACTAGGTGATGCATGACTATAGAAGGGTCTAAAATTGGCATATCTTCACATTTCCAAGTGAAGACATCTTCATATTCTTTAAGGAATGCAATATATTTATCTTGATTTTCTTGACTCAATTCTGATCCAATGTTGATTATGTGGGGATTATCCTCAGTTCCAATATTAATTTTTGTGACGTTTTCTACTTCCATGTGTAGATCTCTCTCAAAATTAGGTGGGGCAGGTGAAACGCCCAATTATTGTAATTCTTTCAAGGTTAGCTTGGATAATTCATCTTGAGGAGTGGTGGCCTCAAGCTGGGCTATACTAGGTATAGAGCCATCAAAATAAAATTCATTGTGTAATAATTCTTCAATGGAGACATCATGGAAGATATCTCCCTCCAACTCATCGTCGAATTCAGCAATCATCTCAGGGTAAGCTATGGATAGCATATTACATGTAAATGGCTTATTTGTTAGACACAAAACATTGTGTTCATCCAAATAATCTTGGTAACTGTTGACAATCCTGTCACATTCCTTAAGGGGTAGAAAAAGAAAGCAACTTTTGTACAGTATTGTGTTAAGTTTTTTTGCTTTATTGTTTTTATTTTGAAAGTTGCGACAATTTTGGCTTCCAATGCCACCCTTTTTTACAAAAGGTGGAAAAGAAAGAACTTCGCTGGCAGACAGGCTAGAGAAAGGAGCTTCGCCAAAGGAGAATAAAACAGCTTTGCACCCGAAGCATTTCTCGCATTACTTCGGGTAAAATTTTTGCGAAGTAGTTTTCGTCGAAGAAAAACACAAGCAAAGAAAATGAAACTACTTCGCGCCCGAAGCGCTTCCAGCAGTCACTTCGGGCGAAAGATGAACGAAGCGGCGTTCAAGAGAAAAGGGAGCTTCGCACCCGAAGCATTTTCAATACCGCTTCGGGTGGAGTTTCTGCGAAGCATTGCGCCGAAGAGGTATACAAAGAAGTCATCAAGAAAACTACTTCACATCCGAAGTATTTCCATCAGGCACTTCGGCCAAAAAATCAACGAACCATTTCTACTTCGGCAAGAGTCATGCTTGCACCCGAAGTGATGGAGGCCATAAAAAATGAAACATCTGCTTCAGCCGAAACCTTCCCAAATCCCAGCGAAGTAATTTAATTAGCGAAGCAGTAAATAAGAAGAGACTCATTTTGCAAAGTAAATATGCTTCGACGCTCCCCGCCCCCGAAGCAGTTTTGCGAAGCTCAATCCTATGAAGTACATATCAAAGAGGAGTTTTTGCTTCGGCCCAGAACCATTGCGAAGTGAAGTGGTGGATGAAGACTTAGCGAAGCACTTCACGGGCATGCTTTCCAAGTCGAGTATTTTCCCGAGGCGATCAAGTGCCTCATAAATGCGATTTTTCATGCCCAGCAAGCCCGCTGCTCATTTTTGGCAATCAAAAATGAAGTATCAAGCCATGATGGAGAGCTCGGCGAGCATGGCGGCCACTCGAGCATCGCACCCAGAGACCAAGGACGTCTAGACGGCTCATCAATGCACCTTTCCATGGTTGACCCGGATGCAATAGCCAATTTTGGTAATAGATTTGAAAGCTCGATCACGAGAGCCTCGGGGAGCCGATTCTCAAGGCTCGAGGGCGTACTCTTCTTCGCTATGTAATTATGATTCAGAGGCCCGGGTCCTCTATAAAAACCCAGGTATTGTAATGAAAAGGGGGGAACTATCTGCTAGAAAGTTGCTGTAACTTGATGTCCTGCGATTAATACTAAGAGACTTTGAGCTTAATTCTTCTCTTTTATGCTACCTTCTATGCTTGATTCTTCTATCTCTCCTCATTTGTATGTTGGATGCTGAACTCTGCGTCCGGTGTGCGATCGGGGATAGTGTCCTGAAACTCGTTCGAAAGGATACATAGGAGTTGGAAAACATCTTATTGACTTTCTTTTATGCTACCTGCCTTGCTTGATTCTTCTATCTCTCCTCGTTTGTAGACTGAGATGCTGAACTCTACGTCCGGTGTGCGATCGGGGACAATGTCCTGAAACTCATTCGGGAGGATACATAGGAAGGTTGATACCACGTTTCTTTCATTTTACTCTTGGTGTTCCTTGCTGCTATTCAAGTTGTCTATTAGCGATCGTGCTTCCTGTTCTCTCCCACCTCAAATCATCAATCTCTCTCCCTTAACCCTTTTTATTTATTTCTCTAACCCTACTCCTTTTTATTTCTTTCTCTAACCCTACTCCTTTTATCTCTTTCCTGCACTCTTGTCTCAAAACACCCAAGTAGTTTAGCATAGGAGCCGACCTTTCTTCGAATATTGGCACGAGGGGCATCTCTTCCCCTCGGCCTTTCAATGTTGGTCCAGGTCTAGGGCGCATACTCGCATTCATTTACTCAAAATCCTTACCTAGGCAGATCTGATGACCAATAGTTTTTGGCACGCTCGGTGGGAATGACTGTATTTGTCTTAGAAAGATCCATAACCAGTCAAGGTCCCATATTTTAATGTAAACCCATCTTCATCGAGGCCATTAGTTCTAACTAAGTTCCCGGTGTGACCCGGTCAGTCTCACCTGATTAGTGGTAGTGAGGATCGATGCCCTCATTACTGAAAGACTTTTAGCATTTGGCGACTCTGTTTACCCTAGAATCTCTAAGTCAAAAAGACCAGTACCAAAAGTCTGTGCCTTCATGCAAACAAGATGGAGAGTTAAGAATAAAGGAGAGGAAACCGAGTTCTTTGAGCTAGATATTGATGCCTTCGAGGAACAATCAAGGTTGATCACCCTCGAATCCCTGCTACAAGGAACATCCTCTATTGGCAGACAAAGCTCAACTTCTGATAGTACAACATCTAGCTTTCCTCCCAATCCTCCCAACTCTCCGAAGCATCCTAGCCCCTCTATTCCTATTAGTTGTCCTATTAGCAGTCAAAGGGGAGCTTCGAGAATTCTTGTTTCTCAAAATCCAGGAGCAAGTATGGCACAACAACAACAACAACAACAACAACAACAACAAATGCAGCAGCCATCGCCACCCAGATTGTCTCTAACATGGGATTCTTTGTCACCTCTAAATCTAGTGGGACAAGGACAAGTGCCGCCTGCTACCGTAAAGAAAATCCCAACGTTCGATGGAACTGGGAAGACCGCTCTAGAGCACATCCAGGATATAATATCTCTGGCGACGATCCACGACATTACAGAAGAGTCGATTATGGTAAAGCTTCTGGTCCTTTCCCTTAGAGGGAAACTCCTCTACTGGTATAGATCTCTACCACCCGATAGTATTACGAGATGGGACCAGTTAGCTGATCAACTGATGGGAAACTTCAATGAATCCTGTGATCCTACCTCTCTGTTGCACCAGTTCACTTCAATCAAGAGACATCCACAAGAGGAGATCATGGATTTCAATGTGAGGTTCGCTCGAACCTAGCAGAGAGTGCCAGTTGGACTTCGACCAACCGACGAAGCTATAGCGCTCTATTTCCTTCGGGCTTTCAACCCCGATATCAGTCTCATGGTAAGATATTCTAACGTTAATACTTTTCCCGAGTTGTATGAGTTAGCTAAGAGAGTGGAGATGGATTTAATAGCTATGGGCAAGCTCCCCCAAAGGATGTCGATGCCCATACTTCCCGAATTCTTACAACTCTAGTATGCAAGCGCAACCACTTCGCAAGTCTCCATCACCCCCGCACTCCCGATTTCATCTTGGAATCCGAATCCTGTCGTGTCTCAAATCATCGCTCCACAAATCCATTTCCCTACATTTTCAACTCCACAACCCACTGTCTCTTCAGCATTTCCTATACTACTAGCACCACCTCAACACCCTACCCTTCCTCCCATACCGACGATGGCTCCATTACCAATCGCTCCGAAATTCGATGATATACAAACCAGAATTCTACAAGAAATGCAGTCTCTGAACTCTACGGTCCAGATGTTGTCTAATGACATGACCATTGTAAAAAAGAAGCAAGCACAACAGGAGTTCCTACCGAGGAGATCTTATCCTGCACCTACACTTACCAAGGACCAAGCAGTCCAGCAAGGGAAAGCTTCGACGAGAAATGCTGCAATTGATGAGGCTCCAAGCACTTCCGACTATGTGTATTGGTGCTCTACGTGCAATGATCCGCATGAAGAAAATACCTGCACCCTGCACCAGCATTATGTTCAGACACTGGAAAACAATAGTCATAGCGGTCAAGTAAATGTCATTAGGCAGATGAGTCACAACTTGGCAATTGGCGAGGAGGAGTCGATTGTAGTACTCACCCGAGGAGGAAGAAAGACAATAGAAGCAGACGCTACTCAGCTGGCTCCTTCAAAAGAGCAAGTTCAACCCGAGAAAGGACAATCATCTACTTCAGCCCCTAGAGAAGCTCCTTCACCTGCACCAACCAAAGGAAAGGCTCAAAAGGCCTCTGCCGAACCGCCTCAGGAGGAAACTAAGGAACAAGCCAAGGAAAAGCTCAAATTTCCTTCACTGACTAAGCGACAAAGGGTGGAAGCTACAGAGCAGTATCACACAAGATACGAGCCCAGAAAAGATCCCGAAGCACCCAAATCCCTGGCGTACAATATTGTAGAGGAATTGAAGAAAATTCCAGCCAAGATCAGCCTATATGATGCACTGCAACTTCCTGGACAAGTAGACCTACTGCAGGAATCATTGAAGACAATTAAGGAAAAAAAGGCAGCATCGCTAGCCTTGGTACAGACCCTATCCACGTCAATTATGGGGAAGAACAGACCACCTCCGTTCTACCTATCCCTACAAATGGAAGGGTATATTGTGCATAATTGCATGATCGACTCTGGGCCGCTACAACAGTAATGCCAAGGGCAGTCTACGAAGAAATAGGGATGGAGTATACACGAAGCAGCCAAGGTGTACTCCAGTTGGATGGTACTCCAGTGAAGACTGTAGGGGTGATCAAAGACATTCCTATCCGGCTACATAAGATGCCTCAGATCACGGTCATACAAGAGGTAGTGGTAGTCGACTTGGAGCCATATTTCAGTATGTGCTTGTCGAGGGAATTCACGATAAAGCTGGGTGGATATCTGTCTATGGATTACTCCCATCTGGAGATTCCATACAAAGGAAAGAAGGTGAAGATCTACAATGAAAAGCCTTCTTCCTTTCTTGTACATAAGATGTCCGAGGAAGAAAGCAACGAACCGATGAATGCAATGGTGGAGGAAATAGAACAGGTAGATCTGGTTGAGGAGTCTCTTGCGCAATTAAGTTGTGAAGATGAGTTTTCATTGGAAGACTTCAACGCCATGGTGGAGACCGAAATAGGATGTTATGCGATCGTCAAGCCAAAAAACCACTCCCACCCCAAGAATAGAACAAGTGCCCAGGAAGAACTATGGAAGTTGTTCTTCGACGACGCCCGATGTAAAAATGGTGTTGGGGTAGGGATTCTTCTAATTTCACCCTCCGGAGAGCAGAAAGAATATTGCTACCGGTTGATATGGAGCTGCACTAACAATGCAACAGAATATGAAGCATTGTGCCTAGGACTTAAGAAAGCTGATAAGTTAGGCATAAAGCATCTCCAAATCTTCAGAGATTCCAAATTTGTTTGCAACCAGGTCACAAATAAGTGTACTTCAAAAAAGCACTATCTAAAGTCATACCGCAATAGGGTATGGGACCTGTTCGATCGGTTCGAATCTCTCAATCTACAGTCAATCCCACGAGAGATGAACCGACATGCCGATGTTCTGGCATCCATCGCAGCCAAGTACTCTCCAATAGAAGACATGGTGCACAAGCCTAGAGCTATGAGAATGATCTATAGACCCTCTATCCCAGACAAGGATCTGCATTGGCAAGTGTTTGATAACGACGAGCAGATTGTAAATTTCTTAATCCAAGAAGCCGCCACAGTTGAAGACCGAAGCTCTGATGAAGAAGAGTATGAAGGGTTGATCCAATTGAAGAATAATCATGTTCCCAAGGGACTAATCACCCTTGAAAGCCTCTTTGATTGGAATGACCGGGCTCTCTCTCACATGATCAAGGTCCATGAGAGACAGTATCAGGATTTGGAGCTCGAACCTGGGAAAGCAATAAAGGTGGGAACCGACTGCACTACGAGGGAGATAGAACAAATACAAAATCTTTGTAGAAGGTTTTCCGATATAATCGCTTGGTCTTATCAAGATCTTCGAGGATACAATCGATAGCTGGTTCAACATACAATCGAGTTGCAGGAGGGGGTCAAACCCTTCCGACAAAAGCAAAGACCGGTGAATCCCAAGATCGAGGTCTTAATGAAGGCCAAACTCTTGAAGATGCTCGAGGCAAAGATCATATATCCCATCAAGCACTCTTCTTGGGTAGCGAACCTGGTCCCAGTCAAAAAGAAGAACGGAGATATCAGGTTATGCATGGACTTCCGCAATCTAAATCAGGCGTCCCTCAAGGACCACTATCCTCTCCCCCAAATTGATCAAATTTTGCACTCAGTGGCTGGAGCTCAACGATTCTCTCTGCTCGATGGTTTTTCTGGATACAATCAGATCTGGGTCAAGGACGAAGACCAACACAAAATAACATTCACCACCAAGTGGGGAACATTTGCCTACCAGCGAATGCCATTTGGCCTTTCGAATGCTAGGGCCACTTTTCAGAGAGCAATGGATCTTGCTTTTGGCAAGCTTCTAAATAAGGTCATCATCATTTATCTGGATGACATGACCATTTTCTCCCGAAGAAGGGAAGATCATCCACTACATATACAACAAGTTTTTGAAAAGTGTCGAGAGTTCGACATCTCAATTAATCCAAAGAAGTCCATATTCGCTGTCAGTGAAGGAAAGTTGTTGGGACATGCGATATCAGAAAGAGGGCTCATTGTAGATCCTGACAGAGCCGAAGCTCTAATGAAGCTCCCGCTCTCGACGGACAAGAAAGGACTTCAATCCTTCTTCGGTCAAATCAACTTCGTAAGGAAGTTCGTTCCTGACTTCGCCCAAGTCATCAAGCCAATGTCCCAACTCCTAAAGAAGGGCGTCGAATTTAACTGGACCGAAGAAAGGAAAAAAGCTTTTGAAGAGATTAAGGCTCGAATCGCCCAGGCGCCGATCTTGATCAATCCAGATTACAGTCGGGATTTCATCATGTATGCTATAGGAGAGCCCGAAAGTTATGCTGTTGTCCTGACACAAAAGGGGGAAGATGGCGAGGAGCGCCCCATCGCGTTTCTGAGCCAAGTGATCAATCCCCATGAAGAAAAGTATAATTTCATAGAATGCCAGGTACATGCAGTAATGAAGTCCCTTAGAAAATTCAAATAGTTCATCTCTCAAAGTCGGGTCACAGTCTTTGTCATTCACCCCGACGTGCGCAATTTTATCATCCAAGGAGAACTAGGGAGTAAAAGAGTTGGTTGGGTGAACAAGATACAGGAGTTTGACATCGAGATCAAGCCCACCAAATTGGTTCGCGGTCGCGCACTATGTCAAGAATTAGCAAAAAATGCGGTGGTCGAAGCTGAAGAACCTCAGAGGGATGACTTACCAGCCGACGAATGCTTCGCTAACCATGAGGAGGACAAGAGAGACTGGGTCAATGAAATAGTCAAATATTTCAACACTGGTAGTTGTCCTTCGCATCTAAATGCTTCGCAACGAAGGCATTTTAGGATGCGATCCTCTCGGTACACTCTGTGCCCCGAAGGCCTATTTTTCAAGAATATTGATGGGGTCCTTCTCAAATGCGTCAAAGATGATGATAAAAGAAGAGTCCTAGGAGAGTTCCATTCGGGGCTATCTGGAGGCCACTTCATAGGAAGGACGATGACATTAAAGATTATCAAAGTAGGATATTATTGGCCTACACTCTTCATCGATGCCTTCACCATTTGTCGCAAATGTGAGCAGTGTCAAAAGTTCATCGGCCGAAGCAGAAATGCTTCGATGCCACTTCGCCCGATATAGGTAGATACTCCCTTTCAGCAATGGGGGTTGGACTTTATAGGGGTCGTATCACCGAACTCCTCCATGGGACATAAGTTCATCTTGACTGCAACTGACTACTTTACCAGGTGGGCCGAAGCGATTCCCACCAAGCATGCAGATCAAGAGACTGTAGTCACCTTCCTAGAAGGATTGATCACCAGGTTCGACATCCCCGAAGCAATCATCACAGATAATGGCCCTGGCTTCACAGGCGCTAAAATTAATGAATTCCTCTATAGGTATGGGATATATCATAAAGTATCTTCCAATTATTATCCACAAGGCAACAACTTGGCAGAATCCACCAACAAGACCCTATTGAGAATGCTAAGGAAGCTCATAGAGACAAACAAAAGGACTTGGCATCTCCTTCTAGATCGGGCCTTGTGGGCTGATCGAATTTCTGTCAAAAGGTCAATCAAAACGTCGCCTTACGCACTGGTCTACGACAAGGAGGCTATCTTACCCATTCATATGGAGATCCCTGCGCTACAACTGTTAGAAGTAGAAGATGGAATTAGTCCGATGGAAAACAGGTTAGCCCAGCTACTGCGACTAGAGGAAGATCATGAAGAAGCATACCAAAGCTTCACCAAGCATACCCAGGTCATCCGAGACTGGTTCAAGAAAAAATATTCTGATCGCACTTTCAACGTGGGAGATCTGGTATTGAAGTGGGACTCTTGGAAGGCCAAGCCTGGGAACCATGATAAGATGGATGCCTTTTGGGATGGGCCATTCGAAATTATGAAGGTGAACTCGGCCAATTCATTCATCCTCAAAGATGCGGATGGTCAAGTTCTGCCAATCTCTGTCAATGGTCTTCATCTGAAGACCTTTCACTACTAAGTATAGTTCCAATTCTTCTCTCTTAAAAAAAAAAAAAAAGATTAATTATTAAAAAAAAATTTAGCACTTCACACCCGAAGTATTCCAGTAGCTACTTCGGGAAAAATTTTTGCGAAGCAGTTTTCAAAAGGGAGAGCTTCAGCAACCTTCAAGGCAGAGCGGCAACACGACAAAGAAAAATACTTCGGCCCCAAAGCATCTAAAAGTAGTCCGAACCAAAGGTTCGCCATGAAGCATTTTCAGCATTAAAGTTCAACTTCACCAAGCCAAACACACGCGAGGTGGAAATTTGAAATGCGCCTCGAAGAATGCATCAAGAATGGCCTTCAAAGGAGTATGAAGCGGACGAATTTATGGCAAAAGGGTGATGTAGCACTTCCCGAGGTAACCGAGTCAAAAAAGGGCAAGGAAAAGCTTGCACCAAGGTACGAGGTGGCAGCGGGTGGCGTCTCCAGTACAAAATCTAATCATCAAAGCATGCAGCCTTGTGTACCACGTCGCTGCAGAAGCGGTTTGAGAATACGACAGCCTCCATCGTCCGAAGTACAAATTTAATTTTAGTAGGTGCCATAAATTCAGGTGGTTGCCTTTTAGGGCTATAAAAGCGAGTTCCTGGCAAGAGGGAAGTTATTTGTCCATCGGTTAAGAGCTAAAATAAGAGCCTTCAGATATTCTGCAACTCTCCCATCCTTTGCATCTAGCCATTCACATTTAAAGTTCTTTGCATCAAGAATCCTGCCGCCATCACTAGCATTATGGGAAAGAAAAATTCTAAGGAAAAGGGGAAAGAGCCCGAGGTTGCAGGCCCTGAAAAGACGAAGAAGGGGAAGGAGGAGAAAAAGCGCACTCCGAAGAAGCTAAATCTCCCCCTTCGAGCTGAAAAACAACCAATGGAAGAGGGAGACGACTCGGAGGAAGAACAACTTGTGGAGCCACCAATTGATGGGTGGGAAAAGATCCGAGACACGCAGCTCTCGAAGGGTGTATCCGACCTTCGGCACACCATAGAATTCATGACAAGCAGGCTCACGCCAGAAAACAAGAGAGCCACGGCGTATTACTCCCAGATCTACTGGTTTTTAACCCCACCAGCTCATCATTGTCCCGAGCTAATATATGCCATTGCACAAAATTACCAGCCTACATCAAGGCAGGTGCTAGATGCTTCGGGACACAAACTATTTTCCATCTTGAAGGAAGATGTGCAGGCAGCCTTCGCATCGCAGTAGGTCCACCCAAGGGCTATTCTGTTCGCAATGTCATCCTGAGCGAACAAATGGAGAGATTTACCTCCAATAGTTATATATTGAAATTCTTGTGAGAGAATCTCAAGAGTGGGCTACCTTCAAACAAACTGCCCTAGATGCCCCTACCCTTGGAGGCCTTCAAAAATACAGATATTTTTTCTATCATTGCATGGGTGGCGGGCTTGTCAACGGATACTTCAGTACAGCCCTGGCAGGTGTCTCTGGCCGAATGCATTTCAAGAGGGGAGTTTTATGCCCCTGACGCTTCCAGGCCAAACACCAACCCCGTTTTCTTTGACTGGGTGGAATGGGTGGCCCGAACCCTGCATACAAGGCTCTCCAGCATGAAGAATGCTACAATAGGCCAGTACTTCGCACCCTGTTCCTTTCTTGTTTGGCTGTACTTCTACCAAGTGCATAAGCAGTTTCCTCATATCGCCATCTCTCCAAGCGGTAAGGATGGAAATCCTCTGCCCGTGTATCAATGGACTTCCCTCCTATTGAAGGAGGAGTCCTATTATTCTTTTAATCAACAATTTTTGGGTCCCGCCATGCACCTATTAAAAGGTTCTTCTCCTCGGGTACCACTCAGTTTGAGAGATAGAGTGGTGTTGGGAAAAAGAGGGGATGTCTTCCAATTGACACAGGGATTGGTGATTCGCATGTTCGGCTTCATTGGGAAGCCCTTCCTGTTGCCAGTCTACCCTTCTGAATATCAGTTCGCATTGGAAGTCGCTCGACAGAGTGACTCTACCAATGCAATATACGGTCACGGCCGAAAATGGGCACACACCTGTGACTTCCCCTTCAGGATGGGGGTAATCGAAGTCTTTGCCCTAAAACAGGGCACATTCCTAGAAGAAAGGCTTGCCTACTTCGGCCTACTCCAGATTCCTCAACAGTGGCTCTATGATCCTTTGGGCGTGATGAGGGATCATTTAAAATTTAAGAACTTCCATGCCTGCCCTCACCCCAAAATTGTAGAACAAAGAAATAACCCCAATGGGAAGGATCTGGAGTGGCATTTAGAAAGGATGAGGACATTGCCTCCATGGCATGAGTTCTACCCTATGGAGGTCGAGTTCGACCCTGATCAGTCTCCCCTCCCGACTCCAGGCTCCACATTCTGGAAGAAAGCGAGGGATGATTTGAAGGAGGAGGTAAAATACTGGAGCGAGGAAAAGCTTCGGGAATGGTGGACAATGAGGGTCCATCATCAAAAAATGAACTCCTACGAACTCTTAGCATCGGATAAAGACTTCGCAATTCTTTATGACTCCAATGTCGAAACCTAGAAGTCGATATCCTTTGCAGATTTTATTCCCCTAGCTACCCCAAGATCAGGCGAAAGCCCAGGTGGGGCTAAGGATGCTTCGGAGGAAGATAAGGAAACAAGCGCCGAAGAAGCAGAACAACCATTGGAGAGGAAGAAAAGGAAAAGGCAGGAGCAAGTTCAAGTGCCTCCGACCCATCCGAAGCGCCCTCGCACGAAACTTTTAGGCTCAAGCCCGGTTGAAGCAAGGCCACCAAGTGTCGAGATGATCCCCGAGATAGATGTCATCGATGTGGAGGAACTCCTCCAACAAGAGAAGGACCCCGGGGTAGAAGTTGTGGAGGTCGAGAGTGACGAGGCCCAACCGGGTCAGGAACCAATCACACAGGAAGTTACCACAACCGCTTTGCTAGGAGGGCACGCAGGTATGCATTCTCTTCCCTTCGCCTCAGTCTCTGACACATCTACGACAGCCTCGAGTGGAAGCCCTCATCAATCTCCTCATCCCCCATAGGGCCAATCCCCCATTCAAAAAATGCCCATTGCCAGTCCAATCCTGCATAGCCCCACTCCTCCCGAGTCGTCTGACCAGGAGAAGCCCATTGAGACCCCTTCACCTACCCATGCCCCTGTTCCTTCCATCCCAGGCCAAGGCGAAGGTAGTGTCCCCTCACCAAGCCCCATAGCCCACTCTCCCATAGCCCAAAGCATAATCCCGTTCACCAAAATCCCTGCCACACCAGTCTCCGAGCCATCAGGGGAATCTTCCCCTGTTAGCTCTTTATATTTGTTTACACCTTTGGCCGAAGAATCGGCTTTCTCCGAGACAGACCTATCTTCAATGAAAGAACGCCCCTTGGCTGAAAAGCTCCTCCTAGCATGACAGAATACGGAGAAGATGCTAAAGGAGGTGAGAAAGAAAAGAGGGAAATCTCTGGCTCAAGTTGAAAAGTGTGCAGTTTTTGACCTAAAGGGCGAAAAGTTGCATAAGGTGAAGAAGGTCCCCAAGGTCCAGAAGCCTCTGGATGAGATGACTCCAACTGACTACGATTACCAGGAGAAGACCAAGGACCTGGAGCATCTAAACATAGATGATGAATCCACGTCCATGCATGTCAGGGTGGAGACCTTCCGAGCACACGCCAACATTGCCAACCTGCGCAGGTTTGAAGCAAAAAATGCCAACATTAAGTTGGAAGAAGAGCTAGCTAGAATTCGCTCTGAACTGGAGGATTCTCAGAAGCAATGCAAATTGCTCAAAAAGGAGACACATACCCTCAAGCAGCAAGTTCTACAACTGTAGACTTCGACCGAACATCAAGCACAAGTACAGGCCAAAAATGAGCTGAAAGCCAAAGAGCTCGAGGGCAAGATCTTGCAGGCTCAGCAACAAATGTATGAAAAGGCAAACCTAGAGCTGTTTGATAAAGGTAGGATAAAGGAGATTCGCTCTCACCTACTCAAAGGTTTCAGATCTCGGGCCTCCAGTGCCCTGTCAATTTTAATTTTTGTCATCGAAGCTCAGGAGGCCATTACTAAAGAGGGACCGATAGTGGATGAGGTCATCCAAAAAATTAAGAGGCGACTCAAGCTTGCCTTTGAGGTCCAAAGCATCAGATATCAAGACCTGCAGGTCGCCGCTATGAGTCGAACGGCCAGAGATTGGTCCACTGCTCAAGCCACTGTTCGTGCTTTCTTCTCCAAGGTGAAGAAAGCACAAAAGGCGAAAGACCTCCTTGATATATTTGAGCAAGAACAACGTACATCAATGAGCTACTTTGAAGATCTCTCTTCTTTGGGTTTCCCGAGTTTTACAGACGATGATGGAAACCTTCTCACCAGGGAAGAACTCAAGCCAGCATGGCTCCATTTCGAAGGTGATGTCTCCAAAATTGATGAGTGGGAAGAGCCAGTCACGGAGGGACAAGTCACTGATTTCATCCTAAGACACTGTAGAATCGCGGCTTGCCTGAATAACCTAGGTGCAAGAATTAAACACGCTGATATAGGGAAAATTGATCGATTCCATGTTCTGGTTAAGGCGCTCGAAGATCAAGAAATATTCCAAAAGGGGGTCTGGGCCCATGTCCGCCGAACTATAAAGAAAATCCATGACCGTCTGGTCCCATCGCCACAGCAAGAGGCCACGCCAATAGATGAAGGAGCAGAGGAAGAAGAAGAACCAGGAGAAGAAGGAGGAGAAGGATCGGGGAGAGACTCAGGCCCAATGGATCAGAATTAAAGGGTCCTCCCATCGAGACGAGCTCGTTGCCCCGCGAGCCGCCAAGAATGTTGACAATTTTGTCACATTCCTTAAGGGGTAGAAAAAGAAAACAATTTTGTACAGTATTGTGTAAAGTTTTTTGCTTTATTTTGAAAGTTGCAGCAATTTTGGCTCCCAATGCCACCCCTTTGTATATAAAAATGGAAGAAAAAGAACTTCGCTGCCAAACAAACTAGAAAAAGAGAAGCTTCACCAAAGAAAAATGAAAAGAGCTTCGCACCCAAAGCATTTCCAGCATTACTTCGGGCAAAAGATGAGCGAAGTAGTTTTCGTCGAAGAAAACACAAGCAAAGAAAATGAAACTACTTTGCACCTAAAGCGCTTCCAGTAGTCACTTCGGGCAAAAGATGAATGAAGCGGAATTCAAGAGAAAAGGGAGCTTCGGACCCGAAGCATTTTCTATACCGCTTCGAGTGGAGTTTCTCTGCAAGCATTGCACCGAAGAGATATACAAAGAAGTCATCAAGAAAACTACTTCGCACCCAAAGTATTTCCATCGAGCACTTCGGCAGTAGAAATCGTAGCAAACCATCTTAGTACTTTGGCAAGAGTACATTGCAAGATTTGCACCGCCAATGTGATGGAGGCCATGAAAAGGATGAAGACATCCGCTTCGATCGAAATCTTCCCGAATCCCAGTCTGGAAGAGGATAAGTTTAATCCAACGAAGCGAGTAAAGCAATGAAGAGACTCATTTTGATGAAGGTAAAGAGGTTTCGGCGCTCCCCGCCCTCGAAGTAGTTTTGCGAAGCTCAATCCTGCAAAGTACATATCAAAGAGGAGTTTTTGCTTCGGCCCAGAACCATTGCAAAGCGAAGTGGTGGATGAAGACTTAGCGAAGTGCACTTCATAGGTGTTTTCCAAGCCAGGTATTTTCTCGAGGCGATCAAGTGCCTCATAAATGCAATTTTTCATGCCCAGCAAGCCCGCTGCTCATTTTTGGCAATCAAAAACGAAGTATCAAGCCATGATGGAGAGCCCGGCGAGCATGGCGGCCACTCGAGCATCGCACCCAAAGACCAAGGACGTCTAGATGGCTCATCAATGCACCTTTCCATGGTTGACCCGGATGTAGTTACCAGTTTTGGTAATAGATTTGAAAGCTCGGTCATGAGAGCCTCGGGGAGCCGATTCTCAGGGCTCGAGGGCGTACTCTTCTTCGCTATGTAATTATGATTCAGAGGCCCGGGTCCTCTATAAAAACCTAGGCATTGTAATGGAAAAGGGGGGGAACTATCTGCTAGAAAGCTGCTATAACTTGATGTCCTGTGATTAATACTAAGAGACTTTGAGCTTAATTCTTCTCTTTTATGCTGCCTTCTGTGCTTGATTCTTCTATCTCTCCTCGTTTGTATGTTGGATGCTGAACTCTGCGTCCGGTGTGCGATCGGGGATAGTGTCCTGAAACTCGTTCGAAAGGATACATAGGAGTTGGAAAACATCTTATTGAATTTCTTTTATGCTGCCTGCCTTGCTTGATTCTTCTATCTCTCCTCGTTTGTAAACTGAGATGTTGAACTCTGCGTTCGAGGTGCGATCGAGGACAGTGTCCTGAAACTCGTTCGAGAGGATACATAGGAAGGTTGATACCACGTTTCTTTCATTTTACTCTTGGTGTTCCTTGCTGCTATTCAAGTTGTCTGTTAGTGATCATGCTTCCTATTCTCTCCCACCTCAAATCATCAATCTCTCTCCCTTAACCCTTTTTATTTCTTTCTCTAACCCTACTCCTTTTTTCTTTCTCTAACCCTACTCCTTTTATCTCTTTCCTGCACTCTTGTCTCAAAACACCCAAGTAGTTTAGCATAGGAGCCGACCTTTCTCTGGAGATTGGCACGAGGGGAATCTCTTCCCTCTGACCTTTCAATGTTGGTCCAGGTCTAGGGCGCATACTCACATTCATTTACCCAAAATCCTTACCTAGGCGGATCTGATGACCAATAGTAACATATGAGTTGATCATCATATTTAAATGGGAAGGGCTGACCCTTACTAGGAAATAGGCCCATGCCACATCGAGCGGGCCATGAATCTACCTCAAAAGGTTCTTTCATACCATTTTGGAAAGGTCCCAAACCTTTCCATTTATATCCCAATTTAAGCATTATAGGTTTAGCTTTAATATATTCATTAGTAAAATAACATTGAGTGTATCCATAATGAGTCTTGATGGTTGTGGGTATTCTTCCCCAGTCATATCCCTTATAAATAAAGGCACAAATCCTAACTTGGTAAATACTTCCCATAGGCTATGGGAGGCCCAAGGTACGAGGAGATGGTGGAAAATTATTTAAAATAAGGGAATATTGCATAGAAGCATTTATTTTTTTTGATATAATAATTTTAGATAAATCGGGTAAGAGCTCATCAGTAAGGGTGTAAGAGGTAGAAGGATCATTTCCTACATCCTTTGATGTGGAAAATATGCCTTTGGTGGATGTAGATGTTGTAGAGATATCGATGGATGGGTCTTTAGGTATAGAAGTTATAGGAGTAAAACAAGGAGCCTTGGTTGTGGGTTTTTGAGGTCCTAATGTGGTTTGTTCAGAAGGTGGTTGAGCTATATGTAGAGGTGAAATTAACGGAGAAGAATTAGATGATGTTATGGGTGTGTATTTCACACGTTTAGATGGAGAATGAGAATTAGGATGTGTGGATGACAGAGCAGGGCAAAATTGAACTCCAACAGGTTCTGCCATAGCACACATCAACAGGTCTGGGATCACCATGAATGGTAACCAAATGATTTTTAAATTCGAATTTGACACATTGATGTAAAGTTGAGGGAACAGCTCGCATCACGTTGATCCAAGGGTGACCCAAGAGTATATTGTATGATGTAGGGCAATGTACAATAAACATGGTCGTGTCTAAGGTTCTTGGACCAACTTGCAATGGGATAGTAATAACTCCACACGTTTCTTGTGTTTCGTCATTAAAGGCTTTTATGATCATATCAGTTATTTTCATTTCATCACTTCTAAACCCAAATCTTTGGTAGAAGTCAAAAGTGCAAATGTTTAAAGATGAACCATTATCAATCAAGACTCTTTTTACTGCTACATCTCCAATTAGGGTAGTAATATATAAGGGGTTATCCTTATGTAAACTATGTTGTGGTATATCTCTATCTCGGAAGTCAATACAATCGACTTCTCGAGTTATTATAGTATTGGTCATGGCTTCAGGTTGAATGTCTTGTGGTACCATCATTTGGCTTAATGTGAGCATTAGTTCATCTCTATGTGTAGGAGAAGATCTTAAAAGGTCTAAAAGGGAAATTCAAGTTGTAATATTTGATAGTTGCTCATTAATATTATAAGGAGGTTTAGGTTGAACATTAGGTGCATGATTCCCTTTATTAGGAACTTTTAAAACAAATGGAGCTAATCCATCGTTCTAAATTTGATCTTGTTGAGAATTTTGAGCCTGTTGTCTAGTAACAGCTCCGATGGTACCCACAATATTATTTTGCGGATGATGAATGGGTCTTGATCTAGCGTTTATGGCTTGTTCATTATAAAGTAATTGGTGAGAAGATGGTCTAGTAGTGATTCTTCTTGGAAATGGTTCTTTCGAAACCATAGAATTTGTGATAGGTTGAATATCATCTGATTCATCTTCAAAACTATTCGATTGATTTGATGTGATTTCCCTGTCACTTTTAGTCTCATATTCTGTATCACTAATATTAGGTATTTGAATATTATGTAGAGGCCTGGTCGTAACCATGGATAAATTTGTGTCAAGGATTTGTAGATCATGAGCAGGTAAATGCCCACTAATAGTTCCTACGTATCGGGTAGGAGGGGGAACATTATGATGCTCAATTTGATTAGCCACTTCCTTGCCATGTTTTGGTAAAGGATGTTGAAATATGTCCAATGACTGATAGGCATTATGATTCTGATTTTGAGGGATGTCCTTTTGAGCATTATTAGGAGGATTTTATTTAGGTTGAAAGTCTTGCACCTCCATCTCATTGTTATCAATTAATTCTTGTATTTTATGTTTTAGTCTTTTGAAAGAGTTGGTAGCATGTCCAGGTCCTCTATGGAAATCACAATGTAAATCAACTCTGTATCCGGGTATAGTTGGATCAGGTTCCCGAATATTTCGTAATTGAATAAAACCTCATTCTAATAATTGTGGTAGAATGGTTGATAGAGGTTGATTTAACCTAGTAAATTCTTGAGGAGGTTTATTAGGAGGTTTTGAAAGCACGAGATTTCGAAAGAAAAACAATACTAACTTGATACCAAATGAACATGCACAAAATAAGATGAACGTAATCGAATCAAAATTAACATAAAATGAGAAACAGGAGCACAACCCTTTTTTTTTATTAATATGATTCCGGATTCGGTTACAATCTCTCTCCTTCCCTTTTAAGGGCTAGGAAGATTAGCATGTTTCGGTTACAATCTGTCTTTAGTAGTTCTCCTTCCGCGTGCCCACATGTAGAATGGGCGGGCCAAACTGTCATCGCCGCTTGTGTTGGTGAATCTTCAATCGCTGTTGCTTCTCCTGCGTTCAAAGAAACAACAGATCCGTTAGTAGCACCTGTGTAAAAATAAAACATTCGATCTTTAAAACAAATAAAACAACGACATAAAAGAAAATACGGTTTAGCTGTAGCGTGGAAAACATAACATAAACGTAATAAAATAATTACGTCATAATACATATAAAGTCAACTAGGTCTGCATCATTTTTGAATGAAATAAAATCCGATGAATGCATGCTTAAAATCAAAATCTGCATGTTGATATGCTTGCAATTAAAATCCCGAGATCATAATGCAAAAGAAATAAAAATAGAACACTGAGCTTTGTCGACGAGTGGATGGATCCAGGGATCCGGATTCACGTTCTCCATGAACACCCGATGACCTCCCTTGCAGAAGAGATCACGGATGCGGATGACGTAAATCAATGCTAAAACGTCTGGCGGTAAACTGGTAGGGCTTCGCTGCTCCAAACGTTTCTTTTCTGCTCTCCTCTTTTTGGGTGGAAAAGTCCACCATTTTATAGACCCAGGGGGTCTCTTTGGATAGGCGTGCATAAGCGCCATGTGTTGGTCATAGGTGCCATGTGGCGGTCATGTCTTCCCACGAGAGAGGAAAGTCCTCCATGACTCGGGCTTTCATGAATGCCTCTGTGACAGTCCTCTAACGGCCCACGCACTTGATTGACTTCCACTTCCAATTGTTTAAAGTCCACCTTAAAGTTTATGTTATTTGTTTAACGTCCACGTTCGTTTGTTTAATGTCCACTTTTATTTTTGATGTCCACTTTTAATTGTTTGAAAGTCCATTTTATTGGTTTAAAATCGCCTTTATTGGTTAATGTCTGCCTGAGGCATAGATGAGAGTTTTGTCGCGATATCGCGACGTCGCGATATCGCGACACCAGGAGGTTGGTGGCGTGATATCAGACGCGACGTGACGTGATATCGTGACATCAGCATGATATCGCGACGTCGTGATATCGTGACAGTCACGATCGTCATGCGATGTCACGATATCATGATATCAGTATGGCTGGTCGTGATATCGAGGCAAGCACACCTAAGCCTAAGGCTTTCTTCGACTTTGGCGACAAACTTCATAGGAAGATTGCCTTAAAAAAATGACCAACTTCGGAGAATACATTCAATAGAAGGGCTTGTCACGGAAGGTGGAACGGTCGAAGAAAGCAAATGGGAAATAACCAAAGCACTGTCCCGTAATCGGATTGGTGTTGTTTTGGTGTCTACAGATGCCCCTTTTTGGGAAGCGCTATGGGTGACGCAGTGCTAAGCAAAAATAGATAACCAAAGCACTAGTGATTAGGGTTTCTCAGTAACCTGACCAACTTGTGATGCCCCAAGCATGGAAAGGGGATGCATTCTTGAATCCTTGCTTCTGACGAGCTAAGGAATTTGATTTCAAGTATTAACCTATTTTGGTGAGGTGTGACTTGAACTTAGACATTGATCAGTCATGAATAGGCAAAGGGCGCAACCTTTTATCCATGGGGGAACCTTGAGTTCATGCTTCGGGAATGCCAAGCGTTTGATCGCGTTTGATCAATTTGTGATTGTTGCTTGTTTACTGCCCCAAGCAAGAGCGTGATTGTCTTTGTCAATGATTCTTTGAATGCATGCCAATGCCCCGATTGGGTGTGTGTTTGTTGATTGGTGACTAAGTGTGACTACCCCCTCAAGCGACGAATCGATGAGGGAATGACCGCCATGAGAAAAGCGACGAGTCGCTTGACCCGAGGTGACTTAGGTTAGGGTGCCTTCAAATGTTTGTCCGTTGAATGTGCAAGCAATTTTCCGACTTTTGGATTATTGTTGTTGGGTAAAAACCCTTTTGGTGATGCCATAATGGGGTGAAAGTGTCGAAAGTCCATCTTCCCGTGGAGCGGTCCGGCTATGGTAGCCTTCTTGGGGAAGTAGGAGAGTGACAATTTGAGCCCCGACATCGATTTTGCTATGCCAAGAGGTTAAGTGCAAGAGCACTTGTGTCTGGCAATGTTTATTGTTGTTTGTTTGTGTTGCATTTATTTTTTTTTTTTGTTGTTTTTGAGTGTTTGTTGGTTTGTTGTTTTTTATTGTTTTTGAGTGGGTGTTGACCCTTTTGTGACGTCGTTTGGGGTGAAATTGGCCAACATCCGTCCTCCCGTGGAGCGGTCTGGCTATGGTAGCCTGCTTAGGGAGTAGGATAGGGACAATGTAAACCTCGACATCAGTTTTTCTATGCCAAGATGTTAAGTGCAAGAGCACTTGTATCCGACAATTTTTATTGCTCTTTTGTGTTGCATTTTTGTGATGTTTTTGTTGTTTTGATTTTCTTGCTTTGTGTATATGTCATGATTTTATGTTATGCACAATGATTGATGTTGATGGATGCATGTTTATGGTGACGTATGCATATGGTATGATAAATGCGCATGTTGTTGATTCATATGTGATATGAAGAAATGAAATGGATGAATGGAATTTGTGATGTTTGGCTATGGTACCATAGACTGTTTAGAACTCTGTTATTTGTTTTTAGGCGATTGCTGTGATGAATGACTTTGTATGTATACATGTGGTTTTTCTTTTTTTGTATTTTTTGATGGTATGGCAAAGATGAAAAGTAGCGCAGTTGGTTTAGAAATGTAGCTAAGGTTTTCTGAGACTCAGACGGTTTTAACTCACTAGCCATGACTGTACTTTATCTTACAAGACTTTTGAACAAGGTATGAATCGGACTTGTTTTTGACCAAGTTATTTCACATCCCTGTGTGTGCAATTGAGTTCATTTATGTGGTATTCATCAGGATACCGCCAGTGCCAGATAGGCTGTCAACCAAACCTGTACTGAGGATCACCTAATTAGCTCCACTAACTCCTTTATTGTATTTAGTCAGATTAATCTGCGTTGTTTCTAGGATACCATAAGCTAGCTCATCCACATGCAAACATTGATCTGTACATAAGTTAATGTGACAGATATATCGTCATGTGGGAGGTTTACCGCCGGTGACCAATAGGCTGTCAACCAAACTGGTACTGAGGCTTACCTCATGACCTGTCGAAATGTCGAGAGTTCCAGGGATTCAAGTTCGACTCCCTTCTTTTCTTCAATTGTATTGGGATACTTGCTCGATTGTAGTGATAAAAATCACTGTTTATTTTTATATATTTTTCTTTTGAGCAAGGGATTGGGATATGGAGTGACGAGAATCACTATTGTATGTGCCTTTTGATGTGTGCACTGTGGGATGTCAAATTTTTGAGTTTTGACGTTTGCAAATTTTGGGATTCTTGGGGAATTGGGTAGGGAGGATGCTTGTCCTTTTGCCAACTCTCAGCATTCTTTGGGTCATTTACATAGGGGGATAAGCAAGATAACCATTTCGCTTATGGTGACCTAGATTACTGTGCAGGTTTCATCTTTCGTTCGTACAACTCAAGAATTGTTTTAGTGTTTTAGCTTGTGATGGGATGTTACGTAACAAGGCGTATTTCAAGTAGAACTCTACCTTCGTAAAATCTCTCTGACTTGGTACAGTACGTGGCTAGAAAGCACAATGCCGATTGAAAGATGAAAACTCTTGATACATTACGAGACCACTGACTCTATTGTGGTAAACAATAGTTAATGGTGTTTGTTTGTTTGTTTTGTAAAATGGAAAAGTATGGAACAAGATGGATTAGCAGAATAATTACAGTCTATGGTGCCTTTGACCTGTACGACCACAAATGTGTATTGGTGTGATGCTTAATGCAGCTACATATTTTTGTATTTTTGATGGATTGATTTTGATTATGAAGATGAGATGTGAGAAAAGCTCTCTATTGATGAATTTGAGCATGCCTTGAAATGAGATGCAAATTTTTGTTGTTTTTGATGATTTTTGTTGTTTTTTTTTTTGATGGTGACCAAGGGATTTCGAGAATCCTTTGGGGCCTTTTTGGGGTGACCAAGCGATTGTGGGAATCCTTGGAGCTTTTTGGTTTGACCAAGCGATTGCTGGAATCCTTGGAGCTTTTTGGTTTGACCAAGTGATTGCGGGAATCCTTGGAGCTTTTTGGGATTGACCAAGCGATTGCATGAATCCTTGGAGCTTTTTTGGGATTGACCAAGCGATTTTAGGAATCCTTGGAGCATTTTTGGGATTGACCAAGCGATTTTAGGAATCCTTGGAGCATTTTTGGGATTGACCAAGCGATTTCAGGAATCCTTGGAGCATTTTTGTGATTGACCAAGCGATTTCAGGAATCCTTGGAGCATTTTTGGGATTGACCAAGCGATTTCAGGAATCCTTGGAGCATTTTTGGGATATGGCTCTCTTAGATATAGAATGGTCGCAAATGACTGATATTCAAGGGTTCTGTTTCCTTGATTCCATCAAGAGAGGCTAGCCGGTACGTCTCGGGTCCTATTTTGCTATCAATGACATATGGACCTAACCAATTTGCCGTGAACTTGTCCCTTAGGTGGGACGGCAAATTAGAGTTCTGTTGGTTTTCCTTCAAAACCAAATCACCAACCCGAAAGTCCCTTAGGTGAACTTTCATGTTGTAAGCTTTCTTAAGCCGCTCTTGATAGATACGTAAGTGCTCGAGAGCATTAACGCGTCATTCGTCAAGCAACGTAAGTTGGTCTAACCGGGCCTACCGTGCAACGTCATCATCGATGAACTCCTGCATTGATATGCGTAGGGAAGGAATTTCCAACTCGAGAGGCATTACTGCCTCGGAGCCATACACGAGCGAAAACGGAGTGGCCCTAGTTGGCGTCCGAATGCTAGTGCGATAAGCCCAAAGGGCAAGTGGAATTTGGATGTGCCAATCCTTATGACTGTCTGCGACCGTCTTTTTAAGGATGGCAACTAGCATTTTGTTTGACGCCTCTGCTTGCCCATTTGCCTGCGGATAATAGGGTGTCAAAAAACTATGCTGAATTTTGTACTTTGTGGTCAAAGCACGCACGTCTTTGTTCTTGAATGATGGCCCATTATCCGAGATTATTTTGGATGGAATACCAAAATGACATATGATGTTATGCAAAATGAACTCCACAATGCGGGGTCCTGTCGTAGAGGTCAGCGGAATTGCTTCCACCCACTTGGTAAAATACTCTGTGGCCGTTATGATAAACGTGTGATGGCCTGACGATGCAGGGGAGATCTTTCCAATTAGATCGAAGCCCCACTACAAAAATGGCCAAGCAGATTGGACTGTCTGCAAGGCCTGGGAAGGTACGTGCATCAAATTGGCATGATGTTGACACTTCACGCACTTCTTGACATATGCGCAACAATCTCGCTCTAAAGATGGCCAATAATAGCCCATGCGAAGAATGCGCTTTGCAATGGCCATACCACTAAAGTGGCCACCACATGTACCATCGTGCGCTTGGGCGACTGCCCAAGTGGACTCTTGCTGGTCCAAGCAATGAAGGAGGATCCCTTCATAGCTGCGATGATACAAAATGTCTCCTATCAAGACATACTTAGCCGCTTTCTGCTTGAATGTTCATTTTGCGGCATGCGTCAATCCAAGCGGGAGATTACCTAACTTGAGGTAGTCTCTAATGGGTAAATACTAGTCTTGTTGATCGAAAACCTCGACAATATGAACAACCAATCCCTTTTGAAGTTCCTCCCTAACAAATGCTGAGCGGGATAGAACTTGTAAGAACAGCGTTGTGTTGCTATTAATGGGAGTAGGGGAGAACAAGGACCCCCAGTTGGCATGTTTCAGACGATCACGGATTCGAGAGAACTTATCCGAGGATGGTTCAATCTGGATCATGTGGATTCCTGACGTCAAGTCAGAGCTTGCACGCTCCATCGTGGATTGCGATAAGGTTTTGACTTGAATGGTTGTCATATCACCAGAAAGGTCTTGCGGGATTAGTGACCCCAAGGAGGCCATTGTGTCCGCAAAATGATTCGATGATCGAGGGAGTGCCTCGATGTCGTACCATTCAAGTTTTGCTAGGAATTTGTCCACAAGGGCTTTATAAGCCTGCAGAACTGGGCATTTGCATTGGTATACCCCTTTGACTTGATTGACGATTAACAACGAATCACCAAAGATGTTTAGTCATTTGATGTTCATGGCGATTGTTGTCTGAAGACCTATGAGCAAGGCTTCATACTCTGCATTATTGTTGGTGCATGGGAAATTTAATTTAAATGACAGGGGCATTGGAGCGCCCTACGGTGTGAAGAATACTATTCCCGCACCACCACCTTGCTCACATTTAGAACCATCAAAAAATAAGGTTATGTCGGCCTGTGACTCAGGCTCATCAGAATCTGGCGATTCTGAGACATGGAAGACCCCATCATCGGGTAGTTCTATGACTAGAGGCTGATCGTCTTCAAGAGGAGCCTCTGCTAGTTGATCGGCTATGACCTGTCCTTTGATAGATTTCTGTCCAATAAACTCTATGTCAAATTCCGTCAACAACATGATCCATTTCGCCGTGCGACTACTATGATAAGTACGACTCATCATGTATCGCAATGGATTCTCCTTAGACACAACATACGTAGTGTTGCTCAGCATGTAGTGGCGTAGCCTCTTGGTAGCAAACACCACTGCCAAGCAGAGTTTCTCAACGTATGCATAGTTAAGTTCGTAATTGACCAGGGTGCGGCTAAGATAGTAAGTAGCCTGTTCTTTGTGAAGTTCATTCTTCTGGGCCAGCATGGCGCCCAGTGCCACCTCGATAGCTGAGATGTATAAGTAGAACGACACTCCTGGTCTAGGTGGTGCCAATATTGGCGACGAAGCCAAGTATTGTTTGATTTCATCAAAGGCTGACTGGCACTCGTCATCCCAGTGAAATGTAACCCCCTTGTGCAATAATTTGTTCATGGGTCGACACTTGTCAGATAACTGCGCTATGAAGCGCTTAATCGACGCGACCTTTCCTTGCAGACTTCTGAGCTGCTTAATAGTAGTTGGGGGAGCCATTTCAAGGATTGCCTTGACTTTCTTTGGGTCCACCTCGATGCCTCGCTTTGAGACTATAAAACCCAAGAGTTTTCCAGATGTGACGCCGAATACGCACTTCTTGGGATTCGATCGACCTTATGCTCTATGAGGCGATCGAGGATCTTGCTTAAGTCACCGAGATGATCTGAGCGCAAAAGAGACTTGGCTAACAAATCATCCATGTAATCTTCCAAAGTTTTATGCATGTAATCATGGAAGATGTACGTCATGGCACGTTGGTAGGTGGCGCCAGCATTTTTAAGGCCAAAAGGCATGACCTTATAACAAAATGTCCCCCAAGGCATTGTGAACGCCATTTTGAGTTGATCCTCAGGATTGATACGAATCTGATTGTATCCTGAGAAACCATCCATGAGGGATAGCATTTCGTGACCTGCTGTAGCGTCTACCAACGCGTCGATGCTTGGCAAGGGGAAATCATCCTTAGGACTCGCTTTGTTTAGATCTCAAAAATTAGTGCATATGCGAATCCTCCCGTCGGGCTTTTTGACAGGCACCATGTTGGACAGCCATGGCGGATAATCCACGCAGATGACAAACTGTGCATCCAACAGCTTTTGCAATTCGTCTTTGACCATCAAGGCCACTGTTGGGTGCATCTTACGTAGTTTTTGCTTAACTGGCTTGATTGTCGGGTCAAGCGTTAGATTATGCGTGACTAGCTACGGATCTAGCCCCGGCATGTCTCTGTATGACCATGCAAAAACCTCCTTCTTCGCTTTGAGAAGGGCAATGTAGTCGGCTTGCTCTTCAGGGGATAAGCTTACCCCTAGCTTGATAATCTATGGATTCATTGGGTCTAAGCCGATGTCTACGTCAGTCATCTCCTCGACTGACATGTGGGATCCGTCCTCCAACTAATGTGGAGTCGGGATCAAATGGATATCATTAGCTGAGTTTAAATCTACGTTTGGAACCTCGGGTCCCTCTTCAGCTTGAAAAATATCCTGAGTTGTCCCTGGGGTAAAATGAGGCATTTCACCGAAAGGCCAATACTCTGATGGGGAGAGAGGTGAATTGACGCGATCCCAGTCGATGGCATCTATGTCTAGATGCAATGACCATGCTGGATCGGCCGGATTGCGGATGGGTGCGGTCAAATCAATGGAGATCATGTGGATGAAATGAATTTGGTCTCCATTACCACGGGTGTGATAACTCGAACATTCTGGATGCTCCCTATGCTCTGGATCTGGCTCTGTAGGGACGGGCATGAACGGATCGGCCCTATGTGTTGATAGGAAGACGGGGTCTTCCCTCGGCACTGATGTCATTATAGGGTCTCGGGGTGGACGGTGCTCATCGTGAACTTGGAGCCATTGATCCAACACTTGGTCCCACCCTGCTGGGTCTATGTACCATTCATGCCCTAACCTTATGCCTAGTTGTGCCATCAGTTGTTCATGGGTTACAGGGTGATTGTGCCATCGTGCATGATTAAGATATTCCATCTCAGTTTCATCTATGTAATCATTGTCGGTGATCCAAAGGCCCTCATTAGCCCCGACAGTTGTCTGTGCCATACTATGCTCATCTTGTTCGAGCAAATTAATCTGATCCCATTGTGGTTGTTCCACACTCGGTGGGGGACCTGATTCGCTTGACATTGCACTGGTTCAATTGGAACCTCTAAAGGGAACAATTTCGAAAAGATATCTGGACACTGTTTATGTTCTCCTTGGAAGTTAGTGTCCGAACTCTCACCTCTCTCTATCAACAGAGAAGGGTTATTGTTGTTACCAAGGGTGGTTGTTGACCATGGGAGGTAATCTCCCAATGTGTACGTTGTGTTCGGGTTGGCATAAGGATCTGATGCCAATCCACCCTTGTCGCCTATTCCTAGGCCTTGCATGTTTTCCACCAAGATGTCTAAGGGCAGGGGGTGGTTGAACCCTACTCCCGACTTATCATAAGGCATTTGATATCTTGGCTGGCAAAGGACACGCACCCCTTGCTCATACCTACCTAACCCGTATCCGTGCCAATTGCATTGGCCTAGATATCTCAGAGCGAAGTCCGGGTTCGACAGATAATTGATATTTTTGGCAAAAGGCTCTTCGTCCTCGTCCTTTTGCTTGCATGGTTCAACACCATGATCAAGGCCCCCATACACAAAATTTGTCTGGTTTGGTGGGTAACCTAAAGGAACAATTGTCCCTATGGGAAGGCGAGGTCTCCCCATGTCCTGCACTGATTCTAGCGCGGGCGTTGCTACAACATTTTGCACTAGATATTCTCCCAGGCCCGTACTGGCCATTTCAACAATAATTGTTGACGATTGAGAGGGAGGAAATGGAAGGCCTTCCTGAGTCCATTCCATGTTGGGTGGATTAGGAACCTCAGCTTCCATTGTGCTAGGTATTTCTTCTATTGAGACAGTTGATATCGTTGGCAACACCTCTTCTAGGGGTTGAGCCTCTTCCAAGATCTTTTTTCCTTTGTCCTTCTATTTAGCCATGACAGGTGGCATTGGTAATGAAGGAGCAGATGATGTAGATGCACCTGGCTGGGGTTTCGATGGATTAGTCATTCGTGGTGCCTACGGCATCGGACCCTGTCTAGATGGATTTAACTAGAAATCCAAGTGCGTCGATGGGAGGGTCGATTGCGGCATCAAATGCACTGCATTGCAATATTTGAAGGGTTCTAAGTCCATCGGGACTACATGTATTTCTCCTTCAAATGCATACTTCAGACACTGGTGAGCTATCGAAGGGACACACTTCATGTCCCTGATCCATGGTCGCCCTAGCAGTATGTTGTATGCCATCTCGCCTTCCAAAATGTGGCACAATGTGGGTATCGTCTTTTGTCCTACCTGGACGGGTAGAACAATTGTGCCGATTGTCGAGCATATTGCATCGTTGAATGCTCGTAGTGTGTATGTTGAAGCCGTGATATGAGAGGCCGGCAGCTTCAGATGTTTTAATGCTGCAGTGGTAATGATGTTACTGGATGAGCCAGTATCTACCAACACTCTCTTGTACGGGATCCCGTTGACCCGCGCGATAACGTGCAGGGGTGGATCTGCCATGTCATTCGGTACTATTTTAACTTCATCCTCTCTGAAGGTAATGATTGGCTCCGTACATCGTTTTACATGTCCTACGAAGTTATTGAAGGAATTTGCTTCGTGAGGCTGTAACTCGATGGCTTTCAGAATTTCCATGAGAGCTTCTCGATGGGGCGCTGACTGTTGTATAAGCTCATAAATGGAAAGCCTAGCCGATGTGGTCCACAAACTCTACGTGAGTTTGGTCCGTATCGTGACCTCGGGTCTAGGCGGAGGCAATTGCACAGTGGGTTGTTGAGGTTGCGACGTTGAAGGAACTTCTCTTGTAGCTGCCTCCGGGGCAGCTCCTGGGTATTTCTTGTTCCTAGTTACTATGCTGATCATTCCCACATATCCTTGCATGGGGAGATTCTGTCGCACCTCATTAACCTGAAGAGGTTTTTCCTGTGCCTCGTGGGTAGGCAAAGGGTCCTTGAATACCCCCATCTGTTGATTATTTGGCGCTATGGGGTTGTCCACTGCCAATGTTTGATTATCAATCAAATCTTGTATCAGTCCCTTGAATTTCCAACATGCGTTTAGGTCATGTCCCCTTCGCCTGTGGAACCTACAATATAAATCCTCCCTGTATCCCTTAGGCTTGGGAGCGTTAGGATCTATGTTTTGGATTTCTGGAAGGGTGATTAGATTTTCCGCTGACAAGCGGTCAAATAAGGAGTCCCTGGACTCCGTATAAGGGGTGAATTGTCGCCTAGGGCGACGCTGCTGATTTTGCTCCTATCTTTTATTTTCTCTTTCATAATTAGGAGGCACTGCCTGATAATTAGCCTTTTGAGGCTGTATTTCTTGCACAGGCTTGGGAACATTTATCGCAACTTGATTAACTGCAACGGGTTTTGGTTGCGTAGTCCCGGTCTTAGTGTTTTTGTTCCACTCTTTCTTTTTAGGCTTGGCGATTGCGCCTTCCCCTATTTTGATCTCTTCAATAACTCTGGCTTGCGCCAAAGCTTCTTCTAGGCTGGCATATTGCTGCAACTGCAATAGCCCAGAGATCGATTTCAAGCAACTTCGTGCAAACATCTGTGTGAGGTCAGACATAGGGGGAAGGTAAGGTAGCTTAGAAAGCAAAGCCCTCCATCGGTTCCCATACGCTGCCATTGTCTCTTCCTCATATTGCCTGAGGCTGGCCAGATCACTCAGTGATGCCTTCTTCTTGGTGTTGAAGGCAAAGCATTCAAGAAACGCATCTACTAATTGATCTAGGTTATTTATGTTGTGCTTCGGTAATTGTGTGAACCAATCCGAGGTAGGGCCCACGAATGTGGTTATGAATGTCCTAAGCAACAATACATCATTATCTTGAATGCCAAAGCATTGGCTCAGGAATCTTGTGACATGCTCTTGAGCATCCTCTTCACCTTTAAAAACTGCCAATTGAGGCAACTTGAAATGTTTGGGGTAAAGAGGTGTGGGCACTGAGGGATGCACTGGATGACTGTGGAGTTGACGTAACGTGGGCTTTTGATGCCCAAAAGCTTTAGTCTCCATAGACTCCAAATGCTCTAATAGCGCTTTGTATGCATCGAAAGATTTAATCTCTTCCTCCGTAACTCGTTCCCGTTGTGTGTTACGGGCAACTGGGGGCCTATGGAGGGGTGGCTGGATAGCACCTCCTCCACCTTGATAGGGCATTTCGGCTCGTTCTTCTTGTTCATACTCCTCATAATCTTCTCGAGGAGTTATTGGGCGAGCTCGATGAACAGGAGTGGGCGCCCGCGAAGGGTGCCCATCGTCATTCCTGGGAGTGGCCTCCCGCTCATGTCTCGGGTGTCTTAAAGGCACCTCTTGGCGAGGTCTTGGGGACCTATCATGCACTATGAGGTTGTGCCTCTCGTACCTTTTCACCCTCTGTGTTTGGGGGGTCTGAACCTTTTCAGGCATAGTGGTGCGGAGCAGCTCATTTGTTTGGCACCGAATGCGCTCTTTATTAAGGTGATATAATTGTTCTAGCTGTTGTTGATCCTGCTCAAGCTGCTTGATCTGCGCTTGGCGGGTGGCATGTCTAGCAAATGATAAGTCAATTTGCTCTATTGTTTTGATTCTAGGAGGCCTAGTCACCTTTTCGATGTATCTATCTTGGTTTTGAGGATCCGAGACTTCTATGTGGCGCTTCCCTCTGTCGAGATTAGCGGCATTTACTTGAGGCTTCGGCCTTAATGGGTGATCATGATATCTAGCAGGTGCGGAAGCGCAAGGCTCCCGTGTTGTATGTTGCTCTCGAGGAATGCGATGATCTTCCTCGTTCTCCCTTTCATGGGTGTGAAAGGGGCGGGCAGAGTTAGCTCACCCTGTGTGGAGAGCCCTGCGCTCTGGGTTTTGTCTTTCAGTTCTAATGGGAGGCAAAGGAGAGATGTCATATTCACGTTGTCTCTCTTCATGGACACTGTGCCTCTCTAGCACTTCATCGCGCTGTGGCCACTCATATCTAGCCTCAAAAGGCGGTTTTCTATTTGCGTTGAGTGTCACACGTAAAGGTTCTTCCCGAAAGGGGCTATTCTGAATGGGCGTATCCCCTAGAGGGGTGTCCCTATAATTCCACCTAGACATGGAATGATGTGGATTCTCTTGTGGCCTAGACCGCCAAGGCGGTATGACCAAGTCTTCAGGACTAAAGCGAAGGCGACTTGTGCCTGCTTCTTGTGTACCTTCTAGAGCTTCTGCCCTTGATTGGGCTTGGCTACGGGTGTACACCATTGTGGTGCTTTTCTACTAGCTAAACAGATTTTTATCTTTTTGTTTATGATTTTTTTTTTTTTTTTTTTACACTAAGCAAAAATGAACACACACATACACAAATGGTGATTATCTCTTTTAAAGATTAATGGTGTGTCCTAGACTGGTTTTAGTGTGTTTTGATGATTTTGTTTTTGTTTTTGAATGTTTTTGAAGAACGTTTAAATGCATAGTGAAGGCTCATATAACTCCCAAAATGGTCGCCCCTTCAATATACCAACCAGGCCGATATACCAACCTCTCTATATACCCGCCCTTACGAGAGGGAGACTATAGGTACGTGAGAGCAGATGGTACATGGTACGTAGGCGGTACGAAAGGGGGATTGTCCTGTTAATGGCACCTACCATAGAAGACTTATCCTTGTGCGCTGGGAATCACCCCAGCAACACTCGGTCAGCTTTCGTCAGGATTTACGCCTAACAATAGTGACAATCGGGGTAATGGATGCAAAATCAAGCCAAGGTGGTGATGAAATCCACCGATGGTCTTGATCAAGGGCTAGGGTTTTACGACCAGCTCCTTGGTTTAATTTTACCACGTGAAGTGTGTGTGGTTCTTTTTATTTAAAAATAAAACAGGCAGCAACCTCTTTCCCTAAGAAGGCAAACATGACAGAAAATAGAAATATCACAGCAGAAAATGACAGGGACAGTTAGAAACCGTTACCTCTTTTCCACCCAAATCGGTTGTCTTTCCCGCCCAAATCGGCTTTTTTTGATTTTCGGCCCAGTACCTGCAAGCATAAAAACATAAATTTCGATCAGTTTCTTGATCTCAAAAATGCAGGGAACAGGGTCCCACCGTGATCGCCATTGAAAGCATGAGATTTCGAAAGAAAAACAATACTAACTTGATACCAAATGAACATGCACAAAATAATATGAATGTAATCGAATCAAAATTAACATAAAATGAGAAATAGGAGCACAACCCTTTTTTTTTATTAATATGATTCCGGATTCGGTTACAATCTCTCTCCTTCCCTTTTAAGGGCTAGGAAGATTAGCATGTTTCGGTTACAATCTGTCTTTAGTAGTTCTCCTTCCGCGTGCCCACATGTAGAATGGGCGGGCCAAAATGTCACCGTCGCTTGTGTTGGTGAATCTTCAATCGCTGCTGCTTCTCCTACGTTCAAAGAAACAACAGATCCGTTAGTAGCACCTGTGTAAAAATAAAACATTCGATCTTTAAAACAAATAAAATAGCGACATAAAAGAAAATACGGTTTAGTAGAGTGGAAAACATAACATAAATGTAATAAAATAATTACGTCATAATACATATAAATTCAACTAGGTCTGCATCATTTTCGAATGAAATAAAATCCGATGAATGCATGCTTAAAATCAAAATCTGCATGTTGATATGCTTGCAATTAAAATCTCGAGATCATAATGCAAAAGAAATAAAAATAGAACACTGAGCTTTGTCGACGAGTGGATGGATCCAGGGATCCGGATTCACGTTCTCCATGAACACCCGATGACCTCCCTTGCAGAAGAGATCACGGATGCGGATGACGTAAATCAATGCTAAAACGTCTGGCGGTAAACTGGCAGGGCTTCGCTGCTCCAAACGTTTCTTTTTTGCTCTTTTCTTTTGGGTGGAAAAGTCCACCATTTTATAGACCTAGGGGGTCTCTTTGGATAGGCGTGCATAAGCGCCATGTGTTGGTCATAGGTGCCATGTGGCGGTCATGTCTTCCCACGAGAGAGGAAAGTCCTCCATGACTCGGGCTTTCATGAATGCCTCTGTGACAGTCCTCTAACGGCCCACGCACTTGACTGACTTCCACTTCCAGTTGTTTAAAGTCCACCTTCAAATGTTTAATGCTTATTTGTTTAATGTCTATGTTTATTTGTTTGATGTCCACTTTTATCTGTTTGATGTCCACTTTTATCTGTTTGATGTCCGCTTTTATTGGTTTAAAGTCCGTCTTTATTGGTTAATGTCTGCCTAGGCACAAATATGGGAGTTGTCTGATATCGCGACATCGCGATATCGCGACGTCACGATTTCATGACACCCAGGCCTCAAGCTTCCTTTTGGCCCTGGTGTGTCGTGATATCGTGACACCCAGGCCTTAGGCTTCCTTTTGGCCCTGGGTGTCGTGATATCGCGATGTCACGATATCGTGACACCCAGGCCTTAGGCTTCCTTTTGGCCTTGGCGTGTCACGATATCGCGACGTCGCTATGACACCTAGGCCTTAGGCTTCCTTTTGGCCTTGGCGTCAATCGCGATTTCGTGACACCCAAGCCTTAGGCTTCCTTTTGGCCTTGGCGTGTCACGATTTTGTGACGTCACGAAATCGCGACACCCAAGCCTTAGGCTTTCTTTTGGCCTTGGCATGTCACGATTTCGTGACGTCGCAAAATCGTGACACCCAAGCCTTAGGCTTCCTTCTGACTTTGGCGACAAACTTCATAGGAAGATTGCCTTAAAAAATGACCAACTTCTGTCTGGACAATACATAAAACAAAAGAAAGGTGTCGAAGGCGGACGGCCAGAAGAAAGCAAACGGGACATAACCAAAGCACTGTCACGTAATCGGATTGGTGCTGTTTTGGTGTCTACAGGTTTCAGTATAAATTTCTTGGTTGTCTTCGCAAAATTGACATTAGCAATATTTTTGCTATCAATGACTCCATCACCTACAACTTGTTTATTCTTATATTGATTTTTGGATGTTTTCTCATCATCTTTCTTCTTAAGCTGACCTCTCCTAATGAGAGCATCTTCCACTATTCGGGCTAAGTCTATAGCTTGATCGAAGGTGGTCAAGGTAGTAGTTGATAACTCATAGGATAGTTGTTCTTGTAAATTATTAATAAATATGTCCAACATCTCTCTATAAGGCAACACAAAGTGCAATTTTCCTATCAACTGTCTCCATAGAGCTAGGAAATCAGCAAAACATTCATCTTTGTCTTGTTTTAAGTTGTACAAATATTTAATGGTCACATGCCGTCCGATGTAGGCACTAAATTGATGAACAAAAGACTTGGTTGTTTCTTCAAAATTCCTCAAAGAATTAGTGGGTAATTGATAGTACCACTCTAATTCCATTCCTCCTAAACTTTTTGGGAACATTTTGAGCAACAATAGGTCATCATGTGATATATCATGAAGTGCTATCCTAAACATACAAAGATGCTCTATGGTATCTTTGGTTCCTTTGTATATAGGTAGGACGGGCATAGGAAAGTGTTTAGGATATGGTTGTGCTATGACTATAGGATCTAAATGTTGACTACACATCTCTCAATAATTGTACGAGGGATGGTAGGGATCTATCTGGTCCATGCGGGAGACTAACTGTTTCACCATGGCTTCAATATTACTAGTTTGTCCACCATATTGGTTCGGTGGTGTATGAGTATGGGATTTGTGAGCGTATGATGGTGTGGCATAAGGATTAGATGCTATGTTGCTATTATGTAAAGTTTTGGTAGGAAGAGTATTATGAAGAAGATTTGTAGTAGTATTATGTTGTATCCCAGATTGTTGGAAATTGGTGTTTGGTTTTGTTTTGGGCTTTTGTTGATTTGAGGTATGTTGATCAATAGCTTGGAGAAATAGAGTAGTGAATGATGGATTATTTTGTGTGGGAATGACTCTAGGCTTGGTAACAGGCACTTTAGGTGGTTGGGTAACCTATTGTTTTTGCATGTTATGGATTATAGCAGCCATATCCAAATTTTATGGTCCAGCTCGATCACTTTCTTGATCAACGAAGGACAAAGGATTAGTGCGTGTGTGATATGCTTCTTCTAGGGTTGCTTGAGTGTCACTAATTTGATCCTTTTCCATATGGACTGCTCTATTAAGAGCACCAATATTTGTATTGAGGAACTTCCAGAAATGTTCCATGTTCTCAAAAGTAATGGCTCCACTTGGAGACATTTTAGGGGATGAGGATCCTTCATCTCTAACAGTTTCTTTTTGTTCATTTCCTATAGAAAAATCTTCTTCTTGCCGGTCTAGAGTTCCTTCTTCCTGAGTTGGATCTTCAGGAAGGACATTTAGGTTATTTAAGGTTTTTCCTAACCAATCTTCTACTTCAGTTTGTTTTCCATTCCTAAGCTAGTCATTGTGCTTAAACTTAGATTTCAGCAAATATATATACTTATATATATATATATATATATATATATATATATGCGACAAGCTTGAGAGGTATATATTTTAATTATATACCTACTATAATACTTAAAAGAAAATGTTTTGATTTTGTTATATTTTTTTGTTTTTATAATAATATTATAAAGACAACAAACAACATACAAAATGCAAGAAATAATAATAAAAAGAATGGCCTAGTTTTCTATAAATAGTTTATGGATATCATTAATAGGATCAAGTTCATCAGGAGTCATGAAATGCTCCTCTTCAAATTGGAAATGGTTTTTTAAGAATTTGACAAAGTGTGCTATGGTGATGTTATCTGTTTCGGACTCTGACCTATAGAAATAAAGTTCATGGCAATACTCTCGATATAACATAGCTCTAGGAACTCTATTCCATCTCTTTCTATCTATAAGAACGACTTATTGATCTTCTACATGAGATCGAAATTTATGTACTACAACTGCGTTCTCGAGGTATTCCTCAAAGGTATACAATTCGGAAGACACAAGTGCTCTTTTATTAGCTAACCACCTATGGCAAGCTCTCTGAAGTTCATGGTACAAATTCACCTTATCAGGATCCAGGATTCTATCTAGGACAAACCTCTTAATTTCCTTAATTTCTATTGCTCTAGATGAAATAATGCCCAATCTCCTATCAAGTTCATCCCACAAAGGTTGGACTCTATTTTTTTGAGGTACTCTAAGCACAGAAGTAATTTCTATGGCTGTTAATTGATTTTCAACATTTATGGTGACAACTCGTCTTTTATTATAATCTACCATCTAAGTATGATGTGCAAACTCAATAGTTTTCTAATGATTCTAGATGTTCTTAACAATGCATTTATATTTTTATGTTTATATATATATATATATATATATATATTGTTGTTTTTGTTTTCAAAAGGTTTTTAGTTTCACGTCGGGTTCACCAAAATATATTGACCCAAATTTCTTGTGCCCTTACGTTCAGGCTAAAAGGATCCATGCCCAGAAGGGGGATGCGAGAAGGATGAGGCAATACCTCAGACTGAGAGGCCCTTTGAAGGTCATGCCTCTTAGGGGAGGGGTATCAGGGTGAATTTTCAACGGATGGTGGGGTTCATCAGGAAACTTTGAGTGGCAGTTTCTACGCCTAGGTTGAGAATGGGTTTGATGTCTTCATTTTTATGCTTAATCATTCAAATTCTTAGGTTTGGCCAAAATGAATCTAAGCTATTCTATATGCAAATGTTGATTTATATAAATGCAGAAAGCATGAACAGGTGTAAAATATAGAAAATGTGCTAAATAATACAAAATATACCTGATTTCGGATGTCTGATGAAGATTCTGATGCTTGTAGAAGTCCAAATCATCCCAGATATGATAGGATCGTCTGTAAATGTACATAATTTTCCCAGATCACAATAGATCATATGAGATCAGACAAGATCGTCGTTGACCTCAGAAACCTGCAATCACAAAAACAGACACCAAAAAACCAAAAATATAATTGCAAAAGAAATGGGAAACGATAGAAATGATAGTAAATTTGCCAAAAATGATAAATCCAAATGACAACTAAAGAAAATGCATTATTTTAATTATTTATTTTAAATTTATCATGTATTTGAGCTAAATGAGGTGAACTCCAAGATGCATAATAGGGATAAACCAAACAAATGCAAAACAAAATAAGAAATAAAGAGTAGAAAATGCAAACTCAGGGCACTGATTACCCCCAATCTTGACTACAGATGAAATCGCCTGCGATCGTATGAAATCATCGCGGATATCGATAGGATCATCCAAAATCATACGAAATTATCTGCGACGATCTGAGCTTGCTCCAGCTAAAAATAGTAAAGTTCCTGCAAGAAAAATTGAAAGTATGCAATGCAAACAATGATGCAAAGGTGTCCTAATGCATGAAAAACTAAAGTTGCAGGAAAAATCAGCCAGGGGGAAATTCAGGGAAAATCCTAAGTTTAAATAGGATTTAGGGAGAGGTTAGGAGGTTGGGGATCATCCCAATTTGGGAGATCTCCAATGAAAGAATCTCTAACTGTGCATACATGCTTTTGCCCAAGTTAGAGAGGTTGAAACAAAAGCTAATTATGAAAATTTAGTTTTGGGACGAAATTGTCTGGACGTTCTGTTCTAGAAGAATTCATCCGATTTGAGATGATTTCGTCTGATCGACAATGATATCATCCAAAGGTAAAAAAAAACTCTAAAAATGGCATGAAAAATGAGGCAGGTGGTTTAACGGGCGGTTTCAAGGTTAAAATTCAAATTTTAATCTTTTACTAAGGTTTAACTATGCCAATTTTAGGGTGCTACATTTATTAGCCACTATTAATAGCTGTAGTCACGGTTTTCAACTATGGCTAGCACTAATGATTAATTTTCTAACCATTGGTGTTTGAACCTAGCCGCAATGACAACCACAACCCCCAATTGGCAAATTGGGAGCCACGACTGTCACCCGTGGCTATGGGAATGACCCCTTTCAAGGTAATTTTCCACCCCAAACTGAATCTAAAATTAAATCCCATCCCACTAAGCTATCCTAGATCTAATACTAAGCTAGGGTGAGGTTCATTACCAACAAGTTTAGTTAGGTTAATTTTAGCCATTAATTAGTGAGGTTCCTTTTAAAATTTTAAATCGCACAAGAGAGATTGAGATGCTACCTTAGAAGCACTGGAGCTGCCACTAGTGGAAGCCTTAGGTTGGTCTGCCATGGTGTTTGGTAGCAGTTTTAGTAGCGTTATGTGTCAAAGGTTCTCTTTCTCCTCTCAAGACTCAGAGCTCTCACTATGAGTTTTTAGCAGCAAGAAATAATGAAAAGTAAAAAGCCAATATTTGATTTTATATATTTCACTTGGCCCTCAGTCACTGATGTTAGCCATGGGCATAGATTTACCAAAAACCAATCGTTGTTGTTAGATGTAGCTAAGAAAATTGCTAAAACTAGATGTGGCTAACAATCGTAGCTAGCACCTAGCAATAAATGCTCTAAAATTCCAACTGTGAGGAGCTTCAAAATGTATAATAAAAAAAATTCACTGGTCCAAAAACCTTTAAAATTGTAAACATAACAAAAAATAACATAATTTAAAATACAAATACATCTTGTATCCAGTTATTTACACTATACACTTGGTGGTTGCAAGGACTTACGCTCCATGCAATCCGACAAGATGAGTAAATTACCATAAGGCCATTTGGGGTAAATTAGTCATTTTTGACTTGAAATGTCTTCAATTTAATCCTAAATAAGGCCATGATGGTCGGACTACCCCATAGGAATGAGGTATTCATTTCATTTCTTCTATGAAATTTTTAGCAGATCATCAAACATAGTGATTCACCACAAGCTTAAATGGAATTGCTATCATCTTGATTCCCTAAGAAGGCCATTGCAACTGGACTGCTCCATGGGATAGAGATGTATAATTGCTATTAATGGTTGAAATCATAGCTATAATAGGCCTTGACATATAAAAATATCCAAAAGTCTTGAATCATCCAAATAATTCATCTTGGTCAAGCGACTCGTTGCTTTCATCACTTGTCCTTACCCTCATCGACTCATCGCTTGATGGGGTAGTCATAATATTAACATTCATAATCAAAATTAATGATCACTTGATCATGTCAAATTGTGTTTGTCTTATAAATCATTGCTAACAACAATCATAAGTTTACCCTTCTACTGGGAAAAAAGCAAATATGCTAGTTTAAAGTCTTTTAGTGATACACCTATCAGACCAATTGTAGCATCCCTAATGCTACCCGATTGTAGTTGGACACGTGAAATATTTGAAAAATTTAAGCCTTTCATCCTGTTGGAAGCAATAATTCTTGGATGTACATCCTTTGCAGGACTGGGGCATCTAATGTTGATCATAAATCAACCTACAACATGGCTTTAGGTGATCTATTTTTTCTCAACATCATGTTTTCCCACAATGCATCCCAAAAGGGGAATTTGTAGGTACTTAAAACATGCCAGTTTAGGAGACTACTCATATGGGCATCTTTATAGACCATATGAATGACCTTGGATCCTCCCAAGGCTAATAAGTGATTCTAACCATTCATTTTAGGCATCCTAGGCCTATTCAGCCTTAGTCGTAGGTGACATCCATAGCTAAGATCTCAGCCATAGTTGACAACCATGGCTAGGGTCCTAGTTGTACTGAGTAACTACAACTAGCCCTATAAATATATCGACATCTTGAGCTAAGCCAAATTGGTTGTTACGACTTAATTTGCAACCAATTCAGGTAGTTTTGAGCGAGGAAGCTTCTAGATGTTTCCTCCCAACTACCCTAGTCTAGAAATTCGTGTTCTTAATTTCCTTGGGAAGTTGATATTGGATTTAGGAAGTCTATTTAGATACCCCTCAAAGAGGCCAAAATGATCCTGATTTTATTGTAGCGAAGCCCTACCGAACTAAAGAGACAATTACACCTTGTGAAGAGTAAGGAGATCCTACCTAATTCCAATTTGACATCTAGCTTTGCAACAATGGAGCTTCCAAAATATTTAGAAGCAAACCTCATCATTCCACATCAATTCAATGTGAATTCAAGAAATTTCTATCACCAATATATATCTGTACAAGAAGGCAACCCTTGATCATCAATTTCTTAGAGGATTCGAGTGTTTCCAACCCTCGTTTTAAGAGAAAGAAAGTTTAGCCCATGGCTGCTATTGTCAGTAGCAGCCCACAGGATTAGTTGTAGCTATCAACCATAGCTGATAGAGCCGATTGCTCTGAGCACCTATGGCTAGGGTTTAATTCCCTTTTTACTCCATTTTAGCTATAGATTTACCTTTTTGATTATGCAATTAGTTTAATCTAGCATAGATTAGTCCTATTGTGGTCATTTCTATGGTTAATCAACATCTTAGGTAGCTTTATCTTAATTTGTGTTACATTTTCTTTCTTTCACAAGTTTCCATATATTAACTTCTATTCATGTTTAATCCTTCAAATTTCATGTAATATTAGCTAGGTTCATATGTTTCAAGGCATGCTTACACTGATTTAACAATTTCATAAGCATATTTATAAATATTTGCACGTTTGATGTTTCTTTTAAATCATTTACTTCATTCTTTGCATATTTTGGATAATAGACTCATCATGACAGGATTCATATGCATTTAATGTGTTTTTATTATTTCTTGTACACAGGTGATAGATCCTTTCAAGCTTTAAAGAACTCTCAAAGATCAAATTCCTCTTGACAATGGAGAAGGAGGCATCCTAGTAAGCCCTCACACAAAGTTGGTGGAGATCTAAGGAGCCCTTAGAATATATCACCCCCATTTAGGGGCTTTAACACCATTGTAAACATGTATCAATTGGTATCCCTAAGAGGGATGTATATGTAACTGAGTTTCACCATCATTAATGCAAAGGAGGCTCACTTTCTTGTTAATTTGGTTATACATGCATTTATTTGCTTTCAACTTGCTTATCATGTTGCAATAGTGTAGGATATATGCTCTTTAGACAATTCAACACATATATATTAATAAAAATACCAAAACATCATTAAAACAATGAAAATACAAAAATATTACATTACATTGTATTTCATATTGCTACATTTTTCAACCACTTGCATTAAGCATATCCATCATTGCATTTTACATTCTAGAGTTGATCATACATGTCTAGCACCAGGTCTATATACTAGACATCATTCAGATTCAAATTTGTCAAAAGTCATAATTCATACCCATCTAGGGTTATGCATAAAGGGTTGGACTCAAAATGTACTTGTAAAAAAATGGTGAATCATAATCGAAATCAAGGTGAATCATGGCGAATCCTAAACAAATAATATCTTCACACCAAAATTTGGAATATTTGAAGTCCTAAAATGTAAATTCATAACTTCATAAATATGCATAAAATGACCTTATAATGGAATATTTTGACCTATTAAATGACCTTATAACTTCATAAAAATACCACCATTATATCAGGCTCGAAAAGCACTTTCCAAAAAGTACAAATATGCCTATGTTTGGATATATATTGTGGCAAATTGACCCTAATAAAAAATTGGTCCTAAAAATTTTAGGCAAATGGGCCAACGTTGAGGGTCCTCATATTCATCAATTTCAAATTCTAGAAATCCTAATATGCATAACCTTGCACCATCTACATTATAATTATCATTTCCATCCACATTTCCAACCTTTCATATTTTTTTTCAGTTTCCCTTCACCTAGTCATTTGTTATAGGGTGTCTTTAGGATTTTTGATCACTCAAACGTCTCTAGTTTTCTTTTCAAATTTTATAGAAAGCTAGCCTAGTTTTTTTTAGAAGGTATATTCTTGCTCTGATTATACCTTATATATGTCAAAATCCCAACACATTTTCATATTAAATACAAGTTTTACACAAGGAAGGATGAAACCTACAAAGTGGTCTGGGTTACCTTAAGCAAAAAGTTTGCCTTGTTCATCCCCCTATGCGCATTGTTCAAAAATTCTGAGAATGGACAAAAGGACAAGCTCCTCCCTACCAAAATACAAAATAAACAATGGTTTTCACCACTACCAAAAATCTTCGAAATAAACAGTGGTTTTCACACTAATAAAAGTAAAAATAAAAATAAACAATGGTTATCACCACTCCAAAAATCCCTTGCTCACCAAACAAAAATGAGCAAATCCTTAGAGTAATTCAAAAATAAAAGAAAATAAGGGAGTACTGAACTTGAATCCTTAGAATTCTCAAAATTTGACAAGCATGAGATGATCCTAATTACAAGTTAGGTGGCATCAAGCCTGCTTGGTAATGGTGGTATCCTTACGCATGATGATATGTCTGTTACATTAGCGACCTGCTTTTGTACAGACCAATGTTTGCATGCGGATGAGCTAGCTTTTGGTAGCCTACATTGCCTAGTGGTCTAATCCAACTACGTAAAAAACTCAAGATCATGATACTATTAGGGTGATATTTGATGCGTAGTCGTTATACACATCATTAATTCTCAATGAATTTGTCAATCCAGGGCTGTGTACAAGGCTATCTACGGAAGAAGAGGTAAAACAACTATAACTTAGGTCAATCTAGAGCAACAGGTCTTATTGGTGAAACCGATTGTGTGGGGGGTTTTAGGACATTCCTATTTCTAAATTGCATAAATTAAACCTTAATCTAATTGCAGAAATGGAAACTAATCATTAACTGCAAAAATGAAATCTTGATTTACAATTGCGAATGAGACCTAATTATGTTGCAGAAATAACAGTTGCAGAATTGGAAGTCTGATTCTAATTACAGAAAGGAAATCTATTTACTTTTGTAGAAATGGAAATCTAATTATAACATGGAAAATAAAACCTTGTCAAGGCTCTGTAACAGAAGGTTGTCAATCTTCTATGCAAGGGTTGACAACAAAACATAGAATGCAGGAAATTATAAAAAACAACAAATTCTGGAAATGGCAATCTACAATAAATTGGAAGCTTTGCTGCAAGTAAAGGTTACAATAAAAACATTAAGCACAAGTTTAATCTAAACATAAAATAAATTAATATCACAAATATTGTCAACTATTTACAAGCAATTGAAATGGCAAGTTCTACAACTCATTCTACTGCAGCAAAATCAGAATAAAAACCTATTGTTAGTCCTCCTCCTAGGTCTGGAAGTGGCCAACCTCCTTGTCCGAAGAAGGTATGAGTCTCTCTCTCTCTCTAGATCTTAATCACACTCATTTACAAGCAATATGAAATAGAACTGGTGCACTTTATTGATTCAAGAACATGATTACAATAATTCTACTGAAAACCTGTTAAAGGACTGTAACAGTCAATTTCTACCTATTCTCTCTACTTTCTGCTTTCTTTATCTTCTCCTAGCTTCCTACTAGCTCAACCTAAATGGGAGAAATATTTATAGATGTCCTAAGATCTAATTACAAACTGAGAATATCTCAAAAGATCTAATCCTATTATGCTGCAACAAATTCTGGGTTTATTCTAGAAGAAGATCAAAACTTGATCTTTCTATAAATGATGGCTTTGGTCGGCAATGACGGCAAAGACAGATGGAAGATCTTTTCCTTTACCCTTTTCAATCTTTATTTCCCTTTTTCCAGCTTCAGAAATCGGTCAACAAGTCAAAAAGCACATTCTATTTTCATTCCGAAGATAAGTGGCTTCATTCCAAAGACAATGCAATTCTCATTCCGAAGATCGCTCATTCTGAAGATACTGCAATTCTCATTCCAAAGATCTCATTTTTGTTTCTCGAAGATCCACTCATTTCGAAGATAATGCATTCCTCATTTCGAAGATCCGCTCATTTCGAAGACACTGTGTTTTCTCATTCCAAAGATATCTGTTCATTCCGAAGAGACTTTGAAATGAACAAATGTGTGCTTTTCAAGTGATTTCTTCTGCATCTCTCAGGTGGGTTATCTCCTAGGATCAAATTCCAATGGTCTTCATTTCTTTCCATATGTGAATTCCATGCCTTGCTATTTATGGACAGTTGGCTAGAATTTACATGGGAAAGACCAATTTTTGTTGCACAGTAACAGTTTGCTTGCACTGTTGCTAGATTTAGGTGAAATAAATGCTTGAGACATATCAAAACATGATTAGTGAAATGCTGCTATCAACCTAAGCATATCTCATTTTAGCAAGTCATAGCAAAAGAACATAAAACTATGCAAAAAGCTATAAAAATCAGCATATAATATTTCAAATACATTGATCATGCAAAATAGTTAATATACAACATATTGAATCAACTTAACTAGCATATCAGATAAAACATAAGAGTTTATAGGCAATTTTAGTGTTCAAAACATGTTATGATTGAGGCATTTCCAGGCCTCATCATTTTCCCCCCAACTTATATTAATGCATGCCCTCATGCATTCTGTTGGGCTATGGAATCACATATGTCCATGTTTAAATTCCATGACCTGTAGAACAATTTCTTGCCTATGTAATACCCCCTGTTCTCCTGAATGTTTCTGAGCCAATCTTCAAACTGTTCATCAGGTTGGGCATCTTCCTCAAAGTAGAATGGAACTAGAGTAATGATGGTTGGAGGCCTAAACCTAAGACCTATCCAGTTATGTTGCATGATTTCAATCAGCTGGATTACACCTTCTGCTCTTCTTCTGGACCATTCTAAGTTGATGGGGGAGATGGGTTCTCTTTTTCGCAAAGACATGGAAAGTTCAGCCCATCTGTTTCTGCATACTGATAATGCTGGCACAAAATTGTGATCACAAAAATTTTTGAATCTGGTCACACAGTCCCTTAAGTTGTTCAAGTACATCCTCTTTACATCATCCCTGTTCATCATTGTGAAGTGTTGTCTGGTGATAATTGGATGATTTGGCTAGATTGCTCTGACTAACAATTCAGCCCTTGTTTCAATCTCTTTATTCTGCCTTTTCTCCTGATCCCAGTAAAACTGATTCTGCAATGTGGACATGAATGCCCTTAATTGAACATCTCCAATGTAGATTTGAGGGTGAAATTCTACTTCCTCTGGAATGAAGAAGCTGTGTAAAAATAGTTCACATAGGAGATTTTTTTGCTCTATGGGGCTATCAAAATATGCTTCCAGGAAATCTATAGTTGTGTCCAATTTATATGGGAGGTTTGAGCTAATCCTCATGACCTGCCATCTGAGGTATTTCTCCTTCAAAATAAGACTATAAAATCTGGCTGGTCGTCTAAATTGGACTAAAAATTCAGCAATTTGACATAAGTCAGACACCTTTTCTTTTAATGCTTGGTTTTCTGTTTCCTTTGCCTCTAGCTATTTTCTTTCCAATTTGAATTTTTTAGTCTTAGTGGCAAGTTGCTCATATCTAATCATCCAACTGGCTATGTCTGCATTGTATTGCTCTAGAGACACAATATTAGGTGGTCTGACTACAGGTGGAACCCTAGGTAGCAGATCTACCTGAACTCCTTTTTCTACCACTTCTACTGGTTGATCATCTACCAATAATTCTACCTGTACCCCCTTATTTGCTATTTCTATTGGGTTGTCATCAGATAGTAATTCTACTTGTACCCCCTTATCTGTTGTTTCTACTAAAGGTGTAACGGTTTGAAATACAAGGACCTCAATAGGAGTACTTACTTGAATAGTTTCATGCTGCTGCTTGGACTCATCTCCAACATCTTCTGCTATGCTCTTTGCCATTTCTGAAGCATCTTCAGAATGAGAAGGCAATGCTTCAGAATGAGAGGGTGCTGCTTCAGAATGAACACCCATATCTGTCTCAACAGAGTCATCTACCCTAGATAGACCCATAAGCAATTGAGCTAAATTGTCCTCATCAATGGATACAGCTGGTTGTTTTTTAGACTGTGACAACATTTTTCTCAATTTTGCCACTTCCTGCTGTAACTCTGCAATTTTTCTTTCCTGTATCTCAATGATGCTTTCTCTCTCCTCAATCCATCTGGTTTGTGTTTTGACAACACTTCTTACTGCTCTCAGCTGCTCTGTGATGTCTTCCACTTCTATTTCTTCTTCAGAATATGATGTAAACAAATCAGCTATAGTTGGCTTCTCAACCACTATCTCATCTTCTGCAACAATTTTCTCTTGTTCAGGAGGCTCTATGAAACTGTCTATCATTGCATTGACCATATCTGTGGCTTGTTGAACTGTAGTTACCTCCAAATTATCTTTCCCAGTTTCTGTCTCAACTATCTATTCAGGGAATTCTAGAAAGTTTTCAAGGGCTGGTTGTATTTCTATGACATCTGGGCTGCTTTGTCCATCTTCTTCCTCCATGACCTATTCTGTTGTTTCCTTCAAATGGATTCTGGTAGACCTCCTAGTTCCAGATGCAAACTTCTTCTTTTTGCTCTATTTCCTGGTGTCAGCAGGGGTTGTGGGGACAGTTTCAGATGCCTCTGTTTCCCTTGTTGTTTCCTCCTCTGTTTGGTTAAGTGCTTCATTTCCCTGTTCTGTCAAATCAGTAGTCACTCCAAAAAAATGAACCTTCTTTTGTTTTTCTGTTCTGCTTCCAGTTCCAGACCCTCTTTTCTTTTGTTTCTTGGCTTGTGAGGTTGAAGGTTCAGGAGCAAGGTGTTCTATTGCTACTGCTGGGTGTGGTTCTTTCTCTGTAATAGCTTCTGTGGCAGCTTCTGTTTCATCCTCTGTAGCAGCTTCTGCAGTAGCTATTTCTTCTTCTGCAATAATGTCAGCAACATCTGGTTCTTCTTCTTCCTCATCTTCATCCCTAAAAATTACATCATTTAGGGTAGAGTAAAACCTATCAAAGCTCCTAGGGTTTCCTCTAAAATGGTGTTGGCAAACTAGTTTGATGAGGCCATGGTGGCGAAGGCTTCCTTTGCCTTCCTGATATCTTTTTGCCATGTTTTTTAATTCTTGATACAGATATAGGGGAAGATTTACCCTAACTTCTGGTTGTTGCTCACCATGTCTGAGATGATTTAAAATTCTCAGATGATGCCCTGACAACAACACATACTGCCCTTCACAGGTTAGGAATTTGATTACCCAGGTGGCTACTTCATCCCAGGGTTCCTGCAGGCTGGCTCTTTTTAACCCTTTGCATGTGTTGTTATGGGTTAAATATTCTGGCTCTTTATCATTTTCTTCTAGAAATTGATTGACTATATTTACCAATGTATTTTTTCCAGATCTAGAAATTGAAATCCCTTCTAATGGCAGCTCAGTAATCTGACTCAAAACTTCAGGGGTTACCTCAATGGTCATGCCGTTAACATGTGCTCGGTTGTTTCTGAATGTGTGGGCGAACATGCCAGCCAAATCTTCAGAGGACCCATTAAACTTATCCAAAAATGGCATAAGCCCTCCATCTTCAAAAATCTGTAGGACTATCGGATTTTCTCGGAGGTAGGTGGTATCTGTTGGTTTCGTTCTGATATTTCACCCCATTTTTCTATGTTGTTCAAAAACCACTCATCTGTTGTCTGTATCCCTCTCCTTGGATCTCTGGTTTCTCTGATGTTGCAGATTTGCAGGGTTTAGTTCTAAGTCTTCACTTGCCCTATTTCTCGTCTTCTTCTTTGGAATGAACCGTAATCTGAGCACTGTACTTCGCAAACACGTCTTCAAAAAGAAAGGTGGCATGCATTTCTACTTTTGCTCCGAACACCTGTCCATCAATGATTGCGTGGACGTCCTTGCCATCAGATCCACCTTATTCGGTTTTAATTTTTTTGTTTTAGCCCACAGACTTTCACGTGCATGTTTATTGGCATCAAAAAATGGTGGCCATGTCTTCCTTGATTCTTGGTACCATGCAAAATAAACCATATCCTTGCTGACATGTGTTCCTTTTATCGTATACAGCCAAAAGAATTTTGATTTGATCGTACCTTTTCTTCCTTGGATGCCACGTGGAAATGCTCTTTCCGAAGATTATGATTTAATTGCAAAAACAAAACTTCATTTCGAAGATTATAATTTCATTCCGAAGACAAGTCTTCATTTCGAAGACAAAGCTTCTTTGCAAAATTAAATCTTCATTCCGAAGATTAATCCTCATTCCGAAGATCAAGTTGTATTGCAAAGGCAAATCGTCATTCCAAAGAGAGAACTTCATTCTGAAGACAAGTCCTGCTTCATTCCGAAGACAGATCCTCATTCCGAAGATGATGCAGCAAGTCGTCATTTCGAAGACAAATTTTCATTTCGAAGACAAAGCTTCATTTTGAAGACAAAGTGCAACATTCATTCTGCTGTCATTCCGAAGACAATTTCAATCTGAAGATAATACAGTCAGCACTATTTTTGGCATTCTTGTTCCGAGGATTAGGCAGAAATCAATATTTTCATTCTCAAAACATGTTTTAAGTATGCCAACTCTTATGAATACCTTTTATGCTAATGGTTAATTGTCATATACTATATACCAATCATTTTACAATGAAGAAATGTAAGAAATATATACCTGATAAAAATAGTTAATGCCAGTTTTGAAGAATGACTGCCTTTGTTGATGTTCTACTGAGATTTTCTGCAACATTTCAAAACAAGTGCACTTGGTGAATTTGTACAATGATGGTTCAGAAATTTCTCAAGGTTATGCATGCCAGAAAACTGGTTTTCATGCATACCAACCTAGTAGTGCCTTAAGAAAAGGTTTTCACTGCTGAGTTATTCATTTTTCTCTCTTTTTTTCTTGATTTTCTCCTTTTTTTTATTTTACCTCTCCTTTTCTCTCTTTTTTTTTTCTTGATTCTGACTATGCCCATGAAGGAATTTCATGATTTCCCCTGAAATCATGCCCATGAAGGAATTCATAATCAGAATTTATTCATCTTTTTGTTTTCTATTTTTCTAATTTTTTTTGTATTTTTTGTTTTTTCCTTGAAATCCATGATCATGCTGATTGTTTTGAAGTGGAAGAGGGAATCTCTTCCACTTGTTGTGTATCCAAACTATCAAGTTGCTGCAAGAATTCTTCTTTAGTCAGAGGTGTATGGTACACCCAGAGGCGATGTCCATTTACTACCAACTTTCTTTGTGACCCATCAATAGGAGATAGACGAGCTGCTCCATTGTCAAATACCTCTTCAATCCAGTAAGGTCCCAACCATCTAGTTCTCAGCTTTCTAGGGAAGTCCTCATAGCGAGAATCAAATAGTAAAGCCCAATCTCCTTGTTGAAGTTTCCTCTGTTGAAGGTGACTGTCATGCCACAGCTTCCTCTGCTCTTGAATTACTTCAGTTTGGTGCAGAGCATCCAATCTGAGTTCATCCAATGCATTCAGCTGCATAATCCTATCTATCTGTGCCTGCGACAATTCAATTCCAATTTCCAATGTTGTGCGCAATGTTAGTAGCTCAAATTCAATAGGTAAGAGGGGCTTTTTACCAAAGACTAGTTCATAAGGTGTGAATCCAGTAGTGGACTTCCAAGTAGTATTGTAGGCCCAAACTGCTTCAGGTAATTTATCTAGCCAGTTTCTCCTATGAAAAGCTACTATTTTTGTCAAGATGCGTTCTAGTTCCCTGTTTGTTACCTCAACTCTGGCCATTTGCTTGTGGGTGGTAAGGTGATGATTTCCTATGTTTGATTTCATACAATTCTATAAATGCCTTTATGACTTTGGATGCAAATTGGGGTCCTTGGTCTGTGGTGATAGACCGTGGAGCTCCAAATCTCTGAAAAATCTGAGTATACAAGAAATCAGCGACCTTCTCTTCACGAGCATGTTTGAAAGCACGCACCTCTACCCACTTTGTCTGGTAATCCGTGCATACTAGAATATGCACCTTTCCTTGAGAAGGTGGATCAATAGGTCCTACAAAATCAAGCCCCCACCTCTCAAATGGTTCTAAAACCATTTGAGGCTGTAGTGGCATCTCATTTGTATGAGTGGGTTTCCCCATTCTTTGGCATGCATCACAATGCCTGATGTACTTTTTCACATCCTTGTGAAGAGATGGCCAATAATATCCTGTCCCTAAGATTTTCCTAATTGTGCTTTTTACAGAATAGTGTCCACCTGAGGGTTCATCATGACAAGCCCTAAGGATATCATATACTTCATCCTTTCGGATGCACCTACGTAACACATGGTCAGGACTGCACTTAAAAAGCATACCCTTAATCCATTCAAAAGAAGAACTCTGTTTGATCAATTGTTTTTTCTGTTTTGAAGTGAAATGTGGAGGAACTTTCCCTGTGACCAAATAATTGGCTATATCCGCAAACCAAGGTGATTGGACTGATATAGCAAATAATTTTTCATCAGGAAAAGTGTCATCAACTAATTCCCCTTCATCTGTGTTTTGCAACCTGGACAAGAAATCTGCCACAACATTAGCTTTTCCTGGTTTGTTGATTATAGTGATATCAAATTCTTGCAGCAACAACAACCAACGAATAATTCTTGCACTTACCATAGGTTTATTCATCAAATACTTAATGGTTGTATGATCTGTGTGAATAAATATTTGATAACCTATGATGTAATGCCTGAATTTGTTGATGGCATAAATTACTGCTAGGAATTCCTTCTCAGTTGTATAATTTTTCTCGACTCCTATCAAGTTCTTGCTAATGTTGTAGATGGTATAATGTTCACCATTGTCAATTTGTCCTAATGCTGCTCCAATTGCTGTATTGGAGGCATCAGTCTGTATGTGAAATGGTAATGTCCAATTAGGTCCTCTTAGCATAGGTGGAGTTACTAATTTCTCTTTTAGAGCTTCAAATGCTTCCTGACACTTTGTAGTCCAGGAGAATTCAGAATCTTTAGTCAATAGGGCAAACATGGGACTGGCTATTGTACTAAAGTTGGGAATAAACCTGCGGTAAAAACCAATGTGTCCTAGGAAGCTTCTGACATCAGTCTGAGTTTTAGGAGGAAGAAGATTCTTGATAATTTCCACCTTCTTTGGATCAACTTGGATCCCTTGAGGAGAGATGTGATGACCAAGAACTATTCCTTCCTTCATCATCATGAAGCATTTTTCTGGATTCAAGGATAACTGGTATGTTTCACAGCGAGTTAAGACTTTGTCAAGATTTTCCAATGTAAAGTCAAAAGTCTGTCCACATACTATGAAATCATCCATGTATATTTCAACACTTTTGGTGGTCAGATCAGCAAAAATTGCTAGGACTGCTCACTGAAAAGTTGTTGGGGCATTACACAAACCAAAAGGTAAAACCCTATAGGCAAATGTTCCCCATGGACATGTAAAAGTTGTTTTCTCTTGATCTTCAGGTGCAATCTGAATTTGATTATATCCACTAAATCCATCAAGAAAACAAAAGTATCTTTTTCCAACAAGGGTATCTAACACCTGATCTATGAAAGGTAATGGAAAATGGTCTTTGTATGTCACCTTATTCAGCTCTCTATAGTCTACACATACTCTCATTTTTCCATTTTTCTTAGGAACTATAACCAATGGAGAGACCCATTGGCTATCAAAAATTGGGTAAATGAATCCTACCTCCAGAAGTTTTTCAATTTCTTCTTTCACAATATCTCTTAAGGCGGGATTCAATCTTCTCTGGGGTTGTCTGACTGGCTTGACTTCTTCAGTATAGATTCTATGGGTACATATATCAGGGTGAACTCCTGACATATCTTTGTAGTTCCAAGAAAAAGCATGAACATGCTTCTGCAAGACAACTATCAATTTTTCTTCCTCTTCCCTAGTAAGCTGGCTGTAAATGTTCAGAAATTTGCCTGGCTGGACTTCTATTTGTTTTGTATTTGGAAGGACTGAATTCACTTCTTCATACCTAGTGATTAGGGAGTTAAGAGGACATTGCTGAGTTGGGAGAAGATAAGCAGTTTCTGTTTTATTGCTGCTTGATGGAAGCATATCCTGTATGGAACAGTGAGAAGGAAAAATCAGATGATGGTGCCATCCATGTGGTAGTGAAACAGAGTTTCCCTGTGATAGTACAGATGGTTCATCTTCAGATTTTTTATTCTCCTCATTTCTTAACAACTGTTGGATATTTGTTGCTTCCTCTTCTAAACCTTGTTCATGCAGAACATTCATCAGGATTGTTTTATTTTCTAAATTTTATGTGTCATAGAGGTCTTCTGTGTGTTCCCTTACTACTAAGGTAGCTAGTGTAGAAATAACCTCTTCTGGTTCCTCATCTGAGTCACAAAACCATAACTGACCTAAAAATTTGCTAGATGGTTTTGTAGGAGGATACAGAGAGATCTGTTTTAGATCAATACCATTTGAAATAGTCATATTTCCAGATCTGCAGTCTATGAAGGCTACTGCAGTTGCAAGCCAAGGTCTTCCCAAAATAATGGGATATCCATGTGCTAAATTTCTTGGTTGTAAAACCAAAAAATCTACAGGGAATTCCCAAGAAGAAACTTCTATAGGGACATCTTCAATGATACCTTCAGGTTTTGCAACTGACCTATCAGCCATTTCTAAAACTGTAAATGTGGGGCTGAGATGTTTGAGCTGTAATTGTTTCATTGTATCCTTGGTCATGACATTTATTGCAGCTCCTAGATCTACTAAGACATTTGATATTGGTACTTGAACCTATAGTGAACTGTGATAACTGGACTTCTTGGGTCACTATACTTTGGAGGTACTAGTTTTCCAGATAAGAGATCAGCTATCTTCCCTTCAACCTGAACAGTCTTGGGAAATGCTTTCTTTTTTCTTCCTGCTCTTTTAATGCACAAATTTTGGACAGTACTGTTAATCTCTGGTATTTCCTTAATGGCTTGCAATAAGGGCAATGATATAGTTAACTTTTTGAGTTCTTTGACCAGTTCTGACTCAAAATTTTTTGGTATTGCATTAAATCTTTCAGGATATGGAATTATCCTTGGTAATTGTTCTGCCTATGGTTCTATTTTTTTCTCTTTCTCTATTGTTGGTTGGACTTTAACTAGTTCCAATTTTTCTTCTCTCTATTGTTGGTTGGACTCTCTCTGGTTCTGACGATTCTTGCTCTTCATTTTCTTTGATTTCATTTGAAACTGGTTTAGGTACAACTTTTCTTGAATGAAGTTGGATGTTACTACAATCAAGAACATTAATTTCAACATTTTCTTCAACTTCAGCCACATAGACAGGAGGTGCCTGTCTCATGCTGTTTGGGTTAGTGACTAGTTGAGTTGGCAGTTGAGGTTGTTTCACTTGTTGTGTTTGCTATTGTTTTTCTTGAAAATTTTGATTAGGTGCAAGCAACAAATGCTGAGTTTGACCTTGATTCCTTTGCTGCCTTGGATAGGACTGGTATTGTTGACTCCACTGTGGTTGATTTTGCATCCAATGTGGATTAGTCTGATTATGATTCCAAGATGGGTTGTTTTGATTCCATGAGGGGTTGTTTTGATTCTGATTCCAGGTTGGGTTACTCCAATTTGCTTGTGGCCATTCTTGGGAATTTGTCCATTGAGGATTATTCCAAGGACGTTGGGGTGGTTCTGGTTGTCCCCAAGGCATAGTCCAGGGATTATGCCCCCAATTTGTAGGAACACGAGGGGGATTTTGGTATTGAGAGAAATTTCCCCCTTGTTTTGGTCCAATATAGTTGAGTTCCTCAGTCTGATTTTCTAACATAGTTTTGAGTTGTGGTAGCAGGTGGCATTTATCAGTTGAATGCATCTTTGAACAAATACTACAAATGGCTAGGATAGATGTTTTATTCAAAGGACATTCCTGCAAAGCATGTTTATTTCTACATCTTGGGCAATAAATTGCCAAAGGTTCTATGGTTTTTGCTTTTGCAGACATTTCTCCCAAAGTAGTGTTTAATTGCACTAAAATATCAGTTTTGAAATTTGCAAGTTCCTCTATCAGATCCTTCACATCAGTGCCATTTGTACGGTTTTTTCTTCTTCTCTGCTTAGTGTACGAGTAATTCCTACAAATATCCACAATTTCCTCATTACTGAGAGTGGTTACATCCCCTTTTCCCATCAAATCCAAAACTTCTCTGGATTCATCTTGTAATCCTCTCAAAAATATGGTTTTACATAATTCTGGTTCTACAAGTCCACATCTCCTTTGAACAAAGGAGAACCTATCAAGATAATCTTCCAATGTTTCATCATCTTCCTGCTTGATCCTGAATAACTCATCTTTCCTATTCCTTACACGACAATATTCTTGATATTTGTCTAAAAACACAGTTTCCATTTGATCCCAGGTTCTTATGGAATTTGGCTCTAAACTCATGAACCAGCGTAATGTTGAGTCCTTGAGTGTTGAGGGAAAAACCTTAAGTTTCTGATTGTCATTTATATAATCATAGGTCTGACACACTACCTTGAATTCAAACAAAAATTGATCAGGATCTTCAGATACAACACCTCGAAAGGTTGGAAGTACTAAAGGTGAAATGGTTTTCATGGGAGAGTTTTGTGTTGGATTCAGATGGATAGGATATTCAAATGTTCTGGAAGGTTGGGGCATATCCTGATCATCTCCTTCATTATGGACATAGCCATGTTGGCCATCCCTATCTATATTGCCTCCTTCTGCCATAGTTTCCTGTTCCCTGGGAGAAGTTAAAGCTCTCCAAATTGTACTCTCAAGAGGTCCAAGCCTCTCTGTTGATGATGAGTCTGATGAATTTTATTTCTTAGGATATTCTGATGATGATAAAACTGGTGATTTTCCTTTCTCAGAATGTTCTAATGATGGTGAGACTGGTGATTTTTCTATCAATCTTTCTGGTAGTTCAAACACAGGTGATTCACCCCTTAGGCGTGAAGATCTCCTTAATGGAACAAGCCAGGGATCCTTTGGGGTAGTTCTACCTTTTTCATCCCTAGACTTACTCATTCATGTTTACTCTTGAGTGACATAAATTAAATCAATAGTTGTTACCTTACTCAGCTGTTGTATTCAGATTTTATCCTAAATTTTCACAGTTTAGTCTGATTACAGCTATTGGACTATTTGTTTTCTTCTAGCAACACCGATCCCCAGAAATGACACCAAAATGATGCGTAGTCGTTATACCATCATTAATTCTCAATGAATTTGTCAATCCAGGGCTGTGTACAAGGCTATCTACGAAAGAAGAGGTAAACAACTATAACTTAGGTCAATCTAGAGCAACAGGTCTTATTGGTGAAACCGGTTGTGTGGGGGGTTTTAGGACATTCCTATTTCTAAATTGCATAAATTAAACCTTAATCTAATTGCAGAAATGGAAACTAATCATTAACTACAGAAATGAAATCTTGATTTACAATTGCAGAATGAGACCTAATTATGTTGCAGAAATAACAGTTGCAGAATTAGAAGTCTGATTCTAATTGTAGAAAGGAAATCTATTTACTTTTGCAGCAATGGAAACCTAATTATAGCATGGAAAATAAAACCCTGTCAAGGCTCTGTAATAGAAGGTTGTCAATCTTCTATGCAGGGGTTGACAGCAAAACATAGAAATGCAGGAAATTACAGAAAACAGCAAATTCTGGAAATGACAATCTGCAATAAATTGGAAGCTTTGCTGAAAGTAAAGGTTACAACTAAAACATTAAGCACAAGTTTAATCTAAACATAAAATAAACTAAGATCACAAATATTGTCAATTGTTTACAAGCAATTGAAATGGCAAGTTCTACAACTCATTCTACTGTAGCAAAATCAGAATAAAAACTTGTTGTTAGTCCTCCTCCTAGGTCTGGAAGTGGCCAACCTCCTTGTCCAGAAGAAGGTATGAGTCTCTCTCTCTCTCTAGATCTTAATCACACTCATTTACAAGCAATATGAAATAGAATTGGTGCACTTTATTGATTCAAGAACATGATTACAATAATTCTGCTGAAAACTATTACAGGATCATGATCAGTCAATTTCTACCTATTCTCTCTACTTTCTGCTTTCTCTATTTTCTCCTAGCTTCCTACTAGCTCAACCTGAATGGGAGCAATATTTATAGATGTCCTAAGATCTAATTACAAATGGAGAATATCTCAAAAGATCTAATCCTAATATGCTGCAACAAATTCTGGGTTTATTCTAGAAGAAGATCAAAACTTGATCTTTCCATTAATGATGGCTTTGGTCGGCAATGACGGCAAATACAGATGGAAGATCTTTTCTTTTACCTTTTCCAACCTTTATTTCCCTTTTTCCAGCTTCAAAAATCGGTCAACAAGTCAAAAAGCACATTCTGTTTTCATTCCGAAGATAAGTGGCTTCATTCAGAAGACAATGCAATTCTCATTCCGAAGATCGCTCATTCCGAAGATACTGCAATTCTCATTTCGAAGATACTGCAATTCTCATTCCGAAGATCCACTCATTCCAAAGATAATGCATTCCTCATTCTGAAGATCCGCTCATTCCGAAGACACTGTGTTTTCTCATTCCAAAGATATCTGTTCATTCCGAAGATACTTCGGAATGAACAAATGTGTGCTTTTCAAGTGATTTCTTCTACATCTCTCAGGTGGGTTATCTCCTAGGATCAGATTCCAATGGTCTTCATCTCTTTCCATATGTGAATTCCATGCCTTGCTATTTATGGACAGCTGGCTAGAATTTACATGGGAAAGACCAGTTTTTGCTGCACAGTAACAGTTTGCTTGCATTGTTGCTAGATTTAGGTGAAATAAATGCTTGAGACATATCAAAATATGATTAGTGAAATGCTGCTATCAACCTAAGCATATCTCATTTTAGCAAATCATAGCAAAAGAACATAAAACTATGCAAAAAGCTGTAAAAATCAGCATATAATATTTCAAATACATTGATCATGCAAAATAGTTAATATACAGCATATTGAATCAACTTAACTAGCATATCAGATAAAACATAAGAGTTTATAGGCAATTTTAGTGTTCAAAACATGTTATGATTGAGGCATTTCCAGGCCTCATCAATCTTCCGTATAGATGGACTGCATAAATCATGTTTGATACTAGGATAACTTTATGCATTATCATAATAATGAACTCACATGCACACACAAGGATATTGACTATCTTGGTCATCCTAGAAGATTTGTACCTTATCAAAAATTCTTGCATGGTTAGTATATAACTTTTGATTAGTTGACTAGAGTGTTTGAGTCTCATGAAAATCTCAAGGACATTCTATAACATCTTACTATTCATTCCATTCCATACTATTTTATCACATTTTTGTTAGTTTACATTTTCACAAATCCATCACATAGTCTCATGAAAACATTACAAATGAATCGATGAATTTCATATAGTCTATGGTGCTAACATAGTATATCCAATATTATCCATATTTCATCATACATATCAACAAATAATCTATTTCATTATGCATACACACATATCCCTATTAAAAAATATCATATTACAATACATGCATCCATCATAGCATCAATAAAGCAAACATAAGCATTGCATACATCCAACAAAGCAATAAGGAAACACATGATGATAATAAAATAGCTCGTATATATGTATATGTATGGGACAAGAAGCTACATCATGATCCAAAATCCACTCGTAGGGTATAATAAAGTGGGTCCTCAGACCTCACGCTACAAAAATCCAAAACAAAAATAATTGCAGAGTCTCAAAAGCTATGGTCATGGAAGAATGGCACCATGACTCTCACCCCCACCCTTGGACATCATCCATCGAGAGCTCCTAGATCTGCTATCCCCTACCTTGTCTACCCTTCATGTGGATCTAGGAGCTCCCATCCTTGTATATGACTATCCTATACCACTTTCCCTACTATTATGGGATCCACTAGTTGAAGGACGAGTTGGTAAGCACACTTTATGGTGCACTACCTCATCATTCAAATATTATGTGTATGATAACTCCTTTTAATGATGATCCTAGTAGTTCCCTAGTAAAGTTTGGAGTTGTGTCACTTCCTCCCATTTCCTCTCTGTCTTACAACTTCTATATGCCCCCTATCCCAAGCTCCTTCAATCACTAGTGCCTTTTGGTCAATATCTACCAGTGTAGTTTGCAATTGTACCTATGGGATATCCCTCTCCTATGTGTACTCCCTCCACTCATATATCCCTCTAATCAGCTCACCTTATAACTTAGAAATGGTGGAATCCTATGATACCAACTCTGCCTACACTCCCTACTAATCAAAATCATCCTCATCATAGTCCCCTTACTGGTCCTCCAAATCCATGGGATCCATCCACTCATCATCTATTCGATAATGCACATATCACTCCCTCGATTTTGCCCCCTCGCCAGGTCACTCATCTAAGTCTAGATTCTCCTTAGTTGGAGCCTTATTTGGAGCCTCCTCATGAGCCTCTCTGCCCTTGTATCCATAGCACCTCCTAGTGGTCCATCCCTGTACCACTGATCCATCACCCACTAGGAGTCATACTCTATCATGGTCCTGACATCATCTCTCTCATAGGTATCCTCCATAGGATTTGCCTCCTCCCCAACCGCCTCCACTATATTCCAAGTCAGTGTCCTATCATCACCATAACATAGGTAGATAAATGGCTCACTATGTAACCCCTGATGTAGCCCAAAATATCATAGCACTTGAGCATGTAGGAAGTACTATTGCTCTGTCTCGTATCGATCAAGTAGCTACCTCCCTCACCATACTCACCAAAGTTATGCCTAAGCCTTAGGCCATGCTAGAAAGTCTCTATATGGTCTCTAGAGAACCACATCTACACTGAGCCGTGCAAATAAATCTGCATAATGATCAATCAAACGTACATTAGGATGGCTTTGATCCCTCTCTTGATCCTTCTACCATAGGATACCCTATCCTATCTCCTTATTTATGAGTTATGCTCACATCATCCAAGATAGCCCTTGCAGTCACTCCATGACCAATTGTTGTCATCCCCACACCTACAATAGAAAGCTGTAGCTCAATCCTTTCCACCCATGATAGCCGATCTCATATAGTTCATCATAGAGCTATGCTAACAACTTAGTATGCCATGCCATCACTAATGGTCTCACTATGGTGCACTTCACCAGTGAAAATGCCAACTCCAAAAGGTTCCATGGGAACCTAGCTCCTAATGAGTCTAGAAATAGCATGTTAGAAATAAGTGTCATTAGTAGGGCATGTATTGTAGTCGATACCTCTACCTCATACCATAGTTCCACTAGGATGCCTTTACTAGGAAAATCTCACAGTGCCTCAGGCCAGTCTGCTCTGAAGTATCTTTGCAAAATTTTATCTCTAAGATCTCGATGAGTAGATATAATCATACACCCCTCTATGAATATATGCAAAATCTGGTAGACATACTCTAGGGTCACTATCATTCCTAGTCAGCAAGTGGAAGGTGTTGGTGTGAGGGTCCCACAAATCTATCATCTCCCATCATTAGTTCTTATCATGTCACTTGCTTGAGACCTATGACATCAAGTCATTTCTATTCATCCTTTGTTAGTAGGCCATGAGTGGTCCTAAAGAGAGTCAAAAATTGATATCGGCTCTTGATCACCTGGTAGGGGCAAGCAAGCTTAAAAAAAAATACAAACAAAACAAAAATAAGCAAAAAGAAACACAAAAACACCTAAAAAAGGGTACTTTTTCTTGCAAAATCATGGTCATCCCACCCAAGGATGGCCCCCAATTTGGTGGCCATCCCACCAATGGATGGCCCCAAAATAGATAAATATGATCATCCCTCCCAGGGATGGCCCCAAAATTACCCAAAAATAGCCTTCTTGGCCACCAAAAACAAGAAAAAAACCTTACAAAAATACAAAAAAATGTAACAAAAATGCACAAAAACACAAAATAAGGTACAAAAAATCAAATCTCATCACTAATGAGGTTCATTTACCAATATTTAGTGTGTTTCATTTACAAAAAGTGAATATAATTACACTTCCAAAAGTAACAAAGTGTAGTAGCAAATTCAGCCCTTACCCGTCTCGCACCAGCTCCATCACTCAACGAGTCCACAGGCTGGCTCATGGTGACTATGGGATGGTTTTGGCAGCACTCTACTTTGTAAAATCACTCTCCTACTCCTCGCCTCTCAAACTGCCAAATCAAAAGTTCATAAATGTGCCCATTTTTCAAATTTTGAGCTTAAATAGCCCTACAAAAGGCATGGCCATCCTAGGGTGGTATGGTCAGAAAATATGAAAATTGTACCACCTTGGGATGGCAAAAAATTGTGCAACTATCCCACTCTAGGATGGCCACAAAAAAACACCCCAAAAACAATAGAAAAAACAACAAAAATGGCTTCAAAACCACCAAAAAATAGGTCAAATCTAATAAAATTCACAATGGATCAAATATTGAACCAAATTATTTATGGATGAATTAAAAATTCTCTACTTCAATCCCCAAGAAGACCACTGTGGTTAGACTGCTCCATGGAAATGAGGTATTCAATTCCTTTCCTCCATGAACTATCAGCAAAATCCTCACAAACCTAAGAAATTTTACAATGGGTAAAGCTAAAGGAACCCCAACCAAGTCATATGGGTCAAGCGACTCATTTATTTTATTATTGATCATTCCCTCATCGACTCGTCACTTGAGATGGTAGTCATTATTAATGAATTTATAATCAAAATTAATAACCAAACACTTAATCATGCAAATTGCGTTCGTCAACGAATCATTGCCAAAAATAATCAAGCCCTTCCTTGGGCATAAAACAAGCAAAAATTTCAATTAAACAAATGCTTGTCACATGGAAGCATGTAGGATCATAGGCCTCACATCTTCATGACTAAATGATTTCCAAGATCAAGTAATCCTAATGCAAAAGGTTGTACTTGAATCAAGTTCCTTAACTCATCAGAAGCAAGGATTCAAGGGTGCAGGCTCTTTTCATAATTGGGGCATTTAAAGTTGGTTAGGTTACTAAATAACCTTAATAATTTGAAATTTTAGTCATCTATTATTTTCTCCACGTTGTGTTGCACACAACGCATCCCAAAAGGGGTATTTGTAGATACTAAAATCACATCAAGACATGTTATAATCAATACCATATGCCCTCTTGGGAAACCCTCAGAGGTTAAATAGTGGTCCTAGCCACTTTTGGGAGGTTTTACCCCACTTTTGGGAAGTTTTGGGCCATTTAGACATGGTCGTCCCACCCTAGGACAACCATAGTTCATGGTCGTTCCACCCAGGGATGACCACCAACAACCATACCTGGGTAAGATAGCCATGGCATTGGACACTTAAAAAGTCAAAGGTGAGACAAATGACACTCAAATTCTACAATTTACCCTGCCCATTGAAGCATGCCAGTATGAGGATGCATAACTCCCATGCCAAGTTTCAAATTGGAGGCCCAAATTTAAGATTCTTCCCCCTCCAACATATGGTAAGGTTTAGACAAGTGGCAGCACCTGCCTCGCATGGCCAAGCATGCCCATTTGACAATATGCTCACTTGAGCTATAAAGTGGAGTCATTCCACCCAATTACAAGAGGATTCTTTGCAATATTTCACCATGAAGTGCTATCGAGATTTATCCCCAATTCACTACGTGTTTTCCCTTGAGATCTCCATCAAGTGAAGGAGGTTTTCAAGTGATTCCAAAATGTGCAATCCATTTACAAAACCAACCCATTTGAGTGAATCAGATCCTAAAATTTTATGACAATACCCCTAGGAGTAGTTTGGACCAAATCATAGAGGAATTGGTGGAAAAAACCACCATATTTGGTGGCCAACGCCATCTAGGATGGTTAGCAATATCAAATGGCACACCCAAGGATGGCCATGAATATGAGCACAATTTATCTTCTATTTTTGCATAGATCAATTCTAGAGTAAATTTTATGCCCTATGTCAAGTTTTGGTGTAATTTTGAGTTGTTTTGCACATGTTATTATGCATTTCTTGTTTTGTAGTCCTAATCGACACACCCAGGGACAACCATAAATATGTGTGCAATTTTATTTCTATATAGAGTATATTATATGCATGATCCTAAGTTTTGGTAGCATTTGGAACTATTTTGCATCATCTATTATACATTTCCTCTTTCAAGCTCAGTATCACATATATCTCTTTGATTGCATTTCAATTTGCACATGCTATTAAAAAATCTGATTTCCCTGTGTGTAGATCTAGGTATCACAATGTGCAAGGAATAAGAAGCAAGTCAGAAGATCAATATAACATTACGGTGACATCAAAATACTGCTCTTGAACGATTTGTGAGTGCGAGGAAGATGCTGGAGCGCACCTGAGTTTCTAATGGATTTATTCTATTGGCATATTTGTAATGAGTTTATCAATTTAGAGCTCTCAAGGGGACATTTTTTAATCATAAATTTTAAAAATCAAATAATATAGAGAGGAACCCCATTTCTTTCACTTATTTGTCTCACATGCTTACTTAAAATATCACTCTTGTAGTGCTTAAATCAATATAGAGCAATAGATGAATTTTATTTCCCATTGTTAGGTGTGTTGTTTTTATACTCTACACTATTTACCATGCCTAATGCTAGGACTACTTGACCCCATATAGCACAAAAGTAACCAGTTATACACACAAAGTAAAGTAGGATGAGAACCAGTCATGATAGAGAAGAAGATGTCAAAAATATCAAATATTGTTACATCTAATTAACAAGAATTATGCATTTAAAGGATTATTTACCTTTTTTTAAATGGATGTATACATGTATGCTTTATCCAATCAAATTTATAGCTACATTATATGGAAAATACAAATGCATAGGATCATGTTGATGACATAACAAATATAACTTTGCTAAATCCTTTAATAGATAAGACACCTAGTAATAAGTGATATAGTTAGATGAAATCCTTATAAATAATGGTGTGAATAAAAAGGCAACAAGATGGAGGATAATAAGAATTGGGAATAATATTCATTATCTATTCTAAATAAATGATAATATTTTACCCATTATGTGTATGATTATGATTATTTAGACTAGTCTCCACTATCTATTTATTCTTCCTCCCATTGGACCTTAGAGTAAGGGCCCAACATGTAGATCATTTTGAGTACTACAAAAAACAATTCTCATTTATTAAATTTTGATAAGTATTGAGGAAGTTATGACTATTTTTTTGTGTAAGTTAATTGTATTAAGATAGGGGGCATTTGAAAGGCGCCCCAACGCCTTGTACAAAAAGGAACATAAGTGAAACAGAAGAAAATCAAAGAAAGATCTAAAAGAGGTGACAAAACCTTATCAAGAAAAAGGGAGGAAGGAATCCTCTAGCAGAAAGGAACAACAAAGAGATCCTCTAGAAAAGAGGAGCAAAAAGAGGAAGGAAAACCAAAGGAACCCAGAGTAAAGCAACAACCCCAAACAAAAATAAGTTAAAACAAAAGATTGCAGCACCCATGGTCAGAGCAGTATCGAGTGTGGTTTCTTTAGCAGCATCCTTCAACATATCATTTGAGTCTTCCTTAAGAGCATCAATACAAGCTTCTTTGGCAATTTAAACCACCTCCTCATATTTGGCAACTCCTTTAGCATCCAAAGGAACACGAACATTGTTGACAGGAGTATTATCAAAGGTGTCATAGAAGAATAGTAGGCTAAGACCCTGTCTCTATTCCTTTAATATCATAATAGCATTCCCAATAACCACATGAGAAACCTCAAACTGATCAATGGAAGCTAAATTAGCATGGACCGCCAACTTGTGAAGATATTTTTCAACCAGGTCAAGTGAATTGGACAGATCCTTTGGAGTTTTGACAGAGGATGAAGGAAGGGTTTCATTCAACTCTTTGAGTTTGAGACGCTGGGAGCATATGATAGGGGTACTCTCAACTTTGACCTTTTTTATGGCATTAAAAACAGGATGAGGTTTATCTTTTTTATCCTTTATTTTGTGTTTAGAAACTTGGGGGCTTGGTGTAGAGGAAGAAGTCTCCTCATCAGATTTAGGGGCAGAAATATTGCCTTTGGGGAACTTGAGCAGGAGGTATATATATATATATATATATATAGAACATTAAAGAGCCCTTGATGGTAGGGTAAAAATTACTCTCTTTTGGTTCATGTGGAAACAATGGTATAATTGATGGACCACAAAATAGTAGCAGGTATATTCATCATCTTAGCATCACGAAAATGATTAATATAGGCAAGATGAAAACAAGTCAATTGGGACTCAGGATTATCACAAGAAAGATACTGCATTATGGGTTTCAATAATTCTTGCTAAGGAGAGGAGAAGTGACTATGATACAAACATTTACGGTACATTTTGTGAACCATTGCATTATTTTTGAAAAACACTAGCTCGACATCCCAGTTGTGTTTATTCCTTCGAATTACTTTGCCTTCTGTAGGCTGCCCTGTCAAGTCTGCCAGAGTCTCAATGGAGATTTGGAATTCAACCCCATGAATGGTAACCATGCCTCTTACCCAGGTCTCCGCAAAAGCATTCATGATGGCCTCATCCATGCCAGCAAACAGGTTGAAAAAATAAATAACGGTGGTTCTGTCCTTCCAGACATCTCTAACCAGAGGATCAAGTTCAAGACTTGCCGACTAAAGGAAAACAACGAAAGGGATAATGATAGAAAAAGCTTAGGCTAAGCAGGATAAACACAGGGGAAATGAATAGGTGAATAGGAGAAGCATGCATCAGAAGATAAAGGGATAGGGAAATACTTCCATCGTTCAGAAATCCACTAGACAAACAAAGAGTAAAAATTGGAAAGGATAAGGGCCTTGTGGAGGAACGGGGTTGGCTGCAGTGCAAAATGGAATTATTTCTGAGGCTTTGAATGTCACACCACCAAATGAAATGGGTCCAGATCATAAGGGGAGGATGAACATTAAAACGCTTAGAAAGGAGACCAATGAAGGGTCTAGACATGAGACACATGAACTGATGGGGATTTCACCATATGAATTCTCAAAATGAAGCATTTGATAGGAAAAAGGAAAAAGGTTCTTGAAAAAGCAATATTACGCGAATAAAAAAACATGAGGTAGAACTGAAAAATAATTTTAGAAAATGGGTTATTTATGTTATTTTTTCATTGTGCGATTTTTTCTCAAAAGAAAAAAGTTCATATTAATTTTTTTAGTAGTTATTTTTAAAATATTTTTGCAATAGCATGTAGATTATTTTGAGTACTACAAATAAAACTGGTCATTTATTAAATTCTAATAAGTTTTGAGTGATTTTATAGCTATTGAAAGTTGGGCTTTTGATATTTTTGGTGTTGCATGGAAAATTCATGAAAACAGAAAAAATTCATAACTCCCAATTTGGGTAAGCAATTCAGTTATTGTTTTTTTTTTTGTTTTGAATAAAATATATATATTTAATTGTTTGAAGAATAAAATAAATGAGATCTCAAAAATTTTAATGTTTGAGAATTTTTGGTTATTTAAAACCCTAGATTCTTTGAAAAAATCATGGAGTTTCCAATATTTAATGGAGAGGATGATAGTGATGCTAGGGTGTCCACTTTTGAATCCTTAATACTAATGTAAATCTCACATGATAATTATCACATGATCAAATATAATTTAATAGATATAATATGAGATAACTAATATGTAAATATCAAGGCTAATAATATATCAAATAACATTAATTAATAAGCTACAATATAGATGTAATAGATTGAATTACACAATATAACAAAACTTATAGTATTGGTTGCTCAAATGTATGGAATATGAATTACTCCTATTTATGTTACAAATGTATCATATACGATGATAATCTCGATACTAACTAAATAGAATATCTATGTAGACTATGTAGATAATGTAAGCGATATAGGTGATGTCCTCTATGGAATAATATAAAGCCTTTGTAGGATGACTCTTTGGTTACGTGACTCTTCCTTTACATATGCCAAGTCTCATGACTCTTGGCTTATCTATTTGACACTTGCATACTCATGACACTATCATGTATGCACACTTGGACATGCCTCTTCATATAACACTTCCTAATTTAAGAACACGTGCACACTTACATATGGGACACCTGTACACATTTACACTCATAACACTTGCACACATATTTACATAATACTTACGCATTTCCTAAATATTATTACATTACATAAAATATTTACTCACACACTAATCTAGGACACATACCTAATCTAATATTTACAAGTATGTACCAAGGTTTTACATTGGCATGTACCAAATATTGTAATATTCTCTAACACCCCCATGTATTACGTTATTTGGTTATTGATGACTTTAGTCATCAATATGGTCTTCGCCTTCATATGATCCTAGATTTTGTGCTTTCTTTGTTCTATTTTTTGTTTTATTTAGTTTGATACCTTTCTATATTCTAATAAAGTGAATAATTAGTATCTTTCAAAAAATCATCTTCATTGATTACTAATTTTGTTAAAATAGCTTTGAATTCGCTCTCTTTAGTGTTTTCTTCCAACTCTTGAATTTCCTAAATTTCTTGAGCTAGATGTCCTTTCCGATTTTCGTCTCTATATTGTAACTAAGGTTGACTATATTGATATTGAGAAGGATATTGATATTGAAATTGTTGTTGTTGTGGATGATACTGAGTTTGATATTTTCTTTTTTTGTATTGGTCTATTTATTTGACCAATTTGGTTTATATGATTTCCTTGAGATTGATTCCTTGGATTATATCTATAGAAATTTATACTATGACCTTTCTTCTTACCTATTTGATAATATATAATATTCCATTTTGATTGATCTCTAGAAATTGAAGCAAGATTACCTTGTGAATTATCTTTTGATACTAAAGCATTGTTAGTCATTTCATCCTTGAAATTTTCCACTTCATACTCTTGTAAAATATTGACTAACTCATCAAATGAAGTATCTTTGCTTAGAATTTGCAAAGATGTAACTAGATACTTATAGCTTTCTAGAAGTGATATTAAGATCACTTGAACAAGAAATTTATCCTCTACTTTTTCTCCTAAATTTAATATTGTTGCTTTTATATCTACTACTCTTATAAAAAATAATTCAAAATTTTCACGACTATTAACTTTTAAAGAATGTAACTTAGTTTGAAGACTCAAAATTGTAGCTTTGTTTTTTTTTCCTTTAAATATTTTTGCTAAACTTTTCCAAGATTTTGTAGAGGTTTTTTTTGTGCTTATATAAGGTTGTATTTCATCAGTAATTGCAAATATTATTATCATAAGTGCTTTAGCCTCACCATATTCATATTTTTGAATTTCTCTATCATCTTCAACAGGTTTTGTTTTTGCTCCACTAACTATGTCCCAAAGTTTTTCTACTATCAAAATTGATTTCACTTTATTTTTCCATGAAGCATAATTTAGGCCTTGAGATTCAGAAAGAAAAACTTATTGATCGACAAATTAGTACTCATTCAAAGTTTCTAAATTTATAAACTATTGAATTATAACTCCTTATGTCTCCATAATATTTAGAAACTAAGAATAAATTATTTGAAAATTTGATTTCCTAGGTTGATGTAGTAAACCTTTTCTATCAAAAACTTAATTTTCAAATATAAGAAATAATTAATAACTATAAATGAGACCTTATTTCTCCATCTTAATTAAATATCAATTTGCATATAACTCCTAAAACTTAAAGTAATTTTATTAACCCTTCAATTTAATAAATAAGTAAACTATTAATCTCAATACCTTATTACTCCATATGTTCTTTAAATTAAAGTTCTAAAGATAAGCATGCTTGGGAAATTCATGGATGTCTTTGGCATTCAAAATTGCATTTAAACTTACACTCCAAGTTGATTTACTGTCTTTGTGTGAATGTCTTTATGAGATACTTTGATTGGTGTGTTGTGGAGTTTTCCTGCTTACCCTCTTAAGATTTGCCATGTCACGGGATACTCTAAAGATCACAACCAACACTATGGATTCTGGTTGATCCACCTCTTTAACCTAGGAATATATTGCTTGGAAGGCTCTAGATAGACTAGGTTGGGTAAGGAAACCCAAAACGATGGGTTCGTCTATTAGACTTTTATGGTGCAAATACCCACTGTGCTAGACAAAATATTTTTATATTACTTTGATAATTTTGTGACCAAACCTAACATTAATGGAGCCTCTTAAGACCAGACCGGTGCCATGTCCATTGGGTAGTCGTAGAAAATTTAAGATAGTTTTAGAAAAGAAAGAGGAGGGAGAGCTAGTTCGTTTTAATCCATTAAAATGATGTAATATTAGAAAAATGATTAAACCAACGATAGAAAGCATTATTCATAGATTCTAATTGCTTTAATGCATGAATAGACCAACACATAATATTCACATAATAAATACTGAGAGAAAAGTTAATATTTTTATTAATATGAAAGATGTTTACATATGAATAGACCAGTAGAGTGCTTGATCCTTGTATGTCATTTCATTACAATAGACCCTCGATTTGAATATTCATAATAAGGGGGTTTTTATCTTCGTCTTGATTACAGTGATGTAAGATTTCTCAAATCTAGCATGTTCTACAAGAAATAATCTCAATGAACAGTGATCCTCAAGCAATTTCCTGGTGAATGACAAGGGTGTTAAGGGATGCAAACAAGTTAACACAGGGAGAATATGACTAAAACAAACACTAGATAAAGCTATACCTGGGCTTTTCTCTCTTAGAGGTTTAATAAGAAAAATTTTGCTATAGTAATATTCCTTATATAGAATTTGGTTTCTCGAACTGGGTTGTAACTGCCTACTCCAGTTGGATAAATCCTGTTGCACTCAAAAATAGGATGTAATAAAAAATGGGCACATACCCCATGCCTTCTCTCTTACGTAGGTGGTGGGTGTGTATCATCTCCTATACTGCCCTCTGTTGTAGGTTGCAAACTCCATAGCACGTGTGTTTCAGAGGAATTGGGTCCCACTCCCATTATCAGGTTCTAAATGGCCTGGTCAATGAATTCCCATGCCTCATCATGGAATTTCAGTGAGAACAGTAGCAGGTTCAAATATTGTATGGCCTTGTTCACCCGATATCGTGACCATTGTACATTGTTTTCAATGAAAACACATAGGCGGTCCACTATCTCTACTAGGGCCATGAAGTGTTTTGACAATTTGTCATTAGAGTTTAAATCAAACTCTTGAATCTTTTGAAATACAAAATCTTTAATTTTGGGAGCCCACCCAAAATCCTCAATCATGAGGTTACAATATGTTAGCTCCTCATTGATTTCTTTCTCGACATCCACCACCTCCTGACTCTACTTGATCCAATATTGTTTATTATGTAAAAATTTAAAAGCTTTGATATATTCCTCAACAAAGAAGCAAAAGGAATCATCTGACAGGGTGGTCGTCATCCCAAAAATTGGCATGTAGTCCTCCTGAAACCTTTGGTAGATGGGAAGTATTGCATTCACCCTTTGCTCTCCTTGTTGTAGGTGGTTTTGTATGAGGCCAACAACATGTCGGGTGGCATAAATATCTATGAGGGTGGATTCCAAATCTCCCATTCTTTCTTGAATTTTGTCCTTCATTTCCTGCTTCAACTCATCTATCGATCCGAGCTGAACGTTGGCCTGTGTAGTAGAAGAAGTGGGCATTTTTAATTTATCAATTTTACTCTGAAGTTGCTCAATCTTGAGATGAAACTGTCTCACTTCGAAAGCCTTTGCCTTCCACCATTCTAATTATTTTTCTACTACCTCTACCACTTGTTCTTGGGAGGCCAACTATGATTTCATCATATCTACGGGTGCAGCTACTACTCTTATGACACCCTTACTTACATCGATGGTGGCCTCTTTCATGTTGGGTGGCAATGGGATCTCGAAGGTGGTAGTAGACACATCAACTGCTTCCTACACAACTATCCTACATGGCCTGATTATTCCTTTACTAGGGGAACTCTGCTCCTCCATTTCCTGAATTTGGTCCTCCTTATTGGCAGTAAAATGACATCTCTGATCCTAGCCAACGTGACACTTTTGATGCCTTGGCTTGAAGGCTCAGTTTGGGCCTTCTTCAGAGTAGGTGATAGAGGGACTTTTTTCTTGCACTTAGTAGTCTCTAAGTATATTCAACAACCCCCAACTTCAATTATTTTCTTCATCATATTGGGGGGACTTGTTGTTCTTTCTTGTTGATCACTAGGGTGGCAAAATATAAGTAACATTGGCATTATGCCAACTGGCCCTGCTCTTCTGGACACATTAGTGTCATAGCTGATGATTTGGTCCTTTGGGATGGGCCAATAGCTAACTCCTTCACTTTTGAGGTGGTAAAGGGATAACTAGAAGAAGAAGGGAGCCTTACCTACTCCTATTGTGCCTCATCAATGATCTTCATCATGACCTTGAAGAGGTCAGAGTCTTGTTGGACAACCTAGAAGGTGGGATCCTCAAATTCCTCTGGTGGAGTGACTAGGACTAGTGGGACCACCTTGTCCACTAATAGCCCCTGGTGCAGTTTCAATTGGGAGTTGTAATCACCCACTATCTCTAGCCTGCTATAAGGCCTCTCCTCCATCCTCCAAACTAGATCCAGTGACTAGTTATTTTTAAAAGCCTTCTACATTTCATATTCAAAATTATCCCTGCTATGGGTGACTTGCAGAAGAGCGATCTTATCGATGATATTTCTCCTATGATGGCCATCTGGATCATAGGCCCTCCAAGTAACTTTTGGGAATCAGTACATGTCCATGTTCCAAATAGCCCGTAGCATGACAAAATGGCCTAGATAGGTGTAGGGACCCATTGAACAAGGGATGGGTAGCCATGGCACCTATCCTTTCTTCCTTAGATATCTGATTTTAATTTCTTTGGCCATTTTATGGGTGATCTCCAATATGGAAATTGACATTGGGCAGTGTATTGGGAGTGCCTTGGGAGGTAGTTTTGACCCATAGATTCTGATGTAGGAGAATTCTTCTACATAGAAGTAATCTCTTGCATTTTCTAGATGTAGGAAATTTCTTACCCTAGCTCCAATTCTGTCTGGTTCCTCTCCACACAACTGGAGGTGGACCACTAGGAGGACCTTCTCGAAGAAGGTTTTGTAGTTGGAGCATCCCTCCTAGATGCACAATAATTGATCTTGGAGGGTGGGCACAGTTACCCCTCCCATACGGGCCACCAAATATTTGTCAAATTGCACCACAACTAAATGAATAAAGAAATAATAATAAGAGAAAGGAGGCATCTCCTCCTTATCGGCCAATATGGCCTCCTATAATTTTTGTAGCTCTTTGTTGATGTTGTCACTAATTATATCCTCCCACCGGTAGAGAGGAGTCTTGTTAGTTCTATTGCATTGGAGGATTAAAAACATCACCTCCTTGGTAATCCACTCTAGGTCCTTGACCCCCAACACTAAATTAATCATCTTAGGATAATCCTATGCCTAGGGTTGGAGTGATAATTTCCTAATTGGGAAGCTAGAGGGCTTGTTCCTTCCCTTCTTCAACAGGGCTTAAGGGAAAGTGGTATTAAGAATGTAATTGGCCTGGAGGGCCAACGTTTTAAAATACACCACCCTAGATGCAGTGGCTAGCCTGAAAACTTTCCTAATTCTATCGGTCATCACTCAGACCATCGCCTGGTTCTTATAATCTTGTATTGTTTGACTTTTGGATCATAGGCAACTGCAAGCCATGCCAACAAATCAGAGGAGTGGTAAACTCTTGGGGAAGTCAACCGGCCCATATTCGTTGTCCATTTATTGTATACTAGGGGAGGTTCTATACTATATCTATATGCTCTCATATATAAGCTCCTAAGAAGCATGGGATGCTATTGTATATCCTCCTCAATGAGGTTGAATGCGTAGATAGTCACCCCTTAAACTTCTTTTTGCTACTCAGCAGTAATATCCTGATTAGTGTTTGAAAATTTTTCTAGAGCCTTAGGGTCCTGAGATCTCCCTATCCTCTTTGTTACCAGCCATGCCCCAGTAATTTTGGCCATTATCCCCTTAAAAATTGAGACCTCTAGTGTAGCTATGCTTGTGGAAGCCATAACAAAAATAGTGAAGGCCTCTTATCTTCTGCTCTGTGCTTGACCTCATCGAGAACAATTCTTTCATGTGTGAATGACGTAGAATGGATCCACCACCCTCTTTAATAAAGTGCATGCATTAAATTCATAAGGTGAACCTTGTGAATTTTTCCATTCTGATTGTTTGGGTGCACCACATCACTCACATTTTAATGGAACGAAGCACCTACAAAGGGAAATTACGGTTGGGAGGCAACAAGAGGGACACATGACAGTTTTGGGTTGGCCAAGGTGGGGTACGCTTGAGTAGAGCATGTGCATGGACTATGCTCAATTGAATGCTTGTGCAGACCTTGACGAAAGCATACAAATTAGTGTGCCTACTTACTTTTTGTGTGCCCCAAGGGAATGGGGCACGTGGGAACCTATGAGGTGCACAGGGTGTGTGCCATCAAAATCTTTGTGTTTGCCTATGGAGTGCACTACCCAGAGGCAGGTGCACAACCTATGCACCTGACTAGACTATGTGTGCTCCCTAATAATAGAGCGTGTGGACTCTATTTAGGATGCACAAGCCTGTGCACCTCAGAAAAAGTTTGTGCACTAAAATTAGGAGCAGAGTGCACTTACCAAGAGGGAAGTGCACGACTTGTACCCTCCAAGGCTTCATGCATGATCCAAGGTTTTAGAGCATAAGATGGGTTTCGAGGTGTGCGCCCCTTAGGAAACTTAGTGCACTCTATCAAAGTATAGTACACAAGGTGGAGGAGGGCACACAAGGGTGCATGCTTACGAAGACTTTGTATGCTCCATTGGATCACATGGGGCTTATTTAGGATGCACAAAGTTGTTCGCCTAAACGGACTCTTACGCACTCCACCTCCCTATGGACTGTGTAGACTTATTATGGAGTGCATGGATTGTGCACACCTTGGGGACTTTGTGCACCCCATTCCCCAATGGGGCATATAGGCGAGAGGTAGATGCACAACTTGTGTGCTCTATATGGTGCTTTACGTTGTCCTCAAATGGAGTGCACAACCTTTGGCTTGGGGTGCATTGCTTATGCACCTGGGAGACCTTTGGTGCACTCCAATGTTAGTGGGGTGCATGGGCTTGAGTAAGGATACACCACCTTTTGCATTATTAAGGAAAGGGGCTTAGACCCTTGAAAAGGGGAATTGCCTTTTTGGGTTCAACAATGTGTTTTATTGTCCTTGGAAACTGAGATATGCCTTTGAATGTGTGTTGTTGCTCATGCAAAATCCTTTACTTGATCATCTCTAAAACCATTTCAAATTTTCCATGTGAGTCATTTCATCTAACTCTAAACATCTCTTTCCCTTCAACATGGTGCTCCTTCTCCTGAAGATTCTTCCAATTCTCTTCCATTCAAAAGTATTAGCTAATTTCCTTCCTCATGGAACTTTGTCTCATCCAAGTTCAACATTCTAGTTTGGCATTTCAATTCTTCTAACTCCTGAATGGTGTTATATTTTCTCTCAAATGGATGGTAACTAGGCATATTTCAAGTTATCCAAATGATGCTAGGTCTTATCTTAGATGATGCTTAGCTTTACTTTCAAGTTCTTCAAATGATGCTAGGTCTTCTCTCAAATAGCCCTTAGCTTTCTCATACATTGTGGAAGATTTTGATACTTTGGATGATGCTTGGTCTCCCATTAGACACTTCACTTTAGACATAAAATACTTTAAACTATGTTTAGGTGGAATTTCTATACTAATATCATATTAGAAATCTCTTGCTAACTGGTTTACTAATCTATTACTTCCTTTGATGTAGGTGTAGGTGACCTGTGGTGTTCTTCAAGAAATCATGCTAGTTTATGTAGACATAGATGTAGCTCCTCCTTAACTATTATTGCATCTTAACTTAGCTTTAATCAATATATAGATGGTATCCTTGTTGAACTATGGTGGTTTCATTTTTGGTTATCTTCTTTCTACTATAGTCTTAATCTAACTGCATAAGTTGCAGCTATCAATGCCAAAATTTGCATTCCTTTCTCTTGTATCCTATGGATTTGACTTCACTAGAAAAATTTGTGCTCTCTAGAAATTTTTTATTGCTTTTCTAAAGACTTTTCAAGCTATCCTTGAAAATGACTTTATCTTCACTGACCTATTATCTTAATCTTACTTCCTTTGACATATTTAATCTTGTTGCCTTTTATCCATTATTCTATACAAATCGCTACCTCCATTCATCATTTACCTTAAAGGATCTATTATTCCAATTCATAACCTTTATATTGGTTGAATATTTTCCTCTATACCAAGAATATAGTATGCTGAGTCATGACTAGTGGTGTCTTACTAGCTTAGGACTCTTGACACTTTGATTGCCTCCTTATGCCTAGTTTGATTCTAACTGAGCATTGATCTTCCCATATTAAACTTTTCTACACTCTTATTAATGTTTGTTTTGGATATTTAGTTGTTTCATTAACCATGCTTTCTCTTTCTTTTCTTTCTTCTAGATATATCTTCAAAATTTTCCATGCTTTTGATCTTAGGCTTCTTTTCTCAGTCCTATTATTTAATACTCTTTCCACCTAATAGTTCACAAAACTTTTTATTACCTTTGTTAGTTGTTATCTTTCTACATGCTATTAGTCTTAAGACTTTTATTCCTTATCTTCTTTCACTGTGTTGTATCTTCTTCTTGAATTTATACTGGTTCTCTATACCTATGACCTTTACCTATCTGATATGATTTCTTAATAATGGTTGCACTTATCAAGCCATAATGTCAAGGTTTCTATTCCAAATTCTCTAATATTCAATGGGACCTCTTTCAATGGGTCTCCTATAAATTTATATAATGGTATCTTTTTCTTGGTCTAGCTATCAAGAATTTTTTCCTTCAAAGATTTGAATCAATATCAGGATCTATATTCTAGACCTAAATTTTTTATAGACCACCTTCTATTCTAAATAGAATCTTAGAATAGTTAAAATTGGTCTATTCTCTATCAAGGTCTATTATTTAAGACTTGAAACTGTAGATACTAAAATCATGCCCATCTGATTAGATGACCGATACAAGGTCTAATCGACACCATATGGCCCCCTTGGAAAACTCTTAAAGTTTACATAGTGGTCCTAACCACTTTTGGGAGGTTCTACCCAACTCTTGGAAAGTTTTTAGCCATGTATGCATTGCCATCCCACCTTGGGATGGCCATAATTCATGGCCATACCACCTAGGTATGACCACCAGTAGCCATCCCTATGTCAGATGGCCATGGTATTGGACCCTCAAAAAGTCAAAGGAGAGACAAATAACACTCAAAAACTACCATTTATCCCACCTATTCAAGCATTCCAGTGAGAGGGAGCATAAATCACATGACAAGTTACAAATTGGAGGCTTAAAATGGAGATTCCTTCCCCCTCCAATGCATGACAACCTTTGGACAAATGGTGGCATCCACCTCGCATGGCCTCGCATGCCCATTTGACCATATGACCTCTTGGGCTATAAAGTAGATCAATTCCACATAATTTTAGATAGGAGTCTTTGCATATTTCACCACAAAGTGCTATCGAGATTTTCCCCACTTTATTGTGTATTTTCCCTTGAGATTTCCATCAAGCGAAGGAGGTGTTCAAGTGAGTCCAAAATGTTCAATATATTTACAAAACCAAACCATTCAAGTGAATTAGGTTCCCAAATTAGATTACAATACCCCTAGGAGTAATTTAGACCCAATCCCAAAAGAATTGGTGGTAGAAACTGTTGGACATTTTGAGTCCCTAAGCTAAAATGTTATCATTGATGTCAAAAGAGCATTTAATGTCAAAAGGATCTATGAAGGGTTTTTGTGAAAACCAAGGTAGAAAAAATAAAAGGTTTTAGTTAAAACCATGGACAACAAATTTGATCTGGATTTTTCTTAAAACCCAAGTTGGGCTTTCGTTTCATCAAAAAAGGTGCCCCGATGATGGAGTTATTTGAGTTTTAATATTTGGTTTAAATTTTAATCATTTAAATTTTAAATTCAAATTTAAATTTGAATGCAAAGTTTCCTGTCGACGTCATCAAGCAAACATAAATTCATATTTCTGCACACATATTCGAAGTATTTTAAACACTATATAAATGGTTGGTTGTAATGTCCTACCCCTTTCGAAGATAAAAAACAAAAACAAAATTGCCACCAAAAGAGCCAAGTTTCGATCTTGGGTTCCAAACTGCCTGAGTGTCTTGTTTGCTAATTTGGGTTATTTAGTGTTTTGTATGTTTGGAGATCATATGAACATTCAATGTACTAACTCCAATTTTAAAATATCATATTAACTCATGAATTTTCAACAAGACATTTTGACAAACATTTGTCATGCATACTCAAAAATAACAGGGAAGCTCTCAAGAATGGATCACAACTTGAAAACTATCAATCCAAATGCTACCAAATTTGAACACTAGCTTCTTCCAATATAGATAAACAAACCCAATAAATGAAATTGCATTAAAAGGAGTATACCTAGAATTGTGAAGGTCTGATACAAATCTGGAAATGTTCATCAGCACACATAAATCTTCATTTTTTTAAGCGTAAAATACAATTTACAAAATTCTATAGCATACAACTTATGTTTTTGAATACCCTTTTTGGAGACAATAACAAAGCATGTAAGAAATCCTCCAAAGACTAGGTGTTTGGACCTAGGCAAGCAACTCGTCCCCCAAGAAATGTATGGACATGCCAAGAGCAGGTACGACTGCTAATAAACACTGCAAAAATCCAATGAAAGTCTCCAAAACCTATAGAAAAGGTGGCGGCTAGGTTTGTAGTTGCAAGTAGATTTTAAAATTCAACAAACCATTGGTAAGTGTGCATCCAAATCACTCTATTTTTGCCCTAGATGGTACGACCAACTGAAGGAGTGAAGTGCAAATGAAATGGAACAAACCCTCTCCAATCTGCCCAACAATATCTAAAATTATCACCTTTATCAACTCAATTGCATCCACTGAGTATGAATTCTCATTAACCAATCTAAAGGTATCTTTCAACCTCAAGATATGGTGTCCTTGTATGTGGTTTTCATCATAATACAAGCCTAGAATGACTGAAATATTGCAACCTGCAAGTCTCACACAATAAGCTTCAAGAATAATAGTCACAGATGTCACAATCAACTCTTCAATGCCACTTTTATCCTTTCCCAAAGCTGGTTGATCCATTCACTTCTTGAATGTGGGATAATTTGTCTTTCCAAATGCTACGTTGCACCTTGAAGGCATTCTTTTTACCATAAATTGTAATATATTTCACTTATTACTTTCCAAGGAGACCATACAACTTTTATGACATTAGAAATATGAACTTTTTAAAATACCCTTTAATTCAAGTGGTTACATGACCCCTTTTAAGATTAAATTAATGCCCAACATTAATATATTTAACTTTTATATTTAAATATAACATTATAAATCTTCGGGCATTAAAATTATTTCTCTCCCAACATCCAAATACCAAAAAACTTATGGAAACGGATACCCATTAAGCCGAAGATGCTAGTCGTACTTTTTGCTTCTCAAGAATCCAACCCTAACTGACTTACTAAAAATAGTAAGTCTCTGAAAATACTACCAAAAATGATCCTGAAAGCTGACAACTGTGAATGCAGATCATATAAAAATATCTCCATAACACCTAATGGTTCCTAAAAACTCGACATTGCCTACGAAACCTTATGAATAGGCAAGTCCATATTACGCTTTGTTAGCTGACTAGGATGAGGACATTACAATCCTCCCTCCTCGAGATTGCTTGTCCTCAAGCAATCCAATCTCAGAACATGACAATATCAAAAATAATTGCCATGTAATCCCTGGATCCCAGATGAACTGATGAGATTCATATCTTCAATTGAGATAAATCTTGCACTGCTGACCCTCTATAAGTGTCATCTCATGTAGTCCTCTATCCAGAAGTGCAATCAACCTCTGAAATAGTTTAACCAACTCACAAGTAAATTGCTCTCCACAATCCTGGTCAAGATTTTTTACCACACTGAAGTCAAGCATATCCTCTAAGTCCCAAATCAACATCCTGTCAGAACTAACACACTAACGCTGCACCACTCTGATCAAAACCAGAAGCTCATAGTAACACAACCGCACACACCTCATCTGTATTTCCAGAATGACAACACCCCAAACTAGACTGAAAAACCGGTGTGAGAGGACAAGTAAATCAAGGACGGTAATTTGAGGAGATGTTGGAATCAACCCTCCAACAACTCCCAACAACCAAAGTAACTGATCCCTAACCAAAAAATCTCTCCAATATTTCTGTTAACATAATATTGGAGTTAATCGATTACTAATCCACAACCGAACAATAATGACCCATCTAGGAGTCTAAACTAACTCTTGCCACCAAATAGCCAATGGAAGTGACATCAAGGCACGATCTCCATAGATCACTGACCTCCATGGGCATACACCTCCCATATCCCATGGGCCAAATAATATCCTAGCAGTCATGTCAACTGCCAACTCGGTGAAACAGCAACTAAAGCATTGACAACTACCTGGATCCCAAATCCATATGTGGTCCCCTGCCATATCACTCGAACCAAGGAAAAATCCAAGATCTAGCATCGAAAATCATAACTGCATACAAGCGAAGATTTGTTCAGCCATAAATCTATCTTTGCACTACATCCATCATGCTGAACCAAAAAATCATCCCAACAATGAATCACGTTACCCTCTAATGAAGAAGGCATCTCATACCCCAGTGAAGTATACAACCTGCTATAACCATATTTCAACGCACCACTATGTGTCATCCGAAAAAAGGTCCACTCATCTACATGTGGGCTAGAATCAAAATGACTAGCATACCTCACTATACAATCCATATGAACCTCACCAAATGAACCCCTATGAAGCTCCAAAGAATCCCCTGAAGTATGGCTTGCATCATCATCCTCAGAATCGAAATCAGGTAATGTACCATCATCTACTACACCAAATGAGGAAGTAGCATCCATTAAAGAAAGCATATCATCACTCCGCTTATGCTCATACTGATCGACTTGAGTGAATGTGAAATAATTATTACTAATCAATCCTTCCTCACGTCCAATATCATGTATCTCCTCAATCAACTGCTTAACCACCATAGTATCTAAATTAGTCTCTGAATCATGTGAAGTGGATGCAACAGATGACTAAATTTTCACTGTGAAAAGAGAGTGATGGCTAAAATCAACTCAAGACAAAGCTCATCAATATCCTCATCTTTCTAAGTGAGCTCTCGAGAATTCTGCTCTACAAACCACATAACCCGATCCCTATCAAATAATAGCCTCAATTAATCTGATTTGATTACCTCTAATGCTCGCTTGATGGCCTGCAAATTTGTAGCAGTAGCTCCAACTATCAACTAGTGCCATCTCTCTCCAAGATGGGATGTTTGATAAAGGCATACAAAAAACTCATGTGTGCTATTCAAATGTGTCAATGTGTGGACAACCTGCTCATCTATAACCTGTATGTGATCCTGTAATGAACTGGAATCATCAACACAAAATAAACCCTCAGGTGTATCCTCCAATGCACAATGTTCAATCTTAGGCCCTTTCACTACACTACACTCACCAACCTCATACTCTGAAGTGATGACAGAACTATGCTGATCCTCTAAATCACCAACTACAGCAACAACTGAATCCTCAACCACAAGATCAACGTGCTCATCAATACACACCTCTCCAATATCCAACACATAAGATGAAGTGACCTCATCCTCATCAATTACTACTACTGCTTTGTTTTCCCCATCAATACAAGAATCAACCTGAACCTTGGATATGCATGAAAAATTCTCTAAATTTTCAACCTCCTTGTTGTCCTCTTCGTTGTCCACAACTATGCTTAGCTGCAATGAGTTGTTTACCTTTGTCCCTTTTTTTATTTCAACTACTAATGGAGGCTTCAACCACTTAGGATGATGTTCTATTATTGTTGTAAAAAACTCATTTTGTTCTTGAAATTTTTGCATCAGCTCTATCATGAGTTCCTGGATAGTAGCCATTACCAAGACACTACTGCAACTTTGTAACCCTCAGGCTGGAAGGATAAGCTAGCTCTAATACCACTGTAATGTCCTACCCCTTTCGAAGACAAAAAAACAAAAAAAAAATTCCCATAAAAAAATCCAGGTTTCGATCTTGGGTTCCAAACTGAAAACCTAAGTGTCTTGTTTGCTGATTTGGGTTATTTAGTGTTTTTTATGTTTGGAGATCATATGAACATTCAATGTACTAACTCCAATTTTCAAATATCATATTAACTCATGAATTTTCAACAAGACATTTTGACAAACATTTGTCATGCATACTCAGAAATAACAGGGCAGCTCTCAAGAATGGATCACAACTTGAAAACCATCAATCCAAATGCTACCAAATTCGAACACTAGTTTCTTCCAATATAGATAAACAAACCCAATAAAGGAAATTACATTAAAAGGAGTATACCCAGAATTGTGAAGGTCTGATACAAATCTGGAAATTTTCATCAGCACACATAAATCTTCATTTTATTTTATCGTAAAATCCAATTTACAAACTTCTCCAGCATACAACTTATGTTTTTGAATACCCTTTTTGGAGACAATAACAAAGCATGTAAGAAATACTCCAAAGACTAGGTGTTTGGACCTAGGCAAGCAAATTTTCCCCAAAGAAATGTACGACCATGCCAAGAGTAGGTACGACTGCTAATAAACAATACAAAAATCCAATGAAAGTCTCCAAAACCTATAGAAAAGGTGGCGGCTAGGTTTGTAGTTGCAAGTAGATCTCAAAATTCAACAAACCATTGCTGAGTGTGCATCCAAATCGCTCTATTTTAGCCCTAGATGGTATGTCCAGCTAAAGGAGTGAAGTGCAAATGAAATGGAACAAAACCTCTCCAATATGCTCAACAATATTTGAAATTATCACCTTTATCAGCTCAATTGCATCCACTGAGTATGAATTCTCATTAACCAATCTAAAGGTATCTTTCAACCTCAAGATATGGTGTCCTTGTATGTGGTTTTCATCATAATACAAGCCTAGAATGACTGAAATCTTGCAACCTGCAAGTCTCACACAATAAGCTTCAAGAATAATAGTCAAATATGTCACAATCAACTCTTCAATGCCACTTTTATCCTTTCCCAAAGATGGTTGATCCATTCACTTTTTGAATGTGGGATAATTTGTCTTTCCAAATGCTACGTTGCACCTTAAAGGCATTCCTTTTTACCATAAATTGTAATATATTTCACTTATTACTTTCTAAGGAGACCATACCACTTTTATGACATTAGAAATATGAACTTTTAAAATCCCCTTTAATTCAAGTGGTTACATGACCCCTTTTAAGATTAAATTAATGCCCAACATTAATATATTTAACTTTTATATTTAAATATAACATTATAAATCTTCGGGCATTAAAATTATTTCTCTCCCAATATCCAACCACCAAACAACTTATGGAAATGGATACCCAGTAAGTTGAAGATGCCAGTCGTACTTTTTGTTTCTCGAGAATCCAACCCTAACTGACTTACTAAAAATAGTAAGTCTCTAAAAATACTACCAAAAACGGTCCTGAAAGCTGACAACTGTGAATGCAAATCATCCAATAATATCTCCATAACACCTAGTGGTTCCTAAACACTCGACATTGCCTACGAAACCTTATGAATAGGCAAGTTCATATTACGCTCTGTTAGCTGACTAGGATGAGGACATTACACTGGTAAATAAATCAAAGTTTTATCCTTGCTCTCATGATAAATGTTTGGCATTCGAATAAGTCTATGAGCTCGTACAAATTTTTAGAAGAGAAGCAGCAAAGGAAATGACAGTGCTTGGAAAGTCAAAACGTGATGGGAAGCATGGCACATTGGCAAATCATTTTGTCTAAGGGACAAGGCAACTCAAACACCAGGGATCGAATCCCTTGGACGACTTTTCGGAAGGCATGTGGAAAGTGCTTTGACGCTTTATATTTTGTAGAAGGTGGAGGAAGGTTTAAGGAACTTTGGGCCTTTGAATTTCCAACAAGCACCTAGCTCATGTGGAATCTTAGTCGTGGCTAAGACGCTCGCGGTGTGGCAAGTCAGGGGTTTGAATCCCCTTGATGAGGTAATTACATTTTGCATTTAAATAATTTTTATTAGCCCTAAATTTTTGAGTTATAAGGTAGTTAATGGAAGGGCTGTGATTATTATTGCAAAGCATAATTGGTGTATGATTTATTTGATGGTTATGGAGAATTAATTTTAGGAGAAATAAGGAGTTGTTTTTTAAAAAGCAATTTTGAGAGGTTTATTATTTTTGATAAGGGTTTTAATAAAAGGTACTTTGGTGGATGTTTTTATTAACTTGGAGTAAAAAGGGTGTAATTTGAGTAATGATTTAGTTTGTGATTATTTTAAGTCCATTAATCCTTGTTTAGATTAGAAAGGAAAGTTGTGTTTAAGTGTGGAAGATTTTGTGGACAACTTATTGGCATCAAAAAGGTATGGGCACATTCTCCTATTGATTGTTTATGGTAGTTGATTTCTGAAATATCATTGGAGAGAAAATAATTGATTGTGGTTTCCTTTGAGAAAATGATTGGTTGAATGCTTCAAGGTTTTCTGGTTTGTGAGTTGTATTTAAACCTTATTTTATTAGCATTGTTGTTGAAGCCCATTGATGATGAAATGAACTTGAAATTGAGTTAGAAAATAACATGAGTATCATTGATATGTGAGACTTGTGCTTTAGCATTGTTGGAAACATTTTGAGTTGGTTAATACATGTTTAGACTAGGGTTTGTTAAAAAGGATTGTTCCTTGAGGTGATTGGTTGAGTTGAGTTGGTTAATACATGCTTGGACTAGGGTTTGTGAAAAAGGATTGTTCCTTGAGGTGATTGGTTTAGTTGAGTTGGTTAATACATGCATGGACTAGGGTTTGTGAGAAAATATTGTTACTTGAGGTGATTGATTGAGTTGAGTTGATTAAGCCTAGTCAAGTAGATGCATGTGGTTGTTCAAGTTCCTAGAAACAAACTATTCAATATTCTATTTTGAGTTGAGATTGATTTGATTTGATATTGATTTGAGTTGAGATTGAGGTTGATTTGAGTTGATATTGGTATTTGAGTATAGAACATATAGAGTCTCTAACAATTCTCTTTATGCTTCTATGAGATTGATTTGAGATATTGATTGTACATTGAGCTTAGAACATATTGAGTCTCTAACAATTCTCTTTATGATTCTATGTGATTGAGACAAGTCTTTGAGAATACTTGTGGACTGTTTTGAGTTAAGCTTTTGTGAAAGCTTGCTATGCAGATTTGAGCAAGTCCTATAGAGGACTTATTGAGCATATTTGAGCCTATAAAGGACTTATTGAGCAGATTTGAGCAATTCCTATGGAGGACTTATTGAGCATATTTGAGCAAGTCCTAGAGAGGATTTGTTGAGCATATTTTGACAAGTTCTATGTGAACTTGTTGAGTACATTTAGACAAGTTCTATGTGAACTTGTTGAGTAGATTTGGACAGGTTTTGTGTGAATCTGTTGAGCATATTTGGACAGGTTTTGTGTGAACTTGTTACGCAGATTTAGACAGGTTTTGTGTGAATCTATTGAGAAAATTTCAATAGGTTTTTTGTGAACTTGTTGAGAATATTTGGATAGGTTTTGTGTGAACCTATTGAGCATATTTGGACAGGTTTTGTGTGAACCTGTTGAGCAAATTTGGATAGTTTTTGTGTGAACTTGTTGAGAAGATTTGAGCAGGTTCTAAGTGAACCTATTATGTAGAATTGTACTAGATCGAATGTATTGTGTTTAGTGCAAGAGATTGATCAAAACTATGCTAGACCGATTGAACTATGTTTGGTACAACATTGAGATAGAGCTTTGGAGGTGATAGAGTATAGAGAACAAAGTCTCAGTGGATAGAGATCTAGCAACCAGGACAATTTAAGACATATCTGAGTGAGGAGTCTTCAAGTGGAGAGATATCCACAAGTTAGTGCAGCAGAGAGACAAAGTATTCTAGAAGATAACTAGCTAGAGTAGAAGGGGAATGAATTCTCCAATAGAAGATATCCATGAAATTGAGATTTAGGGGATCAACATATCCTTTGGATCGAGGTCCATAAACATTGTAATTTGGGAAAGATTCCCAAGATATTATTTGAGAAATATTTAGAAGAAATATTTTCTCTGTGGAGGTAGCCCACATTGGGTGAACCATGTTAAATCTATGTCTCTATTGTGTGTGGAGTTTTGTGCATTGCTTTAATTACTGCTATTGATATTGCTATCTATATACTACATAATATTGATTTGAGAAGAAAAGTAAAAATTGGTCTTATATTGTTCACCCCCTCTCATTATAATCTTGTATTCTTCAATTGGTATTAGAGCCGATTCCTTCAGAAGAGTTTGACAACTTGAAGGAAAAGCGGTCTAAGAACACAATGGATCACAAACATCAAAAGGATAGGTCCTTCAATAATGTAATACCAGTATTTTATGGAAGTGACTTCTTGTATTAGTGTATGCTGATGAGATTTTACCTGATGGTACTTGGAAATGAAGTTTGGGATGCAGTGGAACTTGGATATGACTCTACAGTAAATCCTCTGACAGATAAGGAAGGTAAGCTTCTAATGAATGTAAATTCAAGAGCTATGAATACAATTTATAAAAGGATTGGGTAGATCATAATCTATGAAGGTTATGGATTGTAAAACAGCAAAAGATATGTGGGATATACTACATGATATATATAATGGTGATAAAGGTGTTAGAAAAGCTAAGATCAGAAATCTCAAAGGAGAATTCGAGAACTTAAGAATGAGAGATGATGAAAATATTCATGATTATCTCAGTAAGATTGATAAACTTGTACATGATATAAGAGGTATTGGAATGAAGGTTTATGAATCAAATGCTTGTGATAAGATCTTGATAACTCTTCCAAAAAGGTATAGTGAAAAGGTTTCTGCTATAGAAACATCAATTGATAGTGATTCTTTGACAAGGAATTCTTTGCTTGGTATGCTTACTACTTTTGAGATAAGAACAAAAGATCATATTCCTCCGAAAGAAGCTACTTTCAAAGTGGACAAAAAGAAAAATGGAAAGCAAATAGAATCAAGCAGTGAGTCATCTAGTGATGAAGAAGCTAACTATGGTAGAAGAGATAAAGGGTTCAAAAGACCAACAGATATGAGATCAGTTAAGTGCTTTAATTGTGGAAAGTTTAGACATTTTGCAACGAAGTGCAAAGAGCCAAAGTACAACAATGATGAAGAAAAATAAGATCACAAGTACAGGGAATTAGAAAGACACAAGTACCAAAAGAAAGGCAAGGATGGACAAAAAAAACAAGGAAAGAAGTTTTTCCAAAGGCAAAAGAAAAGCTACTATGCGGATAATGCAAGTAAGTACTCATTTGATAGTGATGCCAGTTTTTCATACAATTATAGAGATGAAGTCTTGTTCATGATTAAATAAAATGATCAAACTAAGAAAAAGACTCTAGTTATTCTTAAGTGTTTTAGATGTGGTAAATTTGGACAACTTGAAGATGATTTCACAAGATATGGTTTTAGTTTCAGTGATGATTATTTTTGAAGATGCACTTGATAGATCAAATGAGAATCTTCTAATGGATTTAGAAGATGAATAATTGAGTGATCCTATAGAAAGCAAGTCAAAAGAAAGAAATGATATGGACAAAGGCAAAAAAATAGAGGACTACTCAATAGAGAATGGTTATGATCTCAAGGGAGAACTTATCCATGCCCTTGACACACTAAAGAAGGTAAGAAAGCAACACTCTAAGCTTGAAATTCAATTTCAAGAATGTGATGAAGAAAGATTATTGCTCATAGAGGACTTAGAAAATTCAAAGGCTAAGGAAAGTAAGTTCAAGGATAAGTTAGAAGCAAATATTTTGGAATGTGAGAAGTTAGCACAAGAAGTGGCTACTCTAAAGAAATATTTACAGGACTCCAAGATCAAGATGAAGAGTTTCACAAATAGCTCTAAGAACTTGGATAAGTTCATTTGTGGACAACAGAGAACATCATGTTCAACAGGTCTTGGTTTTGGAAAGAAATAGGAAAAAGCAAAGTCTACTTCAAGTCTTCAAGAAGAAACAACATCAAAAGAAGATAATTTAGAAGAGGGATTCTTGGATGCAAGTGAAAGTGAAACTTCTAAGGATGAGTCAGATTGCAGTGAGTCCAACAAGGACAATGGGCAAAGAAGATACATATGGAACAACAATCAGAATAGGAGACCAATGAGGTCTATGCAAGGAAGCTTCAATGGGAGATGCTTCTCATGTCAAAGGTTTGGGCATATGGCTTCACAATGTAGATCACATGAAAGACAGGTATATGGAAGAGAACAAATTTTCCAAGGATATTGCTATTCATGTAATGAGTTTGGTCACAAGGCAATGAATTGCAGAATTCATGATAGAAGAGGATATGGCTTCACTAGGAGAAATCCTAAGATTGTTGCACATCCAAGGAATAATAAAATTAAGTGTTATAAGTGCAATAATGATGGTCACATAGCAAGATGGTGTAGAGCAAATATTTTAGAAATAGGCATGAATAGGAACAGGAACATGAACATGAATAGGAACATGAATAGGAACAAGAACATGAATAGGAACATGAACAAAAACAAGAAGATGAACAAGAACAGAGACTCAGAAAATAAAAGAGACTCAGAGAAGAATGAGAACAAGAACAGGTACAAGAACAGGAACATGGATGAGAATAAGAACAAGAACAAGAATAGGGATGATGACTTGGAAAGAAACAATGAGAGGATTCAACAAAAATGAAGAGGAAAAGACAAAGGTAGAGAACAATGCTTTCGAGGAGTAGAAATACTCCCACCCCAAAATTAACCACCTCATGTGGAGGTGGGGGAGGGGCTAAGCTAAGAGGCTTAATTATTAGCCCCGAGCCCCAAAGGTGACCCTTTGCCATTGATGTCAAAGGGGGAGATATTTATGTATTATGGGGAGAGTTTTTGGATATGAGGAGAGATTTGATATCTGAGAGAGCATTGAGCCAAGGGGAGCAAAGTCCTAGGGGGAGTAGAAAGGAAGGTCAAAATTGAGTAAAAGGATTTTGGTTTCCATCAATGACAAAGGGGGAGATTGTTGGACATTTTGAGTCCCTAAGCTAAAATGTTGTCATTGATGTCAAAAGAGCATTTAATGTCAAAAGGATCTATGAAGGATTTTTGTGAAAACCAAGGCAGGAAAAATAAAAGGTTTTAGTTAAAACCATGGACAACATATTTGATCTAGGTTTTTCTTAAAACCCAAGTTGGGATTTCGTTTCATCGAAAAAGGTGCCCCGATGATGGAGTTATTTGAGTTTTAATATTTGGTTTAAATTTTAATTATTTAAAATTTAAATTCAATTTAAATTTAAATGCAAAGTTTCCCATCGACGTCATCAAGCAAACATAAATTCATATTTCCATCGATGTCTTCGAAGTGTTTTAAACACTATATAAAGGGGTGGTAAATAAATCAAAGTTTTATCCTTGCTCTCGTGATAAATTTTTGGCATTCGAATAAGTCTATGAGCTCGTGCGAATTTTGAGAAGAGAAGTAGCAAAGAAAATGATAGCGCTTGGAAATTCAAAACGTGGTGGGAAGCATGGTGCATTGGCAAATCATTTTGGCTAAGGGACAAGGCAGTGCAAACACCAGGGATCAAATCCCTTGGATGGTGTTTCAAAAGGCGTGTGGAAAGCGCTTTGGTGCTTTGTCTTTTGCGGAAGGTGGAGGAAGGTTTAAGGCACTTTGGGCCTTTGCCTTTCCAATGAGCGCCTAGCTCGTGTGGAATCTTAGTCGCGGCTAAGACACTCGCGGTGTGGCAAGTTGGGGGTTCGAATCCCCTTGAGGAGGTAATTACATTTTGCATTTAAATAATTTTTATTAGCCCTAAAGTTTGGAGTTATAAGGTAGTTAATGGAAATTAAAGTTTGTTATTAGGGTTGTGATTATTATTGCAAAGCATAATTGGTTTATGATTTATTTGATGGTTATGGAGAATTAATTTTAGGAGAAATAAGGAGTTGTTTTTTAAAAGAAATTTTGAGAGGTTTATTATTTTTGATAAGGGTTTTAATAAAAGGGACTTTGGTGGATGTGTTTATTAACTTGGAGTAAAAAGGGTGTAATTTGAGTAATGCTTTATTTTGTGATTATTTGAAGTCCATTAACCCTTGTTTAGATTGGAAAGGAAAGTTGTGTTTAAGTGTGGAAGATTTTGTGGATAACTTATTGGCATCAAAATGGTATGGGCACATTCTCCTATTGATTGTTTATGGTGGTTGATTTCTGAAATATCATTGGAGAGAAAAGGATTGATTGTGGTTTCCTTTGAGAAAATGATTGGTTGAATGCTTCAAGGTTTTCTGGTTTGTGAGTTGTATTTAAACCTTGTTTTATTAGCATTGTTGTTGAAGCCCATTGATGATGAAATGAACTTGAACTTGAGTTAGAAAAGAACATGAGTATCATTGCTATGTGAGACTTGTGCTTGAGCATTGTTGGAAATATTTTGAGTTGGTTAATACATGCTTGGACTAGGGTTTGTGAAAAAGGATTGTTCCTTGAGGTGATTGGTTGAGTTGAGTTGGTTAATACATGCTTGGACTAGGGTTTGTGAAAAAGGATTGTTCCTTGAGGTGATTGGTTGAGTTGAGTTGGTTAATACATGCTTGGACTAGGGTTTGTGAGAAAGGATTGTTCCTTGAGGTGATTGATTGAGTTGAGTTGATTAAGCCTAGTCAAGTGGATGCATGTGGTTGTTCAAGTTCCTAGAAACAAACTATTCAATATTCTAATTTGAGTTGATATTGTTTTGAGGTGAGATTGAGGTTGATTTGAGTTGAGATTGGGATTTGAGTATAGAACATATAGAGTCTCTAACAATTCTCTTTATGCTTCTATGAGATTGATTTGAGATATTGATTGTACATTGAGCTTAGAACATATTGAGTCTCTAACAATTCTCTTTATGATTCTATGTGATTGAGACAAGTCTTTGGGAAGACTTGTGGACTCTTTTGAGTTAAGCTTTTGTGAAAGCTTGCTATGCAGATTTGAGCAAGTCCTATAGAGGACTTATTGAGCAGATTTGAGCAAGTCCTATAGAGGACTTATTGAGAAGATTTGAGCAAGTCCTATAGAGGCCTTATTGAGCATATTTGAGCAATTCCTAGAGAGAATTTGTTGAGCATATTTGGACAAGTTCTATGTGAACTTGTTGAGCAGATTTGGACAAGTTTTGTGTGAACTTGTTGAGCATATTTGGATAGGTTTTGTGTGAACTTGTTGAGCAGATTTGGACAGGTTTTGTGTGAACTTGTTGAGAAGATTTGGACAAGTTTTGTGTGAACTTGTTGATCAGATTTAGATAGGTTTTGTGTGAACCTTTTGAGCAAATTTGGATAGGTTTTGTGAACTTGTTGAGCAGATTTGGACAGGTTTTGTGTGAACTTGTTGAGCAGATTTGGATAGGTTTTGTGTGAACCTGTTGAGCATATTTGGATAGTTTTTGTGTGAACCTATTGAGAATATTTGAGTAGGTTCTAAGTGAACCTATTGAGCAGAATTGTACTAGACCGACTGTACTGTGTTTAGTGCAAGATATTGAGCATAATTGTGCTAGACTGACTGAACTATGTTTGGTACAGTATTGAGATAGAGCTTTGGAGGTGACAGAGTATAGAGGATAGAGTCTCAGTGGATAGAGATCTAGCAGCTAGGACAATTGAAGATAGATTTGAGTGAGGAGTCTTCAAGTGGAGAGAGATCCACAAGTCAGTGCAATAGAGAGACAGAGTCTTCTAGAAGATCACTAGCTAGAGTAGAAGGGGAAAGAGTTCTCCTGTGGAAGAGATCCACGAACTTGAGATTTAGGGGATCAACATATCCTTTGGACCGAGGTCCATAAACATTGTAATTTGGGAAATATTCCCAAGAGATTATTTGAGAAATATTTAGAAGAAATATTTTCTATGTGGAGGTAGCCCACATTGGGTGAACCACATTAAATCTGTGTCTCTATTGTGTGTGGAGTTTTGTGAATTGCTTTGATTAATACTATTGATACTGCTATCTATACACTACATAATATTGATTTGAGAAGAAAAGTAAAAAGTGGTCTTATAATTGTTCACTCCCCCTCTTAGTATAAGCTTGTGTTCTTCAATTGGTATCAAAGTCGGTTCCTTCAGAAGAGTTTGATAGCTTAAAGGAAAAGCAGTCTAAGAACAAAATGGATCACAAAGATGCAATTCAGGAGATTCAAGCCTCCAGATCCATCCATCCAAAACTAAATTCTACCTTTCTTGCTCTCATCCCTAAGTCTTCCGCTTGCAAAAGTTTCTCTGATTATCGTCCCATTAGCCTGTGCAATGTTTTTTATAAAATCTTAACCAAGTCCATAGCCAACCGTCTGAGGTCCCTTCTTCCCTCCTTGGTTGGTCCTTCTCAGGGAAGCACCGTGAAAGGCAGAAACATTCTCGATGGTGTCATCACCATCCATGAAACCCTCCATTCTGCTCATCGCTCCAAAAATGCTGCTCTTTTCCTCAAGCTGGACATGAATAAAGCTTTTGACAGAGTTGACAGGAGGTTCCTCTATGCTGTCCTCTTCAAGTTCGGTTTTCACCCTCAATGGATTGACCTTGTCAGTAGTTGCATATCCACTCCCTCATTTTCTGTTCTAATCAACGGATCCCCTGCTGGGTATTTCCAAAGTGCCAGAGGCCTCAGACAAGGTGACCCTCTATCTCCTATTCTATTCATCCTTCTGGCTGAGGTTCTGAGTTGGTCTTTGAAAGAGGCTCTTCGTCAGAATAAGATCTCTGGCATTTTTCCCACCTCCAGAGTCGATCCTGTCTCTCATCAGCAATTTGTGGATGACACCCTCATCTCCACTGGGGCGTCCGTCACTCAAGCCAAATCCATCAAGCGAATCCTCTCCCATTATGAAAAGGCTGCCGGACAGAAATTCAATTACATCAAAAGCAAAATTTATTTTATTAACACTCCTATGCGAAGGCAGCTCCGCATAGCCAAAATTTTGGAATGCACTATTGATTCCCTGCCTGCGTCTTATCTGGGTTTGCCTTTGGCTTGTAATGGCCGGGCCAATGGAAGCTTGTGGGACATGATCCTGGAACGTCTTCACAAAAATATGAGCACTTGGAAAGGCAAATTCCTGTCGCAAGTCGGGAAAGCCACCCTTACCAAAGCTTGTCTCCAAGGAATCCCAACTTACTTCATGTCTGTGTTCATGTTGCCTGTTTCTGTCCATTCCAAGATTGAAAAGATTCAGAGGACCTTTCTGTGGTCCGGCAATGAAGAAAAATCCAGAATTCCTCTTGTGGCCTGGGATAAGGTTTGCTTGCGAAAGGACCAAGGTGGCATGGGAATGAGGAGATCAAGACTCATGAACACTGCTTTGATCGCTAAGCACGCTTGGAAGATCCTGACTAATGACCCAACAGAGTGGGTCAAGTCGGTTAAGAGGAAGTATCTTGGATCGAGTTCTCTTTTTGATGTCGGGATTCCTCCTGAAGCGTCTGCCTTTTGGAAATCTGTTCTTCAAGCCCGCTCTCTGATCGACTCTAGTGCTCGCTGGATTTTGGGTGATGGCAACTCCATTCTCTTCTGGAAGGACAGGTGGGTTACTGATGGAGCTCTCGAGTTGAGAGCGGACCTTGCTGGCCTGAAAGCCCAGGTGGATCCAAATTCCCAACTAAAGGTTGCAGACTTCATTGATCGGAGCTCTCTTCCCCCTCGGTGGAATTTGCCTGTCCTGGATGGCTTTAACAATGAAATGACTTTTTTATCTAATATTCTCCGGTCTATTTTAATTCCATCTATTAGAAGAGATGACAGAATCATCTGGTGTGGCACAGAGGATGGTTTGTTCTCTGTCAAGACTGCCTATGACCTTCTTACTTGCGAGATTGTCATGGATCACCGATGGAAAGTGATTTGGAGGAAGGGTATTATTCCTAAAGTTAATTACTTTGCATGGATTGCCTTTCATAATAAAGCCTTAACCATCGACAACCTCCACAAGAGGGGTTTTGCTATTCCCAATAGGTGCTTCTTGTGCTTTGTTGATTGTGAGACGACAGACCACTTATTTTTGCACTGTCCTTTTTCCCATTCTGTCCTCGGCACTGTCCTGTCTTCATTTCAAATCCTTTGGTGCACTCCCCGCTCCCTCAAAGATGCCTTCCACCAATGGCCCAATCCTTTCAAGAATCCTAAACTTCGCTTCCTTCTTGAGGCCTCTTTCCACCACTCCATTTGGCAGATTTGGCTAGAGAGAAATTCCAGAGTCTTCGGCAAGGTCCCTAGAGTACCTCCCTGTGTCGCTCAGAGAGCCTTATCCTTCGCCATTGAGAATTCTAAAGTTGTTCCTAGTTCCCGTCCCCGCCTTCCTGGCAAAGCAGTGATCTTCCAAAGTTTGGGCCTTTTCCCTATTCTTGATGGTGTTTCTAAGTCTTAGCGTGGGGATGTTATTTGGACCAAGCCCCCTGTGGGCTGGATTAAATTAAACTTTGACGGTGCGGCCAAAGGCAATCCTGGCCCTGCTGGTTCTGGTGGTGTGGTTAGAGATCATAAAGGGAATCTCGTGTTGGCTTATTGTGAAGATTTGGGTGCCCAGACTAATCACTATGCTGAAGCCAGAAGTGTTTTGAAAGGTATCCAGATCCTCTCCGAGGATCCTCGGCCTTTGATAGTCGAAGGTGATTCGCTCAATATAGTCAACTATCTACTAGGCTCTAAAGACCCATCTTGGAGGGTCTACAACATCATTCTTGAGGCTAGGATGCTCCTCTCTCAACGTGACAGGTGGAAGGCATGCCATATTTTTAGGGAAGGAAATCATGTGGCAGACCACATGGCCAACAAAGGGCTTGTGACCACGTGTCCTGTTGTGTGGCGCTCATGCTTCCCATCTGAGGTGGTGAGTTTGGCCAATGCGGATATCCTCTCATGATGTTCTCCTCGCCTCGGAAGGTCATTCGTTTGGTTTGGCTGTTTTTGCTTTCGATGGTCAAATTTCTCCAGCTAGTATTTTTGTTTTCCTTGGTAAAATGTGGTTTGTTTCCAGGATATTCAGACATAAGGGCCCTACTTATAGCCTTCGGGCAATTAGCAGTTTTTGGTTTCTGTCATCAAGTTTATTCCTCCAGCCACAAGGCATGATGCACATTCCAGCCAGGCTGATTTTGTACATAAGGTTTTGGGATCCTCTATAAAAACCCACTGTTAATCTATTAAAATAATTACCAAAAAAAAAATGGATCACAAAGATCAAAATGATGGGTCCTTCAAAAATGCAGTACCAATTTTTGATGGAAGTGACTTATTGTATTGGTGTATGCTGATGAGATTTTACCTGATGGTACTTGGAAATGAAGTTTGGGATGCAGTGGAACTTGGATATGATTCTATAGTAAATCCTCTTACAAATAATGAAGGTAAGCTTCTAATGCATGCAAATTCAAGAGCTATGAATGCAATTATAAAAGGATTGGATAGATTAGAATCTATGAAGGTTATGGATTGTAAAACAACAAAAGATATGTGGGATCTACTACATGATATATATGAGGGTGATAAAGGTGTCAGTAAATCTAAGATCAGAAATCTAAAAGGATAATTTGAGAACTTAAGAATGAGAGATGATGAAAATATTCATGATTGTCTCGGTAAGATTGATGAACTTGTACATGAGATGAGAGGTCTTGGAATGAAGGTTGATGAATCAGATGCTTGTGATAAGATCTTGAGAACTCTTCCAAAAAGGTATAGTGAAAAGGTTTCTGCTATAGAAACATCAATTGATAGTGAATCTTTGACAAGGAATTATTTGTTTGGTATGCTTACTACTTTTGAGATAAGAAAAAAATATCATATTCCTTCGAAAGAAGCTGCTTTCAAAGTGGACAAAAATAAACAGGGAAACCAAATAAAATCAAGTAGTGAGTCATCTAGTTATGAAGAAGCTAACTATGGTAGAATAGATAAAGGGTTCAAAAGACCAATAGATATGAGATTAGTTAAGTGCATTAATTGTGGAAATTTTGGATATTTTACAACAAAGTGCAAAGAGCCAAAGTACAATAGTGATGAAGAAAAACAAGATCACAAGTACAGGGAATTAGAAAGACACAAGTACCAGAAGAAAGGCAAGGATGGACATAAAAAACAAGGAAAGAAGTTTTTCCAAAGGTAAAATAAAAGCTACTATGCGGATAATGCAAGTAAGTACTCATTTGATAGTGATGCTAGTTTTTAAGACAATGATAGAGATGAAGTCTTGTTCATGATTGAAGAAAAGGATCAAACTAAGAAAAAAACTCCAGTTATTCTTAAGAGTTTTAGATGTGGTAATTTTGGACATCTTTAATATGATTGCACAAGATATGGTTTTAGTTTCAGTGATGATGATTTTGAAGATGCACTTGATAGATCAATGAGAATCTTCTAATGGCTTTAGAAGATGAAGAATATAGTGATCCTATAGAAAGCTAGTCAAAAGAAAGAAATGATATGGACAAAGGCAAACAAATAGAAGACTACTCAATAGAGAATGGTTATGATCTCAAGGGAGAACTTATCCATGCCCTTGACATAGTAAAGAAGGTAAGAAATCAACACTCTAAGCTTGAAAGTCAGTTTCAATAATGTGATGAAGAAATATTATTGCTGATAGAGGAGTTAGAAAATTCAAAGGCTAAGGCAAGTAAGTTCAAGGATAAGTTAGAAGCAAATATTTTGGAATGTGAGAAGTTAGCACAAGAAGTGGCTACTCTAAAGAAATATTTACAGGACTCCAAGATCAGGATGAAGAGTTTCACAAATAGATATAATAACTTGGATAAGTTCATTTGTAGATAACAGAGAACATCATGTTCAACAGGTATTGGTTTTGGAAAGAAATAGGAAAAAGCAAAGTCTACTTCAAGTCTTCAATAAAAAACAACATAAGAAGAAGATACTTCAGAAGAGGGATTCTCAGATGCAAGTGAAAGTGAAACTTCTAAGGATGAGTCAAATTGTAATGAGTCCAAAAGGGACAATGGGTAAAGAAGATACAGATGGAACAACAATTAGAACAAGATACCAATGAGGTCTAGGCAAGGAAGCTCAATGGGATATGATTCTCATGTCAAAGGTTTGGGCAAATGGCTTCACAGTGTAGATCACATGAAAGACAAGTATATTGAGGAGAACAACTTTTCCAAGGATATTTCTATTCATGTAATGAGTTTCGTCACAAGGCAATGAATTGCAAAATTCATGATAGAAGAGGATATGGATTAACTAGGAGAAATCCTAATATTGTTGCACATCCAAGGAATAATAACATTAAGTGTTATAAGTGCAATAATGATGGTCACATAGCAATATGGTGTAGAGCAAATATTCCAGAAATAGGCATGAACAGGAACATGAATATGAACATGAACATGAATAGGAATATGAACAAGAATAGGAATAGGAACATGAACAAAAACAAGAATATGAACAGGAATAGAGACTCAAAAAAGAAAAGACTCAGAGAATAATGAGAACAAGAACATGTACAATAACAATAATATTGATGAGAACAAGAACAAGAATGGGAATAGGGATGATGACTTGGAAAGAAACAATGAGAGGATTCAGTAAAAGGAAGAGGAAAAGACAAAGGCAGAGCACAGTGCTTTTGGGGAGTAGAAATACTCCCACCCCATAATTAACCACCTCATGTGGAGTTGGGGGAGGGGCTAAGCTAAGAGGCTTAATTCTTAGCCCAGATCCCCAAAAGTCATCCTTTGCCATTGATGTCAAAGGGGGAGATATTTGTGTATTATGGGGAGAGTTTTTGGATATGAGGAGAGATTTGATATCTGAGAGAGCATTGAGCCAGGGGGAGCAGAAAAGAAGGTCAGAATTCAATAAAAGGATTTGGGTTACCATCAATGAAAAAGGGGGAGATCGTTGGACATTTTGAGTCCCTAAGCTAAAATGTTGTCATTGATGTCAAAAGAGCATTTAATGTCAAAAGGATCTATGAAGGGTTTTTGTGAAAACTAAGGCATGAAAAATAAAAGGTTTTAGTTAAAACCATGGAAAATAGATTTGATCTGAGTTTTTCTTAAAACCCAATTTGGGCTTTCGTTTAATCGAAAAATGTGCCCCGATGATGGAGTTATTTGAGTTTTAATATTTGGTTTAAATTTTAATTATTTAAAATTTAATATCAAATTTAAATTTAAATGCAAAGTTTTCCATCGACGTCATCAAGCAAACATAAATTCATATTTCCGTCGATGTCTTCAAAGTGTTTTAAACACTATATAAATGGGTGGTAAATAAATCAAAGTTTTATCTTTGCTCTCGTGATAAATGTTTGGCATTCGAATAAGTCTATGAGCTCGTGCAAATTTTGAGAAGAGAAGCAGCAAAGAAAATGACAATGCTTGGAAAGTCAAAATGTGGTGGGAAGCATGGCGCATTGGCAAATCATTTTGGCTAAGGGACAAGGCAACACAAACACCAGGGATCGAATCCCTTGGATGGTGTTTCGGAAGGCATGTGGAAAGCACTTTGGTGCTTTGTCTTTTGTGAAATGTGGAGGAAGGTTTAAGGAACTTTGGGCCTTTGCCTTTTCAACATGTGCCTAGCTCATGTGGAATCTTAGTTGTGGCTAAGATGCTCGCGGTGTAGAAAGTCAGGGGTTCGAATTCCCTTGAGGAGGTAATTACATTTTGCATTTAAATAATTTTTATTAGCCCTAAATTTTGGAGTTATGAGGTAGTTAATGGAAATTAAAGTTTTTTAATAGGGTTGTGATTATTATTGCAAAGAATAATTGGTTTATGATTTATTTGATGGTTATGGAGAATTAATTTTAGGAGAAATAAGGAGTTATTTTTTAAAAAGCAATTTTGAGAGGTTTATTATTTTTTATAAGGGTTTTAATAAAAGGGGCTTTGGTGGATGTGTTTATTAACTTGGAGTAAAAAGGGTGTAATTTGAGTAATGCTTTATTTTGTGATTATTTGAAGTCCATTAATCCTTGTTTAGATTGGAAAGGATAGTTGTGTTTAAGTGTGGCAGATTTTTTAGACAACTTATTGGCATCAAAAAGGTATGGGCACATTCTCCTATTTATTTTTTATGGTGGTTGATTTCTGAAATATGATTGTAAAGAAAAGGATTTATTGTGGTTTACTTTGAAAAAATGATTGGTTGAATGCTTCAAGGTTTTCTGGTTTGTGAGTTGTATTTAAACCTTGTTTTATTAGCATTGTTGTTGAAGCCTATTGATGATGAAATGAACTTGAAATTGAGTTAGAAAAGAACATGAGTATCATTTCTATGTGAGAATTGTGCTTGAGCCTTGTTGGAAATATTTTGAGTTGGTTAATACATGCTTGGACTAGGGTTTGTGAAAAAGGATTGTTCCTTGAGGTGATTGGTTGAGTTGAGTTGGTTAATACATGCTTGGACTAGGATTTATGAAAAAGGATTGTTCCTTGAGGTGATTGGTTGAGTTGAGTTGGTTAATACATGCTTGGACTAGGGTTTGTGAGAAATTATTGTTCCTTGAGGTGATTTATTGAGTTGAGTTGATTAAGCCTAGTCAAGTGGATGCATGTGGTTGTTCAAGTTCCTAGAAACAAACTATTCAATATTCTGATTTGAGTTGAGATTTATTTGAGTTGAGATTGAGGTTGATTTGAGTTGAGATTTATTTGAGTTGAGATTGAGGTTGATTTGAGTCTCTAACAATTCTATTTATGCTTCTATGAGATTGATTTGAGATATTGATTGTACATTGAGCTTAGAACATATTGAGTCTCTAACAATTATCTTTATGATTCTATGTGATTGAGACAAATCTTTGAGAAGACTTGTGGATAGTTTTGAGTTAAGATTTTGTGAAATCTTGCTATGCATATTTGAGAAACTCCTATAGATGACTTATTGAGTAGATTTGAGCAAGTCCTATAGAGGACTTATTGAGCATATTTGAGCAAGTCCTATAGAGGACTTATTGAGAATATTTGAGCAAGTCCTAGAGAGGATTTGTTGAGAAAATTTGGACAAGTTCTATGTGAACTTGTTGAGTAGATTTGGACAAGTTCTGTGTGAACTTGTTGAGCAAATTTGGACAGGTTTTGTGTGAACCTTTTGAGCAGATTTAGATAGGTTTTGTGTGAACTTGTTGAGAAAATTTGGACAAGTTCTATGTGAACTTATTGAGCAGATTTGGACAGGTTTTGTGTGAACCTGTTGAGAAGATTTGGACAGGTTTTATGTGAACCTATTAAGCAAATTTGGATAGGTTTTATGTGAACCTGTTGAGAAAATTTGGATAGGTTTTGTGTGAACCTATTGAGTAGATTTGAACAATTTTGTGTGAACTTGTTGAGCAAATTTGAGTAGGTTCTAAGTGAACCTATTGAGCAGAATTATACTAGACTAACTATACTATGTTTAGTGTAATAGATTGAGCAGAACTATGCTAGACCGACTAAACTATGTTTGGTATAGTATTGATATAGTGCTTTGGAGGTGACAGAGTATAGAGGACAGAGTCTTAGTGGATAGAGATCCAGTAGCCAAGACTATTGAAGACAGATTTGAATGATGAGTCTTCAATTGTAGAGAGATCCACAAGTTAGTACAATAGAGATACAAACTGTTTTAGAAGATCAATAAATAGAGCAGAAGAAGAAAGAGTTCTCCGATGGAAGAAATCCACAAACTTTATATTTAGGGGATTAGCATCTCGTTTGGTCCGAGGTCCATAAACATTGTAATTTGGAAAATATTCCCTAGAGATTATTTGAGAAATATTTAGAAGAAATATTTTCTCTATGGAGGTAGCCCACATTGGATGAACCATGTTAAATGTGTGTATCTATTGTGTGTGGAGTTTTGTGCATTACTTTTATTACTGCTATTGATACTGCTATCTATACACTGCATAATATTTATTTGAGAAGAAAAGTAAAAAGTGGTATTATACTGTTCACCCCCTCTCAGTATAAGATTATGTTCTTCAATTGGTATCAGAGTCGGTTCCTTCAGAAGAGTTTTACAGCTAGAAGGAAAAGCAGTCTAAGAACACAATGGATCACAAAGATCAAAAGGATGGGTCCTTCAATAATGCAGTACCAATATTTTATGGAAGTGACTTCTTGTATTGGTGTATGCTAATGAGATTTTACCTGATGGTACATGGAAATGAAGTTTGGAATGTAGTGGGATTTGGATATGATTGTACAGTCAATACTCTAATAGATAAGTAAGGTAAGCTTCTAATACATGCAAATTAAAGATCTATGAATGCAATTATAAAAGTATTTAGTAGATCAGAATCTATGAAGGTTATGTATTATAAAAGAGCAAAAGATATATAGGATCTACTACATGATATATATGAGGGTGATAAAGGTGTCAGGAAAGCTAAGATCAAAAATCTCAAAGGAGAATTTGAAAACTTAAGAATGAGAGATGATGAAAATATTCGTGATTACATCAGTAAGATTGATGAACTTATACATGAGATGAGAGGTCTTGGAATGAAGGTTGATGAATCAAATGCTTGTGATAAGATCTTGATAACTCTTCCAAAAAGGTATAGTGAAAAGGTTTTTGCTATATAAACATCAATTGATAGTGATTATTTGACAAGGAATTCTTTGCTTGGTATGCTTGCTAATTTTGAGATAAGAATAAAAGATCTTGTTCCTCTGAATGAAGCTGCATTCAAAGTGGACAAAAATAAAAAGGGAAAGCAAATAGAATCAATTAGTGAGTCATCTAGTTATGAAGAATTTAACTATGGTAGAAGATATTAAGGTTTCAAAAGACCAATAGATATAAGATCAATTAAGTGCTTTAATTGTGGCAAGTTTGGACATTTTGCAGCAAAGTGTAAAGATCCAAAGTACAACAGTGATGAAGAAAAATAGGATCACAAGTACAAGGAATTAGAAATACACAAGTACCATTATAAAGGCAAGGATGGATAGAACAAACAAGGAAAGAAATTTTTCCAAAGGTAAAAGAAAAGATACTATGCGGATAATGCAAGTACGTACTCATTTGATAATGATGCTAGTTTTTTAGACAATGATAGAGATGAAGTATTGTTCATGATTGAAGAAAAGGATCAAACTAAGAAAAAGAATCCAATTATTCTTAAGTGTTTTAGATTTGGTAAATTTGGACTTCTTGAAGATGATTGCACAAGAGATGGTTTTAGTTTCAGTGATGATGATTTTGAATATGCACTTGATAGATCAAATGAGAATCTTCTAATGGCTTTAGAAGATGAAGAATTGAGTGATCCTATAGAAAGCAAGTCAAAAGAAAGAAATGATATGGACAAAGGCAAAAAAATAGAGGACTACTCAATAGATAATGGTTATTATCTCAAGGGATAACCTATCCATGCCCTTGACACAATAAAGAAGGTAAGAAAGCAACACTCTAAGCTTGAAAGTTAGTTTCAAGAATGTGATGAAGAAATATTATTGCTCATAGAGGACTTAGAAAAGTTAAAGGCTAAGGCAAGTAATTTCAAGGATAATTTAGAAGCAAAGTTTTGGAATGTGAGAAATTAGCACAAGAAGTGGCTACTCTAAAGAAATATTTACAGGACTCCAAGATCAAGATGAAGAGTTCCACAAATAGCTCTAATAAGTTGGATAAGTTCATTTGTGGACAACAAAGAACATCATGTTCAACAGGTCTTGGTTTTAGAAAGAAATAGGAAAAAGCAAAGTCCACTTCAAGTCTTCAAGAAGAAACAACATCTGAAGAAGATAATTCAGAAGATGTATTCTCAGATGCAAGTGAAAGTGAAACTTTTAAGGATGAGACAAATTACAATGAGTCCAACAGGGATAATGGGTAAAGAAGATATATATGGAACAAAAATCAAAATAGGAGACCAATGAGGTCTAGGCAAGGAAGTGTTAGACTTAAAATGGCACTGAGAGGGGGGGTGAATCAGTGTAGCTTTTTAAACTTAAATCTGCAACTCTTAAATCTAAAATAATGAAAGCTTAAAACCAGATAAAGCAAATATCAACAAGAGAGCATCACATAACACAAGATGTAACGAGGTTCACCAATTTTGGCTACTCCTCAAAAATAGACTGCTTGGACTTCCATCCAAATCTAGCCTTTGCAAAGCACCAACTTTACAATCAATTTACTAGCACCCACTGGAAGGAGCACCAACCCCTTAATTTATTTGCACCAACAGAAAGGAGCACCAACCCCTGATTTACTAGCTTCGACTGGAAGGAGCACCAACCCCTGATTTATCTACACCAACAGAAAGGAGCACTAAACCCTGATTCCAAGCACCAACTCGGAATTCTATATTAGATATCTCTTGACATAAAAATGCCTTCGCTTTTACAAGACCCTCACTGGTCTATTGCTCACATCAACATCATAGAAGCATAAAGAGAATTGTTAGAGACTCAATATGTTATATACTCAAATCGCAAACTCAACTCAAATAAATATCATAGAAGCATAAGGAGAATTTTTAGAGACTCAATATGTTCTATTCTCAACATAAGAAGCAATCTCTTCTGCGCTCTTACAGCCCTGTCTTACGACTTTTTTTTCGTAGTCGCACTCTGTCTTTCAGTCGCTCTCTCTCAGTCATGCTCTCTTAGCCACACTTTCTCTGTCGTGCTCTCTCAGCCACATTGTCTCAGTCGTGCTCTCTCAGCTCTGCTCAACGCTCTCTTATAGCCTTGATCTAACCCTATTTTTTTTATAGCGCACTTTCTCTTGCGGTAGCGGCACCCTTTTATCTCTTACTATACTGAGCTCAAACCCTAAATTCTTAACTTACTGTCCATGAAACATACACATTATTACAGTTCTACTTACTGTGCTCTGACAACCTTCTCTGCTCACTTATCGCTCTATTTACTGTGCTTTGACAACATTCTCTGCTCACTTGCGATTCTATTTACTGTGCTCTAACAGCCTTCTTTGCTCACTTACGACTCTTTTTATTGTGATCTGACAGCCCTCTCTGCTCACTAGCAGCTCTTGCAGCCCTCTCTACTCACTAGCGGCTCTTGCAGCCCTCTCTACTCAGTAGCGGCTCTTCTTTCTGCAACACATTTAATCTTTTAGCAGCAACACTTTAACTCTTTTATGGTGACACTCTTTTTAATTCTGAGCAGCACTTTACTTCTGCACGCAACTTCCCTCATGACACATTTACTCTTTCAGTAGTGGCAGTGACACTCTTTTCAATTCAGAGCCACTCTTTACTTCTGCATGCAACTACCCTTTTATAACAATATTTTCATCTTGAAATCCTAAGTCTTCTATAACTACCATAATCCCGCTGTAGCCTATTAATAGCCACTCCTGTAAGTAACTCCTTTCTGACACAATATTCTTACACGCAACCTATTAATAGGTTTGTCTCTTTATTTGGGACTCTTAGTATGGCCACCGCTCGATGAATTTACTCCGTAACGGGCCCTGTAACTACCGTTCTGACTTTAGTTCTCTGTTCTTATTTTAGCTGCATGAATTTATTCTGTAACTGCCTCTGTAACAGTCGAACGGACTTTAGTTTACTATTCTTATTTTAGCTGCATGTTTTCTTTCTGTAACTGCCCCTGTAACTGTCGTTCTACTCTAGTTAACTTAACTTTGGTTGGGTTCTTCATTTTTGCTTTTCGTCACGCAAAAACAATATGTCGTGATATCACGACATTTCTGCCCCTTTGAATTTTTCTTGGCTGTTGACCGTGAAAACATGACATGTTGCGAAATCATGACACTTTTGCTACCTTGTGCCTTTCTCTGCCTTTCGCCCATGAAAACAGAACATGTCGTGAAATCATGACACTTTCGTTGCCTTGTGCCTTTCTCTGCCTTTCACCCACGAAAATGAAACATGTCACGAAATCGTGACACTTTCGCTGCCTTGTGCCTTTCTCTGCATTTTTCCCATGAAAATAGAACATGTCACGAAATCATGACACTTTTTTTGCCTTGCTTCATTGTTCAGCTTGCACTAGCAAAAACATGACATGTCATAAAATCACGACACTTTCGCTACCTTGTGCTCTTCTCTATCTTTCGCTCGTGAAAACACATGTCACAAAATCATGACACATTCGCTACCTTGTGCCTTTTCTTCTCATCGAGTCACGAAAACCCGACATGTCATGATATCACAACACTTTTTCTCCTTAGCGCTTCCTCTTACAAATTGTTGCGAAATCATGCACTTTTCTTTGCGAGCTCCTTCTCTCAAACATGTCACGAAATCACAACACATTTTCGTTTGTACTACCTCTCTTATAGATTGTCACAAAATCATGACACTTTTCTTTGCAAGCTCCTTCTCCCCGAACATGTCGCAAAATCGCAACAGTTTTCTTTGCTTGTGCCTTCTCTCCAAACATGTCATGAAATCGTGACAATTTTTCTTGCATGCGAAGCTTCTTCAAACATGTCACAAAATCATGACAATTTTTCCTGCATGCGCTTCTTCAAACATGTAACGAAATCATGACAATTTTTCTTGCGCTTTATCTCTCCTCGAACATGTCGTGATATCATGATAGTTTTTCCAGCTTTTCAACATGTCGCGATATCATGACAATTTTCTTACTTGCCAAATATGTTGTGATATCATGACAGTTTTATTACTTGCCAAATATGTCGTGATATCGTGACGAAAAACATGTCACGATATCACGACAGTTTTCTTACTTGTCTTTTTCTTTGATCCTTTGAATCTGGGCCACTTCGATCTTCTTGGAAAATCATTGTACATGCTCTGTATGACCTCTGAACTCCTGTCCACTGCATCAACCAATCTCTCTGTCTGTGTTGACAACAATGACAATACTTTTGCTGCACCTAGCTCAACAATCTCCCCCTTTGGAATTGTTGGCAACACACGGGAAATATCCCGTAACTCTTCTCCCCCTTTGACAATAATACCAAAGGGCTGCTGTAAACTCCCCCTGAGTCCAAGACCACTTCATTTCACACTGTCTTCTGAGCATCAACCCTCTGTTGCTCTCAATCCACCCAGCCAAAAATACGTCTGTAGCAAGTTCTACGCTTACAACCAAACTTAGCAATCATCTTTGCCTTTTGCATTCTCTACGCACTCTGCTCTTTCTGCGCACTCACTTCGCACACATACACAACACTACCTCAAACCACTGCATAAACTAAAAACACACTTTAACAACTATATGACAGTTTCTCGACTGCCTGCCATTCATCCTCAGATAACCAATCAAATACATAGGAGTATTAAAATAAAACTTTAAGATTGATCCCCCTAAGGATGTGCTACCTGGAGTGGCTTAGTGCAATAACGGAGTGGTCTCCTTCAGTCCAAGGAGACGTGATTCCCTTTCTTCTGTCTTTCTCCATACTTTCTTGACCACGGGTTTGAGTTTTTCAACTACATCCCTGTTTTGCACCTTTTCGTGAACTTGAGCATTTCTCTTGTGTGGTTGTCTCTTGTGCATCCTTGATGGATGATTATTTTTCTTTCTATTGTGCACATGATTTATTCCCTGTCTGTATTGCATTCTTTGTGTCTGATGAACTCTATTGTCTTGCCTTAGATAAGATACAGAAGTGCTTGGACAAAACCTTGCTATGTGCCCATGACCGTTACATTTAAAACATCGCACATGGTGTTTACTTAGAACAACATATGTATTTCTACCAACATAACTCTTTGATCTATTATTCAATCCATAATAAACTGCCTCGTGACCATAATGGCTACACCTAAAACAATAGCCATTAAAAGCATTATTATAAAACAAGTGAGAGTGAGAGAACCTCTTTTGTTGTGGTTGCTTTGCTATAGATCTTCTTTGATGTTTTATTCCTTTTGAAGATTTGGCTTCAGACTTTTCTTACTTCAATCCTTCAACCGTGGACTTCTTCTTCTCTGCATATTTTGAGGATGAAGGTTGTTCAGCTTCATATCCAAGACCAAACTTAGCCTTGGAGCTTCTTTGTTGCTTTATCATTGTATCTAGCAACTCTGTGCTCTTCTAAAATTTGAGATTTATATTGGCCTCTTCTAGTTTTTTCTTCAATGAAACAATCTCTTCTTCTTTTTTGTAGCAAACAATCTCTTTCTCATTGAACTGTGACCTGAGAAATTCTTTAATCCTTTTGAACTCTTCTACTTGCAGCTTTAGATCAACAATAGCTTTGTTAGATTCCTCTTCACGTTTGCTATATACATCGATTTCATCATCCAGGTGTTGAAGAACATAAACTTATACTGAGAGGGGGGGTGAACAGTATAAGATAAAACCATTTAATAATTTTAATTTTAGATAGCAGTGGCATCAACATAACATTAAATAAGACAGAAAGCATCACACATAAAATACCCATTTTAATGTGGTTCACCCAAGGTGGGCTACTCCACGGATAAAAAATTTTCTCTAAAAGTTATATCAAAGCCTTTGGGAATCCTTCCCGATAACAATGTTTATGAGTCTCAGCTCAAAGGAGACACCTTCCCCTAAATCTGCTTTGCTAGTGATCCTCTAGAAGACCTCTATCTCTTTTGCCCTTAGCAAGTGGAACTCTTTCCACGAAAGACACTCGTCTTCTCTGCTCTGCTGGAGATCTCTCGTCTTCAACTCTGTCACTGCAAGCTAGTCCTCTTTTCTGCACCAAAACACAGTCCTTTGGTCTGGCACAATTCTATCCTCTTCCTCTGTTCTTTTCTGCACTTGGTTGGAGAACAACTTTTCACTATCGTTCGTCCTTCACAACTATTTGCAATTACAGTAGCATCTATTTCGTGCACTTTGCTTTCTTTTACATAGACTGCATGAACATAGTTGCAATCACAGCTATCCTTAGATCTAATTCCACCCTTTGCATAATCTTCGCAATCACTGCAGCATTCGAATGCATAGCAACTTATGCGCCTATTTGCAACCACAACAGCTCATTCTCTTCGCACAGTCTTCTCATGAACAGCAGCACATTCTTCATGCAAACAACACCACGATCTTTGACACTTAGAAGATTCAACGAAATGCACTCTAATGCTGCAGTCGAACTTCACTCTCTCTATTTTTTGATGATCGAATCTCACTTGTCACACTAACTCTGCGAATGCCACTCTTCGAATGCACACCTCGATGGATACCAAAAATTGCTCAAACAGTCCTTCTTTAATACTCATAATCTCAAGATGAAATCTTGTTCTTTAGTCGACTGTTCAACCTTCTAACACATCGACTGTAAAACCTTACACTTCATCGACAAAGGTTAACTTCATCAGCTTCAACCGCCTCTACTATGTTGTAGCTTTTCTCATGCGAAACTCAAACATGTCATGATATCACTATGCCTTTGTCTGCCATACACCTTCTTTGGTTTGTTGTTGTGAAATCGTGACACTACAGCCTTTGCTGACGTCACCATGAATCTTGTCGTGAAATCGTGATGCTCTAGACTTCAATGCCTTCTTCTTCGCTGTTGTCATGAAATCGTGACACCTTTGCCTATTGCTGACGTCATCATGATTCTTGTCATGAAATCGTGACGCTCTGGACTTCAAAGCCTTCTTCTCCGCTACTATCGTGAAATCGTGACACCTTTGCCTCTTGTTGACGTCATCATGATTCTTGTCACGAAATTACGATGCTCTGGAATTCAAAGCCTTCTTCTTCGCTGCTATCATGAAATCATGACACCTTTGCCTCTTACTAACATCATCATGATTCTTGTCATGAAATCACGATGCTCTAGACTTCAAAGCCTTCTTCTCCGCTACTGTCATGAAATCGCGACATCTTTGCCTTTAGCTGACATCATCAGCAACTCTGTCATGAAATCGTGACACCTCTTGGTCCTTCATCATTTTCTTGGTTTGCACTAGCAAAAATGAAACATGTCACAAAATCATGATGCTTTCGCTGCCTTAAGCTCTTTCTTGTCAACTGCTCGCAAAACTGGAACATGTCATGAAATTGCGACGCTTTTGCCAACTGCAAGCTGCTAACTCAACCTGTCGTGAAATCGTGACACTTTCTACGTCCGTACAACTTCTTCGAAACTTGTCACAAAATCATGACACTTTTTCCCACTTTGCCTCTGCCTTCCTGTATGTCATGAAATCATGACAGTTTTGGCCAAACTTTCTCTCTCCTCAAACATGTCATGAAATCGTGATAGTTTTTCTAGCAGCCTGCAGACTTTTTCTACTTTGTCTTTTTCTCGAATTTTGGCAACTAGGCTACTCTGATTTTCTTGGAGACTTACTGACCAGCTGAAACCTTCATCAAAACACATTCTTGGACATAAAAACAAATTGCTCCAATAGTTCCTCGACATCAAAAACAACATCTACCAATAGCTCCTTGACATCAATGACAACAACTAAACTTAGGCAAAGGCAATGTACTCAAGGTACCCAAATTGCCACCAGATGTGTCTTCAAGGCTTCTTCTATTTTCTTGGCCTTTTGAACTTGTAAGAAGAGATCTTCAATCTCATCCCCATATTCTTCCAAATTCTTAGACAGTCTTTTGTTCTTTTTCCTCTTTATACTCAACTCTTCAAGTGCAGAGATCAACTCACCTTCTAGATCTACTTCAACCTCAAAGTTTTCACCACATACTTTAGAGTTCACTTCTTCTTCCTTTTTTGATTCTACTTCTTCAAATGTCATGAAAAGAGCTTCACCTGTTTCCTCTTCAGAATCCTCACCGAAACTGTCTTCAGATGAACTGACATTCTTGGAGATGAAACTTTTCTTCTTGAAGTTGCCCTTTCTAAAATTTGTCTTTTTTTTCCAGTCACTTCTTTCTCGGTGTGATTCTTCATCACTTTCATTCTCCTTATTTCATGGACATTTAGCTGCAACATGCCCAATGCCTCCACAAGTGAAACATTTGAATGGTAGCTTTCCTATATATTTTTCGTGTCCCCTTTTTAGTTTTCGAACAAAGTTTGCTTCCATTTCATCTGATGTCTCTTCATCTTCAGATTCTTGTTTTGCTTTCATATTTTTGTGGGCTTTAAAAGCAGCTTCTTTGTCTGTGGGATCATACTTTCCTATTCTCATCTCATACGCAGTCAATGAACCATGCATCTCATCCATACAAAACGTATTTAGATCTTTGGCTTCTTCTATAACTGATACTTTAGAATCAAATATTTTGGGAAGAGATCTTAATATCTTTTTTACGATTGCAGAGTCTTCAATTTTCTTGTCGAGTCCTCTAATGGCATTAATGACTTCATTTACTCTCAGCATATATGCCGCTATGTTCTCATCTTCATTCATATTTAACGCTTCGTACTGAGTTCGATGCGTTTGTAACTTGGCCTCCTTGATCTTATCGTCTCCTTCATGAATGCTCCTTAGTTTGTCCCACATGTCTTTAGCCATTTTACAACTCATGATCCTTATCAGTTCACTGTCTACTAAATCGCACATGATAGCATTCTTTGCTTTAGAGTTATTCTCAAACAGTTTCTTATCAGCAGTAGCGGTTGGAGGAGTGGTGGGTATGGTTTCTCAAACAATGACAAATATCTCTTCTTTATATATCCATATTCTTATTCTACTTTGGAGAGCCTACTACTAATATTATATTATAATATAATATAATATAATATTATAATACAATCAACATTGGGTTATGTGTGGCCCATGCCAACCCTTATACAATATAATAATATATCCCCAAATATCTATTCCTAGGTACCCTACCAATGTCTTTCATGCTAACATTGAACTAGAATTTCCAATCAATGACATAAATCTAGCTAACGACATCGATATGATCCCTACTCCCCATCAATTGGAAGAGAGGTCTCATATATCAATTGAACCAATAGTTGACAAGGATATCTATTCAAATCCTAAGAATATTCAATTCATCAAGTTAGGGGAAATCTTATCCCCCACTGAACAAGCCGATTACACAACCCTTATAAAATAAAAGAAGGAAGCTTTTGCATGATCATACAAAGACATGCCAGGATTGAGTCCAAAACTTGTCATGCATAATCTGAAGCTTGACCCAAATGCCAAAATAGTTAAGTAGAAGCTACAAAAAATGCATCTGATAATAGCCTTAATGGTGAAATATGAGCTACAAAAGCTATTGGATGCGAAGTTAATTATATTAGTGGATTATCCACCATGGCTATCTAATATTGTTCCCATCAAGAAGCCTGATAGAAGGATTCACATTTCCACAAACTTTTATGATCTAAAAAAAGTGAGTTCTAAGGATTAATTCTCATTGTTGAACATTGAAACCCTGGTAGATGCCACAACGGGCCATGAAATATTATCCCTAATGGACGGTTTCTTTGGATACAACCAAATTTGTATTAATCTAGAAGACCAAATCAAAACGACATTCACAATGCCTTGGGGAAAATTTTTCTATAAGGTCATGCCTTTCGGCCTCAAAAATGCTGGCACTACTTACCAGCAAGCTATGACTTACATCTTCCATGACTACATGAACACAATTTTGGAAGATTACATGGATGACTTATTGGCCAAATATTTACTATGCCATGAGCATATCGATGTATTGCAAAAAATTCTTGATTGCCTCATTGAACACAATGTTAGACTAAACCCCAAGAAGTGCATCTTTGACATCACATCTAGAAAACTCTTGGGATTCATAAAAAAGGCATCAAAGTTGATCCAAACAAAGTCAAGGCAATACTTGATATGCCTCCTCCTATTACCATCAAGCAACTGCATAGCTTATAGGTTAAGGTCACATATATCAAGTGCTTCATCACACAGTTATCTAATAAGTGCCAATCCATGGATAAATTATTACACAAGGGGGATGCATTCAATTGGAATGATGAGTGTCAAACTATCTTTGATGAAATCAAGCAATATATAGATTTGCCACTAGTATTGGCTCCTCCTTGACAAGGGGTGTCATTCCATTTATACATCTCAGCTACTGAGTTTGCATTGGGCATCATGTTAGACCAAAAGAACAAATTGCACAAGGAACAACCTACTTACTATATCAACCACACCCTAGTTAGTTACAAAATTAAGTATGCATACATTGAGAAGCTATGCTTAGCAGTGGTTTTCACCACCAAAAAACTATGCCATTACATGCTTAATCATACAATGTATGTAGTATCCGAAGAGAATCCATTGTGATATATGATGAGTTGTACTTATCACAACAGTTGCAGGATGAAATGGATCATGTTGTTGATGGAATTTGACATTGAATTCATAAAAAAAAATCAATTAAAGGTCAAGTCATCGTCAATCGATTCATAGAGGCTCCTCTCCAATATGATCAACCTATTAATGTAGAGCTTATTGATGATGGAGTCTTTCAAATATCAGAATAACCTGATCCTAAAGAGCATGAATCATAGGCTAACATGACACTATTTTTTGATGGATCTAATTACAAGCAAGGGGGTGGCATAGGAATTGTGTTTTTCACACCTCAAAGGACTCCAATACCCCTATATTTCAAAATTTATTTCCCATGCACCAAAAATAATGTCGAGTATGAAGCTCAACATTTTTGGTGATTCCTTACTCATCGTGAACCAAGTCAAGGGAATATACCAATTCAAATTTCCAATATTGCAAGCCTACAAAGCTCTTGTGGATAAAATTCTAATAAAATTTGAATGGTATGACATTGAGGCACTCCCTCGATCATCTAACTATTTTGTGGATACGATGGCCTCCTTAGGGTATTTAATCCCATAGAAATTTTCTATTGATCTAACATTCAAGTTAAAATGCTATCGCAATCCACAATTGAGTGTGAGAGCATTCACTCCATGCCAAAATTCCACATGATTCAAATTGAACTTTCTCATGAACGGTTCTCCCACATTCACAATCGCCTGAATAATACCACTTGGTGGACTTTATTCCCTTAAAATCCTTTTGATTGAAGCACAATGCTATATTTACAAGTTCTTTCCCAATCAGTATATGAACTTCAAAATGATCAAGCAATTCATGCAATTGAGGCTTATTCAAATCAAGATTGGTCCACTCAGATAAAATATTACCTAAAGCTTGGTAATATCCCTTCTAGACTATCACATGCCTCCAAATGAACTTCCAAAAAAAAGCGATAAAGTATGTCTTACTTGGAGATATTTTGTATCATCGAAGCTACGAGGGTATCCTCCTTCATTGCTTAGATCATCAAGAGTCGGTTTGGGCGATCATCCAAGCACACGATGGTACATGTGGTAGCCATTTTAGTGACATGGCCATCACAAAGTGCATTCTCCTCATGGGCTATTATTAGCCAAATTTTGAGCAATATTGTTGTGCTTATGTTAAGAAGTGCACCAAGTGTCAACACCATGCTAATTTGATACATGCACCTTCTCAAGCCTTACAACCAATTCAATCAGTTTGGCCTTTCTCACAATGGGGGTTTTATTTAATTGAGAAAATCTCACCTTCTTCCTCTGGCCATCACACGTTCATCATTACGACCACTGAGTATTTCATAAAATGGGTGGAAGCAATTCCCATTACCACTACAATGAGACCCCGCATCGCAAAGTTCATATTACATAATATCATCTATCATTTTGGTATTCCATCCAAGATAATTTTAGATAATGGGCCACCTTTCAAGAACAAACATGTGCATGCTTTAACAACTAAGTACAACATCCAACATAGTTTTTCTACACCCTGTTATCCACAAGCCAATGAGCAAGCTGAGGTATCAAACAAAATAGTGATTACCATTTTAAATAAAAATATTTAAGGATAATCACAAATATTGGCATATGCAATTGTTGCTTAATCTATGGGCCTATCGCAATAGTATTCAGACACCCACTAGGGCAACTCCATTTTCACTAGTGTATGGTGCTAAGGCAATCATGCCCTTAGAGCTAAAAATCTTGTCGCTATGCATATCCATGCAAGAGTTCATCGATGATGACACCACATAGGAGGCTCGCCTAGATCAATTAAAATTTCTTTATGAATGATGTATTAATGCTCTCAAGCACCTGTGCATTTATCAAGAGTGGCTTAAGAGAGCCTAGAATATGAAATTCCATCCTAAAGAGAACCAATAAAATTCTAACTTGATGCCCCATCTACGAGATAAGTTTGTAGCAAACTAGTTAGATCCATTCATTATCACTAGTCATATTGGGCCTGAAACGTATCGCCTAGCCTCCATTGAAGGAATCGAGGAACATGAACCCTTGAATATCCTTCATTTGTAGCATTTTTCATGCCTAAATCACATCCCAAAAGCCCCAAAGGTATCCATAAACTCTTTGGTCACCTTAAAATGTTCCAAAGGTATATCCGAACCCTTTGGTCACCCTAAAATGCTTCAAAGGTGTCTACGAACCCTTTGGTCACCCTAAAATTCTCCAAAGGTGTCTACAAACCCTTTAGTCACCCTAAAATGCTCCAAAGGTGTCTACGAACCCTTTGGTCACCCTAAAATGCTCTAAATGTGTCTACGAACCCTTTGGTCACCCTAAAAATCCCTAAAGGTATCCATAAACCCTTTGGTCACCCAAAAATCCCCAAAGGTATCCATAAACTCTTTGGTCACCCAAAATGCCCCAATGGCATCCAATAAGCCCATTGGTCAAATGTATATACATACATATTAATCAAAATCTAAAAACATCATTAAAAAAATAAAAATAAAAAATATTGCATTGCATCACATTGCATACTGATGCATTTTACAATCACTTGCACTATGCATACCCATCATTGCACTTTGCATTTTCAAGTTGATCATACATGTCTAGCACCAGATCTGTATACTAGTCATCCTTTAATATCAACTTTATCAAAAGTCATTAGTCATATTGGGCCCGAAACGTATCGCCTAGCCTCCATTGAAGGAATTGAGGAACCTGAACCCTTGAATATCCTTCATCTGTGGCCTTTTCATGCTTAAAGCATTGCATCCCAAAAGCCCCAAAGGTATCCATAAACCCTTTGGTCACCCTAAAATGCTCCAAAGGTGTCTACAAACCCTTTGGTCACCCTAAAATGCTCCAAAGGTGTCTACAAACCCTTTGGTCACCCTAAAATGATCCAAAGGTGTCTACAAACCCTTTGGTCACCCTAAAATGCTCCAAAGATGTCTACGAACCCTTTGGTCACCCTAAAATGCTCCAAAGGTGTCTACAAACCCTTTGGTCACCCTAAAATGCTCCAAAGGTGTCTACGAACCCTTTGGTCACCCTAAAATTCTCCAAAGGTGTCTATGAACCCTTTGGTCACCCTAAAAAACCCTAAAGGTATCCATAAACCCTTTGGTCATCGAAAAAGCCCCAAAGGTATCCATAATCCCTTTGGTCACCCAAAATGCCCCAATGTCATCCAATAAGTCCATTGGTCAAATGTATATACATACATATTAATCAAAATCCAAAAACATCATTAAAAAACAAAAATACAAAAATATTGCATTTCATCACATTGCATACCGATGCATTTTATAATCACTTGCACTAGGCATACCCTTCATTGCACTTTGTATTTTTGAGTTGATCATACATGTCTAGCACCAGTTCTGTATACTAGTCATCCTTCAAAATCAACTTTGTCAAAATTCATTAGTCAGATTAGGCCCAATACGTTGAAGAACACAAGCTTATACTGAGAGGGGGGTGAACAGTATAAGACTTAACCAATTAATAATTTTAACTTTAGATAGCAGAGGCATCAACACAACATTAATCAAGACAGAAAGCATCACACATTGAAGACCCATTTTAACGTGGTTCACCCAAAATGGTTGGGCTACATCCATGGATAAAATATTTCACTAAATTTTATCAATCCAAATTCTAGGAATACCTTTCCCGATTACAATGTTTATGGGCACCAACCCAAAGGAGACACCAATCCCCTAATCTCGAGTTCGTGGGCACCAACCCACAGGAGACACCGATCCCCTAGCTCTGCTCTACCTGGTGATCCTCTAGAAAACCTCTGCCTCCGCTGCCCTTAGCAAATGGAACTCTATCCATAGAAGACACTTGTCCTCCTTGCTCTGGCTAGAGACCTCTGTCCTCAACTCTATCACCTCCAAAGTTGGTCCTCAAATTTGCACTAAACACAGTCCTTCGGTCTAGCACAAATGTCCTCATTCATCTTTGCCTGTTGCGCTCACTCTACATGCTTCGACATCATCTCGCCACTTCTATGCTCTCTGCGCTCTTTTGGCTGCATCTCGCACACTTCGACGCACATTCGACCATTCATCAATTCACCCTCAACTCTCCAAATAGCCCTCCTTTTATACTAACACTTTCAAGATCAAAACCTTGATCTTAGTCGGCTGCACAACCCTAAACTACGTCGGTTGCAAACCCTAAACTACGTCGGCTGCAAACCCTAAACATCGTCGGCTCACATTTAACTTTGTCGGCCTCAACTGCCTCTGTAACTCTTCTATAGTTTTTTCCGCGAAACTACAACATGTCGCGATATCGCGACACCTTTGCATCCGTACACTTTCTTTTGGCTTTTGTCGCGATATCGTGACACTTCTGCCTTTGGCAGCATCAACTTTGCTTTTGTCATGATATCGCGACACTTCTCCCTTTGTCGACCTCCTTTCTGCTTTTGTCATGAAATCGTGACACTTCTGCCTCAGCAGACTTCGTCTTCACTTCTGTCGTGATATCGCGACACTTCTGTCTTCATAGTTCACAACTTGGCTTTTGTCATGAAATCGTGACACTTCTCTTGTTGAAGACCTGCTTTGTGTTTCTGTCATGAAATCGTGACACTTTCTCCAACCGAATGCTGCCATCTCAATCTGTCACGAAATCATGACACTTTCTGCATCTATTTGCTTTCTCTTCAACCTGTCATGAAATCGCGACGCTATCAACTTCCGTACATTTTCTTTGTAGTCTATCATGAAATCGTGACGCTTTCAGCTTTCGTATGTCTTCTTTGCAACCTATCACGAAATCGTGATAGTTCTCATTTCAGACTCTTCCCTTTGCTGCATGTCGCAAAATCGTGACAGTTCTCACTTCGAGTTCTGCAGCATGTCACGAAATCGTGACACTTTATCTTGCTTCCACTTTGTCTTCTGACTTGTCATGAAATCATGACACTTTTTCTCCTTAGCGCTTTTCTTTTCTTCGGGTCACGAAAACCCGACATGTCACGATATCGTGACACTTTTTCTCCCGGACTTTCTCTCCTACATTATGTCATGAAATCGTGACACTTTTTCTTTCGGACTCTCTCTCTTGCATTATGTCGCGAAATCGTGACATTTCTGACTCCGAACATTCTCTCTCCTCTTTGAGTCATGAAACTGTGACATGTCACGATATCACGACACTTTTCTAACTTGCTTTCTCTCTCCTGCTTAAGTCGCGAAAATGCGACATGTCGCGATATCGTGACACTTTTCTAACTTGCTTTCTTTCGAACCTGTCAAGCCGTAACCTTCATCAAGACAAATTATTTTACATCAAATCAAATTCCTTCAAAAGCTTCTTGACATCAATGACAACTTATACACTTGAGCAAAGGCAATGTACCCAAAGTACCCAAAATTGCCAACAATCTCCCCCTTTGTCATTGATGGCAAACCTTTACTAAAAACACGTCTCAAGAGCCAAAATTGAAACCAACTAGTGCTAACAACTGAGAAACAGTGCCCACAACTGAGAATCTTCCTTTGAAGTTTTGCTCCCCCTGACTTGAAGCTAGCTCTCCCCCTTACTCATATCTCTCCCCCTTTGTCATCAATGGCAAAGGGTCACCTTTGGGGCTCGGGACTAAGAATGAGCCTCTTAGCTTAGTCCCTCCCCCACCTCCGGATGAGGTGATTAATTCTGGGGTGGGAGTACAACTCCCAATTTCTCCCTTAGATACTCAAATGTATCTCTTGGAAGAGGTTTAGTGAAGATGTCTACAATCTGTTCTTTAGTAGACACATACTCTAGCTTGACCTGCTTGTCTTGCACTTTCTCCCTTAGAAAGTGATACTTGATGGAAATATGCTTTGTCCTTGAGTGCATTACCGGATTTTTGGAAATACTTATGGCACTTGTATTATCACAAAATATGGAGATGGGTTGTTCATGCCTGACTTTGAAATCCTCCAAGGTGGTTTTCATCCATAAAACCCGTGTACACCCAGCCACTGCAGCTATGTATTCAGCCTCTGTTGTAGATAAGGAAACCGAAGGTTGTTTCTTACTTAACCAAGAAACCAAACTCTTTCCTAGAAAGAATGCTCCACCACTAGTGCTTTTTCTATCATTAATACTGCTTGCCCAATCTGCATCTGTATAAGCTGTGAGGGTGAAATCATCACCTTTGGGATACCAAAGCCCAAAGTCCATAGTGCCCTTTAGATATCTGAATATCCTTTTAATTGCTATAACATGAGAATATTTTGGAGCTGCCTAAAATCTTGCTACTAACCCAACTGCCTGCATGATATCTGGTCTGGTAGCCGTAACATATAATAAGTTGCCAATCATTGATCTGTACAATCTCTGATCTGCCGCTGGAGATTCATCATCTTTACTCATCTTGCACCCTGTAATCATTGGAGTACATACTGGTTTGCTGTCCATCATCCCAAACTTTTTCAACATTTCTTTGATATACTTTCCTTGAGAGAGAAATACACCATCTTTTGATTGAGCAATCTGAAGACCTAAAAAGAATGACAGCTCTCCAATCATAGACATCTCAAATTCCTTCTGCATGGTGTTAGCAAAAACTTTGCACATCCGAGTATTATTTCCCTCAAAAATAATATCATCAACATAGACAACTATAATCAACATATCATCATATTCATTCTTAATATACAAATTGCTATCTCGCCATGCCTTTCCTGAAGCCTTGCTCATGAAGATAACTATCAAGTCTTGAGTACCATGCCCTTGGTGCTTGCTTTAACCCATATAAGGCCTTTTTTAGTTTACACACATAGTCTGACTGTTCTATGAGAGACACTCCTTCTGGATGTTCTATGTAGACTTCTTCTACCAACACCCCATTTAGAAAAGTTGACTTTACATCCATTTGATATACCTTGAATGATTTGAAGCTTGAAAGGGCCAAAAACATTCTGATAGCTTCAAGACGAGCAACAGGAGCGAACGTCTCTTCGAAATCAACACCTTCTACTTGAGCATAACCTTTGCAGACTAACCTAGCTTTGTTTCTGACAATCTTTCCATCCTCATTGAGTTTATTTCTGAATATCCATTTTGTGCCAATGACATTCTTGTCCTTAGGTCTTGGAACCAAATCCCAAGTTTCACTTTTCTCTATTTGATTTAGCTCTTCATCCATCGCTTTTACCCAAAATTTATCTACACATGCTTCACTAAAATCTTTTGGCTCAATCTGAGATAATAATGAAACATTTGTAGAATCGTGTGAAGGAATGACTCTTCTTCTTGTTTGCCTGTTGTTTGGATCACCAATGATCAAATCTTTGGGATGATGTTTCTGAACATATCGTGAAGGAGTTTTGGGAAGCAGTTGTTGTCTTTCCTCTTCTTCATCTGAAACCTCTCTGAATTCTTCTTGACAAATTTCATCATTGAGTTCCTTGACTGGTTCTCTTATCCCTGTCTTTTCATCAACTATTACATTTATGCTCTCTACGACTATATGCGTTCTTTTGTTGAAGCATCTGTAGGCCTTGCTTCTACTGGAATATCCAAGAAATATTCCCTCATCACACCTAGGATCAAACTTACCCAGATTCTGATCTTCCCTTTTGATGAAGCACTTACTCCCAAACACTTTGAAGTATTTTATTGTAGCTGGTCTTCCTTTCCACAACTCATAAGGAGTTTTATGATGATTGACTCTAAGTTGGGCCCTGGTGATAATGTAGATCGTTGTACTTGATCGCCTCTTTCCAAAAGCCATCTGAGAGTTTTGACTCATTTAACATAGCTCTAGCCATATTTTCAATAGTTCTATTTTTCCTTTCAACTACTCCATTTTGTTGAGGAGTTCTTGTTGCTGAATATTCTCTTTTGATTCCTTGTTGCTCATAGTATTCCACAAATTCATTTGAAGTGAACTCTCCTCCTCTCGTCTGATCTTAAGCATTTGATTCTCTTGTGAGTCTCATTTTCAATCATTTCTTTGAAAGCTTTAAATTTTTCAAAAGCTTCAGATTTTTCTTTGAGAAAAGTAACCCAAGTCATTCTAGAATAATCATCTATAAACAACATGAAGTAGCTTTCTCCTTGAATGCTCCGAGTTCGGTGGGGCCACATAAATCAGTATGAATAAGATCCAATGGTTTTGAAGAAGTATACCCTTTTGATTTGAAACTGGTTCTGGTCTATTTTCCATGTTGACAGGGACCGCAAATGATATTATGGGGCCTTTTTATTTTGGGCAAGTCTCTAATCGCTTCCTTGTTACTAATATTGACAAGATTATCAAAGCTCAAATGCCCCAATATTTTATGCCATAGCCAACTCTCATCTTCTTGAGTTAGAAAACACTTTTCCCTTTTTATCTCACTCAAGCATGTAAAGATTGTTTGGAGTCCTTGTAGCACTCGCAATGAGTTTTCCATTTTTTTCTTTACTTATCTCACATCTATCCGAAAAGAAAGATACTATGTGCCCTTGATCACAAAGTTGACTCACACTTAGAAGATTATGTCTTAGGCCTTCTACATAAAGCACATTTTCTATTTTGGATTTCCCATCCAAACTAAGAGTCCCTTTACCACAGATTTTAGCTGACCTATTATCTCCAAAACTGACTGTTCCTCTGTTTGTTTCTTTTAAGACCAAAAAATTTTCCTTTTCACCAGTCATATGTTTTGAACAACCACTATCAAGATACCATTTTTCTACTTTGTCTTGAGCATGAAAAGCAGTTTGAACTATCATTGACTTAGATTTGATCTCATTTTTCTTTTTAGTGAACTCAAGGCTAGATCTATCCAAACTGCACATCCTTGCTATATGCCCAAAATTCTTGCACTTGTAACACATGAAATTTTTATTCATAAGAGGTGCAAAAGAGTTAACATTTTCCTTACTATGGCTATTCAAGGATTTATTGCAATGCATAGCTTTGTGACCAAAATTCTTGCAGGAAAAACAATAGCCATGGAAAGTATTATGTAACCTGTTTTGATGCCTTGGATGATTGTTCTTCTTGTGACCAATTGGAATCCACCGCTCTTCAAGATGAAGATTGGTCTTGCTCGAAGACCCTATTTCATGAATAGTGATACCATCCTTCTTTTGCTTTTCATACGGAGTATTCTATCTGAGAGCCAATTGTTCCAACTTCACTCTAAGAGACATAACCTCTTCTTCTAGTTTCTCATAATCAGCTTCCTTTCCTTTTAAAGCCTCTGTCAGAACCTGTTCAACCTTCTTTCCTTCTTCAGCTAGAATTTTGAAGTCTATAACTCTTTGAGACAATTTTGATCTTGCAATCTCTTCTTCCTGACATTGATGCTTGAGAACAGAATTTTCTTCCCTGAATTTCTCAAGCTTTTTTAAAGCCAAGAAGAATTCACCTTTGAGATCGAACTCAACCTCTTCATCTCTTTCTGAATCTGTATGTTCCTCTGATAGATCCTTCTCCAAGCTGTTAGGCTCTTTCTGGAGAAACCCGCTCTGATACCAATTGAAGAACACAAGCTTATACTGAGAGGGGGGTGAAGAGTATAAGACTTAACCAATTAATAATTTTAACTTTAGATAGCAGAGGCATCAACACAACATTAATCAAGACAGAAAGCATCACACATTGAAGACCCATTTTAACGTGGTTCACCCAAAATGGTTGGGCTACATCCACGGATAAAATATTTCACTAAATTTTATCAATCCAAATTTTGGGAATACCTTTCCCGATTACAATGTTTATGGGCACCAACCCAAAGGAGACACCAATCCCCTAATCTCGAGTTCGTGGGCACCAACCCACAGGAGACACCGATCCCCTAGCTCTGCTCTGGCTGGTGATCCTCTAGAAAACCTCTGCCTCCGTTGCCCTTAGCAAATGGAACTCTATCCACAGAAGACACTTGTCCTCCCTACTCTGGTTGGAGACCTCTGTCCTCAACTCTATCACCTCCAAAGCTGGTCCTCGAATTTGCACTAAACATAGTCCTTCGGTCTAGCACAAATGTCCTCATTCGTCTTTGCCTGTTGCGCTCACTCTACATGCTTCGACATCATCTCGCCACTTCTACGCTCTTATGCTCTTTCGGCTGCATCTCACACACTTCGATGCACATTCGACTATTCATCAATTCACCCTCAACTCTCCAAACAGCCCTCCTTTTATACTAACACTTTCAAGATCAAAACCTTGATCTTAGTCGGCTACACAACCCTAAACTACATCGGCTACAAACCCTAAACTACGTCGGCTACAAACCCTAATCATCGTCGGCTCACATTTAACTTTGTCGGCCTCAACTGCCTCTGTAACTCTTCTGTAGTTTTTGCCATGAAACTACAACATGTCGCGATATCGTGACACCTTTGCATCCGTACACTTTCTTTTGGCTTTTGTCATGATATCATGACACTTCTGCCTTTGGCAGCATCAACTTTGCTTTTGTCGTGATATCGTGACACTTCTCCCTTCGTCGACCTCCTTTCTCCTTTTTGTCATGAAATCATGACACTTCTGCCTCAGCAGACTTCGTCTTCACTTCTGTCGCAATATCGTGACACTTTTGTCTTCATAGTTCACAACTTGGCTTCTGTCGTGAAATCGTGACACTTCTCCTGTTGAAGACCTACTTTGTGTTTCTGTCATGAAATCGTGACACTTTCTCCAACCGAATGCTGCCATCTCAATCTATCGTGAAATCGTGACACTTTCTGCATCTGTTTGCTTTCTCTTCAACCTATCGCGAAATCGTGACGCTATCAACTTTCGTACGTTTTCTTTGTAGTCTATCATGAAATCGTGATGCTTTCAGCTTTCGTACGTCTTCTTTACAACCTGTCGCGAAATCACGACAGTTCTCATTTCAGACTCTTCCCTTTGCTGCATGTCATGAAATCGTGACAGTTCTCACTTCGAGTTCTATAGCATGTCGCGAAATCGTGACACTTTATCTTGCTTCCACTTTGTCTTCTGACTTGTCACGAAATCGTGACACTTTTTCTCCTTAGCGCTTTTCTTTTCTTCGGGTCGCGAAAACTCGACATGTCGCGATATCGCGACACTTTTTCTCCCGGACTCTCTCTCCTGCATTATGTCGTGAAATCGTGACACTTTTTCTTTCGGACTCTCTCTCCTGCATTATGTCGCGAAATCATGACATTTCTGACTCCGAACATTCTCTCTCCTCTTTGAGTCGTGAAACTGCGACATGTCACGATATCGCGACACTTTTCTAACTTGCTTTCTCTCTCCTGCTTAAGTCACGAAAATGTGACATGTCGCGATATCGCGACACTTTTCTAACTTGCTTTCTTTCGAACCTGTCAAGCCGTAACCTTCATCAAATCAAATTCCTTCAAAAGCTTCTTGACATCAATGACAACTTATACACTTGAGCAAAGGCAATGTACCCAAAGTACCCAAAATTGCCAACATACATATCGCCTAGCCTCCATTAAAGGAATCAAGGAACCTGAACCCTTTAATATCCTTCACTTTTAGCCTTTTCATGCTTAAAGCACCATGCCCCAAAAAGCCCCAAAAGTATCCATAAACCCTTTGGTCACCCTAAATGCTCCAAAGGTGTCTACAAACCCTTTGGTCACCCTAAAATGCTCCAAAGGTGTCTATGAACCCTTTGGTCACCTTAAAATGCTCCAAAGGTGTCTACGAACCCTTTGGTCACCTTAAAATGCTCCAAAGGTGTCTAAAAACCCTTTGGTCACCCTAAAATGCTCCAAAGATGTCTACGAACCCTTTGGTCACCCTAAAAATCCCTAAAGGTATCCATAAACCCTTTGGTCACCCAAAAAGCCCCAAAGGTATCCATAAAACCTTTGGTCACCCAAAATTCCCCAATGGCATCCAAAAATCCCATTGGTCAAATATATATACATACATATTAATCAAACTCCAAAAACATCATTAAAAAACAAAAATACAAACTATTGCATTGCATCACATTGCATATCGATTCATTTTACAATCACTTACACTAAGCATACCCATAATTGCACTTTGCATTTTTTAGTTGATCATACATGTCTAGCACCAATTCTGTATACTAGTCATCCTTCAAAATCAACTTTATCAAAAGTCATTAGTCAGATTGGGTCTGAAACGTATCGCCTAGCCTGCAATGAATGAATTGAGGAACCTAAACCCTTGACCTTTTTATGCTTAAAGCACCACACCCCAAAAGCCCCAAAGGTATCCATAAACCCTTTGGTCACCCTAAAATTCTCCAAAGGTATATATTAACCCTTTGGTCACCCTAAAATGATCGAAAGGTGTCTACGAACCTTTTAGTCACCCTAAAATGCTCCAAAGGTGTATATGAACTCTTTGGTCACCCTACAATGCTCCAAAGGTGTCTACAAACCCTTTGGTAACCATAAAACTCTCCAAAGGTGTCTACGAACTCTTTGGTCACCCTAAAAAGCCCTAAAGGTATCCATAAACTCTTTGGTCACCTAAAAAGTGTTATTCTTACAGTGACACTAAGAGGGGGGGTGAATCAGTGTGTCCTTTTAAAACTTTAAAATTGCAACTCTTAATGCTGAAATAATGCAAACTTAAAAATAGATACAACAAGTATAACAAGAGAGCATCACACAACACAAGATTTAACGAGGTTCACCAATGTGGCTACTCCTCAAAAATGACTGCTTGGACTACCATCCAAATCCAGCCTTTGCAAAGCTACAACTTTACAATCAATTTACCAGTACCCACTGGAAGGAGCACCCACTGGAAGGAGCACCAACCCTTGATGCCAAGCTGCAACTTGGACTTCAAATTGAATCTATAAGTTTGATAATAAAATACCTTCACCTTTTTTGCACTATTTCTATGCACTCTGATATCTCTACGTATTCACCTCGCACACTCTGTGCCATTATAGCCAAAACTTCATGATCATCTTCTTCCTTTGCACACTCTACTCTCTTTGTGAACTTACTTCGCACTTAGCATGATTCGACATGACTCGCTCTCTGCGCACTTACGACCGTATTCACATACATTCGACTACTCAATTCTCCAAACAGCCCTCCTTTTATAATAGAAATTTCAAGATGAAAACCCTAATTTTAGTCGATAATGCAAATGTAAACCCTAATCTTAGTCACTAATTTTAGATCTTCATTCGGCTTCAACTCAACTAACTCTGTAGCTTCTTTTGTTGTTGTTGCCATGAAAAACAACATGTCACGATATCGTGACATTTTTGTCTCTTTGACTTTTTCTTGGCTTCTGACCGTGAAAACATAACATGTCATGATATCGTGACACTTTCGCCTCCGTACGCTTTCTCTAAGCTTTTATCGTGATATCGCGACACTTATCCTTCTCGTAGACTTCCTTTTCTTTTGTCATGATAATCGTGACACTTCTACTTCGTAGACTTCACTTTGCTTTTGTCAGGATATCGTGACACTTCCCTTCGTAGCCTTCTACTTTTCTTTTGTCATGATATCGTGACACTTCTCTTCGTACCTTCACTTTGCTTTTGTCGTGAAATCATGACACTTCCCTTCTACTTCTTCTCTCTTTTGTCATGATATCGCGACACTTCTCTCTTTGCAAATCACTTCCTCGTCCTCCTTTTCTTTTGTCATGAAATCATGACACTTCGGCCTTCGTATACTTCTTCTCTGCTTTTGTCATGAAATCATGACAGTTCTGCCTTTGATGTCTTGCTTTCTATTTTTGTCATGAAATCATGACACTTTCTACTTTCGTACACTTTCTTTATAAGTCATGAAATTGTGATATTTCACTTCTTGCTCTTTCTTGTCATGAAATCATGACATTTCTACTTAATCTTTCTTAACTTGTCATGAAATCATGACACTTTTCACTTCTTACTCTTTCTTCTGCAACATGTCATGAAATCGTGACACTTCTCACTTCACTCTTTCTTCACTTCGTGAAATCATGACATTTCTCACTTTTAACTCTTTCTTCTAACATGTCATGAAATCATCGACACTTTCTTCAACTCTTTCTTCTCAACATGTCATGAAATCGTGACACTTTTGACTTCTAACTCTTTCTTCTACAACATGTCATGAAATCATGATAGTTTTTCTTTCTAACTCATTCTTCCAACATGTCATGAAATCATGACAGTTTTCCTTCCTTGCCCGTTTTCTTTCAACATGTCATGAAATCACGACAGTTTTTCCACTTGCCTTCTTTTCTTCCAACATGTCACGAAATCGTGACAGTTTTTCAACTTGCCTTCTTCTCTTCCAACATGTCATGAAATCATGACAGTTTTTCCACTTGCCTTCTTCTCTTCCAACATGTCACGAAATCGTGACACTTTTTCCTGCTTTTTCTCTTTCTTCCAATATGTCACGAAATCGTGACACTTTTTCTTGCTTTTTCTCTCTCTTCCAATATGTCACGAAATCGTGACACTTTTTCCTACTTTTTCTCTCTTCCAATATGTCACGAAATCGTGACACTTTTTCTCTTTCTGAATATGTCGCGATATCGCGACACTTTTCTTACTTGTCTTTTTCTTTGATTTTTTGCATATGGGCCACTTCGGTCTTCTTGGAAAAGCACTGTACATACTTTGAATTGCTTCTGAACTTCTTGTCCACTGCATCTGAATAGCTTCTGAGCATCTGAACTTCCTGTCCACTGTATCAACCGATCTATCTGACTGTGTTGACAACAATGACAATATTGTTGCTGCACCTTGCTCAACAATCTCCCCCTTTGGAATTGTTGGCAACACATGTGCAATTTCCTGTAACTCTTCTCCCCCTTTGACAATAATACCAAAGGGCTACTGCAGACTCCCCCGAGTCCATGCACAACATTCTCAGGCAAAATTTATTACACTTAGCAAAAATCATGAACATGAGCAAAAAGATAATCAAATACTTAAATGCTCCCCAGGAGAATGTGATCCCTGTAGCTAGTCAATTCTTGGGAAGCGTGACCACTCCCAACTTATTGCGAAGGTACTCAAAAACTTCCTTGGGCAATGGTTTTGTGAAGATATCCGCTACTTGCTCTGTAGTTGGAACAAAATCCAATTTAACCTCACCTTCCGCAACTTTCTCCTTCAAAAAGTGATACCGAATAGCAATGTGTTTTGTGCGTGAATGCATAACCGGATTCTTGGAGATGTTAATGGCACTGGTGTTATCACACTTAACTGATATTGGCTCACTGAAGTTAATACCAAGATCTTTCAGGGTTTGTTTCATCCATAATACCTACGTACAACATGTTGTCGCTGCAATATATTCTGCCTCTACTGTCGATAAAGAAACTGACTCTTGTTTCTTACTGTGCCACGCGACCAACCTGTCTCCAAGATAGAATGCACCTCCACTGGTACTCTTTCTGTCATCGACACATCCTGCTCAATCTGCATCTGAATATGAAATAAGGGTGAAGTCCTTACCTTTCGGATACCATAACCCATACTCCATAGTACCCTTGAGATACCAAAGAAATCCTCTTCACTACTGTCACATGAGTCTCCTTGGGACTAGCCTAGAAATCGTGCTACCATGCATACTGCCTACAAAATATCTGGTATGGTAGTTGTCAAATACAGTAAGCTTCCAATCATCGATCTGTACATAGTTTGATCAATAGGTGGAGATTTGTCATCCTTGCTCAACTTGCAACCTGTCATCATGGGAGTGCTAACTGGCTTACAATCCTCCATTGTGAACCTTTTTAACATCTCTTTCACATATTTAACTTGGGAAATAAATATGCCCTTCTCATTTTGATTAACTTGCAACCCGAGAAAGTACGACAGTTCACCAATCATAGACATTTCAAATTCTTTCTGCATCTTATTTGCTAAATCTTTACATGACTCATCTTTGCTGCTGCCAAATATGATATCATCTACATATACAACAAGAACAATGAGATGCCCACCTTCTGTTTTGACATACATATTACTATCCACCATACCTTTCTTAAACCCTTGTTGAGTGAGATAGTTGTCTAGCCTTGCATACCATGCTCGGGGTGCCTGTTTTAAGCCATATAAAGCTTTCTTCAATTTGCAAACAAGGTTGGGATCATCACCAAGTTGGAAACCATCTGGCTGCTCAATATAAACCTCTTCTTCAAGTTTCCCATTCAAAAATGCTGATTTTACATCCATCTGATAAACTCTAAAATTCTTGTAAACTGCTAAAGCCAGAAACATTCTGATTGCCTCTAGTCTAGCCACTGGTGCAAAGGTCTCCTCAAAATCAATACCTTCAACTTGTGCATAACCTTTACATACCAATCTTGCTTTATTCCTGACTACCTGTCCGTCTTCATTCAATTTGTTTCGAAATATCCATTTAGTACCGATTACATTTTTATTTGCAGGTCTAGGTACTAACTCCCAAGTTTTGTTCTTCTCAATCTGATCTAATTCTTCATTTATTGCCTTCATCCAACTTTCATCTTTGCTTGCGTCAACAATATTTTTGGGCTCAATGCTGGATAATAGAGAGTAGTTACTTACTACTTTTCTTCTTGTCTGAACACCAGCTGTGGGGTCTCCAATTATTTGTTCTCTAGGATGATTTTTCTGCCAGCTGCCTGTTTTGAATTTCTTATTTTCTTCCACTTCTGAATCATAACTTAAATCATCTGAGTCAATTCTTTGTTTCTTTTCTGTTTCATTTTCCTCATCTCCTTCAATGACTTCTTCATAAATTGGGTAGTTTTCTTCAAAGCTAACTATTCGTTCCCTACCTTCATCAAATTTAACATCGGCACTGTCCACAATTTTCTTTAGCCTCTTGTTGTAGCATTTGTAAGCTTTGCTTTTTGATGAATAGCCAACAAAAATACCTTCATCCGCTCTATCTTCAAACTTACCAAGATTATCTTCAGTTCTTCTGATGTAACACTTGCAGCCAAAAACTTTGAGGTATTTTGTTGTTGCCTTTCTACCGAACCACAACTCATAAGGAGTTTTGCTTTCATGTGTTCTCAGCATGTACCTATTTTGGATATACACCGCAGTATGGACCGCTTCTTTCCAAAATCTGTCTGCTACTCTGCTCTCAGCCAACATAGTCCGTGCCATTTCCTGCACTGTTCTGTTCTTTCTTTCTACCACACCATTCTGCTGAGGTGTCCTGGCTGCTGAAAATTGTCTCCTAATACCATATTTTTCACAGTACTCTATAAACTCATCTGAAATGAATTCTCCTCCTCTATCTGATCTCAAACATTTGATCCTTTTTCCTGTTTCATTCTCAACTTGGTGTTTGAAAGACCTGAACATTTCAAAGGCTTCTGTTTTATTCTTCAAGAAAAATATCCATGTCATTCTGGAATAGTCATCAATACACAACATAAAATATTTGTCACCATTTATGCTTTGCGTTCTCATGGGTCCACATAAATCTGTGTGTATTAGCTCCAAAGGTTTGCTTGTGTAGTACTCTTTTGTTTTGAATGTGACTCTAGTTTGCTTTCCCTTTTGGCATGAAGCACAAACACTATTTGAAGGTTTTCTAATGGTGGGAATATCTCTCACTGCCTTTTTTGAGCTGATTTTTACCAGATTATCAAAACTGATATGACCAAGCCTCTTGTGCCACAACCAATTTTCTTCTTCCTGTCCAATAAAACAAGCTCCTTCTGAAGTCTCTGAAAGCGTGTACAGGTTTCCAGATGTCCTTGATCCAGTTGCTATCAATTTTCCACTGCTTGTTCTTCTGACTTCACAACCCTGCTTCTTAAACACTACTTCATGACCTTTATCACAAATCTGACTAACACTCAACAAGTTATGTTTCAGACCATCCACAAACAAGACTTCTTCCGACTTGATTTTTCCATCACTAATCTTAACTGAACCCTTGCCAACTATCTTAGCTCCATCATTATTTCCAAACTTTACAGAACCACCTTCATATTTCTGTAACTTTTCAAATTTTTGTTTGTCACCTGTCATATGACTAGAGCATCCACTGTCAAGTATCCAAGGTACATGTTTATTCTGTGCTTTAAAAGTTGTTTGCACAATCAAAGATTCCTTTTCTTCCTTAAGTCGCTCCTTTTCTTTCCATTCTATTTTGACTACAGTTTTGGGCTCTAGTTTTGACTTTCCCTTTTCAGTAGCTTGAGCAGTTCTTTCGAGAAGTTTTCTAATTTGTCTCATCCTATTTGGTTGAAATTTTCTTCCCTGAAATTGATTTGAAGCAAAAGTACTTCGACAGTTTCTTGCAATGTGCCCAAAGTTATGATAGTTATAACATTCTACTGCATAATTCATCAGAGGTGAAAAAGCATTTCTACTGGTGAAATTCCTCGGTCCTACATTATACTTGCAGTCTGAAATTTTATGTCCATAACCATTGCATTTAAAACAAAAACCAGAAAAGGGATAATTGAACCTGGGTGATGGTCTTTGCCATGTTGTTGTAGGAGCCCTAAATCTTCTTCTTCTTTGATTTGTGACATTGGTGAATCCATCATTGTCAATTCTCCTTTCGTGCCTGGCATTATCGCTTTCTTCTGCATGAGTCATTTTTCTTTGATCAACCTGTTTCTTATCTTCATTCTTTATAGATTCTACATTTCTGGCCTTTGATCCATTAGATGATTCTCCTTCGATGAATCCCAGACCAAATTTGATGCCTGTAGGCCTTTGGTCATTTAAAATCTTATCCAGCTTCATCGAACTTTCTTCGCGTTTGTGATAACAGCTAATTTTATGATCCATCTCTTCTATCTGCATCCGTAAACCAACATTCTCTTCTTCTAGTTTGTAGCAGTAATCTATTTTCATGGTTATCTGAACTTCGAGATCTTCAGATATTTTCTTGTATTCTTTTGTCTGTACTTTCAAACTGGTTATGATGTCGTTTGCATCCTCAAGCTTCTTTGAAAGTTTCTTATTCTTTTTCTTCTCTATTTTCCACTCTTCAAGTGCAGAGATCAACTCACCTTCTAGATCTACTTCAGCCTCAGGTTTTTCATCACATACTTCAGAGTTCACTCCTTCTACCTTTTCTGATTTTTCTTCTTCAAATGCCATAAAAAGAGCTTCACCTGTTTCCTCTTTAGAATCCTCATGGGAGCTGTCTTCTGAAGAATTGGCATTCCTGGAGATGAAACTTTTCTTCTTGAAGTTGCCTTTTCTGAAGTTTGTTTTCTTCTTCCAGTCACTTCTTTCTTGGTGCGATGCTTCCTCACCTTTGTTCTTCTCATTAAGTGGACATTTAGTCACAAAATGCCCAACGCCTCCACAGTTGAAGCATTTAAATGGTAGCTTTCCTCTGTATTTTCCTTTTCCCCTTTTTAGTTTTCTAACAAAATTTGCTTCCATTTCATCTGATGTCTCTTCTTCTTCGGACTCTTGTTTTGCATTTTTATTTTTTAGGGCTTTAAAAGCCGCTTCTCTATCTGTGGGATTAGACCTTCCTATTCTCATCTCATATGCAGTCAAAGAACCATGCATCTCATCCATACTAAAAGTATTTAGATCTTTAGCTTCTTCTATAGCTGAGACTTTAGAATCAAATCTTTGAGGAAGAGATCTTAATACCTTTTTCACGATGGCAGAGTCTTCGATATCCTCACCGAGTCCTCTGATCGAATTAATGATTCCATTAACTCTCAGCATATATGCCTCTATGTTCTCATCATCATTCATCTTTAATGCTTCGAACTGAGCTCGATATGTTTGTAACTTGGCCTCCTTGATCTTATCATCTCCTTCATGAATACTCCTCAATTTTTCCCATATTTCTTTTGCAGTTTTACAACTCATGATCTTTACTAGTTCATTGTCCACTAATCCACACATGATAGCATTTTTTGCTTTTGAGTCATTCTCAAATGATTTCTTACCGACAATATCGGTTGGAGCAGTGGCAGGTATTGTGTACCCACTAACTACTGAATCCCAAATTTCAAATCCCAAAGCATAGAGATATGTCTGCATCCTGATTTTCTAGAACACGTAATTAGATCCATCAAACAATGGTGCTTTGTTTGATGAGAAGCCTTCACCACCTGCCATTGCGTCACTTCCAAGATCACCCTAGCCGATTAAGCTTGTTCAGGAACTTAGCTCTGATACCAATTGTTAGTCTTACAGTGACACTGAGAGGGGGGTGAATCAGTGTGTCCTTTTAAAACTTTAAAATTGCAACTCTTAATGCTAAAATAATGCAAACTTAAAAACAGATACAACAAGTATAACAAGAGAGCATCACACAACACAAGATTTAACGAGGTTCACCAATGTGGCTACTCCTCAAAAATGACTGCTTGGACTACCATCCAAATCCAGCCTTTGCAAAGCTACAACTTTACAATCAATTTACCAGCACCCACTGGAAGGAGCACCAACCCCTTATTTATCTGCACCAATAGAAAGGAGCACCAACCCCTGATTTACTAGCACCTACTGGAAGGAGCACCAACCCCTGATGCCAAGCTACAACTTGGACTTCAAATTGAATCTATAAGTTTGATAGTAAAATACCTTCACCTTTTTTGCACTATCTGCTATTTTTGTGCACTCTGATATCTCTGCGTATTCACCTTGCACACTCTGTGCCGTTACAGCCAAAACTTCATGATCGTCTTCTTCCTTTGTGCACTCTGCTCTCTTTGCGAACTTACTTCGCACTTAGCATGATTCGACATGACTCGCTCTCTACGCACTTATGATCGTATACACATACATTCGACGACTCTAATTCTCCAAATAACCCTCCTTTTATAATAGAAATTTCAAGATGAAAACCCTAATTTTAGTCGACTGATAATGCAAATGTAAACCCTAATCTTAGTCGGCTGTAAACCCTAATCTTAGTCGGCTGTGATCGGTCTTCGTCGGCTTCAACTCAACTGAATCTGTAGCTTCTTTTGTTGTTGTTGCCATGAAAAACCATGTCATGATATCATGACATTTTTGCCTCTTTTCCTTTTCCTTGGCTTTCGATCGTGAAAACATAACATGTCACGATATCGTGACACTTCTGCCTTCGTACGCTTTCTCTACTTTTGTCATGATATCGTGACACTTCTCCTTCGTAGACTTCCTTTGCTTTTGTCATGATATCGTGACACTTCCACCTTTGTAGACTTACCTTTTGTTGTGATATCGTGACACTTCCTTTGATCTTCTTTCTTTTGTCATGATATCATGACACTTCTCTTCGTACCTTCACTTTCCTTTTTTCATGAAATCACGACACTTCTACCTTCATATACTTCTTCTCTGCTTTTGTCATGAAATCATGACACTTCTGCATCCGTACATTCCTTTGCTTTTGTCATGAAATCGTGACACTTCTGCCTTCGTAGTCTTCTCTGCTTTTGTCATGAAATCGTGACACTTCTACCTTCGAAGTCTTGCTTTCTATTTTTGTCATGAAATCATGACACTTTTCTTCCGTACACTTTCTTTTACGTCATGAAATCATGAACTTCTCACTTCCTACTTTCTTCTGTCGTGAAAATCATGACAGTTCTCACTTCTTGCTCTTTCTTTACATGTCGCGAAATCATGACAGTTCTCACTTCTACTCTTTCTTCATGTCATGAAATCGTGACACTTTTCACTTCTTACTCTTTCTTCTGCAACATGTCATGAAATCATGACACTTTTCACTTCTAACTCTTTCTTCTGCAACATGTCATGAAATCGTGACACTTTTCACTTCTAACTCTTTCTTTTGCACATGTCATGAAATCACGACAATTTTTCTTTCTAACTCATTCTTTTGCAGCATGTCGCGAAATCGCGACAGTTTTCCTTCCTTGCTCTTTTCTTTCAACATGTCATGAAATCGCGACAGTTTTTTCACTTGCCTTCTTTTCTTCCAACATGTCACGAAATCGCGATAGTTTTTCTACTTGCCTTTTTCTCTTCCAACATGTCACGAAATCGCGACAGTTTTTCAACTTGCCTTCTTCTCTTCCAACATGTCGCGAAATCGCAACACTTTTTCCTGTTGTTTCTCTTTCTTCCAATATGTCGTGAAATCATGACACTTTTTCCTGCTTTTTCTCTCTCTTCCAATATGTCGCGAAATCGTGACACTTTTTCCTGTTTTTCTCTCTCTTCCAATATGTCGCGAAATCGCGACACTTTTTCCTGCTTTCTGAATATGTCGCGATATCGCGACACTTTTCTTACTTGTCTTTTTCTTTGATTTTTTGCATATGGGCCACTTCGGTCTTCTTGGAAAAGCACTGTACATACTTTGAATTGCTTCTGAACTTCCTGTCCACTGCATCTGAATAGCTTCTGAGCATCTGAACTTCCTGTCCACTGTATCAACTGATCTATCTGACTGTGTTGACAACAATGACAATATTGTTGCTGCACCTTGCTCAAAAAAAAGCCCCAAAGGTATCCATAAACCCTTTGGTCACCCAAAATGCCCCAATGGCATCCAATAAGCCCATTGGTCAAATGTATATACATACATATTAATCTAAATCTAAAAACATCAGTAAAAAAATAAAAATACAAAAATATTGCATTGCATCACATTGCATACCGATGCAATTTACAATCACTTGCACTAGGCATACCTATAATTGCACTTCGTATTTTCAAGTTGATCATACATGTCTAGCACTAGGTTTGTATACTAGTCATCCTTCAAATTCAACTTTACCAAAATTCATTAGTCACACCCGTTTACATTACAATTATCATCCATTTCTAACCTTTCGTATGTGTGTTTGATTCCCTTCACCTAGTCATTTGTATTAGGGTGTCTAGGTTTTTTGGTCACTCAACCGTCTCTAGTTTTATTTTTAGATTTTGTAGAAAGCTAGCCTAATTTTTATAATTTAGAGTCTTGCTCTTATTATACATTGTATATGTCAAAATTCCAACACATTTTCACATTAAAACCAAAGTTTTTCACAAGGAAATATGAAACCTACAAAGTGGTCTAGGTTACCTTAAGTGAAAAGTTACCTTGCTCATCCCCCTGTGCACATGGTTCAAAAATGCTAAGAATTGACAAAAGGACAAGCTCCTCCCTATCCAAAATACCAAAAATAAATAGTGGTTTTCACCACTAGCAAAAAAAGAAGCAAAATAAACAGTGGTTATCACCACTCCCAAAATCCCTTGCTCGCCACACAAAATGAGCAAATCCCTTGAGCAATTCAAAAATAAAATAAAATAAAGGAGTATTGAACTTGAATGCCTAGAATTCTAAACATTTGACAAACCGTGAGGTGATACTCATTACAAGTAAGGTGGCATCAAGCCTACCTGGCAATGGTAGTATCCTTACGCATGATGATATGCCTGTCATATTCGCATCTTACTTTTGTACAAACCAATGTTTGCATGCATATGAGCTAGCTTTTCGTAGCTTGTACTACCTAGTGTTCTAATCCAACTGTTGGATGTGTCATTATTTTTTGAAAAAGAATTGTACGACAGGCACTACAACGCAAAAGACAACGGGTAGGGGGGGTCCGGGGGGGTCGGAGGCCCCCAAGGACCCTCGGCTACGATAAAGGTGATTACGTAATAGGTGATGGTTCGAGGTGCGTAGGGGGACGCCCTCGGATACGTTGAAAGTGATAGAATCTGACGAAGCTGGCGACAAAATTTTCACCTACTTTTATCGCTACTTTTGGAGCGACCCTCGGGATTCCCATGTTTGGTGGGTGGTTAGTGGGTGTGGGTGGTTTAGCCCATGGTGTTGTATCCACGGTACCCTAATACCACTTGGTGGTTTAGGGTTGTATGAGTTTCCTTATATAATTATTGTAATGTCCCATTTTGGTAACAAGAGAGAGAATAATATATCGAGGATAAACTCTTGTTTGCTGGACTAGCCCAAATTGGGTGAACCAGGGTAAATCTTGTGTGTTATATGTGCATTGAATGGTGTCATTATTTCCTTAGTTATTATTTTTGCATTATTTCTAGAATATGTTTCAATAAATTCTCTTTATTTGGTATCAGAGCCAAGTCATTAGCCATAGGGGGATGCCTTTATTGCTAGGGTTTAAATTCGTTTGAAGAAGATCTAGGGTTTCTAGGATTGATAGGAAACCTATTCTGGAGTGGGAGTTACGCAGGAGTTTGAAGGAAAAAATGTCAGGAAATCATTCAAGGATAGAGATCGAGAAATTTGACGACAAAAGTTTTTAGCTATGGAAGTTAAAGATGGAAGATATGCTCGTGGACAGAGATCAGTGGGCTGCTATTTTAGAAACAACAAAACCTACGGGTACTTTCGATGAAGATTGGGAGAAGATGAATCAAAAAGCAAGGAGTCTGATTCGACTATGTCTTGCAGATTTGATGCTCATCAATGTTTCAGGAGAAGCTACAGCAAAGGATCTCTGGGAGAGGTTAGGGGCTTTGTATCAATCGAAGTCCCTAGTGAACAAATTATTCCTCAGAAAGAAACTATACAATCTTAGGATGCATGACGGGGATTCGGTTGCAGATCATCCGAATGCATTCAATACAGTGGTAAGTCAACTAACATCTGTAGAAATTAAGTTGAGTGAGGAATATAAATGCATTACTTTGTTATGCTCTTTACCAGATTCATGGGATAACTTAGTAGTAGCAATTGGTAGTACAACTTCATCCACATTGAAGTTTGAAGATATAGTGGCATCTCTATTATCTGAGGATATGAGGAGAAAAGCCATGGAGGGCACATCTAAGGAATTCCTAACAGTGAGAGGGCATGCCAAGGAGAAGGACAAATCTAGATATGGTGATAGGTCTAATTCTAAAGGTAGATCCAAGTCTCAGGGGAAGTTTGAGAGAAAATGCTAGAATTGTGGCAAGCCTGGTCATATGAAGAAGGATTGCAGATCAAAGAAAGTTGAGTTTGGAAATTTTTTTGATGAATCAACTTCCACAGAGATGAATAAATCCATTGATGAAGCAGGGGATGTATATCTGGCATCCTGCTCATCGTGCTCCACACGATCAGATAAAAATGATTGGTTGATTGATACTAGTGCCTCTTTTCATATGACTCCTCATAGAGGGTGGTTTAGTGAATATGAAAGATATGATGGAGGGGAGGTACTATTGGGAGATGATTCACCACTCAAAATCATGGGTCATGGAAGAGTGAAAATTTTGCTGCAGGATGGTAGGGTTAAGACCCTACCAGGTGTGATGCATATTCTAGGACTTGCTAGAAATTTGATTTCGGTAAGCAAAATGGCCGATGCAGCAGTGAATGTCAGTTTTGGCAAGGATTCATGCAAAATGGTTCGTGGATCAATGGTGTTGGCAAGGGGAGTTCGGATTGGAACATTGTATAAGCTATTGGGAAGCACTATGACAAATGAGTGCAATAGCTCAACTGTTCCTAAGGTTGATTCCGATAAAAGCTCAACACTCCGGCATCAAAGGATGGGACATATTGGAGAAAAGGGATTGTGTACCCTGTACACAAAAGGTATGGTTCATGGTATCCCTAATTATTCAATGTCTTTCGAGTTCTATGAACATTGTATTTATGGTAAACAGAATCGAGTTAGTTTTCCATCTGGTGCCACAAGATCTAGTGGGGTACTAGATTTGATCCACAGTGACATTTTTGGTCCTGTTCCTATGCCGTCTCTTGGAAAATCATGGTATTATGCTTCCTTTGTTGATGATTTTTCAAGATATGCATGGATTTACTTTCTTAAGAGCAAATATGAAGTGTTTGAAAAATTTAAGGAATTTAAAGAACTTGTTGAGAATCAAACTGATAAAAGGATTAAGGTGTTGAGGTCTGATGATGGAGGGGAATATTGTTCTAATATATTTGATAAATTGTGTAAGCAATGTGGTATTGCAAGACAGAAGACTACTCCATATACACCTCAACAGAATGGAGTTGTAGAGAGGTTGAACAGATCACTGATGGAGAAGGCTAGAAGTATGCTCAGTGGTGCAGGTTTGGCACAGGAATTTTGGGCAGAAGCAGTGAGTGCAGCATGCTACTTGTGAAATAGGTCACCTACATCAACATTGCCAGATCAAACTCCATTTGAAGCTCTATTTGGTAAGAAACCTTCTATTTCACATCTTAGAGTTTTTTGTTGTGATGCATACATGCATATTCCAAAGGAGAAAAGAAGTAAGCTAGATAATAAGGCTGTTAAATGTATATTTATTGGTTATAAAGATGGTGTTAAAGGATATAAGCTTTGGAATCCAAAAACTAAAAGTACAGTGTATAGTAGATATGTGGTGTTTAGGGAGATGATCAGTGATTCCAGGAAGGTAGTTACAGAAGAGGAACCTGGAACGGTCCAATTTGATCTCATGGAAAACTATCAAACAGTAGAGGATCTGGAAGAGGAGCATACATATGAGGATATGGAAGAGGAGCATACAGGTGAGGATCTAGAAGAGGATGAAGAAGAGGTTCATACACCTGTGGTAAGGAGATCAACACGGGAAAGGAAGCAACCTGAAAGGTACAGTCCATCTGCTTTTCCTACTTATTTTGTACTATTTGTTACTGATGAAGATCCTAGAATAGTTAGAGAAGTTAATTCTGGAGAGGCAAACCGTTGGGAAGAGGCCATGGATGAGGAAATGATGTCCCTGAAAAAGAATAGAACATGGGATTTAGTGAAATTACCAAGTGGTAGGAAAGCAATAGGTTGCAAGTGGATCTTTAAGAAGAAGCGAGAATCGTTGAAGGTAAAGTGGAGAAATATAAAGCTCGCCTTGGTTGCTAAAGGTTTTTCCCGGGTTGAAGGAATTGATTATGGTGAATTTTTTCTCCCGTTGCAAAGCTAACATCAATTAGATTTATGTTAGTTGTGGCTGCTGCATTTGATCTTGAAATAGAACGGATGGATGTGAAAACCGCATTCCTTCATGGAGATTTGGAGGAAGAAATCTATATGAGACAGCCTAAAGGTTTCACTATTGCAGGAAAGGAGGATCTGGTATGTAAGTTAAAGAAATCATTGTATGGACTGAAACAATCACCTAGAATGTGGTACCAAAAATTTGATACTTATGTTTTAGGAATTGGTTTTGTTCGTAGCAATGCTGATCACTGTGTGTATTCAAAGAAAATTGGTAATGTAATTGTAATTATAGTTCTTTATGTTGATGACATGTTACTAATTGGAAATAGCAAGAAACTGGTCAGGGAAGTAAAGTCTCAATTGGCATCACAGTTTGACATGAAGGATCTTGGCCCTGCAAATTTTATATTGGGTATGCAAATAAAAAGAGATCGCTCTAACAAAAAGTTGTGGCTAGATCAGAAAAAGTATGTTGAGACAGTGTTGAAAAGGTTCAATATGCAGGATTGCAAACCGGTGAAGGTACCTATTTCTTTAGGTGAAAAATTGTCTGCTGAACAATGTCCAAAAATAGAAGAAGAGGTAGAGGAAATGTCACATATCCCTTATGCAAATGTTGTAGGTAGTTTAATGTATGCCATGGTTTGTACTAGAGCATACATTGCCCATGCAGTGGGAGTCTTGAGTAGATATATGTCTAAACCTAGTAAAGAGCATTGGACTGTTGTGAAAAGGGTTTTTCAGATATTTGCGTGGCACCTCTGATTTTAAAATCTGCTATGAGGGTACAGGTAAAGAAAATAGACAATTGGATATAGAAGGGTTTGTTGATGCATATTGGATTGGAGATCTGGACAGGAGAAGATCTACTAGTGCTTATGTATTCAATTTGTTTGGAGGGGCCATTAGTTGGATGAGCAAGAGGCATACTGTTGTTGCTCTTTCAACTACTGAAGCTGAGTATATGGCAGCCACTGATGCAAGTAAGGAAGTTGTATGGCTACAAATACTATGTGCTAAAATTGGGTTCTTTCAAGGAGCTGTGAAGATAAACTGTGACAGTCAGAGTGCCATATTTTTGGCAAAGAACCCTGCTTACCATTCAAGAACGAAGCACATTGATACAAAGTTCCATTTCTGCAGGGACATGCTTGAACAGAGAAAAGTGTTGCTAGAAAAGGTAGACACCAAGGAAAATGTTGCAGATGCTTTAACCAAGGCTGTAAGCACTGAAAAGTAGGTGAAAAGTAGCGATAAAAGTAGGTGAATACCATGGGAATACCTACTTTTATCGCTACTTTTGGAGCGACCCTCGGGATTCCCACGGTTGGTGGGTGGTTAGTGGGTGTGGGTGGTTTAGCCCATGGTGTTGTATCCACGGTACCCTAATACCACTTGGTGGTTTAGGGTTGTATGAGTTTCCTTATATAATTATTGTAATGTCCCATTTTGGGGACAAGAGAGAGAATAATATATCAAGGAGGATAGACTCTTGTTTGCTGGACTAGCCCAAATTGGGTGAACCAGGGTAAATCTTGTGTGTTATATGTGCATTGAATGGTGTCATTATTTCCTTAGTTATTATTTTTGCATTATTTCTAGAATATGTTTCTATAAATTCTCTTCACCAACTATGTACAAAACCTAGGATCATGATATTCATAAGGTGATCTTTAGTACATATGGGTTTCATCAATCCTATTTGGAACTAGGGTAACTTTATGCATTATCATAACAATAAACTCACATGCACACATAGGGGTATTTAGTATCTTGGTCATCCTAGTAGATTCATACCTTGTCAAAATGTCTTGCATGGTTAGTATATAATTTTTTATTAGTTGACTAGATTTTTTGAGTCTCATGAAAACCCCAAGGACATTATATAACATCTAGCTATTCATTCCATTCCATACAATTTTATCACATTTTGTCGGTTTACATTTTCACAAATCCATCACATAGTCTCATGACAACATTACAAAATGAATCAATGAATTTTATACAGTCTATGGTGATAACATAGTGTATTAAATAATATACACAGTTCATCATACAAATCAACAAATCATCTATTTTATTATGCATATACACATCCACATCATCAAAAACATCATAGTACAACACATGCATCCATAAAAGCATCAATAAAACAAACATAAGCATTGCATACATCCAATAAAGCAATAAGGCAACACATGATGATAATAATAACTCATATATATATATATATATATATATATATATATATATATATATATATATATATATATATATTTATATGTATGGGGCAAAAAGATACATCATCATCCAAAATTACCCGTAGGCTACAATAAAGTGGGTCCTCAGACCTCACAATCCCTTAATCCAAAAAGAGCCATAGAGTCTCAATAGCCATGGCCACATAGGACCAACACCATCAATCTCACTCCCACCCTTAGTTGACATCTATTGAGATATCCTAGATCTGCTTCCCCCAATCCTATCTGCTCTTCTCATGGAGCTAGGTGCCCATATCCTTTTAGAATACTACCCTGTACTACTCCTTTGACTCTGGTGGGACCCACTAGTAGAAGAGTGAGTTGTTAAGTGCCCTCTGAGGTGCATTATCTCATCCTCTATATCCTGTGTGTATGTGATATTCTCTCAATGACACATATAGTACTCGAGTAGTAAAGTCTGGAGCTATTTCACCTCCTCTCGTAGCTTGGCTACCTTGCTATTATTAGATGCCCCCTAGTTTGAGATCCTTGAAGCAACCTATGACTAAAGCATGACTAAATATATCACCTACTCTACAAGCATGGTATCATATCCCTTAATCACTAATGCTTACAGATCAATCTTTGCCAGTGCAGTCTATACCTATGCCTATAGGAGAGCCCTCTCCTCTATGCACTCCCTCTGCTCATGCCTCCCTTTGATCAACTCACCCTACAGATCTAAAATGGTGGAACCTTGTGCTATCAATTGTACCTACAATCCCTGCTCATCCCAGTCATCCTCATCATAGTTACCTTGCTAACCCTCTACATCTATGTGGTCCATCCAATTATCATTTATTTGGTGATGCACATGTCACTCTCCTAATTCTACGTTCTCATCAAGTCGCTCTCCCAATCCTGGCTCCTCCTTAGTTGGAGCCTCATATAGAACCTCCCCATGAGTCTCCCCTATCCCTATAGTCATATCATCCCCTAGTGATCCATCCCCATACCACCGACACATCACCCACAAAGAGTCATACTCTATTGTGGTCCCAACATCATCCCCCTCAATAGTAGCCTCCATAGGATCTACCTCCTCCCCAACAACCTCAACCATAGGCCAAGCCAGCATCTTCTCATTGCTACAACATCGGTAGATAATCGGCTCGCTAGGTAACCCTTGGAATAGCCCAAATTTTTGTAGCACCTAAGAATATGGGAAATATTCTCACTCGATCTCGTGTCGAATAAATAGCCACCTCCCTCACCATGCCTGATGAAGTTGTGTCTCAGCTTCACACCATGTTGGATAGTCTCTATATGATCTCCAAATAATGACATATACCTTGAGTTGTGCAAATTAATTTACATAGTGCTTGATCGAACCCATCTCAGGATGGCTCTAACCTCTCTCCTGATCCCACAGCCATAAGATCCTATACTCTATCTCCCTATCCACAAGTTGTGTCCATGTCATCCAAGGTAGTTACCATCACCACACCTAAAATAAGAAGTTGTAGCCTAACCATTTTTCCTTGTGATAGTGGATCTCATACAACTCATCATAGAGCTATGCTAATAATGTAGTACCCCATGCCATCACTATAGGCCTCTCTATGGGGTACTCCACCAGTGTATTTACCAACTCCAATAGGTTCCATGGGAACCTAGCTCCTAATGAATTTGGTAATAGTATATTAGAGATAAGTGTCATTAGCAAGGTATGTCTCACCTTCAATACCTCTATGTCATACCATAAGTCCACTATGATGCCTTTGCTCAGTAAATATCGCAATGCCTTAGGCCAGTCATGTATAAAGTATATCTCCAAAACTATATCTCTAAGATCCTGATGAGTGGATATAATCGGATGCATCTCTATAAAAATGCATAAAAATTTGGTATACATCCTCTAAGGTCACTATCATATCCCTAGTAGGCAAATGGAAGGTATTAGTGCAAGGGTCCCATAGGTCTATCAGTGTAGTCAGGTAGGCTTTATCGCCCATAACTAGATCTAGTTGTGTCACTTGCTTGAGCCCAATGACATCAAGCCATTCCTAGTACTCCTATATTAGTAGGTCATGCATGGTCCTAAAGAGATTCAAAAATCGATATCGAATCTTAATAACCTAGCAGGGGTAAGCAAGTTTAAAAACAAAACCAAAACAAAGCAAAAAATAAGCAAAAAGTCACCCAAAAACATAAAAGGGCTCTTTATCAGGCCAAATCATGGCTCAGGTACGACCCCAAAATTGGTGGTTGTACCACCTAGGTATGGCCTCCAAACAGCATAGGGTGGTCTTCCTTTCCAGGTATGGCCCCCAAAATGGACCAAAATTGGCCTTCTCGATCACCAAGAACAGGCATAAAATGCCCTAAAAATGTAAAAAAAGCAACTACAATGCACAAAATTCAAAAATAAAGAATAAATTCATAAAAAATACCATTAATGAGATTCATTTACTAAAATTTAGTGTGTTTTATAAAAAATACGATAAGAATTACAATTCCAAGGTCAATAAGGTATAGGAGCAAACTCAGCCCTTACCCATCTCGCACCAGCTCTGCCACTCTTCAAGACTATAACCTGGCTCATGGTGACTGTGGGATGATTTTTATAGCACTCTACTTCAAAAAATCACTCTCCTACTCCTCACCTCTCAAACTACCAAATCAAAAATGCACAAATGAGCCCATTTTCTAAATTTTGAGCTTAAATAGCCTTACAAAAGGCATGGTCATCCTAGGGGAGACAATTAGATAATTGGTCGACTGTCCCACCCTAGGATGGCCATATACTATGAAGCTATCCCATCCTGGTATGGCCATAGACTATGCAGCCATTCCACCTTGGGAGGGCCGCAAAAACACAACTTAAAAACAACAAAAAAAGCACCAAAAATGGCTTAAAAACCACCCAAAACAAGTCACATTTGGTCAAAATTCACTCATGATGAAGATTGAAATAATCTACCCATGGATTAATTTAAAAGTCTCTTCTTAAAATCCCAAGAAGGCCATTGTTGTAGGACTTCTCCATGGGAATTAAGAATTAATTTCATTTCTTCTATGAAATCTCATCAAAAATAAAAAAAAATCAAAAACAATTGAAATATCAAAAACCACCAAAAATAGGTCAAATTTGGTCAAATTTCACTATGGATCAAGATAAAACTAAATTTCTTATGGATGAATGGAAAATTCTCTACTTCAATCCCTAAGAAGACCACTATGGTCAGACCACCCCACAGGAATGAGGTATTCAATTCCTTTCTTTCATAATCCTCATAAAACTAAGAAATTTTACAATGGGTAAACTAAAGGAAACCCTAACCAAGTCATATGGATCAAGCAACTCATTTATTTTATTACTGGTCATTCCCTCATTGACTCGTTGCTTGAGGGGGTAGTCATACTTAACAAATTCATAATCAAAATCAATAATCAAACACTCAATCATGCAAATTGTGTCCGTCCAATGAATCATTGACAAAGACAATCATGCCCTTGCTTGGGATAGAAAACAAGAAAAATTTTCAATTAAACAAATGCTTGGCATTTTGGAAGTGTGAAGGAGTAGGCATCACCTCCTCATGACTAAACAATGTCCAAGATCAAGTAAGCCTTACAGGAGAGGTTGTACTTGAATCAAGTTTCTTAGCTCATCAGAAGCAAGGATTCAAGAATGCATGCTCTTTCCATGATTGGGGCATCTAAAGTTGGTTAGGTTACTGAATAATATTAATCATTTGATATTTTAGTCATCAATTTTTTCTTAGCGCTATGTTACACATAATGCATCCCAAAAATGGGCATTTTTAGACACTAAAATCATGCCCATCAGATTAGACGACCAAGACAAGGTCTAATTGACACCATATGGCCCCCTTGGGCAACCCTCAAAGGTTACATAGTGGTCCTAACTATTTTTTTGAGGTTCTACCCCACTTTTGGGAAGTTTTGGGCCATGTAGGAATGGCCATACCACCCTGGGATGACCATAGTTCATGATCACCCCACCCTGGGATGACCATAGTTCATGGTCATCCCACTCAGGGACAACCACCATAGTTGGATGGGACGACTATGGACTTGGACCCTCAAAAAGTCAAAGGAGGGATAAATGACACCCAAAAACTACCATTTACCCCACCTATTCAAGCATGCCAGTGAGAGAACACATAAATCTCATGACAAGTTGCTAATTGGAGGCTCAAAATGGAGATTCCTTCCTCCTCCGATGCATGGCAACCTTTAGACAAATGGTGACACCCACCTCGCATGCCCATTTGACCATATTCCCTCTTGGGCTATAAAGTGGATCAATTTCACCCAATTTCAGAGAGGAGTCTTTGCATATTTCACCATGAAGTTCTATCGATATTTTCCCCCACTTATTGTAAGTTTTTCCTTGAGATCTCCATCGAGCAAAGGAGGTTTTCAACTAAGTCTAAAATGTACAATCTATTTATAAAACTAAACAATTCAAGTGAATCAGGTCCCCAAATTTGATGACAATATCTCTAGGAGTAATTTAGACCTAATCCTTGAGGAATTGGTGGCAGAAAACACCATATTTGGTGGTCATCCCACCCCAAGATGACCCCCAAATTATGAGTCCTAAATGGATCACCTAGGATGACCACAAAATGATGCATGATTTCTTTACTATTTTTTGCATAGATAGATTCTAGACTAGATTATATGCTCTCTATTAAAATTTGGTGCAATTTGGAGTTTTTTTGCTTTGGTTATCATGCTTTTTGTGATTTGTATGTGTGAATGCCTCACCCCAGTATGACCATAAATATGAGCATGATTTTCTTACTATTTTTAATTAGATCATTTACAAAGCACATAATATGCTTAGATCTCAAATTTAGTAGTATTTGGAGCAATTTTGAATAGTCTATTGCACTTTTTATCTTTCAAGCTTATTGATGCATACACCTTCATAGTTTCATCTTAATTTGCACATGCTTTTAATCAATTTTAGTTTCTTATGTGTAGATCCAGGTATCACAGGACATGAGGAAGAAGCAACAAGTTAAAACAATGATATAATACTTTGCAACGACATTGGAAGCCTGCTCTTCAATTGTGAGTGCTAGGAAGACACTGGAAGCACACCTTGAATTATTGGAAGGATTTGATCCTTTGATTACTGTAATAAGTGTATCAATGGAGAGCCCTCAAGGGGACTTTTTGCAATAGATTATTTGATATTTATATCAATATAAGGAGAACCTCCCATTTATTTCATATGCTTGTCATTTTATGCTTGTTTGAAGTGTTGCTTTCATAGTGCTTAGATAAAGTAGAACATTAGATGCATCTCTTTTTCCCTTGCTAGGTGCATCATTTTTTTGCTCTACAAAAACTATATAATCTACAACTCAAATCAATCCCTGCTTGAGGAAATATTTTAACCTTATTATTGCACTTTTAAGATGAAAGTCTTCTCTATCTATTTTAGGAAGCTTCTACCTTCTAAAAATCAATCTTTACTATAGAAACATCTTAGATTAATGTAACCTAAATTTTCTTTGTCAAGGCAACAAAAAAATTTCTTAAATACTCCAAACAAGATAGGTTGATTGTACCAGATTCTTTAACTTTCTTGATAAAAACCAATTGCCATGAAGTCTATGTCCTTGAAATATCTATCAATGTGAGGATGGCTATTTTTTGAATGATCAAATTTCTCCTAAGTTGGTTCTACCTCAATCTTCAAATTTGTAAATGTTCAAAGCTATGTCAGGGTTGGTTATTCCTTGAATAATCAACTTCCTTCAAGTTGATTCACCCAAATATATGTAAGTCCTTGTCTTCACTAGTTATCTTTCAACCTAGTGGAAATATCCTATAGATGAGTCCTAGTCTTCATTGGTTTTCCTTCAACCTAGTGGAAAGATCCTAGATTCCACTTTTCAAATTCTATTGTTGAGTCCTAGTCTTCACTAGTTATTCCTGCAACTATAAAAAGACTCTAGCCTTATGCTATATTCAATAGATTCTAGATACAACTCCATTTAAAGTAGATAAAATCTAACCAATTATGTCACACTGACATAAATTGATTTTGTAGCTTAACAAATCTTGTGCTAGCAATCTCTTGTTGTAGCTTTGACACCACTGTTGGATTTTGAAATCTTAATACTAATGTAAATCTCATAGGATAAAAATCTTATGATCAAATATAATGTAACAAATATAATATGAGATAACTAATATAAATATCAAGGCTAATAATATATCAAATAACATTCATTAATAAGCTACAATATGAATGTAATAGCCTAAATCATACAATATAACAAGACTTACAATATTAGTTGCTCAAATATATGCAATTTGTATTACTTCTCTTTTTGTTACAAATATATCATATACAATGATAATCTCAATACTCACTATGTAGATAACTCTCTATGTAGATAATGTACACGATATAGGTGATGTCCTCTATGGAGTAATATATAGCCTTTGTAGGATGACTCTTTGGTTACATGACTCTTCCTTTCCATATGAAAAGTCTCATGACTCTTGGATTTTATTTGAAACTTGCATACACATGATACTATCTTGTATTCACACTTGGACATGACTCTTCACCTAACACTTCCTAATCTAAGAACACATGTGCACACTTACTACACATTTGTTAGCGTACTTAATATGTCTTCTGTCTGTATTTCATATTTAGCGTTACTTTGTTGTAACATCTTTGTTGTTACACTGTTACAACGTAACAGTTCAGTTACGTCGGATGGGCTATTCCCGGCTACTGGTGTATTATTTAATCCCTGCTCAATAATACAAATGTTAGTTCGCGTTTTCTACATGGCATCAGAGCCAGATTGGTGCAGGGAGCTGTGAGAAGCCGAGGTCTGGAGGCGGACGTGAAGGGCAAAATTTGTTTTAAATTTTTTTTTTGTCGCGTGATCGCAGCTGAGAAGGCCTGTAGTGGAATAAAAATATATATATACTTCGCGCGCAGACGCAGCGGAGGCGCAGAGCGTCACGACGCAGAGGAAGGACCCCCCGCACGCGCAGACGTTGTGCGGACGTCTATACGGACCTGCATCGCATCGCGACAGAGGAGGGAGCCCCCCCCGCGTGTAGGTCGTTGCAGATGCCCTGCGATGTCGCGACAGAGTCCCCACGCGCGATAGGGACGTAAGACGTCTGTCGCAGTCCCCACGCGCAACAGGGACGTCGTGAACATCTGTCGCAGTCCCCGCGCACGATAGGGACGTCGCGACAGAGGAGCGGGAGGGACGTCGAAAGCCCCCCCCCGCGGAGCTCCGTTTGGCACGCTGCGTCGCCGGAGCCGCGGGCGGCAGAGAAGGGAGGACTGCGCAACCCCCCCCGGTTTAATTAAAAAAAAAAAATTGGCCCCCCCCCGTCTGAAAAAAATTAAACCCCCCCCCCCCGGCGGGAATTTGAATTTTAAAATTCCCGCTCCCTCCCGGGTATAAACCCCCCCCCTCCAGCGCGTAGCGCACAGAGCCATCGCGGATTGCAGCCGCGGCTGGATTGCGCAGAGGGCGGGACGCCGCGCTCAACCGCAGGCGAAATTTTTTTTTTCGAAAAAAAACCGTGAAGTAAAAAGAAAAAAGAGGGATCGTTGCGGAGGGCAGCCGGGAAGTAGCAGCAGCGTCCAAGCAAAGCTGCGGCCGCGACTTGCAGAGGAGGTGGCAGATGCAGCGGACGGGCAGGCCGAGGTTGATAAAGGAGAGGAGGTTGACTGATCCTCTCGGATCAGCCCGCTGGCTCACGTGGTCGTGAGCCGTGCGGTAAGGCTCAGGGAGCCTGCAGGTCGGGGGTTCAAATCCCGCCGACTCCCCCTTAAGGTATAATTTTTTTTTTTCAAAGTTGTTTTTTAATTATTATTTTTTTAATTAAAATTTTTAATTTTAATTTTTTTTTAATATAGTTTTAAACTTTATAAATTAAAATTTAATTTTAATTTATTTTTCTTAAGTTTTAAAACTATATAAATTAAAATTATTTATTTTAATTTTAAATATATAATAATTATTAAAATGCTTTGTTAAAGAAAGCCTTTTAAGGGGGGATATTTTTTCAAAAAATCAAAGGGGGATAGTGAGTAATTTTTTGAAAAATAGCAATTTGGCAAATTGTAAAAGGTGCATTTTCGGCTGTGACCGACACCTTGTGGGTTATTCTTGTGGGCGGTTTTTTTATGTTGTATGTTGCATATTTCATTTTTGCACTATAACATTAAAAACTTAAAATCAAAACACTCCCTAAGTCCCCGGAATAATTAAAACCCATCCGTGCAATTTATTGCACTACAGCGTTCGGTATTTGTGATACCTCTGGCCAGCACTTACAGGTAAAGCTATCGTGATTTGGCTCTTTGTATCCTCCGCCTAATATAGCTGCTATAACGACGTCCGAGCTTGTTCTCTATAAATCGTCGGGGAGGAATAAGTACGCCATTTTTGCATTTTTTTACTCCATCCACTACCCTTTATCGCACTTGTGTTTAGGCGTAAATCTGACGAAGTATTCTTCATAGTGTTTAGGGGAAGTTACGCCCCACGCATGAGAAGAATCTTCTATGGTAGGTGCCATCAACAAGGCGATTCCCTTTCAGTACCGCTTATGTTCCACGTATCGTATGATCTCTAAAACTCACCTATAGTCTCCCTCACGTAAGGGCGGGTGATTTTTGTTGATCTTTCTAAATACCTATAGTTTCCCTCATGTAAGGGCGGGTATTTTGTACGGTATATTGGCCTAGCAAAAGGTATATCGAAAGGGGGACCAATTGGTGATATAAGGAACCTTCACTATGGCCGTTGTTGCAAAGTTGATGACTGATCCGCATCAGTTATTGAAAGGTCCAAATTATACACCATGGAAACATAAGATGAAGGCAATTCTCCAAATGGAAGATTTGTGGGATATTGTTCTTGGAGTAGCAACTAGGCCTTCACCAACAATGGGATCCACGGGTCCTTCAGCGAGATCGAGATAGCTTTTGACAAGAAAGACGAGTCGAGCAAAGGTGCTCATTTTGTTTGTTGTTTCAGATGAAGTGCAACCTCATATAGTTGACAAAGCAAGTGGTAAAGAGGCATGGGATGCCCTTCAAACCATCTATGAGGGAAAGAATGATTCCACCATTCTTCATCTTCAACAACAACTTCATAACTTGAGTTTGAGGCGGGGTGAAACAGTTGAACTCTTTACGTGCAGAGTGTACGAGTTGAAAGAGAAATTGAGTTCTTTGGGAGATACTGTGGACGAAAAGCTTCTCATTTCACTTGTGATGAGAGCTTTACCTTCTTCATTTGATATGTTGATCACCTCCATCCGGGTGTCTCAACGACAAATTACCTACATCGAGTTGGTCAATCTGCTTCAACAACGGGAGGCACGCCAACTTCACAAGGATGATTCTTCCAATACAGCCCTATACACCAACAGGCGGGGTTCTAGGAAGAAAGGTAATGGGCAAAAAGGAGGCAACTTTCGGAAAGGAGGAAATTCTCAACAGGATACGAAAGGAAAAGGCAAACAACCTCAACAGAAGAAGAGGTGGTGCAAGATCTATGAGAAAGACAACCATGACACCAACAGGTGTTGGCATAAGAACAAGCAGAAAGGCCAAAACAAACCACAAAATAAAAACAAGCAACCCCAAGTGAATGTTGTTGTTGAAGAATCTGACTCAGATTTCGAATGGGCACACAAGGTGCTCATGACTACCACAGATTCCACACAGAGGGATCCTATTTGGTATGTCGATTACGGAGCTAGCAAACATATGGTCGGCGACGGATCATGGTTTGAATCATTTGTGGCCAAGGAGGGCAAACCTGTCACCATTGTCGATGATAAAACCTACGGGGGTTCAGGGAGAGGGTACAATTTTAGTCACTCTTCCTGATGGCAAGTGTCAGATTGACAAAGTCCTCTATGTTCGGGATTGGCCAACAATTTGTTGTCAGTGACACAAATCTTGGATAGAAATATGGTTGTCAACTTTCGTGTTGAGAATGGAAAGAAGTGTTGTACCATTACCAGGAAGGGTAAGTAGATTGCAACAACTTCATATAAGCACGGCTTATTTGCACTAGATGCTATCTCTACTCCACATGTTGCCATGATTGTCTCTACCAAGGAGGCAACTTCCATATGGCACAAGAGATATGGGCATCTTAGTTACGGCTACTTACTTGAGCTCGGCAAGTATGAGATGGTAAAGGGTCTTCCTTCCCTTTCTACCACATTGCCGAGTGTGCTCGGTCGCTTGGCAAGAAAGCAACATAGAGTACCATTTGAGAAGAGCTCTACAAGAGCATGAAAACCTCTGGAGTTAATTCACACCGATCTGTGCGGTCCTTTCACACCCAACAGTTGTGGAGGGAAGAGGTACTTTGAGTTATTCGTAGATGACTACTCACGAAAGATGTGGGTTTTCTTTCTCCAACTGAAATCTGAAGCTTTCGCATTCTTCCAGCAGTTCAAGAAATCCGTTGAGAAGGAGTCAGGAGCTTCTATTAAAACCCTCCGCTCAGATCGAGGGGGAGAGTTTACCTCTAATGAATTTTCTGCATTCCTAGATAAGCATGGAATCAAGAGACAGTTAACAACTGCCTATACTCCTCAGCAAAATGGAGTTGTTGAGAGAAGGAATCGTTCTATCATGGAAATGGTTCGTTGTATGCTCACAGGAGCTACTCTTGGGCAACAATATTGGGCAGAAGCTGTCACCACTGCAGTGTATCTGTTGAATAGGGCACCCACAAAGGCCCTAAAAGGAATGACTCCACGGGAAGCATGGAGTGGTCGAAAACCCTCCATATCTCATCTACGTATTTTCGGATGTCACGCTTTCATGCACATACCAAAAGAGAAAAGGAAGAAGCTAGATGAGAAACAACTGAGATGTATTTTTCTTGGTTATTCTGAGCACTCTAAAGGATATCGGTTGATAGATCCTTTGACCAAGAAAATTCATATCAGCGAGAGATGTTGTCTTTGATGAAGCTTTCACATCACGAGAGCACATCTAAAGTACACCAAGATATTGTGGAAACTAAGGAAGAGAAGATTCCTTCGTCAACACGAGACAGGGAGGTCCTTCTACATCTTCTTCAACTCCACCGAAGAAGAATCCTAAATGGTGTACAAATACAATCAGAGACGCAAATTTATCCACTCCTCCCAATTTGAATTTGGATAGACCTCGTACACGCAGTATGGCTCAAAAGGAAAAAGAAGCCAAAGAAACTGGTGAGGTTGATGATCTTTGTCAATATTTTGAGGAACTTTACGTAACTCCAAGTACAGAAGTTGAGGATATGGATATTGATGATGACAGGGCGTTCATGTCTACCATAGATAGTCTTGAACTGCATCAGTGCAAGATGCTCTCAGTGAGCCTCAGTGGAAGGCCGCTATGGATACAGAGTATGAGTCTTTGATGAAGAATAAAACTTGGAAGCTTGTTGATTTGCCGCATGGAAAGAAGCCCATTGGCTGCAAATGGGTATATAAAGTCAAGTACAAGGGAGATGGAACAATTGATAAGCATAAGGCCCGTCTTGTTGCAAAGGGCTATGCTCAAAAAGAAGGCATTGACTACGAGGAAACTTTTGCACCTACTTGCTCGGATGACCACAATTCGGGTTATGTGTGCTATGGCAGCACAATATGGGTGGAAAGTTCACCAGATGGATGTCAAAAGTGCCTTTCTAAATGGTGATCTCCAAGAAGAAGTCTATATGACTCGGCTTTGAAGGATTTGAAGTGGAAGGCCAAGAGCGAGAAGGTTTGCAAATTGGTCAAATCCTTGTATGGTACTGAAACAAGCTCCTCGAGCTTGGTATATAAAAATGGACAATCACCTTATGCAGCATGGATTTAAGAGATGTCCGTCAGATGCAAACCTCTATTTCAAGAAACAGGGTTATGAGATAGTGTTGCTTGTACTCTATGTGGATGATCTGCTCATTACAGGGAGTTCAGAAACTATGATCTCTCTTGTCAAAAGAAACTTGTGCAAATATTTTGAGATGACGAGATCTCGGACTTCTCCATTATTGTCTTGGTGCTGGAATTCAGCCAGAAGGAGCACTCCATCAAAGTGTCTCAAAAAAAATATGCCAAGACATTGCTGGAAAAATATCGCATGATTGATTGCAAGCCAATGGCAACTCCAATGGAGAATGGACTTCAGTTATCGTGATATGATGATTCACCTCGAGTAGATGGTACTCTCTATCGACAATTGATTGGGAGTCTCATATATCGACCAATACTAGGCCGAGATCTCGTATTTGCTTGTCAACTATCTTTCGAGGTTCATGCGGGGAGCCTAAGACCACTCATTGGAAAGCGGCAAAACGTGTTCTTCACTATGTCCGTGGTACTATGGAATATGGCCTAGAATACAAGAGGAACAACAAATTCTTCTTGCAAGGATACACGGACTCCGACTATGCCGGATCATTTGATGATCGCAAGTCAACTTCCGGATACATTTTTCATCCGGGATCCGGTCCTGTCTCTTGGCATAACAAGAAGCAACGGTGGTTGCTATTTCATCAACGAGAGGCAGAATATCGCGCCGCACGTGAAGCCGTGTGCGAAGTGATATGGTTACGTCGCATTCGACAAGTATGGGCCATCCATCAAAATCTCCAATACACTTGTTTTGCGACAATCGGGGTGTTACGAACCTCGTCAAGAATCCAGTCCATCATGAAAGAACAAAGCACATTGACACACAATGTCATTTCATTCGAGATGAAGTTCCAAAGCACCGAATTCAGCTTGACACATTCCCACCGATGCTCAAGTTGCGGACATTTTCACTAAGGCACTTGGACGTGTCAAATTTGAATTGTTTCGCAGCTCACTTTGTATTGCAAAATGATGTAAGGGGATGTTAGTAGTCTAGTATAGCTATTAGTTATTACATTACCCAAATAATGTAATAAAGGGGGATGTTAGCGTACTTAATATGTCTTCTGTCTGTATTTCATATTTAGCGTTACTTTGTTGTAACATCTTTGTTGTTACACTGTTACAACGTAACAGTTCAGTTACGCCGGATGGGCTATTCCCGACTACTGGTGTATTATTTAATCCCTGCTCAATAATACAAATGTTAGTTCGCGTTTTCTACAACATTTACACTCATAACACTTGCACATGTATTTACGTCACACTTGTGCATTTCTTGTACATTATAACATTACATAAAATATTTACTCACACAATAATCTAGGACATATCTCTAATCTAATATTTAAAAGGATATACCAAGGTGGTACATTGGCATGTACCAAATAATGTAATATTCTTCAACATAGGAAATGGTGGAAATATTTTAAGTCTTTAAATTCTTTTGGACTTTTATGGAGATTTAAGATTTGTAATTCCTTGCAAGGGGAAGCTTTATCTTGGTATTTCAAATTTTCTTATCCCCGTCATTATTTATACATAAGGGAATAATTTTAAGTTGCATTTTTAGACAAATGGATATTGAAGAAAAATAATAATAATATGCAAGCCAAGGAAATCACACCTTTGGTGCCAAAATTTTTTTAAATTTTTTTATTTAAATATAAAAAAATATTTTACAAGTTCATGGTTGCATTCAAGAGAAAAATGTTACTCTCTCCATAAACCCTAATAGCAAACATAACTTCATCAATAGAAACTTGTCTAATAGTTTACAAGTTCCAACAACAAAAAATAGAAACATGAAAGCTTCAGAATGAGGATGTTTAAGTTTTTGAAGATTTGACAATCACCACTGATAAATATGTTTTACATTTAAATTTTTATGTTATTGAGATGGGTGATATGGATATTGTTCATGATTATCCTTGGTTGTATTCTTTAGGTACTATTAACATTAATGTACAAAATAAGTTCATGAAGTTATAGTATAGAAAGAAGATAATATTATAGGATATTTCTCGATGTAAGGAAATACAAGTAGCTATTGCAGGGGAACAAAGTGAAGAACAAATAAAATAACCTAAAATAGAATCTCAGGAGGAGGTAGTAGCAAAAATCAAGGAAGTAAAAGCAAGGGATAAACCAAATGAGGGAAGTAAGAAAGAAGAATGAAAAAGTAGAACATGCTAAGGTTGGAGTATATCACCATCTACACCACCATGAGAGGTAACAATCATGGAGATAAGAAATTGGGAAACAAAAGAGCTATGATGGACATACATGGAATCCAAGGTCTAATTATAGATATTCAAGTGGCATAAGGGTATATCAAAATCAACAAAGAACACTACCAATCGTAGTTTCACTAGGATGGATGGATGATCAATATCGATACCAATTCGCATCTTTGCTTAGACGATTATTTAGTTTCTTCCTATGTTTTGAGGATGAAACACTTTTGTAAGTGGGATGGAATTTTAGGTACCTAAGTATATGAATATGGGGATATAATTTAATATTATATTATGGCATGGGTTACACATAAAATTATAATAATAATTAGCATAGTTATATATTATAATATTATGCACTTTGTAACTCATGAAAGGTGAACCATCACATTCTTGTATCAAGAGAAATGTACCCCCAATTGTAAAATTCATATCAAGTATTCTTTGTAGATGTCTGGAGCTAGAGATCTTCTGGAGTGACTTCCTTCCAATAAGGAGTAGTGTATGATGTTGCCCTACCTCAAGGGTATTATCAATCTATATTTATTATGTAAATTATTATTGTAGAATTTATTTGTGGATGCATGTTTGATATTTTGACATATAAATAAATGATTTATTATTGATAACAAGAGAGGTTCATAACATATTACACTATAAATGTTGAAGATAACATGTCCAAGCATTAAATACAATTTATCTTTTGCATTTCTCTTATCTTGTTATTTAGGTAATATTATAAGTTAAGTAAAGAAATACAAATATCCTTTGGATCTTGTCTACATAAGTAGAATAGATCCATAGCCTATTAAAGTAGGATCATTATAAATTTATTTTAGTTTCATTAGATAGGTTAGCAAGTAATGTAGATTTATTTTATTTATGATAGATTTGGATTTCATTTATAAATAGGTGTATAAACCACATGCCTTGGCTATATTTGTACAATCCAAGATTAATAAATATGATGATTACATATTTAGCTAGTCAAATTTTTGTCAAGAAAAGATAATACCTAGTTAGGTTCATCCATTTTTTAGAAGAAATACTTTTCATATTCTTACAATTCATGGAATTAGAATCTAGCCCTAAGCAATTAATGGTTGATATGTGATCCCACTATTTTTCTTCCATTATCGTGAAGTCAAGAACCATTCATAAGTTTATTCTTTGCTAAGTATACATGACTCAATATTTTAGAGAAATCTTGTTACTAGAAAAAAATTCTTGATTGAGGATATGGTGGTCAACGTAGGTGACAATCATGGAGTCTTCTCTTAAGGAATGAATCATACAAAATTTGGTAAGGATTCTAATTATTGGAAGTGTGTGTTTATTATATTTTAAGTTTGCTTTAATTTTTTAGTAGGTATGTTTTTATTTCTTGTAAGTTTGCTTTTATTTTCTATATATATTTTTATTTCTTGCAATTATCTTATTTTTTGGGATTGTATATGTTTTCTTTCTATATATTTTTCAATTCAGCCTTAGATTTAGCACATAAAATAGAAACACTCCCATTAAAGTTATGGAACTTCATGATTTTTACCAATAATTTTTAATATATTGATGAGTATAGGTATCTACATTATCATAGAAACACACATATTACATGGATGCAAAACTAAAATACATAATTATAAAGTTTTTTTTTTTTTTTTGCTTGAGTAAAAGGGGTTGTAACTGGGTCCCCTTGCCTTGAAAAATCACAACTATTTTATTAAGAGGTTGAAATTTAACAAACATATTCAATTCTCATCTCAATTCAGTTGTTATAGCTAGATACCTACATATTTTTTCATAAAAAGTTTGAATTCTTAATATTCATTTTTTGGGTCTTCAATTTTTTTGGTAAATAAAAATATTCAACATTCTTCTTATTGATATTTTTAATCTTATTCATCCTTCCATTCAAGTGAAATCTTGACTAGTGGTGGTCTTTGTTGATGCCAAGCTACCATTGTGCCACTTGAATATTCATAATTGTAGTCTTACCTCTCTGCATTTGTTGTTGTACTATGATATTTCAATGATTGGACCTATTGCTCCCGCGCCCCTTTTAAATCTAGAATTATTATATTTTTTCTACCAAACACTGTCATACTTGATGTTTTTTTTACTTGATGTAGATCTATAATATTGATGCCTTAAGCCATACCTCTAAAATATTGTCGCTTAGGGTGGTGTGAGTGTCAATATGCCACAAACTTAACCTAACATTGTATTTTTTTTTATTCTTTAGGATTTTATTTTTTAATTATTCTTCACAATATTCTCTCTTATACCCTTCTTTTGGTGCATCCTTATGCACTTTTGATAGGGCTTCCTTGGACTTTGTTGTTGCTTCTTCCATAGACTCTATTGTTGTTGCTACTATAAATTCAACTTTTGAATCTTTCATTGGTTCTTCAACTTGTTTTCCTACCATAATTGATTCTTGTTTCTTCTTGAATCCTTACATGAGCTTTTCCTTCTACATGCAACAATGGACTTGCATATTGTCATCTATATATTTTTATGTCTATTATGACCTTTTTATTTATTTATTATAGTTATTTTTTTATCCTTTTTATTTCTTCATCATATCCTTTAATGGTGACCTTTGAACTAGCTCCACTTTGTCCCAAATGACTATAATTCCTTTCCTTAGCTAAACATGCCCACCAATCATAAGCTTCCTCTCTTAAATATTTGATGAGTTGGCATGACCAAAAATAGCCACTAAAATATAGAGATCTAAACTTCATCCACCATTCTCGAGCATCAATATCATCCCTTCCAATGAAAACTTGTAAATCCATGATATCAACCTCCTAAAAAGATCTAAAAGCAACTAGGGATTTTCAAAAAAAAATTCAAGTCTCATTTATTCCTTGTTATCAAAAAATAATTTAGTAGATTTTCTTCAAAAACAAATTACTTTGTAACTAATTTACTTACCTCAACTTATAAAGATATCTTTAATTTTATTCTTTGTGATTTGAAAAAATCTGCATCGTTCTTGTTCTAGATGATTGACTTCACATAGTCATAATTCCATCAATACTACTCAGATTCTTTTATATTACCACTCATTTTAAAGCTTTCCAAACTTCATATAAATTGGTCCAAGAATAATTTGAATTGAACAACAACCCTTCATAAAAATATGGCTCTTGAAATATGAGATATTTTTCTACATAAGATGAGACATTTTTCTAGATAATTATAGAGTTAAACAATTAATATTCCATCAAATAAAATCTATAAACATTTAAATATAAAATGAAATGAAATAATCTTAATTATAATCCAGGAGACCAAAACAATTAATAGGATTAACAAGATGGGGTGTGGTGTATAACTTGATTCCCATTGGATTCAAACCTTGGATGTTCTATTTATAGTTACAAAGTTTGACATATTATTAAAAAAAAAAAAAAAAACTAAACTAAAATGCTCAATATCATTTTATCATATTTCAAAGTTTTGTGTTTTTATGTTAATAACTTTTATAAAAAGTTTCTTTATTTTTCTATTCTGTATTCTTTAAACAATTTCATTACTAAATTTACTTTTAGAATATCCTCATTATATTTTTATAAACTTCATATGTTATAATATTAATTTAAAATTTATTATTCAAATGCCAAATCCTATCAAAATTTTATAAATTTTTTAATATAACTTTAGTAAGTTTTAGTGTTCTTAATACTTTAATAAAAATATATAATATTTAAATTAATATGAATAAATAAATATTTAAATAATTATATTATTTTATATAAATTATGACCCTACTTACATGTACATGTGAGCTTGATTTATCAATTACAAGTGGAGAACGGATATCTGTTTCGCTTTGGCCGAAGATAATAAGACAGGCGAAAATGAACCTTAAATGACAGTGACAGTTATCAAGATTGAAGACTAGTCAGGCAATTACCGTATATTAACAGGGATGGATGTACCATAATTTGTTCTTTTGCTTTTGCGTTGAGGACCAGGGATGGATGTACCATAACTTGTGGTATCTAGTTCCAAGACGTGAAGTAAGAGTACGGCAGGCAGGGCCCAAAGCGCACATAAAAATGTAGGTGATAATTTCATTTATAAAACAAAATGAAAGAATCTTGACTCTTATTTTTTTAAACAGATAAAAAGTGAAAGAGTTTTTAGTCTTTTATTTTTTTTAATTAAAGTGAAAGAGTTTTCAGTCTTTTATTTTTTTAACCCGCTTATAAGGTTTATGGTCCTCATATTTAGTAAAGACGCCGTTGGGGATCAATGAGATTTTTAAGCCGAACAAACATTAGGAGCAAGTGCGTTTACTGAATTTCAATCTAAGTATAAAATAATTTAAGTTTATTTTTTTATTTTAAGATAAAAAAAATAAATTTATATTAAATTAAAATAAAAGTTTTTATAATAAAAAAGTGGGTGGGTTAATATATTTCATGGGAAATTAAATTAATCTTTATTGATAAGGGTTAGGAAATAAAGCTGTTAACAAAATATAAGTTTACTAATTATGATCATTGATGATCATTACATCAAAGAAATCATATCATCCGTATGGAGTAATTGGTGTGTTGTCTTGCATAAATGATCATTGATGATCATTACATCAAAGAAATAATATCATCTATATGGAGTAACGTGTCCTGGTGTGTTGTTTTGCATAAACTGCTAGTGATTATGGAATGAGAATCCACCTCTTTGCATCGCAATTAAGGCCTTCAGTACCTTCACTCCAACCAACAACTGGCCTAGGTGAAAGTGGTTGAACATCATCCCACCCTCCAAGGAACAAGCAATGTCAACATTAGGCCACTTCCTGATTGGCGAGGGTTGGGACCAATGTCTATTTGCGGGAGTACTTCTTGCATATGACATAGATCGACGGCAAGAGCGGGAACGAAAACACTCCTAAGAAGAGCGTTGTGGAAGATCCAATTGACTGTATACTGAGCATTGGCCCAATACGCCAGAAGAACTTGCAGGTGATCCAACTCCATATCAACTTTGTTGGCTTGAGTACATATCTGTAGCCACATATCATTAAAAACTTCTAATTTTTTAACATGAGTAAATGTGATAGAAGGTGTATACTATTTAAAAACAATTCTGTTATGGGACTTCAAAATATGAAAGAGTAGGCTAATCCTAAAAACCTACCACACTTCAAAAAGCAGGAGATAAAAAGTAAAAGAGTCCCCAAGAAGAGCTTGGGGCCAAGAAAATATTGCAACTGTATATGGAAAAAAAGGAAAGAACCCATTCCCAAGCTTACCTAGATCTTCTGCAATTCTAAAAGAGGTGAGTACAAGACTCGGGTACACCACAAAAGGATATTTAGAATCAAGAATTCCAAGGTGCTTCAAATGTTCCCCCAAATAAAGGCCTTGACATAGTAAGCTCCACGTAAGAAAATATTGCTTGGGCTCAGCAGAAGTAGCTTAAACATTTTGAAATCTAGAATTCCATCTAGTCCTTGTAGAAAATAAGTCACAACGCTGATTGAGCTTAGGCACCAGAGGAAGATGAGGAGCAAACCATTTATAGCCCAAATGAACCTTATAATTAGGCAAAGGAGTATCAACATGCCATCTCCAGTCTGACCACCAAGGACACTGTGAACGCACACCAATATTGTGCAACATAGAAAAAGGGGTGAGAGCAATAACAACATCATAAGTATCTTTATCAGTACCATTGAGCGTGAAGGTACCTTTTAACTCATTCTATGGGATCCAATCCCTCGTCTAGTGATAAAAGAAATCAACTATTGTAACAATATTCTTTTTGAAAAACCGTTGAGCATGAATCCATTGCACTCGAGCTAAGGGAGAACCTTGATGAATGGGTCTGCTAGACTGTAAACTTCAAATTTGTATCTTATATTTAAATAAAAGGTCCAAATGTGTAAATTTGATATTGAAAAAATTAATTTGAATTTGTTTGATAAGTAATATAAATTTTATATTATAATAATATTGTCTGAAATTTATTGATTGTTTTTAATTAAATTTATTTATTTATTTTTGGATGAAAAAACATTATATTAAAATGGTTTAATCATACAAAAAAAGTGTGGGTGGAATTAGCACACCCCGAGCACACAACCAACACACTAACTATGTGCTAAACAGCTAGTAGAGCTACCAAAATAACTTACAGAAGTTCACAAGAAAACCAAACAAAGAACTGCATAAAAAAACAACTAATAGACTATGCATCATTGTTGTCTAGGGGTTGGAGGAATAGTATTCACTGCACAAGGAGTATTACCCCAATGATCAATAAGTTCCCGTAAGTGATGAAGCTCTATATTCACTTTTTCTACTTGCACTGAAATCTGTAGCCAACAATCATAGAAAACCTGATACTTATCAGCAAGAGAAAAAATAGAAGAAGGCTCCTACTGGCTAAAAATCACTCTGTTGCAAGTTTTCCACAAATGAAAAATAATCCCCACTCTAAATATATGCCACACAGGAACAAGCTTCTCAGAAAACTCAAGTGGATCCCCTAACAAAATATTCACCCAAGAACAGGGACCTATCATATATGGTCTGAAAAAAGAGAAAATCCACTGCCAAGCCTCTTGAGCTTTCACACAAGACCAAAATAGATGATGCACATCCTCCTCTGCTCCACAAGATCTTCAAAAAATATCATTCACACCCAAATATCTAAGCCGCTAACCAATAGGAAGCCCTTGAAACAATAAACTCCAAGAAAAAAAGCTTGCTTAGGTTCAAGATACTTTGCCCAAAGTGTATTAAATTTGAGACTCCATCTGGACTGAAGAGATACTACATCCCACCTAGAATTAAGCTTCTCAACCATAGGCACAACAGGGGAAATCCAAGAGTATCCCAAATGAGGTTTATACTTGGTGAGAGAAACATCTTTGGGCCAAGACCAATCATTCCACCAAGGTTTCTGATAATATCAAAAAACTTTACCCCAAACAAATAAAGGAGTGGAATCAATAACAACCTCATAAGTAGTCTTATCAGCAGAAGATAAACCAAAAAAATTCCTACATTTATTTTTAATTAGGTATATGATATATGAATAGGCCTACATTTATTATATAATCATCACATAATGATATCACAATAATTTAACAATTACACAACATTTGGTAAGATTTGAACTTCGGTCTCTACCTTGAAAGTTAAGGAATTTAACTAGATGAGCTAATGGTATTTGATTTTCAAACAAATCTATTTATAGTTTATGGTTTTTTATTTTTCTTTCAATTAATGGATTTAGGAATAGCATTAAAACGAGAGATAGGTGAAAGATTGAAATTCAACCTGCACTTATCCTTGCATACTCTTGCATTGATCATTTTAGATGCATGGATAGATCATAGTTATAACATAATCTAATGACCTAAACTCTAAAGATATAATAATAAAATAATTTATTCTTGAATTCCATGAAAAATATGTCCATTCTTTTTAATCATTCTAAAGCTATCAAAACTACTAAAAAAAAAATTGTTTTGCTATAATTTTGAGGGATAAACTAGATAGATCATTAAAATATGTTTCTACAAGATATATCTCCAAATATAGTCTCATATCCAATAAAAAAAATTCAATTTTAAAAATGGGTTAGAGAGTTATGCCTAGAAGAGTAATAATTGGTGTAGCTTGAAAATTAATAGAAAAATAGTAAATCAACCTATTTTTTAGCATATTTGATATACCAATTGGATGAATCATTAAGATCTATTACTATAGGATATATCTTTTTAAATATAGTTTCATATCTAATTATAATCATTAAATTTTGATACTAGGTCAAAGAGGTATGCCTAAAATAGTAACCATAGGTCTAGCATGAATAGTTTTGACATAGCAATGTTCTAAAATAACTTGTTTATACAAAATATATCCATCTAGGTCTAGTTTATTTAATATTTTAAATCATCAAAATTTGATATGATATGAAGGAAATGTGGCCAAAATATTGCCTACTAGTCTAATCTGTCTAATTTAATTTTCTATATGTAGTAGGTTGCTCTTCTATAGATTTTAAGGGATCAAACAAATGAGTTAATTTTTTTGTTTATTTCACTTGTATCCATATGAATCTGCTTTAGTTTATATTTGTAATCATATTAATAATATTTTAGATAAGCGAGATATGAATAAACAACCACTTGTTCTAGGCTATCACACTCTAAATAAAAAATCTAGAACATCTAATCATAGAATTAAATGACTAAATGGATGAGTTGAAAATTTCCATTCATACATAAGTTATGTATTTTTAATCTCCACTCACATACATTTTGAATCAATTTATTTTGAAATAGTATGGAAAATGTATGGTCAAGTAAGGTTTGCTACTACAATTTGTTTTTAAATTAAAAAAAATTATTCACTAGCCTATGAAATGAAAGGGTTCAAAGTATTTTATTGATAATAGATCTTTGAATGTAAAATTATGTGATATTTATTAGTCACTCTACTATATTGATGTATTGATAGTCAAAACATAACCTTTGATCACTGTATAATCCTTTTGTATTCCTATAGGAGAATTTTATAACAATCCATAGGAGAAATTTTAAAATACTGATAGGACTATTAAAACAAGGGTTTCCAATGTTGTAAAAAGAATCTTATGATACTTCTATTATGTTTCATTATTGATAAATAATTTTATGATTCTATAGAAATTTTTTATAGTTGTTTGTAGGAGAATTCTATAGTATTAGTTGCAACTATTAAAAGTCAAATTACCAATATTACAAAATATTCCTTCTATATTTTGCAATTACTATTGATAATTTCTTGTATATATTTCAATATTGAATTATTGACGATCCTTGCATGTTCTTATTAAGTTCATCAAACATCTCATATTATTGATTATTGGTACACATATTTACCCATAGTTGATCATGATTTTCACATATATTGATCTATTATAGATCACACTCAATACATCATTCAAGTAATGTTTACAAGAAAACATTATCACTATGGTAGGATTGATACACATCATAACTTATAAGAGTGATATAAATAAACATATTCTTTATAATGCATTGAAAGTTTTCATCTAATTAGAAAATAAGGGTTTCCATAGAAGCCATAAGATGTGGTAAAATTTTCCTTTTCCAAACAAATAAAAGAAAAAGGTTTTCTTGACAATCATGATATGCCTTAGGAAGTCTTCCAAAAATTTATATTTAGCATTATTTTTTTCACTAATAGATTAAATGATCTTGTTTGCTTGTACTTTTCTCAATAACAATCATTTGCATTCAACATCCCCTATCTTCATGCATTCCCTTTTCTTCTATTTAAAATTCTCTGCCACACCACTCCTTTATTTATTCCCACCCCTTTAATTCTTGTTTATTTCATCTCTTCTTCTACATACCTCTTGCAAATCTTATCTTCCCTACACTATTTTAGAGGTAATCCCATAACCATACCTTATATCTCATGGTTTATCTATCATTTATGGATATGGGAAGCATTAAAAAAGAGCTTTTAGGTGAAATGATTTTATTGATATTGTGCAAGACTCACATTGAAATTTTAATTGGCCTCACAAGAAGTTATTGAAAATTAATCTACCAAATATTTTATTTAGAATTAGGATAGGTTTATAATAGGCTAGATTATAGTAATATAGATTTTTTTTAGAACTTTCTTATTTGTGTTCTTTCTCCATATCGGTTACAAATCTTATGATTTTATTTATGGAGGGTTGAGATCTTTTCTCCCCATGTTAATTACAGATTTACGGTCCATATTGCACCTCCCTATTGTATGGTGAATATTGATACTTATCACTTTGTTATGATCCTACAACTATGGTGGATATTCCTTACCTATTTAAGCAAGGCCTCTCCATTGTACTAAAAGTACATTTTACATTAATATATTATCATATTTTGTTCTTCAAGTATTTGCTTCCATTGTGTTCTTGTTCATTTCATTCTCTTGTGTTTGGTTAATGTGGTGTGATTCAACACCTTAGATCCTTATGGCTTAGATTGATGTTTGCTTCTCTTCATCGCTCCTTTCATGGTATCATATCGGATAAGATTGTTGAAAACATCCATTGTTGAGGATTTTGTGGTTGGATTGGTTTGAAGTTTTTTTTGCATAAGGAGCTATGGAGATTCTATTAGCCTTGGAAGGTGAATTTGGTTTTTATTCATTTCCTTATTTTTTGCTAGAACTCCTATATAGCCTTGCAATTTTTAAATCCATCTTAGTTGAGTCCTCAAACCCCTTGAGATTTTTAATACAAGCCTTTTTTGAAGCATTTTTTTAAACTGCAAAAAAATTGTGAATCTAGGGAAATTTTATTTGTAAATAAAAATTGTGTAGCATGTCACATATTTAGTTTTGAAGTTTTTTTTTAACTACAAAAATTATGAATCTGGGAAATTTTATTTGTATCCACACAATTTTTATTGGGGCAATTTTTATTTGTTTTGGAAAATAAAAATTGTGTAGCATGTCACATATTTAGTTTTGAAGTTTTTTTAAAAATACCAAAAATTGTGAATCTAGGCAATTTTATCTGTATCCACACAATTTTTATTGGGGTAATTTTTATTTGTTCTAGAAAATAAAAATGGCGTAGCATGTCACATATTCAGTTTTGAAGTACTTTTTTTTAAATTGCAAAAAATTTGTAGTTCTGGTTGTTGGATCCTTTTTGCTCATAAAGGCGCCCTTGTACATGCTAGAAAGGAGAGGTCAAGAGTTCCAAACTCATTGATTTGCACTTGGAACATTTTTTTGGAGAGAAGATTTTTTCAAAAATAAAGTTACCTTTTTGTGGGATTTTTTAATCTCATTTATTTAATTGTAAGGGGACTTGCTAATTGTAAGACGGAATATTATTTTCTGCATTTGAAAATATAGAAACTCATATTCTCATTGTAGCCTAAAATTATAAAGGTAAATTCTTCTGGGGAGGCTATCTTTCTAAGTGAAATTAATAAAATTTATTTGTGGGGGGCTACTTTGGTGTTGATTCTTTGCACCAATTGTGTTTTGTTGCCTGGTTTTTGTGGTGATTGCTAAAATGAGTTCTATAATTTTTGTTGAGTTACTCACACCCCATAATTATCACACATGGTGACCACATATGCAACGTCATCTTCAACAAAAAGGATTAATTCATCTACTAGAAGAAACTCAACCAATATTTACAAAAGAATATGAGCTTTTTATACATCATGGCAAAATATTTAAAGCTATGGGAGTAATAAGTATGCATGTTAGTGAGAGTCTTTGGTTCCATTTGGATGCCTGTACAACACCATTTGAGATGTGGAAAAAATTGAATACATTGTTTGGCAAAGTAGATCAAATTAGGATTATGCAGCTTGATGCACAACTCATTGCCTTGAGTCCTGATGATTATCCCACTATTATAGACTATCTCACTCAGTTCAAGCTACTTCTTAATTAGTTGAAGGGAAGTGGAAAGAATAATATGGAATATGAGTGTGTTTTCTTGATTCTAGCAAAGTTAAAGGGTCCATTTTAGATCTTTGCTAGCACTTTTCTTTCCACCATGGATGCCTTTGGCACAACCTACAAAATGCCTAGTTTAGAAGAGTTTTGTGACAAACTTACCCAGGAAGAATCAAAGCTTTCCCCCCTTGAGTCCTCCTCCTCTAAGGCATTAGTAGCATCCAATTTTAATTCTAAAGGTAAGGGAAAGTCTAAACCCAAGCCTAACTCCACTTCATCCCCTTCACAGAATTCTCTTAAGCCAAAAGAGTCCAATAAAAATAAGCCCAAGTCATCTTCCAAAGGTCAAAATAAGTCAAATATCTCTTGTTCTCATTGTGGAAAGAATGGTCACTTGGAGTCTAGGTGTTGGGAAAATTTAGAAGCCCTCAATGAAGCCTTCAAGAAACATAATTTATCTCTTCCCATTTCATATTCTAAGGATAAGGGCAAGGATTTGAATGCATTTTGTAGATCACATGATACTCCTTCAATAGATAGGATATTGGATTCAGGATCCACACATCACATGACTTCTTCTAAGGAGTCTTTTGCCTCTCTTTGTTCTAGTTCTACCTCCCACATTGAGGTTGGAGATTCTTCCTATATTCTTGTTTACAAGAAAATGGGAAATATAGTTAGATGGTGGGAAATTTGAGAATGTGCTTTATGTACCTGATATTTCCACTAACTTACTCTTTGTTTACCAAATTGTCCATTATGGGGAGGGTAAGATTATATTTTTCACACCATAGGGTGCTAAGATTAGACACTTGTTGGAGCCATAGTCTATAGTTGTACAAGGAGTTGCAGATCATAGTTCTCATCTCTACCATTTTGAGGGTTTTGATTCTTCATATGTTGGTACTTGTCTAGTTGCTCATGTAGATTCTAAGAGTAAGTTATGGCATGAGATATTTGATCATCTCAATTATAGGTACCTAAAGTATTTGAGCACACATAACATGGTGGATGGTTTGCCTAAGCTTTATTTCCTTGATGGATTTTTTCTAGGTTGTGCACTTGGAAAACAACATCAAGATCCTTTTCCTAAAGGAAAATCCAAGAAAGCCTCTTCACCTCTTGACTTGGTGCATAGTGATTTGATGGTCTTCCCCACTCCTTTTAAAGGAGCTAAGTATGCATTGACCTTCATTGATGATTTCTCTAGGAGAACTTGGGTGTATTTTCTCAAGTTCAAAAGTGATGTTTTTGCCACTTTCAAAGTCTTTAAGGATTTGGTAGAGAATCAGTCTTCTAGGTGCATCAAGAAGCTTCACATAGACAATAGGAGGGAATACTTCAACAGGGAGTTTTCTAATTTTTAGCACTACATGGTATTTTGCATTAGTACTCAATTCCCCATACACCATAGTAGAATGGTATTGCAGAATAGAAGAATAGGACACTCAAGGAGATGGCCAACTACATGATGCACTCTCAAGATTTACCTCCTAAGTATTGGGTTGAGGTAGTCAATTGTGTGAACTATGTTCAAAATCGCACACCTCATAGAGCACTTGAGCATATGACTCCTAAGGAGGCTTGGATAGGGACCAAGCTTGATGTTTCTCATTTCAAAGTTTTTGGGAGTCATGCATGGGCTTTTGTGCCTAAGAAGAAAAGAAAGGCTTTGGATAGAAAGAGCAAGCCACTTGTTTTTGTTGGATATTATGAATATATGAGGGCTTATCGATTATTGGATCTTGATACACATGTTATTTTTCAAACTCATGTTTAGTTTGATGAGAACTATACTTCACCTAAGACCACTCTTTCTACTCTACCTCCTTCTTCTTCATCATCCTCATCCACTATCCATCTTGAGGAGCATTGTTTTGATGAGGACCATATTGAGGATGAGGATATTGATGATACAATTGTAGAGGTTCCTACACAGGCTACCACCATGCCTCGATGGGCATGTACTATAGTTGAGGAAGCAACTCCTTTTATAGATAGTCTTCCACCTTCATGATATGCTTCTACTTCCAGCACATGTCTTCTTTTTCAGGTTGTTTATGTTGATCCCCAATGGTTTGATGAGGCCCATGGCATTCAAGAGTGGGATGATGCCATGGAAGATGAGTATTCTTCATTAATGAATAATCATACTTGGGATTTGGTACCTCTTCCTAAGGGAGGAAAATTTGTATGGTTTAAAAAGCATACACCTATTGCACTTTCTTCCATTGAGGTAGAGTATAGGGTAGTAGTTTTGGCTAGTTAGGAGACTCTTTAGATTATATAGAGCTTGATTTCCCATAGGATCAATCCAATACTATAGTTTTATATGAAAAAAAAGTACTATACATATTTATTGCAAGCCTATTGAGCACCACCAAACCAAGCACATTTAGATTCACATGCACTTCATTCATCAGCTTATCCAAGGTGGAGTCATTAGCTTGGACTACATTTCTACTTAGCAATATATTATAGATATATTCACTTAACCCTTTTCTATATTCTCATTTCCATGTGTTGTGAGAGTAGACACTAAAATCGTGTCAATCCGATTATACTACGATGATGCTACTCTTGTTAACACCATATGGCCCCATTGGGCAACCCTCAAGGGTTAAATAGTGGTCCTAACAACTTTTGGGAAGGTTTACCCCACTTTTGAGAAGTGTTGAGCCATGTAGCCATGCTCATACCACCCAAGGACGACCATAGTTCATGGCCATCCCGCCTAGGAATGACCACCAACATTCATCCCTGGATGGGATAGCCATGGCCTAGTCCTCTCAAAAAGTCAGTGGTAGGACAAATGGTAATCAAATTATACCATTGATCTCATCTAATTATCTATGATATATTAAGGACCTACCAAAGCCATCACAACCTATAAATTAGAGGCCCAAATTGGAGGTCTCTTCCACCCAATGCATGGCAAGGGTTTTGACAAGTGGTATCACCTACCTTGCATGCCCCAACTTGCCCCTTTGACCCTATGGCCCTCTTGGGCTATAAATTGGAGTCTTTCCACCCAATTTTAAAGAGAGGTATTTGCAATAATTTACCACAAAGTGCTATCGATATTCACTCTCCCATTTTACCCATGTATTTACCCTTGGAATCTTCATTAAGTAAAGGAGGTTTCCAAGACATCCCCAAATACATAAATCCATCCCCAAACCCCTCATTTCTTTGAATTAGATCAAAAAATCTAATGAAAACACCCCTAGGAGTAGTTTGAACTAGATTCTAGTGGAATTGGTGGTAAAAAACAAGTTTGGTGGTCGTCCCCACTTGGGATAGTTAATAGTCCCAATTGGAACACCCAGGTATGGCCATGAATCTGCATATAATTTTTGTTTAATTTCAGTGTAAATCATTGATAAATTAGTTTATATATATCATATTAGAATTTGGTGCATTTTGGAGTAGTTTTGGACCTTCAATTAGATTTTTTATTATGATAGTCCTAATTGGAACACCCAGGGATGGCCATAGATTATGCATATAATATCCTTTTAATTTCAGCATAGATCATATTTAAAATAGATAATATGCATTATACTAATTTTTGGTATGATTTGGAATAGTTTTGCACCATCTATTACACTTTTTGTATTCAATATTGCATGCATTTCTTTGATTTCATCTTAATCCACATATGCTATTAATTAATTTTAGTTTCTTGTGTGTAGATCCAGGTATTCCAACATGCATGGAAGGAGCTAAAGATTCTAATATGGATATATCATTGTAACAGTAGCAAAAGCCCGCTCTTCAATTCATGAGTGCAAGGAAGACACTAAAAGAGCACCTTGAGTTTCTGAAAGGATTAGATACTTTGTATATTGTAATGAATTGTATCAATTGAGAGCCCTCAAGGGGATGTTTTGTAACCATGTATTTGGTAAATGAATTAATATAAAGAGAACCACCCATTTCTTTCACTTATTTGTCATTATGCTTACTTTAATGTCTTTTTGTAGTGCTTAAATAGATAGGTGCTTTTCATTTTCCTTTGCTAGGTGCACCATTTTTTCCACTCTATAGTGGTGATCATGGTGGGATTCATATCCCATTTCATTTTTGCAAATTTTGACTCTATTTTTGTCCTTGAAATATTGTAGGTTTTTGTCATTCTGGCCTGAAATGATCCCTAATTTCCTAATTGGAACACCCAGGGATGGCCAAAGTAGTCGTCCCACCTAGGTACAACCCTCAAATTTGTATCCATACCACCCTAGTATGGCCATGAAATAGGGGTCTTGTAGTTCAAATTAATAGAAACAACAATATATTAGGCTTTCAAGACAAGTATCCAAACCTTCACTTCGCATTACTATTTAGGGAAGCTTATATTTAGCTTTTTATATATTTTCCTTGTTTATTTAAAGGTATATTTCACTTTTCCTAAATTTCAAAACAACAAAAATAAGAAAAACAATAAAATAATAGCTTTAACATGTATTTGTATGGTTTGATTTCTTACGACCTACCTAACGATTAGGTTGCCATATAGGGTAAGCATTTTTGTAGGTTCCATTATTCATGCAATACTTCTGAAAGTGAAACATTATTTCACATTTAGTAAAGGTTCATTGAGTGCTATTTTGTTTTAATTTCTTTAATTATAAAAAGAACCACACAACCACATCACATTTTAACATTAGTGAGTTGGAACTTCATCCCCAACCACTAATAGATACCAACGATAGTGGAATTCATCTCCACCCATTGGATCGCATGATACAAACCCTATATTTTGGCCAAAGCTAACTCCAATAATCATCTTAGTCATGTAAAATAGCACACATTCCTCTTTAGAATATGTATCACTGCCCACGGTCAATATGAGTGAAGACTGGTAGGACCTATACTCCCTGATTGGGTATGGTTTTCATCTCCATAATTTGGTTGGTTTATGTGATCAATATTTCATTGTTGGTTGTTGATTTACGAGTATACAGGTGAAATACTATAAAAAATTTGAGAATTACATCAAAAATATTCAAACACATGAGAAGATATCTCTTTGCAAAATAACAAATAAAAAACACACCAAATAGATTAGGAACACATATAAATCTTGAAAAGAGATAAACACTTGTATTATTGTGTGTTTATATTTATGTGTGTTGAATCATTAAAATTTGTAAATGAGATAATCATGTAGGGTTTTTAACTAAGTAGATATGGTATGCACCCATAGCCAAGCCCATTCAAGGGTTGACACTATTGAGAGTAGGCAAGAAGATGTAGACTATCTCCGATTTGACCCTAAGGATATGATTATACCTCCTTGGTGATCTCTTACTTTTCTAAGTCCTAGAAAATCAAATCAGGAACCTAACCTACAAGGGACCCCTACGCGAGATACCCCTATAGATTTTAGCCCTAATCAGGGAACATACTTTCCATATATAGACACTTCACACACCTTTCAAGAACGACAACTATGCATTAAGGCATAAACAAATAGAGAAATACCAGGAATTCGCATGCCTACTCGGTCTACCTTGCACATCTATGTGCAATATTAATATTACACACCATGGGCAGGGCCAAATGATCAAAATACATCTTTGAATCACCCTGATAGGTCTCACAAATATAAGTACCAAGATTAGTATGATACTCATCACCATGGATGAGCAAATTTCACCCTTCCCTTCCTCATTTATGAAGGAAGACACAAAGAGAGTCTTGATTATCATCAGTTTAATTATTCCATGCAAGCACAATGTGCTTCTACACAGAGTATAAATAACGCTTGTTTAGGACTGAACCTCGAGTGAATGCAATCTATCTTAATCAAGGGAAGCTCATAGTCAATCTTTCAGATCCTCCTGAATAGGATAGGTATCATGGTAATAGTTCTAGGGCTCATAAACCTTGTACAACTGAGCAGATAAACCAAGTTGTTAAAATATATGCTGACCGTCAAGCTCAATTCAATCAACTTCAGCTAGATAAACAATGCTTGGATTACCAGCATTAGTTAGAGAAACAAAGAATAGAACAATAAATTCAAGAGATATTATGTAACAGGGTTTATTAGAGGTAACCTACTTTTTGAAGAGCTAAAAACATGACACTTAAAATTATGTAGAAAATAAATAATTCTAGAAAGACAAATAATTGCACAAATGATATTTTTATTAAATAACGAGGGGTGTTGAGAAACTCCTTGATACAATTATTCTACCAATAAAAATTATTTGATACAATGAAATACAATGCTAGGTTTATCCGAAACCCTAGCTAAACAAAACAAGTGTCTTCAATTGTGTTCTACTCCCAACGGTGTGAGTGGGCTTTGTGATATTCGATTTTTGGCCACTTTAGCTTTAGCAATTGTTCAAGGATGAGTAAAACCTCTATATCTACACACACACAAAAATAAGAGGGTTAATAATACCTGTGAGGGCTCCACAATGTGAGACCCTAAACCAAAGATAAAATCCTAACTATAAATGCATAAAATGGCATGCAAGACCTACAAATAATGAAATGAAACACAAAAAAAACTGATTTACCTTGCTGTTATTATTGATGCTTCATTGTAGATCTGATGACGAGATGCCCTAATAGCAACATTTGATGTTACGAAGAAAAAATAGGCATGCATTAATAGGAGGTTTCTAGAATGGGGAAATCATAAGGTAATCTAGAGCTTTTGATGTGGATGGATCTTCAGGATGCAATGGCCTCAAACTTCTCCAATATATCTTCAAGAATTCGCACAACAAATGTTCTAGGGCATACACATTCCAGCGGTTTATCATTTAAAAATTCTCCTATTTATAATCTAGCTTAGGGTTTTATTAAGGTTTTAACCTTACACTTTTGATCATGTGGCTAGGATTAAATCAAATCCAAGGGCTGAGGATAATGAAAATGGATGGCTAAGAATAGATTAAATATGACAGCTATGGTTAATTGAGTTTATAAATATATATTTTATAATAAATATATTATAATATAATATAATATATTATATTTAAATATAAAATAATATAAAATAAACCCGGGTGGGTCAAAAAGTGGCGGGAAAGGGCTAAAGTGGGCCTTTTGAAGGTGAGAAAGGCTTATAATGGTTAAATGGATGGCGGGAAGGGTGTATGGTGGACAAGTGGGTGGTAGTATGGTTAGGATGAAGGATTAATGGCTAGGATTTGGTGTCTACACTTTTAATAAAAATAGGCTTCCTAGGCCTAACAAAATGTTACCTCCTTGACCTCCTAGGCCTAACCGAGACTTATCTCCTACGCCAAACATAGATTACCTCTCGTAGGTGTTTGTTCCTCCTTGTAGTCCAATTCAAGAAAAACCTTAAGAGGAATACCTAGAATAACCTTGTGGAGGTATATGGTTGATGAAAATCAACCACCATGCCATATGCTTGACATTCCTCACCTTCTCCTGTAGGTCCAAAGCAAAGCAGAGGAGATCAAATCCTCTTATCCATATAAAGTATTGCTTGATCATATGTAAATAATAGAAAACAAGACCTCTGGGTATGGGATTCAAAATCCCACTTTATACAAGCTTCGCAGTCAACTACTTCAACCGTCTATACCTTCCCTTCTATACCTAGAGTATTTCAAAATGTCCAAGTTGCATAGATTCAAAGGAGAGGAAGATGCACAAGAGCATGCAACTAGGTTCATGAATCAATGCTTTAGTATCCAAGATAATGATGCCTTACTCTTAAGAACATTTCTTATTACCCTCTCTAGCCTAGTCGTAGAGTGGTACAATCAACTCCCAAGGAACAACATCCATAGATTTTAATAATGTATGAATGCATTCCTAGAATGTTTTACCTTTAACACTAAGTGAAAGGTGATTTTAATAGACCTCATGGGGTTGAAGCAGTATGATGATGAGTCAATCATAGATTATGGTAACTGGTGGTGAACACTTCTCGCTAAGCTACCATACCTTCTACCAGTATCTGAGTTGACTCACATATTTTCCAAGAGTTTTTTAAAGCCAACTTTATTATTGATACAACTCTAACAATACCAAACTCTTGAATATTCTCTAGCATAGGCTAGAACAATTGAAGAAATCAAAATTCAAGAGGGGGAGATCGCAAAACCCCATAAAAAGGAGTAGAATAAGAACACAAAGGGAAATATAACACAATCGAAGCTAGAAGTAGTTAATAAATATGCCATTAGCATTCCAGGTCCTGTGCAACCAACATCACCTTAAAATATAAACTATCAGGTCCAACCTCCTCCTGCAAGTTACAATAACAAAACTCAAGTGAATCAAGGGCAAAACTAGCAACGTCGTCCTAAGTGACAATTTACGCCCTTCATTGAGTCTATGGATTCTCTATTCGATCATCTATGTGCATCCAAAGTAATTACTCTACCTGAGATCTAGCCTATATATTTGAGTACGAGTAAACCAAAGTCTATGGGACATCATGAAGACCTATATTATAGGTACCATAGGTAGAATGGGCATGACTTACAAATGTGCTATGGGTTCAAAAACCTAGTACAAGATATGATTGAGAGGAATTATCTTCAAGTTGATAACCCTCTTGTGATAAATAATCAACAAATATGTGTCTTTAAAGACCCATTTCCCACTCATGAGGTGTATGAAAATAAAGCAAAATAGGTAAATGAGGTCCATACAACACCCCTCAACAAGGGTTTGTCAAGATGGTTAGGATTGTGACAAGGAATAGTTGTTATCCAAATCAAGTTGTACCACCTGTAGCTTCAAATGATATTCCCTCAATGTCAAATCCTCCACCACCTCTAGTGCAAAGCCTTCCACCTCAGCCAGTGGTCACCATAAAGAGTAAGCTTACTCAAAGCTTGCGAACAATATCGGCTTGTCTCTCTATCTATGATATTATTCAACAATCTCCACCTAATCGAGAATCTCTTATGGATATCCTTAAGTCGATTGAACTACAGCCCCAAGAGTCTAACTCCTTTATCAATTTCATGGGACAAGTTCAATAGTGCAAAGAACCAATAATTACATTTCATGAATATGAACTCAAACCAATATCAAATGAGGTGATTGATCCTCCCTTACACATCATTGCATGTGTAAATGGAACACCTTATAAAAGAGTTTTAATTGACACTACTTCTTCAAGAAATATCATCACCACAAATGATCTCAAACATCTAAGTCTTCCAACATCCCATATTTTTGCATCCAAATATACCCTCGAAGGATTCAATTATACTAAATGCTCAATGGTTGGCACTATAGTCTTACCTATTTAGGTGAGACAAAAAACCATACCAATGTTGTGTCATGTTCTAGAGGGTGCAATGACTTATAATATCTTGTTGGGTAGATCTTGGATTAGGTACATGAAGTGCCAATCATCCATAGCTCACAAATATTTTAAGTACACTCGTAAAGGGTAAGTACATGTTATCTTCACAGACCTTAAGCACTTCAAATACTGTAACTTAGTGAAACATATCCCCGAGTTGACCTTACCATAAAATCATGTGGACTTCCAAAAAAATACATCCATTCAAGGTCTGACTACTTCATTATCATATTTAATTGATCCATTACCATCTTCCTCTATACCATCATCGTCATTGGCACCTTTAGATACACCTTCATCATCGTCAAATCCTCTGTAGAGGAACATGTCGAAGAGGCCTATTGATGAGATCCCTCCAATCATTTCTACCATTTATACAGAAGATATTCCTAGTCTAGCAGATGAGGAACCATATCATGAGGTATAAATTGATTCATCTTAAGCCTCACTTCCATCTCCTCCATCCTCACAATTATAGGTCACAGTTCATTTGGTTACTATAGGTTTAGGAGAGTACCTAGTAAGGAATATCACAACAGTTTCAGCCATTGATACAATAAATAATATGGGACAACCTAATATTCCCATAGGTACCATTGTACCTCTAGGCATACCTCCCAATAAAATGAATTTCATATATGGGGGTATTAAATATGGTACAAAACCATCTCCTCAGCAACAAGAGGATGAAGAACCATTTTCTAAGGATATCAATTATATTTCAAATCTTGAATATGCCATACGATATCTCCATCGTTGCCCTTGGCATGGGTATGGTATCAAGTTCTACGAACAAGGAACTCGCATTTCTTTCTAGTTGCAATATCAATTGCCATATGATAAATTCGGCTTAGGACACAACAGGCCTGTGCCTCTTTATGTCCTCAAAAAAAATTTAAAAGTGCCTAGGTTTGAAGTATATGGATGAGCTTGCACGCGATCCTTACGCTAATCCTAATAGTGTCCACTCTTTGGGGGATAATTTTCCTATAAATATGATATATCAAGGTATATCTCATGATTTTACCCAATCCTATGAAGAAGGTGAAGGTTTACATACTATCCCATTCGATAATGAGGAAGAGGATCAGGGTCCTCCTTATGAATAGACAATTGATGATGAATCTGATTACAACGTAGCACCTATCAACTCCTCTAGTTCATATGAAGAGAATGCACAGGTTATCCCATTGGATGACAAAGAAGAGTTCTATATACATATATTCCCATTACAACATCCTATATAGCAATAGATTTTACCACTCAAGGATCAAGTGCACTCCCTTCCACATAGACCACCTCCAATCATTCCACCTCCACCACAACCACTCCCATAAGTCTTGTGACAACCTCTTGTCAAGATCCAATCGCCCATCTTATATATATCATCCATCCATTAATATGATTTCCATAGATATTACTACACCCTTGCATGATCCCAATAACCTATTAAATACATTACACCTCGACCTTGATGCAATTCACTTTGATCAGGGAGATTCTCCCCCATATCCATTAGAGTATTGGCCTTGTGATGAAATGTTGCAACTGTTTCATTTTTCTCCAAGACCTAATCAAAATGCATTTCATGCTAAGGTTGAACCTAATTTTCTAATTGATGAAATAAACCCAGATGATGACATTCATTTGATCCCTACTCCACACCAGTTGGAAGAGGGATCTCATATGTGAATTGAGCCAAAAATTGATAAGGATATTGGCACAGATCCTAAACATCCCCAATTCATCAAGTTAGGCAAAGGATTATCTCTTACTGAGCAATCTAATTATACAACTCTTCTAAAAGAGAAGAAGGAAGCTTTTGCATGGTCTTATAAAGACATGCCAAGACTAGATCCAAATTTAGTCACACATAATCTTGTGATTGACCCAAATGTAAAACCAGTTAAGCAAAAGCTACACAAAATGCATCCAATAGTAGCCTTAATGGTGAAAGATAAATTGCAAAAATTGTTAGATGCCAATTTCATTATATCAATTGATTATCCACCATGGGTTTCTAATATGGTACCTATCACGAAACCCAATGGAAGGATTTGTATTTGTATTGATTTTTGAGATTTAAATAAAGTGAGTTATAAGGATAAGTTACCTTTACCAAAAATCGATGCACTGGTGGATGCCACAATAGGCCATGATATGTTATCCCTAATAGATGGTTTCTCTAGATACAATCATATTTACATTAATATAGAGGACCAAATCAAAACAACGTTCACAACACCTTGGGGGATATTTCATGCCTTTCAGCCTCAAAACCCTGGTGCTACCTACCAATGAGCTATGACTTACATCTTCCATGACTACATGCATAAAATTTTGGAAGATTACATAGATGACTTATTGGCTAAATCTTTACTTTTCCATGAGCACATTGATGTACTGTACAAAGTCCTCGATCACCTCATTGAACATAATGTTAGACTAAATCCCAAAAAGTCATCCTCAACATCACATCTAGAAAACTCTTGGGTTTCATAGTCTCAAAATGAGGCATAGAAGTTGATCCAAATAAAATCAAGGTAATACTTGAAATGCCTACCCCTACTGCTATCAAGCAGTTGCATAGTTTGCAAGGAAATGTCACATCCATCAAACACTTCATCATGCAATTGTTGGATAAGTATTGACCTATGAACAATTGTTACATAGGGGGGTCATGTTTAAGTGGGATGACGAGTGTCAAACTGCCTTTGATGAGATTAAACAATATCTAGCTTTGCTACAAGTATTGGCTCCTCCTTGACCAAGAGTACTATTCTATCTATACATCTTAGCTACTGAGCTTGCATTGGGTACCATGTTATCCTAAAATAATGAATTGCACAAATAACATGCTACATACTATATTAGTCACACTAGTCAGTTATGAAATAAATTACGCATACATTGAGAAGCTATGATTAGCAATGGTTTTTACCACTAAAAAGCGACACCATTATATGCTCAATCATACCATGTATTTAGTATCCAAAGATAATCCACTACGATATATGATGAGTCGTATTTACCATAATAGTCACATAGCGAAATGGATTATGTTGTTGATGGAATTTAAAATCACTTTGAAAATAACTAAGCTCAACATTTTTTATGATTCCAATGTATATGCCTAATATTGCAAGCCTACAAAACCCTTGTGGATAAAATTCTCGTAAAATTCGAATGGTATGATATTGAGGCACTCCCTCGATCATCTAACTATTTTGCGAACACAATGGCCTCCTTAAGGTCTTTAATTTTGTATAATCCTTATGATGATATAACAACCATTCAAGTCAAAATGCTATCACAATTTACAACTAAGCATGAGGACCTTAACTTCATGCCATAAGTCCACATGATTCAAATTGAACCTTCCTATGAATGGTTCTCTCAAATTCACAATTGCTTAAATAATGCTTCTTGGGGGACTTTATTCCCTTAAACTCCTTTTGATAGCAGCACAATTCTATAACTACAAGTTCTCTCCCAATAATCATTCATGAGAGATGAACTTGAAAAGGATCAAGCAATTCATGAAATTGAGGATACTTCAAATCAAGATTGGTCCATCCAACTAAAATATTACCTAAAGCATTGTAACATCCCTTCTAGATTATTGCATGCCATAAAACACACTTTCAAGAAAAAAGTGGTAAAATATGTTCTAGTTGGAGATATATTGTATCATTGAAGTTATGAGGGTATCCTCCTTCATTGATTAGAATGTCAACTATCAGTTTGTGCAATCACAAAAGCACTTGACGGTACATGTAATGGCAATTTCAACGACATGGCCATCGCTAAGTGCATTCTTTGCATGGGCTATTATTGGCCAACTTTAAAGAAATATTGTTGTGCTTATTTTAAGAAGTGCGTAAAGTGTCAACACCACACTAATTTAACACATGTACCTTCTAAGGCCTTACAATTGATTCAATTGGTTTGGCCATTTTTGCAATGGAGGTTTGACTTAATTGGGAAAATCTCACCCTCTTCCTTAGGCTATCACACATTCATCATTATGGCCACCGAATATTTTACAAAATGGGTGGAAGAAATTCCCCTTACCACTATGATTGGGCCTCTCATTGTGGAGTTCATGTTACACAATATCACTTATCATTTTTGTATCCCATACAAAACAATATTAGATAATGGGCCACCTTTCAATAATAAATATGTGCACACTTTAATATCTAAATATAACATCCAACACAACTTTTCTACACCCTATTATCCACAAGCCAATGGAAAAGCTGAGACATCAAACAAAAAATTATATACCATTTTAAAGAAAATCATTAAAGATAATTACAAATATTGGCATATGCAATTACCTCTTGCCCTTTGGGCCTACCACACTAGTATTCGGACACCGAATGGGGTAACTCTATTTTTACTAGTGTATGGTGCTATGGTCATCATGCCTTTAGAGCAAGAAACTATGTATATCCATGCAATAATTCATTGATGATGACACCGTGCAACAGGCTCACCTAGAGCAATTAAATTGCTTGATGAGCAATGCATTAATGCTCTTGAGCACCTATGTGTTTATCAAATTCGATCTACATTTCAATTATCATTTCCATACACATTCCCCACCTTTCATATTTGTGTTTGTTTCCTTTCACCTAGTCATTTTTTATAAGGCATCATTAGGGTTTTTGGTCAGTCAATTGTATCTAGTTTTCTTTTCAAATTTTGTTGGAAGCTATCCTTATTTTTAGTATATAGAGTCTTTCTTTGATTGTACCTTGTATACATCATAATCCCAACACATATTTACACTAATAAATCCAAGTCTTGCACAATGAAATATGAAACCTACAAAGTGGTCCTTGTTACCTTAAGTGAAAATTTTACCTTGATCATCCCCCTACGTGCTTAGTTAAAAAATACTGATAATTGATAAAAGGACAAGCTCCTACCTACCCAAAGCAATCGAAATACCTTGTCCCACACCAAATATGGGTAACTTGTTGAGCAAGGTGCAACGACAATATTGTCATTGTTGTCAACACACTCAGATGGATAGGTTGATGCAGTGGAAAGATTTTCAGAGGTTTTTTAGAGTATATACAATGGTTTTCAATGCTTATGAGGATGTTTTTTATGTTTGGGTGAAGTTGTTATAGGTTGTTCATGTAAATTTGCAAAAGTTGCAAAAATCGTTAGGAAGTTGTCAAAGTAGCAAAATTGTCAAAGTTGCAAAAATCGTCAAAGTTGCAACAACATCAATGGAATGTGTTGGACAACCCAAGATACTATTTAGAGGTTTTTTTATCATTAGCAAGTGTGGTTGCAGTTTTGGAATGGCCGGTTGCTTCACCGGTGCATTGTTGGTCAGTTTCATGCTTTGTGACAAGTGTAAAATCTGCTTCGAAGGTCACTTTATAGGAATAATATTAAGCAATACGTGAGGAATTAGACCTACAATTTTTTACTTGAGGTATCTGGATATACCGAGAGCTTAAATTTTAAATTTTATCCCAAATGGAGTTCGGAAGAAGAAACAGTGAGCATTGCAAAATGGCTCTAAAGCACTTTTTCCAGTTTATGTGAGAGGTGTAAAATTAGTGTCAGAGATCACTTTGTCGGATGTACTGCGAATAATCTGTGAAGAGTTAAAATATGAAATTTAAAATTAAGGTATTCAGTTTATCCAATAATATATGTTTCAATTTTTATCTTGTTTGGAATTTTGAGGAGGAAGTTATAACTGTTACAAAAAGCCCTATCGGCTCTTTTTGGCAATTTTTGCAGTTTTCAAGAATATAACGGTTGAGTGGTACTTTTATGTAACTGAAAAAAAGAACTATTTTTTTTAATGTGAAGCATATATATGTTTTAAAAGAAAAGGGATAAGTGGATTTTTTGGAGAAAGGACTGTTAGTGCATGTTGTGAAGAATTATTTTTTCTTAGGCATTTTTATTGAAAAAATGTGCAAGGTGTGAGATAATCGATGTGTAGAGTTGAGAAGATTGAAAAGTTTAGACAAAGTATTTTAGAGGAGAATATTTGTGATGTAGACCACTTAGGGTATTTTTATGATATTTAAAACTTTTATCAGAGCTTTTTAAATTTGCTAGGTCGGTGCTTGGCAATAGGGGTCGGTGCTCCTTGTAGTTGGTGTTGCTAAAGTCTGGGTTGGTTGGTGCCATTCCCTCTAGTTTTTGCTACAAAAATATTATAAAGAAAAAACATTTTCAAGGCTATATCTGGATGGGAGTCCAAATAGTCCATTAACATAGTGGTTTTCCCACATCGTGTTTCCACTATAAATCTGGAGTTATGTGATGCATGTTTATGTGATTGCTTGTTTTGATTTGATTTCATAGTTGGATTAAATTTTTAATACACACTAATTTACCCCCCCTTGTAGTGTCATGCTTAGTTCAACAATTGATATCAGATCCAAGTTCCTGAACAAACTTAACCAGCTAGGGTGATCTTGGAAGTGACATAATGGCAAGTGGTGAAGGATTCTCATCAAATAAAGCACCATTGTTTGATGGAATTAATTACGTATTTTGGAGATACAGGATGTAGACATATATTTGTGCTTTGGGATACAAAATTTGGGATTCAATAAATAGTGGATACACAATACCCACCACTTCTCCAACAGATGTTGCTGGTAAGAAACTATTTGAGAATGACTCAAAAGAAAAGAAGGCTATCATGTGTGGATTAGTGGATAGCGAACTGGTAAATATTATGGGTTGTAAAATAGAAAAGAAAATATGGGATAAACTGAAGAGCATTCATGAAGTGTAAACCTGTGGAAGAAATCATGCAAAACAATATTGTTCTTACTTGAATGAATTGAAATATATATACAAGGCAAAATAGTTGGTTGGGTAACCAACCAACTTCTGTGTTGGTTATCTTCTTAACCAGATTTAGGAGAAGCACATGCTAGATTAATGTAATAGCCCACCCATGAAATATAATACCTATAACAATATATGATGTGTACTAACATCCCCCTTATTACATTAATGGCAAATGTAGAGAGCTTTACAAAATATTTTGAACTTGACCCACCCATGTAGGAATGTATTGGAGATGTATATGATGCTTTGGAACTTCATCGCAAATAAAGTGACAACGAGTGTCAATGTGTTTGGTGTGATCATGAAAAATGGGATTCTTGACAAGGTTCAAAACACCTTGATTGTCGCAAAATAAATGCAGTGGAAGATTTCTTATAAGACCCATATTTGTAAGAATGTTATGTAGCCATATTATCTCACAAACTGCTCTACTAGCTACGCGATATTCTGCCTCTATAGATGAAATATCAACTACCTACTAATTTTTTCTATGCCAAGAGACAGGACCAGATCCAAGATGAAAGATATATCTGAAAGTTGATTTTTGATCATCAACGGATCCAGCATAGTTGGAGTCCGTGTATCCTTGTAGATAAAACTTGTTATTCTTTTTGTATTCCAAGCCAAAATCTGTTGTACCACGAACATAATGTAGAACTATTTTTTCTACTTTCCAATGATTGACCTTAGGTTCCTACATGAACCGTGAAAGATATCCCATAGCAAAATTGAGATCAGGTCTGGTATTGGTTAGGTATATAATACTCCTGATCAATTGACAATAGAGAGTGCTATCTACCTGTGAAGATTGATCATATCTAGATAATTTAAGTCTTGCTTCCATTGGAGTAGCTTTTGACTTATAGATAGTCATACAATATTTATCAATCAGATTCTTGGCATATTTATTTTGTGTAACTCTGATATGATGTGTCTTTTGAGTTACTTCTAAACCAAGACAGTAGTGCAGAAGCCCTAGATTTGTCATTTCAAAAGATATATTTAGATAATTTTTCACTGTATCAATCATACTGTTTGAACTACCTATTATGATCAAATCATCTACATATAGCATCAAAATAACTATATCAGACCATTGTTTTTATATAGATATTTGCATATGATGGACTTTGTTGAAAACCACGTTGTAATAAGTCACTATCAATTTTTATGTACCAAGATCGAGGATCTTATTTTAGCCCATACAAGGATTTTATCAACTTACAAACTTTCTGTTCTTGCCCTTTAAAAACAAATCCTTCAGGTTGGGTCATGTATACTTCTTGTAGATCACAATTAAGAAAATCACTTTTTACATCCATTTGATGCAACTTCCACCTAAACTAAGCAGCCATGGCACACAAGACTCGAATGGTAGTCATTTTTGTATTAGGGGCAAAAGTCTCTTCATAATCTATGCCTTCTTTTTGAGCATAGCCCTTTGCAACAAGACGGGCTTTATGCTTATCAATAGTACCATCTACCTTATATTTTACTTTGAACACCCACTTGCAGCCTATGGGCTTCTTTCTTGAAGGCAGATTTACTAGCTTCCATGTATGATTTTTCATGAGAGATGTATGTTCTGCTTCCATAGCAGCCTTCCACTGAGGTCCACTGAGTGCATCCTGAATTGTATTAGGTTCATTTTCATCCAATGCTATCATATAAACCCTTTCATCTTCCATATATGTTTTCTTGTCTTCTTCTGCATCTACAGATAGATCATCAAATTGTTGGTAAAGTTCATCAACCTCTTAAGTTGATACCTCTACTCTCTTCTGTTGTGTCATACTGCGAGTACATGGTCGATCTAGAGTTAGATCTGGAAGTGATGTCAATTTGGAATCTCTTAATGTACTAGTATACCATTTTGGAATTTTGTTCTGAGGAGGTGGAGTCTCTTTCTTAGACTCATATTCCTCAAGGTATACAACTATAGAAGTGTTATTTGAAGTGAAAGTTACATCAAACACTACATCTCTACTTATATGTGTCTTCTTGGTTATAGGATATATCAATTGATATCTCTTGGAATGCTTATCATAACCAAGAAAGATACATTTTAGGATCATATCATCTAACTTTTTCCTTTTCTATATAGGTATATGCATGAAGGCCTTACAGCCAAAAATTCTTAGATGAGAAATGGAAGGTTTCTTACCATTCCATACTTCTTGTGGAGTTTTACCCTATAGAGCTTTTTTGGGTGCTTTATTCAAGAGGTATGATGTTGTGTTTAATGCTTCTGCCCAATACTGATCCTCAATATGTGCTCCCTTTAGCATACATCGAACCATTTCCATAATGGAATGATTTCTCCTCTTTGCAACTCCATTCTATTGAGGTGTATAGGCAGTAGTCAGTTGTATTTTAATCCCATGTTCTTTCAGAAATGATGAAAATTCTTTGGAAGTATATTCCCCCCCTCGATTTGAGCGGAGAGATTTGATGAAGCATCCAGACTCTTTCTCAACAAGTTTCTTAAATTATCGAAAGTATGAAAATGTCTTTGATTTCAATTTGAGGAAGAAAACCCACATCTTGTAGGAGTAATCATCAACGAACAATCAAAAGTACTTCTTTCCACCATAACTGGGGGGAATAGGACCACACATATCGGTGTGCACCAACTCCAAAGGTTTTTGTAGCTCTGGAAGAGCTAGATTCAAATGGTACCCAGTGTTGCTGCCCTGCTAAGCAATCTGAGGAAACTAGTAAGATGGAGGAGAGATGAGGAAGTCCTCTCACCATTCCATATTTTCTTAATTCAAGAAAATATGGGATGGTGAGAGGACTTCCTCATCTCTCCTCCATATTACCAGTTTACTCCTGAATCGATATACCATACAACGTCTATCTAGTAAGATGAAGTATGGGTCATGAGCAACTTATGTGCTCTTTCAGAGTTAAAATTTGAATCGAATCCAGAGGAATCTGGTTCTGAGTTGGAGTTAGCATAAGAAACGCGTCCCTTAGGTTTCTTATGTTTATTTTTGTATTGTTGTTTCTCTTTCCCTTTCTTGTTATGAGATTGATCATTTTTTACTTGTTTTTAAACCAACACCTGTTGGTGTCATGGTTATTCATATAAAAAATCTTGCAATATTTATCCTTCTGTTGATTTTGTTTTCATTTTCCTTTGAAAGAAGGACCCCCTTTTTTAGACTGTCCTTGTTGCTTTCCCCTTTGCTGGGTGGAAAGGGCATTATCTGGTACTTCATATTTCTGGACCTGGTTGGCCTCCTCAATCTGAAGTAAGTTTACCAACTCAACAAAAGTTACTTGTCGACCAGAAACATTCAAGGAAGTGATCAAAATTTTATAGGAATTTGGAAATGCTCACAAGATGACAAAGTTCAAGATATCATCATCCACTAGTTTTACCATAGCATTTAGTTTGGCTTTCAGTTCCACCACTCTATAAAGAAAGAAATCAACTGTCTCCCCAGAATTCATACTAAGGGTATGTAGTTGAGTTTGAAGGTTGAGAATAGTGGACCGATTCTTTCCTTCATATACAATATTCAAAGCAGCCCAAGCTTCATGACTTGTTTTGGCATCACAGATATGAGGCTGGACCTCATCTGTAGTGGTAAGTAGGAGAAACATGAGACCTTTCTTGTCCTTCGTATCCCAAGCTTCTTGATTAGTTCCTAATGTTTGAGGGCATTTTGTAGTCCCACTCACTACATCCCATAAATCTTCCACCTGAATAATGGCTTTCATATTTGTCTTCCATGGAACAAAGTTAGCACATTTTAGCAATTGAGAGTCTGAGAGATATTTGTGAATAGTGGCCATTAAAAAAAACTCCTTCTTTCCCCTTTTTGTTTTAGAATTTTGCAAGAAATGTTCTTTGATCCCTGCTTGTTTTGCAAAAATAAACAATAGGGAAAAAAATGGCCATGTTTCAAATAGGCACGAAACAACTTATCCCTCCAAAAATCCTTATCGTCTCCTTGAAAAAAATAATTGTGGGTAGCAAAAAAAATTGTTTTCTTTTTGTTGTTTTTTTTGTTGTTGAGCAATTTTGAAAAAAATGTTGGTGCGACTTTTGTAAATTTTGTTTTTGGTATAGTTGACAACTTTGTCAACAAAAAACAAAAAACTTTTGTGATGGTCGGTGGGGTTGGAATCCATGACCTCACCCGCTGTGGGAAGCGACACAAACCACTTTAGCTATATAGCCATTGTGATATTGGAAGGCACAATGTTTGGTGGGGTTGGAACCCCCGACCTCCTCTGTCAGAGAAAGAAGCTGAACCACCTTGGCTACACCATGTATGGTAAATAGAAGGCACGAGGTGCCTCTTGTATACTCCTCGAGTCTAGAAAAAATAAACAGCGGACAGTGAACACAAAAAAACCATAAAAAACATCTCTGTGAGATTGGAACCTATATATTATGAGCAAAAACACACTTAGGATCGAGCAAGTTCACCGATTGGGCTAGCGCTTTCTATGGAGAGGTAGGTGAATGCGATTGGAAATGTACACAACCACCTATGTACAAAAGAAAAAATAAAAAAAACCTCTTTTAGCAACAATAACAACAATGTCTTTAGATTGCCTTCGGGCAATCATGCCTTGCCCTCCTTTTGCCATCGAGCCAACCCTCGCATGCCACGTGTAGCACCGAGCCAACCTACCATGCCACATGTCACTAGTATAGTTGTAAGATTTTGATCAATCCACATCTTGCCATGTGTCCCTATCATCGTCCTTATTAGCATCTACATTGTATCGCCAATGTCCCTATCAGCGTCTACATTGTCTCATCAACGTCCATTTTAATGTCTGCATTGTCTCGTTAGCATCCCTATCAATGTTTGCAAGGTCTTGTAATGTGTGCCCCTATTTTAAAATCTTCCTCGATATCCATGCCTAGTTTAGGTCTCGCTCACCTGGTCACCTTAGTTTAGGATTTGCTTGCTTGGCTCTGGTACCATGTAAACTTGTGGAATAAATCATGCAAAACAAGATTGTTCTTATTGAATGAATTGAAATATATATAAGGTAAAATAGTTGGTTTGGTAACCAACCAACTTCTTTGTTGGTTACCTTCTTAACCAAATTTAGGAGAAGCGCATGCTTGATTAATGTAATATCCCGTCCATGAAATATAATGCCTATAACAATATATGATGTGCGCTAACATGAAGGAGACGTTAAGATCAAGGAGGCCAAGTTAAAAACACATCGACCTCAATTCGAAGGATTAAATATGAATGAATATGAGAATATAAAGGCATATATGTTGAGATTTAATGAAGTCATTGATAAAATAACAACTTATGTAGGAATTTTGATAATCCTACTTTTGAAGGAAGAACTAATGTTGATGATTTAGGTGACATAAGAGAATAGACTTTGGAGCTCTGCTAGGTTTTGATGAGGAAAAACTACTCTACTAGGGTTTGATGAAGAAAAAATGCTCTGTGGGGATGGCAGCAACTTTCGAAGGAGGTCTAAAAAATTGGAGGAATGTCGTGATGGCATCGGGTCCGGCATAGAGAGTGCATGCTCGTGATATTTTTTCATCTAAAAATTACTGGAAGGAACAAGATTTTCCAATGCATGTCGAGAACCACTTGTTAAAGAACAATGGATGTTTGGAACAATGTGAAGCTAGGCTAGTTCTAGTGGTTCAACCAAACTCGGTGGAAGAATATGTGGAGTATCTAACCAAACATGCTCTTATTGGCAAATTTTTGGGCATCCGAATTTATCTCCCCTTTGTGGAGGCTTGGGTCAGGAAGACTTGGAATCTTGAAGGAGATGTGGAGGTGATCTTGAGTGTGAACAACTATTTTATGGTGGTTTTCTCTTGTATTGCAGATCGTAACAAAGCATTTGAAGGGGGTTCTTATTTCTATAACCAAGTGGGACTCTTTCTTAAAACCTAGCATGTGGGTTTCAACCCAACAATGGAACGGCCGTCACAAGTTCTAGTATGGATGCGGCTGCCATGGATCTCGTTGGAATTTTGGAGAACTGATATCTTGCATAAGATTTCCTTTCTTCTTGGGAAGCTGGTTGGATCGTCACAATAGACAATGGATAAAAAATTAATCTCTGTTGCTCGTATTTGTGTTGAAATTGATTTAAATATATCTGTTGAGTGGTGTTTTCACCCAGTTGTGAAAACACACTCTCCGGTAGGATCCGAGTCCCAAATCCTCTGCTTGCAAAGAAATTACACAGATAATTTCTCCAAGGTTCCTGTTACGTTAGCCCTTTTTGTACCAATGATGTTGTTCAATTTAAATGCTGGGAATACCTTAGTGGTTGCAAGTAACTGTTAACAAGGGGCACTATGGTTTATTTTACTTTGAAATTGCAATGGACTCAAAGTGAATTAATCTAAAAGATGAATCTATTTCGATTTCGAGCTTTGGTAGATTTTCAGTTATTTATTTGAATGACGGTAATTAAAAATGCAAAAAAAATAAATAATTGAGAATAAAATAAATGCAAAGAGGATGAACTAAACTACATCCAGAGTGCTACCATCTCGATTTGACAAAACCGAAGATAATGAGGTTTTTTGCATACAACCTAACCTATTGAACCTGCAAAACTCGCACAATCCAGATAAGCTAGGTGCTGGTTTCTGGGTTTTTACTGTGATTTCAGATTTAGACATTCGCATGAAGCAACCAAGAGCACTTGCATTAAACTTCACCTATAAGCCTAGAAATCTGAAAGGGGAAGATAAAACATTAAATCTTGCATGCAAAAATGACTCCTTCTTTCTTGTCAATGGGATGCCAACTCTCTGTATTTTTTGTATTAAAAGAATATATCAGTTACAATGACAGAATGTTCCAGTTTTGACAAAACCAGAACAAGTGGAGGAAAATGCTCCAAAAGCAGGCCCAGAATGGCTTGTTGCCTTTGGCTCTGCAACTCTGCTAGCAGCAATTTCCAACCCCTGTATCAATCTGTGCCTCTAATTTTATACTTTCTGGTGCGGCTCTCTGTTTCGCTCTGCGGCGCTTCGTTTCACCTCCCAGAATGCATCGTTTCGTATTCCCCGCCTTTTCGTTGCTTTTGACTTTATGTTCGATGTCGAAACGTTCGATATTCTCTGTGAACATGTAACGCTTCTGTAACCCTGACACCTGTATGCCACGTGTTTCGTGCTTCCTCTGCATGCTTCGTAACTGCCCCCTTGTAAATCATGACAAAAATAGCATGTCGCGATATCGCGACGTTTTTCTGTATGCAACCCCGCTCTTCTACCTGCACCGCGAAAACAAGACGTGTCACGAAATCATGACATTTTTTGGCCAATAGCCTTGTCCGCCACCATGCACAGCAAAAATGATACATGTCACGAAATCATGACATTTTATGCTATCGGGCCATGTGGGTGCAACCTATCATGAAATCGTGACGCTTTTCATCTTCGTACGCCTTGGCTACAACCTGTCGTGAAATCATGACGCTTTTTCTTTGTACGCCTTGGCTGCTTCTATCATGAAATCATGATGCTTTTCATCTTCGTACGCCTTGGCTGTTCTGTCATGAAATCATGATGCTTTTCATCTTCGTACGCCTTGGCTGCTTCCTGTCGTGAAATCGTGACGCTTTTCATCTTCGTACACCTTGGTTGCTTCCTATCGTGAAATCATGACGCTTTTCATTCCGTACGCTTGTTTTGTAAAAATCGTGACGTTTTCATTTCTTACTTGTGTTTTATCGTGAAATCGTGACATTTTTTTTTCTTCTCGAAATCGGACGCTTTCATCTCCGTACGCCTTGGCTGCTTCCTGTCATGAAATCGTGACGCTTTTCATTCCTTTCACTCTGGCAGCTTTCTATTGTGAAATCGTGACATTTTTCTTTTTGGCACCACCTTCCTGCTTTCTATCGTGAAATCACGATAATTTTTGTTCCGTACACCTTTGTTTTCGTGAAATCGTGAGTTTTTTATCTTTTGTCGTGAAATCGTGACACTTTTCTATTTCGTACCATCTCGCTGCTTGGAGCCGCGAAAATGCGACATGTCATGATATCGCGACAACTTTTGCATTGACTCTTCTCTTGCTGCCTTCAACCGTGATTTCATGACATGTCGCGATATCGTGACAATTTCTCTTCATGAGGCATTCTGCTGCTCCTTAGCAGCGAAAACGCGACATGTCACGAAATCGTGACATTTTTATTTCTGATTTTGTTGTTAAGCATGAAGCGACAGTCGTGAAATCGCGACAACTTTCATTTTAGCTACGAGCAACACATGTCGAAATCGTGACAACTTTTCATTTCGAGCGACGACAGAGCAACATGTCGCGATATCGTGACAACTTTTCATTTTTGGCAGTGACGGAGCAACATGTCGCGATATCGCGACACTTTTTCATTTTTGTGCAATTTTGCCTTTTTTCTTGATTTTTAGCATCTGGGTCACTGAGATCTTCTTTGAAAGCATGCAAAAAATGTGGGTCCCCAATTTTGGGGTGTGTTGTGGATCAGCCACAACAAATGGTGACTCTGTTGTCAAATGCTCCTGAGCATTTTAGTGAGAACCCTACCTGGAAGTATACAAACTCGAAAACATGTGTTAGCACATAAGAAATATAAACAAATGCCCAAAGATCAGAAATACATGAATCATCAGAATCATCAAGTATTAGCTCGGTGTGTGCAATGTATTTCATTCCCTATCGTTTGAAATTGATCAACATTCCATTGTCAGTTTTACATGAATGCATATGTGAGATTGTGAATGATTTGTGCATTTGATAACTATGCTTAGAGATTTTGCTCTTGTAAAGGCCTAAACTTTCTAGTATCATGCACAAACATTCAAGATTACCAAACCCTCTTAGGATCCACTAATGAATTGCTTTATTATATCCCAAAGTTGGTTATGAGTCCCTACTATCTTGAACCCATGTGCAAGTGAACGTGAAATCGGAACTTTGGGGAATCAGACTCCCAACCTAACCGAGATGGGAGTTTAACCCTATCCTTACTATTCTGATTTGGAATTCATTACCTCACTTTGAGCAAAATAATTTAACCAATTATGGAAGAAATGGTCATGCTAGTCTAACCCTTTGAACAATCAGTGGTCTTGTTTTTTAGACAAGACATGCTGCCATGCATGGGCATACTTAACCCCATAATCCAAGACTTACCTTCATTTCTTTGGACCTTGGGGATGACTACCCATCCTTTGCAGAGGACAAGTAGTACGATCCTTCCAATCCAATATAAATATGAGATGGGAAAAATTAATTTTTTACTTCTTGGACCTTGGGGATGACTACCCATCCTTGCTAGGGACATGTAGTACGATCCTTCCAATCCAAGCTTTAGATGAAAATGGAGAATATTAATTTTATTGCTTGGACCTTGGGGATGACTACCCATCCTTTGCAGAGGACAAGTAGTACGATCCTTCCAATCCAAGATTTATCATGAAATGAGACATAGGAGCTTTGGGGAATCAGATTCTCAACCTAGGCGAGATGAGAATTATGCCCTATCCTTACTACTCCATGTAGGTCAAATCAAAGTTTTGGGGAGTTGGATCCTCAACCTAAGTCCGATGAGGATTTAACCCTATCCTTACTACTCTGATTTTAGGCTTTAAGTTTTATGGAAGTGGTCAAAACCACTGTTTAAGGATCATGTTGCATAATAGGATAGACATGAAATACTCCTTTCACCTGACCTTTTCTTCCAAGTTAGGTTTTGATCATTTTGCTCAAGATCCTTTTTAATGTGTATAAGATGTGCTTAGTTCTAGATATCATGAGGCTCAGTTTCCAACCTTAGGATTTTTTTCACATTTATGTTATAGCATAACCCTAAGAGGATTTGACACACTTTAATGATTTGTACCTGAAATGCATATGCAACTAAGATGGAATGTATATGTAAAGTGAGATGTAATATGAATGCATTGTCTTTTGAATTGCAGATGAAATATTTGCCATACAAAACTGACTACTTCATGCATCACAAGTTTCAAACGATATAACTTAAAATGTTTGTGTTACTTGTGGAGCTTTTACAAGACAATTCCAATGTTTCATATTCTCCTAGTCTTAGGCATAAGTTGACATCTCAATTTTCTTTTTTCTCTCTTTTTTTTTTTTATAAAAACAAACAAAGCATGTCAACTGAAATCAAACCCACAACTTAAATCCTAACTAGACTAACAATCCTAAAACAGGGAAAACAAAATTTGAAAATCCCTACCAAAACCGAAAAGAATAACATCAATCTCTTACGACTTAAGGGCTAAAATAATGCTTTAAAACATGCCCATTAACTGGTAACATCAAATCCTTCCCTTCTAAAGTCTTTAGCCTGAAGGTATTTTTCTCGAGAATTTTTGAAATCTGATAAGGGCCTAACCAAAGACAATCAAATTTTTGATGATTCCCTTTTTCTTCATGTCTTTTATCCCACAGTAAGACCAAATCTGAAATTCTGAAGGACTTAATTTTAGCCCTTCTGTCAAACCATATTTTGATAACTTCTTGGTGTTTATTCATGTGACTCATGGCTTCCTCCCTTTTTTCATCAAGGTGCAACAAATGACTTAACCTGGCTTCAACTTGATTATCTGTCCCCAAGTACTCTTGTATGAAATGCAAGGTTTGCAACTTCAAGTTTGCAGGAAATATCGGGTCTTGTCCATAGACCAAATGATAGGGAGTATTCCCTATGGATTCTTTTACTCGGTCCTATCTGCCCAAAGGGCAAACTTTAACTGGTTGTGCCAATCCCGAGGGTTCTTTTCCAAGTAATTTCTTAATGATATTCAACAAATTTTTATTTGAAGATTCGGCCAAACCATTTCCTTGAGGGTAATAATTAGATGCAAATTTTAAACTCACTTTATTGTCATATGCCCAATCTGCAAATTGCGTAGAAATAAAAGCTTTACCATTGTCACTGACAATAGAATCGGGCATTCCGAATCTTGTTATAATGTGGTCCTCAAGGAATCTTATTACAACGTCTGTGGTGGCATGTTTTGTAGGAACTGCTTCTGTCCACCTTGTACAGTAATCTGTAGTTGTTAGTATGAATTTATGGGAATCAAAAGAATTTGGGTTAATAACCCCAATGAAATCTAGTCCCCATTGTGCAAATGGTCTCATCTCAACTACAGGTTGTAATGGCATGGCTGCATTTCTTTCTCTATTGGCAGCTACTTGACAAATGTGGCAAGATCGTACATGGGCATGTGCATCTTTGAAAATGTGGGGCCAGTAGTATCCTGCTCTCGGGATTTGATGCGTCTGTAGCATTTGCCGCACCATGACCAGCTCCATATTTCCCATGAAATTCTTGCAAGCACCTTGGCAGCTTCTTCTTTATTCGGGCATCTCAAGTAGATCCCCTCATGATTTTTCCTGTAAAGAACACCAGATTTCATCAGATAATTGACAGACTTAAGTCTTAAAGCTCTTCTTTGAGTTGAATTCAGATTGGAAGGACACTTACCATTCAATAGAAATTGCACAATGTCAACATACCTGTCATCCTTTGAAATGTATTCTGCATTTGAATATTGGCATGTCATTTGCGGATTATTCTCAGCGATCGCCTTCACCAGTCCCTGTCCTCGAACTAGTTTCATAGGTTGGATTTCAAGATCAAACTCTTGGATAGTGGAAATCCATTTCCCTCTTTTCTCACCTAGCTCGTTCTGTAAAAACATGGTCTTGACAGAGGGTCAGGCACGATGGCAATAACTCTGCTGTGCACAATGTAATGTCTAAATTTTTTTACCATTTTAAAAAGTGCGTACATCTGCTTATCAAGGATGGAATACCTTAATTGAGCATCTTTTAAAGGAGCACTTAAAAATGCTATGGGATTTTCTGCACTATCCTCACCTTTCTGGGTCAAGACACTCGCAAAAGAGTGTTCCGATGCGAAAGCATAAATATAGAAAGGTTTAGAATAGTCTGGACTTATGAGGACAGGGGCTCTGGAAATGGCATCCTTGATGTTCTGAAAGGCCACCCTACTTTCCTCGTTCCATCTGACATCTACATCCTTCTTGAGCATCTTGTTCAGAGGTTTGGCTATCTCAGCAAAGCTTGAGATAAACTTCCTCACAAAATTAACCTGCCCAAAGAAAGATCTCAACTCTTTTTTACTACCCGGGAGAGGCAAGTTTTGGATAGCTTGTATCCTTTCTGGGTCAATGGATATGCCTTCTTTTGAAATGATGTGACCAAGTAGTCTTCCTTCTATTACTCCAAAAATGCACTTTTTGGGATTTAAGGAAATTCCATGTTCTCTGCATCTTTGAAGAACTTTCTTCAAATCCTTGACATGGTCTTCTCTTTTCTTTGAAAATACTGGAATATCATCCACATACACAATGATACATTTGCCTATAAGCCCTTTGAATGCATAGTCCATGGCACGTTGAAATGTTGCACCAGCATTTAACAGTCCAAACGACATTCTCTTGTATGCAAATGTCCCCCACTTGGTGGTGAAGGTTGTTTTCATCCTGTCATTTGGATGTATAAGAATTTGGTTGTATCCAGAATACCCATCAAGAAAAGACATCATTTCAGATCCATTTACCATTTGTAAAATTTCATCAATGGATGGCAATGGATAGTTATCCTTTTGAGAGGCTTTGTTAAGATTTCAAAAATCTATACACAGCCTAATCTCTCCACTCTTCTTTCTTACTGGAACGAGGTTAGCAACCCAGGTTGAGTGCCTAACAGGAAAAATGATCTTCGCTTCCAATAATATTTTGACCTCCTTTTCTATTAAGGGCTCCAATAGCGGGTTAACAACTCGCTGTCTTTGTCTAAAAGGCTTGGAGTCCGGCTTTAGAGGGATGGTATGTGTGATGATGTCTTGGTTGTATGTTTTCAGCTCATTGTAATTCCAAGCAATGCAATCCATGTAATGCTTTAATGCATGTATTATGTTGTTCCTTTCTTCGATTGTACATGCCTTTGCAATGTACACTTCCCGTGGATTGTTCGCACTCCCTAGATTAATTAGATCACATGCATCTTTGGGGAGTGGGACCTTTTTTCCTTTTCTCGGTCTTGTATCCCATATCGAACATTTTCTCCAATGAAACCACGTCTTTAGGTATTTTGTTGGATTGACATGCGCTTTCACTCTCGTTTTCTTTTCTTCTTGCCATCTTTGCTCCTCATCAATCACCCGATTTTCAAAAATACCCGAGTTCGTGACAAATTTGAATATGTGTCTGTCATTTTCAAAAACCTGGAAATTCTTGACATTATCAGGTATTGATGGACAAGGAACTAATTCAATGGAGAACTTTTTACACCTTTTTATGTCAACTGGATTTAACATGCCCGCGGCGACTGCAAGAGAGTCTGCTATTCGGTTTCCTTTTCTAGAAATAAGGGCTATATTGAACGCGTCAAATTCCTCAATGAGGTCCATAACCCTAGTTCTATAAAGGCTCAGTCTCCTATCACGACATGTATATTGTCCTTTAATCTGCTTGACTACTAGTTCAGAATCTCCCAATACTTTCAAGCATTTAACTTGCTTGCTCAATGCTAGACGTAAACCAAAGATCAGTGCTTCGTATTCTGCCATATTGTTCGTGCAAGGAAATTGCAATCTATAAGCAACCAATAATGGTTTACCTCCTGGACCAGTGAGCTCGACTCCAGCTCCTGCTCCCTGTCTGGATTTGGATCCATCAAACCTGAGCAACCATGTGAAATCATTTTCCTCAAAAGAGCTACCATGACATGTTTCCTTTTTAGGCTCTTCAGTAGCTTCCTCAACATCAAGTGCATAGACCCCCAGCTCTGGCTCAGAAAACTGAACTTCATTTGGCTTGTTAAATTCTGTTATGATTTCTTTAAGCCTCGGTTCATTTTCCACTCTGATTTGATTTGCAATTCCTTTCCAGGGTAGCCACATATGTGAGCAATCTGTTGAAAAATAACCGTTCAGAGTTTTCATCCAATCCCTTGCAAGTAGCATTCCATATCTACTTGGGATGTTAACAACCAGAATGTCGACAACCTGCTGGACCCTGGGTTCAGAATTTAATTGAATTTTGACATCATATAGGGTCCCTACCACATTTACCTCTGATCGGTCCAATTGCAAAACCTTGCATTTGGATGAAACAGGTTGTAGACCTAGCATTTGACATATCTCCGAAGGCATGAGGTTGCTCGTGGCACCCGTGTCCACCAAACAGTTATGCAAATTCTTACCCGCAATTCTCAAGTCAATAAGAATGGCGGGACATCCCGTCTCTCCTTTCGTAAAATCAGATGGGACTCAACTTCTTTTCCCTTCCACACTTGATCAGGTGAGTTCAGAGCCTTTATCAATGCCTCCTTTTGGCCAGGCAATCTAGCCGCGTCTAAGAACGAAAGGCTAGATTTGGACTTCTTTAGATCCTCCACTATGTCATAGTTTGGTTTTTTGAATTTGACTGTCTTCTGCGTGTCATTAGACATTTCTCTTCTAAGTGGAGGAGGAGGATTATTATCTGCCTTAGTATCCGGAGGGAGGATAGAGTTATTTGGTGGTGTTGATGAGGTTTTAGGGGCTTTAGATTTACTTCTCAAATGATATCCGTGATTCCCCTTTCTAAACTCTCGAAAAGCTTGCACCTCCTGTTCCAAAATTTCATCTTCTTCTTCCTCACTCTCACCTTCTTGACGATATAAAGTTTCCACCACCATAATGTTATCATCCTGATGTTGAGATGGACCCTCATTTGACACCAGTTCCAAGTCATCAACTTGGGCTTGGAGACAATGAGTGTATCTAGCAATTTCAGGACAATTCCTCTCATTGTGCTCTTTTGTGTTGTGCAACCTACACCCCTTTTCCCATGCCAAATCAAAAATATTCAAAAGGGAACTGGATTGACTAGGTCCTACAGAAGTATCTAGTTGATTGGCAATAGGGGCAGGTACTCCCCCATTGTTTGGCTTTGTGTTCCAATGTCTCCCTCTATTGTTAAAATTTTGATTTGAGTGAGGGGCATGGGATTCATACTTCTATTTTTGAACCATGTCATTGCTCAGTTTATGAACTATCTTCTTGAGCTCTTCGACCTCCGAATAAATCTCCTTCGGTGGAGCTACATTGTTGTTAACTCCCATTGGGTTTGCATAATTGGTGGGGTCTTGATTCAACATTTGGGTCAGGTTTTGAGGAATTTGATTCACGTATGGATTGACACTTTGAATCGGAGTTGGATTTGGGAAAGGAACTATAGCCTGAGAATTAACTTGGCTGGTTCCTTGCATAGTCGATTGACTATTTTGCAAAAATGCGGGAACGGGTGGAATGGATGTGATTGGTTGGATTGGAATGGGTGCATAAGCAGGTGCTGGTGGATACGGTTGTTGATATGGGAAGGCATTCATGCTTGGCATTTGCGGTGCCATGATCTGATTTGCCATGGGAGCTTGACCATATGGAGCATATTGTCCCATCATAGGCATCTGGGGAAATCCATAGCCCCGTGGTGTCATTTGCTGCTCGATGGTCATGGCTTCATTGTAGGCTAGAGCGAGCGTGGTGACTTGAGGATTTCATCTTGCAAACATGGCTGTCATGGGATCCAATGCCCCAAAATATATTTGCAAGGCCACTACGGGATCTATGGCAAAATGCCGAACTGCTCTATTATAGCATTTTTGGAATTTCTGATTAAAGGTTCTGATTGGTTCACCCTGGCCCCTTTTGCATGTAATAAATTGATTGTAGATGGTTGCGGGATCCAAAGGTGACCTAAACTGATTAACAAAGGCGTTCTCCATTTGCGTCCATGAAGTGATTGAACCAGTAGGCAAGCATATATACCATTCATAGGCTATTGGATCTAGGCTCATGGGAAAAAGTCTGCAAGCCACATCCTCATGTTGGACTTGCAACCTTATTAAAACATCCCTATAGGCTTGGATATGCTCTTCTGCAGTTCTTGGGCCATCTGGTTTATATTTGGGCAAGAATATTTCTATGTTCTTAGGGATTTCATGGATATCCCCTACAATATTCAAGGGGATATTATTAGCTCCATACCAAGGAGCTACTGGAGGTTGAGCCATTTGACTCAAAATTGATGAGGACAACCCTACAAGAGCGGTGGAAATGGTACTGACAATAGGTACACTAGTGGCAATTGATACCACCGGTGTAGGTCCGCTCGAGGTTCCTGAAGAAAAAAGATCTTTTGTGACTGGTAGGTTTACAACTTGCTTGGTTTTGTTCTTGGGAGTACCAATGAGTGTAAGGTCATGGAATATGGTTTCCCTAGTTGTTTGGGACCTAGTCGCAATACGGCGCGGTGGGTCCAACTTGCCTGACGAAACTCTCGATTATCTCCAAGAAAACCTGCAACACAAAAACAAATGCTGCAGTTTAGCCGTTTGTGAGATTTAAGAGATAATTTCAAAATCGAATCAAAAAGATATTACTTCTGTATGAAAATCAAAATAAAGTAAACCAATCAGGCCCTCCTTCTAGCGCCAATCTGTTGAGTGGTGTTTTCACCCAGTTGTGAAAACACACTCTCCGATAGGATCCGAGTCCCAAATCCTCTACTTGCAAAGAAATTACACAAATAATTTCTCCAAGGTTCCTGTTACGTTAGCCCTTTTTGTACCAATGATGTTGTTCAATTTAAATGCTGGGAATACCTTAGTGGTTGCAAGTAACTGTTAACAAGGGGCACTATGGTTTATTTTACTTTGAAATTGCAATGGACTCAAAGTGAATTAATCTAAAAGATGAATCTATTTCGATCTCGAGCTTTGGTAGATTTTTAGTTATTTATTTGGATGATGGTAAATTAAAAAATGCAAAAAAAATAAATAATTGAGAATAAAAAAATGCAAAGAGGATGAACTAAACTACATTCAGAGTGCTACCATCTCGATTTGACAAAACCGAAGATAATGAGGTTTCTGCATACAACCTAACCTATTGAACCTGCAAAACTCGCACAATCCAGATAAGCTAGGTGCTGGTTTCTGGGGTTTTTACTGTGATTTCAGATTTAGACATTCGCATGAAGCAACCAAGAGCACTTGCATTAAACTTCACCTATAAGCCTAGAAATCTGAAAGGGGAAAATAAAACATTAAATCTTGCATGCAAAAATGACTCCTTCTTTCTTGTCAATGAGATGCCAACTCTCAGTATTTTTTGTATTAAAAGAATATATCAGTTACAATGACAGAATGTTCCAGTTTTGACAAAACCAGAACAAGTGGAGGAAAATGCTCCAAAAGCAGGCCCAGAATGGCTTGTTGCCTTTGGCTCTGCAACTCTGCTAGCAGCAATTTCCGACCCCTGTATCAATCTGTGCCTCTGATTTTATACTTTCTGGTGCGGCTCTCTGTTTCGCTCTGCGGCGCTTCGTTTCACCTCCCAAAATGCATCGTTTTGTATTCCCCGCCTTTTCGTTGCTTTTGACTTTATGTTCGATGTCGAAACATTTGATATTCTCTATGAACATGTAACGCTTCTGTAACCCTGACACCTGTATGCCACGTGTTTCATGCTTCCTCTACATGCTTCATAACTGCCCCCTTGTAAATCATGACAAAAATAGCATGTCATGATATCACGACATTTTTTTGTATGCAACTCTGCTCTTCTACCTGCATCGCAAAAACAAGACGTGTCATGAAATTGCAACATTTTTTGGCCAACAGCCTTGTCCGCCACCATGCATAGCAAAAATGATACATGTCATGAAATCATGACATTTTATGCTATCGGGCCATGTGGGTGCAACCTGTCACGAAATCATGACGCTTTTCATCTTCGTACGCCTTCGGCTGCAACGTCTGAAATCATGACGCTTTTCATTTACCTTGCGTATGAAATCATGACGCTTTTCATCTCCGTACGCCTTGGCTACTTCTATCGTGAAATCATGACACTTTTCATCTCCGTACGCCTTGGCTGCTTCCTATCATGAAATCGTGACGCTTTTCATCTCCGTACGCCTTGGCTGCTTCCTGTCGTGAAATCGCGACGCTTTTCATCTTCGTACGCCTTGGCTGCTTCCTATTGCAAAATCATGACGCTTTTCATCTTCGTACGCCTTGGCAGATTCCTGTCATGAAATCGCGACGCTTTTCATCTCCATACGCCTTGGCTGCTTCTTGTCGCGAAATCGCAACACCTTTTCATTCCTTTCACTCTGGCAGCTTTCTGTCGCGAAATTGCAACATTTTTCTTTTTGGGACCACCTTCCTGCTTTTTGTCGTGAAATCACGACAATTTTTCATTTCGTACACCTTGGTTGCTTTCTGTTGCGAAATCATGATGCATTTTCGTTTAGAGCTGTCTTGCGGCTTTCTGTCGCGAAATCACGACACTTTTCTATTCCGTACCATCTCACTGCTTGGAGCCACGAAAATGTGACATGTCACGATATCGCGACAATTTCTCTTCATGAGGCATTCTGCTGCTCCTTAGCCATGAAAATGTGACATGTCGCGAAATCGCGACATTTTTTATCCTTCGCTGCATTTTGCTTGTCTGAGCCACGAAAACGTGACCTGTCGCGAAATCGCGACACCTTCCAGTTTCACTGCAGCAACACGTCGCGAAATCGTGACACTTTTCATTTCTGAGCAGCGACGGAGTGACATGTCACGAAATCGTGACACTTTTCATTTTCGGCCGCGACGGAGCAACATGTCGCGATATCGCGACACTTTTTCATTTTTGTGCAATTTTGCTTTTTTTCTTGATTTTTAGCATCTGGGTCACTGAGATCTTCTTTGAAAGCATGCAAAAAAGGTGGGTCCCCAATTTTGGGGTGTGTTGTGGATCAGCCACAACAAATCCTATTCCAGATTTTATTGAAATACAATTTGGATCAACTACATGGGTTCAAAAACTTGACTATGAAGCTCTTCCATTTTGTTGTTGAATTTACCATGAATATGGCCACCTGTAAAGAAAATGCCCTAAGTTTGTCTCACCTGTGGCTTCAAATCTTGGGCCCTCTCGATCTAGACAGTTTAGATAAAGGAAAATCCTCGATAAAGGAAGGGGAATGGGATAAGGAAGGTTTTGTTTCGATAAAAGCCCGAAACAGAGGAAAAAGGGCAAACAAAGACCTTAAAGATAGCTATCCAGATGATCTACTCAACTATTTTGAAATATTAGATGATATTGATCAGTATATGGAGATACCTGAAATTTCGCTACCTAATGCAAATATAACAAGTCTGATTCAAATGTCTCTTCTTGAGGAGGAACTTAACAAATCAGATCTAGGGGGTTTAAATGAAGAAAAAAGGGCTTTGGATCTGAGTATAGGGGACATGGTTGGGTCTAGCCCTATAAGGGAAACTATTTTGGAAAGTGGTACAAATTTAGTTATGCCCTCTCCTACTCAGACACTGATGCAGTCATCCTTGGACTGTAAAACTCCTATAGTGTTGGGATTGCAGCAAAAAATAATTTAAAAAAAAATCGGATAAGAATATGAAGGTGGGTCGAAAGAAGGACCTCGATAAAATTAAGTTAATGGGGGAGACTTTGGTGGAGTTAGGATTGGTTATAACATTGGAATCCCATTTTTATAACCCCTAAAAATGATTATTCTTTCATGGAATGTAAGGGGGTTGAATAGCATCCCCAGAAAAAAAGTTGTTCGTGATTTGGTTCATGTGCATTCTCTGAATGTGGTGTTTATTCAGGAGACTAAATTAGTTATTGATAGTATGTTCAATATTACTCCCAAGTTATGGAGAAGGCAGCAATTCCACTGTATTGGTGCATGTGGATATGCTAGAGGTGTCACTTTTTTATGGGATCCTGTTAAGATATCCCCTCTTACTTGGATTTCCAACAGATGGTCTATTTCAATGGTCGGGCATGATAATGAATCTGGTGAAATCATCCTACTTACAAATGTGTATGCTCCTATTGATTACAATGGTAAATTGAATTTGTGGAAGCACATTTGCTTTGTGAGAATTTTGGTTTCCCTGTACCCATAGATTTTGGCTGGAGACTTCAACTCTATCACTTGTATAGAGGAGAAACATGGTGGGGTGGACCATCTCGAGCCTTTTTATTCTATCTTGAGTGCTCATATCCAGGACCTAAACTTGGTTGACATCAATCTAAATAATGGGATATTTACTTGGTACAATAGAAGGTGTGAGGAAGCTTCCATCTCAGAGAGACTGAATAGGTTTTTGATATCCAGTTATTGGATGGGTAATAACAAAGGTGCTAGTTCTGTGATTATGGAGGGTAGGGGATCTGATCATTAGCCTATCAAACTCTCTACTTTGGAGTTAGGGCTAAAAAATAATCCTTCCTTTAAGTTTCAACTTATGTGGCTTCGTGATCATAAACTTCATGATTTCATGCGAGGCTGGTGGACCACTGGCAAACCTCCTCATGGCACCACTATGTATTCCTTTATGAAGAGACTACAATTTGTAAAACATAAATTGAAGAGATGGAATAGACTGAATTTTGGGAACCTTTCCTTGGCTAATCTGGAATCTCTTAGGAGGATGGAAGAAGCTTCAAGGAATATTAGAGATCAGTTTTTTTACGAAGAAGCTTCTTGTTGAGGAATTTGAGGCTGCGAAAGACCTTGCTGAATGGGAACTGAGGGAAGAATTTTTTTGGAAACAAAAAGTTCGAGTAGATTGGCTTCAGGAAGGGGATAGGAACACAACCTTCTTTTATAACTTAGTTAAGGCTCACCATAATGGTAACCTGATTACCTCTATTTTGAATTCTCAGGGTGCCCTACTCTCTTCTTTTAGGGATATTTCAGAAGAGACTAAGAGGTATTTTTCCTCTCTCTTCAAGGAGGACTCCCTATCATATGATGAGAATGAAAAGTTTATTCTAAACTGTATTCCAATGATTGTTTCTAGAGATATGAATGAGCACTGTATGGGTCCAATTTCACTTTAGAAGTTGGAAAATGTTGTATTCAAGATGAAAAAAGGAAAAACCCCAGACCCAGATGAATTCCCAATTGAGTTTTATCAGGTTTTTTTGGATTTAATAAAATTTTATCTTTTGGAGGTGGTCCATGAGTCCCAAAAGAACAAACAGATGCTAAGGGCCCTAAATTCTGCCTTTGTGGTGCTTATACCCAAAAAAGAGGGAGTAAATTCCTTGGATATGTTCAGGCCTATTGCTCTCTGCAATGTTATGTATAAGATCATCATAAAAATTATTGCTGAGAGGCTAAAGATATGGTTGAGCAAAATCATCTCTGAGGAGCAGGGAGGGTTTGTTGTTTGCTGAAAAATCTTGGATGGGGTTGTTATTGCTATAGAAGCTATTCACTCGATGGAAACTTCTAAGGAGAAAACTATGTTCATTAAGTTGGACATGGCCAAAGCTTATGATCAAGTCAGATGGTCCTTTCTTCAGAAAGTTCTTGCTACTTTTGGATTTGAGGAGGAATGGATTAGATGGATGATGAGCTGTGTTTATTCTTCCTCATTCTCTATTCTTGTTAATAATGAGCCATCAGAGCTGTTTGAGGCCTCAAGGGGATTGATGCAAGGAGATCCTTTATCTGCTTATTTGTTTATCATTATGGTGGAATGTTTGGGAATATTTATCAAGTCTGAAGTCATGCAGGATCTCATTCAGGGGTGGAAGTGGAATAGTAGTTTGCCACCCCTTTCCCACCTTCAATTTGTTGACGATACTACTTTGTTGGGAGTTACCACTATCAGGGAAGCTAGAAATATTATACAGTCTCTTGAAATATATCTTGGTGCTTCTGGATAGTTGATTAATGAGGACAAGTATTCTATTTTCTTCTTCAATACCCCTCCTCTTATTCAAGCCAAGATTGCTCACATTCTAAGATTCCAGGTTGGGACTCCCCCTTCATTTATCTTGGTATTCCAATTTCATCTCACCCTCTACCTAGATCTTCTTGGCAGTCTATGCTTGATAAGTTTAGAAGGAAGGTGAATCACCGGACTTTCAGATGGCTATCCACTATAGGTAGAGTGTTGCTTTTAAAATCTATTGTTCAAGATTTACCCATTTATAGATGTTTTGTACAAATAGCTCCCTCTCACTTCATCAAGGACATGGATGCTTTGTCAAGACAGTTTTTATGGTATGGAAAACTTGATCAATCTAAATGGAGTTTGGTTAGGTGGGATTATATATGTAGGCCGATGCAAGAGGGAGGCCTTGGGTTACAACAGACAACTCTTTTTGAAAAGGCTTTGGCTATACAATTTTATTGGAGATGGTGTACCTCTCAAGATCATATTTGGGCTAAAATATTATCTTGTAAATACTTGAGAGGTATTTCTGAGGCTGAAATCCCTAGAGTCAGCTTGGTTGGGAAAGGTTCAGTTATCTAGGACACTCTGAAAAGAGGAGCTAATTTAATCAAGCAGGGTTTGTTCTAGATTTGCAATCAGGGATCAAATGCTTTTTTTTGGGAGGATTCTTGGGATGGCCACCCTACTATATTGAATCAATATCCTAGTTTAGGTTCCCTAAGCATTTTTTTCTTAGAAGCAGGCTGGTATCGTGTGGAGGACTTTAAAAAATCTAGTCATTTGGAAATATGGAGATGTACAAGTGGAAATATCTGCAAGAATGGCCCTAGGGGGGACTGGCCAAGGACAGAGAGGTGTTTGATCTTATTCTTATGGGGAGTCCTTATTCTTCATTGAGGGGTAAAGATATTCTGACTTGGAACCTTGATCCTAAAGGAACCTACTCAGTAGCCTATGGTTATCAGGTTCTTGATAAGCAAAATTATGGGAGTCTTCCTGTCACTTGGTGGAAAAAGGTGTGGAACAAATTTGCCTGGCCAAAATTTAACTTCTTTCTCTGGTTGGTAGATCATAATAAATGCCTTACTTGGGATAATGTGAGTAAGAGGGGATTTCAAGGTCCCTCTTTTTGTGTCCTTCGCATTAAGAATGAGGATGACTCTTCTCATTTATTTTTCCAATGCTACTTTGCCAAAGACATTTGGCACCATTGGTGGAGCGCCTGGAACCATCCATATTTTCATGTACTATCCTTGGTGGAGTTTTGGAGTAGTCTAGGTAGACCTCTAGCTAAGGCCCCTTCCTTCGGGTGGCTTGGAATTTGGGCCCTTCTTGCATCATCTGGTAAATTTTGCTCAAACAGAACCAACACATATTTTAGGGTAGTTTGGTTATTCAACAGATCTAGCAAAGGATATTGTATATGGTTTAGAAAACCATCCATAGCAAATGTGATGTGGACCCTCTTTTGGATTTTAGGGAGGATAAGGTACAACAAGCCCTTGGTCTCTTTGGGGGTGGTGTGAACTCTTCTAGCCCTAGTACGGTTCCTTAGCTTAGCAAGAAGGCTAGAAGAGATGGTAGGTGGAAGCCACCCCCTAGAGGAGTTTTAAAAATTAATACTAATGGATCGTCCAGGGGTAATCCTGGACATGCTGGCATTGGCGGTGTTGGGAGAGATTCTACTGGTGGTTTCAGTTTTTTATTTTCCATTTATAAATGTGTTCTCTCCAACAATTTTATGGAATCTCTTGCAATTCTTGAGGCCTTGCGAAGGGGGTTTTCTCTTGGCTGGCATAGGATTATCTGCGAGTTTGACTCTCAAATTATGATTAATATTTTAAATAGTAAAAGGGTGGAGGAATTTAATTGGTATTTGGCCTTTGTAGTCATTCAGATTCTCAGAATGAGTTAAGAGTTCAAATTTATATCCTTTGTGCACATTCCAAGGGAATGGAATGTGATTGTTGATTACCTGACTAAAAGGGCTTCTGAGCTACTGGATCCTTGGAGTATCGATAATTAGGAGAGTCTCCTATCTGGGGACTCTCAACATCTGTGGGAGTTGATCCACAAGGATGTACATACTTAATGTGGTTTATTCTTGTTGTCTTTTCCGGGTGTCATTCTAGTCTAGTGGTTTTAGCCTATTTGGTTGTTTATTTGAGTCCTAGTTGGAAGCTCAGTTGTACTCTATAATCCAAACTTTTTATCAATAAATTTTTACCCCTTTATTTAAAATCAATGAAGTCATTAATGCGATTAGAGGACTCGGTGAGGAAATCAAGTATTCTATCATTGTTAAAAAGGTATTAAGGTCCCTTCCCAAAATATTTGATTCTAAAGTTTTAGCTATAGAAGAAGCTAAAGATATAAATTATTTTAGTATGGATGAGATGCATGGTTCTTTGACTGCATATGAGATGAGAATAGAAAAATCTAAACCCATAGACAGAGAAGCTACTTTTAAAGCCCAAAAAAATATGAAAGAAAAACAAGAATTCGAGGAAGAAGAGACATCGGATGAAATTGAAGCAAACTTTGTTCAAAAACTAAAAAAGGGAAAAGGAAAATATAGAGGAAAGCTACCATTTAATTTTTTCAATTGTGGAGGCATTGGGTATTTTGTAGCTAAATTTCCACTTAATGAGAAGAACATAAGTGATGAAGGATCGCACGGAGAAAGAAGTGACTAGAAGAAAAAAATAAATTTCAGAAAAGGCAACTTCAAAAAGAAAAGTTTCATCTCCAAGAAGTTCAGTTCATCAGAAGACAACTCTAGTGAGGATTCTAAAAAAGAAAAATGTGAAGCTCTTTTCATGGCATTCGAAGAAGAAAAACCAAAAAAATAAGAGGAATGTGGTGAAGAATAAATTGACATAGAAGTGAATTTGAAAGAGGAACTAATTGCAACTATGGATGAATTGAAGACAAAAAGAAAAAGGAATAAGAAAATATCAAGAAATCTTGAGGATGAAAATGAAATCATAACAAATTTGAAAGTGTAGATAGAAGAATCCAAGAATATATTTGAATATATCGAAGTGCAAGTAACCATGGAAATATATTATTGCAGCAAGTTATAAGAAGATATTGTTGGTTTAAGGATGCAACTAGAAGAGATGAATCAGAAAATTAGTCTTTATCACAAATGCAAAGAGATTTCTATGAAGTTGGATAAGATCATAAAGAACCAAAAGACTACAAGCATCAAATTTGGTTTGGGTTTGACGAAGGAGAATCCTCAAATGGATCAAATACCACAAATTAAGAATCCACAAAGAATGAAGAAAAGAAATAGGTTAATCAAGCAAAAATAAATCATGCAAAGGAAAGTAATAATGCAAGGCACGAAAGGAGAATTTACAATGATGGTTTCACCAATGTCACACATAAAAGAAGAAAAATATTTATGGCTCCTACAACAACATGGCAAAGACCACCACCTAGGTTCAATCATTCCTTTTATGGTTATTGTTTTAAATGCAATGGTTATGGACATAATATTTTAGATTGCAAGTATAATGTAGGACCAAGGAATTTTGTCAGTATGCTTTTTCACCTTTGATGGATTATGTAGTAGAATGTTATAACTATCATAACTTTGGGTATATTGCAAGAAATTGTAGAAGTACATTTGCATCAAATCAATTTTAGGGAAGAAAATTTCAGCCAAATGGAATAAGACAAAATAGAAAATTTCTTGAAAAACATGCACAAGCTACTAAAAAAGAAAAGCCAAAACAAGAGCCCAAAACTGTAATCAAACCATAGGGGAAAGAAAAAGAGCAACCTTAGGAAGAAAAGTAATCCTTGATCATATAGACGGCATTTAAAGTGCATAATAAATCCAAACCATGGATACTTGATAGTAGATGCTCCAGTCATATGATAGGTGACAAACATGAATTCTAGAGGTTGCAGCAATATGAAGGTGACTCGGTGAAATTTAGAAACAATGATGGAGCTAAGATAGTTGGCAAAGGTTCAGTTAAGATCAGTGATGGAAAAATCAGGTTAGAAGAAGTCTTGTTTGTGGTTGGTCTGAATCATAACTTGTTGATTGTAAGTCAAATTTGTGATAGAGGTCATGATGTGATCTTTAAGAAGCAGGGTTGTGAAATCAAAAAGGCAAACAATGGGAAGTTGATAGCAGCTAGATCAAGGAAATTTGGCAATCTGTACACTATCTCAGAGACTTCAGAAGGTGATTGCTTGATTGGACAGGAAGAAGAGAATTGGTTGTGGCACAAGAGGCTCGGTCATATTAGTTTTGACAACTTAGTAAAAATCAGTTCAAAGAAGGTAGTGAGAGATATTTCCACCATTGGCAAACCATCAAATAGAATTTGTGCTTCATGTCAAAAAGAGAATCAAACTAGAGTCTCATTTAAAAAAAGAGTACTATACGAGCAAACCTTTGGAACTAGTACATACTGATTTATGTGGACCCATGAGAACACAAAGCATAAATGGTGACAAATATTTCATGTTGTGTATAAATGACTATTCCAGGATGACATGGGTATTTTTTTTAACCATAAATCAAAATCTTTTGAGATGTTCAAGGTTTTCAAAAACCAAGTTGAGAATAAAACAAGAAAAATGATTAAATATTTAAGGTAAAATAGAGGAGGAGAGTTCATTTCAGAGGATTTCACATAGTATTATGAAAAATATGGTATCAAGAGACAGTTTTTAGCAGCTAGGACACCTCAGCAGAATGGTGTGGTAGAAAGAAAGAACAAGATAGTGCAGGAAATGGCATGGACTATGTTGACTGAGAGCAAAGTAGTAGATAAATTGTAGAAAGAGGAAATCCATACTGTAGTATACATCAAAAATAGGTGCATGTTGAGGACGCATGAAAGCAAAACTCCTTATGAGTTGTGGTTCAATAAAAAGGCAACAACAAGATATTTTAAAGTTTTTGGCAACAAGTGTTACATCAAAAGAACTGAAGAAAACCTTGGTAAGTTTGAATATAGAGCGGATGAAGGTATTTTTCTTGGCTATTTGTCAAAAATTAAAGCTTACAAATGTTACAACAAGAGGCTAAGAAAAATCATGGAAAGTGTCGATGTTAAAGTTGATGAAGGAAGGGAACGAGTAATTAGCTATGAATAGAACTACCCAATTTATGAAGAGGTCATTGAAGGATATGAGGAAAAGGAAATGGAAAAGAAACCAAGAATTGACTCAGAGGATTCAAAAAGTGATTTAGAATTGGAAGAAAACAAGAAAATCAAAATAGGTAGCTGGAAGAAAGATCATCCTAGAGAGAAAATAATTGGAGACCCCATGGTTGGTGTTCAGACAAGAAGAATATTAGTAAGTAACTACTATTTACTATCCAACATTGAGTCCAAAAATATTGTCAAAGCAAGCAAATATGAAATTTGGGTAAAGGCAATAAATGAAGAATTAGATCAGATCGATAAAAACAAGACTTGGGAGTTAGTACCAAGATCCACAAATAAAAATGTAACTGTTACTAAATGGGTCTTTCAAAATAAATTGAATGAAGATAGAAAGTTAGTCAGGAACAAAGCAATATTGGTATGCAAAGGGTGTGCACAAGTTGAAGGTATTGAATTTGAGGAAACCTTTGACCTATGGCCAGACTAGAGGTAATTAGAATATTTATTGCTTTAGCAGTTTACAAGAATTTCAAAGTTTATCAAATGGATGTGAAATCAGCATTTTTAAATGGGAAACTTGCATAAGAAGTTTATATTGAGTATCCAGATGGTTTTTAGCTTTGTGATGATCCCAACTTGGTTTACAAGTTGAAGAAAGCATTATATGGCTTAAAACAGGTACCCCGAGCATGATATGGAAGGCTAGACAGTTATCTTACTCAGCAAGGATTCAAGAAAGGTATAGTGGACAGTAATTTGTATGTCAAAATCAAAAATGGTCATCATATTGTTGTTGTATACATAGATGATATCATATTTGGAAGCAACAAATATGAGTTATGTAAAGATTTAGCAAATAAGATGCAGAAAGAGTTTGAAATGTCAATGATTGGTGAACTTTTGTATTTTCTCGGATTGCAAGTTAATCAAAAGGAGAAGGACATATTTATTTCTCAAATTAAATATGTGAAAGAGATGCTAAAAATTTTCACAATGGAGGATTGCAAGCCAGTTAGCACTCGCATGACGACAGGTTGCAAGTTGAGCAAGGATGACAAATCTCCACCTATTTATCAAACTATGTACAGATCCATCATTGGGAGCTTACTGTACTTGATAGCTACTAGACCAGATATTTTGTAGGCAGTATGCATGGTAGCATGATTTCAGGCTAGTCCCAAGGTGAATCATGTGACAATAGTGAATAGGATTTTCAGTACCTCAAGGGTACTATGGAGTATGGGTTATGTTATCTGAAAGTTAAGGACTTCACCCTTATTGCGTATTCAGATGCCTATTGGGTAGGATGTGTAGATGACATGAAGAGTACCAGTGGATGTGGATTATATATTGGTGATAATCTTGTTGCGTGGCATAGCAAAAAGCAGGAGTCAGTCTCATTATCCATAGCAAAGGCAAAGTATATTGCAACGACATCATGTTATACATAGGTACTTTGAATGAAATAAACTTTGAAGGATCTTGGAATAAATTTTAGTGAGTCCATATTGATCATGTGTGACAATAAAATTGCAATCACTATCTCAAAGAATCCAGTTATGCATTCTCGCACAAAACATATTGCTATTTGGTACCATTTTTTGAAGGATAAAGTTATGAAAGGTGAGGTTAAGTTGGTTTTGTTCCAACAATAGAGCAAGTAGCAGATATATTCACCAAATCATTTTCCAATGAAGTCTTTGAGTAACTTCACAATAAATTGGGACTGGTCACACATCCCAAGCATTGACTAGCTATCGGGGCCACATTCTTAGGGGGGACATTTGTGTCTTTGTTTATATTTTTGCTCATGTTTGCGATTGTTACTAAGTGTAATATTGTTTGCCTGAGAATGTTGTACATGGACTCAAGAAGATTTTGCAACAACCCTTTGATATTGTTGTCAAAGGGGTAGAAGAGTTACAAGAAATTGTGCGTGTGTTGCCAACAATTCCAAAGGGGGAGATTGTTGAGCAAGGTGCAGCGACAATATTGTCATTGTTGTCAACACACTCATATGGACAGGTTGATGCAGTGGACAGTTGTTCAGAGGTTGTTCAAAGTATGTATAGTGGTGTTAAATGCTTATGAGGATGTTTTTGATGTTTGGGTGAAGTTATTATAGGTTGTTTGTGAAAATTTGCAAAAGTTGCAAAAATCGTTAGGAAGTTGTCAAAGTAGCAAAATTGTCAAAAGTTGCAAAAATTGTCAAAGTTGCAACAACGTCAATGGAATGTGTTGGACAGCCCAAGATACTATTTGGAGGTTTTTTTATCATTATAAACTGTGGTTGCAGTGTTGGAACGATCAGTTTCTTCGCAGGTGCATTGTTGGTCAGTTTCATGATTTGTGACATGTGTAAAATCTGCGTTGGAGGTTACTTTATGGGAAGAATATTAAGAAATTTGTGAGGAATTAGACCTAAAATTTTTACTAGAGGTATCTGGATATACTAAGAGCTTAAGTTTTAAATTTTAGTCCAACTGAAGTCGGAAAGAAGAAACGATGAGCGTTGCAAAATGGCTCTAGAGCACTTTTTCTAGTTTATGTGACAGGTGTAAAATCAACATCAGAGGCCACTTTGTCGGAGGTACTGTGAATAATCCATGAATATTTAAAATATTAAATTTAAATTGAAGGTATTCAGTTTATCTAAGAATATATGTTTCAATTTTTATCCCATTTGGAAATTTTAGGAGGAAGTTATGACTGTTACAAAAATCCCTATCAGCTCTTTTTGGCAATTTTGGCAGTTACTAAGAATATAACGGTTGAGTGGTACTTTTGTGTAACTGAAAAAAAGATATATGTGTTTTAATGTGAAGCATATATATGTTTTAAAAGAAAAGGAAGAAGTGGATTTTTGGAGAAAGGACTATCGGTGCATGTTGTGAAGAATTATTTTTTCTTAGGCATTTTGATTGAAAAAATGTGCAAGGTGTGAGATAATCGATGTGCATAGTTGAGAAGATTGAAAAGGTTAGACAAAATATTTTAGAGGAGAATATTTATGAGCTATACCACTCAGTGTATTTTTATGAGATTTAAAACTTTTATCAGATATTTTTAAATTTGTCGGGTCGGTGCTTGGCAACAGGGGTCAGTGCTCCTTGCAGTTGGTGCTGCTAAAGTTCAGGTTGGTTGGTGCCATTCCCTACAGTTGGTGCTGTAAAAATATTGTAAACATTTTTTAGGATGGATTTGGATGGGAGTCTAAACAGTCCATTGGCACAGTGGTTTTTCCACATCGGGTTTCCACTATAAATCTGGTGTTATGTGATGCATGTTTGTGTGATTGCTTGTTTTGATTTGATTTTTTAGTTGGATTAAATTTTTAATACACACCGATTCACCCCCCCTCTTAGTTTCACGCTTAGTTCAACATAACTATCAAAAGAGCAAGTTACATACCAAATAACATAGCGTCGGCTATGTTCTACAATATTATCCAAGTGTATTTAGTTATCCAAATGTGTAGTTCTTAGGATATCATCTTTTATTTTTAATATTTCACTCGCGTTCTCGCATATTTGCCTTTACGGTGAGGGTGTGCCCACCTTAAGTGGCGAACCATTTACTTCATTATTGATTTAATTATTATTATCCGCTTCCGCTATGTTGTATTGGTTTCTAGATATCTACATTGTGTTTCTGAGCATTGGTGGATCATTTTTGAAAGGAACGTTTGTTCCTTTCCAAGTGGTATCATCTAGGCTTTCCTGCAGAAGAACGGCCACACATTTTGCAAGAAGAAACCACTTCAAAATTGCTGTTAAGAAATAGCACACACAGACATTTTGTCTGCTCACACAGGTTGTCCAAGGAACACTTCACGCGTGCATCTGTGTGAAAAGAAGGTTACGAAGCATCTGTTGTCCACACAATCCTCACCATGCAAAATTATGCCGAACAGTCAAAAAATGAGCGCACTACAATTCCCCATCGTCGGCTAATCACCATTGCAAATTAAATGCCATTCGCGGATATTTCCTAAGGTTAGCGTCAAAAATTATTATTTTTTTAATTTGTGGTAGGGAATTATCCCACATTCAGTGTGGGGAGGCATCGAAGTAATTTAAAATATGCGGTTCACATCTATTGAAATGTGACTTCGATCACATTCTTGGCTTCTCTCTCATGCATGCTGTCCCATCTGTCGTTTCTATCATCTTTGTTGTCCACCGTCCAGCTATCGAGTCAGTGTCATGTCCTCGCTATTCGTCGAGTGTCATGTCATTACGTTCATTTCCTTACTGTCTATCACCTGTGTCCTCGCTATCCATCGTCCTCGTGTCTTTTCAAATCAGTGTCGTGTCATTACGTTCGTTTCCTCGCTGTCTGTTGCCTGTGTCCTTATTATTAATCGTCCTCATGTATTTTCAAGTCAGTGTCTGTCTTACGTGTTGTTCCCTATCATCTCCGAGTTAGTCCCAGTCTTACGTATTGTTCTCCGCATGTCCTACCTTATTCAAGACCAAAATTCATCAAACAATAGATGTTGAAAAGTTACTAAAGAAAAAGTTATTGTCAAATTTGTACAAAAATTATCAAACTTGAAAAGTTGTTGTCAAAGTTGCTGAAATTGTCCAAATTGAAAAGTTGTTGAAAGTTGTTGTCAAGGAGGCCACCCAAATTCAAATCCGCGTCGCAGTTGGAGCGACAGTTGAAGCGGAACACAAATTTTTTTTGCCAAATTCAACCAAATTGTTGCAGAAATCGAAGCTCAAGGATTACTAAGCAGGAAATTTTGAACAGTGCATGAGTAGAAGTTGGATCAAAGGACCTGATGGTCGACTATCAAGCTCGGAGACGACCAATAACAACACAAGAAGACCTCATCAAATCCCAGGTACAAAAAATTCTCCTTCTCCTTTCAAAATTGGTAGTTATAATCCGCATCATCCACTGGTAGACCCCATGGCTACTAACCTTTCCCCAACTCACGACAATGTCACACAAGGAGAATCAGGCAACTCTGCCATTACCACTGATGAAGCTCTTCGACAATTACTAGATGGTATGCGCCAAATTAATGTCACCCTAACTAAACTATTGAGCGCACAAAACCAACCTAATCCCAATACTAATCCCCAAAATCACTCCCATGAACAAAGGCATGAAGAAAATGATGACCAAGATGAAGATTGGGAGCAGCAAAGAGGCAATCCGGATAATTACGGGAATCGCTATCATAGACAGCGATATAACCAAGATCAGGATAGGGATATGGGTTATCACCAACCGAGAGGCCCTAATAATTTTCCACGCATTGATATGCCCACTTTTGAGGGTCATGATCCTCGTGGTTGGATAGCCAAAATGGAAGGCATTCTCGACTTATACCAAATTAAGGATTTTGATAAAGTCCCTTTCGCTGCATCAAAATTAGGCACTGAGGCTTACCAATGGTTTGTATGGCTTAAACGCGAGAAAGGAGCTACTGTTTGTTGGAATAATTTCACTACCTATTTTTTAGAAAGATTTGATGAAGGAGCTACATCATCATACACAGTAAGACTGTTATCTCTTAAACAAGAAAGATCAGTTAGTGAGTTCATCTCCGAATTCACCAGTTTACTACCATATGCATTACACCTCAGTCCAGACATAGTGGTAGGAGCTTTTTGCAATGGTTTGAAAGAAAATATTAAGGTGGAGGTGGACATTCAAAATCCAACCTCGTTGAACGATTGCATAAGACTAGCCAAGCTAGCTGAGAAGAGAATTCAATTGTATACACAACATGAAACTTATAGTCATCCTTCGTATGGCAACAACTCTTTTCACAGAAATGATCAACCATCAAGATACTTCTGCTATAAATTTCACAATCACCATCCCAGAGAACAAGCATGTGCACAAAAACAAAACTTTCATATTGAATGCGCTCAATATGAAGGAGAAGAGGAAGAAGCATACCACCAGGAAGAACCTATTCAAGAAGAACTATCGATTGTTCTAGAAGAGAAGGAAGAGGATACAATGGCTATTTTCGTGCATGCCCTCATGGGGTTAACAACCCACCATACAATCAAGGTACCGGGATTTCTCTGCCAGAAAAAGGTAAATGTGCTAATTGATTCAGGCAGTACCCACAATTTTATCGACATCAAAACAACAAAAGCTTTGAATTTATTCATTAATTCTTCCAACAAAGACAAATTCCAGGTTCTAGTAGCCAATGGGGTGAACGCTCAATGTGTTGGGAGAACATCTCAAGTCTCCATTAAAATGGGAACTTATACCTGGTTTGGATCTCTTTTCATAATGAATTTAGGGAACTCTGATGTTATTTTGGGAGATGAATGGTTGGAAACACTAGACACGGTCAGCTTCAATTTCAAAAAATTATTTGTGGAATGGAAGGAAAACGGATGGGTCATTCGCTTACAAGGTATTACTACTCCTCCATCACAGATGGTGAGCTCTCATAGTATGGAGAAAACATTAAAAAAGGTTGGATACGGATTCATAGCTCAAATTAATTGTTTGGAAAAGCAATCTCAAGCAATTTTGGGTATTTTTGCTCTAGATTTACGGGACATAGTAGCACATTATGAAAAGGTCTTCCAAGAATCAAAGGGACTACCTTCCAAAAGATCCCATGACCATGCCAGGCAGTGTCTCAAGAAGGTGATCGGCCAAAAAGTGAAATCTCAGTCAGAAGTACCAATACTCGATGCAGAAGGGCGTATATACCTCCAGCCAGAAGCAGTTCTACAAAGCAGAACACGCATACGGAGCTCTCGTCACATCCAAGAATTTCTCATCAAATGGCAGGGCCTACCAGATGAAGAGGCTACATGGGAACCCAAAAGGATTTTCCAGACATTTCCAGCTTTGAGGACAAAGCTTTCCGAGGAGGGGAGTCATGTTACATACCAAATAACATAGCGTCGGCTATGTTCTACAATATTATCCAAGTGTATTTAGTTATCCAAATGTGTAGTTCTTAGGATATCATCTTTTATTTTTAATATTTCATTTGCGTTCTCGCATATTTGCCTTTATGACGAGGGTGTGCCCACCTTAAGTGGTGAACCATTTACTTCATTATTGATTTAATTATTATTATTCGCTTCGGTTGTGTTGTATTGGTTTCTAGATATCTACATTGTGTTTCTGAGCATTGGTGGATCTTTGTTGAAAGGAACGTTTGTTCCTTTCCAGAGCAAAAAGAAAAATAAATAGTGGTTTTCACCACAACCAAAAATCCCCAAAAGAAAAAAGTGGTTTTCACCACTAGAAAAAGCAAAAAGAAAAATAAACGGTGGTTCTCACCACTACCAAAATTCCTTGCTCACCAAAACAAAAATGAGAAAATCCCTAGAGCAATTCAAAATTAAAATAAAATAAGGGATTACTGAACTTGAATCCCTAGAATTCTCAACATTTGACAACAAAAAGCTTATCCTCATTACAGGTTGTGTGGCATCAATCTTGGCTAGCAATGGCAGTATCCTTACACATGATGATATATCTATCACATTAGCAACCTAATTTTGTATAGACCAATTTTTGCATGCGGATGAGCTAGCTTTTGGTAGCTTGTATTGCCTAGTAGTATAATCCAACTATGTACAAAACTCAGGATAATTACACTCGCAGGGTGATCTTTAGTACAGATGGGCTGCATAAATCTTGTTTGGCACTGGGGTAACTTTATGCATTATCATAACAATGAACTCACATGCACACACATGGATATTGAATATCTTGGTCATCCTAGTAGATTTATACCTTGCCAAAAATTCTTGCATGGTTAATATACAACTTTTGACTAGGTCACTAGAGTGTTTGAGTCTCATGAAAATCTCAAGGACATTCTATAACATCTTACTATACATTCCATTCCATAACATTTTTATCACAGGTTTGTTAGTTTACATTTTCACAATCCATCACATTGTCTTATTATAACATTAAAATGAATTGATAAATTTTGTACAGTCTATGGCACTAGCATCTAGTGTGTTAAATAGTATTCATAATTCATTAGTATAGATTAAAAAATCTTCCATTTCATTATTCATACACATATGTACATATCATCAACCAACAACATATTGCAATACATGCATCCATGATAAGCATCCATAAAAGCATCAATAAAGTAAACATAAACATTGCATACATCTAATAAAGCATTAGGACACACATGATGACAATAGAAAAACTCATATACATATATATGGGGCATAAAGCTACATCATAATTCAAAAATTGCTTGTAGGCTAAAATCATGTGGGTCCTCAGATCTCACACTCCCAAAATAAAAAAAGAACCACAAAGTCTCAAAATCCATAGTCATGCAGGATCGACACCATGACTCTCACCTCCACCCTTAGTTGTTGCTCATCTAGAGCTCCCATATCTTCTCTCCATAGACCTATCTGCTCTCCTTACATAGCTAGGAGCCTCCATCCTCATAGATGACTACCATATACCACTCATTCTACTCTTTTGGTACCCACTAGAAGAAGAGCAAGCTGGTAACCACCCTATAATGTGTGCTACCTCATCCTCCAAGTCTTGTGTGTATGTCGCATCCTCTCGATGATGAGCTTGGTAGTCACTTAGTAAGATTTGGAGTTATGTCACCTCCTCTTGTATCTTGGCTACCTCACCACTACTAGGTTCCCTATGGATCAAGCTCCCTACTCTAACCTATGACTAGAGAGTAGCTAACTCTACTGTCTACTTATCAATATCTACCTATGTAGTATACACCTGTGCCTATATAAGAGCCCTCTCCTATGCGTACTTCCTCCACTCCTATATCCCTCTGATCAGCTCACCCTTTATCTCACCAATGGTGGTATCCTATGCTACCAACTGTGCTTGCATTGCTTTCTCATCAAATTCATACTTAGCATAATTATCATGTGGATCCTCCATATCCAGAGTATCCATCAACTCATCATCTATCTAATGATGCATATGTCACTCACCTAAGTTTGACTCCTCATATTGAGCCTCATCTTGAGCCTCCCCATGAGCCTCATCTATCATCGTAATTGTACCACCACCAAGTGGCCCCTCCCTTTTCCATTGGTGCATCACCCACCAGGAGTCATAATTTCTTATGGTCCCTGCATCATCTAGCTTAGAGATGTCCTCTGCAAGATTTGCCTCCTCTCCAACTACCTCCATCATAGGCCAAGTAAGTGTCCTCTCATACACATGGTGTTTGCTAGGAAAGCCCTAGTATAGACCAAACTACTGCATCACTCAATCATATGGTAAATACTCTCACTTGGTCCTATGTTGACCAACTAACCATCTCCCTCATTGTACTCGATGAAGTTGCATCTCAGCCTTAGGCCATGCTGGACAATCCCTGTATGGTCTCTAGATAACCTCCTCTACCTTGAGCCATACAAAAGACTATGTATAATGATCAATCATGCTTGCATAGGGATGGCTTTGATCCCTCTCCTAGTCTCACTACCATAGTATCACATAGTCTATCTCCACATTTGCAAGTTGTGCTTGCATCATCCAAGGTAGTCCCCGTAGTAAATCCATAATAATGTGATTCCATCCTCACAATTGTAGTAGAAAGATACATATAAATCATTTTCACCCATGGCAATGGATCTCATATATCTCATCATAAAGTTGTGCTAACAACATCATGCCCCAATCCATCACTAACGACCTCTCTATGGTGCACTCCATAAGTGAAAATGCCAACTCCAAAAGGTTCTAGGGGAACCTAGCTCCTGATGAGTCTGGTAGAAATATTTTGGAGGTGAGCATCATCAGTATGGCATGTATCATAGTCAAAACCTCTGCCTCATACCATAGCTCCACTAGGGTGCCTCTACTAGGTAAGTCTCGTACTACCTCATGCCAGTCCTCTTAGAAGTATCTCTGCAAAATTGTATCTCTAAGATCTCAATCAATAGATATAATAGGATGTCCCTCTATTAGAATATGTAAAATCTGGTAGACATCCTCTAACATTATTTTCATTTCCCTATTCAACAAGAGGAAGGTGTTGGTGCAAGGATCCCACAGATCTATCAAAGCTATCAGGTAGGCTCTGTCTCCCAGCACTGGCTCTAACCATGTCACTTGATTGAGACCAATGGAATCAAGACATTTCTAGTCATCCTTAGTCATTAAGTCCCTGGTAGTTTGAAAGAGAATCAAAATTTATACCAAATCTTGATCACCTGATAGAGGCAGGCAAGCTCAACAAAATGTAGTAAAAATGCAACAAAATTGCACAAAAATAGAAAAAATAGCTAAAAAAATGGACATTTTCTCCCAAATTCATGTTCATACCACCCAAGGATGGCCCCTAATTTTGTAGCCATCCCACCCAAGGATGACCCCTAAAAAAGCTAAAAAATGGCCTTCTTGACCATCAAAAACAGGCAAAAAAACCTTGGCAAGACACAAAAAATACAATAAAATTGCACAAAAACCAAAAATAAAGCACAAAATACTAAATTCTATCACTAATGAGGTTCATTTACTGATATTTAGCATGTTTTATTGGAAAAATTAAAAATAATTACATTTCCAAATTTAATGAAGTATAGGAGCAAATTCAGCCCTTACCCATCTCGCATCGATTTCGCCCCTCGTCGAGTCTTGATGCTAGCTCATGGTGATTTTGGGATGGGTTCAAAAATACTCCACTTCAAAAAATCACTCTTCGACTCCTCACCTCTCATTTTTCCAAGTTAGAAGTGTGTAAATGAGCTTATTTTGCCCATTTTGAGCTTAAAAATACATACAATAAGCATGGTCATCCTAGGGTGGGATGAACATACAATTGGCCAAATATCCCATCCTATAAAAACTATAAATTGTGCAACCATCCCACCTTGGTATGACCACCAAAAAACACCAAAACAAAGGAAGAAAAGGTAAAGAAAATGGCCTAAAAACCACCAAAAACAAGTCAAAACTGATAAAATTCACAAAGGATCAATATTGAACCAAAATTGTTCATTGATAAATTAAAAAGTCTCTACTTCAATACCCAAGAAGGCCATTGTGGTCAGACCTCTCCATGGGAATGTGATATTCATTTATTTTTTTCATGAAATAGCAATGAAACCATCAAAATCCTAGCAAACTTGATAAATTTTACAATGGGTAAAGTTGAAGGAACCCTAATCAAGTCATATTGGTCAAGCGACTCATTTTTTTCATCATAGGTCATGCTATAATCAACTCGTATCTTGAGGAGGTATTCATAAAAATTAATTCATAATCAAAATCAATACTCAAACATTCAAAAGTGCAACTTGCATACATTCAAAAGAATCATTACCAAAGATAAATTTCAAGCATACGCTGGGAAAAATAATTCAGCACCAATTCAAAAAAATAAAGCCTTGGTATCTTTGAAGCCTTAGGATACGTATCCTATAATAGGCCAAATAAGTAACCAAGACCAAGTATACCTCTAAAACTACCATTACAGTGTGGTTGAAAGGTATACCAAAATCAAATCCTTCAATTATGTCAAAAGCAAGGATTCCAATAATGTATGCTCCTTCCATGACGGAGGTATCTAAAGTTGGTTAGGTTACTGAATAACCTTAATCACTTTATATTTTAGTCATCTATGTTTTCTCCATGCTCTATTTCACACAGCACATCTAAAAAATGGGCATCTATAGACACTAAAATCGTGTCAATCTAATTAGACTGCGATGATGCTACTCTTGTTAAAACCATATGGTCCCATTAGGCAACCCTCAGAGGTTAGGTCCTAATCACTTTTGGGAAGGATTACCCCATGTTTGGGAAGTTTTTGGCCATGTATCCATGGTTGTACCACCCCAAGAGGACCACATTTCATGGTCATCCTACCTAGGGATGACCACCAACAATCGTTCCTAGGTGGGATGACCATGGCCTAGGCCCCTCAAAAAGTCAACGGTGGGATAAATGACAATAAAATTCTACTATTTATACTACCCAATGATCTATGATAGATTGAGATCCTACCAAATCCATCACAACCTGCAAGATTTTAACAAGTGGTGACACCTACCTTGTATGCCCCAACTTGCCTCTTTGAACTTGTGGCCCTCTTGGGCTATAAATTAGAGTATTTCCACCCAATTTTAGAGATATCTCTTTGCAATAATTCACCATGAAGTGATATCAATATTCACTCTCCGCTTTTACCTGTGTATTTATCCTTGGAATCTTCATCAAGCAAATGAGGTTTCCAAGACATCTCCAAATATAAAAATCCATCCCAAAACCTCCCATTTATGTGAATTAGATCACCAAATATGACAATAACACCTCTAGGAGTATTTTGAACCAGATCCCAATGGAATTGGTGGTAAAAATCACCAGGTTTGGTGGCCATCCCCACCTAGGACGGTTGACAGTCCCAATTTAAACACCCAAGGATGGCCATGAATCTACACACAATTTTGGGTCAATTTAAACGTAGATAATTTATAAAGTAGTTTATATATATCATATTAGAATTTGGTGCATTTTGGAGTAGTTTCGGAGCTTCAATTAGAGTTTTCATTATGATAGGCCCAATTGGAACACCCAGGGATGACCATAGATTTTGCATACAATCTCCTTTCAACTTTACCATAGATCATATTTAAAATAGATAATATACATTATACTAAGTTTTGGTATGATTTGGAATCCAGCATGCATGGAAGAAGATAAATATTCTAATATGGATAGATCATCACAGTGGTAGCAAAAGCCCGCTCTTCAATTCATGAGTGCAAGGAAGACACTGAAAGTGTATCTTGAATTTCTTAAAGAATTAGATCCTTTGGACATTGTAATAAATTGTATCAATTGAAAGCCCTCAAGGGGACGTTTTGTAACCATGTATTTGGAAAATAAATTAATATAAAGAGAACAACTCATTTCTTTCACTTATTTGTCATTATGCTTACTTTAATGTCTTTTTGTAGTGCTTAAATAGATAGGTGCTTTTCATTTCCCTTTACTAGGTATGCCATTTTTTTTGCTCTACAGCGAGAGATGCTTGGGGTGAAGGAATTTGTCCTTGGGGGGTGTGGATGAGATCACCATCCTTCTTCATACTTCTTCTCTTCTAGATGGATGTTTTTCCCATGTGGTTTTTTATAACCTTCAATTGAGATTCATTGATATATTGTACATAAGTACTTGATCATGCCTTGCTATTAGGACTCATACTTGTGGATATACCACTTAGATTTTCCACCTTATAGTTTAACTTGTTAGAAATATTGAGTTGTCATTGATATCAAAGGTGCATGGTATTCGAAGGCTTTAAATGTTATAAAGTAAAGGACATTATAAAGTGATGAGACAAAGGCTTAATGTATTTAAATCAAAATATTTAAATATATTATTGAATAAAAGCTTAATATTGGCATATTATAATATTTAAATTATTGATTTAAATATTATAATATAAAAGAAACTTTAAAAAGGAGAGTGGGCTGACTTTTGGGTTCCACATGGAAAATGGTATATATACAATGTTAAAACATGGTTTTTGATGAATGTCTTGATCATTGAGGATGAGCGCAGTGAGATATCCTTTGATGAAACCTTATGAATGGAGGCAGTGAAGAATTATTGTGAACGGATGTTGTGAAAAGGCTTTATAAACTAAGAGATTGAAGAAGATTCGGTGCACAGAGAGCCAAATATGGGTGGCACACAAAGAACCAAAGCATGGAAAACACGTAGAGATCCAATCAAGGGAACACAAGGAAGATAGTAAGTAGTGCATAACTTTTTACAAAGAAATAGGGTGCAAACAAAGAAAGAGATTTGCAAATGGAGGCAGTAGATGAAATTCTATGGATAAAGGCAACAAACGGAGATATCATTGCAATGGAATAATGATCGAGGGAAGAAAAATGATGTTTTGGTATTGTGAGGTGAAGATAATATGAATGAAATATTCTAGTGAAGCTCCAAGTTGAATACAACAAAGTTTCAAGACATGCTTGCGTAAGGTATAAAATACAAAACTAGTGTCATCAATATTCCAAATGTTGAGTATGTTGTGTTCACATAAAAGATAGATAATATTGGATAATATCCAAAGAGGACAAGCATCATAGAGAAAATAAATATATTGTAATCGTCGAAAGAAGTTACGATGGAGAAGAATCATCATCATCTATCAAATTGAAATGTATGAATATATTTTTGTAATCTATCGGGAAATATATCAGACTTGGATTCATCGTTATAGGCTCTACATTGTAGAAAATGAAAAATTCTAAGTAATAGGTCAGGGTGAGCTCAATTGTAAGAGGACAAGCACAAAAAATTTGAATTATAAAGTAAGGTTATGTAAGTGCCAAGGTAGACACAATCAAACTAAGAAACCAACACACAAAGGAGGAGTTAAAATTCACCACTATAAATCTATTATTGCATGCTATGAAAGTTGACCATTATGTTACTATTTTGAAGATCAATCTATGCCTAATTAGGACTACAAAGTAGAGGATAGACACTCACAAATATTGGAAGAAGAGCTCGTAGGACTAGATACAAACATCCGGGAAGGTTGTAAAGGATTGATCACAACCAAGGCATGCACAAAGGTGCCATTGATGCTCGTAGGGGAGTGCAATGCAGTCAAGTAGAGGAGGTGCAAGGCTGCTGTGAAAAATGATTCGCACTTTTTCAACCACTCCTCTATATCTCTCCATGTTCTCTGCTGCAACTTCACAGAAATATCACTTCTACAGCCAGCACACTGTCATTTCACACTCGAAACACGACTTCTGCATACTGCGTTCTTATCTTCTCTTCGCACCAATCACACTGCTGCACCCAAACTTCATACACATATATCACATCACGCTGCATATTTTAAACTCGAAGAACCCTTGCTTTTATAGAAGAAATTTTAGAGGTAAACCCTAGAAGAAATTTGACTGAGAAACCCTAGAATTTGTCAGCTGCCAAACCCTAAAATCAGTCGGCCTAGATTTAACTTTGTCGGCCTCAAACTCTTCTCCACCTTCGTTACCTTCCTGTAGCTTATTGCCGCGAAATAGTAACACGTTGGCCCTTTTTAATTTAATTTAATATTCTAATTTAAATTTTTATTAAAATAAAAATTTAAACTAAATATTTAAAATTAAATATCTTCAACACCGGGGCATCTTTTTCAACAAAACGAAGAGCCAACTTGGGTTTTAAGAAAAACCCATTTCAAGTCTGTTATCCACTGCATCCTTGGATCTGACTACTCGTGTTGACAACAATGACAATCCTTCTTGCTCAACAATCTCCCCCTTTGGAATTGTTGGCAACACCTGTATACATTTTTGTAACTCTTCTCCCCCTTTGTCAATAATACCAAAGGGTCTGCTGCAGACTCTCCCTGTGTCCATCCTCAATCTTCTCAAGCACAGTTTGACTCCCCCGAGTCCATCCTCACACTTCTCAAGCACAATTTGACTCCCCTTGAGTCCATCCTCAAACACTCAAGTGCTCCCCCTGAGAAGGTGATCCCCGTAGCTAGTCACTTCTTAGGAAGTGTGACTACTCCTAATTTGCTTCGAAGATACTCAAATACTTCCTTGGGCAAAGGTTTTGTAAAAATGTCTGCTACCTGTTCTGTAGTTGGGACATAGTCCAATCTGACTTCTCCTTCTGCAACTTTGTATTTCAAGAAATGATACCTTATAGCAATATGCTTTGTCCGTGAGTGCATTACTGGATTCTTAGAAATGTTGATTGCACTGGTGTTGTCACACTTTACTGATATTGGTTCACTAAAATTAATACCAAGATCTTTCAAGGTCTTTTTCATCCACAAAACTTGTGTGCAACATGCTGCTGCAATATACTCTACCTCGACTGTAGATAAAGACACTGACTCTTGCTTCTTACTGTGCCATGCAACCAATCTGTCCCCCAAATAGAATGCTCCTCCACTGGTACTCTTCTTGTCATCAACACATCCATCCCAATCTGCATCTGAATATGATATAAGAGTGAAATATTTGCCTCTTGGATACCACAATCCATACTCCATGGTGCCTTTGAGATACCGAAAAATCCTTTTAACTGCTGTTACATGAGTCTCTTTGGGACTGGCCTGAAATCTGCTACCATGCACACTGCCTGCAAAATATCAGGTCTGGTTGCAGTTAAATATAGTAAGCTTCCTATCATTGATCTATACATGGTTTGATCTACAGGTGGAGATTTGTCTTCTTTACTTAACTTACAGCATGTTGTCATGGGAGTACTGACTAGCTTACTATCCTCCATAGTGAACTTCTTTAACATCTCTTTCACATATTTGATTTGGGAAATGAATATACCTTTCTCATTCTGATTAACCTGTAGTCCCAAAAAATAAGACAGTTCACCAATCATTGACATTTCAAATTCATTCTGCATCTTGTTTGCTAGGTCTTTACAAGATTCATCTTTGTTGCTACCAAATATGATGTCATCCACATAGACAACAAGAACAATGAGATGCCCATATTCTGTTTTCACATACAGATTGTTGTCCACTAAACCTTTCTTGAATCCTTGTTGAGAGAGATAATTATCTAGCCTAGCATACCATGCCCGTGGTGCTTGTTTTAATCCATACAAGTGCCTTCTTTAATCTACAGACAAGGTTAGGATCTTCACTGATTTGAAAGCCATTTGGTTGTTCAATATAGACTTCTTCTTCAAGTTTCCCATTTAAAAATGCAGATTTAACATCCATCTGATAAACTCTGAAGTTCTTGTAAACTGCTAGTGCCAAAAACATCCTAATAGCTTCTAATCTAGCTACTGGTGTGAAAGTCTCTTCAAAGTCAATCCCTTCGACCTGTGCATAGCCTTTGCAAACCAGTCTTGCTTTATTTCTAATGACCTGACCATTTTCATTTAACTTGTTGCGAAATATCCATTTAGTGCTGATTACATTCTTGTTTGCAGGTCTAGGTACTAACTCCCAAGTTCTGTTCTTTTCAATCTGATCTAACTCTTCATTTATTGCCTTCATCCATCTGTCATCTTTGCTTGCTTCATCTATGTTTTTGGGCTCAATGCTGGATAAAAGAGAGTAATTACTTATTACTTTCTTTCATGTCTGAATGCCAGCTGTGGGATCTCCAATTATTTGGTTTCTAGGATGATTTTTCTGCCAATTGCCCATTCTAAATTTTTTGTTTTCTTGTACCTCTGAGCCATCTGATAAGTTATCTGCATTAGTCATATCTGTATTTTTTGTGTCATGTACTTCATCTCCTTCAATGACTTCTTCGTAGATTGGATAGTTTTCTTGAAAATTAACTATTTGTTTCCTCCCTTCATCGAATTTAACGTCTACACTGTCCACAATTTTCTTGAGTCTCTTGTTGTAGCATTTGTAAGCTTTGCTGTGTGGAGAATAACCAACAAACACACCTTCATCTGCTCTATCTTCAAACTTTCCAAGATTGTCATCTATTTTTCTGATGTAGCACTTGCAGCCAAATACTTTGAGATGTTTTGTTGTTGCTTTCCTACCAAACCACAACTCATACGGAGTTTTGCATTCATGAGTTCTTAACATATACCTGTTCTGAATGTATACTGCTGTGTGAACTACTTCTTTCCAGAATCTATCTGCTATTTTGCTTTCTTCCATCATGGTGCGTGCCATTTCCTGAATTGTTCTATTTTTCCTCTCTGCTACACCATTCTGCTGAGGAGTTCTGGCTCTGAATATTGTCTCCTGATGCCATATTTTTCATAGTATTCTAAAAATTCATTCGAAATAAATTCTCCTCCTCTGTCTGACCGCAAGCATTTAATCCTTTTCCCTGTTTCATTCTCTACCAGCTGTCTGAAAGTTCTGAACATTTCAAAGGCTTCTGATTTATCTTTTAAGAAGAATATTCAAGTCATTATGGAAAAATCATCAATGCACGACATAAAGTACTTGTCGCCGTTTATGCTTTGAGTCCTCATGGGTCCGCATAAGTCTGTGTGAATAAGTTCCAAAGGCCTGCTAGTGTGATGTTCTTTTGTTTTAAACGAAACTCTGGTCTGTTTACCCTTCTGACATGAAGCACACATACTATTTGCAGGTTTTTTAATGATTGGAATATCTCTCACTGCTTGTTTAGCGCTAACTCTTACCAGATTATCAAAACTTATGTGTCCAAACCTCTTATGCCACAACCGGTTCTCTTCTTCTTGTCCCATGAAACACATACCTTCTGAAAATTTTGATAGTGTGTACAGATTGCCAGACGTCCTTGAGTCGGTTGCTATTAATATCTCGTTCTTTGTTTTTCTGACTTCACAACCCTGCTTCTTGAACACCACTTCATGTCCTTTGTCACAGATCTGACTCACACTTAACAGGTTATGTTTTAGACCATCCACATATAGAACTTTTTCTAACTTGATTTTCCCTTCACTTATTTTGACCGATCCTTTACCTATTATTTTTGCTCCATCATTATTGCCGAACTTCACAGAACCACCCTCATATTTTTGAAGATTTTCAAATTTCTGTCTATCACCTGTCATCTGACTTGAGCAACCACTATCAAGAATCCATGGTACATATTTATTCTGAGCTCTAAAAGCGATCTGCACTATTAAGGATTCCTATTCTTTCCTGAGATTGTTTCTTTTGTTTCCATTCTGTCTTAACTATGTTGTTGGGTTCTAGCTGAGATTTTCCCTTTTCGAATTTTGCATATATCCTTCAGAAGAACTACTATTGTGTTTTGCCTTATATGGTTGAGTTCTTCTTTTTTGAGGTTGAAATGAAACAGACATACTATGGCAATTTCTGGCAATATGCCCAAAGTTGTGACACTTAAAGCACTCTCATCGCATAATTCATTAAAGGAGCAAACACATTTCTACTAGTGAAACTTCTTGGACCTATATTGTATTTGCAGTCAGCAATTTTATGCCCATAATTATTACATTTAAAACAAAAACCATAGAAATAATGAGTAAACCTGAAAGATGGTCTTGGCCAGGTTGTTGCTGGAGCCTTGGATCTTCTATTCTTTTGATGTGTGACCTTAGTAAAGCCATCATTGTCAGCTGTCATTTCAGGTCTGGCATTATATCTTTCTTTTGCCTGATTCGTTTTACTTTCCACAACCTGTTTCTTGTCTTTGTTCTTTTCACTTTCAACATTGCTTGTTTTTGGTTCAGTTGATGATTCTCCTTTAGTAAAGCCGAGACCAAATTGTATGCCTGTGGATCTTTGATCGCTCAGAATTTTTTCTAGTTTCATCGAGATTTCTTCACGTTTTAGATGACAGTTGATTTTTCGATCCAACTCTTGTATTTGTATTCGGAGACTCACATTTTCTTCTTCCAATTTGCAGCAGTGGTCTATCTTCATAGAAACCTGTATTTCCAGATCTTTAGACATTTTCTTGTATTCTTCAGTCTGTGTTTTTAAACTGGCAATAATGTCGTTTGCATCCTTAAGTTTCCTTGTCAGTTTTTCATTCTTCTTTTTCTTCGATTCCCATTTCGTAAGAGCAGACACTAGCTCACCCTCTAAATCAACTTCAGCCTCAACTTCTTCAACTTCAGAGTTCATCCCCTCTATGTTCTCTGATTCGTCTATTTCAAATGCCATAAAAAGAGCCTCACCTGTTCCTTCTTCAGAGTCTTCACTGGAACTGTCCTCTGAAGATTCTACATTTTGGGAGATAAAGCTTTTCTTATTAAACTTACCTTTTCTAAAATTTGATTTCTTCCTCCATTCTCCTCTTTCTTGATGCTGAGTTTCTTCACCTTTGTTTTTGTCATTGAAAGGACATTTGGTAGCAAAATGTCCAATGCCACCACATCTGAAACATTTAAGAGGTAGCATTCCTTTGTATTTTCCTTTTCCTTTCTTTAGCTTTCTTACAAAATTTGCTTCCATTATATCTGAATCATTTTCTTCTTCAGATTCATGTTTTGTGCTTTTGCCTTTTTGAGCTTTGAAGGTTGCTTCTCTATCTGTGGGATTAGACTTTCCTATTCTCATTTCAAAAGCAGTCAAGGACCCATGCATCTCATCCATACTAAAATGATTTAAGTCTTTGGCTTCTTCTATGGAAGAGACTTTAGAATCAAATCTATGAGGAAGTGATCTCAATACCTTTTTCACAATAGCAGCATCGGTTAATTCTTCGCCAAGACCTCTGATTGAATTTGTGATCCCATTGACTCTTTGCATGAAAGTCTCTATGTTCTCATCATTGTCCATATTTAAAGATTCGTATTGAGCTCGATGTGCTTGAAGTTTAGCCTCCTTGATCCTGTCATCTCCTTCATGAATTTTCTCTAGTTTATCCCAGATCTCTTTTGCTGATTCACAACTTATGACTTTGACTAGCTCATCGTCAATTAGTCCACACATAATAGCATTTCTTGCTTTTGAATCATATTCAAATGCCTTTTTACCTGTAGTGTCTGTTGGAGCGATGGCAGGAGCTTTGTAACCATTGACTACCGCACCCCAGATGTCAAAGCCCAACGCACTGAGATAAGTCTGCATTCTAATTTTCCAGAATGCATAGTTTGTCCCATCAAACATTGGTGCTTTGTTTGAAGAGAATCCTTCACCACTTGCCATTGTGTAAATTCCAAGATCACCTTAGCTGTTTAAGCCTCTTCAGGTACTTGGCTCTGATACCAAATGTTATAATCACAATGACACTGAGAGGGGGGGTGAATCAGTGTGTTCTTTAAAAAATTAAAAGCAATTTAGACTTTTAAATAAACATCAGCAGATTAAAATAGAAATAATAAAAGTACTAAGAGCATCACACATAACACGACATTTTAACGAGGTTCACCGATGTGGCTACTCCTCAAAAATGACTGCTTGGACTACCATCCAAATCCAGTCAAATGCAAAGCTCCAACTTTACATAATCATTCACCAGCACCAATTGGTAAGAGGCACCAACCCCTAAGTTTTATCTGCTACAATAGAATGGAGCACCAACTCCAATTTTTCCAGCACCAACTAGAAAGAGGCACCAACCCCTTTTTCAAGCTACAACTTGAAGATAATAATAAAAATTGCAGAATGTAAAATTTCACCTCAATTATCACGATCTGCTATTTTTCTGCGATCTACTGCTTGTCGGCATTCGACTGCTACTATGAAAAATGATTCACACTTTTTCAACCACTCCTCTATATCTCTCCGTGTTCTCTGCTGCAACTTCACAGAAATATCACTTCTACAGCCAACACACTATCATTTCACACTCGAAACACGACTTCTACATACTGCGTTCTTATCTTCTCTTCGCACCACTCACACTGTTGCGCCTGAACTTCATACACATATATCACATCATGCTACATCTTTTAAACTCGAAGAACCCTTGCTTTTATAGAATAAATTTTAGAGGTAAACCCTAGAAGAACGTTGACTGAGAAACCCTAGAATTTGTCAGCTGCCAAACCCTAAAATCCGTCGGCCCAGATTTAACTTTATCGGCCTCAAACTCTTCTCCACATTCGTTACCTTCTTGTAGCTTATTGCCGCGAAATAGTAACACGTCGGCCCTTTTTAATTTAATTTAATATTCTAATTTAAATTTTTAATAAAATAAAAATTTAAACTAAATATTTAAAATTAAATATCTTCAACACCGGGGCATCTTTTTCAACAAAACGAAGAGCCAACTTGGGTTTTAAGAAAAACCCATTTCAAGTTTGTTATCCACTGCATCCTTGGATCTGACTGCCTGTGTTGACAACAATGACAATCCTTCTTGCTCAACAGGGAACACAAGGAAGATAGTAAGTAGTGCATAACTTTTTACAAAAAATAGGGTGCAAACAAAGAAAGAGATTTATAAATGGAGGCAGTAGATGAAATTCTATGGATAAAGGCAACAAACGAAGATATCATTGCAATGGAATAATGAAACTATCTTGCGTATCTTCCATCGAGGGAAGAAAAATGATGTTTTGGTGTTGTGAGGTGAAGATAATATGAACGAAATATTCTAGTGAAGCTCCAAGATGAATACATCAAAGTTTCAAGACATGCTTGCGTAAGGTATAAAATACAAAACTAGTGTCATCAATATTCCAAATGTTGAGTATGTTGTGTTCACAGAAAAGATAGATAATATTGGATAATATCCAAAGAGGACAAGCATCATAGAGCAAACAGTGAGATTGCAATCATTGGAAGAAGTTATGATGGAGAAGAATCGTCATCATCTATCAAACTTAAAGGTATGAATATATTTTTGTAATCTATCAGGAAATATATCAGACCTGGATTCACTGTTATAGGCTCTACATTGTAGAAAAGAAAAATTCTAAGTAATAGGTCAGGGTGAGCTCAATTGTACGAGGACAAGCACAACAAATTTGAATTATAAAGTAAGGTTATGTAAGTGCCAAGGTAGACACAATAAAACTAAGAAACCAACACACAAAGGAGGAGTTAAAATTCACCACTATAAATCTATTATTGCATGCTATGAAAGTTGACCATTATGTTACTATTTTGAAGATCAATCTATGCCTAATTAGGACTACAAAGTAGAGGATAGACACTCACAAATATTGGAAGAAGAGCTCGTAGGACTAGATACAAACATCCGGGAAGGTTGTCAAGGATTGATCACAACCAAGGCATGCATGAAGGTGCCATTGATGCTCGTAGGGGAGTGCAATGCAATCATGTAGAGGAGGTGCAAAGTACATAGAATCCACCAAAAGGAATAGACTAGGCAATTAGTAACAAAGGCTTTCACATGGAGAGTGTTTGGCATACACAGGTGTTCATAGCAAAGAAAGGTACAAATACATTGTGTTGTCTTTTTGTCTCAACCATTGGGTTAGCCCAATTGGTTGCCAACCAACATTAAGGTGCTAAGGTGTTGAAGTTCAAAGGTTCAATTCTCTTCGATGGCTTGCTAAAGTTTTGGTCAAATATTTTTGGTGCTACCTTTCATGATTAAGGTGTTGAAGAATGTGTGAAATGATAAGAGGTATGTGAGTCAACTTTAGTGATGATTAAATTCTTTAATTAAATTTCATTAGATAATTAAGGGAGATATAAGGAATTATTGGATGTGCATTATTTTTGTTTTAAATTGGGAGAAAATGTGCAAAGGTTATAGATTATATTTTAAAGTAAACTTGTGCATTGAGATTGGTTTTGGAGGGCATGTATAAATAAGAAAAATAGTATAGTCTCATACAAATATAAGGGTTGTTTTAAAACAATTAAAAGTTTCATCTAGTGCAAGAAATAATGTGAAAGAATTCAATTGAAAAGAAGAACATTTTTAGCCATCTACAAAAGGAAGGAAAGATGCAAATCAACAATTAAAAGGTCAGTTATCAAGTTCTAGACTAGAGCTACCTTTTAATGTAATAAATATGATACATGTGGAAGTGATAGTCTTAATTAATGTGAAGAACATATTGGGCATTTGTTAGTGCATATCATTTTCTATATGTTCATGAAGATAAAATAATTATGGGTATAAGATGTCTGAATTGTTTTAGTTGAGGAAAACACATTGAAGAATGGGTGAAAATCTTGATGACATAACTATGAAATATTTGGGAATAGATGAGGATTATTTGTATACAATATTTGGAGCATATTTGAGCAGGTTTTATGAGCAGGTTTTGGAGTAGATTTGAGCAGGTTTTATGAGCAGATTTTGGAGTAGATTTGAGCAGGTTTTGTGAGCATATTTTGGAGTAGATTTGAGTAGAGTTTGTGAGTAGGTTTATGATCAAGATTTGAGGATAGAACTAAGCATATTTTTGATCAAACTTGAGAGGATATTGGTGTCTCATGTGGACTGGTGTCCACGAACATGAGAGGAGATTGGTGTCTCCTATGGATTGGTGTCCACAAACTTGAGAAGGGATTAGTGTCTCCTATAAATTGGTGTCCACGAGATTGAGAGGGGATTGGTATCTCCTATGGATTGGTTTCCATGAACTAGAGAAGAGGGGATTGGTGTCTCATATGGATTAGTGTCCATGAACCAATAGAGGGAATTGGTTTTTCCTTGGATTGGTATCCATGAAACAACAGAGGGGATTGGTGTCCATGAACCAATAGAGGCTATTGGTGTCTCATGTGGATTGGTTTCCATGAATTTTATATGGGATAGGTTTCTCCTATGGGTAGGTTCCCATGAACTTGTGAAATGGGATAGGTTTCCATGAACATTGTAATAGGGAATTGGTATCTCCTATGGGTTGGAACCCATGAAATTTGTTAAAAATTTTATAAGCAATATTTCTCCATGGATGTAGCCCATATTGGGTGAACCACATTAAATATATGTCTCTTATGTTTGTGGTGATTTGTGCATTATTTAATTATTGCAATTGGTAATAGAAGTTATTGCTTTAGAAAGAAAAGTAAAAAAAAATTATCTTATATTGTTCATTCCTCCATCTCAGTATAATATTATGTTCTTCAATTGGTATTAGAGCGTGTTCCTTCTTGAAATCCTAACAACTTGAAGGAAGATCTTACAGGAACACAAATGGCTCACTAGGAAGGGTTTTCATCAAATAGATCTCCATTTTTTGATGGGACTAACTATGCTTTATGGAGTGTGAGGATGAAGAATTATTTGATGGCACATGGATATGATATATGGAAATTCATTGAATATGGATTCACACCATGTACAAATACTCCTACAGATGCAAGTGGTAAGAAACCATACGAAATAATGTCAGGGTAATGAATGCAATCTTATGTGGGTTATGTGAATTAGAGTTTGTGAAAGTTATGCAATGTTCTTAAGCAAAATAAATATGGGATATGTTATAGAGAATATATGAAGGAGACGATAAGGTTAAAATGGCAAAACTTCAAACCCATAGGAGAAAATTTGAAGACTTGAAAATGAAATATGAGGAAGATATTTCTAGGTATCTACTTCATGTTGATGAGGTTGTCAACACCATTCGTGGACATGGAAAAATTATTGAAGACTCTAATATTGTTCAAAAAATATTGAGGTCACTTCCCATGAGGTTTGATGCAAAGGTGTTAGCAATTGAAGAAATGAAGGATCTCAAAACTTTGAGTATGGATGAGCTACATGGAATTCTCACAGCCTGTGATATAGGATAGAAAAAGATCAAACATCCAAACAAGAAGAAGCTTTCAAGTGAAGAATCAAGAAGTCGAGTAGAAGCTAACTTTGTGAGAAGGAATAAGAAGGGTCCAATAAAACACAAAGGTATGCAGTCTATGAAATGTTTTAATTGTGTTAATCTTGGTCACTATGCAACTAAATGTCCACAAGCTAGAAGTAGTAGTAGTGAAGAAGAAAAGGAATACAATAAAAATAAGGAAATAAAATTCTATCATGAAAATAAAAATAGGAATGACCAACGCAAGAATGACAATAAGATATTTCAAAGACACAAGAAGATTTTTTATGTTGAAGAAACAAGCAATGCTTCCAATAGCAGTGATGAAAGCCTCTCCAATAGTGAAAAAGAAGAAATCTTATTTTTGGCTATAGAAGAGAAAGAAGATGATCATGTTATTGAAGACCAAGAAGAATAGATAGATTCATAAAATGAAAAGGAATCCATAGTTGATATAGAAGAGGAAATATTTTTGAAATCGAATATTTGGAAAGGGAGAATTTAAGATTGAAGGCTCAACTACAAGAGGATGAGAAAACAAAGGCAAAACTTCTACAATATCTCACTAACTTAAAATTAAAGGTTGAATAGGCAAGAAGAATTGAAGAAGGTATGGCCGATTAGTTAAAGGTAAAAGAACTATAATGTAAAAGACTAGAATATGAAGCTAGTATTCTAATGAAGGAAGTTGAAAACTTTAATGATAAGATATATCATTTTAGGAAAAACTCCAAAAACTTGGATGATATTATCAAAACATAAATATCTCGATCTATGAATACTAGACTTGGTTTTGAAGAAGGTCAAGAGAAACAAAAGGGGGAGTCAAACTCAAAAGAATTAGAAGCATCAAATAAAGTAATTGAAGAAGAGCCCAAGACCTATGCTGATATGTTGAAAAGTGGAAGCATCAATAAAGAATAAAAATGCACCATCAAGGAACATGGACCATCATAGAAAATACAAATAAATAAGCATGCAACCAAATCCTCCAAGGCAAGATGAATATTTTTTCATGATTATTGTTTCTCATGTAACCACTTTTGTCATAAAGCTATAAATTGCAGGATCAAAGCTATGAATGATTTTGGCTTCACCAAGAGGAATTTCAATTCATTTGCACCTCCTATGGACTACAACATCATATGTTACAAATGTAACAATTTTGGGCATACACCTAGATGGTGTAGAATAATGTTCCCTAAATTTTCAAAGTCAATAAAAAATGAGAATGATCAAAATATTCAAAAGGGTATGATCTCCAAAGCTCTAAAAAAGAAAATGAAACAAGAAGAAGAGCATTGTAAGTTGGGAGTAGCTTTACTCCCATCTCAAAATTGATCACCTCAAGAAAAGGATGTGGTAAGTAGGTCTAGGTTGTGTTAAGTGTCTTATTTTTAGACCTAAGGAGCCCTTTGCCATTGATGTCAAAGATGGAGAATTTAGTAAGGGGGAGTAGATTGTGAATCTAGTTGAAATAATTTTTTTTGTAGGGTTTCCATCAATGAAAAAGAGAGATATTGTTAGAAATATCGAGTTGTCATTGATGTCAAATGTGCATGGTATTGAAAGGCTTGAAATGTTATAAAGTAAAGGACATTATAAAGTTATGAGACAAAGGATAAACAGTAATGAGATATCCTTTGAAAAAACTTTGTGAATGGAGGTAGTGAAGAAGTATTGTGAACAAATGCTATGAAAAAGCTTTGAGAATGGAGACAGTGAAGAATATTTGGTGCACAGAGAGCCAAGTGTAGGTGGTGCACAAAGAACCAAAGTGAGCACAGTGCACAGAGATCCAAATGAGAGATCACAATGAATATAGTAAGCAATGCACGTATTTTTACAAAGAAAGGGTGTAAAAAAAGAAAGAGGTTTGAAAACTGAGGAAGAAGATGAAATCCTACAGATAAGGGTAGCGAACAGAGATAGTGTTGGAATGGAAGAAGGAAACTATATTGCATATCTTCCACCAAGGGAAGAAAATTGATGACTTTGTTTTGTGAGTGGAAGATAATATGAATGAAATATTCTAGCGAAGCTCCAATTTGAATAAAAATACAAAACAAGTGTCATCAATATTCCAAACATTGAGTATGTTGTATTCGCAAAAAAGATAAAAATATTGGATAATATCCAAAGAGGATAAGCATCGTAGAGAAACAATTGAGATTGCAATCATTGGAAGAAGTTATGGTGGAGAAGAATCATCATCATCTATCAAACTAGAAGGTATGAATATATTGTTGCAATCTGATAGGAAATATATCAGACTTGGATTCATTGTTATAGGCTCTACATTGTAGAAAAGGAAATATTGAATAATAGGTCAGCATGAGCTCAATTGTAAGAGGAAAAGCACAAAAAAATTGAATTATAAAGCAAGGTTATGTAAGTGCCAAGGTAGACACAAGCAAACAAATAAACCAATGCACAAAGGAGGAGCTAAAATTCACCACTGTAAATCTATCATTACATGCTGTGAAAGTTGAGCATTATGTCACTATTTTAAAGATCAATATGTACATAATTGGGACAGTAAATCATAGGATAGACACTCATAGACATTGAAAGAAGAGCGTGTAGTTCCAGACATAAACATCTGGGAAGGCTATCAAGGATCGATCGTAACCAAGGCATGCATGAAGGTGCCATTGATGGTCGTAGGAGGAGCGCACTGCAATCATGCAGAGGAGGCACAAATTACATAGAAGATGCCAAAAGGAATAGACTGGGAAATTAGTAACAAAGTCTTTCACATGGAGAGTTGTTTGGCATACACAGATGTTCATAACAAAGAAAGGTACAAATATAGTGTGCTATCTTTTTATCTCAACCATTAGGTTATCCCAATTGGTTTCCAGCCAGCATTAAGGTGCTAAGGTGTTGAAGGTCAGAGGTTCAATTCTCTTTGGTGGCTTGCTAAAGTTTTGGTCAAATATTTTTGGTGCTACCTTTCATGATTAAGGTGTTGAAGAATGCATGAAATGATAAGAGGTATGTGAGTCAACTTTAGTGATGATTAAATTATTTAATTAAATTTGATTAGAGAATTAAGGGAGATATAAGGAATTATTGGATGTGCATTATTTTTTTTTGAAATTGGGAGAAAATGTGCAAAGGTTATAGATCAGATTTGTAAGTAAACTTGTGTATTGAGATTGATTTTGGAGTACATGTAGAAATAAGTAAAATAGTATAGTCTCACACAAATAGAAGGGTTGTTTTAAAACAATTCAAAGTGTTATCTAGTGCAAGAAATAGTGTGAAAGGATTAAATTAAAAAGAATAACATTTTTAGCCATCTACAAAAGGAAGGAAAGATGCAAATCAACAATTACAAGGTCAGTTATCAAGTGCTCGACTAGAGCTATCTTTTAATGTAATAAATGTGAGACATGTGGAAGTGACATGTTTAATGAATGTGAAGAACATATTGGGCATTTGTTAGTGCATATGATTCTCTATATGTTCATGAAGATAAAATAATTTTGGGTAGAATATGTTTGAATTATTTTAGTTGAGGAAAGCACATTGAAGAATGGGTGAAAAACTTGATGACATCATTATGCAATATTTGGAAATAGATGATGATTGTTTGCATACAATATTTAGAGCATATTTGAGCATGTTTTATGATAAAGTTTTGGAGAATATTTGAGCAAGTTTTATGAGCTTGTTTTTGAGCAGGTTTGAGTAGATTTGAGCAGATTTTGGAGCATATTTGAGCAATGTTTATGAGAAGGTTTGTGAGCAATATTTGAGGATATAATTGAGTAGAGTGTTGACCAAACTTGAGAGGGGATTGGTATCTCATGTGGATTTGTGTCCATGAACTTGAGAGGGGATTGGTGTCATCACATGGATTGGTGTCCATGAACTTGAGAGGGGATTTATATCTCCTAAGGATTGGTGTCCACGAACCAGAGCAGATAGGATTGGTATATCATGTGGATTGGTGTCCACGAACCATCAGAGGGGATTTGTGTCTCCTATGGATTGGTGTCCACAAAATTTAGGGGGATAGGTGTCTCCTTTGGGTAGGTGCCCATGAACTTGTGAAAGGGGATAGGTATCTCCTATGGATTGGTGTCCATGAAAATTATAATAGGGGATTGGTATCTCTTGTGGGTTGGAGCCCAAAAAATTTGTTGAGAAATTTATAAGCAATATTTCTCCATGGATGTAGCCCATATTGGGTGAACCACATTAAATTTATGTCTCTTATGTGTGTGATGATTTATGCTTTGTTTCATTATTACAATTGATAACATTTGAAGTTATTTCTTTGGAAAGAAAGTAAAATTTTATCTTATATTGTTCACCCCCTCTTAGTATAAGCTCGTGTTCTTCATAATTTGAGGGGGGTGTTAGAGTAGGTTATTTAGACTCTAGCTCATGCTCACCTAGGGTACTTTATTTATTTTATTCCATATTTTCCCTAACCACTTATGTGTGGATATTTTGTATTTATCTATTAGATATTTTTGGGGATAGTAGATGTTGACTATTCCTAGGGAGTTATCCATTAGGTAATTATGGAGGGTTGAAATATTTTCTCCCCATGTTGATTATAGATCTATGAACCATATCGCACCTCCTTATTGTATGATGAATATTGATCCTTATCACTTTGTTATTATCCTATAATTATGGTGGATATTTCTTGCCTATTTAAGCAATGCCTCTCCATTGAACTGAAAATACTTTTTACATTAATATATTCTCAAATTTTTGTTCTTCCAATATTTGCTTCCATTGTGTTCTTGTTCATTTTTATTCTATTGTGTTTAGTTAATGTGGTGTGATTAAATACCTTAGATCCTTGTGGCTTGGCTTGATTTTTTATTCTCTTCATTGCTTCCTTCAGGAGTAGTGTATGATGTTGCCCTACCTCAAGGGTATTATCAATCTATATTTATTGTGTGGATTGTTATTGTAAAATTTATTTGTGGATGCATGTTTGATATTTTTGCATATCAATGAATGATTTATTGTTGATAAGAAGAGAGGTTCATAACATATTACATTGTAAAGGTTGAATATGACATGTCCAAGCATTAAATAAAATTTATCTTTCACATATCTCTCATCTTGTTATTTAAGTACTATTATAAGTTAATATCATGACCCTCCCTTGGAAAATTTTCTGCTTGGATGGACTTATGTTTTGCTATGATGCTTTATTGATGGAATGCTTGACTATTTTAAATTTAGCTATGTAAAACACATATATTTTATGGAAATTTGCATGTGTATTTATTAATGGGATGTTGGATAAATTCATGTTTGATTCTCTTGCAACATAATTATTATGTAGAATATGATGCTACTAATGGAATTGCATTTGTACAAGCATATTTTTATCTCGTGATGGAAAGAAAGACTAACCACCAAGAAGTAGATGTTATAAGAAAATAAAAAGACATGATATCCCTCCGTCATTCAGCTCGAGAAGCAATAATGAATAGCCTTTTTAATTATAGATGTATATTATGAATTGATGTAGCATAATAACTAGCTTGGATGTGAAGTTAATTAAAGGATCCATTGAAAATAGGATGGATAGTTGGATATTGTGTTCTTTTATATTTGTCTAAAATAAAGGAATATATATTGACAAGCTTGGATGTTTGGATTTATTTAAAAGTGAATTTATTTTAGTTGTAACTCAATTTTAAGGACAAAATCTAACTTAGTGAAAGTGCTTGAACTACCGCTTCATGGAGATTCAAAGTGTACCAACAAATTGATAATTATGAAGAAAAATGAAAGAATTCACAACTTCAGTTTGAAAGAGGACTCTAGTGATTGTCAAAATATTATGGCACTAACACTCATGATGGTTCAGGAGTACCGTTGGTTAGCATTGGATTCCTTGGTGGCGGTAGTGGAAGGGAAGGTAAGGTATCGTTCCTTTATGATTTTAAGAAAAATTTTAATGGAAGGGAGTGGAGGAAAATATGGAGTTTGAGATATTTGGAATGGATATCGTGGGTCCATAGTGTGAGTAACTGGTTCGTTGGGAAGAGAATTTCAGTTCACTGTGTGAGTAACAAGTTTGATTGAAAAGGAGATCAAGGACACAATGTGAGTAACTAATTTTTTGGGAAGAGAACACGGGTTCACTGTGTGAGTAACATGTTTGATTATAAAGTATATCAAGGTCAAAAGTGTGGGTAACTAGTTTGTTTAGAAGATAACATTGGTTCACTGTGTGCGTAACACGTTTGATTGGAAAAGAGGTTGTTGGTTCACTAGGTGAGTAACTGGTTCATTGGAGGAGATAAAACCAATTCACTATGTGAAACTGGTGGTTTGTGCACCATTTCTAGAGTGCCATTGAACTTGTCCAAGGTATTATTTTTTTACATTGTTGATCATAGACTTGCTTGTATATCTATCAATGTACGTAGGAAAAGAACTTAATGGATGTAAATATAGCTTTGTAGCAGCTCAATCAACCCTAGTAATAATGAGACCATTATTTTAAATGGCTCAATATTTGGGCACTAGGATAGTTTAATATGATGGTAAGCATTGATAATCGAATAGTGTTAGTGTGTTATCATTGTAAATTGTGTGTTTTACATTTTGAAATGAGACCTTAGTAAGTTGTAGTTCATTGTATGATAAGGTATGGCCAAATGAGTTATTCAACAATGGTAGAAGCCAACAAGTTTGGTTGACCATTTGGTCAACTAATGAAAGTAGGTTATGTCATGTTATTTAATGCTGAATTTACCAACAACAATAAAGAATTGTATTATCAATTCACTAGTAGTGATTATGGGTTTCCCCTTGCGATTTTTGGGCATTTGGTCTAGTCAATGTAGAGAATGCACTATATCTTGGATGAAGTAGTTTCAAGGTCAGACCTTTTTTTTTATTAATTACATCAAAATTTTAGCTACAATGGCCCAACTCCAACCATAAGGAAGTGGGTGAAGTTTTTAACAAGAGTTTTACCATCCATATTTGAACCTGTAGAATGAAATGAAAGAGAGTAAGTCGTAGGGTTGTCCTAGTAAAAGAAAGAGCAATAATGTAGTGAATACTTTAATGGTAAGTGTCGAAGAAATTATAATTTATTTTTTAGAAATGTTAAGGTGTTAATAGAAAATTGTTGCTGTATTATAATTCTTTCATTAAAATAGTTTGGGAAAAGTGAAGACTCAAGCATTCTAGATGAATTGAGGTGATGGTTTTTCAAAGTTAGGAACTTGTAAGTTCATGATAATGACTTTGGGCAGGCAATAAGGTTTTTATTTCTCCATAATTTGTATGGTTTATTTAATTGTAACGTGTATCTAGGTTGTAATGTTTTCTCTATAGAATGGGTGACAATGTGAGAAAGTTTGAAGAGCATTATTTTTTATTTTTAAAAATAAAAATATGTAACTAGATAAAAGAGCCAAGATTATTATTGAACCTTGAAAAGAAATTGAGAAAGAGTTATGAGCTCTATACTTGGTTTTAGAAACATATGATTTCTACTCTATGAGACAAGGGTGATTTTAGGATTAAATTGATAATCTGGGATCTTCTTGCAAGCAGGTTGCACATTGTGTTATGTTGTCCTAGTTTTAATGGAAATGAAATTGTATCCTTGCATAGAAATAAGAAATTAATTTTGTAGAAAACAAGGGAAAACCGAATTTTCCTATTTAAAAATAAATACATAAGGTTATATCTATATGCAATGTAAGGATTTGGAAACCTATGGAAATAAAATAGAAGTATATTCAAGGTTGGGTTTTCCCTTTGGGATTTCTCCTAGCGTAAAATATGGTATTATGTGAATTTGTGGTGTGCATTTCTTGTTTGGAAGTATGTTGTGTTAAACTAATGAATTTTGGCCATGATTCTAAATATTCTTTAAAAATAGATCATTGTGAATTATTGTACTTTGTTTATGCTATGGAAATCTGAAAATGTAATTCTATTAACTCATTATGAGACTTGTAATGTTGTCCTTAGCTAATGGATGTTGGGTATAATCTTAAATTATCTTGTTAAGCAAATAATTATGAGTTATTTCTTATTTTCTATGCTTTAGAAATCTAAAAATTAATTCCATAAAAAGTATGAGTCTTGTATTCTTATCTTGTTTACTCTAGAGGAGTAGATTTCTTGATTTGGATAAAAGGATCTAGTAGAATACTTTAAGGAATTTAATGATATAGATATATGTACACTCCAAATGGGTTCCTTCCACTAAGGGAAATGCTAGTCATCAATTAAATTATTTGAATAACTTATTTAGGATAACTCAAAATAGATAGATAGAGATGGATATTTTCCTAATGATAAGATAATAATGTGAGAGGATCTAGCCCAAAGGTATGATGGATAATAAGAATACCTATATCGTAGACTCCCAAAATTAATTTTTTTAATAAGGCATAAAAATAGAATGACTAGCTCATCGAGAGATGAGAAAGATAGTCGAGTCTAATTTATTCTTGGCACATCCATAGAAGGACTTATGAGGTGTGAGAAGGACAACATGCTTATTTCAATGGATTGAAATAATAAAGGCTAGCTCATTAAATATTATGGAAATGATATCTTTTAAATCAAAAATCTATACCTAATGCACTTACATAGCCTAAAATATGTAAGGTGTAGATATGGGGAACCTTGAAAAGGCGTAAATAGAGAAATATTTTAGGAAAGATTATACCTTGTAGAAGGGAACCCCAAATAGTTTGGCATATAGACTAAAGAACACAAGCTTATACTAAGAGGGGGGTGAACATTATAAGATAAAACTTTTTCCTTTTCAATCCAAATGATAACAACAATAATATCAAGGTAGTAAATAATACACAAATCATCACATCTATGAGAGGCATGGATTTAACATGGTTCATCCAATGTGGGCTACATCTAGGGAGAAAATATTTCTTATAATTTTCTCAACAAATATCTTGGGAACCAAATACCTATTACAATGTTTATATACCTCTATCTAAAGAAGACACCAATCCTCTATGCTCAAATTTGTGGACGTCTATCCACAGGAGACCTTTGTTCCCACTAATCTGGTTTGTGTACCTCTATCAACAGGAGAATTCTATCCCCTTTATGCTAGTTGGATCCAAAGCTTATTCTCAACTCTACTCAATTTTGATCAAATTTTCTCAAAAATCTAATCAAATTTGCTTGACTTCCTGTATTGATCTATATCACACCTAATCACAAGTCTACCTCAAACCTTCTCACAAAAACTACTTATAACTGCCCACAAGCCCTCTTAAAAATACCTGCTTACTATATCTGCTCAACTCTGCTCTAACACATGCTCAAAATTGCTCATAACACATGCTCAAAATTGCTCATAACACTTGTTCAAAATTGCTCATAACACATGCTTTGATCATAATACTTCAAATATATTCTACCCAAAATTCTTTCAAGAACACATAGGAAATGATATGCAATACAATTTCACAATATGTTATTTCTAAATATCACTCAATTCCAATGTACAAATTGCTTCAAAAAATTGGTTTCTAACACTTGCTCATTCACATTCAATGTCACTCAAACCAATGCCCAAAAGCTTCACGAATTCATTCAAACAATGAAGCACATTTTGTTCACAAATCCTAACTCAAATATTTCTAATAATGCACATATATAATCCTTATTTATCCACCTTATGATTCAAAATATTTGCTCAACCAAACACCATAAATAAGGAATAATGTAACCACACCTCTTAACTTACTTTGATGAAGATGAGCCCTCAAAAACGGTCTCAAAATATTCTATCTATCGTACGCCACTTCAAGGGTTAGTTAGGATAACACTTTTTCAACCATCCACATGAAAACATTTCCTCAAAAAAATGTTTACAAAAATATTGCATTACAACTCCTTTTAATTTCCTAAGACAAGGCTTTTAATCAATGAAAAACATCCTTCAAACTTTCTTTCACCATGCAAAATTACACACAATAATTAAACCACAAAACACATTATAACTCCTACTTGTAAAGGCACAATTAATTCTCAATATTATCAACCAAAACCCTAAGTTCATACAACAATTTTAATTCCACTTTCATATACTTTATACCTCCAATATTTAAAAAAAAATATTTTATCTTTATAAAGCCACACACATAAATCTGAAATGCACACAGTATTTTGATTTCAATAAATTCAACCTTATGTCTCCCTAGATCAAGCAATATGCACACCAAACAATGTAAAATTAAAACCTTATGCCTCCCTAGTGAAGAAAACAAGCTTATACTGAGATGGGGGTGAACAATATTAGATCAACTTTCACTTTTCTTTACAAAAAAATATTATCCAATATTATCAATGGTAATATAAATAGTAGTAATCAAAGAAATACACAAATCATCAAACATAATGGAGACATCGATTTAACATGGTTCACCCAATGTGGGCCACTCCATGGAGAAAATATTTCTACTAAAATTTCCTCAACAAATATCTTGGGAATTAATTCCCTATTACAATGTTTATGGACCTCTATCCAAAGGAGACACCAATCCTATATGCTCTGATGTGGGTCTCTCTCCACAAGAGAACTATTTCCTCTTTTCTTTGGTTCATGGAACTTGATCTAGGAGACCTCTATCTCTTCAACTAGTTAGTGGATCTCTCTCCATAGAAGAAATCTATCTTCCCAACTGGTTCACGGATCACACTCCATAGGAGAACTCTTTCCCCTTGCTCTGGTTCATAGATATCTATCCACAGGAGAACTATTTTCCCTCTACTTTGGTGAGTGATCTTCCACTGCTCTGGCTTGTGTATATCTCTCCATAGGAGACCTCTATCCCCACTCCACTGGTTAATGTATCTCTATCCACTAGAGATTTTTGCCCTCTTTACTTTGTCACCTCCAAAGCTTAATCTCATCTCTATCTCAAATTTACACAAAACTCTATCCCAAGTCCAATATAAATCTACTCTATCTCTACTTGCAAATATACTCACAAATCTGAACTAATCTCTATCTCAAATCTATCCCCAAGCCTTAACACAAAGCTTGATAAAAAAAAATTAGATCTGCCCCAAGCCTTAACACAAAGCTTGATCAAATCAAACCTACTCCTAATGATGTCTCAAGTATTCACAAGACTTGCTCAAATATACCTTCAAGTCTTCATCAAGACGTGCTCAGATCGACCTTCAAGTCTTCACCAAGACGTGCTCAAATCTACCTTCAAGTCTTCACCAAGACTTGATCAAATATGCCTTCAAGTATTCACCAAGACTTGCTCAAATCTACCTTCAAGTATTCACCAAGACTTGCTCAAATCTACCTTCAAGTCTTCACCAAGACTTGCTCAAATCTGCATTCAAGTCTTCACCAAGACTTGCTCACATCTACCCTAACACATGCTCAAAATAGCTCATAAGATATGCTCAGTTAATCTCAAATCTTTGCACGTTAATGTTATCAAATACTTTGTCTAATATTCAAGGTAATTTCTTTAACTTGAATCAATTTAGACATATTCTATTTAGAATTCATTTAACCTCTAGAACATATAGAGAATGATGTACTCTATCAAAAACTCAATATGTTCTACTCAATTATTAAGTCTATCACTTCCACATGTCTTACTTTTATTGCTCTTTTAAAGATAGATCTAGTCTAGAACATGACACCTATCTTCCTGATTTGCACATTCACTTTCAATATCACTCAAAACCAATGCTCAATAGTTTCACACAATCATTCAACCATGAAGCACAACTTGCTTTCAAATCCTAACCAAATATTTCACACTTATTCCATAAAGAGCACAATGTAGGTCTCAAAACCTAACTCAAATAATGTATAATCTCTATCTCAAATTTTCTCAAAACATTCAACAATGAAGCACATAAGACTCACTCAAATCTTTCCAACAATGCTTATCAAATTATCATTTTCACTCCATCTTATGTTCTACAAAATTCATTCCAACAAACAATTCAAACAAAGGATGATGTGCCCATACCTCTTTGCTTTGATGGAGATATGTCTTCAAAACATGTCTCAATCACAATCAATTTCTTTTGTGCCACACCAAGGTTAGACAACAATAGTCTATCTCAAAACCTCCACATGAATATTACCTCAATAAGATGCTCAAAGAATTTTGAAAATAATATTCTAGAATTCTTCTTTAGTTTTCATGGACAATGCACAAACTCTCTCAACAATTTTTTCCTTTTATAAAACAAGAATTACAATCAAATAACAAGATTCTTACACCTTTTATCTCCACTCTATCAAATTAATTTTCACTCCAATTTATTTTTCAAATATAAAATAATTACAATGATACATAAACCAACTACACACTTATCACTCCAATATCATAAAATAAATGTCATTCTGTTGGTAATTTTTACAATATGCCACATTAAAATTTTGATAAAATTTTATTGATGTAAAATCGATAAATATATTAATACTATGATGCAGTGTTTTCGGCCTATATGATATGTTACAATTTTTGTACATATTAACTTCTTTGTTTTTCATGCATTTCTTGCTTGGAAATAATGGACATCACAAGACAAAATATTTATGGATAACGGTGTGAGAAATTTTAGTAAAAGTCACCGGATAGCATCATGAAGAGCACTGCTTCAAGGTTCAGAGTTGGGTGAAAATGATTCCTTTGTTTTAAAATCGGGTCATTATGCAAAAGAAATGGCAAGGGCATGTTCACCTCCAAGTTGGGATGACTGATGCGTTCTCCCAATTCTGTGGTGAATGTGATCTTTTTACAAAGAAAATGGAGAGAAAAGGACTAAGGTTCAAATGGAGATGCTTTCATCCCAAATAAGGGGTGAAAATCCCTTTCGTCCCACTTTGGGGCGAAAATTCATTTAAAAAATTAAGTAAATAAGGCACTCGATTTTGAAGCATAGTAAAAATAACATAGAGTGCGTTCACCCCAAAGGTAGGGTGAAAGATTCGTTAGCCCCACTTTGGGGTGAACATCATTTTAAAATTTTCTTAACGAAGGTGTTGACAAGTCAACAACGCTTTCACCCCAATTGAGGGGTGAAAATTCTATTCACCCCTCCTAGAGGTGAAAGCACAGTAAAGGGAAGATTTGGAAAATATAAACAAAGTTTCAAAGTGTCAAAGAAGATGTTAAAAATTCAATGGCGCATTCGTCCCAAGAGGGGGGCAAATGTTACATTCGCCCTTCCTCCGAGTGAACATGTATATAAAGCAGAATATAGATCCCACTTTTGTGCATAAAATAAAATTGAACAATCTATAATAAGGGGGCAAATGTCACATTCATCCCAATAAGGGTGCGAACATCACATTCGCCCCAATAAGGGGCTGAACTTCACATTCGCCCTTCACAAGGGCAAAGCTACAGAAAATGGTCAACAACGCATCTAAATTTTTATTTTTGTTTTGTTCTAAGGTGAATGAGAGGAAATTAGGTGCAAGGATCACCCTAGGTGGAAGGCGATAATGCCTTTTGTCCATTCTGGGGGTGAACATATATTTAAAAAAAAAAATGTTTTGTTGAAGGTGCTTGCGCTCTAATGGAAAGAAAACTAGTAATCGTTCATTTTAGGGGTGAAACAATAGTAAAATGATTCAAAGCAGTCATTTTGCTCATATTTTTAATTGCTACTATGATAATGGAGAAGGATTTTGTGTGATGAATTTTAATTTGAACGAATTCAGTAGTTGTGTGTGAATTCAAGAGTTTTTAAAATTTAACAAAGATTTTTATGAGATGCCTGGACCAAATGGTATATTTAATGATTAGGGTATAATTTATTGAGATTGCTGATTTCGTGCTAAAAATAACTGTAGTTGTTTTAATCACAAGGTGATTATTGTTAGTTCCAAGATATTCTAGACAAGGGTAAGTTTCTGAGGTGCATCAAAAGTAACAAGTTGGCAATCGCCTTTGCAGTTTTCTGTGCATCGACATATATGATGATTTTTGGAGGTGTTTCCTTAAAAACTAGATCGTTGTTTCAAAATATAAATTTTCAATATTTACTAGAAGGAATTTCCTCATCGTGGTTCTTGATCTACAAAATTTTTGTCTCAATGTGTATTAAATAAAAGAGGCAAAAACCTCTATAAATACTACTCAATTTCTATTGTAAAGGAGATGATAGACATTCTGCAAAAAATTATTCAATTTTTCTACATAAATATAAGAGACTCGAATTTTAACTTTACGAGAAGTTTTATGTGTGATTTATTTCTATTCTAAAGCATTTTTATTAAATATTCATGTCTTTTATCTGCTTCTAAATTCATATTCTGCACCTATATTCAAATACTACCGATGAGGGAGTGAGTACTGGAATATGGTTTTGGAAGTTATCTTCATGAAACTATAAGTGAATTCTCTGTCTTCTCGCTATTCTTATGCTGCTACAACACTTGGTCAGAATTCCTGCTGCTAGTCTATCCCTGATCCTACATCCTTGGCTTGTGGCCATATTTCCCATCTCTTTCTATTATTTTTAATTTCTTTCCTGTAACTCTAGACTTAAATTGGTGTAGGATTAGCAAGGGAGCCAACCCTTTATGGATATTGGCCCAGAGGACATTTCTTTCCCCTGACCTTTCAATGTTGGCCATGTCTAGGGTGCACAAACGTATGTTTGTGTTTTAGGCAGCTATTTGACCAACACATTCAAACCTTTAAAATAATGCAAAAATATTTCTCCTTATATCTCCTAAGTTTCAACTATAGGTCAAATCAAATATCATCCACAAAATATTACCATAGCCAAAAAATATAGCGCATACCTTATAAACTAACCATGGTGCATACCTTTATCAACAAAAAATATTTGCTTTGTCGTGGATGAGAATCGACCTCCAACCTCATCCCACCAAGCCTAGTGCTCGACCACTTGCACTAGCCAAGCGTTCGAGACTAATATTTAGTATCACCACTTTATACTTGTCACTTCCAACAGTTTTAATAAATTAAAACCTTCAACCGACCGTAGGGGGAATCAAACCCTAAAACTTCCTTCTACCAATGACCAATCCAAGACCCGCCTACCACTTGGGCTACCAGCCCTTGCTCCACCAAAAGTACTTGCCACTTTTACTTTACCCTTTGACTTCATTTGACAGATGAGAAACTCCCATGTTTCTCTTCTTCTCTTCGTTCGATTTCGTTTGCATGCACATAGACTTGCAACCTTCTAATTCTTCAATTAATTTATATTTCCTCCTTTTATATGCTCCAAGGTGTTTTATAAACGTCAATGGAAATAGATGCCACCAATATTTTAAATTTTATCTTTTTGGAACCTTAGCCAAATTCAAATTTAATTATTTATTAATATAATTTTTAACTTTAAGTTAAATATTATATTATTTAATTTAGTATTAAATAATACTTATGTATAAGGGTCTTTTTTTTTCCCTTCTTTTTAATAAGCCCTTCTGGCTTAACTATTATAATATTATAATATTATAATATCTTATTTTCTCTTTAAAACCATGGGGGTAATATTTTACCTTCAACCTTTTAGCCAACCTTTTTTATTTATAATATAAAATATTATAACCAATTCTTTTACCACTTTTCTTGTACCAAAATGGACTTTGCCTTGCACCAAACACTTGACATTAATGACAATATTATTACTCAAAATTTCCAAAACCTAGGTCAAGAACTATGCATACCTTAATTAATTTTTTTCCTTACTTCAAGTTCTATCTCCGTGACTTGAACCTCCACCTTTCGTTGGCTTGTGTCCTAGTGCAAGCTAGTTAACCACGTGGGCTATCTTCCCACTTGGAATAGATCGTGCGTTACCTCCTTATTAGTTCAATGCTCCTTGAAATGTGTGCACTATAATTTTTCTTCTCTCCCTACCCGTGCAAGCTTTCTCCTAATACGAATCTCAATTGACATGTTCAACCTTAGCCTTAGGGCCCTCTATGAATGGTGCAAACATTTTTACCTCTCCACGATTCGCATGCTCAAACGGATATCGAATGGTGCTACCTCTCAACCTAGGCCATGCAAATAATTTACCTTCTTATTTGTGTTTTCTTTCCCTTTGGAAATTTGACGTCAGTGCTTGGAATATAGTTATATTTTTAAATTTAAAATCTTTTGGTGCCCGGATTTTAAACCTTTTAATTAAGTATAAAATTTTAAATCTTAAAAGATTTAAATATTATAAATTAGACTTTTCACCTTTGGTCCTATTTCTCACAAAATAAATTCTTGTCTTTTTCTTTGCATATGCCACTATGGAGAAGTAATTAAACCTTTTCTTTTTATTGCAAATGCAACCATGGAGAAGTAATTAAACATTTTTTTTTTCTTACAAATGCAACCATGGAGAACTAATTAAACCTTTTATTTTTATTGCAAATGTAACTATGGATAACTTTATCTTTTTCTTTATCACACAACCATGGAGAATGCTTTTGCCTTGATAATTATTGCCTCATGTACCCTTTGAAGATATTTGCCTTGTAGTTTGATATTTCAACCTTGAAAGTATTTCTCAACTATTTCACCTTTGACATCAATGACAACCAATGTACTCAATATTTCCAACATAAAATTAGAAGTTATCGACCACATTTTTAGTTTTATGTGCATCGATGTGCAATGAAAGTAGCAAGTTGTCAACCACTTTTGTAGTTTTCTGTGCACCGACATCCGAATATGCCAATTTTTGGAGGTGTTTTCTTAAAAACTGGATCACTTTCAATATTTCCTAGAAGGAATTTCCTCACCATGGTTCCTGATCTACAAATATTTTGTCTCAATGTGTATTAAATGAAAGAGGCAAAAAGCTCTATAATTACTACTCAATTTCCATTGTAAAGGAGAGGATAGACAATCTGTAGAAAAAATATTCAAGTTTTTTGCGTAAATATAAGAGACTCGACTTTTAAATTCACAAGAAATTTTATGTGTGGTTTCTTTCTATTTTAAATTATATCTATTAAATATTCATGTATGTTATCTACTGCTAAATTCATATTCTGCATCTAGATTCGAATACTTTCGATGGGGGAGTGAGTACTGCAATGTGGTTCTGGAAGTTTTCTTCGTGAAACTATAAGTGAATTCTATGCCTTCTCACTATTTTTATACTGCTACAATACTTGGTCGGAATTCCTACTACTAGTCTATCCCCGATCCTACATCCTTGGACTGCGGCCATATTTCCCATATTTTTTTATTATTTTTAATTTCTTTCCTAAAAATCTAGATTTAAACTGGTGTAGGATTATCAAGGGAGCTAGCCCTCTCTAGATATTGGCTCGAAGAACATTTCTTTCCCTCGGAATTTCAATGTTGGCCATGTCTAGGATGCACAAATGTATGTTTGTATTTTAGGCAGATATTTGATCAATAGTTTTTGGCACACCCAGTAGGACCTCAAAAGTTCTACTTTTATAAGTATTAAGGTTCGATTTTCACCTTCATATTATTTAATTAGAACATCTGGTGACTCAACTATACCCAAAAGCCTCTAAACATGAAGACAATAAAAGTTGCACTTCATGTTCACAAGATCGTAGGCCAGGAACCCCGAAAATCCCATTGAGTTCTATGAACTTGATACCCAAAGGTTAGAGGAGCATCCCCAATTAGTAGCTTTATGCCATGCAGTATCATTAACGCATACACCTTATACATCATCTGCAATGTCTTCATGACTAGTTGGAGTGTTTTCCATTGCTACAAGTCCAGTTGGTACTGATACTAGCATTCCTCAAGCTCAACCACACACACCAGTACCTATGGTCCAAAATCCACCTCCACAGTAGCCACAACCACCAAGGTAGTTCCCAACATGGAATAGTTTAGGATCTTTAAACCTGTAAGCATAGAATCCAATCCCTCAAGTAGCACTAAAGTTTTTACCTACGTATGATAGTACTGCTAAAACTACTTACAAGCATATCTAGGATGTGGCTTCTTTGGCAATAATTTATGGCATCGTAGACGAAGATATTATAGTAAGGTTACTGGTGTTATCACTTAGAGGACAAATGCTATACTAGTACCAATATATTTTCCTGCTACTATCACTACATGGGACCAGTTAGCAGAGTTTTTGATCAAAAAATTTCATGAACAAGTTGATCCCTTCTCCTTGCTGCATCAATTTACAAATATTTAGAGACACCTGTAGGAGGATATAGTGGACTTCAATATTAGTTTCGCCTAAATCTGGTAAATATTCCCTGATGGCATCTGACCCACTCATTAGCAAGCCACATTTTACTATCTCAAAGCATTTAAATCTGACATTGGCATGGTTGTATGACATACTAATGTAAATACTTTCCCAAAGTTGTACATGCAGGCATAGAAGACTGAAGTAGAATTGATTTCCAGGCATAGAATATTTTCCCATCCTACCTGATCTTCCTCAAAATTTATATGGTACATTTTCACAACCTATGCCTTCCATGTGCCCCATCCCTTCATGAAGTTCTGGTTCACCTCATATTGCTCCAATACCAATTCCACAACTCTCCACTATGAGTGTTCCATAATTACCCACACTAACTATCCCTTAGTTACTATCCCCAGTTACATTTCTAGCATTGCCAGCTCCACCAATGCCATTACCTCTACCAACACCTCTTGTACCCTCAAATCTAGATCCTATTATGAAAATATTATAGGAGATGCAATCTCTCAATTCGTTAGTAAGAACAATATAAAATGAAATAACATCTATCAAGAAGAAGCAATCTGAGGTAGATTTTCGATCAAGGAGGTTTCAAACACCACCAATTACTAGAGAATAGCCTACCACTAGCAAAGACCCTAAGAGAAACACAACTATATTGGAAAATGAGGAAGCTAGTACATCGGAGCAAGCATATTGGCACTCCACATGTAATGACCCTCCTGGTGAAGATTCATGCATGGTAAATTTGAACTAGGTACAGATGCTATCTAAAAGTTTGATTGGTGGAAAAGTCAAAATGATAATGGAAGAGGATCATACTTTTATGGTTCCCTCCTTGGAGCATGTTTCAGTCCTTACGAGGTCTAGGAAGAAGCCAGTGACTATTGATCTAGTGGAGTTAGAACCTCTAAAAATTCCTACAAAAAAAAAGGTGCAAAAATAGAAGGTGTAGCCACAAACCAAAACATATGGTGCAACTACAAAGCAACACGATTATATCCTATTGAAGGATATTTTGCCTAAGCAAGCTCAATAAAAGTTACCAGTGAAAACATCCACTTCACAACCTGTAGTCACTCAAGAGAAAGTGGGTGTGAGAGAACAAGCTATAGAATGCCTCAAGTACCCATCATTGACTAAAATACAAAGGGTAGAGGTGACTCAACTATATTAGGACAAATATGAGCCAACTAGAGTAGAAAAAATTCTTGGTACTTTAGGCTACAACATTGTGAAGGAAATAAATAATATTCCTATGAAAGTGAGTTTATACGATGCTTTGTAGTTACCGTTGACAATTCTATCACATTTCTCAAGGGGTAGAAAAGGAAATCAAATTTTGTACAGTGTTTTGTAAAGTTTTTCTTTGTTGTTTTTTTTATTTGAAAAGTTGCAGCAATTTTGGCTTTCAATGCCACCCCTTTGTATATAAAATAGAAAAGAAAGAGCTTCGCTGCCGAATAGGCTAGAGAAAAGAGCTTCACAGAAAGAAAATAAGAAGAGCTTCACACCTGAAGCATTTCCAGCACTACTTCGGATAAAATCTTTGCGAAGTAGTATTGTCGAAGAAGAATACAAGGGTAGTGATAAAAAGAACTTCGGGCCCAAAGCTCTTCAAGTATTTACTTTGGGAAAAAGTTGAGCGAAGCGACATTCAAAAGAACAACTTCGCCAAAGAAGGAAGGTCTAGACCACGGTCCAAATTGGCTAAGGCAAGAAAACTACTTCAGGCCCGGAGCCTTTCCAGCAACTACTTCGAGCGAGATTTCTGCGAAGCGGTGTTGCCGAAGTAAAATACAAAGGAAGGAGAATGAAACTACTTCGCACCCGAAGCATTTCCAAAAAATACTTTGGCCAAAAAACTAGTGAAGTGGGACTCGAAAGAGCATTGAAAATACTTCACCAAAAATTTCTCGAAGCACCCACTTCGGGCCCCTCCATCAACGAATCATTTTTACTTCACCGAAAGTCATTACGAAGCATTTGCTTCGGCTAGCTTTCATGCGAAGTACTTCTACCCGAAGTGACGGAGGTCGTGGAGAATGCAACATCTTTTGAAGACAATTGCTTTGGTCAAAACCTTCTCGAACCGCAGTTTTGAAAAAGGATCGCAGCGAAGCATTTCTCCAAGACATCAGCGAAGCAATTTTGTCAGTGAAGAGGCCCATTTTGTGAAGCAAATATGCTTTAGCACTTACCACCCACGAAGCAGTTTTGCAAAGTTCAATTTTATGAAGTACAAACCAAGGAGGAGTTATTGCTTTGGCTCAGAACCATTGCAAAGTGAAGTTGTGAATGAAGACTCAGCGAAGTGCTTCAAGGGAATGTGTTCCAAGCTAGGTATTTTCTCAAGGCGATCAAGTGCCTCATAAATGCAATTTTTCATGCCCGATAAGCTCGTTGCTCATTTTTGGAAATCGAAAACGAAGTATCAGGCCATGATGAAGAGCTCGGTGAGCATGGTGGGCACTCTAGCACCACACCCTGAGACCAAGGACATCCAGACGGCTCATCAATGCATCTTTCCATGGTTCACCCAGTCACAGTTGCCAATTTTGGTAACAGATTTGAGAGCTTGATCATGAGAGCCTCGGGGAGCCAAATTCTCAGGGCTCAAGGGCGTACTTCTCTTTGCTATGTAATTATGACTCAGAGGGTCAGGTCCTGTATAAAAACCTAGATTTTATAATGTAAAAAGTGGCGGGGAACTATTTGCTAGAAAGCTGTCATAACTTGATGTCCTGCGATTAATACTAAAGAGCTTTGGGCTCAATTCCTTTCTTTTATGCTACCTTTTGTGCTTGATTATTTTGTCTTTCTTTGTTTTTATACTGAGACTCTGAATCCTGAATCTGGTGTGCGATCAGGTACTGTACCCTAAAACTCGCTTGAATGATACATAGGAGAGGAAAAATGCTATATTGGTTTTCTTTTATGCTGCCTGGTGGGTTGTGGTTTCTGTTACATTCCCTTATCGTAATTGTCTTTACTCTGAACCCTGAATTTTGACAAAAGGGAGAAGGAGAATCCCTGTGAGCTCGCCTAAAGGATACATAGGAAAGTTAATGTGGTGTTTCTTTCATTTATTCTTGGTGTTCTTTGCTTCTATTCAAGTTGTCAGTTAGTGATCGTGCTTCCTGTTCTCCCCCACCTTAAATCACCGATCTCTCTTCCCTTACCCATTTTTATTTATTTCTCTAACCCTAACTCCTTTTATCTCTTTCCTACATCCCTTATCTCAAAACACCCAAGTAGTTTAGCATAGTATTCGGCCTTTATCTGGAGATTGGCACGATGGGCATCTCTTCCCTTTAGCCTTTCAATGTTGGTCCAGGTCTAGGGCGCATGCACTCACCCAAATATTTTCCTAGGTAGATTTGATGACCAACAATTTCTGGCACACCCGATGGGACAGACTATGTTTGTCTCAGTAAAGATCCATAATCGATGGGACAAGTACTATTCCAAGTTGATAAACCCACCTGTGCCAACAGTCAAGGTCCCATATTTTAAGTCTCAAACCCGTCTTCACCAGGCCAATAGTTCTAACCAGTTCTCGATGTGACCCGATCAGTCTCACCTGACTAGTGGTAGTGAGAACCGATGCTCTCATTACCGAAAGACTCTTAGCATCTGGCGACTCTGTTTACCTGAGAATCTTTAAGTCATAAAGACCAGTACCTAAACATGTTCCTTCATGGCAAAAGTCCCCATGTTTTAAAGAAGTTCGAGTTGGTGAATCTCTGGCTTGCCTCCATCTGGAAAAATCACCTGGCGACTCTGACTGAGCTGAAGACCCAGATTTCTTGATCATAGGTGCCTTTCTTTAAATAAAAAAAAGAGAGCTAAAAGAAGACATCCTGAAGGAATCAAGGCCACTTCTATAATGGAGAAATCACGTTATCCCAGTTGGAATGCTTGTAGCCCTCTGAATCTTCAATATCACCATACAATTCCTATAAGCGCCTTGAAAACATTGACAAAATATGATGGCACTAAGGGAATGGCCCAAAAGCACCTTGAAGATATTGTTGCTTTAGCAAACCTCCATAACATAATCCATGAAGATTTCATGGTCAGACTTCTGATCCTATCTCTAGAAGGAGAGGTGATGTGGTGGTACAGACTGCTCGAGTATGAAAGCATCCGCTCATGGGGTGATTTAGCAGGAGCATTAATCAGAACATTTGACAGCTCTCAGGATCCCTTCCAGCTTTTGATGCATCTATTCACCATCATGAGAACACCTCTGGAAAGCATCACAGACTTCAATGTCCGATTCTATAGAAGTTGGAAGAGAATTCTAGTGGAGATACAATTGATGCACGCCCAAGCCCACCTCTTCTATGTTCGGGCCTTTCACCCGGACATGCGCCTTCTCTTACTACAATCAGGTGAATGAAGATTTCCTCAAATATTTGAGGAAGCAGTATGAATAGAGCAGCTCCTGCTCCTATCTAGAAAGTGGTAGTGGGGGGAAAACCCATCACTTTCTCCAATATTAGTTGCTCCTATCCATCCTGCATAGTATTCATCATGGCAGACTCCTCATACTGAGCAGAGGTCTGAGATGCAGTCGTTTGGAGCTCGAGAGACAAATTTCATCCAAGGCCAATGATGGGAATATGCAAGCTTTGATCCGACAATGAACAATATGGCTACTTGCAGTCTCCATCAAGAGGTGGGCCAAGGAGAGCAACAGACTCAAGTGGTAGAGCCTGAGAACGAAGAGGGCACATTTTTGCATCCTTTTTGTATCCAAAGGGATGGGATGCAAGTACTCAACCATAATCCATTAAGCATGTCTCAAGAAGCAGAAGAAGAAGGAGAACCAGCTGTAGAAGCACTCCCAGAAGGAGAAAGAGGAGAAGGATCTGGAGGTGACTCTGGCCCAATGGATCAAGGATAAGGGTTCTCCCATCGAGACGAGCTCGTTGACCCGTGAGCCATCAAGAATGTTAACAATTATGTCACATTCCTCAAGGGGTAGAAAAGGAAATCAAATTTTGTACAGTATTTTGTAAAAATTTTCTTTGTTGTTTTTTTATTTGAAAAATTGCAGCAATTTTGACTTTCAATGCCACCTGTTTGTATATAAAATAGAAAATAAAGAGCTTCGCTGCCAAATAGGCTAGAGAAAAGAGCTTCACACCTGAAGCATTTCTAGAACTACTTCGGATAAAATCTTTGCAAAGTAGTATTGCCGAAGAAGAATACAAGGGTAGCGATTAAAAGAACTTCGGTCCCAAAGCACTTCAAGTATTTACTTCGAGAAAAAGTTGAGCGAAGCGGCATTCAAAAGAACAACTTCACCGAAGAAGGAAGGTCTAGACCACGGTCCAAATTGGCTAAGGCAAGAAAACTACTTCAGGCCCAAAGCATTTCCAACAACTACTTGAGGCGAGATTTCTGTGAAGTGGTGTTGCCGAAGTAAAATACAAAGGAAGGAGAATGAAACTACTTCGCACCCAAAGCATTTCTAGCAAATACTTCGGCCAGAAAACTAGCGAAGCGGGACTCAAAAGAGCATTGAAAATACTTCACCAAAAGTTGTCGAAGCACCCACTTTGGGCCCCTCCATCAGTGAATCATTTTTACTTCGTCGAAAGTCGTTGTGAAGCATTTTCTTCGGCTAGCTTTCGTGCGAAGTACTTCTACCCGAAGTGATGGAGGTCGTGGAGAATGCAACATCTTTTGAAGACAATTGCTTTGGTCGAAACCTTCCTGAACTGCAATTTTGAAAAAGGATCATAGTGAAGCATTTCCCCAAGACATCAGCATAGCAATTTTTTTAGTGAAGAGGCCCATTTTACGAAGCAAATATGCTTCGACACTTACCACCCCCGAAGCAGTCTTATGAAGTTCAATTTTGTGAAGTACAAACCAAGGAGGAGTTATTGCTTCAGCTCAGAACCATTACGAAGCGAAGTTGTGAACGAAGACTTAGTGAAGTGCTTCAAGGGCACGCATTCCAAGTCGAGTATTTTCCTGAGGTGATCAAGTGCATCATAAATGCAATTTTTCATGCCCGGTAAGCTCGGTGCTCATTTTTGGCAATCAAAAATGAAGTATCAGGCCATGATGAAGAGCCCAGCGAGCATGGCGGCCACTTGAGCACCACACCCAGAGATCAAGGATGTCCAGACGGCTCATCAATGTATCTTTCCATGGTTGACCCGGTCACAATTGCCAGTTTTGGTAACAAATTTGATAGCTCGATCATGAGAGCCTCAGGGAGCCTAATTCTTAGGGCTCAAGGGCGTACTCCTCTTTACTATGTAATTATGACTCAAAGGGTCGGGTCCTCTATAAAAACCCAAATTTTATAATGTAAAAAGCGAGGGGGAACTATCTGCTAGAAATTTGCTATAACTTGATGTCCTGTGATTAATACTAAAGATATTTGGGCTCAATTCCTTTCTTTTATGTTGCCTTATGTGCTTGATTCTTTTGTCTTTCTTCGTTTGTATATACTGAGACTCTGAATCCTGAATCCAATGTGCAATCAGGGACTGTACCCTAAAACTTGCCTGAAGGATACATAGGAGAGGAAAAATGCTATATTGGTTTTCTTTTATGCTGCTTGGTGGGTTGTGGTTTCTGTTACATTTCCTTATCCTAATCATATTTACTCTGAATCCTAAATTTCGATGAAAGGTAGAAGGAGAATCCCTATGAGCTCACCCAGAGGATACATAGGAAAGTTAATGTGGTGTTTCTTTCATTTATTCTTGGTGTTATTTACTTCTATTCAAGTTGTTAGTTAGTGATCGTGCTTCCTGTTCTCCCCCACCTTAAATCATCGATCTCTCTTCCCTTACCCCTTTTTATTTCTTTCTCTAACCCTAACTCCTTTTATCTCTTTCCTACATCCCTTATCTCAAAACACCCAAGTAGTTTAGCATAGGAGCCGACATTTCTCCGGATATTGGCATGAGGGGCATCTCTTCCCTTTGGCCTTTCAATGTTGGTCCAGGTCTATGGCATATACACTCACCCAAATCCTTTCCTAGGCATATTTGATGACCAACAGTTACCTGGGTAGGTTGACCTGCTATAAGAGTCTCTCAAGTCTATAAAATATTAGAAGAAGAGACATTCCTAGATAGTGTTAGTATAGACATTGTCGACTTCTACCACTAGAAATAATAGACCACCTTCATTCTATCTATCTCTCAAAATGGAAGTGTGGGTAGTGCATAATTGTATGATTGACTCTAGTGTCACGACTACTATCATGCCAAAGGTAGTATGCAAATTCTTGGGGATGGAATATACAATAAGTGGTCTAGGAGTATTGCAGTTGGACGCAACCCCAATAAAGACCGTGGGAGTAATCAAGGATATTTTTATTGTCCTGCATATCATGTTGTAGATCACCATTATCTAGGTAGTGGTGATGGTTGACCTAGAGCCATATTTTAGCATGTGTCTCTAGAGGGAATTCACAACAAATCTTGGAGGATAAATTTTCTTGGATTATGCAAATTTGGATATTCCATTCAAAGGAAGAAGGATCCACATCTATAATGAAAAGACATCTACTTTTCATATAGATAAATTAGAAGAAGAAGAAATATCCACTGGTGTAGTCAATATGATGATTGAATAATTACAAGAAGTGGAATTTATGGAAGAAGTGCTTGGTGAGCTCCACCTTGAATATGAGTTCTCACTCATGGATTTCAACACAATGGTCAAAACTGACATCGATTGTACACTAAAACCAATACCAATCAGATTGAATAAAAAGTCCTTGATTCCCTAGACCCTATTGTAGATCAGTTATGGAAGTTGTATTTTGATGGTGCAAGGTGCAAGAATAGTGTAGGGGCTAGTATTATTCTTATTTCTCCTACTGGGTTTCAGAAGACCTATTCATAACTTGGAGTTGCATGAATAATGCCTTCGAATATGAAGTGTTGTGCCTTGGTTTGAAAAAATCTAAAAATTTAGGCATAAAATAACTATAAATATTTTGATATTTTGAGCTCATAGTAAATCAAAGTACAAAAAAATGTGTGTATAAGTAGCATTATTTGAAAGCCTACCAAAACAAGGTATGGGATTTATATGAGTCTTTTACAGTGCTAAACATTTATGCAATTTCGTAGAAGCAGAACAAACATACATATATTTTAGCTTCTCTTGGTGCTAATTACTCTCCCATGGATCAAGTGGATAGGAAACCAAAAACTGTGAGAGTGATTTATAGACCTTCGATTCTTGACAAGAACCTCTGTTGGAAAGTTCTCGAAAACGATGAGAAAATAGTCAATTTTCTCATTATGGAAGCTGCAAGTGTAGATGACAGAGTACTTGTTGAGGAGGAAATGGAAGGAATTATTCAGCTAAAGAATAATCATATTACTACATGACTAATTTTGCTTGAAAGTCTATTTTATCAAAATGATAGGGTGGAGAAACATAAAATCAAGGTTGATGTGAAGGAATATAAGAAAATATAGCTTGATTCTAAGAAAGTGATCAAATTTGGGACAGACTACACTTCATAAGAACTAGAGAATATCAAGAACCTATGTTATGAGTACCCTGACATTATTGCTTGGAGTTATCATGATCTGAAGGGATACGATAAAAACATAATTCAACATACCATTGAACTGAAGGAGGGGTAAAACCCTTTTGGCAAAAATAGCGGCCTGTCAATCCCAAAATTGAAGTGCTCATGAAGGTAGAGTTGTTAAAGATGCTAGAAGAAAAAATAATTTATCTAATTAAGCACTCAACATGGGTGGTAAACCTAGTACCAGTTTGAAAGAAGATGGATATATATGTCTGTGCGATGAATTTTTGAAACCTAAACTAGGTGTCACTAAAATATCACTACCTCCTGTTGTAGATTGATAAAATCCTTCATGTAGTTACTGGAGCACAGAGATTTTAATTGCTATATGGTTTCTCTGGTTATAACCAGATCTAGATGAATGATGAGGACCAATACTAGATGACATTCACTACCAAGTGGGTCGCGTTCGCCTATCAAAGAATGTCATTTATTCTTTCAAATGTTGGCACTACTTTTAAAAGAGCCATGGACATCACTTTTGGTGAGTTGTTAAATAGATTTATTATAATTTACCTCGATGACATGGCTATGTTATCACATTGCTAAATAAGAGCATGTCTCTCATTTGAGACAAGTGTTTAAAAAATATCAAGAATTTGGAATTTCCATTAACCCAAAGAAGTCCATATTCATTTTCAAATAAGGAAAACTGTTGGGACATGTTATTTTGTAAGAAGGACTAGACATTGAACCTGCAAGAGCTGAGGAACTTTTGAATATTTTGCTACCATTAAACAAGAAGGATCTACTGTCGTTCTTCAACCATATTAATTTTATTTGAAATTTCATTGTTGACTTTGCTTAGGTGGGGAAGCCAATAACTAAGCTTCTAAAAAAGAATGCAGATTTCAAATGGATTGAGGTGAGAAGATAGGATTTCCAGGAAATCAAGAATAGAATCACTCAAGCACCAGTATTAATTAATCCAGATTATTCGAAGGACTTCATCCTCTATGCAATAGGCAAGCAAGAGAGCCACGTTGCAATTCTTACTCAAAAGGAAGAATATGGAGATGAAAAGTCGATTGCTTTCTTGAGCCAAGTTATTGCACCACATCAGGAGAAGTATAATTTCATTGAAAAATAGGTATACACAATCATGAAATCCTTGAAGAAGTTTTGACATTCTTTTTCATAGAGCAAGACAATTGTCTACGTCATTCATCCAGACGTCAAAAATTTTATTTTTCAAGAGGAATTAGGTGATAATAGAGCGGGTTGGGTATCAAATATTTAGGAATATTATGTAGATATATTACCCACTAACTTGGTTCATTGACTAGCTCTCTGCCAAGAACTGGCTAAAAGTGTGGTCCCTGAAGCACTGAATTATGTACAAGATGGAGAACTCGATGAAAGCATTTGTGCAAATAACAGTATAGTTGATCGTGATTGGATAAAGAACCTTGTCAAATTCCTTACCTTTGGAATATGTCCATCACATCTCGATGCTTCACAAAAATGAAGGTTTATAATGCAAGCACTTAAGTGTGTCTTATTAACAATGGTTTTTTCCACAAGAATATAGATGGAGTTCTCCTTAGAAGCGTGAAGGATTCCAAAAAGGAGAAAATATTGGAAGAATTACATTCTAGCTTATTTGGAGACCATTATGCAGGAAGGTCTATGGCCTTGAAAATCATCCAAGCTAGCTATTTTTGGCCTACTATTTTCATATATGCTTACAAGGTGAGCCAAAATTATGATAATTATTAATGATATGTTGGTAGAAATAAGAAACTGACCTTGCCCTTGCACCTAATTTAGGTTGAAGCACCATTTCAGTAATGGGGCTTGGACTTCATTGGAGTCATAGACTCACATTCATTGGCTGAGCACAAATACATCCTAACTAAAATAAACTATTTCACTAGGTGGATAGATTCCATCCCAACTAAAAAATTAGATCAAGCTACAATCATCTCTTTCCTTGAGGGATTGATCACTCATTTTGGCATTTTAGATGCTATTATAATGGATAATGGGACTCTATTTATTGGGTCTAAGATCACTAAGTTTGCAAGCAGATACGTTATCTATCTCAAGATATATTCTAACTATTATCTGCAATGAAATGGGTTGGTCGAATCCACAAATAAGAATTTATTGTGGATATTGAAAAAACATTGAGAAAAAACAAGAGAATATAGCACCTACTGTTGAACGAGGCTCTATGGGAAGATCGAATATCAATAAAAAAGTCCATTAAAGCTTCCCCCTATTCTTTGGTATACAAAATAGAAGCAGTTCTACCCACTCACATTGAATTGTCCGTCCTCCAAGCATTGCAATTGTTCAAATATGAAGATGACAAGTTTGATCCAATGAGCGCAAGGTTGGCTCAATTATTGCAACTAGAGGAGGAGAGATAAAATATGTATCATGCTTTCACTGAACATGCAAAGATGACACAAAGGTGGTTTGGTAAGAAGACAACATAACACATGTTCCAAGTGAGTGATATGGTTCTCAAATGGAACAAAAACAAATTCAAACCAGAAAAACATCACAAGTTCCATGTGATCTCGGAAGGTCCATTTTATATTTTTGCAGTGAATCTGATAAATGCATATCATCTTCAGGATATGGATTATTGGGATATTCCAATTCCAGTTAACGGTCTTCATATGAAGGCCTATTTTTAGTGAGGTGATCTAGAGGTACTAGTTTGTAAATATGTACATATTCCATTTATTTCACTGCTTTACGTATTATATGATTTAAAAAAATGTATGTGGATGCTTCCTCTCTCTGATAGAATTCATTTCGATCTAAATTTATTCTTTGAAGATACACCATGGTTTTGGGTAGAGTTAATGGTTGCACTAAAAAAATGGGAGGAAGTTTTAACAAGTTGCTTTATCTCGGAAATCTTTAAGTTGAAAATTTTTTAGAGAAGCAAAACAAGAATTCTTGGAAACACGTAAGGAATCAAATCGTGAGGCCTAAATTTGAAAGTAATAAGTACAACAAATTAAAATTACTTTCACCCCAAAATGGGGGTGAAATTCCCATTCGTGTCCCAAAAGGGCGAATGAGTTTTAGAGTAGGAAAAGCACTGAAATTCATGATTGAAAGTATTTTTACCCCAGGAAGGGGGTAAAAGTTCCATTCACCCCAAAGAGAAAGTGAAATCCCCCAGCACCTCCCAATTAAGTGAACATATATACGCTCCAAGGTGATTTTACAACCTGAGCACAATTTTAAAATAAAAATTTACTTTTGCCCCCAATTGAGGCGAAAGTCCCATTCACCCCAAATGGATGCGAAAATATTATAAACGAAAAACAAAAATAAAGTCAACATATAAAAAAACAAGAGGAGTCAAAAGGGATTTTGACCCAAATGAGGGCTAAAAATCTTGTTTGCCCCTCATTGGGGTGAATATTTTGACAAGGCATTTACGACTCATGCCATATTTAAAACACGTGCCAAAGGTGTTTTCACTGTGTATGTGGAACGAAACTTTCTTTAAAATTGTGAAAGGCGCATGCACCGAACCTTTTGGGTGATTACATTAAAGTTTTTATGCAAGGGTAAAAAAAATATAAAAATAAAAGAGGATGTACAAGCAGGAGTTGTATAAGGTTTTTTGGCATGCAAGAAAATATAAAAAAGAGAAAAAAAAGCCCTAAAATCAATGAAGTTTTTTTTAAGAAAATCCATGCTTTTTCTAAACTTGGGAAAAAGGAGAAGCAAGAGGTGGTTTTAAAAGGAAGAACATTCACCATCAATTTCATTTTCGGAGAAGAGCAATCTAGTTTTCAGGTGCATCCCTAAAGTGATTTCACCCTTAAATGTGACAATTTTCGATAAAGGATAGTGCACATTAATGATGCATTTCTAGAGTAGTTAATTTAAAACGTGTGTCCATGTTGCGTTGGGAGATGTTTTTGCTTTCTTGGAAGCCAGAATCTTACCACATCAGAATCAAAGGTGTCTATTAGTCCGCAATTGATAGATTTTTGTTTCAAGGCCATTTTTAACAACCAAGGCATATTTGTTTTAAAATTCATAGTTGAAAAAGACTTACCTGAGCTAGGGAAAAACTAGGACATCAGTTGGGTAGCCGAAGAGATTTCTGGTTACTATGGATTTGAAGAAAATATTGCTACCCTAGGAGGGTCCAATGGGGACACCTTCGGATCCTCTTCTAGAGAGACATAGTTCTTTTGAAAATTTGTTAAAGGATAAATCTCCATCAAAGATTGAAGAAGCACAAAAAACTACATTAAAAATGCTCTTTACGGCTACTGGAAATAGATCAACATCTCAACGAGTTAATGGATGCTTGCCACAATCAGAATCAAGGCCAAAGATTATCATTGAGCAAAGGATGGTTGAAGAAATAGTTTTATATAGAGTCAATCATGATTTGATCTATAAATTAATGGGTATTCGCCTTACCCTAAATTATTTGCATTCCTGGGTCCGGCAAAATTGGGAGCCTCTTGGTGAGTATTCTTTATGTTTTATTAGCAATGGATATTTTATTGTTAATTTTTCTTCACTTGTTGATAGAAATAGGGTTTTAGAATCAAAAAATAGGAATCATGGTCCGGCAAGATTATTTGTTCAACCCTAGAGAGTGGGATTTGATCCTCGAATTGAACCCACTATTGTCCCAATTTGGATCCGTTTGTATGCACTTCCAATGGAGTTTTGGAGTGAGAAGGTATTGGAAATTATTGGTAATTCCCTTGGAAGACATTTGGGTGTTTCCAAAGACACAATAGAAGGAAACACGACTTTTTATGCAAGATTATGTGTGGAATTGGATCTTAGCCAACCTCTACCGATAGAGGTGGAACTTGAACTTGCATGACTATCTTGGATTCAACAACTGGATTATGAGGCATTGCCCTTCAGATGCAGAGTTTGCCACAAATATGGGCATTTGGCCCGATCTTGCCCAAATAATATGAACATAAAAATGGAGGCTCCTCTAGGAATGTCAAATATTCCTATGGAGGGTAAGTCAACAATCAACAAAGAACCAATGAATATTTCTCAAGGTAAAGAAGCACAGGGAGATGGTTTTGAACAACCCAAAATAAGGAGAAGGCAAAAGAAAAAATATGGTAAATAGCAAACCCAAATCAAGCCCTCCAATAGGTATGAGATATTTAAGACACTAATGGACCAAGAAGAACAATTCATGGAAAGAGTGGATGGGAATAATGAAAATAATAACATCCATGTTCAAGCTCCTCTTTCATCTCCCCCATCATAGAGCATGTAATTGAGTACAATGAGTTATCGCGGTCAGAGAGTGCAGGGGCATTGATAGTGCATAACCAAGAGCAGCCAATAATTAAGGATGTCAGCATGGGCATAGCAGAAAATAACAAAGAAAGGCCAACTTTAGGGATAACTCAGGTGGAAAAGAGATCAAAAAATAGCAACTCTCAATGCTTGGGTAGAAAATAAAATAAGGAATTGATAGCAGTTCAAGGAGATAAACTGATCACTGGAGGATCGGTGAGGCCAATAGATTTTTACTACTCTCAAGGTAACCAATGATTATACAATCATGGAATGTTAGGGGTTTAAACAGTAGAACCCATCAATATGTTGTTCGAAGACTCTTAGAAAAATGTAAAACAGATTTTTTTCTTATTCATGAGACAAAAATATCGTTAGATCTTATGTGTAAAACAGTTAACAAAATTTGGAGGGGTGTTGGTCATATGGAAGTCACTGCCCAAGGTGCCTCAGGGGGGATAGTTACTCTCTAGAACTCTCTTGAATGGACTACAATAGAACATATAGCTTGGAGGGGTGTTCTCACATCACATTTTAGAAATAATGTCACAATTGAACATGTTTTAATCACAAATTTTTATGGGGCTCAAAACCTAGATGGTCAGATGCATCAATGGAAATTTGTGCATAACATGAGAGTCTCAAGGGAATATTTAGACTAGATTATTGCTGGGGATTTTAATGCTAAATTATCCTCTAGAGATCAAGAAGGGGGAACCCCAATTTTGGACCTATGGGATCAACTTATGATTGCCCAAGTCCAGGCATTACACTTGGTGGATATTAAATGCCCTGGAACCAACTATACTTGGACTAATAAGAGGAGGGAGCCACATAGCAGGAAGGTGAAGTTAGACCATTTTTTGGTTTTAGAGGAGGCATTTGTAAAATGGAATATAAAATTTCAGATTTTGGAGGGTCCAGTTTCATATCACTTTCCCATTTTGTTGGAAGGAGGGATCAAGACAGTACAGCATCACAAACCATTTAAATTTGAAAAATTTTGGTTACAAAAAGAGGAACTTCAAAAGAAAATTCCGTAGTGGTGGGAAGGTCGCCCAACATATGGGACAACAATGTTTAGATTCCATAAAAAACTTCATTATGTCAAAGATCAACTAAAACAATGGAGGTGAGCTAACAAGATAGACTTCCAGGTCCAAATAGCTCCATTGGTGGCCAGATGGGATGAGGTTCAAAAACACTTTAGGGAAGGAACAATTACAGATCAGCTCAAAGAAGAGGATGATGCATTATGTAAAGCGGTTGAGGACATTGACAACCAAGAGGAGACCTACTGGAAACAAAGAGCAAGAACCACTTGGTTATTAGAAGGTGATAAAAATACCAAATTTTTCCATCGGATTGCTTGTGCTAGGAGACAAATGAACAACATGGAAGCTCTTCAAGATGAGAATGGACACTCCTTTGATACAATTCCAAGTATTCATTTCCATTCAATGGATTATTTTTCTAAACTATTTAAGGAAAGTATGGTGCAATATGAAGAGGTTCAAAAAGATGTTATTGTTGTCATACCCTCTGTTATCTCTGAAGAAGAAAATCAGACCCTACTTAAACCCATTTATAGAGAGGAACTGAAGAATGTAGTCTTTGGAATGAGCACTGAAAAAACACTAGGTCCAGATGTCTTTCCAATTGAGTTTTTTCAGGCCTTTTGAGATAACTTGGAGGATGATATAATGGCTATTATAGAGGAGTCCAAAGGTAGTAAAAGAATGCTTAAAGCATTAAATCATACTTTCATTACCTTAATTACAAAAGGGGAGGAGGGGTACATATTTCATATTATAGACCTATTGCCTTATGCAATGTCATATATAAAAAAATCACAAAGGTAATGGTTGAGCGGCTAAAACCTCTTCTACATAACATTATCTCCGTAGAGCAAGGGGGTTTTGTAGAGGGTAGGTAGATCTTGGATTGTGTGGTTCTAGCTCAGGAGGCAATCCATTCAATGCAAACATCTGGTAATAGAGGAATGTTCATAAAATTAGATATGTCAAAGGCTTATGATAGGGTGGAGTGGAGCTTCTTGTCAAATATGATGGCAGCCTTTGGTTTCTCTCAATATTGGATAGAATGGGTCATGAGTTGTATTTCTACTCTGACATACTCAGTGTTAATCAAGGGTCTTCCATCGCAACCGTTTGGAGCTACTTGAGGCCTTCGTCAAGGAGATCCTTACTCTCCCTATATTTTTCTCATGAAGGATTGGGTAGACTCATCTTGAGGAGAATACAACAAGGTTTGCTAATAGGTATCAAGGTGGGTGAGGACTTTTTGACTCACCTACAGTTTGTGGATGACACAGGATTGGTGGGAGTGGCCAGCTTTAGGGAAGCAAGAATGATTAGAGATACACTTAATATCTACCTTAGGGCTACAAACCAAGTCACCAATGATAAAAAATTCAAAGTGGTCTTTTTCAATCTTGATCAAAGGCTTCAGGACATAATTTTAGAGATCTTGGGATTCACAAGGACTTATCTCCCAGTGGTATACTTGGGGGTCCCTTTGCATTTTAAAAAACTAAAAATAGATATCTAGAGGAATCTTTTGGATTGTATCAAGGACAAAATTAATCATTGGTCTCACAAATTGTTAGGCTATGGGGGTAGATTAACTTTTTTACAGTCAATCATTAAGGCCATGCCAATTTATAGATTTTCTATCCTTGCTGCCCCACATACCATATGGAAAGAGTTGGACAAGATGGCTAGAAAAATTTTATGGGAAGGAGTAAAAGGAGAGAGGAAATGGGTCTTAGTGGGTTGGGATAAAGTAAGCCAGCCCAAGGTAAAATGAGGTTTGGGACTGAGAATATCAAATTTAAATAATAAATCTTTGGCTAGAAATCTTTACTGGAGGTGGATTTCCCAACCAACTTCTTTATTCAGTAGAATCTTAACTAGTAAATATTTGGGACATGTAAACCCAAATGAGGTGGGTCATTTCCCTTTGGATGGTAATGGATCCTTAGTGTGGCAGGTTGTCAAGTTAGATCTCAGGTAGTAAAAGATAGATTATTTTAGAAAGTTGGGAGAGGGGAGAAGGCACAATTTTGGACAGATTCATGGGATCAATACCCACCTATCATTGTTGAATTTCTTGAATTGAAACCAATAAAAATAGCCATAGAAACCAAGGGATGGGTCCAAATTGAAAGTTATTTCAACACTATTCAGCTAGGGGATTATAAGTTTAAGCAGTTTAAGAAGTTGGATGAGTGGCCAATTTCAATCCCTCCGAATTTGACACCCATCATGACTAAAATCTTGGTACAAAGATTTCTCACAGGTAGAGACGAGGAGGATGAATTAGATTGGGGCTATGGGAGCCTTGGTGTCTACACAGTGAAGTACGGATATGATAAGATCCTTCTAGAGTCTCCTCCTCATACATATCAGGTTGAGGATTGGAGAAAGATTTGGCAGTCCAAGGGTTGGTCGAAAGTTAACTTTTTTGCCTGGCAGTTCATGCATAATGGAATTCTTACTTTTGATAATCTCAGATGCAGGGGAATCATTGGTCCATATCAATGTGTTTTATGCTACAAGAGCGAGGAAACAACTGATCACTTGATGTTTGAGTGCCCATTCACATGCCAGATTTGGGAGAGATGGTTTTTATATTATAAAATTCAAGTTAATGGTGATTTGAATTGGATTAATATTTGGGAAAGATGGAAGAGGGGTAGATTTAAATCTAAATCTCTTTGTATTGGTTGGGAGCTTGGATTAAAATTTATTTGGTGGCAAGTGTGGTTGGAGAGAAATGCTAGAATTTTTAGAGAAACTTTTTCTTCTTTAGATGGAGTTTGGCAGGTCATTTGGAGCAAATTCATAGAAACTGTGGCAGTCTATGCTAAAGAGGAAACTCAGGTTGTTATTGGGGCAATGGAGAAGGAAGTTGAAGTGCTAGAGAGACAGGACAGAGCTAGTTGGAAACCACCCCCAGAAGGTTGGATTAAAATTAATACCGATGGATCTATAAAAGGCAATATGGATAGAGCTAGAATTAGAGTGGTTTACCAGTATCATGTTGGAATAGTGCTCTATTGTAATGAGCTGCCCTGTTCTATGTTTGGTGTTTTTGTAATAACTATGGATTAATTTTAACATGCAATAATACCCAAATGAAAGAAGCCAATAACAACAGCATGCAATGATACCCAAATGGATTTAACACAATTTGCTATTATCTCCAATTGATGGACTATAAACCTCTAAATATTTGATTGAATCACATAACCGTGAATCCTGAATGAATTCACCAGCCAAGAACTAGGTTTTTGTCCAGCTCCCTTCTTCAATATTGAGGGTTTCCGTCCTCAGAACTTCAACAATTTACACACTGCCGATCCCTAAAATGGAACTGATCTGTCCTTCGAGGTTTCGTCTGTCGGGTTATCGATTGGGGTTTTCATCCCTTTCGATGAAGAAATATCAGTCGTCGACCTTAATATCCAAGAGAAGAAATAATATAAACCATAATGTCTGAAATGATACCAAGCCACCAAATAAATAGGATCCTCCTTGGCAAACTCTTTTTTGCACGCTCAATGTGGGATAAACATATTTCTTTCCCTTTAATTATAAAATAAAGTTTTAACTTTATAAAATGAATTTAATAATTCACTTAATAAATCCAAGCTTTGTGCTTTAAGAACACTGCCTTATGAAACTTTGATTGACCAAATGAAACCTGTTCTAGATACCCATTTTGTTGTAGAACAACATCCCCCTGTTCGCTCGAAAAGAAACCCTAAAACCTAACACTGCTAAAAATAGTAATTCTAGCATCCTAGCTTCGTTTGACCCTGAAAAACCACCAAAACTGAGCTTTAAGAATCCAAAATCTGTCTCAAATATCTCCAAAGGCTCTCATCTATATGACATAGCCTACAGGAACCCGTGTATAGGCTAGTCTTTATGTGCTCCCACTAGCTGATTAGAAGGGGACATTACAGATCCGCCTCTTCCCAAATATTGCTTGTCCTCAAGCAATATGATTTGTATGCCAGGATACCAAATAAATCTGAAGAATGTCTCATGATGAAGACACTTCCCTGAACTGTCATCCCAAAAACTGAAAACATTGTCAAGCTCTGTCACCAAACCGATACAACCGACCCCGGTAACTCTGTCGAGCTCTGCCACTCTATAAAACAATCCATCCCTTAGAGGAATTCTTGTATCCCATAGACAAATAGGGATTTTTTCATTCCCAAAATTTGATAATTTCTACAGTGCCACTCTGACTACAACTGAATTATTCTACAACTCAACAGAGTACCCATTATGGACTGACAAACGAGGAAACCAACAAGAGACTGATTCTACCACTATAGGGAATAGCACCTCATGCCAAGGTGATACATATAACTCTTTATACCACCCCTTCTTCCCATTCATATATGACATGGTCAAATTATCAACATGTGGACTGAAAGAAAAACTATGAGCATACCTCACTATACAGTCCATCTGAACTTCACCAAATGGTTCCATGGAAGGGTCTATACAATCACTTGTGCTACAACTCTCAACATTCTACACACAAAAGTTAGGAGATGTTTCGCCAATCATAACACAAGTAAATGAACCTGCATCAGCATCATACTCGGGTTGTTCCTTCTGTGTGGTTGTAACAGTTGACCAATTTTCTTCTTTGTGAATAAAACTTAACTCAAGGTTAAGTTTGTTAATTATCTTCTCCTTTTTGGTGAGTTCTTGGTACATCTTTTCTACAGTTTGGATAGCCAAATCCCTATCAGATAACAATTGCAAGTATTCATATTTTATTTTCTCCAAAGCATGCTTGATAGTCTCTACCTTAATAGTTTGCATGCTTTCAATAGATGAGACATCAATCAACCCTATCTACCTATATTTGAGTTGAGTTGTCCACAAAATATATTCAACAAAGTTGTGTGTGCTATCCAAATGGGTTAATGTTTGGACAATCTTCTCTTCTGAAACCTATAACTTATCCTTCCAACTTTGCATTGTATCAAGTTCCGGATTGTGATCAGCAGCACACAATAAAGTTTTTGATTTACCATATTTGGCATAATTATTAGAATCAGTATTCCTTTTGACACTACACTCTCCAACTTCGTGCATTGAAGTTAGGACTGACTCATGCTCAACCCAAGAATTATCAACTGCATGCACATCCTCACTAGCTATTGATTTAACAATGTCAAAATTAGCTCGCTCTATGATCTCACCACTATCATGAAATTCATTATGCCCCTCACCAAAATGAGATCCACTAGATGAATTAACTTCATCTTCATCAATTTTGCCCTCCTGTACTTCCACACAAGTTTCTTGAAGAGGTGGCATGTTTATATTTTGAATTTCAGCGATCTGAATGTTCGAGTCAGCACCCTGATCAAAAGGAAATTTGTCTCTATCAATCTTCTCATTTACTTCATCAGCATAACTATCCAACTCATCAGGAAAGCCACCATCCAACCACTTGCTAGTCTATTCTATTTCTAACTTTAACCAGGAGACATACTCATCAACATCAATCTCTTCATCAAATTTGGAGTCTTCACCATGAAAAAAAACACCATGCAACAATGAACTGTTGCCAGGAAAAATGCAAGGCTCATCATACCTTATGTCCAAGGTCTCACAGACCTCACTGGATTGCTTTGGAAGCAATTCGACAACTGTTGTCCTGTCATTACCCTCGGTACTATAGTTGTCCTAGGACTTGTGGGTTATGGGCCCACATATATGTCCAAGTGACCACTCTTCTTGGCAATTGAAATAAAGATGTTCTCTTCTCAACTGATTCTTACTTTTGAGAGGTAGTCCTGGCATCTGTAATTCACTCAATCTCTTTTCATTCTCATGTTCCTCCTATACCAAGAGAGGTTTCAGCTTCTTCTCACACTTCTTGGAAACATTGTCAACTAATTTACGTGCAGCTAAAGAGGTAATCTGTCTTTGCCTCAAAACAATGATCAACTTGGGCAAGATGGGCTGGGTAAAGTCATCACTTTCCTCAATGATGCGTACCATTATGGTTTGCATGTAAGATGATATAATGTCTTCATGATCTTCACTGATAGAAGCCATAAAATGTCGAAACATCTGGAGACTAAGATCAGCACAATCTAAATCAAGCAAAAATACATATATTCTAATTTTTGCCATTACTTCCAAAATTCTAACCTTCTTACCATAGGATCAGTCCCTAATGTTATTCAAACCATGAAAACTATCAACCATCAGCTGTAATCCCTCCATGATGTCTTCATTGTAGGGTGCTTCCAGAGCAATAATCCTTATGATCTCACTGATAGAAGAGGTGATTGCAAGTCTCACATCTCTGTTTGCATGTCTCATAATCCAATGCTGGCCTAATGAAATTATAGGTACTTTCGCTACCTAATTCAAAACCTCACGATCAAATTGATCTAGTTCCCCAATTATAGGGGATTCAAGTTGTTTTCCCAAAGCATAGAGCTTACAACTTACATCCATTATTTTACTAAAATGTTCTGCAAATTGAATTTGTTTTCTGTTATTGGATGTGTGATGCTCAACCTTAGCCTTAGAGGGAACCATAGGTGTTGACTTAGGTGACATAGCTACTATCAACTGCTTTTCCAATTTTTCTAGGACAGCGAGATCAACCTTATTAGTCGCAATATTAGCTGCAATTTTAGGATCTTGTAAAGTATTTTGTTCAACTCCAAATTTCTTCGACAACTTTATGAATGAAAAATCAACCTTATCTTGAGAAAAAACTGAAGGTAGAGAAATTTGCATCATTGCAATTAATTGACAAATGGATTTTTGTATCTCACCCTGAGTCCTGTCCCAATCATGTTGTCTCCTAGACCAATCATTATAAGACTCCATGAATCTAAAATTTAATTAGGCCTCCACAGGCTGGAAGAATAGCTGAGCTCTGAATTAACAATACCCAGAAATCTTAAAGCCCAAATCAACCAAATGGGTATTCAAATCACCAATACCCAAAAATTGGAAACCCTAGATTTGAAAATGGCAACCAAACCCTAACTTCTGCTAATATTCTATACTCCACAAATTTTTAAGCAATATAATTTCAAAAAAATAATTATTTCCACCAAATCAAACCTGAGAATTTTGTCTTCGATAGAAGACTTCACAATATTCACAATGAAACCCTGAACAGGTTGGCAGGAAAAACCAACTCTAATACCACTGTAATGAGCTGCCATGTTCTATGTTTGGTGTTTTTTGCAATAACTATGGATTAATTTGAACATGCAATAATACCCAAATGAAAGAAGCCAATAACAGCAACATGCAATGATACCTAGATGGATTTAACACAATTTGCTATTATCTCCAACTGATGGACTATAAACCTCTGAATCTTTGATTGAATCACATAAGCGTGAATCTTGAATGAATTCACCAGCCAAGAACTAGGTTTTTGTCCAGCTTCCTTCTCCAATACTGAGGGTTTTCGTCCTCAAAACTTCAACAAACTGCACACTATCGATCCTTGAAATGGAACCAATCTATCCTTCAGGGTTTCGTCTATCGGGTTATCGATTGGGGTTTTCATCCCTTTCGATGAAGAAATATCAGTCGTCGGCCTTAATCTCCAAGAGAAGAAATAACATAAACCAGAATGTCTAAAATGAGACCAAGCCACCAAATAAATAGGATCCTCCTTGGCAAACTCTTTTTTGTGTGCTCAATGTGGGATAAACATATTTCTTTCCCTTTAATTATAATATAAAGTTTTAACTTTATAAAATGAATTTAATAATTCACTTAATAAAGCCAATCTTTGCACTTTAAAAACTCTGCCTTATGAAACTCTGATTTACCAACTGAAACATGTTCTAGATACCCATTTCGTTGTAGAATAACATCCCCCTGTCCACTTGGCAAGAAACCCTAAAACCCAACACTGCTAAAAGTAGTAATTCCAGCATCCTAGCTCCGTTTGACCCCGAACGACCATGAAAATTGAGATCTAAGAATCCAAAAGTTGTATCAAATATCTCCAAAGGCTCTCATCCATATGACATAGCCTACGGGAACCCGTGTATAGGCTAGTCTCTATGTGCTCCCACTAGCTAATTAGAAGGGGACATTACATCTATTAGGAACTGCAAGGCTTGGGAAGAGCCACAAACAATGAAGCAGAAGCCTTAGCTATCAAATTTGCTTCTATTTGGGCTATAAAACAAGGTCATAGGAGGATAATCCTAGAATCAAATTCTCAAATAATGGTTGGATCTCTAGATTGCATGAGGAACTTTGCTTTGAAAACATGGAGGTTGAGGATTCTTGTCACTTAAATTAAGGAATTATGGATGGAATTAGATGATGTGATTCCATTTTATGTGAGTAGAGATCTAAATAAAGTGGCAGACTTCCTGGCTAAGATGGGTACTGAGAAGGAGGTAGGGGTTCAGTGTCACAGTGATATGGCTATTGAGGATGAGATGATTAGGCAGGTTAGTGAGCAAATCTAGTGCTTAGCTAATTTGGATAACCATTCTAGAAATACTGTTTAGGAGATTTATGTTTCAATGTAGATCTTCTTTTATAGTTGTAAACAGGTGAAAAGTCATTGTAGAAATATGGTTTAAGAGATTTGGCTCCAATGCAAATCTTATTTTACTTTTGTAAACATGTGTTCTCTCTAACTAAGGCTGGGAAAAGTCTCATCCCAACTTGTAAATGATCTTTGTTTTAATACAAGTTTTTTTCAAATTATTTTTCAAAAACAACCAAGGCATATTTTTCAAAGGTATAATATGACAAAGAAAGAACACAGTTTTCAAATTTGATCTTTTGGTAAATTTTATTCAGTTACAGTTGGATCTCAGGATTAGTGTCTGTTGAGAGAAATAAGGTGTGCACCCTCTTGAATTTTCCAAGGGAATTTACTTCATTTACTCTGATAGTTGATGAAAATTCTATAAATAGAGCATAGGTAAATTCGCTCAAGGAGTTTAAATTTCTTTTTGAATTTTTCTACTAGTGTATTTTTTATTTTTTTTGTTGTGAAAGATACATGACATATTTGGGAGTTCCAGAGTTAACAGAATGAGTAAGAAAAGCAAAGAGGTGAAAGAGACCATTGAGCCTAAGCAATCAAATAAGTGGGCCAAAGGTGGGACAAAACCCAAGAAGACCTACAAGAATGAGAATGTAGACTTGGACTCGTACTCTAACACCATGGCAAAAGTTGAGGACTACATGATTACCAAGAAAGTTGTGGTGAAGCTTTGACAAGATGTGGATTTCATGGCAAATAAGGTATTAACAGTAGAGAGCCCTTTGACTATGCCATTCTACGTGCAATTATTTTAGTATTTGTGTATTCCCATGCACCCTTTTCCATATCTGGTGAAGCTAATTGCTTATTTCTATAATTCGGTTACCAGGACAGTGTGAAAGGTGAACAAAGAAGCACTTTTTCCTATTTTCGTTGATGAAGTACAGGAAGAATTTACTTACGGGTTGAAACCTCCCTCATATGTGATTTGCAATAATCTACATACCAATGAGCAAGAAGACAAATATGTGTCCACTATGACAATGCATTGATTCATGGAGATGTAGTTGATTAAAGAGCCACAGTTAGGGCAACTATCAAACTTGTTGAAGCCACTTACAAAGTTCAAAAGTCCAGATATTTACTCAATGTTATCATGGGTTGTTGGACTACCGACATATTCTATAGTTCATAAGTGGCAGGTGGCGCTAGCACAATGCATATGCCAGGTAGAATTTTACACTCCTTCAATCATGAGGTAGGGCATCAATTTTATTTATTTTGATTGGGCCGATTTTATATTTCAAAAAATGCATTTTTAGCTAGAGAGGTTACATACTAGAGAAGATACATCGTTCAAGCACACGTCCTTCCTCATTTAGTATTTTTTTCATTTGCACCACTATTTTTCATTCATTGTAGTAAGGCAAGTAGATGAGAAAGATGAGATTTTTCTAGTGTATATGTGGACTTCCACTCTGTCTATGAGGGAATCATTTTATAGTTGTAACCATTTGTTTTTGGGGCCTGCAATTGAGTTTATTTGTGGCCAAAGTGAAAGCATTCCACGGGTAATTAAGGAGGTGGTTTCTATGACAGAAAAGGGTGACATATTTTTGTTGACTCAGGGTATGGTTGTAAGAATGTATAGCTTCACGGATAATTCATTCCTGCTCCCATACTTCACCATCGAACACATTTTACATGGAGGTGGTGCAAAAAATAAATTATGCTAATGATGTGTATGGAGAAGGGTGCAACAAAATATTCACTTGCAATATGGCTTTCAAGTTCGACAATATAGAAGTGAACCAGGTTGGGTAAAATAGGATACTCACAGTGGCACTTCAAGACCTGGGGTTGATAGAATTGCCACAACAGTGGAGATATGACTTATTGGGTAATTTTTTAGAAATAATCAAGGCAAAGATCTTCCATTATTTTCCATGACCTAAAACTCAAGAGAGGTGCAATAATTTTTATGGGTGCGACTAAGAGTGACACATTGAAAATCTGATGTTACTCCCACCCTGGCATGACTTCTACGAATAGGAGGTTGAGTACAATATGGAAGTATACAAAAATTAGATTCCTTCATTTGGACTATTTAGTCAAGTGAAATAAAGTTAACCCATATGGACCAAGGAAAAAATCATGAACTGGTGGATAATGCGGGTCCACAGAGGAAAAATGACATCACCCTATGAATTGAATATGGATGAGGTGTTTTCAAAAGCCTATGATGAGTATGTCAATGCCTATCAACCCATCGCTTTCACCAAGATCTTACCTCAAAGTTTTCAACATTCTGATAATGGTGAAAGCATGGCAAAATAAGAGCACCCAACAATTGAGGAAGAGATACCTAAGGAAGAAGAACAACTGTATGTGCTTCAATGGATATCATAGTAAGAAAAGCACAAAGTTGATGAGATGCCTTTATTGGAGAAGTAGAATGTTTGTGAGGTGCTACCATTCCTAAAATATGCGAAGAAGCCACGGGCCGATGCTACTTTCTCATCTACTACTATAGTTTCAAGTGTTGTAGTTCCCACAGTTGTAGTTGCTTCAACGATTTCTAATTCCCCTCCATTAGTGTCAGATGCTATGTGAGTGTCGCTCAAATATTTCCACTGATTCATGAATATACAAAGGACCAATAGGTGGAGGACCAATGGGTGGAGGTTGTTATCCTCAAGGAGGAAGAAAATGAGCAATAGGAAGAAATTATTATGCAGTTGCTTCCATCATCGGAATACACAGTGTTTGTACCCTAAGGTACATCTTTCTTTCCCTCTTCTTCTACTTTAGAGCATGTAGTGGTTTTTAGTTTATTTCCCCTAGTTTCTACGTCAATATCTCCACCTTTCAGTATACCCTTTGTGTCCATTTTTCTCCCCTCTTCTTCTCCTTCGCAAGTCACTACTACTACTTCTATTCCTCTTTCTTCAGACTCCCTTTCTTTTAGTTCATTTGCATCAGGATCAAATATGTTTTTGCATACTTCACCTTCCATTCCCACTCCTACTTCTACTATAGTCATAAGTACACAAGATCCTCCAATAGTGAGTGCAACTGTGGTTGAGCCTGATTCTTCCCTCCACTCCATCATTTTGGTTCCCCCTCTCATCATTGTTTCCTCTTCTTCCTTTGAGCTTGACCATGCACACGTATTGGTTCCTTCCACACCATTATGCTTGGTCTACCACCAAGGTCATATTGCATAGTTATTTTCAAAGGATGGAGTTGGTGAGAGAAGGTAGGAATATTCTTAATGCCATAGAGCGAGAGCACATTGTTTCCATGATTCATTTTTATGCTCTCATCGATATGGGCTTTCCAATTTTTACTAATGAATGGGGTGAGCCTCTGCCAAAGGAATAATTAGAAGAAACTTGGAAGAATTTTACGGAGGATATCTTAGATATTGATAAATGGGAGGAGCCCATTACAGAGGAAAAAGTGATACCACTTATGAAGAATTTTACCTACATGGAGCTATCATTGTTTGAGTTAGCTCAATGAGCTAAGTGCCTTAGTTTGGAGGATGTCCAAAATCTAAGGTATGTGTATGAGTCACTAAGTATTCCTTGCCTATTCACTACACATTCTTGGAAGGAGGCAAATGCAGTTTATGAAGTCACCTGAGAGAGCTTGAAGGAGCAAGACGAGCAGGATGCAGCAGAAAAAGCAATAATAGAAAAGTAGCAGTTGAGCAGAAGCAAGCGAAAGTTCTATGGGTAGCTACAAAGGTAGAAGTAGCTGAGAAGATGATAGAAGAGCAGGCATATAAAAATACTTCCACATCAGGAGTGCCATCTAAAGCTATCGGTAAGAAGACTCAATAAAGGATCCCAATGGATAAAGGCCTGGGATAGCTTGCATCCATGTGAGCTGGATACCCCGTGAGCCACCAAAAATGTTGGCAATTTTGACAATATGCCATATTAAAATTTTGATAAAATTTTATTGATGTAAAATTGGCAAATATATTAATACTATGATGTAGTGTTTTTGGCCTATATGATATGCTACAGTTTTTGTACATATTAATTTCATTGTTTTTCATGCATTTCTTACTTGGAAATAATCGATGTCACAAGACAATATATATGGATAACGGTGTGAGAAATTTTAGTAAAAGTCACTGGATATCATTACGAAGAGCACTGATTCAAGGTTCAGAGTTAGGTGAAAATGATTCCTTTGTTTTAAAATCAGGTCATTATGCAAAAGGAATGGCAAGGGCATGTTTACCTCCAAGTTGGGGTGACTGACGCGTTCACCTCATTTTAGAGCGAACGTGATATTTTTAAAAATAAAATGGAGAGAAAAAATCTAAGGTTCAAATGGATATGCTTTCACCCCAAATGAGGGGCAAAAATCCCTTTCCCCCCGCTTTGGAGTTAAAATCCATTTGAAGAATTAAGTAAAGAAGGCACCCGAAGTTGAAGCATAGGCAAAAGAATGTAGAGTGCTTTTACCCCAAAGTTGGGGCAAAATTTTCGTTCATCCCACTTTGGGGCAAACGTCATTTTAAAAGTTTCTTAACGAAGGCATTGATAAGTCAATAGCACTTTCACCCAAGTTGAGGGGCGAGTTTCATTCACCCCTCTTGGAGGTGAAAACACAATAAAGGGAAGCTTTGATGAATATAAATAGAGTTGTAAAGTACCAAAGAAGACGTTGAAAAGTCAATGGCGTGTTCACCCCAAGAGGGGGATGAACGTCACATTCACCCTTCCTCCGGGTAAATGTGTATATAAAGCAAAATACAGATCTCACTTTGGTGCATAAAATAAGATTGAAAATTCTACAACACATTCGCCCCAAGAAGGGGACGAGCGTCACATTTCCCTTCACGAGGTTGAAGCTACAGAAAATGGCCAACGATGTATCTAATTTTTTATTGTTGTTTTGTTCTAAGGTGAATGAGAAAATATTAGGTGCAAGGATCGCCCCAAGTGGAAGACGATAATGCCTTTCACCCATTATGGGGATAAATGTATATTTTATAAAATAGATGTCATTTTGTTGAAGGTGCTTACGCTCTAATAGGAAGAAAACTCGTAATCGTTCCTTTTAGGGGTAAAAAAATAATAAAATAATTCAAAGCAGTATTTTTGCTCATATTTTTTAATTGTTGTTGTGACAAGGGAGAAGGGTGTTGTGCGATAAATTTTAATTCGAGTGAAGTTAGTAGCTATGTGTGAATGCAAAACTTTTTAAAATTAAACAAATATTTTTATGATGCGTCTGGACCAAATGGCATATTTAATGATTAGGGTAGAATTTACTGAGATTGTTGATTTCATGTTGAAAAGAGTTGCAGTTGTTTTAATCACAAGGCGATTGTTGTTAGTTCCAAGATATTCCAGACAAGGGTAAGTTTTCAAGGTGCAATGAAAGTAGCAAGCTGTCGACCACCTTTACAATTTTCTATGCACCGACGTCTGAATATGTCTATTTCTGGAGGTATTTCCTTAAAGAATGGATTGTCGTTTCAAAAGATAAATTTTTAAGATTTCCTAAAAGGAAATTCATCACCGTGGTTCCTGATCTGCAAATATTTTGTCTCAATGTGTATTAAATGAAAGAGTCAAAAACCTCTATAAATACTACTTAATTTCCATTGTAAAGGAGAGGATAGATAATCTGCAGAAAAACTATTCAAGTTTTCTATGTAAATATAAGAGACTCGGCTTTTAACTTCACGAGTAGTTTTATGTGTGATTTATTTCTATTTTAAAGTATTTCTATTAAATATTCATGTCTATTATCTACTTCTAAATTTATATTCTGCACCTAGATTCGAATACTGTCGATGAGGAAGTAAGTATTAAAATGTGGTTCTGGAAGTTGTCTTAATGAAACTATAAGTTCATAGAGTATGATATTACTAATGGAATTGTATTTATATAGGCACAAGTTTATCTCATGGTAGGAATAAAGACTAACCACCAAGAAAGAGATGTTATAAGAAAAGAAAAAACATGATATCCCTTCATCATTCATCTTAGGCAACAATAATGAATATTCTTTTTAATTATAGATGCATATTATGAATATATGTTGCATACTAACTAGCTTAGATGTGAAGTTAATTAAGGGATCCATTGCAAACAGGATGGGTAGTTGGATGTTGTGTTCCCTTATATTTGTTTAAAATAAGGGAATATCTCTTGATAAGCTTGGATGTTTGGATTTATTTAAGAGTGAATATGTTTTAGTTGTAACTCGATGTTATGGAAACAATATAACTTAGTGGAAGTGATTGAACTATCACTTGATAGAGAGACAATTCATACCACCAAATTGATAATTATGAACCAAAACCAAAGAATTCGCAACTTCAGTTTAAAATAGAAATCTAGTGATTGTCAAAATATTATGGCACTAATACTCATGATGGTTCAGGGATATTGTTGGTTAGCATTGGATTCCTTGGTGGTGGCATTGAAAAGGAAGGTAAGTATCGTTCCTTTATAATTTTTAGAAAATTTTGGATGGAAGGGATTGGGGCAAAATATGGATTTCAAGATGTTTGGAAAAGAGATCATGGGTCTATGGTGTGAGTAACCCGTTCATTGGGAAGAGAACATCGGTTCACTGTGTGAGTAACAAGTTTGATTGGAAAGGAGATTGAGATCCATGGTGTGAGTAACTAGTTTTTTGGGAAGAGAATGTTGATTAACTGTGTGAGTAACAGGTTCAATTGAAAAGGATATCGAGGTCCATGGTGTGATTAATTAGTTCATTGGGAAGAGAACATTGGTTCATTGTGTGAGTAACATGTTTGATTGGCATGTTGCAAGTGTGAACAGGGGTTCACCTAAAGAGGCTTAGAAAAATCCCTTTCCTAAGCCTAAGTGTGAACACTCCACTCCCTATGGTTGTCGACAATTTCTTTGTCGGCAATGTACCCTAACTCCCTCCTATATTCCCTTTTCTTTTTTCCTCCACGTTTCCTAACTCCCTTATCCCTCCATCTCATCTCCTTCCCCTTATTCCTCCACGTCCCCTAATCTCCTTATCCCTCCACACTCCCATCTTCCTTCACACTCATCTCCTTATCCCTCCCACCGCCGCCGCCCACGCTCATCTCCTTGATTCCCTCCAACCTTCTCCGCCAAACTCCACTTCTTCAACTATTATATAATGCAATGTATTTTTTTCAGATTGTAAGGTTTTGATTAAAATAATAATATACTGCTGCAATTTTAAGCCAGCATTGATTTCAGCACCTGCACACGCACTGTTAATATCTGGTATCAGAGCCAATGCTATGCCAGTTTGGGCACAGATCCCGAGGCACACGGTAGTCGAGGTGCCACCTGCAGGCACGATTCTCGAGGTGAACGTTGATAGGTGGGCATGATTTTTGAGGCAGGCATAGAGGACGAGGATTGGCTCATATCTTGAGGCAGATCGTTGACTAGACGCGACACGTGGCGGTAGCACGCGGATCAAGGTGGCTAAGCTAGCAGAGGAGCGGATCCAGGCGGACAAAATTTTTCCACGTGGCAACTTGGTATTGGTCGACGTGGCAGTGAGGTGTCACTTTGTGATTGGTTGAAGCGGCGATTAAAAATTGCGGTTGAGGATCGACTGCCCGAAGGCAGTCGAAAGCCATTGCACGGGTTGAGGGTTAAAAACCCTCTCGCGCCTGTTTCCTGGCGCATGTGGGATATATCCCACTTCATTTTTAAAAAAAATTGCAGCGCGTTGGTAATAAATTTTCCCGTGCGCTCGTTGGTCCTCGTCCGAGGCCTTTGACCTAGCGGACAAGGGTGTTTGCTCGTGCAGTGGAGGTCCGGGGGTCGAATCCCGTCGGAGGGATAAAACAAGTTTTTTTTTTTCGATTTTGCGCCATCGGTTATAATATAACTAAGGTGCTGCGCCTTAGTTCTCGAAAGCACCGCATGGTCGAGCGGCTAAGGAGCCCGCCTAGCCCAAAGGAGGTCGCGTGATCGAATCGCGACGGAGAAGGTAAAATTTTTTTAAAATTTTTATAAGGTTTTAATTTTTTTTTTAAGTTTTAAAAATTATTTAATAAATTTAAATTATATATTTATTTAATATTATCTTTTTAATAATAAATTTAAAAGATAATTTAAATAAAATATAAAAATTTATTAAATTTTTTTTAAAAAAAACTTTAGAAAAATTTTAAAGCCTTGTTTGAAGAGATTTTTTTTTAAAAAAGAGATTTAATCTGCCCGTGAAAATGTTAGATGATCCGATCTGAAGGGTGCTATCATGCACTTCTCTCTCTTTTGAAGAGAGAAACGCCAGAATCCTTTGATGCAAGGGTTCATCGATCAGGGCTTCATACTGTGTTTTGTCAGTTGGAGAATCAGGTGATTGCTCACCTGAGAAAGCCGGATTCAGGATACGAGGCAGATTCAGAAGACAATATCTTCGAAAAGAGGATTGAAGAATCCGAGACTGAGCAATTTGTTTCGGATGTACGATCAAGTGCCAGTTACACACCAGGTGTACAGGTAGCTGCATCGAGTGAGAGCTATACTCCACGCTCTCCAGAACCTGAACCAGAAGAAGAAGAGGAAGCAGAAGAGGAAGAAGAGGAAGAGGAAAGAGAAGAAGAGGAAGAGAAAGAAGAAGAAGAAGAAGACGAAGAAGAAGCAGCAGAAGCAGATCCAGAGGAAGTGAAACCTGAGATCATCATCATTAGCAGCAGTTTCGAAGCAGAACATGAATGTACTAAGAAGGCGAGATTTGATTTAAATCATTAAATCATTCTGTATCGCTTTGTATTTCCAGTTTGCCTCAATAAAAGTTTGTTTTTTAGATATGGTTTCAAACACTAGTCTACCAATCCCTGAATTTAATGGTAGTGACTATGAATACTGGTCTATAAAAATGAAGACCTTGTTGATAGGAAAAGGTCTTTGGGATGTAGTTGAAGAAGGTTATACAGAACCAACTACTGCTGAATGGGCAGCGTTTTCTAATGCTGATAAAAAGGCAAGAAAAGAAGCACAAAAGAATAATGCTTTTGCCCTATATCACATTCATGCTGCCTTAGATAAAAGTATCTTCCCTAGGGTTGCATCTTATGTAATTGCACAAGATGCATGGAATGCCTTAAAAGAAAGCTATAGAGGTAGTGACCAAGTGAAGCAGGTAAAACTGCAAACCTTGAAACGAGATTTTGAGAATCTCAAGATGCAAGAGAATGAAAGAGTCGGAGATTACTGCGTGCGAGTGAAAGCCGTAGTCGACAAAATGGTCACACTAGGGGAGGATATTAAGCCATAGATGATGGTGAAGAAAGTGTTGAGAACACTTCTTCCTAAATGGAATTCTGTTGCAATAATTATTGAAGAATCCAAAGACTTAACCACATTGTCTTTTGATGCATTAACTGGTTCACTTCTCTCACATGAAGAGAGGTTACAGGAAACTCCTACCACCAGCTATGGAGGAGATGACAAAGCTTTTGCCACACATGAAGGAAGAGGTAGAGGCCGTGGCAGAGGTCAACAAAGAGGCAGAGGCAGGAATAATCAAAGAGGGGGAACTCCTAACAGAGGAGGATCATCCAACAGAGGTGGAAACCAGAATAGAGGAGGACAACAACAATATAGAGGGAAACAATCTGGCAAAGGAAAAGGAGGAGACAAATCAAAACAAGTTTGCTACAATTGTGGCAAACCTGGCCATTATGCTCGAGATTGTTGGTCAAAGACTTCGCAAGGAAGCAGCAGCAACCAGAGCAGTCAGTTTGGGAATTTTGGAGAAGAGGAAGAGTCCTCAAATCTCTTTCTTTCTTATGGCCATACAGAGCAAAATATGAATGATACATGGATTTTGGACACTGGGTGTTCAAATCACATGAGTGGCAAAGAAGAACTCTTTGCTAAGTTAGACTCCTCATACAAATCCAGCATCCGGTTGGGAGATGACAAGTCATTGGCAGTAGAAGGCATTGGAGCCATGGAGGTTCCAACGAAAGAAGGCATCAAGCAAGTAAGTGATATCTATTACACACCTCATCTTCAACACAATCTTTTAAGTGTTGGTCAAATGCTTGAAAAGAATTATAAGTTGATATTTGATGAGGGTAAATGCACCATTTTTGACAAAAACAATAGTAATAGAATCATTACACAAGTGCCAATGTCGAAGAATAGATTATTTCCTTTGAAGTTTGGCCAGCCAGGAGGAAATAAGTTAGCAAATGTAGCTATTACCAATCCAAGTGTCCTATGGCACTTGAGATATGGTCATTTGAATTCAGCAAGTTTGAAAATGCTAACTTCACAAGCAATGGTGACTGGACTTCCCAAAGTTCAAGACAGTAAGGAAGTCTCGTGAAGGGTGTGCCTTGGGCAAGCATGCCGATCAAAATTTCCTCATGGACAAGCATGGAGGGCCAGCTATCCTCTTCAGTTGGTACATTCAGACATCTGTGGTCCGATGCGACCAAGAGTCTAGGTAACCACTCTTACTTCCTACTTTTCATTGATGATTGCACAAGAATGTGTTGGATATATTTTTTGAAGCATAAGGATGAAGCATTTGCATGCTTTGTTGATTTTAAAGCAAAATTTGAAAGTGAGAGTGGATATTCTGTAAAATGTCTTAGATCAGATAGAGGAGGAGAATACTCCTCTAATCAGTTTTTGAATTTTTGTAAACATCATGGCATCAAGAGGCAGTTCACAACTGCCTACACTCCACAAAAAAATGGTGTAGCAGAAAGGAAAAATCGCACCATTGTGGAGATGGCAAGATCAATGCTTCAGACAAAGCATTTGAGTAATGCATATTGGGGAGATGCAACAAGGACTAGTGTTCACATCTTGAACAGAAGTCCTACTTCAAGTTTGAAAGGGAAGACACCTTACCAAGCTCGGTATGGTAAGAAACCAAATGTGAAGTATTTCAGAGTATTTGGTTCATTGGCATATGCTCACATTCCTGATGAGCTGAGAAAGAAACTTGATCCAAAGAGTCAAGCTTGCATTTTTGTAGGATATTGTGAAAACACAAAGGGTTATAGACTCTACAATCCTACGACTCGAAAGATAGTGGTTTCAAGGGATGTGATTTTTGATGAAGGGGGAGAGTGGGGTAAGCCCCAAATATTCAGTGATGTTGAAGCCACTGATGTAGTAGCTCAGCAGGTGCAACCACAGCTACCATAGAAAGGAAAAAAGTCTCCACCCACACATCCACCAAGTCCATCTTCTGATTCAACTGCTTCACCAAGTCCTTCTCCACAGCGATCAATAAGTTCCTCACCAATGGATATTGATGTTCCATCCAAAGGTAAGAGAACTTTAAAGTATCATCCATCCTCTCAGATGTTGGATAAAAAATTTTCAAGAAGATATACTAGGAGTCAAGCTAGTGAAATGGAATCTGTTTTACACAGATTAGAAAGTATGCACTTGTATGGTGATGATGAATCCCAGCATGAACCTAGGGGAGATCAAGTTAACTATGCTTTGTCAACTAGTGCACGACTTGAACCTTCTAGTTATGAGAAGGCATGTACTCGTAAGATTTGGCAAGATGCCATGAAAGAGGAGATAACCTCTATAAAAAACAACGACACTTGGGAGCTCGTGAAGCTTCCGAAAGGAAAGAAATGTGTTGGCTGTAAATGGATCTTCAAGACCAAGTTTAATGCTGATGGAAGCATTGAGAAGCACAAGGCAAGATTAGTGGCAAAGGGTTTTACTCAAAAGTATGGAATAGATTATGAAGAGACTTTTGCTCCTGTAGCCAGACAGGAGACAATCGTAACAGTTCTTGCCTTAGCTGCACACAAAGGATGGAAAGTCCAACACATGGATGTCAAGAGTGCATTTCTCAATGGTTACTTGATAGAAGAAGTGTATGTTGAGCAACCACAGGGATTTGAAGTGCAAGGTAAGGAACACCTTGTTTATAGATTGAAGAAGGCACTCTATGGCCTCAAACAGGCACCAAGAGCTTGGTACTCACGCATTGATGGGTACTTCAAAGATTATGGGTTCACCAGGAGCAAAAATGAACCCACACTCTACTACCTAAAGCAAGGTAATGACATCCTCATAGTTTGCTTGTATGTGGATGATCTCATTTTTATGGGTAGTAATGAAAAAATGAATAGGGAGTTCAAACACTCCATGATGACGCAGTTTGAGATGAAAGATCTTGGCTTAATGCACTATTACCTTGGAATGGAGGTTCATCGATCAGATAAAGGGATCTTCATCTCGTCAACATAAGTATGCTCAGGATATGATCAAGAAGTTTGCTATGGAGCATTGCAAACCAGCTTGCAACTCCAGCTTGGACATGGGATCCAATTAAGCAAAGATGATGGAGCACCAAAAGTTGATGTGACCACTTTCAGAAGCATGGTTGGGAGTTTGATGTTTCTCGCCAACACCGGACTGTATATTCAAGATGTTGTATCTCTTGTTTCTAGATTTATGTCTAATCCCTCCGAGCCGCATTTGCGAGCAACTAAAATAATTTTGAGATATGTGAAGGGTACATTGGATTTTGGAATCCAATACCATAAATGTAACACTATCAAGCTTGTAGGCTTCAGTGATAGTGATTGGGGTAGCAATATTGATGACAGGAAGTCAACATCAGGAAACTGTTTTAGTCTTGGATCAGGACTAATAACTTGGAGTTCAAAAAAGCAGACAGTAGTAGCGCTATCTTCAATAGAAGCAGAGTATATAGCGGTTACTTATGCAAGTACTCAAGCCTTGTGGCTAAGGAAAGTACTAGAAGAGATTGGAGAACAAAGAAAGTGGTCCAACCAGAATCTACTGCGACAACATCAGTGCCATTCGGATTGGCATATAATCCTGTCCACCATAGCAGAACGAAGCATTTTGATATGAAGTATCACTTCATCAGAGATATGGTGGAACAACAAGTTGTTGAGCTTCAATACTGTCACACTTTGGAGAACGTCGCGGACATCTTCACCAAAGCGATGACTAAAGCTCAATTTGTAAAGCTGAGAGACTGTGTAGTCAGTCCTCTCAACTTTAAGGGGGAGAATGTTGCAAGTGTGAATAGGGGTTCACCTAAAGAGGCTTAGAAAAATCCCTTTCCTAAAGCCTTAGTGTGAACACTCCCTCCTATGGTTGTCGGCAATTTTCTTTGTCGGCAATGTACCCTAACTCCCTCCTATATTCCCTCTCTTTTTTCCTCCACGTTTCCTAACTCCCTTATCCCTCCATCTCATCTCCGTCCCCTTATTCCTCCACGTCCTATCTCCCTTATCCCTCCACGCTCCCATCTTCCTTCACACTCATCTCCTTATCCCTCCCACCGCCGTCGCCCATGCTCATCTCCTTGATTCCCTCCAACCTTCTCCGCCAAACTCCACTTCTTCAACTAATATATATTGCAATGTTTTTTTTTAGATTGTAAGGTTTTGATTAAAATAATAATATATTGCTACAATTTTAAGCCAGCATTGATTTCAGCACCTGCACACGCACTATTAATATGGTAAAGAGGTCACTGGTTCACAAGGTCAATAACTAGTTCATTGGAGGCAATAATATCGATTCACTGTGTGAAACTGATGGTTTGTGCACCATTGTTGGAGCACCATCAAACTTGTCCAAGGTATTTTTTTTACATTCTTGATCATATGTATATCTGTCAGTATACATAGGAAAAGAACTTCATAGATATAAATATAGTATTTTTTTCAACCTTGGTCATAATGAGACCATTATTTTAAATGACTCAACAGTTGAGTGCTAGGATAGTTGAATATACGGGTAAGCATTGATAGTCAAATAGTATTAGTGTGCTATCATTGTAAATGCTATTTTTTACATTTTGAAATGAGAAATTAGCAAGCTATAGTTCACTGTAGGATGAGGTATGCTCAAATGATTCATTTGGAAATGGCAAAAGCCTACAAGTTTGGTTGACCATTTGGTAAATTAATGAAAGTAGGTTATGTTGTTTTATTCAAGGCTAGATTTACCAACAACAATGAAGAATTGTATTAGCAATTTTCTAGTAGTTATTATAGGTTTCCCCTTGTTATTTTTGGGTATTTGGTCATGACGTCCTGTCGTATGGTTAATTTATAGAATGTGCTATTGCTTGGACGAAGTAGTTTCAAGGTATGACCTTTGTTTTTGATTAAATTAGAGCATAATTTTAGCCACGACGATCCAACTCTAGCCTTAAGGAAGTGGTTGAATATTTTAACAAGAATTTTACCATCCAGATTAGAACCAGCAGAATGAAATGAAAGAGGTAAGGCATAGGGTTTTCCTAGTAAAATAAAGAGCAATAACATAGTGAATACCTTAATGGTGAGTGTGGGAGGAATTATAATTTATTTATTAGCAATGTAAATGTGTTAAGAGAAAAATGTTGTTATATTATTATTCCTATCTTTAAAATAGTTTAGGAAATGTGAAGACCTGAGCATTCTAGATGAATTGAGGCGATGGTTTTTCAAAGTTATGAACTTGTAAGTTCATGATAATGACTATAGGCAGAAAAAAGGTGTCGATTTCTCCAGAAGTTGTATGGTCTATTTAATTGTAACATATCTCTTGGTTATAACATTTTCTCTAGAGAATGGGTGATAGCGTGAGAAATTTTGAAGAGCGTTGTTTCTTATTTTTAAAAATAAAAATATATAATTAGATAAAAGAGTTAAGATTATTATTGAATATTTAAAAGAAATCGAGATAGAGAAATAAGATTTATATTTGGTTTTGAAAAACATATGCTTTCTACTCCGTAAGATAAGGTGATTTTAAAATTAAATTGGTAATTTGGGTTCTTCCTGTGAGTAGGAAACACATTGTGTTATGCTGTCCTAGTTTTAATGGAAATGAAATTGTACCCTTGCATAGAGAGGAGAATTTCATTTTGTAGAAACCAAGGAAAAAAAATTGTCCCTGTTGAGAAATAAAGACACAAGGTTATGTCTACATGCAATGCAAGGATTTGGAAATGTATGGAAATAAAATAGAAGTATATTCAAGGCTAGGTTTTCCCTTCGGGATTTCTCCTAGGGTAAAATATGGTATTGTGTGAATTTATGGTGTGCATTTCTTGTTTGGAAGTATGTTGTGTTAAACTAATGGATTTTTACCATGATTTTGAATATTCTTGAAAAATAGATCATTGTGAATTATTGTACTTTGTTTATGCTTTCGAAATCTGAAAATGTAATTTTGTAACATAATTATGAGGCTTGTAACGTTATCCTAGGCTAATGGATGTTGGGTATAATCTTAAATGATATCATTAAGCAAATATTTATGAGTTATTGCATATTGTTTATGCTTTAAAAATACAAAAAGTAATTCCATAGAAAGTATGAATCTTGTATTCTTATCTTGCTTACTCTAAAGGAGTAGATTTCTTGATTTGGATAAAAGGAATTTAGTAGAATATTTTAAGGAATTTTAATGATCTAGATATATGGACACTCTGAATGGGTTCCTTCCACTAAGGGAAATTCTAGGCATCAATTAAATGATTTGAATAACTTATTTAGGATAACTCAAAATCGATAGATAAGAATAGATATTTTTTGATGATAAGATAATTGTGTGAGAGGATCTAACCCACATGTATGATGGGTAATAAGAATACCTATATTGTAGACTTCCCAAATTAAGTTTTGTAATGAGGTATCATAATAGAATGACTAGCTCATCGAGAGATGATAAATATAGTCGAGTCTAATTCATTCCTGGCACCTCCATAGAAGGACTTATAAGGTGTGAGAAGGACATAATGCTTCTTTCGATGTATTAAAATAATAAAATATAGCTCCATAAATATTATGGAAAGGATATATTTTAAACCAAACATCTACACCTAATGCACTTACATGGCCGAAGATATGTAAGGTGTAGATATGGGTGAGCCTTGGAAAGGTGTAAATGGAGAAATATTTTAGGAAATATTATACCTTATAGAAGGGAACTATTTGAAATTTGAGCATATTAGGTTTTCATTGATGTCAAAATGTCATGGGCTATGAAAGCACGACAAAGAAAAATTTGAAGGTCAAGTTTGAGACTATGTGCAAAAAGAGAGCAAGTGAAAAAGAATAATATTATAATATTTTAATATTATAATATCTAGCCAATAGGGCCTTTCAAAATGAAAAGAAAGCAAGTTTAAAAGAAATAATATTTTAATGATTTGCATTATAATAAATGGGACAAATGTTAAAATATTCATTAAATGGTGGCAAAAGGTTATCCTTAAGAAAAGGCCCAAAAAGAATTATAATATTTAAATTATAAAATTTTAAATTCATTGAATTTAAATTATTATAATTAAAATATAATATAAATCAAAAGCCAAAGTTTGATTTTAAATGCGCTGAGTTGGATGGGAATGCCTTCAAAGGTATATTAATAGTGCAAACACTAAGGTGTAAAGTGTGTTCAAAAATCAGTATATCATTCACCCTGTTCGTCAATCGAATCGTGGCAAAGAGAGAAGAGATAAACTTTTGGTTCAGTTTTCGAGGCAGGAAAGGGATATGGAGAAGTGGCTTCATAGTTTGAATCCATCTGGGAAGATAGCCCAGATGGTGTTTCCCTTGGTGCTAGGTCGTAGAAATAGGGAGGTCTCATATTTGAGATGCGATGGTAGCAGAGAGTGAAATTTTGTTTTAAAGAGTTTTTGTGCTAGCGAAAGAGACAAAGAAGAGTGGGCACAATAGGTTAGCACTTAGCTCATGTAGAGGTTAAGCCGCAACTAAGGCACAGGGGAAGAGGTAGCGAGGTTTCGATTTCCATAGGAGGTAGCGCGTAAGGCATTAATTTATTATTTAATTAAATTGATTTCTAAGGTCCTATGTTACAAGGTATGCGCCTACCTTGGGAGGTATAAGGTTTTACAATTATTTTTTATTTTTACCATCAAAAGGGGTTTGAAATATTTTGATCTTGTGAAGTTTTTAAGTGCCTTATAATATTATTTTGAATGGTGGTTATATTTATTTTGGAAATGCATTACTGACAAGTAGGATAAATAAGGTGTAAATAAAAAATTATTTTTGTAATTTGTAATCTCGTTGGGTTGATTTAATTTGCAATATTAGAAGTTATAAGGTGTAAAATCGGTTTGAATTTTATTGTACCTTTTGCATTATGAAGATGAGTATATGTGGGATTATGATGAAACTTTAATGCATTTTCCTTGAAATCAAAAGAAGGGTTCTAGAGTATATTTTTCAATATTTCACTAAGCACATTTTGGAAGGAATATTTTGTGGATGTTTTGAAATTGATTGTTGTAATCTAACCCTTGGAGTGGAATTTGGAGGATTGGTTGGTTATAAGATAGGATTTGAAGACATATCTCCATCAAAGCAAAAAGGTATAGGCACATCATCCTATGTTTGAAGTGTTTGTTAGATTGTATGTTGTAAGGTGGAGTGAAAATATTATTTTATAAGCATTGTTGGAAATATTTGAGTGAGTTCTATATGCTTCATGGTTGAATTTTTAGAGAACATTTGAGAAAGATATTGAGAATTATTTGAGTTAGGTTTTGAGACCTACATTGTACTCTTTGTTTGAAGAAGTATGAAAACACTTGTTTAGGGTTTGTGAGCAAGTTGTGTTTCATTGGTTGAATGAATGAGTGAAATTCTTGAGTATTGTTTTTGAGTGATATTAAAAGTGAATGTGCAAACATTAGAAAACAAATTTGTGAATGTAGAAGTGTAGATCATAAAGATAGGTGTCATGTGCTAGATTGAATATATCTTTAAAAGAGCAATAAAAGTAAGATATGTGGAAGCGACGGGCTTAATGATTGAGTAGAAAATATTGAGTTTTGATAAAATAAATCATTCTCTATATGTTCTAGAGGTTAAATGAATTCTGGATAGAATATGTCTAAACTACTTCAAATTAAAATAGTTACTTTGAAGATTAGACAAAGCATTTTATAGCATTGTGTGCAATATTTGAGATTGATTGAGCATATTTTGTGAGCTATTTTGAGCATGTGTTAGAGCAGGTTTGAGCATGTGCTAGATCATATTTGAGCAAGTCTTGTGGAAGGCTTGAGAGCAGATTGAACAAGTTCTTGATAGGACTTGAAATCATATTTGAGAAAGTCTTGGTGAAGACTTGAGAGAATATTGAGCAAGTTCTTGAGAGGAATTGAAGGTATATTTGAGCAAGTCTTGGTGAAGACTTGAGAATAGATTGAGGAAGTTCTTGAGAGGATTTAAAGGTATATTTGAGAAAGTATTTTTGAAGGTTTGAGAGCATATTGAGCAAGTTCTTGAGAGGACTTGAAGGTATATTTGAGCAAGCCTTGGTGAAGACTTGAGAGTAGATTGAACAAATTTTTGAGAGGACTTGAAGGTAGATTTGAGCAAGTCTTGTGAAGACTTGAAATAACATTAAGAGCAAGATTGATTTGTTCAAAGTTAAGGATTGGGAAAAATATGAACAGAGTTGATTGATTAATTTGTTCAAGCTTTGTGTTAATGCATGGGGTAGATCTAAGCAAAGTTGATTGATTGATTTGTTCAAACTTTGTGTTAAGTCTTGGGGTAGATCTGAATAGATTTGATTGATTATTTTTTCAAGCTTTGTGTTAAGGCTTGAAGATAGAGTTGAGATAGATATTTATGAGTAGAGATAAATAATATTTGTACTATACTTGGGATAGATTTTGATGTAAATTTAAGAGAGATTTGAAAGCAATATTTGGAGGTGATAGAGTAAAGAGAACATCAGTCTCTAATGGATAGAGATCCATTAGCCAGGGTAGTGGAGACAGAGGTATTCATTGGATAGAGATAAACTAGCCAGAGCATTAGGGATAAAAGTCTTCTAGAAGATCACCATACAGAGTAGAGGGGAAATATTTCTCCCGTGGATAGATATCCACAAACCAGAGTAGAGGGGAAATAGTTATCCTATGGAGTGTGATCGATGAACCAACTGGGAATATGGAGTTCTTATGTGGAGAGAGATCCATGAACCAGTTGAAGAGATAGAGATCTCCTGGATCAAGTTCCATGAACCAAAGAAAAGAGAAAAGAGTTCTCCTATGGAGAGAGATACAAAAATTAGATTATAGGGGATTGGTGTCTCCTTTGGACAAAGTTCCACAAAAATTGTAATAGGGAATTGATTCCCAAGAAGATATATTGAGAAAATTTAGTAGAAATATTTTCTTCGTGGAGTAGCCCATATTAGGTGAACCATGCTAAATTGGTGTCTTTATTGTATGTGATAATTTATGCATTGCTTTGATTATTGCTATTGATATTACCATTGATAATATTGAATAATATTGTTTGGGAAAGAAAAGTAAAAGTTGATCTTATATTGTTCACCTCCCCTCTTAGTATAAGCTTGTGTTCTTCAATTGGTATCAAAATGGGTTTCTTCATAAGAGTTTAACAACTTGAAGGAAAAGTATACAGGAACATAGATGACATCTCATAGTGGATCTTCAACAAATAAGACACCATTATTCAATGGAAACAATTATGTTTTTTGTAGAATAAGAATGAAGACTTGCTTGATGGCACAAGGATATGAGACATGGCAAGTAGTTAAGGATGGGTTCACACCTATAGCTACTCCTCCCATAGATAAATATGGTAAGATCTTATATGTGAATGATGCCAAGGCTAAGAATACAATATTAAGTGGTTTACATGAAGCAAAGTTTATAAAAGTTATGCATTGCGAATCAACAAAGAAAATTTAGGAAAAACTGAAGCAAACATATGAGGGAGACAAAAAGGTTAAAATGGCAAAATTGCAAAATCATAAAATAAAATTTGAAGATTTGAAGATGAAATAAGAGGAATACATTGTTGCATACTTACTTCATGTGGATGAATTTGTTAAAACTATGTGAGGACTTGGATTTAAAATAGAATAATTCGATGTTGCTCAAAAGGTTTTAAGGTCACTCCCTATGAGGTATAATAAAAAAATTTCAGCCATAGAAGAAACAAGAGATATTGAAACTTTTAATATGGATGAGTTACATGGAACTCACAGAGCTTATGAGATGAGAATAGGAAAGGATCCTATTCCCAAGAAAAATGCAGCCTTCAAAGTAGCAAAGAAGACAAAATATAATAACTTATATTCGTGATGAGTCATCCAGTGATGAATAAGCAAACTATGGCAAAAGGAACAAGAAGGACTCAAGAAAGCACAAAGGTACAAAAATAGTGAAGTGTTTCAATTATGGTAAATATGGTCACTATGCATCTAATTGTCCAAAAATTAGAAGTAGTATCAGTGAAGATAAACATTATCATTAAATAAAGGAAGCAAGAAAATCTAGGTATGAAAAGAAAAAAAGTATGGACAAAGAAAGCATGAAAAGAAGTTTTTTTAGAGGCATAAGAAGAGTTTTTATGTGAATAATATAGGTAAGGTTTCAAGTGATAGTGATGAAATATCCTCAGATAGTGAAGAAGAATAAACTCTCTTTTTGGTAATAGAAGATGAAGGAAGTGATCTTATTGAAGATAAATCTGAAAACTATGAAGATGCTCTCGAAGAAAAAGAAGTAGAGAAAGAATTATAAAATGAAGAGGGAGGAGTAGTAGATCTAGAAGCTAAACTTATTTATGCTCTAAAAGAATTGAAAAATGTCAGAAAGCATAATTCAATAGTAAAGGCTCAATTTCAAGAATGTGATGAAGAGAAAGGAAAGCTTATACAAGATCTAACAAACTCAATAGCTAAGACAAGGAGATTTAAAGAAAAGTTAGAAGCAAAATTATTATAATGTGAGATATTAGAACAAGAAGTAGTTTCTCTAAGGAAGGAAATGGAATATTCTAAGGATAAGCTACACAGGTTTTGGAAAAGTTCAAAGACTATGGATAATATTATCAATGCACAAAGATATTCATCAAACAAGACATGACTTGATTTTGAAGAAAGATAAGAGAAACAAGAATAAGGGTTAAGATCAAGATCTATAGAGGAAGAAGCTTCAGAATAAGATATTGAAGGAGAAAGTGAGACTTATGTGAATAGAAGTTTCACCAAGAAAGAAAAAAATGCACAAATATGGAACAAGGAACATCATAGGGAATAAAGGACTAAGATACCAATGGGAAATATTTATTCAAAGGACATTGTTTCTCATGTAACAGGTTTTGTCACAATGCTATGCATTGTAGGACTCATGGAAAGGAGTATGGTATGACTAAGAGTAACTTAATATATGGACATTTATTTCAAGGGTATTGCTACTCTTGTAATCGATTTGGTCATAAAGCAATTCACTACAAGGTTCATGACAAAAATAGCTATGGTTTCACCAAGAGGAACTTAAAGATATTTGCACCTTCTAGGAACCACAATATTAAGTGTTATAAGTGCAATAATGTTGGTCATATGCCCAAGTGGTGTAGAACAACATTTCTAAGGACAAGCAAGAATAGGGATATTCAAAAGAATCAAAAGGAGATGAAGGTTGACAAAGAAAAAGAGCATTATATGTTGGGAGTAATTTTAATCCCACCCCAAAATTAATCACCTCAAGGAGAGGATGTGGGGAGGGGGCTAATATAAGAGTATTATATTTAGCCCCAAAGGATTCCCTTTGTCATTGATGACAAAGGAGGAGATATTTGAGTTAGGGAGAAAGCATTCATTCAGGGGGAACAGTTTATCAGGGCGAGCAGATTTGAAATCAAGTGTTTTGGAAAGTGGTTGCCATCAATGACAAAGGGGGAGTTTATTGGAAATTTGAGCATATTAGGTTGTCATTGATGTCAAAATGACATAGACTCTGAAAGCATGACAAGGAAAATTTTGACGTCCAAGTTTAATACTATGTGCAAAAAGAGAGCAAGTGAAAAAAATAATATTATAATATTTCAATATTATAATATCTGGCCAACATGGCCTTTCAAAAGGAAAAGAAATAAAGTTTAAAAGAAATAATATTATAATGATTTGCATTATAATATATAGTACAAAGGTTAAAATATTCATTAAATGGTCACAAATGGTTATCCTTAAGAAAATTCCCCAAAAAAAAATTGATATTTAAATTATAATATTTAAATTCATTGAATTTAAATTATTATAATTAAAATATAATATAAATCAAAAGCCAAAGTTTGATTTTAAATGCACCGATGTTGGAGTTGAATGCCTTCAAAGGTATATTAATAGTGCAAAGACTAATGTGGAAAGTGTGTTCAAGAATCGATATATCATTTGCCCTGTTCATCAATCAAATCACGACAAAGAGAGAAGAGATAAAATTTTGGTTCAGTTTTTGAGGCAGGAAAGGGATAAGGATAAGTGGCTTCATAGTTTGATTCCATCCAAGTAGATAGCCCAGACGGTGTTTCCCTTGGTGCTCGGTTGTAGTAGCAAGGAGGTCTCGGGTTCAATATGAGATGAGAACAGAGAGTGAAGTTTTGTTTTAAAGAGTTTTGGTACCAAGGAAAGGGACAAAGGAGAGTGGGCGCAATAGTGGTCTCGTGTGAGCGCTTAGCTCACACGGCGGTTAAGCCGTGACTAAGGCGCAACAACAAAGGTAGTGATATTTTTATTTCCATGGGAGGCAGTATGCAAGGCATTAATTTTTTATTTAATTAAATTGATGCCTAAGGTCCTATGTTACAAGGCATGCACCTAGCTTGGGAGGTATAAGGTTTTAATTTTTAATTTTTTTTTGCTATTAAAAGAAGTTTGAAATATTTTGATCTTGTGAAGTTGTTAAGTGCCTTGGAATATTATTTTGAATGGTGGTTATATTTATTTTGGAAATCCATTAATGACAAGTAGGAGATATAAGGTGTAAATGAAAAATTATTTGATTAATTTGTGATCTTGTTGGGTTGATTTAATTTGCAAGATTAGGAGTTATAAGGTGTAAAATCGGTTTGAATTTTATTGTACCTTTTGCATTATGAAGAAGAGTATTTATGGAATTATGATGAAACTTTAATGCATTTTCCTTGAAGTCAATCTAGAGTATATTTTTAAATATTTCAATGAGCACATTTTGGAAGGAATATTTTATGGATGTTTTGAAATAGATTATTGTAATCTAACTCTTGGAGTGGAATAAGGAGGATTGGTTGGTTATAAGACAGCTTTTGAAGATATATCTCCATCAAAGTAAAAAGGTATGGGCACATCATCCTTTTTTCAAAGTGTTTGTTGGATTGTATGTTGTAAGGTGGAGTGAAAAGGATTGTTCTATAAGTATTGATAGAAATATATAAGTGAGTTATATATGCTTCATGGTTCAATGTTTAGAGAACATTTGAGATAGAGATTGAGAATTATTTGAGTTAGGTTTTGAGACCTACATTGTTCTCTTTGTTTGAAGAAGTATGAAAACACTTTTTTATGGCTTGTGAGCAAGTTGTGTTTCATTGGTTGAATGATTGAGTGAAATTCTTGACCAAGGCTTGAGAGCATATTGAGCAAGTTCTTGAGAGGACTTGATGGTAGATTTGAGCAAGCCTTGGTGAATACTTGAGAGAAGATTGAGCAAGTTATTAAGAGGACTTGAAGGTAGATTTGAGCAAGTCTTGTGAAGACTTGAAATAACATTAAGAGTAGGATTGATTTTTTCAAGCTTTGTGTTAAGGCTTGGGGTAAATTTAAACAGAGTTGATTTATTGATTTGTTCAAGCTTTGTGTTAAGGCTTGGGGTACATTTAAGTAGATTTTATTGATTGATTTGTTCAAGATTTGTGTTAAGTCTTGGGGAAGATATGAATAGAGTTGATTGATGATTTGTTCAAGATTTGTGTTAAGGCTTGAAAATAGAGTTGAGATAGATATTTATGAGCATATTTGTGAGCAGATATAGAGAAGATTTGTACTAGACTTGGGACAGAGTTTAATGCAGATTTGAGATCTAGTTGAAAGTAAGCTTTGGAGGTGATAGAGTAAAGAGGAAAATAGTCTCTGGTAAATAGAGATCCATTAGCCAGGGCAGCAAGGATAGAGGTATACAATGGATAGATATCCATTAACTAGAGTAGTGGGTACATAAGTCTTCTAGAAGATCACTAGCCAGAGCAGAGGGGAAAGAGTTCTCTTATGGATAGAGATCCACAAACCAGAGTAGATATGAAAGAGTTATCCTATGGAGTGTGATCCATGAACCAACTGGAAGATAGAGTTCTTCTGTGGAGAGAGTTCCACGAACCAGTTGAGGAGATAGAGGTCTCTTGGATCAAGTTCCACGAACCATAGAAAAGGGAAAGAGTTCTCCTATGGAGATAGATCCATAAATCAGAGTATAGGGGATTGGTGTCTCCTTTGGACAAAGGTCCATAAACATTGTAATAGGGAATTTATTTCCAAGAATATTTATGGAGAAAATTTAGTAGAAATATTTTCTCCGTGGAGTAGACCACATTCGGTGAACCATGTTAAATTGGTGTCTCTATTGTGTGTGATGATTTGTGCATTGCTTTGATTAATGTTATTGATATTATCATTGATAATATTGAATAATATTATTTGGGAAATAAAAGTGAAATTTGGTCTTATACTGTTCACCCGCACTCTCAGTATAATCTTTTGTTCTTCAGGAACCCTGAATAGTTTGGCATATAAACTTAGATTAATTCCTTAACTATAGATTGAAAACACAAAAAGAGAGATGGTGTTCGGTAGGAAAAAAGGTTGTAGGAAATGTGTTTAAGTATTGAAATTGACATTTCCTTTGGATGTAACAATGAAGGCCACCTTGTCGACATAAGTAGAAGATACCCATAACATATTAAAGTAGGATCATTATAAATTTATTTTAGTTTCATTATATAGGTTAGTAAGTAATGTAGATTTATTTTATTTAAGATAGATATGGATTTCCTTTATAAATAGGTGTATACAACAAATTCCTTAGTAGTATTTTTACAATTCAAGATTAATAAATATGATGATCACATATTTAGCTAGTCAAATTGTTATCAAGAAAAGATAATACCTAGTTGAATTTATCCCTTGTTTTGGAAGAAATACTTTTCATATTCTTCCAATTGGTGGAATCATAACCTAGCCTTAATAAATTGATGGTTGATATGTGATCCCACCATTTTTGTACCATTATCATGGAGTAAAGCACCATTTATAAGTTCATTATTTTCCACGTATAAGTGACTCAATCTTTTAGAGAAGATCTCATTACAAGAAAAAAGTTCTTGATTGAGGATATGGTGGTCAAAGTAGGTGACAATCATGAAGCCTTCTCTTAAGGAATGAATCACATAAAAATAGGAAGGGATTCTAATTATTAGAAGTGTGTTTTTATTATATTTTAATTTTGCTTTAATTTTTAGCAGGTGTATCTTTATTTCTTGTAAGTTTGCTTTTATTTTTATATATGATTTTAGTTCTTACAATTATCTCTTTTTTTGCAAGTGTATTTGTTTTCTTTCTATATATTTTTCAATTCAGCCTTATATTTAGCACATAAAATGGAAATACCCCCATTAAATTTAGATAACTTCATGATTCTTACCAAAAATCTGCAATATATTGATGAGTATATGTATCCACATTATTATAGAAACACAAATATTACATGGATGCAAAACTAAAATACATAATTATAAAGTTAATTTTTTTTACTTGAGGAAAAGGGGTTATACTTGGGTCCCCCAACCTTGACAAATCATAATTAGTTTCTTAAGATCTTGAAATTTTACAAACATATTCAATTATCAACCATAACCTTAAGCCATACCTTAAGTTCATGTAGATCTATTATATTGATGCCTTAAGCCATACCTCCAAGATTGTTGTTCCTTATGGTGGTGTGAGTTTTTATATGCCACAACCATAACCTAGCATTCTATTTCCTTTGATTATTTAGGAATTTGTTTGTTTTTTAATTCTTCTTCACAATCTTCTCTCTTATGCCCTTATTTTGGTGCATCCTTGTGCACTTTTGATAAGGTTTCCTTGGAATTTATTGTTGCTTCTTCCATATACTCTATTGTTGTTGCTACTATAAACTCAACTTTTGAATCTTTTGTTGGTTCTTCAACTCATTATTTTACCATAATTGCTTCTTGTTTCTCCTTGAATTCTTACATAAGCTTTTCATCCCAAATGCAACCATGAACTTGCACATTGTCATCTGTATTATTTACTTTTTATTATGACCTTTTTATTTATTTATTTTAGTTCTTTTTTAATCCTTTTTATTTCTTAATCATATCCTTTTATGGTGACCTTTAAATTAGCTCCACTTTGTTCCAAGTGACTATAATTCCTTTGCTTCGCAAAACATGCCCACCAATCATAAGCTTCCTCTCTAAAATATTTGATGAGTTGGCATGACCAAAAATGGTCACTAAAATATAGAGATCTAAACTTCATCCACCATTCTAAAGCATCAATGGCATATATTCCAATGAAAACTAGTAACTCCATAATCTCAACCACAAAAAAAAATCCAAAAGCAACTAGGGCTTTAGGAAAAAAACTAGGGTTTTTCAAAAAAACTCAAGTCTCCTTTATTCCTTGCTATCAAAAAATAATTCAATAGATTTTCTTCCAAAAAAATTAAATTGTAACTAATTTACTTACTTCAACTTCCAAAGATATCTTTCATTTTGTTCTTTGTGGTTTGAAGAAATATTCATTGTCCTTATTCTAGATGATTGACTTCATATAGTCATAACTCTCTTAATACTAATACTACTCGAATTCCTTTATATTGCCACTCATTTTAAATCTCTTCAATTTCCATGTAAATTGGTCTAAGAATCATTTGAATTGAACAACCCTCCATGAATTGGATCCAACAATCTTGTCATGGTGTCAAGGTTGATGGTATCCAGAACCTCACCAAAGGTTTTTTATTTTGTTTTGATGACCCTGCTCAAGCCAAAGTGATCCTCAGTCATGGGTCTTGGTCTATTCATAGCTCCTTATTAATTTTTCAGCCATGAACCAAGGATTTTGTGATCACTAATGAGGTTTCCTTCCAGGTTTTGGTTTTGGTTGAATTCCCTGGTCTTCCTCTATCACTCTGGTCTTACTATCAAAACGTTGTGGTCCCAATTGGTGAATTTATCTTTTGTGAAATGGATAAATTTTATTTCTTACACCCTTAAAAGTATTTTATCTTTCTAAAGACCTCAGGGAGACTGTTGATGTCCAAGTTGGTGACTATAGGTTCAAGCAACATGTTATCTACATAAACCTGCCTAACACATGTTACCATTTCCAAAAGTTTCCCATAAGATAAAATATTATCCTTTAATGATGGATAAGATTAAATATAAGGAGACAACTGTGGCTCCTATAATTACTAGCTGTGTCCCTACTTCCAAGGAGGGGAAAGATGAATGGAAGGTAATCCAAAAGAAAGGTAAGAATGGGAAAAATATAAACCCTACAACTTCTCCTAGCAGCTCATCTCAACCCCTTGTGTCTTCTATGCCAATTGGGCATGGTGTGGTGATGGAGCAGTATACCACACAACCTATGGCATCCAATGTTATAGCCTCATAGATAGTTGCTAATGTACCATCGAATGGTGCTTTCTTTACCAAAATTGTTACTTCTTCTGCTCCTACTCAATCTTTAGATTCTCTAGTTTTGCATATCAATGGGCAGTCTTCCTCAAGCTTCATGGAACCTGAACGAGCTTCTAATAATGGTCAAATATCCCGTAGCCCACCACGAAGATAATCCATGGTTCACCAAGACAAAAGGTATAAAATGAAGTTTTGTAAAGTAGGTCAAGAGCATTTTATCAGTAATATTTATAATTCTCTTTCAGACCTTGAATATGCTGAAGATGTAGTTGGACATATGAGTCTTGATCAATCTCCATGATTTTATATCATGGAATGTCAAAGGGCTAACAAACCCATTCCGTAAATACTTGATCCGAGATGAGATTGATTTATACTCCAAGTTTTATGGTAATCCTAACTTTCTTTGTCTTCAAGATATTAATATTTTTTACTTTATTCTACAATTTACTTGCCCTTTTCATTGGCCAGGTTGCTTTTTTATGCCACTAGTCATTCCCCTGGCAGAGGGGGAGCTATAATTCTTTTGGTATCTAGGTGAAAGATAGTTTTGTCTCGTGGGGTGTGGACCCTTCCAATCACGTAGTTTAGGTTTTACTTGAGGTTTGTGGGCTATATTTTGGCATTATTAATGTCTATGCGTCCAATGACACTCAAGATCATTTAACCTCTAGTGGTGGTGTGCTTTTTCTTTACCACCTACTATTTGGGTTATGTGCAGATATTTTAATATGACTAAAAATCCTAAAAACAAGATAGAAAAACTTCCCATGCAGTGGGCTACTAGGAAAATAGATGCCTGGTACTTCATGAAAACCAAATTAGGTTTGTCAGACCCTAATTCTTGTTTTTATTCTCATGAGTTTTCTAAAATTTTGTGGTATACGTGGTCCAATTTATAGGTTGGTCATGCAAGAATTCCGAGAATATTGGATAGAGCTATGGTTTCAGATCATGTATAATTTTTCTTTCATAGGATAAATGCTTCAGCTTTGTTTGTGGAAACCATTCCTGGTACCACTACTTCTGACCATTCACCCATCGTGTTTAATGTGCTAATGGAATACCTACCTCAAAGACACTACAAATCACAATTTTTTTTAATACTTCCTTTCTTTAGTACCCTTCCATGGTCTGTCATATCTGCAAAGTCTAGAATCTAGTTCCTAGATCTACTGGAGAGTTGGGTTGGATAGAATGGTGGAATGATGCCATTTTTTGTACAACTATCTTGCTTCATAATCTGGGGAAAAAGGTGGTTCAGTTTATATTATATTCCAATGTTGTCCTTCATGATGATCTTGCCAAAGCTTCTCTCAGGCTTGGGGCCTATCCATTTAATCTTGAACTTCAGTCTCATGTTACCCAGTTTAGACATGAACTTAAACTTGCTAAACTTTATGAGGTTGGAGGAGCTCGAATTAAAACCCATATTCATTGGCTTAAAGTTGGTTATAGGGTCACCAAAGAAAATTTTCAAAGGCTTCGCCCTCCTAGGCAAGCTACTCAATTCAAGGCCATTCAAGACAATGGAATAAGGCTTACCTCTCATCTTGATATAATTGATGTTTTGTGAAGCACTATACTAATATTTTTTCTGGTCAACCTTATTCCCCTAAGTGGGAGCAAGCATTGGTAGCTTGTATGGTAGTTGTACCAGTTAAGATTTCAGATTCTCAAAGTGCAAGGTGTGCTAAACTACTCTCCCTTACAGATCTAGAGGATACATTATCTCAAATGGCAAATGATAAAGCACTAGGTCTGGATGGCTTTCCCTGTGAGTTCTACAAGGGTCTTTAGGACTTAGTTGGTACTGATATGCATAAATTTTATTTGAAGGCTCTTCAAGTAGGATCTTTGAGAGAAATTATTAATAGGGGTAATATCAAATTCATGACCAAGCAAGGGGACCCAGAGTTGATTGCTAATCACAAACCTATTACTTTGTTGAATGTTAGTTACAATATCATTACCAAAGCTTTGGCTCTTCGCCTTAGGCCTCTTCTTCCTTTGATAGTTAAATAGAGAAAATTGGCATTATTCAAGGAAGGTACATCCTCAAAAATATTCTAGCTATCTAGGAGGGCATGGAATGGGCCCAAACGTCAAACTAGAAAATGATTTTTATTAAGATTGATTTTGAGAAAGCTTATGATCGCATTGAATGGAGATTCATTCTTGTTATGCTCAAAGCTTTAGAATTCAGTCTAACTTTCATTTAGACTATTGTTATGCTATTCAGAGATGCTTCGACTATTCTTAATGTGAACAATTCATAATCTAAATTAGTGGGTATTTTTAGGTCTGTTTGGCAAGGATGTGCTATTGCTCCCTCTTTTTATGTGCTTGTTGTTAAAGCCTTCAGCTAGCTTTTAGTTACTCAAGCTTCTACGGGTCTTATTGAAGAAATTGATCTTTTGAATGATTATGGAAAAGTTATTAATGGTCACTTTGTTGATGACTCATTTCCTACTATAAGGGAAGAGGAGCGATCTGTTTCTAATGCTCTATTTTGTCTGAACATATTTTACACAACCTCTAGTTCTAGCATACAATGAATTAAGACCTCCTACTCCAGAAAGTATCCCTTGCTTATGCTACCTTAGCTTCAATGGTATCATTGGAATTGGATCCCTCCTAGAAATTTTTTTAAGTTTATTGGTATTCCTTTTGCCTTTCAAGGCTCTCCTGCTTAGCTTTGGAATTATGTGTTTCAAAGAGTTGAAAAGAAACTTGATTTTTAGCTTGCTAAGAAGCTGTCATTAGCAGGTAAATTTCAAATTTTCTCTAAAGTTTTAGCTACCACTCATGTATACTATTCCTCTTGTTGGTTTCCTTCACAAGATTTTTATAAGAAGCTTGAGAAACTCCTTCAATATTTTCTTTGGAATAATTCTTCTGAAACAAAGGTATTTCATAGAGTTGTATGGGATATTTACTGTCTTCCCAGAGAATCTGGTGGGAAGGGTCTGCTATACTATAGATAAAAAGGTATTGCTCTATGTTCTAAGTGGGTGGTTGGGGCTATGAGGGGACTTGTATCTTGGAAAGTCTTTGTTCAACATTTCATTTCCTCTGGTCTTCCCTTAAACTATAGAGCATGGAGAGGGTTGGATTTTCTCTCTCTCATTGTTGCTCCAGTTTTTGTTAATATTTTTGACTCCTTTGTTATTAAAAGTATATGGAAAGCCTAGAAACAACTCACTCCTTGGATTTTTTGGAGAGGATATGGCTTATGTAAAGGCTTATCCATCAATTCTATAAATATTTGGTGGTCCCCTATGTTTCTTCATCAAGGTTATCCCTTAGCTCGGGTGCAATGGATTCATGCTCAACGATTTTTCAAAAAGGATATTGTTACAATAGTTGATTTATTTTCTCACCAGACCAGGGATTGGATCCCATGGAATGAGTTTAAATGTATCTTCAAGATGAATGGTGTGGATAAAGATACGTATGATTTTGTTATTGCTCTCACCCCTTTTTTTGTATTGCACAAGATTTGTGTGCACTCGCAGGGTCCTTGGTGGTCAGACCGGAGATGGCATGTTGACACTCCTTTGCTTAATTATAAGGCTTGTTTGGGGTATAAATGGTTATCTCCTCATCTTCCTTTGGTGCTAAAGCTCAATCAACATTGGAACTTATTTTCTATAAGGAATAGATGTAATTAAATATTTCAGAATGTTTGGACTACTTATGTTGAGCCCAAGAAATATTTTTTGCATGGAGCTTGATGTGTCAAGGCCTTCCCTTGGGGGAATGTTTGAAGCACCTTGGAATTACTGATACTAAATATCCTTTTTGTGGTGTACCCGAGTATTGTACTCACCTCTTTTGGAATTGCAGAAGATCTAGGTAAGCTTGGAAATGGGTTCTTTCCTTTTTTTCCCCATTTATAGTTGCAAGAGTTTCTTGGCCCCAAGCTCTTCTTGGGGACTCTTTTAATTTGTGTCTCCCACTTTTTGAAGTGTGGTAAGTTTTTAGGATTAACCTACTCTTTCATATTTTGAAGACCCATAACAAAATTACTTTTAAATAATATACACCTTCTGTCACATTTGCTCATACTAATAAATTAGAAGTTTTTAATGACATGTGACTAAAAATATGTACTCAATCCAACAAAGTTACTATGGTGTTGGATCATTTGCAAGTTATTTTGGTGCACTGGGTCAATGCTCCATGTACAGTCAATTGGATCTCCAGAGTGCTCTTCTCAGGAGCGTTTTTGATCTCACTCTTACCGTAGACCTTCGTCATATACAAGAAGTGCTCTCACAAACAGGTTTTGGTCCCAACCATCACCAGTCAGGAAGATGCCTAATATTGATATTTCTTGTTCGTATTGCCAAGTTGGGGGGTGAGATGATGTTCAATCAGTTTCACTTGGGTTAGTTGTTGGTTGGAGAGCAATGCAGATTTTGAAAGCCTTAATCGTTATGTAGAGGGTTGGATTTCCATCCCATAATCACTAGCAATTTATGCAGGACAACATGTCAGGGCACATTACCCCATATGATATGCTTTCTTTGATATAATTATCATCATTGATCATGATTGGTAAACTTGTGTTTTGCTGGTGACTTTGTTTACTAAACCTTGTCAATGAGGATTAGTATGATTCCCCATGGGATGTGTTAACCCAACTTTTTTTTAATTGTAAAGTCTTTTATCTTAATTTAATATAAATTTAATTTTTCATAAAAAAAAAAATATGGCTCTTGAAATATGAGGTATTTTTTACATTACTATAAATTTAAAAATTAAATATTCCATCAAATTAAATCTATGAAAGTTTAAATATAAAATGAAATGAAATGATTTTAGTTATAATCCACTAGACCAAAACAATTAATAGATTAATACAAGATGGGTATGGTGTATAACACTGCCCCTCATTTGAATTCAAACCTTGGATCTTCTATTTAGAGTTAGAAATTTTAACATAAAAATAAAAATAAAAACCAACAAAATTAAAATCTCAATATCTTTCTATCATATTTTAAGGTGTGTTTTGTATTAATGACTTTCATGAACAGTTTCCTTTTTTCTATTAGAAAGTTTAACATGAAAATAAAAATAAAAATCAACAAAATTAAAAAGCTCAATATCTTTCTATCATCTTTTAAGGTGTGTTTTGTATTAATGACTTTCATGAACAGTTTCCTTTTTTTATGTTCAATTCTTTTAACAATTTCATTAATGAGTTTACTTTGAAAGTATTGTTGTTGTTAATATATATATATATATATTGATCAACACACACCCACCCCCTCACACACTCACCCACGCCATGGTTTGAACCTTGGACCTCCCAAAGAAGCCAAATCTCAAACGGTTGCGCTATCCCCTAAAACATGCTTATTATATTCTTATAAACATCATATGTTTTAATATTAATTTAAAATTTATTATTCCAATACCAAATCATATCAAATTTTCATAAATTTTTAATATAACTTTAATAAATTTAATTGTGAAAACCTTAAACATTAATTAAAAAATATAATATTTAAATTAATATATATAAATATTTAAATAATTATACTATTTTATAAAAATTATAACCTTATCAATGCTAAAAAAACACTTAAAATAAGGATTGTAAGCATTTAATATCACTATTTATCTATCTATATATATAATAACAAGATCAAGGATTTCTCATATCCATGTGTACTAACAGTAAGAACGATGTGTACGACAAGTTGATGATGACGCCAGAAAGAAGAGAACGTGCTCACCAGCGCTAGGGGTTGGCAATTGACCGCCAAATCATGATGGTAATGTTGGGTCTTTGGAAAGCAAATGAAGAATGAAATATACTCTGCAATGAAAATTAACCAGACACAAAAAATATACACTGCAGCAATAATAAGATAAGATAATTCATAAACAAGATGACACAACATATACCGTGGTTTGAAAAGTATGCCTACGTCCATAAAATATTAGATCCTTTATTGAGAAGACAAATCAGCGATTACATATTAAAACTCTCTATCAAAACATAGTCTCATCTCTTGTTATCACTCTTGTATATCATGCATACAGATTACACTTAATTTATAGATCTCTTTGCCCAACGTTTTAATCTTCACCAGTGGTGGTAAAAAAAGCAAAAAATCTAATCTTCACTAGCAGTGGTAAAAAGCAGAAAAACTAATCTTCACCAATGGTGGTAAAAAGCAGAAAAACTAAAGTAGGAAATAAATCAGAGTAATCGTTGGAGAGTATCTTCTCGAACACTTTCCTCTTATCCACTTTTATCCTCCACGGGATAAGGATGACAACAAATAACAATAAAAAAAAAACTCTTATCCGGTGAACAGATAAGGATACCACGTCATGGGCTGGACCCATGGATAACGACAACAATCTCCCCCTCCAGACCCATGAGGAGGGCTCCCGCATACTCGAGGCTTACACGAAATTCATGTCTGCCAAAGATTTACACAATTTATGCTTTTCTTTTGGCACTGTCTTCGTCATCATGTCTGATGGATTTCGATTGGTATGAATTTTTTTAATATTCACCAAACCATTTTCAAGGACATCTCTAATCCAATGATACGACACATCAATGTGCTTGGTTCTGTAGTGGAATGTAGCATTCTTGCTCAAATCAATGGCGCTTTGACTATCACACTTAATCATGTACTCCTTTTGTTGCAAACCCAACTCCATAAGAAAACGTTTCAACTATAGCATCTCCTTACAGGCTTTTGTGGAAGCAATGTCCTCTGCCTCTATAGTTGAAAGTGCAACATATTTTTGTAGCCTTGATTGCCAAGAGATGGCTTCTCCTGCAAAAGTAAACAAGTAACCAGAAGTAGAATTTCTTCTATCAAGATCTCCTGCCATATGTACATCTGTATAGCCTTCCACCATAGGTGGTGAGTTTCCAAAACATAGGCAAACTTTAGAGGTGCCTCTTAGATACCTTAGGATCCATTTTACAGCTTCCCAATGTTGCTTGCCTGGATTTGCAAGATATCTACTAACTACACTAGTAGCATGTGCTATGTCGGGCCTTGTACACACTGTAGCATACATTAAGCTCCCTACAGCTGATGCATAGGGTATCTTTTCCATTTATTTATTTTCCTCATTGCTGGTTGGAGATGACTTGACACTCAACTTGAAGTGACTAGCTAATGGCGTACTCACAGGTTTGGCATTTTTCATATTAAATCTTTCAAGTATCTTCTCAATGTACTTTTCTTGTGATAGCCATATCTTCTTGTTCCTTCTATCATGCTTGATTGTCATACCCAATATTTGGTTTGCAGCCCCTAGGTCCTTCATTTCAAGACATTGTTCAGCTCCTTCTTCAACCTATCAATCAGATTAACATCTTGACCAACGATAATCATATCATCAACATACAACAAAATAATAATGAAGGAAGACTCTGAATATTTTTTGAAGTAAACACAATGGTCTGTCGTGGTTCTAATGAAGCCTTGATTCATCATAAGAGATCTTTTGGTCCAAAATCTGCCACAAGAAAGGATTTTACAAGTGCGCCCTAGACCCGGCCAACATTGAAAGGCTGGAAGCAAGAAATGGCTCCCAGACCAATCTCCAGAGTGGGCTGGTTCCCTCTACTATTCTAAAATTGGTTTAAGATAAGGATTGCTAGAAAGAAATTGAAAAATTGCAAAAAGAAATGGGAAATATGGCCACAGGCTGAAGTGATGGGATCAGAAAAACAACAGCAGGAAACTACAAACGTAACAACAGCAAGTAACATAAGGAATTAGCTTAATCCTCGCACAATCACATGCAACAAATCCCTCCAAACCCACATTCCAGAAATCGTACCCTGACCGCAATATTTAAATCCAAAAATAGAATTTAAATGTAACAGCAATGCAGGAGTATGAATGCTATTAGAAATGCAGAAAAACAGAAAAGAAATTCATCCATGCAACGCTTGAAAAATTAGAAGTTGATCCTTTTATTCCTGCAAATACAATTCCAGTCTCTAGCAGCAAGTTTTTCCCCCCTTTGTAAATGAAAATTACATTGGTTTTTATAGAGGTCCGTCCTCTCTACAGCATTAAATGTTTGCCACCATCCTCCTCGTGATCTACAATTGTGCATTGGAAATTACATACACGATCCCCTTAGTTGCAGCAAAAATTAAATACAATTAGACGCTAGCGGTCTTCTTCATTAAATTCATTTTTGAAAATATGCATGAAACCGTTACGACAATCCATGAACAGCAGCCTCGAATGCATTAAATCTTCAATCTCGGTGGCCTGGGCGCGTCTTTGACCTTGACTGCATTGGAAAGCTATATTACATTGAATTTGGGCCAGCATTTAATCATCGAAAATCAAAAAAATCTCCTCGACCATTCACACTATGCTTTGGCAAAAAACAGTTGGAGGTCACGAAAATGCGACGGGTCGTGAAATCGCGACATGTTTTAACTCCGTACACTTTGACCACCTTTGACCCGTGAAAATGGCACCTGTAGCGATATCGCTACGTCTCCAACTTTGTTTTCCCTATCACTAGCTCAACATCGAGAAAATAGTACATGTAGCGATTTCGCTATGCACTTTGGTTCTTGGTTCTTCCTTGCACTCTGCCCCGCAAAAACGAAACATGTAGCGATATCGCTACATGTTTCGGGCACCTTGTACGGCCTTGCTGACGGTCCGCGAAAACATAACACCTTTTGCCCTTGAATGCCTTCAATTCTTCCTTGTCTCCATTTCGCTACCAATTTGAGCACTTAATCATTTTTTTAACGAGGCATCATGGAATTGCTACCATTTCCATGCTTTTTGATCAATTCTCATCCCTTGCATTATTTCGCTGCATATTCATGTCGGTTGGCCTTATTGTTGATATTGCAGTGAATCGCTACAACTTACTCCTCTTATCAAGTGTGCAGTGCATCGCTGCACTTTCATCTCTTAGACTTTTTTGCAAACCACCCCGCGCTTTTGAAACATTGTAGTGCATCGCTGCAAGTCTTGCTTTGAACTCTCCTTCGCTCGAACACGCAGCGCGTCGCTGCACTTTTTGCTTTGGACTCCCTTTTGTAACCACTGCCCACGATTTTGAGACATGCAGCGCATCGCTGCACTTTTTGCTTAGACCTTTTGAAGCCGCGAAAATAGAACCGTCACGATATCGCGACAGTTCTTCCAACCTGCCTGCGTTGACCACGTTGACCGTGATTTCGTGACATGTCAGCGAATCGCTGCAGTTTTTGAACTTAGTCAATTTCTACTCATTTTTTCTCCTTTTCCTCCAAAGCTACATCAAAGCTGGTATCAAAGGTCAGATTTTCAACTATACACTAATGCATTAATCAATGAGAATCAATGTGGCAAAAATGCCAACATTCTTGGTGGCTCACGGGGTATACAGCTCACTGTATGCAAGAATCCAGGCCTTAGTCCATTGGCCACAGAGTCATATTAGAACAGGAAGCTGGCTGCTGCGAACCATCTCAGGGGACTGCTGCAAAAAAAAAAAAAACTACTGCTGCGAATCTGAAATCGAAAGTACTTGCATATAATGGGTTATGAAACAAATGGAGTGGTAGGATGGAGTGAGACCCTACGATTGCGCAGGCGGTGACTGCAATGGAGTGATGTGGAAGTAAGTGAATGAATTTATGGAATGGTAATGGAACTAGGAAAGCTGTGAAATGAAATGAACTAGACTATGAAATAAATGCATAAAAGACTGAACTTAGAGGAAAGGGATAAGAAGGGACGGGAAAAAACAGAAAAAGGGAAAAGAAACAACAGCCATGGCTTATTTTTGTTTGAATGCAGAAGAAAAACAAAGAAGAAGGAAGAAGATGAAGAAAGGAAAGAGAGGAAACGGGGAAGGGAAAAGAAGAATATTCTGAAAGCCACCAAATGTCGGGAAATGAAGAGACAAAAGGAAAAAAGAAGCACCTACAGCTCGCAGGCAACAAAAGAGCTGAGATGAACAAGTAATAACAATATATATATATATATATATATATATATATATATATATATATATATTATTATATATATTTTTTAAATATATCTATATACAAGGGTTTACGACATGATTGGCATGTCGCCACCAGAAACCCAGTCTCAGGAGTTATCTGGTAAATCTGCAATGTCCCGACCAGATCCAATCATACTTAAGTCGGTTCTTGAAATTGGGATAGCTCCTTCCTGAAGTTCTCCATGGTGCGAACAGGATGCAATGCGGCAGATTATCCTTCTTACTAGTACCCACATGGAGGACTTCTTCAGGTACTGGATGTAGTGGTCGGAACCAACACCACCACTTTGCGGACTTTATCGGCTGTGGGCTGAGTACAGGCTCCTCTAACTCCTTGATGTGTTCACAGGGCTCTTCAAGTGAGAAATTTGATTCTGGGATCTCCTCAGGTTCTGGAATTTGAACTTGTTCTTCTACTTGGCCCATCCCTTGATGAAAACTGCAAGAAACCATATTGTTCATTGCTGGAAAAGTTCTTGCATGTTCCAATCCTTGAATTTGGACGAGATCTGTCCCTTGAACTCCACATGACTGCATCTCAGGTTTCTGCTCAGTATAAGGGATCTGGCATGAAAAGTACTGTGCAGGGTAGACAGGAGCAGCAACCACCGGAGAAGGTAATGGAGTTTCTCCCCACGATAGCTTTCTTGATAAGAGCAAAAGCTATTCCGCTCACACTGCTTCCTCAAATATTTGTGGGAACCGTTGTTCACCTGACTGCAGCAAAAAGAGACCTATGTCAGAATTAAAATCTCGAACATAAAAGAGGTGGGCTTGGGTGGGTGATGGACGGATCTTCTCTGGAATTCTCTTCCAACTTATCAAGAATCGGACATTGAAGTCCGTGATGCTCTCTTGAGGTGCTCTCTTGATGTACATGAAAAATTGGTAGAGATCCAAAGAACTGTAGAAAGGATCTTCGTCAAATCTTTTGATCAGTGCTCCCGCTAGATCGTCCCATGAGTTGATGCTTTGACGTTTGAGCAATCTGTACCATTGCAATGCTCTTCCTTCCAAAGACTCGAACCGAAGTCGGATCATGACATCTTCGTGTTCTATGACATGGATCATGGACAGAGTAGCAATGTCTTCAACATGTGCCAGAGCCATGCCTTGGGTACCATCATATTTTGCCAGGTTCTTCAGGGCACCTTCGGGAATTTCATGCCGAACTTGGAGATTCAGAGGGCCAGGATCATCCCATCTAGAAAAAACCCTTGCCTTTATGGCAGTGGTCTATGGAATCACGACCATCGCCATTAAGTCAGAGTCGCCAGACGAACATTATTTGAATTTTTAAAAAAAAAAAACATAGGCGTCCACGAACAGATCTTCAACTCAGCAAAGTCACCAGATGAACTTACAAATCTCCGCTATGAGGCCAAGACAGCTCATCAAATCTTGAGACCTCCGGGTGTTAAAACAAATGTGGATTTTTGTGAGATAGAAGAAGTCTGTCCCATCGGGCGTGCCAAAAACTGTTGGCACCGGTGGGTTTATCACTTTGGAAAATTATGCTTATCCCATCGATTATGAATTCTTGGAGACAAAACTTGTCTGTCCCACCGGGCGTGCCAAAAACTGTTGGTCCAAAATCTGCCATAGGAAAGGATTTTACAAGTGCGCCCTAGACCCGACCAACATTGAAAGGTCGGAAGCAAGAAATGGCTCCCAGACCAATCTCCAGAGTGGGTTGGTTCCCTCTACTATTCTAAAATTGGTTTAAGATAAGGGTTGCTAGAAAGAAATTGAAAAATTGCAGAAAAAAATGGGAAATATGGCCACAGGCCGAAGTGATGGGATCAGAAAAACAATAGCAGGAAACTACAAACGTAACAATAGCAAGTAACATAAGGAATTAGCTTAATCCTCGCACAATCACATGCAACAAATCCCTCCAAACCCACATTCCAAAAATCGTACCCTGACCGCAATATTTAAATCCAAAAACAGAATTTAAATGTAACAGCAATGCAGGAGTATGAATGCTATTAGAAATGCAGAAAAACAGAAAAGAAATTCATCCATGCAACGCTTGAAAAATTAGAAGTTGATCCTTTTATTCTCGCAAATACAATTCCAGTCTCTAGCAACAAGTTTTTCCCCCCTTTGTAAATGAAAATTACATTGGTTTTTATAGAGGTCCATCCTCTCTACAGCATTAAATGTTTGCCACCATCCTCCTCGTGATCTACAATTGTGCATTGGAAATTACATACACGATCCCCTTAGTTGCAGCAAAAATTAAATACAATTAGACGCTAGCGGTCTTCTTCATTAAATTCATTTTTGAAAATATGCATGAAACTGTTACGACAATCCACAAACAGCAGCCTTGAATGCATTAAATCTTAATCTCGATGGCCTGGGCGCGTCTTTGACCTTGACTGCATTGGAAAGCTGCATTACATTGAATTTGGGCCAGGATTTAATCATCGAAAATCAAAAAAATCTCCTCGGCCGTTCACACTGTGCTTTGGCGAAAAACAGTTGGAGGTCGCGAAAATGCGACGGGTCGCGAAATCGCGACATGTTTTAACTCCGTACACTTTGACCACCTTTGACCCGTGAAAATGGCACCTGTAGCGATATCGCTACGTCTCCAACTTCGTTTTCCCTATCACTAGCTCAACATCGAGAAAATAGTACATGTAGCGATTTCGCTACGCACTTTGGTTCTTGGTTCTTCCTTGCGCTCTGCCCCGTGAAAACGGAACATGTAGCGATATCGCTACATGTTTCGGGCACCTTGTACGGCCTTGCTGACGGTCCGCGAAAACATAACACCTTTTGCCCTTGAATGCCTTCAATTCTTCCTTGTCTCCATTTCGCTACCAATTTGAGCACTTAATCATTTTTTTAACAAGGCATCATGGAATTGCTACCATTTCCATGCTTTTTGATCAATTTTCATCCCTTGCATGATTTCGTTGCATATTCATGTCAGTTGGCCTTATTGTTGATATTGCAGCGAATCGCTACAACTTACTCCTCTTTGTCAAGTGTGCAGCGCATCGCTGCACTTTCATCTCTTAGACTTTTTTGCAAACCACCCCGTGCTTTTGAAACATTGCAGCGCATCGCTGCAAGTCTTGCTTTGAACTCTCCTTCGCTCGAACACGCAGCGCGTCGCTGCACTTTTTGCTTTGGACTCCCTTTTGTAACCACTGCCCGCGATTTTGAGACATGCAGCGCATCGCTGCACTTTTTGCTTAGACCTTTTGAAGCCACGAAAATAGAACCGTCGCGATATCGCGACAGTTCTTCCAACCTGCCTGCGTTGACCACGTTGACCGCGATTTCGTGACATGTCAGCGAATCGCTGCAGTTTTTGAACTTAGTCAATTTCTACTCATTTTTTCTTCTTTTCCTCCAAATCTGCATCAAAGCTGGTATCAAAGGTCAAATTTTCAACTATACACTAATGCATTAATCAATGAGAATCAATGTGGCAAAAATGCCAACAGTTCTAATGAAACCTTGATTCATCATAAGAGAATCGAACTTTTTATACCATTGTCTTGGTGCTTGTTTTAACCCATATAAGCTCTTCTTCAACTTGCATACCATGTGCTCATTTCCCTTTACTAGGAAACCTTTCGGCTGCTCCATATATAGTTCTTATTTTAGATCTCCATGTAAGAAAGTTGTTTTGACATCCAACTGCTCAATCTCTAAGTCTAGACTAGCAGCTAGGCCTAGGACAGTACGAATAGAAGGCATCTTCACAACAGGAGAAAAAATTTCGTCAAAATCAACACCCTTTTTCTGCCCGAAACCTTTCACTACCAACCTTGCCTTATATCTCATATCATTTTTCAGCCTAAAAACCCACTTGTTCTTTAAGGCTTTTCGCCCTTTTGGTAGCTCAACTAAATCATAAGTTTTGTTCTTATGCAAGGACTTAAGTTCTTCTTGCATAGCTTTCTTCCATTGTTCTTTTTGCTCATGCATCATAGCTTCTTTAAAGCATTTTGGTTCACCACTTTCAGTGAGTGTGATATACTCTGATGAAGGATATTTTGTTGAGGTTGTCCTTTCCCTTTGTGACCTTCTCAGCATAGGTGGTTCTTCTTGAGGAGTTTGCTCCCCTGCTCAACATAACCATGCACATCATCATTACCATGTGCATCATCATCATCTGCTTGTTGATCCTCATCACCCCACACTTGATCTTCTTCATCTTGAGCTTGCTGCCCTTCATTTTCATGGATGGGTAAAGGATCTTGTGTTTCTGGTAGCTCATCTACAACTCTCTTTGGTTGTTCTTCTTTTTCAAAATTAGAATATGTTTGGTTTTCACGAAAAACCACATCTCGGCTTCTATGCAACTTCTTGGTCTCGGGGTCCCATAACCTGTACCCAAAATCATCACCTCCATAACCCAAAAATATACATTGGATTGCTTTGTCATCTAGCTTGCTTCGCTGCTTCTTAGGTACATGTATGAAAGCCTTGCATCCAAAGACTTTCAAATGTCAATAAGATACCTCCTTTCCAGTCCACACTCTTTCTGGCACATCGCCTTCCAATGGAGCTAAAGGAGATAAATTTTATCAAATAGCAAGTTGTACTCATGGCTTCACCCCAAAACTCCTTTGATAACTTAGCTGAAGAAAGCATGCTTCTAATCTTTTCAACTATGGTGCGGTTCATCCTTTCTGCAACACCATTGTGTTGTGGCGTGTAAGGGACAGTCTTCTCATGTCTTATCCCATGCTTTGCACAATATTCCTCAAATATATTTGAGGTGTACTCTCCACCATTATCTATACGAAGTAATTTCAAGGACTTGGAGGTCTGCCTTTCAACCATAACATGAAACCTTTGAAATATTTTAAACACTTGATCTTTGCTCTGCATGGTAAAGCTCCAAACTTTCTTGGATGCATCATCAATAAAAGTAACAAAGTACAAAGCACCACCAAGAGTTTTCACGCTCATAGGGCCACATATATCAGAATAAACTCGATCAAGAATCTTAATTTTTTGTTTGGCCTTGGCATGTGAAAAAGAAACTCTATGATGTTTTCCTACTAAACAATGATCACACGAAGCCAATGACGTGCCTTTGAGATTTGGAAGAGAATTCCTCTTCACCAAAGTCTCCAAATATTTTTCACTTGTGTGACCGAGTTGCCGATGCCACAGACCAGATAGAGATTCATCAAAAATAGTGTTCACCTCGCCTTTGGATAACTGGGCTTCGGTCCTATAGAGAGCAACACTTCTTTCCTCTTGCCACAACTAAAGAGCCCTTTTTAGCTTCCATAATCCATTGCCAAACTATGTCTCATACCCTTCATCATCAAGCTTTCCAGTTGAGATGAGATTCAACCTGAGATCTGGAACATGCCTCACATCCTTGAGGACCAGCTTATAACCAACATTGGTTGTGATGCAAACATCACCCATTCCAACAATTTTAGACACTCCATTATTTCCCATTCTTACCGAACCAAAGTCTCTTGACTTGTACGTGATAAAGAGATTGCTATGTGAAGTGGCATGGAAGGATGCTCCTGAGTCAACCACCCAGTTTGAATCTTCACACGCTGCACTAATACAGTCTTCACCACACATTGAGAATATTAAGACATCACTGGATGCAACTGCAGTGGTTTCTTGATGTTCTTTATTTTCATCACCAAATTTCCCTTTTGATCTCTTTTAAGCTTCCTGCACTCCCTCTTCATGTGCCCGAGCTTCTTGTAGTAGTAGCAGGTTATTCATTTTCTTGATTTGGATCTCCCTTTTGATTTGCCTCGATTGTTAACTCCTCGGTTCTTTGGTCTTCCCCGTTCTTCATCAACCAATTCCTGTGAGTGGGAGGAATTTGAGGATTTTCTCCTCACTTCTTCATTCAACAAACTGTCTGTAACTTGACTCATGATAACAACTCCATTAGGTGCCGAGTTGCTCAAGGATACAACAAGATTCTCCCAGCTATCCGGCAGTGAGCTTAGCAACAACAGTGCTTGCAGCTCATCATCCAGCACCATCTTCATAGCTGCTAGCTGATTTACAATGCTCTGCATCTCGTTTAAGTGCTCTACAACAGACCCATTTTCTTTAAACTTCAAGTTTACCATATTTTGGATCAGAAATACCTTGTTTTTTATTGTCTTTCTCTCATAAAAATCATGAAGTTTCTTCCATAAAGGGTTTGCACTTGTTTCTATCGCCATATGGTGAAACACAATATCATCCAACCATTGACGGATGCAAGCAGTTGCTTTTCGGTCTATCTTTGTCCAATCCTCAATGGATATGTCGTATGGCTTTTGGTCTACTTCAATCGGTAGGTTGAGGTCCCTCGAATAGAGAATATCTTCCATCTTGGCTTTCCAGATTAACCAATTGTTGCCATCTAAGCTAACCATCCGAGTAGAGGTGTTTACCTCCATCTTTGATCCACACACAAGTGAACCAAGCTGGCTCTGATACCAGTTGTTGGGTCTTTGGAAAGCAAATGAAGAATGAAATATACTCTGCAATGAAAATTAACCAAACACAAAAAATATACACTGCAGCAATAATAAGATAAGAGAATTCATAAACAAGATGACACAACAGATACCGTGGTTCGACAATTGTGCCTACGTCCACAAAATATTAGATCCTTTCTTGAGAAGACAAATCAACGATTACATATTACAACTCTCTATCAAAACAGAGTCTCATCTCTTGTTATCACTCTTGTATATCATGCATACAGATTACACTTAATTTATATATCTCTTTGCCCAACGTTTTAATCTTCACCAGTGGAAGTAAAAAAGCAAGAAATCTAATCTTCACCAGCAGTGGTAAAAAGCAGAAAAACTAATCTTCGCCAATGGTGGTAAAAAGCAGAAAAACTCAAGCAAGAAATAAATCAAAGTAATCGCTGGAGAGTATTTTCTCGAACACTTTCCTCTTATCCGCTTTTATCCTCCACCGGATAAGGATGACAGCAAATAACAACAAAAAAAAACTCTTATCTAGTAAACAGATAAGGATACCACGTCATGGACTGGACCCATGGATAACGGCAACAGGTAATGCCACCTCCATAGCCATCCCCTACTTTTTTCTTCAGATAGGAGTACGCCCCAATCTACATCTCCATGAATTAGCCCTTTCAACAGCCAGAAGTTGCGAAGGAGGTTTGGACACACCAAGGGCCATGTTGGTTTTGCTGAAGCAAAGGAAATCGTACAAAAAATGGTGAGAGTAACATGTGGAACGAAACTCCATCATAGAGAATGGGACAGGGCAGGACGGGACGTCAAAGTCACAACACCTCACCTCATCTCAACTCAGCATGATTTATCAATTACAAGTGGAGAACGGATATCTGTTTAACTTTGGCCGAAGATAATAAGACCGGCGAAAATGAACCTGAAATGACAGTGATAGTTATCAAGATGGAAGACTAGTCAGGCAATTGCGGTATATGTGCAGGTAAATACCGTAGCGAACAGTTATGAAGAGAAACTGCGAGGAGGCTTTGTTAAACTACTAGTATTTTTTTTGCGTTGAGAATCTCGTTCCAAGAGGCGGAGTAATAGTACAGCAGACAAGGGCCCAAACCGCACATAAAAATAATGCTGCCCCGCCATTTTTGTCTGTGGGTTCACGTGTTTTCTTTTAGTGTGGTTTTAGGGTGGATAATCATTATAATCAAAGACACGACACCACACGTCAGGTCAACTCAGCTTGATTTATTAATTACAAGGGGAGAACGGTTATCTGTTTCGCATTGGCCGAAGATAATAAGACAGGGGAAAATGAACCTGAAATGACAGTGATAGTTATCAAGATTGAAGACTAGTGAGGCAATTACCGTATATTTGCAGTTAAATATCGTAGCCAACAGTTATGAAGAGAAACTGCGAGGAAGCTTCGTTAAATTTGTTCTTTTGCTTTTGCGTTGAGGACCAGGGATGGGTGTACCATAATTTGTGGTATCTAGTTCCAAGAGGTGGAGGTGGAGTAATAGTAAGGCACGCAAGGGCCCAACGGGCACATAAAAATGAAGCTGCCTCGCCATTTATATCCGGTCCGTTCACGTTTTTCCTTTTAATATGCTTTTAGGGTGGACAATGATAATCATAATCATAATGATGCTTTTAATATGCTTTTAGGGTGGACAATGATAATCATAATCATAATGATGAAAGCAATTAAGTGGTTTTTTTAAGATATTATTGGTTGTTGTTATTATAAATTTAGTTTGTTGAGTTAGAGGAAGTAAATCAAATCAATCCTACCTTCAACTTGGAGCAAATAATTGACATCTACCATCTAGTCTATTAACCAATAAATTCTCTGGTGTAGCCTATCCCCCTTATGAATACACCCTCATTCAAACCTTAAACATTTAAAAAATAAAAAATAAACATCAAAACCCTAACCACTATAATACATTTATTTATAAAACATACAAATAAGAGAAAGTGAAGGAATATGTAGTCTTTATAAAAATAAGAGAAAGTGAAAGAATTTTTAGTCTTTTATTTTGTTAGAACATAAAAATAAGAGAAAGTGAAAGAGTTTTTAAATAGTATACAATTTTTGTCACATTTACTGATAAATTAGTTTTTAATGACATGTCAATGGGTCTATATTTATTATATCATCATCACATAATTGCTAAGGAAGGTCTGTAACAAAATTGTTTTTAAACATTATACACCTTTTGTCACATTTACTCACATGTCTTAATTTTTAAATATGGAAGGCCCGTAGCATAATTGTTTTTAAATAGTTTACACATTCTGTCACATTTACTCATGCTAATAAATTAGTTTTTAATGACATGTGAGTACAAATATGTACTCAAGCCAACAAAGCTGCTATGGAGTTGGATCATCTATTTTATGCAAGAAGTGCTTTCGCAGAAAGGCATTGGTCCCAGCCCTCACCAGTCATGAAGTAGCCTAATGTTGATCTTGCTTGAATGATGTTCAACTAGTTTCACTTAGGCCAGATGTTGGTTGGAGCGACACGAGTACTAAAAGCCTTAATCGCGATGCAGAGTGGTGGATTCCCATCCCATAATCACTAGAAGTTTTGTTGGCAATTTTGGGTACATTAGGTACATTGCCTTTGCTCAAGTATTGATGTTGTCATTGATGTCAAGAAGCGGAAAGGTTTTTTGTGAAAACCAAGGCAGTCAAAATAAAAGGTTTTATTTAAAACCATGGACAACAGATTTGGAATTGGTTTTTCTTAAAACCCAAGTTGGCTTTTCATTTCGTTGAAAAAGGTGCTCCGGTGATGAAGATATTTAATTTTAAATATTTAGTTTAAATTTTATTTATTTAAAATTTAAATTAAAATTTTAAATTAAATTAAATTTGTCGACGTGTTAAAAGTGCATCTTAGTGCATATAAAAACAAGGCCAAATTTTATCTCAAGGTGAATGCGCTTTGATTGAGAATCCTTCGATTTCATAAGAAGAGACGGCGTGGCAGAACAAAGAGTGGAGGTAGAAGATTGCGCAAGCATTGACGACGAAGGAGAAATCTCTGCGAGAGTTAGTGTGGGACGGAGGCGACGTCACAGAAGGGCAGCAGTGGTGATTCGAAAATCATGAGATGAAGGAAGTCGAAGATGAACAGCGAGATGTGGGCGATGGATTCGAATACCGGTATATTCATTCTTGATGTCGAAGACCGGACAGTTTGAGCATGGATGATGGCTTTGAGACTATGGACGTTGGAAATCTCGAGGGCGCACATTGATCGTGAGCTATGGCGAATAGGTCGATTAACAGGGGATACGCAGAAGTGGCAATTTCATAGTGGTCGTTATCACGCTTTAGCCGTCTAGTAGTATACGATGAATAGACAAATTGACAGACAGACGACGTGGTAGCCTTGACGGCCACAACGTGGCGGACAGCTCAGATGAGGCGAATGTAAGGGATATTACCCGACGGTCTCCACTGTTCAAGATAGTGATACACGGTGTTGACGAAACTAGCAGGTGGAATGGGCAGCGATGCGCAGTGTGACAGTGGATGAATCTAGAATGGCCCACCGGTTGAAGATGCTCTGACATGGGATGAACAAGCCGTCTGCAGCGCACGAGTCATGATTAATTTTAAGGTATGTTTTTATGTTAGTTTGAGGAGACATAAGGGTAAGGAGAATTTACTTAATTGAGTTTGGGGATTTGCATCTTAGAAAAGGATGAAAATCGCTTTTGTTGTGAGTAAGGGAGATATAAGGGTAAGGAAAATATATTTACATTAAAGCTTGTTATTGGTTATGTAATATTTTATTTTACTTTTATGGTATAAGTGGTTTTGGGAGTTATAAGGTTATGCAATGTTGTGATTTATTTTATTTTATGGTACAAGTGGTTTTAGGAGAGATAAGGAAGTTGTGCAATTAAAGGCTTTGGTAATGATTATTGAAAAGTGGAGTAATGTTGATTATTTTGTGATCTACTAACCCTTGTGAAGATTGGCAAAAGAATTTTGTGATGGTGGCAGATTTCCAAAGGGGTTCCTTCACTTCAATAAGGTATGGGCACATTCTTCTTATGAGTATGATTGGTGTATGTTTTCCTGAAATAAGATTGGAGTGAAAAGGTATTCAACAAGGTTTCCTTTGGTTGGGTATAAGTCCTAGTTTCTGGTTTGTTGAAGACTACTTATGCATTGTTATCATTGATGAGAGTTTTGATGAATGCATAATTCTGGTTTGAGGTAGTGGAAGCATTGTGCACTAGGGTTTATGGTTGTGAGTCTTGATACTTGCTTTGAGTTGGTAAAACCCTTGGATGGCTGTTTTGAGGTTGATGGTTGAGTTGCTTCCATAGAGGTTGGTTGATCAAGTTATTGCTTTTACTTGATACATGATATTGGGCTTACTCCATTGAGTTGATTTGAACAAGTTATTCTTTGCATTTGGTGATATTGTGTTGGTGGCTGTTTTGTTCAAATATCTTTGGAGGGAAAAGGATTTCTACTTGTTTCCTTTTCTTGTGATGATTGGTTGAATGCTTCAAGGTTAATATTGAGTTGAATGATGTTGGTTAAACCTTGTCTTTGAGCATTGTTGTTGAAGCCCTAATTGGTTGAGAAAAGATATTGGTTGTTGGAAAGAACATGAGTATCATTGTTATATGAGATATTGCTTGGTTGGCAATTGTTGGGTTGTGTTTCATGTTCTTGAGAAAAGCATACTACATCTATCTTATTTTTTTGAGATTGATATTGAGTTGAGATTGAGATTGGGAGTTAAGTATAGAACATATTGAGTCTCTAACAATTCTCTTTATGCTTCTATGAGGTTGATGAATCACATTGGGTCTCTAACAATTCTCTTTGTGGGTTCATGCCAAGCAAGTTTTTCTTCATGAACTTGTGAGCAGGTGACAGGTTCCATTGGGGACTTGTAAGAAGATTTGGACAGGTTTCGGTGGGGACTTGTGAGCAGGTTTTGGACAGGTTCCTTTGGGGACTTGTGAGCAGATTTGGACAGGTCCTAGCAGAGGACTTGTGAAGCTGAGTTTGATAGTTCTTTCAGAGAACTTGAAGACAGAGGAAGAGGACATTTGTGCTAGACCGAAGGGCTATGTTTAGTGCAAATTTGAGGACCAGCTTTGAGGTGATAGAGTTGAGGATAGAGGTCTCCGACTAGAGAAGGGAAGACAAGTGTCTTCTGTGGATAGAGTTCCATTTGCTAAGGGCAGCGAAGGCGAGAGGTCTTCTAGAGGATCACCAGCCAGAGCAGAGCTAGGGGAAGGTATATCCTTGGTTGGTGCCTACGAATCGAGTTATTGTGTTTGGGTTGGTGCCCATGAATTTGAGATTGGGGGAAGGTATCTCCTTTGGGTCGGGGCTCATAAACATTGTAATTGGGAAGGTTTCCCAAAGAAATTTGAGATAACTTTTAGAGAAAAGTTTTGTGTGAACCACATAAAAATTGTTGTGTCACTTTGTGGATGATCTTGTGCATTGTTTTGATATTGCTTTGGATATATTGCTTTATTGTTTTGAAGTATAAAGGAAAAGTAAAAAGAGGTCTTATACTTGTTCACCCCCCATCTCAGTATAAGCTTGTGTTCTTCAATTGGTATCAGAGCCGATGCCTTCAAAAAGTTTAAATCAGCTTGAAGGAAGATCTTACAAGAACACAAATGGCAAGGAAAGGCAAAAGCAAAATCATTAGACACAAGAAAAAGAAATCTCACAGGGTCATGAAATAAAATGAAGATGATCTCAATGTTGCTACTTTGAGAATGGAAATAGACTCAAGAGATGAATCAAACAGTGGAGAACAAGCCAGATTAATAAAGTTTTGCACCAGATGTGGGAAGACCGGTCACTTTGCAGCTAATTGCTCACAAGGAAGAGAATGTTTTGTTTGTGGTCAACTCTATCACAATGATCATCATTGCCATGGGTTTAGTAGCAATGAAGATGAAGATGATCCATTCAAAATTGGTAAAGAAACAGATTCAAAACAAGAGTGTGATGAAGAAGGAAATGATGCAGAAGTAAATTGGGAACAGAAACTTATTTCAGACTTGAGTAAAAAGGTTGAGGATACAGAAGATATAATCATTAGCTTGAAAGTTCAAGCAAAAGATTACAAGAAAATTTCTGAAGATCTAAATACAATCATCTAGGAAAAGAGTATTGAAGCTGAAAAGATTAAGGTTTAAGAATGCGATAGAAGAAATATGTAATAAAGTTGGTATATAAGACAAAGCATGAAGAGGAATATACAAAGTTGTTAGCAATCAAAAGCTGAAAATGAAGAATTCAAAGAGTGGCCGTCCTGGTTGGGTTTTCTTGCTGTAGTCACTCTTTCAAAGTGAGCACAATCAAGCATAAGAAGAGCTTCTACCTTGACAAAGCAAGTAAGTGTTCTAGTAGTGATAGTGAAAGTTCTTCAAGTGATAATGAAAATGAGATGTTGTTCATATCGAGAAAAGGAGGAAGAACAAAACAAACATAGATTCATTATCATGAAATGTCTTAGATGTGGAAATTTTGGTCATCTTGAGGATGATTGCACAAATAATGTTTTGGTTGCTAGTATGTATGAGGATGCTTCAAAAATGATAAGGAAGATGCATGTATGGTCTTTGAAAAGGGTAGCACCTCTAGTGATAAGAAATCTGAAAAAGGCCTTGATGATTCAAAATGCAAACATATAGAGGAAAGTGAAGTAGATCTTAAAGGTGAACTTATTAATGCTCTTAGTGTTTTGAAAAAGGAAAGAAAGAAGAATGCTAGACTCAAGGATAAATTAGATGAATGTTGTATGGAGAGAGATGATCTTATAGAAAGTCTTGACTTCTCTATGGCTAAGACACAAGAACTCAAGGATGAGTTGAAGTCTAAGGTTCTTGAGTATAGTGAGTTAGAGCAGAAAATGGCTTCTTTGAAAGAAGAAAATAAAGAGTACAAAGATAAGCTCTATAAATTTTAGAATAGCTCCAAAAGGGTTAAGTCTCTCATCCAAAGTTAAAGAAATCCAACAGATAAAACAGGTCTTGGTTTTGTTAAGCCTCACAAGAACCATGTTGGAGAGTCTAGTAAGAGACTCCAAAAGAAAGAGAGTTCTAATGAGGAAAGTATTTCAGATCATGAGTCCTTGAATGATAGATGCATAGAAACAGAAAACAGAATTCAGAATGAGAAGAAGAAGTTTTTAGAACCCAAGAGGTCAAATAAAGGAAAATTTCAAGGCAGATGTTTTGCTTGTCACAGATTTGGTCACATGGTTGTACATTGCATGGCTCAAGTGAAGAAGGTAAATGACGATTTTAGAAGTGGTAATTTCTTTCATGGGTATTGCTACTCTTCCAATCAGTTTGGGCATAAAGTAATTTTTTGCAAGGCAAATATCAGAAACAGGTTTGGTTAGAACAGGTTTAGTCAAAACAGGTGGATTCAAAGAATAGGTATGCCTCAAAGAAATAGCATTGTTCTTGTTATAAGTGAACAATGAAGGTCCACAGTTAGACAGTGTAGAGCTAAAATTTCAAAATACAAGAATAGGAACAATGGTATGAACAGGTCCAAGGATCAAGGCATGGCTAAAAATGACGAGAACAGGGAATATGGACAAAGAGTTCAAGAGAAGGCCCGAAAAGGAAGTTATAGATGCTGATGATGATCAGTGCCTAATGGGAGTTTTACTCCCACCCCAGAATTAATCACCTCATCAAGAGGTGGGGGAGGGACTAAGCTAAGAGGCTTATTCTTAGTCCCGAGCCCCAAAGGTGGCCCTTTGCCATTGATGACAAAGGGGGAGAGATATGAGTAAGGGGGAGAGCTTCAAGTGAAGAGGAAAGCTTCAAGTTCGGGGGAGCAAAACTTCAAAGAGAGTGATTTCAGTTTTGGCTCTTGAAGATGTGTTTTTAGTAAAGTTTTGCCATCAATGACAAAGGGGGAGATTGTTGGCAATTTTGGGTACATTAGGTACATTGCCTTTGCTCAAGTATTGATGTTGTCATTGATGTCAAGAAGCGGAAAGGTTTTTTGTGAAAACCAAGGCAGACAAAATAAAAGGTTTTATTTAAAACCATGGACAACAGATTTGGAATTGGTTTTTCTTAAAACCCAAGTTGGCTTTTCGTTTCGTTGAAAAAGGTGCTCCGGTGATGAAGATATTTAATTTTAAATATTTAGTTTAAATTTTATTTATTTAAAATTTAAATTAAAATTTTAAATTAAATTAAATTTGTCGACGTGTTAAAAGTGCATCTTAGTGCATATAAAAACAAGGCCAAATTTTATCTCAAGGTGAATGCGCTTTGATTGAGAATCCTTCGATTTAATAAGAAGAGACGGCGTGGCAGAACAAAGAGTGGAGGCAGAAGATTGCGCAAGCATTGACGACGAAGGAGAAATCTCTGCGAGAGTTAGTGTGGGACGGAGGCGACGTCACGGAAGGGCAGCAGTGGTGATTCAAAAATCATGAGATGAAGGAAGTCGAAGATGAACAACGAGATGTGGGCGATGGATTCGAATACCGGTATATTCATTCTTGATGTCGAAGACCGGACAGTTTGAGCATGGATGACGGCTTTGAGACTATGGACGTTGGAAATCTCGAGGTCGCGCATTGATCGTGAGCTATGGCGAATAGGTCGATTGATAGGGGATACGTAGAAGTGGCGATTTCATAGTGGTCATTATCATGCTTTAGCCATCTAGTAGTATACGGTGAATAGACAAATTGACAGACAGACGACGTGGTAGCCTTGATGGCCACAACGTGGCGGACAGCTCAGATGAGGTGGATGTAAGGGATATTACCTGGCGATTTCCACTGTTCAAGATAGTGATACATGGTGTTGACGAAACCAGCAGGTGGAATGGGCAGCGATGCGCAGTGTGACAGTGGATGAATCCAGAATGGCCCACCGGTTGAAGATGCTCTGACACGGGATGAACAAGTCGTCTGCAGTGCACGAGTCATGATTAATTTTAAGGTATGTTTTTATGTTAGTTTGAGGAGACATAAGGGTAAGGAGAATTTACTTAATTGAGTTTGGGGATTTGCATCTTAGAAAAGGACAAAAATCGCTTTTGTTGTGAGTAAGGGAGATATAAGGGTAAGGAAAATATATTTACATTAAAGCTTGTTATTGGTTATGTAATATTTTATTTTACTTTTATGGTATAAGTGGTTTTGGGAGTTATAAGGTTATGCAATGTTGTGATTTATTTTATTTTATGGTACAAGTGGTTTTAGGAGAGATAAGGAAGTTGTGCAATTAAAGGCTTTGGTAATGATTATTGAAAAGTGGAGTAATGTTGATTATTTTGTGATCTACTAACCCTTGTGAAGATTGGCAAAAGAATTTTGTGATGGTGGCAGATTTCAAAAGGGGTTCCTTCACTTCAATAAGGTATGGGCACATTCTTCTTATGAGTATGATTGGTGTATGTTTTCCTGAAATAAGATTGGAGTGAAAAGGTATTCAACAAGGTTTCCTTTGGTTGGGTATAAGTCCTAGTTTTTGGTTTGTTGAAGACTACTTATGCATTGTTATCATTGATGAGAGTTTTGATGAATGCATAATTCTGGTTTGAGGTAGTGGAAGCATTGTGCACTAGGGTTTATGGTTGTGAGTCTTGATACTTGCTTTGAGTTGGTAAAACCCTTGGATGGCTGTTTTGAGGTTGATGGTTGAGTTGCTTCCATAGAGGTTGGTTGATCAAGTTATTGCTTTTACTTGATACATGATATTGGGCTTACTCCATTGAGTTGATTTGAACAAGTTATTCTTTGCATTTGGTGATATTGTGTTGGTGGCTATTTTTTTCAAATATCTTTGGAGGGAAAAGGATTTCTACTTGTTTCCTTTTCTTGTGATGATTGGTTGAATGCTTCAAGGTTAATATTGAGTTGAATGATGTTGGTTAAACCTTGTCTTTGAGCATTGTTGTTGAAGCCCTAATTGGTTGAGAAAAGATATTGGTTGTTGGAAAGAACATGAGTATCATTGTTATATGAGATATTGCTTGGTTGGCAATTGTTGGGTTGTGTTTCATGTTCTTGAGAAAAGCATACTACATCTATCTTATTCTTTGAGATGAGATTGAGTGATATTGAGATTGGGAGTTAAGTATAGAACATATTGAGTCTCTAACAATTCTCTTTATGCTTCTATGAGGTTGATGAATCACATTGGGTCTCTAACAATTCTCTTTGTGGGTTCATGCCAAGCAAGTTTTTCTTCATGAACTTGTGAGCAGGTGACAGTTTCCATTGGGGACTTGTAAGAAGATTTGGACAGGTTTCGATGGGGACTTGTGAGCAGGTTTTGGACAGGTTCCTTTGGGGACTTGTGAGCAGATTTGGACAGGTCCTAGCAGAGGACTTGTGAAGCTGAGTTTGATAGTTCTATCAGAGAACTTGAGGACAAAGGAAGAGGACATTTGTGCTAGACCGAAGGACTGTGTTTAGTGCAAATTCGAGGACCAGCTTTGAGGTGATAGAGTTGAGGATAGAGGTCGAAGACAGGTGTCTTCTATGGATAGAGATCCATTTGCTAAGGGCAGCGGAGGCGAGAGGTCTTCTAGAGGATCACCGACGAGAGCGTAGGTAGGGGATGGTATCTCCTGTGGGTAGAGGCTCATGAATTCGAGATTAGGGATTGTGTCCCTGGGGGGCTCCCCAAGATTGGGGGATGGTGTCTCCTTTGGGTCGAGGCCCATAAACATTGTAATTGGGAAGGTTTCCCAAAGAACTTTGAGATAACTTTTAGAGAAAATTTGTGTGGAGGTGAACCACGTAAATTGTTGTGTCACTTTGTGGATGATCTTGTGCATTGTTTTGATATTGCTTTGGATATATTGCTTTACTGTTTTGAAGTATAAAGGAAAAGTAAAAAGAGGTATTATACTGTTCACCCCCCCTCTCAGTATAAGCTTGGTCCCAGCCCTCACCAATCATGAAGTAGCCTAATGTTGATCTTGCTTGAATGATGTTCAACTAGTTTCACTTAGGCCAGTTGTTGGTTGGAGCAACACGAGTACTGAAAGCCTTAATCGCGATGCAAAGTGGTGGATTCCCATCCCATAATCACTAGTAGTTTATGCAGGACAAAATGCCAGGGCACATTACCCCATATGATATGCTTTCTTTGATCATGATTGGTAAACTTATGTTTTGTTGATTTACTAACCTTTGTCAATAAGGGTTAGTTTTTTATTGTAAATGCTTTTATCTTTTTTTTTTTGAATTTACATGGTGGAATCGGTAGCTGCCATGAATCCGGGTAGGCTGTCCAGCTTTTTATGGCCGCCACAATATTTTGCGTTGTCCACCCTAGAAGTCGCCACACAGATCTTCGCGCAATCTGCCCCTATAACCACCATGCCACAATCATTTTAAACCTTTTACGCCGCTGAAAGCACTAGGAAAGGGACAAGCATTCAGTCCGACGAGGCCCGAGATTTGAACCTTGGACCTCCGCCCCCTTATGGGGTTTGGATGAACCAATTGTTCTACACCTCGGACCAATGCTTTTATCTTGATTTAATATAAATTTATTTTTTTCATTAAAAAAAAAAAGTAATTTGCTTTGCTATAATTTTGAGGGATCAACTAGATAGATCATTAGATTGAGTTTCTAGAAGAGATATATCTCCAAATATTGTCTCATATCCAATAAAAAAAAATTAATTTTGAAAATGGGTAAGAGAGTTATGCCTAGAATAGTAATAATTGGTGTAGCTTGCAATTTAATAGAAAAATAGTAAATCAACCCATTTTTTATCTTATTTGATATACCAATTGGATGAATCATTAAAACCTATTACTATAGGATATGTATCTTTAAATATAGTTCCATATCTAATTATAATCATTAAATTTTGATACTAGGTCAAAGAGTTATGCCTAAAATAGTAACCATAGGTCTATTAGGAATAGATTTGACATAGCAATGTTCTAAAATAACTTGTTTATAGCAAATATATCCATCTAGTTCTAGTTTCTTAAATATTTTGAACCATCAAAATTTGATATGATATGAAGGAGATGTGGCCAGAATATTGCCTACTAGTCTGATTTATCTAATTTAATTTTCTAGATGTAGTAGGTTGCTCTTCTATAGATTTGAGGGATCAAACTAATGAGTTAAGTTTTTTATTTATTTCACTTATATCCATATGAATCTACTTTTGTTTAGATTTATAATCATCTTAATATGATTTTAGATAAGGGAGATATGAATAAACAACCATTTGTTCTAGGCTATCGTACTCTAAATAACAAATCTTGTAGAACATCTAATAAAATTAAATGACTAAATAGATGAGTTGAAAATTTATATTCATACATAAGTATTTTTAATAACCACTCACATACATTTTGAATCAATCTATTTTGACATAGTATGAAAAATGCATGGTCAAGTAATGGTTTGTTACTACAATTTGTTTTTAACTTAAAATAAAAATTATTCACTAGCCTATGAAATGAAAGGGTTCAAAGAGTTTTATTGATAATAGATTTTTCAACCTGAACTTATGTGATATTTATTAGTCACTCTACAATATTGATGTATTAATAGTCAAAACATAACCTTTGATCATCGTATTATCATTTTGCAGTCCTATAGGAGAATTTTGTAACAATCCATAGGAGAATTTTTAAAATACTATTGGGACTATTAAAACAATGATTTCCAATTTTGTAAAAAGAATCCTATGATACTTCTATTATGTTTCATTATTGATAAATAGTTATATGATTCTATAGGAGGATTTTAAAGTTGTTTGTAGGAGAATTCTATAGTATTAGTTGCAAGTATTAATAGTCAACTTACCAATATTACAAAAAATTTCTTCTATAGATTACATTTATTGTTAATAATTTATTACATATATTTCAATATTAACATTGAGGATCCTTGCATGTGTTTATTAAGTTCATCAAAAATCTCACATAATTTATTATTAGTACACATATTTGCCTATAGTTGATCATTATTTCTACATATATTGATCTATTATAGGTCACACTCAATACATCATTAAAGTAATGTTTACAAGAAAGCATGATCACTATGATAGCATTGACACACATAATAACTTATAGGAGTAATATAAACAAATATATATTTTATAATGAATTGAAAGTTTTCATCTAGTTAGAAAATAAGGGTTTCCATAGAAGCCATAAGATGTGGTAAAGTTTTTACTTCCCAAACAAATAAAAAAATAAAGGATTTCTTGACAATCATGATATGTGTTAGGAAGTCCTTCCAAAATTTAGATTTAAAATTATTATTTTTACTAATAGATTAAATGATCTTGTTTGATTGTATTTTTGTCAATAACCATAATTTGCATTCAACATCCCCTTTCTTAATGTATTTATTTTTATTCTATTTAAACTTCCTTTTCACACCACTCCTTTATTATTCCCACTCCTTTAATTATTCTTCATTTCATCTCTTCTTCTACACACCTCTTGTAACAGGTATCTCCCCTACACTATTTTAGAGGTAATCCCATAATCATACCTTGTTTCTCATGGTTTATCAATCATTTATGAATATGGGAAGCATTAATACAAAGTTTATATGTGGAATGATTTTATTGATATTGTACAAGACTCACATTGGGAATTTGAATTGACCTCACAAGACGTTATTGAAAAGTAATCTACCAAATATTTTATTTAGAATTAGGATAGGTTTATAATAGGCTAGATTATAGTAATATAGATTGTTTTTTTATAACTTTCTTATTTTTTGTAGGTCCGAGGTAAGTCCAGATTAATTAGAAAATGAACATTAGGTATTGCATTTGATTAAATGAATATATATAACATTCTAATCAACTAACATCGTCTATCTCGCTAACCAACATGGTAGGAGAGACGTGTAGCTAACCAACAACCTAGGTAGGATAGATAACCTGCTAACCTAGTTTACCATAAGATATTTCCAACAGTGAAATATCTTCATGGTAAATGGTAAAAGATGAATGTAAATATTATTTTACCTTGTGGAGTAAATGGTAAGTATCCCAAGTAATGGAATATTACTCTAACATCCCCCCTTATTACATTATTTGGGTAATACATACATATCCATCTATATAACAATATTTGGGTAAAGTATATAACTGCCCCAATACAGTGAAGAAGATGTTGATCTGCTGGTTCTTTGCTCTGTCACAGTACTCTGGCTGCTTCTAAGCAAAAAGTGGGTCATTCCTCACTTTGTCTTCACGCCAAAAAATGTCCTTATGGTAATCACATCATCCAACCGAATTGCATGGGTAACCAGCCGCTGCAATCGCTAGGTGTAGTAGAATAGATCACTTCATACAAGGTTCATTCATTTACAATATGAATTTTGCAAAATATAAGGTAGCTAAGGTGTCGGTAATTGCCGAAAATGCACCCTTATAAGTTCCCCCCTTCTCGTTGCAAAACATAGTGTAATTAATTTATGAAGGAAGTGTGACTAAGGTGTCGGTCGAAGCCGAAAATGCACCCTTATAAGCCATCTTCCCTTTTTACAAAAAATTGTGAAGAAAAGAAATTTATGTCCCCCCTCAATTGCAAAAAGTGTGCAACTAAAGAGTGTTGTGAAGGATTTTACAAATATTGCCTCCTAGGAAATTTTACATCACAAAAAGTCGCTCCTCTTGTTACAAGTACTTCAAACACCTAGAATTTGCTATTTATGAAGCCTAAAAGAAAAAAAAAAAAAGGAGAGAGAGAAAATGGTGCTTTTGCCCAAGGGACACATGTGTTTTCCCTCTACAAAACCATTCTAGCAATTAGCACTCTGTGTGCTTTCTCTGAACCAGAATCAGAATCTGTATTAGACATCTCATTTGCAACATTGCCTTGGTTTTTCTTTTGACCTTTCTCTTTGGGAGGCTTGTTCTTAAACCAACATCTCTTGGTTTGATGAGTGTCTTTGTCACAGATTTTACAATATTGCTTCTTCTTCTTAGTGTCTTGGCCTTGACCTTTGTTTTTGTTAGAAGAAGAGCCTTGTTGTTGATTCCACTTTTTCTTTCCTTGTTGTTTATGTGAGAAAAGTGCATTGTTGGATGCATCATCTCTTTGGAATTGATTAGCTTCTTCAGTTTGAAGCATGTTCACCAACTCTACAAAAGTCACTGTCCTACCAGAGACTTGAAGGGATGTAATCAACATTCTATAGGAGTCTGGAAGAGCTCTCAAAATGATTGAGTTCAAGACTTGGTCTTCCAGTTTCTCTCCTAAGGATTGCAGTTTTGTTTTTAATTCTACGACTCTGCAGAGGAATAGCTCTACTATTTCTCCTGATTTCATATGTAGAGTATGAAGTTGTGTTTGAAGGTTAAGAATCATTGATTGATTCTTGCCCTCAAAGATGGTACTTAAGGCATCCCATGCTGCCTTACCAGTGGTAGCTTCACTGATATGAGGTTGGATATCATCAGTAATAGCAAGCAAGATCATTAAGGATAGTTTTTTATCCTTTTTATCAAAGTCTCTTTGATCTTGTCTTGGTGATTGAGGTCTAGTGACACTTCCATCCACTATTGACCACAATTCCTCTACAGTTAAGATAGCTTTCATCTTAGTCTTCCAAGCTGAATAATTTGAACCTTTGAGCAGTTGGCTCTCAGTGAGATACTTGTGTATCATGGCCATGGTTTAGGTTTCAAATTTGATATGACTAAGATGTTGATATCTTGCACTATACCCTTAAAAGAGTATATGGAAGTTATTTCAATTTGCTTCTAGAAGATATTTAATGGCACCTGCCTTAACACCCTTACCAAGGGATGAAAAGTTTGAGGAATTTTAAGCCAAACAAAATAGAGCAAATGAAACAGGGGTAGGTTTGTAAAACTTTTGATTTTGCCCTCTAGGATATTTAATGGCACCTGCTTTAACACCCTTGAAAGAAGGATGAAAAATTTGAGGTAATTAAGCCAAACAAAGAGAGGGTATCAAGGTGATTTGAAGTTTTGACCTTTTGATTTGGGGAGAAATTACTTGTTGGAACCTATGCAAAGTCTTAGCATGGTTTTTGAGTGAAGTTTGGGTTTTGTGAAATGCTTCTTTTAATGTTTATATTTGACTTTTTAATTGCACACAAAAAACATGAGTGTTTAGTGCAATAATCAAAACATAAGAGCAACCCAAATTTGTATCACTCTAGGTGTCGGATGCAACCAAAAATGCACCTAGTACAAGCAATTTTGAAGAGAAGGTGTCGAGTAAAATCGAGAATGCACCTTTCTTATACTTAAATATCCCCCCTTTTCTTTACAATTTTGCAAACTATAGAATAAAAAAAAATGAATTCTATCCCCCCTTAATGTTTACAAAATGTAGAATTTAGAGCACTCCTTTCAAGACAAGTCGACACACGACCCGCTTTTGAAAGGCTTCCAGAACTAGTCGACACACGACTTAGTTTTGATGAACCCAAGGTTACAAAGTCTTCTCAATTTTGTAGAAAAAAAAATAGATGTGCAATTTTATGTATTATGTCTCCTTGGAGAAAACAAATGCACTCTAAGTACTTTTGATCTTTACAAAAAAAATTCCTTGTTTTCTAAATTTGCAAAAGAAAAATCATTGTGATCCTTTCTTTGTATGCTAAATGAACAAGGGTTGAGAAGAGTTTGTCTAATTTTGCAACAAAAAAAATGTGCTTTCTGTATGTCTTATATCTCCAATTTGTGAGAAAACATTAGCACTTTTAAATAGTAAAGTTGCAAAAAAAATATTTTTAATTAATTTTTTTTTTAAAATTTGCAATAATTTTAACAAAAGTTTTAATAAATCAATTTTAATTAATAAGGAAAAACTAAAAACAATTCTTAAATAAATCAATTTAAAGTATTTTTGAACAATAATTGATTAGTTAAAAAAAAAATTTTAAGTTTTAAACTATTAAAAAAAATAATAATAAAAAAACTTGAATTAAAAAATTGAAAAAAAAATAAAAAATAAAAAAAAATACCTTCTTTGGGCGTCGAAGACCAAAAAAATGGCCTTTTGTTCCCGGTGGGAGTCGAACCCTGGACTCCCCGCCGTGCGCCTTAGCTCGACCCGATCAACCGGTCGGGCTACGGCGCCCGATGGAACAAAGGCATCGGGCGGTGCCTGTTGAAGACTTCGACGACGAAAAGTTAAAAAAAAAAAATTGGGGACTTTTATCCCACATGCATCCCGCAGTGGGATGTTGTGGGATTGATAAGGGGAAAGTCCCCCCTTATCGGTCGATTTCCTGTGGGAAATCGACTGTGTCGCTTGCCCTTTTGGTCATCGCCACATGGCGCCAGGGGTAGGCTAAGTCTGTCTAGTCAGCGTCGAGTCTGTCCTATGGCTATCTGCCATGTGTTCGATCAATTCAACACCTCGGGGTGCATGCCTGGGTCTAGTCGACGTCTGTCCATGTGTCCCTCGAGATGCATGCCAGGGCCAGTCGGCATCAGTCCATGTGTCCCTCGAGATGCGTGTCAGGGCTTGTTGGCATCAGTCCACGTCCAGGTGTCAGTCAAGGATTGGAGGGGCGCATGCCCTCTCAGATCCTGATGTTTGTCGATCAGGGATTGGAGGGCGCCCTCTTAGATCTCGATGTCCGTCAATCCGTGGGAAGAGGGAGGGCACTCCTGCCCTCTCGGCTCTCCCGGGAGTGTGCCACGTGGCCTGCGAGGCCTACGTGGTGTTGCGGGCCCTAGGGGCCGATGCAAAAAGCTAAGGTTGAAAAGCCTCGGCTCATTGACCGTGATCGGTCTAGGGGTTCGTGGGCGCTGTGCTCGGCCTGTGTGCCAGGTCGACTGGCACGTTCATGGGCCCTATGGCCGCGTTGGCTAGTCTACGGGCCAGCTACGATGACCAGTCTGCGAGTTAGTTGGCGACTGCATCAGCAGATCCCGCTCCTCGGGATCTGTGCGCCTATGGGCCGCTTGAGCTTGATCTACGGGCCATGACATCAGCAAATCTCGCTCCTCGGGATCCGAGCCTCTATGGGCCCTCGAACTCCTATGCTAGCCTTAGTGCATTGGGAAGCATGCCATATCGAACAACACTTCGAGAACCATGCCTAGACCAGCTCCTGCGGGATGTACCAGGTAGAACCCAGCGAATGATACCAATGTAGGTCCAAGGTAAGTCCAGATTAATTAGAAAATGAACATTAGGTATTGCATTTGATTAAATGAATATATATAACATTCTAATCAACTAACATCGTCTATCTCGCTAACCAACACGGTAGGAGAGACGTGTAGCTAACCAACAACCTAGGTAGGATAGATAACCTGCTAACCTAGTTTACCATAAGATATTTCCAACAGTGAAATATCTTCATGGTAAATGGTAAAAGATGAATGTAAATATTCTTTTACCTTGTGGAGTAAATGGTAAGTATCCCAAGTAATGGAATATTACTCTAACATTTTTGTTCTCTTTATCGAGTATACTTGAATTCCTAAATGCTTAAATGTACTAACTATTTTCTACATGATTTTATTTTGTAGCTCCATGTTCTTTTTTGTTATAGAAATTTATCTCATTTACAACATGCTTAAGATATGTCTTATTTTTATTTTGACTAATTAAGCAGTGAGGATTTTGAGAGGATCCCACAACAATAAACAAGCACTCCCATAGGATACCAAAAAGGGTTTGAAAACCTGAAAGGGATCCCCAGCCAAAATAAAACAAAAACATCCTTATTATAGGATACTAACAAAGGATCAGAATAACAACCAACGTTAACAAAAAACCAACCCATCAAAATTACTGATCCAATAAACTCAAGGCGACAACTGAGAATTATCTAGAGCAATCATGCATGAGGAAATAAACTCCAACAGGTAGCCCAACCTTCTACTCACATGCTTCATGAATTCAATAGCGATCTTGAGAGTACCCAACATGGACTTCTGCTTGTCATCAATATATTTGATCTTCTGCTTAAGATATGTCTTATTTACAACATGCTTGAGATGGTTTAAAAATATCAACATCTATCTTATTTACAACATTTCTAAGATAGATGATCAATATCTAGTGGCGATTTAAGTTTACAAAAATACAACGATATTTCCCATGGTTGGTAACACCAATTGTTGCAACTTATGCATTGTATTCCCCCTAAAATAGATACTACCAACTCTATGTATTCATTTTAAAATCTATGATGTATCACCTTTAAAAGAAGTTTTGTTATTGATTTAATTTATGCCCAAGCATTTGTATAGCTCATATGTTCTTTTTCACTTTAAAAAGAAAAATAAAATAAAAGTTCAATGATAAAAACCTTTGTTACATCATTGAATAAAAGTTTGTTTGAAAACTAGATAACTTATAAAAACCCATGGTTGCTTGATATAGCTCCTCTCTCAAGTTTTTTTATGTAGTGTTATTGGGGTACCTATACCATTTTGGTTGGGGGAGAACACTATGTGTGTATTATTTGTGTTTTATTGGCACTACGTAGATATCATTTATTTTTCATCCTTGCTCTCATAGGAATAATTGTTGAAGATCTCAAACTAGATTGGGCATTTCACTTTTTTCTAAGCTAGAAGGAGTTTTTCATTGCTTCAATAGTTCAAAGTTCCATTTTTTATGACAAAAAATAAAACAAGTCACAATAATTATCTATCGAGAGTTGAATATGATAAAATATCTATGGAAGGTATTGTTGTTAACAATATAATGAACAACTTTTGATATGTTGAATGTCAAAAAGTCTACTTAGATTGATTTAAGGCTATCTTAAAAAGTTTGCAAGAAGATGATTTTATAGTTATAGTGTTGGTAAAAATCAACATCTAGAGATGAAATATTTGATGATATATTTAGTAGTCTATGTTTCTTATTTAGAGTTGAGACTTTGGTTATTATAGCTTTTTTTTACAACACTATTCTTGTAGTGGTATTCAACATCAACATTTAGTAACATGGTGGTATTACAAAATGGTCTATCTATTTTATGAGACTAGTAGCATTTTTATAAAGCAAAAAATTATAGGTGTTGAAATGAATACAAAATGGATCATAATTTCTTCTTCAAAAAGAAGAAAAACAAGAAAAAAAAGAAGAAGAAGATAAAGAGAAAAACAAAGAGATAAGAAAATAAGAAAAAATCCATTACATTTAAAACTAGAAATGGTGATCTAATAAAGTATCAAGTTGAAAATCCCTAATGAGTGGTATGATAGTATACATACAAATAATTCACACATTCATGTTCATCAATTTTTCTAGCAATAGATATCCTAAAAGGAACACTTACAATATTGTTTCAATATTTTGAAGACTTGTAGAAAATGATGAAATGAATTTGATGCATTAAGAGATACACCAAAAAAATTGTGTTATTGTAGGACCAACAATATCTTCATAAGGGAGTAGAATAATGAGTCCAAAAAATATCAAATTTTGGAACCAAATTTGGCATGATCTTCCATGGTTAAAATGATATTATGTGATGTTTATTGTAATTATGATGTAATTTGTAGATGTTATGTAACTTAGGAAGTATATTACATTGTATGTCAATAAACCAAAATAAGAGAGCATTTATAGGGATTTTTGGTTGAGAAATTAGTTATGGTAGAATTTAGTAGAGTTATGGAATCTATCTATAGCTATTGGACTAGCTATGTAAGTCATTCATAGATATAGAACCAACTATGGAATCCATACATAACTATAGAAACGCGTATGAAATCAATTCTAGCTATATAATTTAGTTCAAATGGATTGTAGAACTTTGGATGGACAAAAATATAGATGGAAAACACTATAAATGGACTATAGAACTACAAATGGATATAACTACAAATAGGAAAAACTATAGATGGAGTAAAAAACTACTGATGGACTACAAAACTATAAATGGAATACACAGTGGACAAATTACAAAAAGCTTTTCAAATATGTAAGGAACTTGTATAACAACAAGATCTAAGTCTATCCAACTCCCAAATAAAATTTAATAAAATTAAACTAATTTAGACAATCTCAATTATTTATATGTAAATCAAACTTATTGAGATTGATTTCCAAATAATTTGGCTAGATCCAATTAGTTAGGATCTTTAACAACCTATTCTGGTTGTTATCTCCTTTAAATATAATTGGTTGGATTTATTTTGAACTAATTCAAATTTGAGATCTTCTATTGTAGTAGGCATTTAATATTTTATTTTGTAGATCACCTATATAAAAGAGAAGGCATATTACATTGTAAAGGTTTAAGATGATATGACCAAGCATTGAATACAATTTCTCTTCTTCATTTCTCTTGTCTTATTATTTGAGTAATATTATGATTTAAGTAAGGGCATGGAGATATATTTTAGATGTAGTAAGGAAAGGCCTACTTGTTTGCATAAGTAGGATATATTCATGGCCTATTAGAGTAGGATTAATATAAATTTATTTTAGTCAGGTTACATCCAGGTTTTCTTCATGAGTGAGTGTAACAACACATGTCTTGAATATATTTTTATGTTCCAATATTCATTAAGTATTATGATCATATGTTTTGGTAGTTAAAGTACTATCAAATAGAGATAAGACTTGGCTAGGTTCATCCCTTGTACTAGAAAATATTCTTTGTATATTTTATCACTTGGTGGAATTAGAATCTAGTCTAGACTACTTGATGGTTGATGTGTTAGTCTATCATAATAGATAAATTCAAATCCTTTATAATCTAAGTAGTAATTATATTCTTTTGAATTTCACTATTAACAATCAAATTTAATGGCTTACCCTACATTTATAAGCGATATACATGTTCCTCCCCTTGAGACTCTTTTGGTGTAGAATGTATGGTGGCAATTGTTACATTTGGTCCAATGTCTACAATACACTTTCTTCTATGCTTATGAATGTGAAGGTAGTGCAGTGGATATAGAAGGTTGTGGCTCAATAAATAATTATTAAATTTCATGACAAACCCCCTCAAATGTTAGTTGCTCTTATGATAATCATACAATTTTCCAAGATTGGCCTTTAGAGGATTCTTTTCTTAGGAGTTTTCCTTTATTTCTAATTTTGATTTTTGGGCTGACCCTGTTTGTCTTGATTCTTTGGGTTGCTACTCTTTACTTTATTTAGATATAAATTAGTGTTCAAGTGATTATTATCTGATTCTTATACTTTAAAAATTTTGTTTTTATGCTTCTACTCTAATTTTACAAGAAGTTTGTATGGATCTGCCATTCTAGCCAATGATGTTTTGTATATTGAATACATAATATTACTTTCATACAATAGAAATTATAATTTTAAACTTAAATCAATTGGTTTTTACCTTGGTGCAATTGTTTCCATCACATGTGTTGGTTTTCATAGGCTCTCATAGGATAATATTATTCCTTGATAGATTTGATTAAATAATCCCATATAAATACCATGTCTTTATATTTATTCTCCTTTATTCTATTAGAATACACTTCAAACCAATTTCAAATAGGTAATGAAGCTTTCAAGATTATAAAAGTAATTTGGTCACTATTAGTGAATTTATTTATAACTAATCCAACAAATTTTCTAAGGCATTAACATTCAGTTTGACTTCGATGTATGAATATAGATATTCACCTAGACCTTAAAATATGTGGGAACATTGAGTGGTGCTAGGGTGGTTAGATTTTATATAGAGGAGGTTGTAGAGTTTGTAGTAGGGAATCATTGAATAATTTGAGCAAATTAATCTATACTCTCATTCTTTTATTTCATGATGGATTCTTAACATCTCCTTGAAAGGATTAGTTTTATGAGTATAATCCATTAAATTTCCATATGATACCACCCAAAAGTGTAAGAAAGGTAACTAGAGGGATTTTGTGTCTAGTACCCAAATTTTTAATATCTTGATATTATGTTAATGTACATACACTCCAAAAATAAACTACTCCAATAATAGTAATCTAAAACTTAAAATATTATGTTAAATAAGATAAATAAAAAGTGTAATTAAAAAATAGTAGACTACAACAAATTAGAACACATACATATATAACCAAAATAATTGAACAATTTCATTACTCAATAAATAGAATACAATATAAAAAATATATAAGAAGAGATGTGGGGCTATAACATTGCATCTATTATTCATTCTTTTAGAAATCAAGAATGCATCTCTATTAAAACAATATTTTTAATATTTTGTAAATCCACCATATTGAATATGAAAGGTCCTCCACATCAAAATATGGTGATTCACCTTCTATGGTTTAGAAGGTCACTCATATTAAAATGCAATGATTCATGTTCCATGAGTTATAAAGTGCATATTATATTAAAATCACATAAATATAACTTAGCATTTGTATTTTTATCTTCTATTTATGTGTCAACATTGATAGAGATGCATTTTGGCTATGAAAGTTTAAAAATATAAAATTACTATTTTTATAAAATATTGCTATAATTTTTAGGGCTTCTAGAGCATTTTTTTCCATGTAGTTATCAGTAATTTAAGTATAAAAAAGTTACCTACTGAGATTATTTTTCTCTCTTTAATATTTCCAAATCTTCTAAAATGGATAAATACAAAGTTTCGAGCAAAAATTTATGCCCTAATAGTAGGGTTGGGATAAGAAATAGGTGCTCAAGAATTTTGGAGCATAAATCCATGTCCCTAAAAGGATCATGTACATCAATTAGTACCACCTAAAATAAACATACCTTCAAGAATCCCATTGTAAGGGACACTTTCAAGCATATATTCTAGGGAATATATGACAAGAACATAGAGAAGAAGGGATAGGAGCATCCTTGGTGAATAGAATATTTTGAGGGGGTCATGCTTTGGAAAGGACCCCATTAAAAACCATACATACAGAAGCATCCAATTTGTTTTAAAAAATTTGGTTTAGACAAGTGACACTAAAACTAAATACCCTAGCATATTAAGAATAAAATACCAACTAATCTAGTCATAGGTATCAAAGTTAAGGTTGATAAATACTATGTCTTGTATTATGGATGCATCCTAATTCATTGCTACCTATGCAAGGACCAATTTATTAAGAATAAATTGTCCATGTAGAAAGTATGTTCATTTGACTTGGATAATGTCTTGAGCAATTATGTTGCTTCCAATGGTCAATGCTTTTGTAATAATTTTACATCTAAAATTTAGTATGGTTATAAGTTTCTAAAGCTTGTTAGTTGAATGCTAAATTTAACCAGTTTATTTGGTTTGAATCACTTTGTATTCATTTTGTTTAGATTTGTCCTTATTTTGGTTTAAAAAAATATCAGACAACTTAGGCCCTTCATGATTTTTATTTAAAGCATTCTTGTCCTCCTTATGAAATTATATATTAGGTCTTACTGATGTTTATTTTATTATATTCATATGGTTCATTATTTTAGTTGCTTGTAAGTGGAAAGTATCTTACTATCCACTTAAATATAAACTTTTAAATTTCTTAAAGTGAATTAAGTAAATTTATAGTTATAGTTTACACACATCAATATTGTATAGGAAATTACCTATTACACAAGCACAAAATGAAATTTTAAAAATGATTCACTTTATATGTATTCATGTTATTAAATAACATGATAAATGTGTTTGGAATACGTTATTAGGAATTAAACATTTTACCTCATAATCCAAGGTTCCAAACCTGCAACTGAAACTTAAAATTATCCAAGAATTTTGAAAAATCAATAGGAAGTGAGGAGTTTTAGACCATAAATCAAGGTTCTAAACTACTATTGGTATATCCAAAATATCCAAGTTCAAACCATTATACAAGGGTATGGAACCCTTTCAAATTATCTTTTGATGTAGTATGCAATGGGAGATAACAATCACAAGATGCAAAATAATATGAAAGAGAGTAAATCTGCAACATGACTGAAATATGATATAAATATAAATGATAAAAATCAAAACAATGTAGCTATGGAGAAAATGGACATTCCATGAACAAAGCTACTAGACTACATTATACTCATCACCAATATATTGTGATCTGCATAGAACTATGCTACTACCTACGAATATGCTTTGGGCTTCTATATTCTACTTATTTCAAAGAGGACCTTTTTATATAGGAATATAGGTTCCTTGACCAACACTCTACCTAGTTGTGCAAGGACACCTTGCACATATACAACTTGCATATTGACACTTGTGCTTTTATTACATTGCATGAAGTAACTAGATAACTTCCTCCTAAAGTAATATAATGTCCTAAGTATGTACCTAGGAAGGTACATTTACATGACCCAAATAATGTAATATAATCTATTTATAACACCCCCCTATATTACATTATTTGGGTATTGAAGACTTTAGTCTTCAATGTGGATCTTCTTCTATTGGATAGTGGAATTTGTATTCTCCTTCATTGCTTACTATGATCAGGTTCAAAAGGTAATTTGTGTCTTCATATGATGCAAAGTAAGCTATAGCTAAAGGTTCTTCTGCCTTTTGTATGTGCTCAAATTATTCAGTCTTCATGATGCCATGTTTCTTTCTAGCATGTATTTTCTTCCTTTTCCTCCTTCTCGTGATTTTGCATTGGTGTTGGTGGAATTTCTGCTTCATGACAAGTTCGTCTATCATCACAATAATATTGTTCTTTATTGTTAGCTTGTTTCTTGTGTTGAGTAAGTACAAACACAACTAATGATCGATAAACCATCAAACACTCTTCTGGTGAAAATATAACCAATATTTATGAGTTCCACCATGCTGTGAAGAGGATTTCATGAAGATAACCAATCAATGTTGTAAAGCTACCTTATTTGGCTTCTTTAAGAAACAAGGAGAATTTCTCTTTGTCGCTAGAGTATCTATGAAGTTTTGAGAGTAGAATTCTACTTCATGGAATAGTTCTTCATTATTGAAAGCTTTTCTCAAGATTTCATCCATGATAATCTTTGAAATAGTGATTCTTGTTGTTTCTTAGAATTGAATATGATATAATTTTAGTAGTCTACCTTATAACTCCCTATGTTAGGATATATGATCCCCAATTGAAGTATATAAGCTTGATTTGATAAAACCTTTATTAATCCTTAGGTTTGTAGGCTTCCTTATGTCTCCCTAGTAATGAGAGTATATACACCTAATGGAATTTTAGGTTTTATAGAAAGCTTATATCTTTCCAATTATATAGAACTTGATAATATTTTTTAGATGATATTATTATCAAATTTTGTAGAATGCCTTATGACTCCCTAGTGATTTTGGAATATGATATAGTGCCCTTGTAAAATGTAGTTCAATTTTTGGTTGATTTTATAAAGTTTTGTAAATATCCAAAATCAACATTTCTAACACCTTATTACTTCTATTGAACTAAACACTTTTCCAATTTTGAAGAGGTTTTAATGTTGGATTTATTTTATCCATTTTGAGAAATTTTGAGACAAGAATATTATAAATTTTCAACCTTAGCAAAAACCGAATTATCAAGGCTATCCTAAGGAGAGATATCACCTTTCTTTTGGCACTCAAGAACAATTTTTTTCTAATTTTTCTAAACAAGTTATATTTATTTTCTTTGTATTGATTATTACGTAGTTAAAATTATTCTTCCACAATATTATCTTTGTTTAATATATGTAAAATATAAAAAAAAATATAATTAGTGTTGGCAAGGAATATGATGATTTAGTTACATTCTAAGTTCAACCAATAGTACATCAATATCAATAAATACAATTTCTCCTTCAACACATTCATAACCATCAATTTTCCTCTAACAAATTTTATGGTAGGAATATATTTAGGACGTGAAGGTAGCAAGGATCCAATAATAGATATGCAATCAATCTTTAAAACATCAAGGGTGCTTACTCTTTTTATCATAATTTGTTTTCTACATTGTTTGGTAAAGGCTTTGATGTGATGGCATTAATTCAATGGGGCAGATAGATGTACATTTTTTCTTTAAAGGTACAAAATATTTTTTTGTATATTAATAGTTATTTTTACAATGAATGCAATCCTTTTAAATAAAGTAGGTATTTTATTATTCAATCATTGTATGCACAATATAGTCTCGACATCTTCTCATTTCAATGAGAATTTAAATATTTTAATTGTAACTATTTAAATTACAATTTAATATTTTTAAATCAGAAAATTAAAACATTTACATATCAAACACCTTAACAATTCTAATTTTGAGATCATATATAATTGTTGGGAACAAGTTTGTATGATTTTTGTAGGTCTAGGGATTCTCATGTAATGTAGTTTTATTAAGGCTAGAAGTACTTGTAAGCAATTGCTTCAAACTATATTGGCCTATAGGGGCTTCTATATTGAGGAAGCTAGAGTTTGAAAAAGCAAACTTAAGATTAAATTTTAATATTTGGAGAGCTTTGGTGATGGAGATGAGATTTGCACTTGGAGGATACTATGTTGTTTTATGACATTTTGCTTATAGTATCTTTCTAGGAGGTAGGGTCTTCAGGAAGATTCCTCTATCTTCTATGTAGATCATGGTCTATCGAAGGGCCCTTGCAATAAACCCTATTTCTTCCAACCCTATTATTATTTTATCCACATCTAGTTTTGTGGTGATTGGTAACTAGTCACCATTTTTTGGAATTTTCTCTGATATTATATTTGCTATTATTGTTGTCATTGGATAAAATTCTAAAAATATTTAGAGACCAGGTAAGCATTTATCTATCACTTTTACTAGATTCTTTTACTCTTAAAATTATTGACATATCATATAGGACCATCATTTTTTTCTTTCTAAGATGCCTTCCTCTGAATTCAAAAGTTTTTTACTGGATTCATAAGAACTAGAGACTTGCAAGGGTTGGTTTATAGATTAATTTTATGGTCTAGGTGAAGGGTACACAAGTGATATGTTTAATAATTTATACATGCTTAGGCCACCCTTCACATGGGACCTAAATTATTTTTGGACAGATCTATCTTTTGTAGGATTGGTTTGCTAAATTCAATTTTGAAGGGGCTTGAACATTTAAATACCTTCTATGGGTTGAATTGTCATATTTACCTTTCTAATTTTATAGGCTTTTGAAGACTATTCTAGAACTGTTAAGAATTCTTTAGTGTAATGATTCTCATAAAAAGCTCTTTGATATTCACTTTTACCCTAGGGTTTGTGTTGAAGTCAAATTCTCTAAGGTCCTCCATTCTTCTACTAAGATTTAGGTGTTGGGTATTAGTTTTGTCTAGTCATTGCAATTTCTTAATTTCCTTAATACTTATTTCTATTATAGGAAAATAGGGCACTTGAAAAAATATTTTCTAAAGTGATGGACCAAACCGTTAAAAATTACTTGTACAAACTCCTCTAGGGTTCTTAGTTTTGTGAAAAAATTAGGAAATCCTAGCACCAACTAGTTCCATAATAAGGATAAAATAGACACATCCATGAAATAAACCCTTATTCCTTTGAACCCATTCCCTCACCAAATTCCTCCAAAAAATAATCCACCCCTAGTGTCACCTCCTTGTAGTAATCACTTATTTTTTCCAAATAAATTACCTCTATATATAGGAACCCTATGCAAGACCCAGTATTAGTGGGTGTTGAGGGAAATTTTGAATTTAACCTTGATTCAAGATCCTAAAAATTCAAGTTTTATACTAAACCATTGGAGTCATCTCTTAATAGTTAGAATATGGTGGGGGAGTGAAACATGGTTTTGACTCCTCCAACAATCACCAAGATTCCAAATAATTTTAGATCCTCTTTAGTTGAGAGTAGATATCATGGTTTATATGAGGCCTTTCCATCAACTACCTTGACATCTTCTAAGCACATCACTATTGATATTACTCTGAATATACCAACCACTTAGTTACTTGATTCTATCTTGAAAGAGTCAGAGACAATAGCTTTGACAATTGTTAAATTTAAAGCCAATGGGTGCCATTAGAATACCTTTAAAGCCTTGGACATTGGTGAATGTCCATTCTCCTCTTGTTCATCCACAAATATTATGGTACTATCTTGGAACAAGAGAAATATTACCTTGACTTTATGAAAAGCCCATGTTGCTCATATAATTCATGACTTTGGCCCTCAATTTTTTTCTTCCAATAAGTTAAGGTATAAAAGGACAAACTTGTCTTTAGTTTGTACTTGATTTCTAGGGACCATGTTCATTATTTGACAAGACATGCTCAAGGAAGTGGTGGTGTAACTTTATCAATTTTTACCTAAATTAGCAAGATTATCCTTAGTTAGGGAAAAGATCTCAAATATCATTGTGTTTCCATAACTTTAAATATCCGTGTGATTATTGTAGGCTTCTATTCTATCTATGCCCCTAATGAACCTTAAAATGTAATTTCTCTCTAGAATTGGATGCATTCTACCTTACCACATTTCCTCCAAATTCTTGGTTAGGGGGTTAATATGGTGGAGAATTGTAAGGATTAGAGCTAGAAAAAAGGTAGGCCTTTGGACACAAATGATTTTGAATCATGGCTCTCAAATAGAAACCACTTGAATATTTTTTATCGTTTATTCTACTTTCCTTCCCCATGGACTCAATTCAATGCACTTGGTCCAATAATTAATTTGGAGAACCTCAAATGGCTAAACATGATCAATTTTATGTTGTTGAAGCCTTCTAGAAACCACCAATTAATCCTATAACTATTTTCCATCTTGTTGGCTCGTCTATCTTTGATCATCTTCCAATTCTTCTAAATTGCTCTCTTGCCCACATAGATCAACCTATAAATCTCCCCTTCAAGCTTAATGTTTTGCATTTGGTCTCTAAGGAATGGAGGAATCTTATAGCCTTTGTGTACCAATTGGAATCTTATCATTTTAGTAAAGTGGGTTGGATACAATGGTAGAAAGGAGCTATTCGAATAACTACAAATATTTTGAGGCAATATGGTTGACAAGTTGCTAAGGCCAAATGTTAGAAGGTTGACCTCACCTCTCAACTTCGCCATGGCTATATTATCCTTGAGCACAATCTTGATAACTTGGAATCTCAATATAATTATGGTAAGGATAAATAAGAGCTTCTCCAATTTAAAATAGAAAAATATTAAGGTATGAAAATTTAATATAAACTACATTGGATTGAACATGGGGATAAAGGATCTAGTTTTTTTCTTTCTTTCTCGAGGACAAACAAAAATATGATAGTATCACTACCATCAAAAATTCCTCAAGGACTCTTAAAACCAATCACCATGAAATTATTGAAATCTTTTAGAGCCACTTCTAGCATATCTTTATTGCTGATCCTATAGATGATCTACTCCCCATATTAAAGGACTATGTTAAGGAGCATATCCTATAAATAATTCCCCTAAAATTTGGGGTAAAATTGACCTTAATATCACATTATAAAATCCATGGTAGACTATTTCTTGTATAAAATAAGGTAAATCCCTAGGTCTTTATGGTCTTCCTATGGAGTTCTACCAGATCGTATGGCCCTTGATTGATAAAACCTCTATGTTATCTATTATGAAACAATTATCTATGACTCACTTTGTATCTTCATAAATTAGGGCATGATCAAACTTATTCTAAAAGACATAGATCATATGTCTGTCTCTAGTTAAAGTTCTATCACCCTTTTTAATGTTGCATACAAGATTATTTCTAAGGACCTTTACATGAAGTTGAGTCACGTGGCCTCCAAAATTGTCAAAAATAATAGACAAGGCTCCTCAAAGGAATATTTATTCTTGAAAACTTTATGCTAGCTTGGAAAATATTCTAATGATCCAAGGACTCTAAGAAGGATGCCATTCTATTGAATATTAATTTTGACAAGTAATATTACTTTATTAACTAGAGATACATACTGAGTATGCTTTCTTAGCTAGGATTTGGTAAAGATTTTTACTCCCACATTTCACTTCTCTTTCAATCTAATTTAACTGGAGTGGTGGTTTATGGTATCTTATCCCATGGATTTCTACTAGATCTTATGCTTCATAAATTAGGGCATGATATTCCTATGGATTTCTATTAGATCTTATTGCCCTTGATTTATAAAAACCTCTATGTTATCTATTATGAAATAATTATCTATGGTTCACTTTGTACCTTCATAAATTAGGGTATGATCAAACTTATTATAAAAGATATAGATCCTATATATGACTCTAGATTGAGGTCTATCACCCTGCTTAATGTTGCATTCAAGATTATTGCTAAGGCCCTTGCCATGAACTTGAGTCATGTGGTCTACAAAAACTATCAAAAAATAATAGACAAGGCTCCTCAAAGGAAGATTTATTCTTGACAACTTGATTTTAGCTTGGAAATATTCCTAATGGTCCAAGGACTCTAAGAAGGATGTCATTCTATTGAATATTGATTTTGACAAGTCACATTACTTTATTAACTAGAGACACATACTAAATATACTTTTCTAGTTGGGGTTTGGTAATGATTTTTAATCCCACATATATCTTCCCTTTCAATCTAATTCAACTAGAGTGGTGGTTAATGGTATCTTATCCCATCTTATCTCTCTTTTATGCTTTATTTATCATATTTTCCCATCCTATATGCTATTATTGTTGATGCATTAGGATGCAGTTTGGATATCACCCATTGAGAAGGTTTTCTTAGAGAAATCACAATCCCCAATCAATAATTTATGATCAAATCCCACTTTTTTGAATACTCCTTATTCTTTCTCCATAAGAGTCAAGAGGAGGTGGAAACAAGAAGAAAGGTGCTCCAACTATATTGTGATGTTTTTTGTTTCAAAATTAATGATAAAAAGACTAGATTAATTTTGCTTTCTAAAAACCAATCTCATACCTATGCCCATCCTAATTATAAGGTTGTTATCCTTAGGTATATCATCAAATACTTGGGGATCCCATTTAGGATTGATGCTTCCTTAAAGGTAATGTGGGATTGGGTCCTTAATAAGATGTAGTGGAGACTTTCTACTTGGGCCACTATATTTCTATCATTGGTAGGTAAAATCCAAGTTCTCAACAAGATATTTATAGCATTGCATGTTTATTACTCCTCTTGATGGCTTCTAGTTACAAATGGTTACTATAAGTTTACCTCTATGCTGATATGGTTCTTATGGAGCAAATTGAATGAGACTTGTTCCTTACCATCTAATTCTTAGAATATTTGCATCATACCTAAGGCCTAAGGTGGGCTTGAAATTATTGATCTTATCACTCAAATTAAATATATTACAAACAAAGGATAACTAAATCCTTAATGGGAGTAAACCCTTTAAGCTTCTCATCAAATCTATGGTTATATTGGAAGTAAGCAAGGTTTTGGTATCTTCCTCCTCCCTATTTTAGAGTGTCATTTTAAGATGTTATCAAGTATATTCTTGGCTTGGTTACTATCAAAATGAATTACTTTGTGCCATCCTCCTAGTTTGATTAGAGATAGGCAAACAAATTCCCCTTACAAGCCATCTAGTTTAAATAGTCATGTTATCACCTAATCCATTCCTTTGATATATCTCCTCACCTTAACAAGAAGTGTGACCTTCATAGTTGTAAACATCAAAGTCTTTTTCTCATTGATAGACTGTTAAAAGTGCCACTTGCTACCTAGGATATCTTGTTTTCCTAGAGATGTTATCAATGCAAAGTCCTAGTACCTATTAAAGCTCAGCCTCACCCATCAATTCTATGTTACCTATGGACAAGTGAAATATATCAAACACTTATTTTTGTATTTTTCTTCTATCAAAACCTTCCCTTTAGTACCTAGTAAAGTTCAGACTAACCCATCACTTCTATGTTACCTATGGACAAATGCAATATATCAAACACTTATTTTGTATTTTTCTTCTATTAAAGGAGATTGACAACTATTTATTGATATTTTTTCATCCTTATTCACTTATGTTAGCTAAAAAATCTATCTCCTTGGTATCTTGGATGAATATGATCCTTATAATATGATTTTGGACTTCTGGAGAGTTGTTATCTGATTTATTTGGAAAGTAAGGTCTATATTTGTGTTTACTAGGGGCTCTACCCCCTTGGGCTAGATGTAGCTACATCATGTGCGACATTCAGTTGTAGGGGAATAGGATTAAAAATAAGAACCAAGTTCTTGGACACCTTATCAAGAAGATCCATGATAATCTTGGAATTATGAAGTTGAACAAGAAATACATAATGAAGGTGGTGCTACCTGAAAGGTCCATTCTTGTTTACAATATATCTACTATGGAGGAGTATCCTCATGATGTAATGTACATGGGATGAGTGATTAGTGCTACATGATGTCTTTAAAGAAGAAGCGAGTTAAATCCATCAATAGAAAGGTCTTAGTAAATAATAAATTACCATAATTTAATTAAAATGGGAAAGATAAAGAGGAAATCAACCCAATATTAGACATGTGTGAGATCAAATCAAACTCTTAATCTAGAAAAAATAATAAGATGAAAATTTATTGTAATTTAAGATGAGGTGATTTTATCAATTATGCTAATGTGGATGAATATGGTTTTATATTATCCACTCTTACGAGGTAGATGATATGCAATTTACCAAATGAACTTGTCATGCTTAAAGAAAAAAAACCAAAATTTACATGAGAGAATAGAGGTGAATTCAAAAGTGGTATATTTCTCTTGTGATGCAAATGGTCTAATTAAAAAGATATAAGTTTGTTATGACATGATTATTTATATCCTATTAGTGATATTGAATACAAGGGTAATGATCATAGCGATGTTATTGTTGACACTTTTTGTCACATTATACAAGGGGTAGAAGAATAGTAGAATTTTGTATAATATTTCCTTGTTGAAAGTTTTTCTTTTATTTTAAGTTGCAGCAATTTTGACTCTCCCTATCGCCCCTTTTATAAAATGAAGAAGAAAGAGCTTCGCTACCAAATAGGCCAAGGAAAATAGCTTCGCCGAAAGAAAAGGAGGAGAATGTGAAAAGAGCTTCGGGCCCGAAGCACTTCAAATCACCACTTCGGGCGAAAACCTTGCGAAGTAATTTCGTCGAAGAAAATACAAAGATAACGCTTCGCACCCGAAGCATTTTCAGTAGCCGCTTCGGGCAGAAGTTTTGCGAAGCAACATCCAAACGACTTCGCCGAAGGAGGAAAGCATAATCCAAATCAGCTAAGGCAAGGAAACTACTTCGGGCCCGAAGTATTTCTGACACCTACTTCGGCCAGTTTTCACCCGAAGCGGTGGTGCCCGAAGCAAATTGGCAATGTTTCGAAGAATGTGAAGTGCTTCGGGAGGATATTCCCCGAACCGTAGTTTTGAGAAAGAATCGGGCCGAAACATTTCCCAACCGAAGCAGTTTCGCCGACAAAGGACAAAGAGCCCCATTTCAAAGATGGAATCCGCTCGGCACTCAACATCCCCGAAGTAGTTTCTACGAAGTATTATTTTGCGAAGAACAAATCAAAGAGAATCTACTTCGGCCCAAGGCTTTGGCGAGGCGGATATGTAGCGAAGCACTTTTTGGGCCCACGTTCCAAGGCGGGCAGCTTCCCAAGGTGATCAAACGCCCCTTATAAGTACCCCCTTTCTTGCCCGATAAGTCCGCTGACCATTCTTGGCAAACGAAAGGGACGTAACAGTCCTCGGAGTAAAACCCGACGGGCATAATGATCACTCAAGCACAGCATCCAGAAGCCAGGGACACTCGGGCGGCGCATTAAATGAATGTTTCCACGGTTGACCCGGCCACAGTTGCCAGTTTTGGCAACCGATTTGAAAACTCAGTCGTAGCAGCCATGAGGAGCCGATTTCTCAGAGCCCGAGGGTGTACTCCGCCATTTTTGTAATAATGACTCAGAGGGTCGGGTCCTCTATAAAAACCCAGGCTTTGCAATGTAAAAGGGGGGGAACTTTCTGCTAGAAAGTTGTTGTAACTTGATGTCCTGCGTCTAATACTAAAGATTTTTGTACTCCATTTCTCTCTTTTATGCTGCCTTCTGTGCTTAATTCTTTTGTCTGTCTGCACTCGTATACTGAGACTCTGAATCCTGAATCCGGTGTGCGATTGGGGACTGTACCCTAAAATTCGCCCTGAAGGATACATAGGAGAGGAAAAATGCCTTGTCGCCTTCCTTTATGCTGCCTGGTGGATTGAGGTTTCTGTTATTCCCTTATCTCAATCGCTGTTACTCTGAATCCTGAATTCCAGCGAGAAGAGAAAGGAGAACCCCGCGAACCCGTCCGGAGGATACATAGGAAGTTCGGCATTTCGTTTCTTTCATGTTATTCTTGGTATTCTTTGCTTCTATTCGAGTTATTAGTGAGTGATCGTGCTTCCTGTTCTTCCCCACCTTAAATCATCAATCTCTAACCCTTATCCTTTTTATTTCTTTCTCTAACCCGAACTCCTTTTATTTCTTTCCTGCACTCTTATCTCAAACCCCAAAAGTAGATTAGTATAGGAGCCGGCCTTTCTCCGGAGATTGGCACGAGGGGCATCTCTTCCCCTCGGCCTTTCAACGTTGGTCGCAGGTCCAGGGTGTGCAAACCCCACCGAAAGTCCTTTCCTGTGCGGATTTGATGACCAACAGTTTTTGGCACGCCCGATGGGACCCAAGGTCCCATATTTGAGAAAATTTCTAGCCCGTCCTCACCGGAGCCAGTAGTTCTAACAAGTTCCCGGTGAGATCCGGTCAGTCTCATCATCTGAGTAGTAGTGAGAATCGATGCGCTCATTACCAAAAGACTCTTAGCATCTGGCGACTCTATTTTACCCAAAAATCTCTAAAGTCGTAAAGACCATTGCCTAAACCTGGTTTTCGTAACCAGGACTCCCCGTGTCTTAAGAAGGTCCGAGTTCGGTGAATCTCTGACCTGTCTTCATCTGATAAAATCACCTGGCGACTCAGTTGAGCTGAAGATCCAGATTTCCTGGTCGTAGGCGCCTATCAAATCTGAAAGAAGATATCCCGGAGGAATCAAGGTTCGATGAGCAGCCTTGACCTCACAAGCGGAGAAAGAATGTTCACCTAACAACTCCGACTCAGCGACGACAACCGTGATCTCTGCAGACCGCTGCTATAATGGCAGGGGTAAGTTTTCCCAGCTGGGATGACCGAGGCCCCTTGAACCTTCAAAGCTACCACAAAATCCTCGAAATCGCATTGAAGGCATTGACAACATACGATGGTACCATGGGAATGGCCCGAGAGCACCTTGAATCTGTTGCTGCTTTAGCGTTCCTCTATGACATAACCCATGAAGATGTCATGGTCAGACTTCTGGTCCTATCTCTGGAAGGAAGGGCGCTACAGTGGTATAGAATGCTCGGGCCTAAGAGCATCTGCTCATGGGACGACTTGGCGGGAGCACTATTCGAGACATTTGATGGCTCTCAGGATCCCTTCCAGCTTTTGACGCATCTCTCCACCATCAAGAGAGCATCTTTGGAGAGCGTCACGGACTTCAATGTCCGATTCTGCAGAACTTGGAAGAGAGTTCCAGGGGAGATCCAACCGACGCCCGCCCAAGCCCACCTCTACTATGTTTGAGCTTTTCACCCGGACATAGGCCTCCTCTTGCTGCGATCTGGTGAACAAAGATTCCCTCAGATATTCGAAGAAGCAGTACTCGTAGAACAGTTTCTATTGGGAAAGTGGCAGTGGGGAGAAGCCCCATCACCTTCTCTGATAGTTGCTGCTCCTGTCTATCCAACGCAGCATTCTTCATGGCAGATTCCTCATACTGAGCAGAAGCCTGAGATGCAGTCATGTGGAGCTCGAGAGGCAGATCCCATCCAAGTCCAACCATGGAAATTTGCGAGCTTTGCCCCGACGATGAACAATACGGTTGCTTGCGATCTCCATCAGAGGACTGGCCAAGAAAAGGAGCAGGCTCAAGTGGTAGAACCTAAAAATGAAGAGGGCCCATTTTTGCACCCTTTTTGTACCCCTGAGCATAGCATGCAAGTACTCAGCCAGAACCCATCAAGTGCGTCTCATCAAAGAGCTGAGCCTGAAGAGATCATAGAAGATTGCTCGTTGCTGGAAGAACCCTGTTACAACATCAAGAAGATGGAAGAACCTGTACCCAGCCCACAGTTACTAGACTCTTCGGTATTCTGGTTCCAGCCATCACTACAACCAGTACCCCAAGGAGGTCCTCGCATGGCGAACTTCTTCGCCACATCCTGCATCAGTAGCGCGGGTACTGGCAGGAGTGACAACCTGCTGCATTGCTTCCTGTTTGCAGCATGGAGAACTTCGGGAAGAGGCCAACCGGATTTCAAAGATCAACTGAAGTTCAACCTGATCTGGTCGGGTCACTGCAGGTTCACCGGATAATCACCTGAAGTGAATCCATGGTGGTGGCATGCCAATTATGCCGCAAGCTTGTGTAGATACTGTAAAAAGTTTGGCTATTAAATAAAGTGTTGCTTAGAAACTCAGGTTGAGTTTTACTTCGATAGCTATATATATATAAAAAAAAAAAAAAACTCCTTCGGGAACTTGGCTTGCGAAGTAGTGGATGCAAAGCGGTTCACCGCGAAGTATGTCGGCTCCGATTTCGGCTTCGCTGACCCAAAGATGCACAAGGCAGAAGCATTTATTGCGTGCCTAGAGGAGCGTGCCGACAGCCACCTACAAAAGGCATCCAAAATAGGCGAGTTAAATGAAAAGGCGTCGGGTACATCCTCAGGGGATCCGACTGAAAGAAGAGTCCGCCCCTAGGTATCAGGTGGCGGCCGACTGCGTTCCCAAAGCAGCCACAATCATCATAAAGCATGGTCCTGTGTACTACGCTACCGTGGGGCCAATCCGATGAACCGATGATCTCTCAAGTGAGAAGTGCAGGATTAATTGTGGTACATGCCATAAATGTGGGTAGTTGTCTTTTGGCGGCTATATAACGCAGACTCCAAGCAGCCGAGAGGATTACTCGCTCAACAACTCATACTGACCCTACTGCCAACCTGCAAATTTTTTCCACTTCGCACTCTAAAGCTTCGACGCCAATTGTCTCCATACTGCAAACTCCGTTACCCTAAGCATCAACGATGAGCAAAGAAAGTTCCAAGGAGAAGGGAAAAGAACTAGAAGTAGTAGCCCCCGAGAAGCCAAAGGTAAAAGGCCATGGAGGAAGGCCGAAGCCAAGGCCCGTTGATTCGGGCCTCCGCCCAGATAAACGTGTCTTGGAAGAAAAGGGGGATTCCGAGGATGAGCAGCCCCTAGAACCACCAGTCGACAGGTGGGAAAGAATCAGGGATACGGAGCTGTCGAAGAGCGTAGCTGAGCTCAGAAGCACCGTTGAGCTCATGAGAAGCAGGCTCCCGACAGAGAGCGTACGAGCTGCAACCTACTACTTCCAGATATACTGGTATCTGACGCCCCCCACTCACCATTGCCCTGAGCTGATCAACGCCATCGTGCAGAATTACCAGCCCGCCACCAGGCAGGTGTTAGACACGTCTGGCCAGAAGTTATTTTCAATTTTGAAAGAAGATGTGCAGGCAGCTTTTGCGCCACAGCAGGGCCCACCCGAGGGGTGTATGGTTCGCAACATCATTTTGAGCGAACAAACAGAGAGGTTCACGTCTGCGGGCTACATGATCAATTTTTTGCAGCAGAGCCTCAAAAGCGGGCTTCCTTCGGGCAAATTGCCCCAAATGCCCCTACCCTTGGAGGCCTTCAAAAATGTCGACCTCTTATCCATCATTGCATGGGTGGCAGGCCTATCTACCGACGCCTCGGTATATCCATGGCAGGTGTCCCTGGCCGAGTGCATTTCCAGAGGGGAGTTCAATGCCCCTGATACTTCGAGGCCAAGCACCGACCCAGTTTTTGTCGACTGGGCAGAATGGGTGGCCAGGGGCCTACACGCGCAACTCACCAGCATGAAGAATGCTGGGACCAGCCAGCACTTCGGGCCCTGCTCCTTTCTTGTTTGGCTATTTTTCTTTCATGTTCATAATAGTTTTCCTCATATTGCCATTACGGCAAGCGACGAGGATGGAGGTCCTTTGCCAGTATATCAGTGGACTCCCCTACTGTCGAGATCAGAGTCCTACTACCCCTTTAATCAGCAATTCTTGGGGCCCGCCATGCGTATGTTAGCAGGGTCCTCCCCGCGAGTTCCCCTTGGTTTGAGAAACAAAGTGGTCCGGGAGAAGAGGGGAGACATTTTTTGACTAACGTAGGGGTTGGTGATTCGCATCTTCGGCTTCATAGGGAAGCCCTTCATACTGCCAGTTTACCCCTCCGAGTATCAGTTCACGTTGGAAGTCGCTAGGCAGAGCGATGCAACTAATGCCATCTACGGCAAGGGTCAAAAATGGGCCCACACTTGCGACTTCCCTCTCAAGATAGGGGTTATCGAAGTGTTCGCCCTAAATCAGAACGTCTTCTTGGAAGAGAAGCTCGCCAGGTTCGGCCTACTCCAACTTCCCCAGCAATGGCTTTATGATCCTTTGGGAGTGATGAGGGACCATATACGGGTCAAGAGCTTCCATGTTTGCCCCTACCCAAAAATTGTGAAACAAAGAAATAATCCTCGGGGAGAGGATCTGGAGTGGCATTTGGAGAGGATGGAAACCTTGCCTCCCTGGCACGAATTCTACCCAATGGAGGTCGCATATGACCCAAATCGGCATTCACTCCCGAGCCCCAACTCCACCTTCTGGAAGAAAGCGAAAGATGATTTGAAGGAGGGAGTAAAGGATTGGGACGCGGCTCAGCTGAGAGAATGGTGGATAATGAGGGTCCACCGGCAGAAAATGAATTCTTATGGATTCTTGGCAATGGACAGGGACTTCGCAAAAATTTATGAAGCCAACGCTGGAAAGTGGAAGCCTTTGTCCTTCGCCACCCTCATCCCTCCAGCTATCTCAGGCTCGGGCGAAAGCCCAAAAAGAGACGTTACTACTTCGGGAAAGGAAAGAGAGGAGAAGATCCAAGCTACACCTCCAAGATCACCTCAAGGGCCTATAGGAGGCCACGACTCGGGCACTGAAGGGGCAGAACAGCCACTGGTGAGGGTGAAAAGGAAAAAGCAAGAGCAGACCCTGGCGCCCCAAAAGCACCCAAAGCGACCTCGCACAGGATTTGTAAGCCCCTCCACTGGGCGACCGATATCAGGCCCATCCAAAGCAAGTGTCGAGGTCGCTGCCCTACCGAGTGCCAAAACCGAGAAAGGACAAGATTCAGCTGCACCAGAAGTCACCACTACCACAATGCCAGGAGGGCACGCAGGTACGCATTCTCCTCCCCTTGCCCTAGCCTCACACATTTTTGTCGTAACCCCAGCTGAGAGTTCTCACCAGTCTCCCCTACGTAGCCCATCGCCCTTCCACACCACCATTCCCCTGGTCATTAGCAAGGACAGGGGTCCCACTTCAATGCCAAGTCCCACCTCGTCTGTCGTCGAGCCTTCTGGTGAGGCACTCCCCGCACATTCTTTATATTTGTTTACTCCCTTGGCTGGAGATCTAGCCTTGTCTAAATCAGAGGTGTCCTTAATTAAGGACCGCCCCCTTGCCGAGAAGCTATTCCAAGCCCGACAGAACACTGAGCAAATACTAAAGGAGGCAAGGAAAAGAAGAGGGCGCTCGACGACATCAGTTGAAAAATGCACCATTTTTTATTTAGAGGCCGAAAAGGTGCATAAAATCAAGAAGGTCCCCAAGGTACAGAAGCCTCTGGATGAAATGACTCCAGCGGACTATGATTACCAGGAAACACCTAAGGACCTGGTGCATCTAAATGTAGACAATGAATCGGCATCCATGCATGTCCGAATTGAGACCTTTAAGGCTCATGCAGTTATCGCCAACCAGCGCAGGATTGAGGCCGAGGCCGCCAATGTTAAGCTAGAGGAAGACCTGGCAAGGGTCCGCTCCAAATTAACAGAGGCTGAGGAGCAATGCAAATTGATGAAGAAGGAAACGCTCGACCTAAAGCAGCAAGTTCAACAGCTCCAGTCCACAGCCGAGAGCCAGGCGCAGAAATAGACCGAGAGCGATCTAAAGGCCAAGGAGCTGGAAGGCAGAGTTGCACAAATGCAAGCCCAGCTGTACGAGAAAGAAGACCTGACGGTGTTTGACAGGAGCAAAATTAAGGAAATTCGTGCCCATTTGCTCAAGAATTTTAGGTCTCGGTGTTCCAGCGCCCTCACGATATTAGTCTTCATCATCGAAGCCCAGCGCGCTATTGCCGAGGGAGGGCCAATCATTGATGAGGTCACGCAGAAAGCCAGGCGTCGGCTCAAGTTAGCCTTCGACGTCCAGAATGCAAAATATCAAGACTTGCAGGTCACTGCGATGACTCGGACGGCTAGGGATTGGTCCACGGCTCAGGCCACGGTTCGCGCCTTCTTCTCCAAGGTGCGAAAAGCTCAGAAGGCGAGAAGCCTCCAGGACATCTTTGACAATGAGCAACGCGCCTCAATGAATTATTTTTAGGACCTTTCCTCCTTGGGTTTCCCGAGTTTCACAGACGATGACGGGAACCTTCTGACTAAAGATGACCTCAAGCCAGTCTGGCTCCAGTTCGAGGGCGATGTCTCAGAGATAGACGGGTGGGCGGAGCCGATCTCAGAAGGGCAGGTGACCGACTTCATCTTGAGATACTGCAAGATGGTCGCATGCCTAAATGATTTATTCATCAGGGCCAAACATGCTGACATCGGGAAAATTGATCGGTTTCACGTTTTGGTTAAGGCATTACAAGATCAAGAACCATTCCAAAAGAGTGCCTGGACTCATGTCCGAAGAACGATGAAGCGCATCCGTGATCGCCTCGAACCATCGCCTCAACCAGAAGCCACGTCGAAGGAGGAAGAAGAAGAAGAAGAAGGAGAAGAAGAACAAGAGGAGGGACAGGCCGCAGAAGCAGGATCCGGGGAAGACCAGTGACTCCGTAGCCCAATGGATCAGGGCTAAAGGGTTCTTTCGCCGAGGCGAGCTCGTCACCCCGCGAGCCGCCAAGAATGTTGACACTTTTTGTCACATTATACAAGGGGTAGAAGAATAGTAGAATTTTGTATAATATTTCCTTGTTGAAAGTTTTTCTTTTATTTTAAGTTGCAGCAATTTTGACTCTCCCTATCGCCCCTTTTATAAAATGAAGAAGAAAGAGCTTCGCTACCAAATAGGCCAAGGAAAATAGCTTCACCGAAAGAAAAGGAGGAGAATGTGAAAAGAGCTTCGGGCCCGAAGCACTTCAAATCACCACTTCGGGCGAAAACCTTGCGAAGTAATTTCGTCGAAGAAAATACAAAGATAACGCTTCGCACCCGAAGCATTTTCAGCAGCCGCTTCGGGCGAAAGTTTTGCGAAGCAACATCCAAACGACTTCGCCGAAGGAGGAGAGCATAATCCAAATCAGCCAAGGCAAGGAAACTACTTCGGGCCCGAAGTATTTTCGACACCTACTTCGGCCAGTTTTCACCCGAAGCGGTGGTGCCCGAAGCAAATTGGCAATGTTTCGAAGAATGTGAAGTGCTTCGGGAGGATATTCCCCGAACCATAGTTTTGAGAAAGAATCGGGCCGAAACATTTCCCAACCGAAGCAGTTTCACCAGCAAAGGACAAAGAGCCCCATTTCAAAGATGGAATCCGCTCGGCACTCAACATCCCCGAAGTAGTTTCTGCGAAGTATTATTTTGCGAAGAACAAATCAAAGAGAATCTACTTCGGCCCAAGGCTTTGGCGAGGCGGATATGTAGCGAAGCACTTTTTGGGCCCACGTTCCAAGGCGGGCAGCTTCCCAAGGTGATCAAAGGCCCCTTATAAGTACCCCCTTTCTTGCCCGATAAGTCCGCTGACCATTCTTGGCAAACGAAAGGGACGTAATAGTCCTCGGAGTAAAACCCGACGGGCATAACGATCACTCAAGCACAGCATCCAGAAGCCAGGGACACTCGAGCGGCGCATTAAATGAATGTTTCCACGGTTGACCCAGCCACAGTTGCCAGTTTCGGCAACCGATTTGAAAACTCAGTCGCAGCAACCGCGAGGAGCCGATTTCTCAAAGCCCGAGGGTGTACTCCGTCGTTTTTGTAATAATGACTCAGAGGGTCGGGTCCTCTATAAAAACCCAGGCTTTGCAATGTAAAAGGGGGGGAACTTTCTGCTAGAAAGCTGCTGTAACTTGATGTCCTGCGTCTAATACTAAAGATTTTTGTACTCCATTTCTCTCTTTTATGCTGCCTTCTATGCTTAATTCTTTTGTCTGTCTGCACTCGTATACTGAGACTCTGAATCCTGAATCCGGTGTGCGATTGGGGACTGTACCCTAAAATTCGCCCTGAAGGATACATAGGAGAGGAAAAATGCCTTGTCGCCTTCCTTTATGCTGCCTGGTGGATTGAGGTTTCTGTTATTCCCTTATCTCAATCGTTGTTACTCTGAATCCTGAATTCCAACGAGAAGAGAAAGGAGAACCCTGCGAACCCGTCCAGAGGATACATAGGAAGTTCGGCATTTCGTTTCTTTCATGTTATTCTTGGTGTTCTTTGTTGCTATTCGAGTTATTAGTGAGTGATCGTGCTTCCTGTTCTTCCCCACCTTAAATCATCAATCTCTAACCCTTATCCTTTTTATTTCTTTCTCTAACCCGAACTCCTTTTATTTCTTTCCTGCACTCTTATCTCAAACCCCAAAAGTAGATTAGTATAGGAGCCGGCCTTTCTCCGGAGATTGGCACGAGGGGCATCTCTTCCCCTCGGCCTTTCAACGTTGGTCGCAGGTCCAGGGCGTGCAAACCCCACCGAAAGTCCTTTCCTATGCGGATTTGATGACCAACAGTTATAAATAATGAAGATAATATTGTTTGTATTAGCTATTATCACTATGATCTCTACCTTGGTATCCAAAATAAAGATAGTGTTAATGACAAAAATTGGATTATTCATTATCATGTTGATGTTATATTTGGATGCAGTATGCAATGGGAGATAGCAATCACAAGATGTAGAATAATATGAAAGAAAGTAAATATGCAAGATGACTGAAATATGCTATAAATAGATATTATGGAAATGAATACAATGTAGCTATGGAGGAAATTGACACTCCATGAACAAAGCTACTAGACTATATTGTACCCATCACCAATATATGGTGATCTATACAACACTATGCTACTACCTATGAATATGTTCTGAGCTTCTATATTCTACTTGTTACAATGAGGACATTTTTATATAGGAAGATAGGTTCCTTGGCCAACACTCTACCTAGATGTACAAGGGACATCTTACACATATACAACTTGCACATTGACATGTGCATTTATTACATTGCATGAAGTAACTAGATAACTTCCCCCTAAAGTAATCTAATGTCCTAAGTATTTACCTAGGAAGGTACATTTACATGACCCAAATGACGTAATATACTCTATCTCTAACACTCCCTATATTAAATTATTTTGGTATTGAAGACTTTAGTCTTCAATATGGATATTCTTCCATTAGATAGTGGAATTTGTACTCTCCTTCATTGCTTACTGTGATCAAGTTTAGCAGGTAATCTATGTATTCATATGATGTAAAGTTGTAGCTGAAGCTTCTTCTGCCTTTTGTATGTGTTCAACTGGTTCAGTATTCATGACGTCATATTTCTTTCTAGCATGTCTTTTCTTTCTTTTTCTCCTTCTTCTCCTATGATTTTGCATTGGTGTTTGTGGAATTTTTTCTTCATGAAAAGTTAGTCTATCATCATAGTAATATTGTTATTTATTGCTAGTTTGTTTCTAATTTTTAATAAGTACAAATACAATTAATGATAGATAAACCATCAGACACTCTTCTAGTGATAATATAATAAATCTATGTGAGTTCCACCATGTTATGCAGAGGATTTCATGAAGATAACCAATCAATGCCATAAAGTTACCTTCTTAGGCTTCTTTAAGAAACAAGGAGATTTTCTCTTTATCTCTAGTGGATAGATACTTGTATCCTTCTAGAGTACCTATTAAGTTTTGAGAGTATAATTCTAGTTCATGGAATAGTTCTTTATTATTGAAAGATTTTCTCAAAATTTCATCCATTATAGATCTATAAAACAGTTATTCTTGCTACTCCTTAGAATTGAATTTGATAGAATATTAATAGTCTACCTTATAACTCCCTATATTAGGATATATGATCTCTAATTGAAGTATATAATCTTGATTTTATAAAACCTTTATTAATACTTAGTTTTGTAGACTTCCTTATGTCTCCCTAGTAATGAGAGTATATATACCTAATGGAATTTTAGGTTTTGTAGAAAGCTTATATATTCCCAATGGATTTAGAACTTGATAATATTTGGTAGATGGTATTATTATCAAGTATTGTAGAATGCCTTATGACTTCCTAGTGATTTTGGAATAAGATATAGTGCTTTTGTAAAATGTAGTTCAATTTTGGGTTGATTTTGTGAAGTTTTTTAAATATCAAAACCAAATTTTCTAACACCTTATTACTCCTATTGAACTAAACACTTTTCCAATTTTTGAAGAGGTTTTAATGTTGGATTTATTTTGTCCCTTTTGTAAAATTTTGATATAAGAATATTATAAATTTCTAACCTTAGAAAAAAATATCAATATCCTCTTTTAATATCCCTTAGGATTTGATTTTAATGTTTCTAATTTTCAATAACCTAATTTTGTGTTGTAACCCTTATAACTCCCAAATGTAGAAAATTAGAACACAATAATATTTGCAAATATTATAAATTTTATTTTTCATTATAAATTTGATTTTTCTAGTAGTAACCCTTATTACTCCAATATTTAATATTGCAAATATTGAATTAATTTGATATCTTAATTACCTTTTTATTTTTGCTTTCAATATGTTTGATTTCTCTAAGTTTCAACCCTAGTATATAATCCTTATATCTCCCAAGAATAAAATCAAACTATAATGGGAACTATTCCTTACCTTGCAATGTTGATGTCTATAATTTCCAGCATAGTATTCGGGCATGAATGACAATAATACCAATTTCTTTTACCTTGGGGGCTTCAACCAATGGATAGCCTTGGATTTCTCTTAGTTTTGGAGATTTAAGAATGGCACCCAAATTCTATGAATTTTTGGCTCCTTTTGACTAGAGTTTTAAATGCTCTTTCACTTTCCTCCATGTTACAATTTGGCCTTGTGTGAAGTGATTTGAATGGATATGCACACTTTAGACTCCCTTGGTTGTTGAAACCTTTAAATGGAGTAAGAATATTTGCAAATATGATATGTGGCATGGCAATTACACTTCATAGGTTCTTGAGGAGTATATGGGAGTTACTAAGCACTTATCTTGCTCCTATAATGTATGATACATTAAAGTCTTCTTTGTGAGTGCTTGAATTCCTCTCCAAGATGGGAACTTCTAGAATATTCCAACTTTTGACAAGTGGCACTCATATGAATGTAACCTCTTCTTTATTCTTTGTAACTTCCCTTAGCTAAGTGCTTGAATTAAATATTTGATTCTTGGATGTTATGAATGAAGATGGCACCTTAGGAGGTTTGTGCCAAGTGGACCTTTATATGTAACTCTTTGTTATAATGCTACAATATGAATGATATACCTTCTATTTTCTTTCGTGTGCTTATTCTTTTTCTTGCTACGTTTCTTGAAGAGTAAACAAATTCTTTCTTGTGTAGGTGCTTCGATGAGGATGTTGGATGGTGCTAGATGTTATATCCCTTGATTCTATGGAGCTTATAATGGTGGTTTTGTAGCTGATATTGGTTCTCCTATTGGTGAATGTTTTTCTCCAAGCTTGAAACCTTGGATTTTGCACCTATTTTTTATACCTTCAACATGCTAATGTTGTCCTCATTTTAAATTTGGTTTTGATGCCTTATTTTCTACCTTTTTTACCCTATTATGTATTTCCTTCTTTGTCGATAATATTGCTCTCAAATATGATGTTGTTATTTCCTTGTGTTGTCCCTTGAATATTTGCAAGTTCGACTGTCCAAAATGGAGAATATGTGAGTCTTTTAATAGGTTCCTTTAGTATGCTCGAAGTGTGCTTGTGTCCAAATATTTTAACCTTGTATAATGTGCCTTTGCAGCACCTAAAAATCTATATTATCACCTATGTAAAATAATTTAAAATGATGGAAGAATATGTAATAATTTTGGGATATAAAATCACACCTTTTGCACCTTTTTTCCTCCTTTTGATTTTCTAACTATATGGCAAATTTTTGGAGATGTTCTTCTAAATATGCAACTCTCCTTTTTTGTTGCTTTTATGAACCCAAATTATAACCACCTTTGTAGATGCAATATAAAACTTATAGTGCTTTGAATCTAAGACTCACCAAGACTTGATTTGAGGTAATCCTTGTTGATTTTCTGTGGGTATTTTCTTCTCCAAAATTTGGAGGATTAATCTGATTTTGGTGGCTTTCTATGGCCACTAAAAGTTGCAGATTTTGGTGCACTAATGGTATATTTAGACACTTGATGCTAATCTAATTTTGTAACCTTCTCAAGAGCACAAACACTAAGATTTATGAGAGTAATATAGTAGTGCAAATGAACCCACTAATATTTCATTTTTAATGCACTAAAATCTCACCTTATCACTCCAATAAACTCTTAAAATAACTTATATGTGCACTTAATCAATTTATTGCAAGAATAATCTGAAATGAATCTTTAAGAATTATTCTGCAATTTCACTACAAACAAAGTTGTAGAAACTAGTCTTCTTTTTCTTTCCAAAGTAGATATTTGATAGTTGATGTATAGTTGAAATTTTGTAATCTAATTTACTCCAAAGCTAATGTGCAAATGAAACTTAAAAGAAAAATTTCCTTTTTTGAAATTTTGATGACTATAATACACTTTTCCTCTTTTGCAACTCTAATCCAATATAAGGTGCTTTAACAAATCTGATAAGTATTCTAATTAATAAATCTACTTGCACCAATAGTTGATTATATTTTTAAAAAAAAATTTAGCTCTTTTGCAGCTTCTATAGAGGATGCAGACCTTGGTGTCTAAGATCACCAAGTTATTGTCTAATATCACCAAGTGTTGGTTATGAGATATTCTTCTAGATTTCTAATTTTGCTACATATATATTCGAGAAAGACTCTCCTAGTCCTCTTCTTCTTCTAATATTGCAAGTTATTCAATGATATCTTCTCTTGATCTCTTCATATTTTTTAAAAGGATATCACCAACCTCCTATTTCATGAAATTTTCCTTGGATTCTTCTTTATGGTTTAGGAACCCTTATCTGGAATCTTTTGCAGGATTAAGGCTTATGTGGCCTTTTCTTCTAGATCAAGGATTTTGTCGCCTTTTTTTCTGGATCAAGGATTCTATGGCCTTTTATTTTGGATCAAGGCTTCTATGGGTTTTTCTTCTAGATCAAGGATTCTGTGGAAATTTCTTCTGGATCAAGGCTTCTATGGCCTTTTCTTCTTTTGTGAAGTTCTCAATATAGCAATGGATATATCCAATCTTCTAACTTCACCATGACTCTTCTCTAGGAGTCTTCTTTCATAGTATTCTTTTATTGCACAAGGAACTAATCTCTGTACTATGAAGTCACTCTAACCTTTGAGCAACAAAGTTGAAATCTCCTAGCTTTCTATTGTAGATGGTGTCCCAATTATCTGAGAATTAATTTTTTGCAATAAAATAAACTTTGGGTAGTAGTTCATAAATTCTAGATATCTTGAATGATCATCACTAGTTGATTTTTCAATCTAGTGGATTGAATGTTGAGTAGTAGTCTTCACGAGTTTAACCTGCAACTCCATGGAAGACTCTAGCAAAATGTAATCTTAGTATTTTTGGAACTAATATTTATTTCTATCCTCACTTTTGTCTTTCCCTAATTCTACCACCTAGACTCTTTTGAGATTTTTTTATAGTGGTTGGTCCAAAAGTGTATCAGGTTGATAAAAACTTAGCATTAATAATAATGGTGGTTTTCCTATCAATCTATTGTGGCTTTGATACCACTTTTAGCTTTTGATGTACTATGAAATGGGAGATAGCAATCACAAGATGCAAAATAATATGAAATAAATTAAATCTATGAGATGACTAGAATATGCTATAAATAGAAATTATATAAATTAATACAATGTAGCTATGGAGAAAATGGACACTCCATGAACAAAGCTACTACACTACATTACACCCATCACCAATATAAGGTGATCTACATAACACTATGTTACTACCTACAAATATGGTATGAGCTTGTTATAAGCTTGTTATAATGAGGCCCTTTTTATATATGAAGAAAGGTTCCTTGGCTAGCACTATACCTAGTTGTATAAGGGACACCTTGCACATATTCAACTTGCACATTTATAATTGTGCATTTATTACATTGCATGAAGTAACTAGATAACTACCTCCTAAAGTAATATAATATCCTAAATGTGTACCTAGGAAGGTAAATTTACATGATCCAAATATTGTAATATACTCTATCTCTAATAGTTGATCACATCCATAGTCACAATGATGAATCTATGATAATATTGATTCCTTTGAAAAATATGCTATAGGAATAGGTTCTCAAATCATGAAAATAATGTTATATGGTGGAAAAGTATTAAAAGGCAATGGGAAAGGAATAATGCGTCTTGTAGAACCAAGTACAAGACCAAAAAATAAAGAATTTGGTTAATATAGTTAAGTAATAAGTGTTGGAACATATTACATTATTTGGTATATGCTAACATACCCCCATGGTACCTTCATGGTATATTTATAAATAATATTTTAGGGTTGAGTCATATTTTAGAGTGTGAGTTATAATTCTCCTTTTATGTAAGTGTGAATGTGTAGGAAATGTACAAGTGTCATGTGAGTTAGTGTGCAATTGTAAGTTGAGTCTATGTGCACAAGTGTATTGTATGTAAGAGAACACATATGTAATGTAAATATGTGCACAAGTATCTTATATTAGATTATGCAAGTTATAAAAGTGTAAGATTCATGTATTGGTGTGCAAGTATTATAGAGTTGAGTGTCCAACAAGTATGCAAGTGGTAAGTAGAGAAGCCAAGAGTTATGAGACTTGGCATATGAAAAGGAATATTCAAGTATCCAAAGAGTGACTCTACTAAGAATATATTATGGAGGCAATAATCCATAGTATAGCATAGCAAGAAGGAGAACAAGAATTATTATTGTAAGAGAAAGTGAAGTAATAAAGCTACATTTTGAGCAATTAATAATGTATGTTATATTACATTCTTAGTACAAGTTGATTAAGGCTTTTTACATTCATATTTATACATATTAATGAATATTATTTAATTTACTATAAGCCTTATTTTACATATTAATTTTCTCATAATATCCTACTCTTATCATTATCTTGACCTTATTATATTATGGTTATATGATATTCAATCGTGTGATACATACCCTATGATATGTATGGTATTTGAAGAACACAAGATTATACTGAGAGGGGGGTGAACAGTATACGACCACTTTTTACTTTTCTTTTCAAATCAATATTATGTAGTTTATATATAGCAGTATTAATATCAGTAATCAAAGCAATTCAAAAAACACCATACACAATAGAGACATAGATTTAATGTGGTTCACCCAATGTGGGCTACCTCCACAGAGAAAATATTTCTTCTAAATATTTCTCAAATAATCCTTTGGGAATACTTCCCAATTACAATGTTTATGGACCTCTGTCTAAAGGAGATGTTGATCCCCTAAATTTGGTTTGTGGATCTCTATCCATAGGAGAATTCCTTCTCCTCTGATCTGACTGGTGATCCTCTAGAAGACACTACCTCCACTACACTGACTATGAATCTTTATCCACTTGAAGACTCTTATCCTCACTCAAAATACATATCCTCAATGTCCTGGATGATGGATCTCTATCCACTAGAGACTGTGTCCTCTCTTCTCTGTCACTTTCAAAGCTCTATCTCAATATTATACTAAACACAGTCTAGTTGGTCTAGCACAAATATGCTCAATAGTTTCACTCAGAACCTTCTCAAATCTACTCAACAGGTCCACTCAAAACCTGCTCAAATCTTCTCAACAGGTCCACACAAAACCTGTCCAAATCTGCTCAACGGGTCCACACAAAACCTGACCAAATCTACTCAAAATGTCCATACAAAACCTATACAACTCTGCTCAACAAGCTCACACAAAACCTATTTGAACCTAATCAATAAGTCCTCTCTAGTACTTGCTCAAATCTGCATTGCAAGCTTCCACAAAAGCTCACACAAAAATAGTCCACAAGCCTTCTTAAAGACTTACCTCAAATCAGCTTAACAAGTCCACACAGAAGTTGTCCAATTTCATAGAATCATAAAGAGAATTATTAGATACTCAATATGTTCTATACTCAATGCTCAATCACTTTCTTAACTCAATCTCATAGAAGGATAAAGAGAATTGTTAGTGACTCAATATGTTTTATTATCAATGCTCAATCACTTTCTCAACTCAATATCATAGAAGCATAAAGATAATTGTTAGAGACTCAATATGTCCTATACTCAAAGCTCAATCTTAACTCAATCTCATAGAAGCATAAAGAGAATTGTTAGAGACTCAATATGTTCTATTCTCAAAGCTCAATCTCAACTCAATTCATAATATAGAATAGTTTATCTTATGGAACTTGAACAACCACTACATGCATCCACTTGACTAGGCTCAATCAACTCTACTCAACCAATAACTTCAATAAACAACCCTTTCTCACAAACCCTAGTCCAAATTGTATCTCCCAACTCAAAATATTTCCAAAAATGCTCAACACAAATCTCACATAACAATGATACTCATGTTCTTTTCTAACTCAAGTTCAAGTTCTTTGCATAACCCATTGGCTTCAACAACAATGCTAATAAAACAAGGTTTCAAACATAACTCTCAATTCAGAAATCCTTGAAGCATAAACTCAAAGTACTTCACTCAACCAATGATCTAAACAACAATGCTTATCAAACAAGGTTTAATCACAACTCTCAATCCATAAAACCTTGAAGCATTAACTCAATCACTTTCGAACATGAAACCCTAATCAGATCCTTTTCACTCCACACTTAATTTTAAATCAAGCCAATCATCTAACTCAACAAAGAAGAATTTTGCCCATACCTTTTATTGAAGAGTAGTTGCCCTTACAAATCTTCCACACTCAGAATTACTTCTTTGACAAACTCAATAAGGGTTAGAGGATAATTTTTATATCATAAAAATAATATCACAATTACACCTTATCACTTCAACTTAAACAATAAGCAATATCCTCACAATAATTACAAAATCCTTTATTCAAAATGGCATACAACCCACAAAGCCTTAACCTTTCAATAATCCACAATAGCAAAATTTAAGACTTGAAAATAAAAACATAATTCTCCTTATAACTCCTAATGGTATTTCTCAACTACCAACCTTTATCACAATGCAAAGACTTCAACCACCAAATACCTTATACCTCCAACTTAGGCATTAATAAAATAAAACATAAAAGTATACCCTTACATTTGCAGAGTTTTGAACTCTCAACGCAGCCCATACAAACATCTTTTCCCATGGTGCAAACCACCACACGAGCTACAAGCTCATTGGAAAGGAATAAGCACCACGTGCTTCAACACCCCTTCCTTGCCTTGCAAAATGTATGCACCTAATGATTGGTGCCTTCAACACGTCTACCAAAAGCTTCGATGGGATTCGAACACTATCCATCATGCACACCAAAACATAAGCTTGCAACCCACTTGACACTAGGCCAAGGTGCCTTGTTGGCTTCCAACTAATCAACGCGCTTGTTTTTGTTTCCTTTCACCATCAAGTCAAACACGAATTTCACAATTCTATATCACGAGCTATGCATTTAATTCGTATGCTTTCTCTTTCCAATTCAAGCAAGGATCAATTCAAAAATTAACTTTGGGCATGGTATTTATATGCATTTCCACTAAATCAAAAATTTTGACACTTCCTTTTGGCTTCTATGATGTCAGCAAAAATAAAATTTTCCTTGTTTAAAACTTTAAATCCAACCTTTGTATTTTACTAAAATATTCTTTGGTCTTAAACCTTTAAACCCAACCTTTAAGTTTATTAAAATATTTTTCGACTTTATAAACCCACTTTTGTAATATAAAATATTGTAATTAAAATTACAAATATTTTATTTTGGGTTTTCACCATGGCACTTCTAACCATTATAATATTTCACCTTTGATAATGTACCTTTTAATGTTTATTTATAAAATTTAAATTCATCCTGAATTTAAATAATTTATAAAATAAATATTATAACTCCTTTTTAATTTTTATATTTTGCACTGTTTCACTCGAACTTCTGCCTTCTTACTGAATATCAAATGACCATCTTTGTCACCTTTATTTCCTACTAAAATATTTGGTATTAATGATGACTCCATCTAGTGGCATCAATGGTGACATCAATGATAACTTTGACTTAGGGACTCAAAATATCCAACAATCTCCCCCTTTGTCATTTATGGCAACCCATATCCTTTTACTGAAACCTAACCTTTATTTTTATTTTGCTCCCCCTGGGACATTGCTCCCCCTGGCTCAATGCTATCTCAAATATCAATTCTCTCCCCAATATACACAAATCTCTCCTCCTTTGATATCAATGACAAAGGGTCACCTTTGGGGCTCAGGGGTGGGAGTATTTCTACTCCTCGAAAGCACTATTCTTTACCTTTATATTTTTCTCTTCTTTTTTGAGTTTTTTGAATCCTCTAACTGTTTCTTTCCAAGTCATCATCCCTATTCCTATCATCACTTATGTTCCTGTTCCTATTCTCATCCATGTTCCTGTTCCTGTTCCTGTTCCTGTTTCTGTTCTTGTTCTCATCCATGTTCATGTTCCTATTCTTGTTCTTGTTCATATTCTTATTCCTGTTCATGCTTGTTTCTAGAATATTTTCTCTACACCATCTTGTTGTGTGACCATAATTATTATACTTATAACACTTAATGTTATTATTCCTTGGAGGTGCAACTATCTTAGGATTAGTGAAGTCATATCTTCTTCTGTCATGAATCTTGCAATTCATTGCCTTGTGACCAAACCCATTACATGAGTAGCAATACCCTTGGAAAATCTATCATTTTGCATATTCCTGTCTTTCATGTGCCCTACATTGTGAATTCGTGTGCCCAAACCTATGACATGAAAAACATCTTCCATTGAAGCTTCTTTGTCTTGACCTCATTGGTCTCCTATTCTGATTGATGTTTCATCTGTATCTTCTTTGTGCATTGTTCCTATCTTTGTTGAACTCTTTATTGTCCAACTCATCCTCTGATGTCTCACTCCCACTTACATTATCTTCTTTTGATGTATCTTCTTCTGAAGTTTCTTCTTCTTCAAGACTTGAAGTAGACTCTTATTCCCTTTTCTTTTGAACCTATTTAGAACCAAGACCTATCTTTTTTGTTGCTCTTATTTGTATCTTGACTATTTTATCCACACTCTTTGCACTGCTTACATACTTGTATAGCTTATTCTTGGAATCCTCTAAATCTTCCTTTAGTAGGACCACTTCTTGTGTTAACTTTTCACATTCCAGATTCTTTTCTTCTAACTTATCTTTGAACTTTCTTGCCTTAGCCTTTGACTTTTCTAAATCCTCTATGAGCAATAATCTTTCTTCATCACATTCTTGAAACTGAATTTCAAGCTTAGAATGTTGCTTTCTTACCTTTTTTATCGTGTCAAGGACATAGATAAGTTCTCCCTTGAGATCATAACTATTCATTGATGAATAATCCTCTATTTTTTTGCCTTTGTCCATATCATTTCTTTCTTTTGGCTTGTCTTCTATAGGATCACTCACTTCTTCTTCTAATGCCATTAGAATATTTTCATCTGGTCTTTCAAGTGCATCTTCAAAATCATCATCACTAAAACTATAACCATACCTCGTGCAATCATATTCAAGATAGCCAAATTTACCACATCTAAAACACTTGAGAATAACTGGAGTCCTTTTCATAACTGGATATTCCTCTTCAACCATAAATAGGACTTCATCTCTATCATTAGCTAAAAAAACTAGCATCACTATCATTTGAGTACTTACATGCATTATCCGCATAGTAGCTTCTCTTTTGCCTTTGGAAGAACTTCTTTCCTTGTCTATTTTGTCCATCATTGCTTTTGTTATGGTATCTGTGTCTTTTTGATTCCTTGTACCTATGATCCTATTTTTCTTATTTATTGTTGCTCTTTGGCTCTTTGCACTCTATTGCATAATGTCCATACTTTCCACAATTAAAACACTTAACCAATCTTAGATCTATGGGTCTTCTGGAACCTTTATCTCTTCCGCCATAATTTGCTTCTTCATCACTGAAAAACTACTGCTTGATTTTGACTTCTTACCCTTTATCTTTTTGTTCACTTTAAATGCAACTTCTTTCGGAGGAATAGGATCTTTTGTTCTTATCTCAAACATTGTGAGCTTGCCAAAAAAATCATTTCTTGTTAGACTATCACTATCAATTTATGTTTCTATAGCAAACACCTTTTCACTGTACCTTTTTGGAAGAGTTATCAAGATCTTATCACAAGCATTAGATTCATCAATCTTCATTCCAAGACCTTTCATCTCATGTATAAGTTCATCAACCTTGCTGAGATAGTCATGAATATTTTGTCATTTCGCATTCTTAGATTTTCAAATTCTCCTTTGAGATTTTTGATATTATCTTTCCTGACACTTTTATCTCCTTCATATATGGCATGCAATAGTTCCCACATATCTTATGCTATTTTATAATCCATAACCTTCATAGATTCTGATCTTTGCAATCCTTTTACAATTGCATTCATAGCTCTTGAATTTGCATGCATTAGAACCTTACCTTCCTTATCTATAGGAAGATTGGCTTCTGAATTATATCCAAGCTCCACTACATCCCAAACTTCATTTCCAAGTGCCATCAGATGAAATCTCATCAACACACACCAATACAGGAAGTCACTTCCATCAAATACTGGCACTGCATTATTGATGGACTCGTACCTTTGATCCTTTTGATCCATTGTGTTCTTAGACCCCTTTTTATTTAAGATATCAAACTCTTCTAAAGGAAACCGCTCTGATACCAATTGAAGAACACAAGATTATACTGAGAGTGAGAGGTGAATATTATAAGACCACTTTTTACTTTTCTTTTCAAATCAATATTATGTAGTGTATAGATAGCAGTAATCAAAACAATGCACAAAACACCATACACAATAAATACACAGATTTAACGTGGTTCACCCAATGTGGGCTACCTCCATAGAGAAAATATTTCTTCTAAATATTTCTCAAATAATTCTTTTGGAATCCTTCCCAATTACAATGTTTATGGACCTTTGTGCAAAGGAGATGTTGATCCCCTAAATCTGGTTTATGGATCTCTATTCATAGGAAAACTCCTTCTCTACTCTGGTTGGTGATCCTCTAGAAGATTCTACCTCCACTACATTGATTGTGGATCTCTCTCCACTTGAAGACTCTTGTCCTCACTCATAAGACCTGTTCTCAATATCTTGGTTGATGGATATCTATCCACTGGAGACTCTATCCTCTCTGCTCTGTCACCTCCAAAGCTCTATCTTAATATTTTACTAAACACAATCTAGTCATTCTAGCACAAATATGCTTAATAGGTTCACTCAAAACCTTCTCAAATCTTCTCAATAGGTCCACTCAGAACCTACTCAAATATGCTCAACAAGTCCACATAGAACCTATCCAAATCTGCTCAATAGATCCACATAGAACCTGATCAAACTTGATCAACAGGTCCACATGGAATCTATCCAAATCTGCTCAACAATTTCACATAGAACTTATTTGAATTCGCTCAATAAGTCCTCTCTAGGACTTGCTCAAATTTGCATTGCAAGCTTCCATAAAAGCTCACACAAAAATAGTCCACAATCCTTCTTAAAGACTTACCTTAAATCAGCTTAACAAGTCCACACAGAACTTATCCAATCTCATAGAATCATAAAAATAATTGTTAGAGACTCAATATGTTCTATACTCAATGCTTAATCACTTTCTCAACTCAATCTCATAGAAGCATAAAGAGAATTGTTAGAGACTCAATATGTTCTATTCTCAATGCTCAATAACTTTCTCAACTCAATCTCATAGAAGCATAAATATAATTGTTAGAGACTCAATATGTCATATGCTCAAAGCTCAATCTTAACTCAATCTCATAAAAACATAAACAGAATTGTTAGAGACTCAATATGTTCTATTCTCAAAGCTCAATCGCAACTCAATTCAGAAATAGAATAGTTTATCTTATGGAACTTAAAAAATCACTACATGCATCCACTTAACTAGGCTCAATCAACTCTACTCAACCAATCACTTCAAGAAACAACCCTTTCTCACAAACCCTAGTCCAAGCATATATCTCCCAACTCAAAATGTTTCCAACAATGCTCAACACAAATCTCACATAACAATGATACTCATGTTTTTTTCTAACTCAATTTCAAGTTCTTTGCATAACCCATTGGCTTCAACAACAATGCTAATAAAATAAGGTTTTAATCACAACTCTCAATTTATAAAGCCTTGAAGCATAAAATCAAATGACTTCACTCAACCAATGATCTAAACAACAATGTTTATCAAACAAGGTTTAATCACAACTCTCAATCCATAAAACCTTGAAGCTTTAACTCAACCACTTTCAAAAAGGAAACCCTAATCAAATCCCTTTCACTCCACAATTAATTTTCAATCAAGCCAATCACCTAACTCAACAAAGAAGAATTTTTTCCATACCTTTTATTGAAGAGTAGTTGCCCTTACAAATCTGCCACACTCAGAAGTACTTCTTTGACAAACTCAATAAGGGTTAAAGGATAATTTTTATATCACAAAAATAATATCACAATTACACCTTATCACTCCAACTTAAACTATAAGCAATATCCTCACAATAATTACAAAACCCTTTATTCAAAATGACATACAACCCACAAAGTCTTAACATTTCAAAAATCCACAATAGCAAAATTTAAGACTTGAAAATAAAAATAGAATTCTCCTTATAACTCCTAATGGTATTTCTCAACTACCAACCTGTTGGTATTTTTGCCACATTTTTTTGTTTTTTTTGTTGTTGTTGGTCATGCAAATTATGCACAAATTGTAGAGATACTCACTCATCTGTTTGTCCCTCCAAGCACCTCGAAAGGGATAATTAGTAAAAAATAAAAATCTCTATAAGTTTTGTGCCAAGGCAAAGTAAGTAGAAAATGTCGCGATATCGCGACATGTCACGATATCGCGACCTGTTGCGGTTTCGCGGCGTCTGAAGCAGAAAATATCAAAGTATAAAAAATGTCACGAAATCGTGACATGTCGCATTTTCGTGACCTATTGTGGTTTTGTGCTAGCAAGTAGCAAAAGGAAGCAGTGAAGGCAAATTGTCGCAAAATCGTGACATGTCACATTTTCGCGATCTATCGCATTTTCATGGCAGAAAGCAGCAAAGGGGAGCGCCAAGGATAACATGTCGCGATTTTGTGACTTGTCACATTTTCACGGGTCAAAAACCGAAGAGTGCAAGACGAAAGAAAATGTCACGATTTCGTGACATGTCGCATTTTCGCGACGGAGGCAGCAACAAAAGAAGAAGACAAAAAATTGTCGCAATTTTGTGACATGTCGCAATATCGCGACCTGTCACGTTTTCACGACTTGGAGCAGTGTAGGAACAAAATGGATGAAAATGTCATGTTTTCGTGACTTGTCGCATTTTTGCGGCTAAAGGCGACGGAAGAGCCAAGTGAGAGGAGGATGTCATGATTTCACGACATGGCGCATTTTCATGAAAGTGCTGAAGATAAACACAAGGCAGGAGAAGATGTCACGATTTTGCGACATTTGTGGAAACAAAGCCAGGTGGGAGGAAAATGTCATGATTTCGTGACACGTCGCGTTTTCAAGACTAAAGAAGACAAAAGGACAAGATAGGAGAAAACAGTCATGATTTCGTGACATGTCGCGATTTCGTGACTTGTCTTGTTTTCGCGGTAAGAAAGCGACGAAGGATCAAGATGGTACGGAATGTCGTGATTTCATGACATGTCAAATTTTTGCAACAGCAGCGACAAAACGAAGGAGAAAACACAAAATGTCACGATTTTGCAACTTGTCACGTTTTCACGAGTATAAAGCAGAAAAGGAGCGAGAAGGAGAAAATTGTCACGATTTCATGACTTGTTGCATTTTCACAGTGAGAAAGCGGAAAGGACAGTGCCAAGAGGAAGATGTCACGATTTTGCGACATGTTACATTTTCGTAACAAGGAGCAACAAAGAAGCCAAATAGAGGAGAATGTCACGATTTCATGACATGTCATGGAGACAAAACAAAATGAAGGCAGATTGTCATGATTTTACGACTTGTCACATTTTCACAGAGGCGAGAAAAGAAAACAAAACGAAGGGAGAATGTCGTGATTTCATGACTTGTCGCATTTTTGTGAAAGAACAAGAAGTCAAGACCAAGCGAGAGGAGTATGTCATGATTTCGCGACATGTTACATTTTCACGACTGGGAGCAACAAAAGAAGGGAGTGAAGGAAAGATGTCACGATTTCACATGTCGTGTTTTCATGACAAAAGCGACAACAAAGGCCTAATAAAGTTCTATCCGCATTTTCTTCATATTGCATGGAAGAACATAAGGCAAAATGAGGATCGAACGAAGTAATGTAAAAGCTCTCCAATTGGTTTTGAGATCAAGGTCAAAGAGGCTCCAAAATTAAATGTTTCCCAACATTTAATTTAAATATCAAAGCTCTCCAAAATTTAATATCAAGAGGCAATGTCCCGATGGCAATCAGATCATATAGGAGAATGTGGTAAAGCATGTATTTTTCGAATCCACCAAAATTAAAAATGCCTCCGGTATTGAAATCTCTTGTTTGTGATCTCCTACTACTTCAAGCATGCCTCGAGAACAGTCATTTAATGAAGAAATTTGGCCCCTTGTTTTCGTTCAATTTTCAAACTTGATCCATAAAAGCAGGGAATGCGATTTCTTCGAGGTAGATTGAGGGGGATTGTTTCTCTTTTCAAGTGCATATTTTGTGGATATCCTCTAAAAAATCTATTTTATGTTTTAAATGTTGCGATTCGAAAGAGAGAGGGAAGACCTTTATAAATACTAATGTACATCTCAAAGAAAATGGGAGGACCTTTTTGCAAAAATTGAAGCAGAAATCCTAAACGCATTTTGCTCTGTTCTTAGAGTCTTTTGAGTTGGTGATCCAAACTGATGTTTATGTGATGTTTTCTATGCAATTCACTTCTGCTTAGTCGAGTGCTAACATATAAGTTGAATTCTACTGTTCTGAATTTGGCTAGGTTTTCATTTGAACATTTGAAGTATAATTGAAGGAAAACTTATAGTCAATGTTTGATCCAATTTTTGTATGTGCTTTCTAAGAATCAGTTGTTGCTTATCTTCAAGATTTAGTTTTAGGTTATTTGCTATCTGAGGTTGTTCTCCCTATCAACTATCAGCTTCGGCCATATTTCCATCTCTTTCTGTTATTTCTAACCCTGAACCTTAAAACCAGTTTAGATTAGTTTGGGAGCCAACCCTCTCTGGAGATTGGCCCGAGAGACTTCTCTTTATCTCGGAATTTCAATGTTGGTCGGGTCTAGGGCGCATTTTATATGACTATGCAGATTTGTGACCAACAGTTTTTGGCATGCCCAGTGGGACTCACAAGTCCCATATTTTGACGCTCGGAGGAATCAAGATTTTGATGAACTGTCTTGACCTCAAAGCGAAGATTGTAAGTTCATCTGGTGACTCTGCTGAGGGCGACTGTATAGTACCTAGAAATCTCCAATCATGAAGCTGGTGAAAATCTTTGCTTCATGATCACGAGATCAAGAGCCAAAGAATCGGAAGACCCAGTCGAATACTTTGAGATCGATGTTCAAAACTGGAGGGAGCACTCAAGATTGGTAAGTCCTGTTAATCTGTCATTTGTTGTCTCTTCACAGGCGACATGTCAGTTTGTGCCATCTCTGACTCCTCCCAGTACTGCTACGAGCTTGACAGTACATCCAAATTCAATAGTGCAAATGGTTGGTCAACAACCTCCTCCACGTCAATTTCTTGCTTGGAACCATTCGGGAGCATTGGACGTACCTTTTCAAAATCCAGTTCCTACTGCAGCATTGAAGGCTTTGCCTACATACGATGGGACCAGAAAGACCATCTATGAGCATGTATCAGATGTGGCATCCTTGGCTACAATTCATAATATCACAGATGAAGATGTCATGATCAAATTGCTTGTGCTATCACTCCAAGGTAAGTTATTGTGCTGGCATAAATCCTTGTCTCCCAACTCCATAAATTCATAGGATCAATTAGAAGAGATGCTAATCCAAGGGTTCAATGAGCAAGCGGACCCATTTTCTTTGTTGCATCAATTTACTAATATCAAGAGGCATCCTCAAGAGGAGATAGTGGATTTCAATGTTAGGTTTTCCCGAACCTGGTAGAGAGTTCCTGATGGTCTCCGCCCTACTAATGACCAAGCGGCATTTTACTTTCTTAGGATTTTCCACTTAGATATTAACATGAACATTAGGATGTCCAATGTTCAAACCTTTCTTGCACTATATGCCCAGGCACAGAAGGCTAAGGCCGATCTGATTGCCATTGGAAAATTTCCCCTAAAAATGACTATGCCCATTTTTCTCGAGCTTTCGTAATACCAGCATACAGGTGCAGCCTCCACATCTTACACTACTCCATCCATGTACCCTTCATCTTCATGGAATCCTCCAACACCTTCAGTCCCTATGATTCCCATTCCACAGTTATCCTCTCCAGTTTGAACTCCTACATTACCTTCTCCACCAGTTCTATTACCTCTACCGGCACCGCCTGTGTCCTCAAGACCAGATCCTCAATTGGTTGTTTTGTAAGAAATCAAGTCGGCCATGAGAGCCCTCACTAACAATATGACATCTATGGAGCGGAGAGAGGTAGAAAGGAACTTTTAGCCATGAAGATTTATTTCGACGGTAACTAGAGAGCAAGTTGCTCCTAGCAAGGCTATAGAGAAAGTACCTGAGAGGAACTCAGTGATCCTGGTAAGTGAAGAAGCTACCCATTCTAAAGTTTCACATGAGCCATCTTACTGGTGTTCTTCATGCAATGACCCACATGATGAGTCCACCTGCATGGTCCACCAAAATTATTTATAAGTTCTTACGAGGAGCCATGTAAACATGATTCGAGAGGTGGATCATAATTTTGTGATGTCTCCTAAGGAATACATAGCAGTCTTGACATGCAGTGATAAGAAACCAATGGTGGTAGATCCGATTAAGATGGAATCCCTGAAGACCAGCTAAGGTAAGTCTATATGACACCTTGCAGAGCTCAAGAGGATACCAGCTAAGGTAAGTTTATATGACACCTTGCAGCTACCTGGACAGGTGAATCTCTTACAGGAATCCTTGAAGACCACACAAAGTAAGGGGAAGGCTCCAGCCCAGGTAGTTATGTCTCAAAATCTGACCTCTTCAGTCATCGAAAAAAATAGACCACCACCTTTTTATATTTCATTAAGAATGGAGGGACATGTGGTGCATAATTGCCTCATTGAATCAGGAGCAGCTACTACTGTCATGCCTAAGGAAGTATGTGATGTCATAGGCATGGAATATACAAGGACTAGCACGGGATTTTTGCAGCTAGATGGTACCTCAGTAAAGACGGTGGGCATAATCAAGAATGTTCCTATCTCCCTGCATGCCATGCCTCAGATTACTGTGATCCATGAGATCATAGTAGTGGACCTAGAGCCATGTTTTGGTATGTGTCTCTCCCGAGAGTTCACGCCTAAACTCGGGGGTTACCTTTCTTTGGATTTTACTCATTTGGATGTGATCCATAAAGGTAAAAAGGTGAAAAAATTCAATAGAAGCCTTCCACATTTCATGTGGAGAGAATAGATGAAATAGACAGGTTAGCAAATTCAGTGCACATGATGTCTGAAGTATTTGGCGAGCTTGACCTAATGGAAGAAGCTTTGGAAGAGCTCCGCCCAGAATATGAATTTTCCATGGCCAATTTCAATGCCATGATGGAAACTGACTTGGGGTGTTACTCCATTTTAAGCCTGAAAATGCTAAAGAAAAGAATGATGAAAGTCAAGATCAGCTCTGGAAGCTCTATTTCGATGGATCACAATGTAGAAATGGCACTAGAGCTGGGATTGTTCTAGTATTACCTTCTGGGATTCAACGATCTTATTCATATCGTTTGACCTGGACCTACACAAATAATGTAGCAGAATATGAGGCTTTATGCCTAGGCCTCAAGAAGGCTGAGAAACTTGGAGCATGACAGTTGTAAATCTTTGGTGACTCCGAACTGATTGTCAATTAGGTGACCAATAAGTATGTTTCCAAGCACCACTATCTCAAGAACTATCGCAACAAGGTCTGGGACTTGTTCGAATCATTCTCTACTCTTAGCATGCGTTCCATTCCATGAGAACAAAATAGACATGCTGACCTGCTGGCTTCCTTGGGAGAAAATTTTTCACCAATCGAGCAGGTGGTGAGAAGGCCAAAAATAGTGAAAATGGTGTATAGGCCCTCTGTCCCAGACAAGGATACCTTTTGGCAAGTATTCGATAGTGATGAGCAAATTGTTAACTTTTTGGTTCAAGAAGCTGCCACCATCAAGGGAAGGACCTTAGAGGATGAAGAAACTGAAGGCCTGATTCAGTTGCGGAATAACCACATTCCTAAAGGCCTCATTACTCTAGAAATATTATTTGATCGGAATGATTGGTCCAAGAAGCATCGGATCAAGGTCGACGAGAAAGAATACATGGAGCTTCAGTTGGAGGCTGATAAGGTCATCAAAATTGGGACTGATTCTACTCTCGCTGAATTGCAAGAGATCAAACAATTGTGTCAAGATTTTTTTGACATCGTGGCCTGGAGCTACGAGGATCTGAGGGGCTATGATAAAGAGATCATTTAGCACACTATCGAGCTAGAATAAGGAGTCAAACCCTTCAGGTAGAAGTAGAGACCGGTGAACCCAAAGATTAAAACCCTCATGAAGGCCAAACTTGCGAAGATGTTGCAGGCCAAGATTATATATCCAATTAAGCACTCAACTTGGGTTGCTAATTTGGTTTTGGTCCGTAAGAAAAATGGAGATATACGACTGTGTGTGGATTTTTGAAACTTGAATCGAGCATCCTTGAAGGATCACTACCCATTACCTCGCATTGATCAGATCCTTCATGTTGTTGCTAGGGCTCAGCGCTTTTCATTGCTAGATGGATTCTCTGGATACAATCAAATTTGGGTCAAGGATGAGGATCAGCACAAAACCACATTCACAACCAAGTGGGGTACCTTTGCCTATCAGTGCATGCCCTTTGGATTGTCCAATGCTGGGGCTACATTTCAAAGGGCCATGGACATCGCATTTGAGGAGCTTTTGAATAAGATCATTGTCATCTATCTCGATGATATGACTATCTTTTCACACAAACAAGAACACTGTTCTCATTTGAGGTAGATATTTGAGAAATGTCAGGATTTTGGCATTTCCATCAACCCAAAGAAGTCCATTTTCATAGTAAAGGAAGGTAAGCTCTTGGGACATGTCATTTCAGAGAACGGTTTGGCAAATGATCCATCGAGAGCTGAAGCTTTGAAGTCCCTGCCAATAAGAAAGAGTTGCAATCTTTCTTCAGGAAAATCAATTTTGTCAAAAAATTTATTTCTGACTTTGCTCGAGTAGTCAAGCCCATGACTGAGATATTAAAGAGAGATGCGAAGTTCAAGTGGACAATTCAGAGGAAAAATGCATTTCAGGAGATTAAATATAGAATTGCACAAGCCCCTGTATTGATCAATCTAGATTATTCTAAAGACTTCATTTTGTACGTAGTTGGAGAGGTTGAAAGCTATGCTACAGTTCTTACATAGAAAGAAGACGATGGGGATGAAAGACCCATTGCTTTCCTTAGCCATGTTATCTTAACCCATGAGGAGAGATACAATTTCATTGAGAAGTAGGTCTATGCTATCATGAAGTCTCTCAAAAATTTCTTGCACTTCATATCTCAGAGCAAGACGATCATCTACATCATCCACCCCGATGTAAGGAAATTCATCATTCAAGGTGATATGGGTGATAAGCCTGCTGGTTGGATCACCAAAATTCAAGAATTTGATGTTGAGATCCATCCAACCAAGTTGGTGCGAGGTAAGGCCTTATACTAGAAATTAGCAAAAACTATGGCCTCTGAGATAGTTGATCATCAAGTTAACGACCCTACTGAAGAAATGAATCTAGTGAACATCTTTGCACAAGGCCAAGATTGGGCAGACGACCTTGTTGAGTATTTTTCAACGGGTAGATGTCCCTCACAATTAAATGCTTCGCAACGAAGAAGGTTTCACCTACAAGCTCTTAGGTATGTATTATTTCCCAAGGGATTGTTCTTCAAAAACATTGATGGAGTTCTCCTAAGGTGCATTAAGGAACCTGAGAAAGCTAGATTCCTGGAGGATTTTCATTCTGGCATGTCGGGAGGAAATTACACTGTTAGGCCTATGGCCTTAAAGATTATTCGGTATGGTTACTATTGGCCAACTTTTTTCATGGATACTTTCAAGATTGCTCAAGCTTGCGATAAATGCCAAAGATATATGGGACGGATCAGAAATGCACCATTGCCCCAACATCCAATTCAAGTTGAAGCACCTTTTCAGTAGTGGGGGCTAGATTTTATTGGGATCATTGATCCAAACTCTTCAGTCGGACACAAGTACATCTTGACGACTACTGATTATTTTACAAGATGGTCTGAAGCTATTCCCACCAAGGCTGCAAATCAGGATGTGGTAATCACTTTCATTGAAGGACTAATCACGCGTTTTGGAATTCCTAACACCATTATCATAGACAACGAAACTCCATTCATTGGAGCCAAGCTAGGATAATTTTCAAACAAGTATGGTATTTTTTTGAAGACATCCTCTAATTATTACCCTCAAGGGAATGGCTTGGCGGAATCTACAAACAAGAACTTGCTACAGATTTTAAAGAGATCCTTGGGGGATAATAAGAGATCTTGGCACATTTTGCTGAATCAGGCCTTATGGGCAGATAGAATTTCGATCAAGAATTCTATCAAGACTTCACCATATGCTTTAGTATACGGGAAAGAGGCAATATTACCTATTCATTTAGAACTTCCTGCCTTGCAGCAATTGAAGGAATTCCTAGACAATGAAGAAAATATGGATCCTATGAACATATGATTGGCTCAGTTGTTGCAGTTGGAAGAGCAACGTTCTTTGGCCTATGATGAGTTTGCTAAGCATTCACAAGCGGTTTCAAAATGGTTTCACAAAGGTTCTACTGATCGCACATTCAAAGTGGGTGATTTAGTCTTAAAGTGGAACGAAAAGAAGGCCAAGCCAGGGATGCACCAAAAATTTGACGCTCTGTGGGAGGGTCCATTCCATATTGCCAGTACAAGTGCAGCAAATTCATTTTATCTTGAGGACTTGGAAGGTAATCCACTTCCTATCTCAGTGAACGGATTTCATTTGAAAGCCTACATTTCATGATGTGAGAACACAGTGATACCTTGTACATAAATAATAAAAAAAAAGCACCACTTGTGGGAGTCCCTCTTTGTGCAGAATTCATCAACTTTGGCTCCTTTTGCACACGAGCCCGTAGGTATCTCTATTTCTTTCTCTTTTTCTTTTCCTTCCCAGCAGATAGTGGCTTCCATCTACTTCCTTCTTCTACTTCCTTATTTTCATTCCCTTCCTCTCCCACTCCTTCTTCCACTGTAAATAATCAAGCCACTACTATTGTTTCTACTCCCCTCTCTGATGTTCCCATTTCTTTACTTCCCATTTCTTCCAATCCTTTGTCTTTCGAGCACTTCTCCATAGTTCCTACCACTTTCTCCATCCTATCTACCTCCATTTCATTATATGTTTTCATGGAATCCCAACAGCTAGTAGCACAGTAGCACCTTCTTCAGTTGTTGCATCTACCACTTCTACTCCTTCGTCTTCCACCATTCCATCATTCACCATTCCCGCTCCATGGCCTGCACATCTGTCGTCATCACCCCATTCATTCCCGTTTTGCAACCCAAGTGCTTCTCACCACTGCCATGGAGACCCTTTCACAGAACCTGGTGATTACTCAGCTCAACCGAGCTAGGAAAAATCCAGTAGTTAAATGAATAAATGAAGTTCTGCTATTCCAAAAATTTCTATTGAAAGTCCTATTTTAAGTACCGAGTGCCAGCAAGAGCTTGTTGCAACCGCCCGTAGAGACGTCCAACATAAACCAACACTCACTTCTTCTGCTCCTCCAGCTTCTTGACTTTGTTGCCCAATGAATAAAGGCTTGGGGTTTGTGCATACAGCAGAACTGTATACCCCGAGAGCCGTAAAGAATGTTGGCATTTTTGCCACATTTTTTGTTTTTTTTTTGTTTTTGTTGGTCATGCAAATTAATGCACAAATTGTAGAGATACTCACTCCTCTGTTTGTCCCTCCAAGCACCTCGAAAGGGATAATTAGTAAAAAAACAAAAATCTCTACAAGTTTTGTGCCAAGGCAAAGTAAGTAGAAAATGTTGCGATATCGCGACATGTCGCAATATTGCGACCTGTTGCGGTTTCACGGTGTCCGAAGTAGAAAATAGCAAAGTATAGAAAATGTCACGAAGTCGCGACATGTCGCATTTTTGTGACCTGTTGCGGTTTCGTGCTAGCAAGTAGCAAAAGGAAGCAGTGAAGGCAAATTGTCGCAAAATTGTGACATGTCGCATTTTCGTGATCTATCGCATTTTTGTGGCAGAAAATAGCAAAGGGGAGCGCCAAGGATAACATGTCACGATTTCATGACTTGTCACATTTTTGCGGGTCAAAATCCAAAGAGTGCAAGACAAAATAAAATGTCACGATTTCATGACATGTCACATTTTCGTGATGGAGGCAGCAACAAAGGAAGAAGACAAAAAATTGTCACGATTTTGTGACATGTCGTGATATCGCGACCTGTCACGTTTTCATGACTTGGAGCAGCGCGGGAACAAAATCGAGGAAAATGTCACGATTTCGTGACTTGTCGCGTTTTCACGGCTAAAGGCGATGGAAGAGCCAAGTGAGAGGAGGATGTCACGATTTCGTGACATGGCGCATTTTCGTGGAAGTTCTGAAGATAAACACAAGGCGGGAGAAGATGTCGCAATTTCATGAAATTTGTGGAAACAAAGCCAAGGAGGAAAATGTTGCAATTTCACAACACGTCACGTTTTCCCAATTAAAGAAGACAAAAGGACAAGACAGGAGAAAATTGTCATGATTTCGTGACATGTCACAATTTTACGACTTGTCTTGTTTTCGCAGTAAGAAAGCAAGGAAGGAGCAAGATGGTACGGAATGTCGCGATTTTGCGACATGTCGAATTTTTGCAATAATAGCAACAAAACGAAGGAGAAGACACAAAATGTCACGATTTCATGACTTGTCATGTTTTTGCGAGTATAAAGTAGAAAAGGAGCCAGAAGGAGAAAATTGTCATGATTTCGTGACTTGTTGCATTTTCACGGTGAGAAAGCGAAAAGGACAACGCCAAGAGGAAGATGTCGTGATTTTGCAACATGTTACATTTTCGTGACCAGGAGCAGCGAAGAAGCCAAATAGAGGAGAATGTCATGATTTCACGACATGTCATGGAGACAAAACAAAATGAATGCAGATTGTCACGATTTCATGACTTGTCTCATTTTTGCAGAGGCGAGAAAAGAAAGCAAAATGAAGGGAGAATGTCACAATTTCATGACTTGTCACTTTTTTTGCGAAAGAACAAGAATTCAAGACCAAGCGAGAGGAGGATGTCGTGATTTTGTGACATGTTACATTTTCACGACTGGGAGCAACAGAAGAAGGCAACGAAGGAAAGATGTCGTGGTTTTGTGACATGTCGCGTTTTTGTGACAGAAGCGACAACAAAGGCCTAATAAATTTTTGTCCGCATTTTCTTCATATTGCATGGAAGAACATAAGGCAAAATGAGGATCGAATGAAGTAATGTAAAATCTCTCCAATTGGTTTTGAGATCAAGGTCAAAGAGGCTCCAAAATTAAATGTTTCCCAACATTTAATTTAAATATCAAAGCTCTCCAAAATTTAATATCAAGAGGCAATTGCCCAATGGCAATCAGATCAGATGGGAGAACGTGTTAAAGCATGCAGTTTTCGAAGCCACCAAAATTAAAGATGCCTTCGGTATTAAAAGATCTTGTTCGTGATCTCCTACTACTTCAAGCATGCCCCGAGAACAGTCATTTAATGAAGAAATCTAGCCCCTTGTTTTCGTTCAATTTTCAAAATTGATCCATAACAGCAGGGAATGTGATTTCTCCGAGGTAGATTGAGGGGGATTGTTTCTCTTTTCAAGTGCATATTTTGTGGATCTCCTCTAAAAAATCTGTTTTATGTTTTAAATGTTGCAATTCGAAAGAGAGAGGGAAGACCTCTATAAATACTAATGTACATCTCAAAGAAAAGGAGAGGACCTTTTTGCAAAAATTGAAGCAGAAATCCTAAACGCATTTTGCTCTGTTCTTTGAGTCTTTTGAGTTGGTGATCTAAACTTATGTTTATGTGATGTTTTTTATGTAATTCACTTATGCTTAGTCGAGTGCTAACATATAAGTTGAATTCTACTGTTCTAAATTTGGCTATGTTTTCATTTGAACATTTTAAGTATAATTGAAGGTAAACTTATAGTCAATGTTTGATCCAGTTTCTGTATGTGCTTTCTAAGAATCAGTTGCTACTTATCTTCGGGATTTAGTCTGAGGTTATTTTCTATCTGAGGTTGTTCTCCCTATCAACTGTTAGCTTCGGCCATATTTCCATCTCTTTTTGTCATTTCTAACCCTGAACCTTAAAACCAGTTTAGATTAGTTTGGGAGCCAGCCCTCTATGGAGATTGGCCCGGGAGACTTCTCTTTCTCTCGACCTTTCAATGTTGGTCGGGTCTAGGGCACATTTTATATGACTAGGCGGATTCGTGACCAACACAACCCTTATCACAATGCAAAGACTTCAACCACCAAATAACTTTTACCTCCAACTTAGGGATTAATAAAATAAAACATAAAAATGTACCTTTGCCTTTGGAGAGTTTTGAACTCTCAAAACAACCCACACAAATGTCTTTTCCCATGATGTAAACCACCACATGAGTTGCAAGCTTGTTGGGAAGGAAGAATCACCATGTGCTTCAAAACCCCTTACTTGCCTTGCAAAACGTATGCGCCTAACGATTATCGCCTTCAACACATCCACCAAAAGCTTTCACGAAATTCAAACACTATCCACCATGCACACCAAAATATAAGCTTGCAACCCACTTTCCACTAGGCCAATGTGCCTTGTTGGCTTCCAACTAATCAACGTGCTTGCTTTTATTTCCTTTCACCATCAACTAAAACACGAATTTTGTAATTCTATCTCACAAGCTCTACATTTAATTTGTATGCTTTCTCTTTCCAATTCGAGCAAGGATCAATTCCAAAATCAACTTTGGGCATGGTATTTATATGCATTTCCACTAAATCAAAAACATCGGTGCTTCCCTTTGGCTTCTATGATGTCGACGAAAATAAAATTTTCCTTGTTTAAAACTTTAAATCCAACCTTTGAATTTTATTAAAATATTCTTTGGTCTTAAACCTTTAAACCCAACCTTTGGGTTTATTAAAATATTTTTAGACTTTATAAACCCACTTTTGCAATATAAAATATTGTAATGAAAATTACAAATATTTTATTTTGGGTTTTCACCATGGCACTTCTAACCATTATAATATTTCACCTTTGATAAAGTACCTTTTAATATTTATTTATAAAATTTAAATTCATCCTAAATTTAAATAATTTATAAAATAAATATTATAACTCCTTTTTAACTTCTGTCTTTTGCATTGTTTCACTTGAACTTCTGCCTTCTTTTTGAATATCAAATGACCATCTATATCACCTTTATTTCTTGCTGAAATATTTGGTATTAATGATGACTCCATCTGGTGACATCAGTGAAAACTTTGACTTAGGGGCTCAAAATGTCCAACAGTATTTATTAAGGCTTTAAAAGCCATTAGTGATATCAAAGCTACCACCATACTTTATCTATATTTACAAGAGTTTATTTTAACTACTATTAGAAATTGATTTTATCCAATTAGATAAAGCCGATTAAGAGTTTATCCACTTAGAAGGCAATGATACTTGGATTCTATTTTTTTGTCATATTGAGTAGATAGGCTACGATCATTCCACTAGGTTGAAGGAAAACCAATGAATAATAGAGGCTCAACTATATTGAATAATTTAAGAGAACCAACTCAAAATAAAGTTGGTCATTCAAGAAAGAGATATCTTGATATTAATATTGATATTGGATTCTCTAGTAAGGAGGATAATCATATTGAGTTCTTAGGTTTAACCTAAGACATTATTGATTTTAGAAAATATTTGTGACAAATATTAAGCTACATAAGTGTGAGAAGTGTCCTACTAAATATAGAGAAGATTTTTATCTTCTAAGTATAGATATAAAGCAAGCAGATAAAAAAAATAAAGTAGAATAGAAAAAATAAGAAGGAAATATCAATCTTGATATATATCAGTCTTGAATAAGTATAAAGAAACACCTAGCTTACTTTATATTTCTTCAAGCATTGTATTAGAATCTACATTTGATAGGAGCTGCAAGTTAGTAAAATAAAAGAGGCCCTTATAGAGAAAATAAAATAGGCCCTTATAGTGAAAAGAAAAAAAATCCTTATAGAGGAAAAAAAATAGGTCCTTATATAGAATAGAGAGAAACCCTTTATAGAATAGAATCACTCAAGCCTAATAACGCTCAAGCATAAGAGAAAAATTGCTCGAGCTTGATAAAGTTCTAACTAAAAAAAGGAGCAATAGAGCATGGAAGAAACTAAGCATAATTGAAGAATTTTAGAAAATAAGTAAAATATCTTGGATGAGATCAAGCATAACCAGATGCAGTTCAAAAGTAGAGTATTCAAACTTGATAAAAATAGAGTTGAAAAATTAAGGAAATATTTAATCATAAGTGAGAAAAGTGATTTTAGAATGCTGGAAAAGAACAATGTTCAAAGGATCTTACACAAGAAAGCATAGTTCATAAAGAGCTGTGTTTGAATAGTACTCAAGATGCTAGAAGTGAAAGACAATTATCTATAGCAAACAACATTGGAAAAGTTTTCAATGCAATTAAGCAAGTGAAGGATAAACTATGTCTAGTAGCACTTGAGAAGCACCATGGTAAAATATTTTAGAAACTGAGGTGAAGAGCCTGAAGAGCATAGAGTGAAGCACTCTAATAGTTTTCACATAGCAAAGATAAACAACAAGAGTGAAGCACTCTAACAATTCTCATATAGCATCAGAGAGTGAATTTCCCTAATAGTGCTCATGTAGTAGAAGTTCCCTAACAATGTTCATGTAGTAGTGAAAGGAAAACAAAATATGATGAACAATGGAAATACAGGAACAATGAACAAAATATCTATTAATTGTGGACAACCATTAAAAGGTATAGAAATTTTCTAACAAATTCTAAAGCATCATATAGTTTCTAAAAGTAACAAAGAAGCTAAAGCCCTTATTGCATTGAGCATATTCAAACCTACGCAAATCCTTCAATGTGAAATTTGAATCATCAAAGTAGAAAGGAAGACAAAGCAAAGGAAGTTTTTGAAGTAATTGAGGAATTTTGAAGAAAAATTTCCAAACACAAAACTCTAAGGAATCATTTTTTCTAAAGTAATTTTCAACTGCAAAACGTTATTTGAAGCATCATTTGTTAGTTTTGTTTGGTATACAACTTGGTATAATTAATTTTACCTATGGTATGTAGTGCACCATGCCATTTGGAATATGTACGAAGTGCAATGTTTGGAAAAGTGAAAAGCCTTAATCACCTAATGCCTAATAAGAGTTTTTTTTAATGAGTATCCCAGTAGAAGCATTACGAAACATAGATGTCTACAAAGGATAAGGAAGATTTCTTTCTAAGGTATTTTCAAAATTTAGGGTTTTATAAAGCAAAGGTTGATTTATGAGTTATAAGGTTAAATTAGAATATTTTTGAATTATTAATTTATTAGAAGAATAGAGTGATAAGTTGAGTAGGGTTAATTAAGTTTTGTTAAATCTCTTAAAGTTTTTTTATTAGGTTGGAGTGATAAGGAATTCAACTAGTCTATTTTATTTTATTTCTAATTTTTTAAAAAAGCTTGAAAATTTTAGAAGAATTTTTTATGGATTTTTAAACCTTAATACTACCACAAAGATCATAGAAGAGAATATAACATAGCCATAATATAATAAGCTCAATATAAGGATATGCGAAGAATAATATGATCAAATTAATATGTAGAATAAGGCTTATAATATATCAAATAACACTAGGTCCATATTAACATCAAAAGAGGGGGACTAGGGCTAAATGATATACGACATATTGACATGGCCTTAGTGGCCAAACAAGATTGGAAATTATTTTTTGATGACCAGTCAGAAAGGATGAGGTTGTTGAAATATAAATACCGCTTCCAAAACTTTCTTTTGGTTTAGCTTCCTTCAAATGGTTCTCAGTTTGGCACACCCTACTAAAGACTCATCCTATCCTTCTCCAAGGTATGTTTTCGATTCTAGGTAATGGTAATTCCATAAAATTTTATATGGACTCCTAGATTTTGTATCATTCTCTTATTCTTGATACCTGTCTTAGTCCCTTGCAACAAAATTTTAGAACCTAGGATCGAGTGAAGGTTGTTGACTTCATTTCTGAGTCTAACGGTCTTAAACGATGGTTGTTCCCCATATAAATTATAATTATTGAGTGTTTTATGGTTCCTATATCAAGATCACTGATATTTTAAATCTTCATATTATCCCCTAAACAAATGTTGATGATACAGTCATCTGGGCTGGAGAATCCAATAATTTCTTTTCTATTTGATCAGCTTATAGGTTTTATGATCCAAATATCTTCTTTTGGATACCCAACTGCAAGGTGTGGATTAAGAACTTGCTTCCAAAAATAAATATATTTTTTGTCTTGTTGTGCAAGACCAAATTCTTTTTATTGAAAATTTAAAGAAACGAGAGATGGTCATCCTAATCAGATCTATCTTTGTGAATCAATCCTTGAATCAATTGAGCATCTTTTCTACTTCTACTCCTTTTTTAGAGGAACCTCTAAGGTGGTGTTAGACCTTCTGGAAGTTAACTGGGTGTTCCCCAACTCTATCACATAAATTATTATTCAATGGGAATCACCTTTCTCATCCCTAAAGTTGAAAAGCTTATGGATATTGTTTCTCCTTCATCTTATGTGGAAGACCTAGAAGGAAAGGAATGCATGAGAATTCAAGAATTCTAAGCTTATATTTCACCAGGTAGGACTAAGATCCCTTTGTATTGTGGTTGAAAATGTGAAGGTTCCTATTTATAAATAAGAGGAGAGTAACCAAACCTATTCTATTTGGGAGATGTCTCTAGAACGTTCCATTGGTTTAACTTTTGAAAAAACCCTTAACATCTTCCCAAATCCGAGATTACAAGCTAGATGGATCCTACCCCCTACTAATTGAGTGAAGCTCAAATTCAACAGTGCTTCTAAATGGAACCCCAATATAGTTGGTGTTGGGGGATTATTATATATTCTAGTGGTAGGTTTGTGGTTGCCTTCACGAAGCATCTATCTATCAAAACCTCTTTCTTTGTTGAATCTAGAGAAATCTTTATGGTTGTGTCGTTGCTCTAAGATTTAGGGTTTAAGAAGGGGTGGAGGGAGACTCTTTAAGCCTCATTAATTTTAATAACTTAGACAAACCTTTGAACTGACACATTTATAATATGGTTTACAAAACATAAATAATTCTCCAATTTATGGAGGATATCCAAATCACTCACGTTTTCCATGAATGCAATAAAGAGGAAGACTTCTTGGCTAACTAGGGCATGGCCCATTTGGGTAGGTTCGATTGGAAATCAGAATTTACTAAAGATATGAATATCATTATTTTTTCTAACCTATACGATCTCATTTGGGAAATCACTAATTGATAGGACTCATCTCTCTGCTAGGTGTTGTAGGCAGCAAATCCACCTCCTAGAAAAAGGAGAAATGATATTTGTATTTGTACAATTTTGTTTAGTTTTGCTCATTTTTTATTAAAATGTACAAGTTTAAAAATGTACAAGTTGGTGTAAAATGTACAAGGATGCAAATGTACATTCTGAAATGTCAATGAAATCATGGTGAAATATAAATTTGGTTTGAATTTGATAAATATCAAATTAGAATTAGGAAAACCTTGTAATAAAGTGTTTTGAGTTAATTTGGTATGGGAGATGTAAGTAATGTGATGTCTCAAAAACTGCTTTGGAACAATCTAGGCATGCATTATATAGCCCCCCATTCAATTTTTTAGGGTGTTCATTCATTCATGGAGTATTGATTGTTCAGGGTAGAGTTGGATACTATTCATTGTTGATGTTTATGGTTGTTGAGCCTATTATTGTGATCAATGATGAAGGATATACTGTATAGGAATACTTATAATATGAATGAAACAAAAATTCTCTTGGTTTCCATATCTCTGTAAATTCCATTGTATGTTCTGATTATTGCAGGTTGTGTAATTGATGCTTGGGTGCAATAACTTGTTATGTTAATTGATGGAATTGTATTATGAATGATTTTGGTAATCCTATAGACTTGGTGTGATAATATAAATTAATTTTATGATGTATTATGGATGTACAATAACATTTATAGATACTTGTACAAGTTTTGGAATCGTATTTGATGATTATAGTTCATTGCCAGTGATTTAGGGTTTGCATGTGGAAAGGAAGTGAGTAATTATCATCAAGAAACATCCCAAAACTTATCTTGAAAGGAATGGTTGTGTATGTTGATATATCTGAGAGTAATTTGTAGTAAGGGTTTGTACAAACCATACCTAGGCCATACCAAATCGTACAAACTGATAATTTACCCAATTTGGAAATAAAGCTGCAACATAAAACCTACCAAATAAGGAATAATTGCTAGTTTGGAGAAATTGATTATAAAACTGATCGATTTGACTTATAAAACCTGTTCTAGTGGATTTAAAAGTACCTTATAATACAAGGTGTGGTATTGCATGATTTGGATCATAGAAATGTACGATTTGATGATTGTACAAGTTGTTTGGCAAATTGACATAGTGCACAAAGTAAACTATACCAGTTATACAATTTGAGCAATTTGGGTTTGAGACTTTAGAAATAAGTTCTAGATCTTATAAATCAACTCCTCCTATAGGAATACTACACCCTTGCTCTACATTTGACACTTTTCCTTATCGAACATGGCATTTTTGTTAAAATGGGTCAAAATTATTACAATCAGAAGATCTTGCAAAGTGACAAATTGTGAGTACTACTAAATTAGAGGTGAATGATAAAAATAAGTTTATGTAGGTATAGGAGAAAAGATAAAGGAGAATATATCCCAGTTATTAGCTCAAATATCAAACGTAAATAGTGTTGAACACAATACACATGAACCAATGATAGAACAAGTATGGCCATCTGACGAAGGAGACATTGAGAGGTTGGATACATTGATGATCGATACGAAAGGAGAGGAGCAAGAAGAACCTATATTTGATAATAAAATTGATTTAATTAAATATATTAACAAGAAAATTATGTGATATCGAGGTGAGTGGATGGTAACACCTGAAAAAGATGTGGATAGGTTGCAAAGAAATACGGTGGATAGGAGTTAGGCACCAAAGCAACTATACACGAGGTCTCAAGAGGAAGGACCAAGGCCACAAACTACACACCAGTGAAGGAGGTGATGAAGTGAAGATGCACATGAGATTGGTAGATAACTATTTGGTGAATATAAGTGAAGTATGGGAAAAATGGTGCATCTAACAATGTTAAACGATATGCATCTATCACTAGTATTGATTAAGCATTACAAAAGTCACATTCAAGTAAGCATGATAAGGCAAATAAGTGCAAGAAATAAAGTTATTATTTATTATTTGATATATCACATCACAGTTACACAAATGTCCCCTTGAGAGCTCTAGATTGATACACTCATCACAAATGGTGCCCAAGGATTAAATACTTTCAATAACTCGGTCCACTTTTAGTGTTCTTCCTAATACCCACGATTAAAGTGGGTGGGCCTATGATGACACCTATTTGTTCTTTGATATTCTCTTCCTATAATCCTTCCTCATGTGTCGTTATACCTGCACCTACACACAAGGAAACCAGATTTGTTAATAGTAAGTGCGGATTATGAAGCATGCAAAATGATGTATGCGATAATGGTCTAGAAAGGAGAAATATGCAATGCGACAATACAAAACTATTCCAAATGATTCCAAATATTATATTAATGCATTAAATATGATTTTTGACTGCTTTAATTGAAAATAGTAGAGAAATTACAGTCGAATTCATGATAATTACGGGTTGTGCCAATTAAACCTACAAAACACAAAACATGTGATATCTGGTACTAAACATATCCAAATCACACAACATTTGGACATAATATACAAAATAAGATTTAGAGTGGACCCATGTAAAAATATTAATATAATTGATCACATATTCATGGGCATCTTCGGGTGAGCCAAATGAACCTGCAAAATACTAAAAACATGATAGCTCATTCAATATATCACCAAACTAAACCAGATTTGAAAATTATATTTCTAATATTTCCTAGAACAAGCCTATGCAAAAATAGTAAAAAATAAGTTCTCTAGTCCATGACCATACTTGGCAGGTATGATGGTGACTGTCATAGTCTGGGGACCATCCTAGGGTGGGACGACCACCATATCTGCTACTTTTTTGCCACAAATTCCTTTGGAGATTGGTCAAAAAATCTCTCAAGGGTGTTTTAATCAAATTTGGGTATGGTATTCATTCAATTTATTGGGTTTTGTAAAAAACGTTACACCTCTTGAATCACTCAAGAACATCCTTCACTAGGTAGATATTTCAAGGGAAAAGGCACAAAAATGCTGAGGGGAAATCTTAGCAGCACTTTGTTGCAATGTCACAAAACTCCTCTCTATATTTTTGGTGGAAAATTGATCCAATTTATAGCCAAATGGGGCCTATGGTCAATGGAAATGCAAGGCCATGCAGGGCAGGAGGTGCCATTTATCCAAAACTTGGCATGCATTGGAGGGAGAAGGAATCTCCTTTTTTGACCTCCAATTTGCAGTATGTCATAATAATTATGCACCATTAGACTAGCATGCTTGAATAGGTAGGATAAATGGCATTTTATGGGTGTCATTTGTCCCAATTTTAATTTTTTTAGGGTCAAAGACCCTGGTTGTCCCACCTAGGTACGGTTGCCTATGACCATCCCTGGGTGGGATAGTCATGGCTTGTGACCATCCCAAGGTGGGACGGTCATGCCTACATGGCCTAAAAATTCCCAAAAGTGTAATAGAACCTTCCAAAAGTGGTTAGGACCACTGTGTAACCTCTGAGGGTTTCCCATGAGCATCATATGATATCAATGTAGCAACTGTATTTGGTCACCTAATCAGATCTATGTGATTTTAGTGTCTATAATAAGATACCTCGAGTAGACACTTCTGATGAGGACCAGTAGAGTGAGTCACCTAAAAGGAGGAATCAATCAAGGATTATAGGAGATACTTCATCAAGTGATGTGGAAGAACCACCAACAATGGCCAAATTATGTAATCGAGTAGGAAAGCAGAGATGTCCACCCTTTACGGGTGAAGGAAATGAAGATTCGACAAAACACATCGGGAGATGCATAATCATTTGGAAATCAAATGGTGTGGATCAACCAGATGAATGGTTGCAATTATTTCCTACTACATTACAAGGACTTGTCATAGATTGGTATCTAAAAAAAAAAATACACCAAATTTTTGGGTCTAGAACACAATAAAGGATGAATTCATTGAGGAATTTTTCTCTTTGAAGGATGATGGAGATATTCTAACTAAACTTTATGCCACTAAGTAGAAATATGATGAATATGTGAATTCATATAATCATCAATTGAAGTATTTGGTGGACAAGATGCAAATGCCTCTATCAGATGTATTGGTAAAAATATGGTTTGTAGATGGGTTGTTACCTAGATATAAGAAAAATATGAAGGTAGTTCCATCTTCCACATATGAAGAAGCCTTGGAGAATGTGAAGAATTTTTAAAGTGAGGAAAAATAGTCAATCTTTGGAATGATAACACATTCTAGGTGTAACAATTTAGATAGTGACAAAGATGATACAATACAACAGATAGTACAATCATTCTGGAAGGAATTTGATAAGATAATAAAAGAGGTAAAAGATAATGTCAAGAAATATAGGAAGTATATTTGGTGTACAAATTCCAAGTCTAAAGGTCACACAAATGTGACTTGTCCTTGAAATGACTATTGCCACATTTACAATGTACTTGGACATGAAGTGGTGCACTGTCCATTTAATGCAAAAGTGCATCCATAAGTTCTCTCAATCTAAGAACAGAAAGAGAAACCAAAACCTCAAGGGAGTGGCCAGCAAGCCACCAGTGGTGATTATAGGAATAATGAAAGAGGGGGAAGACAATATCACAGCAACCAATGGGGAGGACAAAGCTATTTGTAGTATGATTTAGATGGAAGACCAATCATATAGTGCTGCAATTAATAAGAGTGGGGGCATTTTGTGAAGAATTTTCTTTCAACTCAGAAACAAGAGATACAAAAGAATAAATCTACACACATGTATATGGTGTGGTCCACGAAACCACAAAGAAACAAATTGTCTAAAGCAAGTGAGTTCTAGTAACCCATAAAATGTGAATTTTTTTGACATAGAAGTACCTCCAGTTAGAGAGGAAACCAAATAAGTATTAGTCATGACAAGGAATTAGGATAAAAAGGATAAGTATCCAAAACCTGCCAAGAAAAAGAAACGATGGCAAGTGGCGAAAAGGGTACTTGAAAAAGAAGCACAAAAGGTAAAGCAACTGAGACTAGAAGGAGAAAAGGAGTTAAAGAAACCATCAGAAGACAAGGTAGTTATGCAAAACTTGGCAACACAAGTCTTAAATACAACTATTGAGATTAAGGTGGTGAGTTTATTAGAAGTCATCCCATCAGTACATAAAGTGATGGCAGAAGACATACAACCCCATAAGATGATGGAAGTATAGAGTAAACCAATCAAGGAGGAAGAACAAAAGAACTAATTTATAGATCCTACCATACTGATGATTGATATTAGGAAGAAACATGCATTAGTTCATATGGAGGCCTTTGGGAACAAGTTGACACAAGTTATTGTGGATGGAGGATCCAATGTCAATGTGTTATCTGAGAAGACCTGGTAGGAAATTGGTTCTCCATCATTATGGGCACCTAGCTTTTGATTGTATGGTGATGACCAGTACGGTATAGAGAAAAAGGGTATCTTGATAGCACAAGTTATAATAGCCTACCAATAATTCATCTTGGATTTCATTGTGATTACCATGCAAAAGCCAACATATGATGCTTTATTGGGAAGAGGATGACTATGAATAACCAAAGTTAATAACAACTAGGGAAAGTACCAGATCAACTTTAAGAAGGGACAACATAAATATATGATCAACTTGAATAACCAGAGGATTAGTGAAGTTGTGGATACGACCAATGAGTTAGGTAGTTCTTCTGGTGAAGAGGAGTATGAGCCTAATGAAGAAGAGATGTTGTACCTAGATGACTACAGTGAAGATGAAGCTCGATCTGATAGGGGACTTCTCCATTGGAAAATGGAGTATGAGGCTTTTCAGCCCACCTACCTCTTTATTAATACATAGGAGTGTTGGAAATTTTGAGTCCCTAAGATAAAATGTTGTCATTGATGTCAAAATGTTATTTGATGTCAAAAGGTTATTTGATGTCAAAAGGATCTATGATGGCATGCACTATGTTTTGTGAAAAGTACAAGGAAAGTCTTTTTGTGAAAACCAAGGCAGGAAAAATAAAAGGTTTTATTTAAAACCATGGATGGTAAATTTGAAATGGATTTTTCTTAAAACCCAAGTTGGCTTTTCATTTCATCAAAAAATGTGCCCCGGTGATGGAGATATTTAATTTTAAATATTTAGTTTAAATTTTAAATTATTTAAAATTTTAATTTTAATTTTAAAATTAAAATAAAAGTAATCCGCCGACATCATCGAATCTGAGGGAGAAGACTATATAAAAGGATGACTAAGGTGTATTATTCCTCATCCTTTCTCTTGTGGTTAATGCGATTATTAGAAAGTGAAAATAGCTCGTGTGAAAAATGTTTAAAGGCAGAGGCAGTGAATAAGTTGAGGTGTGGTCGATTCCAAGACATCATGGGCAGTGTGGCCTATTGGCAACTCGAGTAGCACAAAGGCATTGAGAGGCAAGTGGTTGAGTGTTTGAATCATGTGCACTTCGTTTTGCTTGAGAAAGGAAGAATTTTTTTTGCATTGGTTGTTGCATGGAGGATAAAGGAGAGTGAGGCACATTTGGTCTTGTGTGGAGCGCTAGCTCACGTGGTGTGCAAGCATCTGTTAGGACACAGGAGCTGCAAGACTCAGGTTCGAATCTTGTGAACTCCCTTTTGTTGTGTAAAAGGGAAATAGTGTGCTAGTTGTGGTTTTTTGTGTGCATGCTACCAAGATTTATATGTTGTGTTTTATATTTTGAAATTCGTGCCAAGGTATGCATAAAGTTGTAAAAGAAAATTAAAACAATTTTTTTTGTTTTATTGGGTGCTAAAATTTAGTTTAAAATTTATGCATAAATTTTATAGTAAAAGTGGTTTTTGGAGAGATAAGTAGGTAGGCATAGATTTTAATTTATTTAGGGTATAAGGGGTTTGAGGAGTAATAAGGATTATTACTTATTTGGCACATTTTTGAGATGTTATTTGGAGAGTGCTTTTAATTATTGAAACATTCTTGAGAAAAATATTTTGCTTGAGGGTTATTGAATATATATTTAGTGGATGTGATTATTGAGTTGGAGTAAAAATGTGTAAATTGGGTTATGCTTTATTTTGTTATTATTATTTGAAGTCCACTAACCCTCATTGAGATTGGAAAGGAAAGCTGTGTTGAGTGTGGAAGATTTTATGGACAACTTCTTGGCATCAATAAGGTATGGGTAATATTCTCTATTGATTGTTTATGGTGGTTGATTTTTGAAATATCATTGGAGAGAAAAGGATTGATTATGGTTTCCTTTTCGAAAGTGTTGGTTTAATTGCTTCAAGGTTTTCTGGTTTGAGTGTTGTGATATGTGGCAGTGTTGGCCTGTTGGCAATATTATCTATTGATTATTTATGGTGGTTGATTTCTGAAATATCATTGGAGAGAAAAGGATTGATTGTGGTTTTCTTTTCAAAAGTGTTGGTTTAATTGCTTCAAGGTTTTCTGGTTTGAGTGTTGTGATTAAACCTTGTTTTATAAGCATTGTTGTTGAAGCCCATTGGTTGAGCAAATAACTTGAACTTGAGTTAGAAAAGAACATGAGTATCATTGTTATGTGAGATTTTTGGTTGAGCTTTGTTGGAAATATTTTGAGTTGATTGATTCATGCTTGGACTAGGGTTTGTGAGAAAGAGTTGTTCCTAGAGGTTATTGGTTGAGTAGATTTGTTTGAGCCTAGTCAAGTGAATGTGTGAAGTGTTTTTTCAAGTTCCATAAAACAAACTATTCCATATTCTGATTTGAGTTGTTATTGAGTTGAGAAAGAAATTGAGTTTGTGAAGAGAACATATTGAGTCTCTAACAATTCTCTTTATGCTTCTATAATATTGAGCTAAGTTGAGATTGATTTGAGTTGAGATTGGTATTTGAGTATAGAACATATTGAGTCTCTAACAATTCTCTTTATGCTTCTATGAGATTGAATTGAGATATTGATTGAGCATTGAGTTTAGAACATATTGAGTCTCTAACAATTCTCTTTATGATTATATGATATTGGACAAGTTCTGTGTGAGCTTGTTAAGCTAATTTGAGGTAAGTCTTTGAGAAGGCTTGTGGACTGATTTTGAGTAAGCTTTTGTGAAAACTTGCTATGCAGATTTGAGCAAGTCCTAGAGAGGACTTATTGAGCAGGTTCTGAGTGAGCCTATTAAGCAGAGTTGAGCAAGTTCTGAGTGAACCTATTGAGTAGATTTGAGTAGGTTTTGAGTGAGCCTATTGAGAATATTTGAGTAGGTTCTAAGTGAGCCTATTGAGAATAATTGAGAAGGTTCTGAGTGAACCTATTGAGCAGATTTGAGGAGGTTCTAAGTGAACCTATTGATAGATCTTTGGAGGTGACAGAGTATAGAGTACAGAGTCTCAGTGGATAGATATCCAGCATCCAGTACAATTGAAGACAGATCTAAGTGATGAGTCTTCAAGTGGAGAGAGATCCACAAGTCAGATCAACAGAGAGATAGAGTATTCTAGAAGATCACTAGCCAGAGCAGAAGGGGAAAGAGTTCTCCTATGGAAGAAATCCATGAACTTGAGATTTTGGGGATCAACATCTCCTTTGTACAAAGGTACATAAACATTGTAAATAGGAAGGATTTCCAAAGATATTGATTGAGAAAGTTCTAGTAAAATATTTTCTTCGTGGAGTAGCCCACATTGGGTGAACCACATAAATTGTTGTGTCTCTATTGTGTATGGTGTTTTTTGCATTACTTTGATTACTGCTACTGATACTACTATCTATACACTACATAATATTGAATTAAAATTTGAATTGAAGGAAAAAAGTAAAAAGTGGTATTATATTGTTCACCCCCCTCTCAGTATAAGCATGTGTTCTTCAATTAGTATCAGAGCAGGTTCCTTCAAAATATTTTGACATCTTGAAGGAAAAGCGATCTAAGAACACAATGGATAATAATAATCAAAGAGACGAACCCTTCAATAATATAGTGCTAGTATTCGATGGAAGTGACTTCTTGTATTGGTGTATGTTGATGAGATTTTATGTGATGGCACTTGGCAATGAAGTTTGGGATGCAGCAAAACTTGGATATAATTCAGCAGTCAATTCTCTGATAGATAAGGAAGGTAAGCTTCTAATGCATGCAAATTCAAGAGCTATGAATGCAATTATAATATGATTGGGTAGATCAGAATCTATGAAGGTTATGGATTGTAAAACAACAAAATATATGTGGGGTCTACTACATGACATATATGAGGGTGATAAAGGTGTCAGGAAAGCTAAGATCATAAATCTCAAAGGAGAATTTGATAACTTAATAATGAGAGATGATGAAAATATTCATGATTATCTTAGTAATATTGATGAACTTTTGCATGAGATGAGAGGTCTTAGAATGAAGGTTGATGAATCAGATACTTGTGATAAGATCTTGAGAACTCTTCAAAAAAGTATAGTGAAAAGGTTTCTACTATAAAAACATCAATTGATAGTGATTCTTTGACAAGGAATTATTTTCTTGGTATGATTACTACTTTTGAGATAAGAATAAAAGATCATATTCCTCCGAAAGAAGCTGATTTCAAAGTGGATAAAAATAAAAAGGGAAAGCAGATAGAATCGAGCAGTGATTCATCTAGTGATAAAGAAGCTAACTATGGTAGGAGAGATAAAGGTTCCAAAAGATTCATATATGTTAAATATATTAAGTGCTTCAATTGTGGAAAGTATGAACATTATGCAATAGAGTGTAAAAATCCAAAGTACAACAATGATGAATAAAAATAGGATCACAAGTACAGGGAATCAAAAATACACAGGTACCAGAAGAAAGGTAAATATGGATAAAACAAACAAGGAAATAAGTTCTTCCAAAGGAAAACAAATAGAGGATTACTAAATAGATAATGGTTATGATCTCAAGGGAGAACTTATCTATACCCTTGACACAGTAAAGAAGGTAAGAAAACAAAACTCTAAGCTTGAATATCGATTTCAATAATGTGATGAAGAAAGATTATTGCTCATAGAAGACTTAGAGAAGTCAAAGGCTAAGACAAGTAAGTTCAAAGAAAAGTTAGAAGCAAAGATTTTAGAATGTGAGAATTTAACACAAGAAGTGGCTACTCTAAAGAAATATTTAAAAGACTTCAATATCAAGATGAAGATTTTCAAAAATAGCTCTAAGAACTTGGATAAGTTCATTTTTGGACAACAAAGAACATCATGTTCAACAGGTCTCGGCTTTGGAAAGAAACAAGAAAAAAATCTAATTCAAGTCTTGATGAAGAAGAAAATTTAGAAGAAGATACTTCAAAATATGATAGTGTAAGTGGGAATGAGACATCAGAGGATGAGTTGGACAACAAAGAGTTCAACAAATATAGGAACAATGCACAAAGAAGATACATATGGAACAACAATCATAACAGAAGACCAATGAGGTCTAGGCAAGGAAGCTTCAATGGGAGATGCTTCTCATGTCATAGGTTTGGGCACAAGGCTTCACAATGTAGGTCATATGAAATATAGGAATATAGAAAAGGACAAATTTTTCAAGGATATTTCTACTCATGCAATGGTTTTTGTCACAAGGCAATGAATTGTAGGGTTCATGGCAGAAGAAGATTTGGCTTCACTAGGAGGTATCCTAAGACATTTGCACCTCCAAGGTATAATAAAATTAAGTGTTATAAGTGCAATAATTATGGTCACGTAGCAATATGGTGTAGAGAAAATATTCCAAAAGCAAGTATGAACAAGAATAGGAACATGGATGAGAACAGAAACAGGAACATGGATGAGAACAAGAACAGGAACAAGAACTTGGATGAGAACAAAAATAGGAACAAGAACATGGATGAGAATAAGAATAGGAATAGGAATAGAAGTGATGATTATTTATAAAGAAATAGTGAGAGGATTCAAAAAACTTAGAAAGGAAGAGAGAAAAATAAAGGTAAAGAGTAGTGCTTTCGGGGAGTAGAAATACTCCCACCTCAAAATTAACCACCTTATGAGGAGGTGGGGGAGGGGCTAAGCTAAGAGGATCATTCTTAGCCTTGATCCCAAAATGTGAACCTTTGCCATTGATGTCAAAGGGGGAGATATTTGTGTATATTAAGGAAAGTTTTGATATGGGGAGAGATTTGATTTTTGAGACAGCATTGAGCCAGGGGGAGCAAAGTCCCAGGGGAAGCAGAAAAAAAGGTCATATTTCAGTAAATTAATATGGGTTGCCATCAATGACAAAGGGGGAGATTGTTGGAAATTTTAGTCCCTAAGCTAAAATATTTTCATTGATGTCAAAATGTTATTTGATGTCAAAAGGATCTATGATGGCATGCACTATGTTTTGTGAAAAGCGCAAGGAAAGCCTTTTTTGTGAAAACCAAGGCAGGCAAAATAAAAGTTTTATTTAAAATAATGGATAGCATATTTGAAATGGGTTTTTCTTAAAACCCAAGTTGGCTTTTCGTTTCATAAAAAAATGTGCCCCAATGATGGAGATATTTAATTTTAAATATTTAGTTTAAATTTTAAAATTAAAATAAAAGTAATCCGTTGACGTCGTCAAATATGAGGTAGAAGACTATATAAAAGGATGTCTAAGGTTTATTATTCCTCATCCTTGATCTTGTGGTTAATGCAATTATTAGAAAGCGAAAAGAGCCCGTGTGAAAAACATTTAAAGGCAGAGGCAGCGAATAAGTTGAGTTGTGGTCTATTCCAAGACATCATGGGCAGTGTGGCCTATTGGCAACTTGACCAGTGCAAAGGCATTGAGAGGCAAGTGGTTGAGTGTTCGAATCATGTGCACTTCATTTTTCTTGAGAAATGAGGAATCTGTTTTGCATTGGCTGTTGCATGGAGGATAAAGGAGAGTGAGGCACCTTTGGTCTTGTGTGGAGCGCTAGCTTACGTGGTGCGCAAGCGTCTGTTAGGATGCAGGAGTTGTAGGACTCAGGTTCGAATCCTGCAAAATCCCTTTTGCTGTGTAAAATGGAAATAGTGCGCTAGTTGTGGTTTTTCGTGCGCATGCTGCCAAGATTTATATGTTGTGTTTGATATTCCAAAATTTGTGCCAAGGTTTGCATTAAAGTTGTAAAAGAAAATTAAAATAAATTTTTTTATTTTATTGGGTGCTAAAAGCTAGTTTAAAATCTATGCATAAATTTTATAGTACAAGTGGTTTTTGGAGAGATAAGTAGGTAGGCATAGATTTTAATTTCTTTAGGGTATAAGTGGTTTGAGGAGTAATAAGGATTATTACTTATTTGGCACATTGTTGAGATGTTATTTGGAGAGTGCTTTTAATTATTGAAATATTCTTGAGAAAAATATTTTGCTTGAGGGTTATTGAATATATCTTTGGTGGATGTGATTATTGAGTTGTATTAAAAAGGTGTAAATTGGATTATGCTTTATTTTGTGATTATTGCTTGAAGTCCACTAACCCTCATTGAGATTGAAAAGGAAAGTTGTGTTGAGTGTGGAAGATTTTGTGGACAACTTATTGGCATCAACAAGGTATGGGCAATATTCTCTATTGATTTTTATGGTGGTTGATTTCAGAAATATCATTGGAGAGAAAAGGATTGATTATGGTTTCCTTTTCGAAAGTGTTGGTTTAATTGCTTCAAGGTTTTCTAGTTTGAGTGTTGTGATTAAACCTTATTTTATAAGCATTGTTGTTGAATCCCATTGGTTGAGAAATAACATGAGTATCATTGTTATGTGAGATTTGTGGTTGATCTTTGTTGAAAATATTTTGAGTTGATTGATTCATGCTTGGACTAGGGTTTGTGAGAAAGAGTTGTTCCTAGAGGTGATTGGTTGAGTAGAGTTGTTTGAGCCTAGTCAAGTGAATGTGTGAAGTGGTTTTTCAAGTTCCATAAAACAAACTATTCTATATTCTGATTTGAGTTGAGATTGAGTTGAGAAAGAAATTGAGTTTGTGAATAGAACATATTAAGTCTCTAACAATTCTCTTTATGCTTCTATAATAAATATATGAGTTGATTTGAGTTGATATTGAGTTGAGAAAGAAATTGAGTTTGTGAAGAGAACATATTGAGTCTCTAAAAATTCTCTTTATGCTTCTATAATATTGAGCTGAGTTGAGATTTATTTGAGTTGAGATTGATTTGAGTTGAGATTGGGATTTGAGTATAGAACATATTGTCTCTAACAATTCTCTTTATGCTTCTATGAAATTGAATTGAGATATTGATTGAGCATTTATTTTAGAACATATTGAGTCTCTAACAATTATCTTTATGATTCTATGAGATTGGACAAGTTCTGTGTGAGCTTGTAAAGCTGATTTGAGCAAGTCTTTGAGAAGGCTTGTGGACTGATTTTGAGTAAGCTTTTTTGAAATCTTGCTATGCATATTTGAGCAAGTCCTAGAGATGACTTATTGAGTATATTTGATTAGTTTCTAAGTGAGCCTATTAAGCAGAGTTGAGCAGGTTCTGAGTGAACCTATTGAGCAAATTTGAGCAGGTTCTGAGTGAGCCTATTGAGCAGATTTGAGCAGGTTCTAAGTGAGCCTATTGAGCAGGTTCTAAGTGAACCTATTGAGAATATTTTAGGAGGTTCTAAGTGAACATATTGATAGATATTTGGAGGTGACATAGTACAAATGAAAGAGTCTCGATGGATAGAGATCCAGCAGCCAGGACAATTGAAGATAGATCTGAGTGAGAAGTCTTCAAGTGGAGAGAGATCCACAAGTCAGAGCAATAGAGAGACAAAGTATTCTAGAATATCACTATCCAGAGCAAAAGGATAAATAGTTCTCCTATGGAAGAAATTCATAAACTTTAGATTTATGGGATCAGCATCTCCTTTGGACATAGTTCCATAAACATTGTAATTGGGAAGGATTCCCAAAGAGATTGATTGAGAAAGTTTTAGTAAAATATTTTCTTTGTGGAGTAGCCCACATTGGGTGAACCATGTAAATTGTTGTATCTCTATTTTAGATGGTGTTTTGTGCATTGCTTTGATTACTACTATTGATACTGTTATCTATACACTACATAATATTGAATTGAAAGTTGAATTGAAGGAAAAAGTAAAAAGTGGTCTTATAATGTTCACCCCCCCTCTCAATAAAATCTTGTGTTATTCAAGGAGACCAAAAAAAATAATACAATATGAATTTCATCTTGAAACCAAATAAATAAGAAGAGGAGAAATGGACATTCCCTAAAAGTTTTGTAGAACATACAGTGGAAGATGCTAAAATTGATGCAAGACCAGTGCATCCAATGAATGTGGAAAAGGTAGTAATAGAGCCTAAAAACATTAAGTATGAAGGACCTCATATAGAGTATGTAAATCTAGGAATAGAGGAGGAGCCTAGGATGAACCATTGTGGTGATGATTGGAACCTAGTATTGAAAGCATCAGCTTTTAAGATATTCTTGGAGTACAAGAATGTCTTTGCATGGATGTGTAAATAACTTAAATGGGTACCATCAAAGTTATCTATCCACGATATCATGCTAATTCCTAGGGTACAACCAGTGAGAAGAAGACATTATAGGATGAAACCAAAGTATATCTCCTTGGTAAATGTAGAAATTGAAAAGATGCTAGATGCAGACATCATTTTTAGAGTCATTACTAGTGACTGGGTTTCACCTATTATGGTCACTCTAAATAAGGAAGTGGATAATATCCAAATATATGTAGATTTCAGAAATTTAAATGTAGTGAGGATCAAATATCCCTACCCTATTCCCTTCACAGACTCAATTCTAGAAGAGATAGCGAAACATGAAATTTATTCATTCATGGATGGGTTCTCTAGGTACAATCAAATAAGTATATCTAAAGAGGATAATCTGAATACCACATTCATTATGGAAAATATCATATATGCATATAATCGAATACCATTTGGGCTATGTCTCATCCCAACCACATTTTAGTGCATTATTCTATATATCTTTGATCAATTGACCATAAGAAATTTTAAGGTATTTCTGGATGATTGGTCCATTTATGGTAAGATCAAGGATCACCTACCTAGTATCAGTGAATGTATGAGCATATGTATGAATGCACAAAACTCCCTAAATCTAGGGAAGTATTTCTTGATGGTACCTTATGGGAAACATCTAGGACACATAGTGTGTAGTGAAGGGTTGAAGACTGATCCTGACAAAATATTTGTTATATTACACATGGAGGAGCCATATGATGTAAGCTCATTAAAAACCTTCCTTGGATCCATAGTATACTATCAAATTTTTATCAAGAACTCTATACATGTGTCTTACCCACTAGATTCTTTGACTAAGAAGAATATTCCCTTTAGAAATATGGAGGAGCACCAAGGATCTTTTGAAGAGTTGAAATCCAAACTAGTCAGTTGTTCCATTTTGGTGTTCTCTAATTGGGATAAGGAATTCCATGTCCATATTGATACCTCAAGCATTGCGATTGGATGTGCATTAGCATAAGAAGGACAATATAGGCTAGATCAACCTATCTTTTTTGCAAGTTGCCTATTATCACAGGTGAAGAGGAATTATAGTACAATAGAGCAAGGAGATTTAGATATGGTATATGTTGTATAAACATTTAGGCATTACCTATTGGCAAACCCTTTTGCTTTCTATGTATACCATCAATATTTGTTGTACTTTATAAACAAGCCAATCATATAAGGATGAATCGGCAGGTGACTCGTCACTTTACATGAATTCGTATTTTGAGTAGTAGTTCAACCTGGTAAGAATCATGTGATTGTAGACTAGTTGTCTCAAATATGATTAGGAGATCCTATAGGAACATGGATTCTAGATGAATTATCTAATGCACAATTATTACAATAAACATTGTTCCATCCTGGTACAATTTGATTATTTAGTATTTATCCATAGGTTAGTTACCACAAGAATTGATGGTAATAGAAAAGAAAAATATTATCATGAAGTTAGCACCTTTTTAGTTGATAGCTATATTTTTGTACAAAATGGGTATTAATGGTATTCTATGAAGATGTGTGATGGATGAGGAAGCTAATATGACATTAAAATAAGCACAAGAAGGCTTGGCAGGAGGACACGTGGAGCTTGATGCTACTACACAAAAATTACTCTTAGTAGGATTATGGTGGCCCACACTACATAATGATGCAAAGTAATATGTACGAGCATGTGATACTTGCCAAAGAGTAGGAAAACTAGTAAAACAAGACATTATTCTCTTACACCCATCACAACCCTAGGAACTATTTCAGAGATAAGGTTGGACTTTGTCAGACCATTAAAAACTACTCGTAGGTAGAAGTGTTGATATATCATGGTAGCCACTGAATACCTAACCAAATAGTTTGAAGTAAGAGCACTACCAGATAATACAATAAAGAGTACAACTCAATTCTTGTATGAGCAAGTGATTACAAGATTCAGTATTACACTACAAATAAAAAGTGATCGAGGAGGTTACTTTGTGAATGATATTATCAAAAGGTTGACAACCAATTTCAAGATTTTACATTCTTTGTCTAGTATGTATTACCCTAGAGCCAATGGGTAAGCAGATATGACTAATAATATCCTAGTGTCAACCTTGTACAAAACCTCTGGGATAGAAGGAGCGGATTGGGAGGAAATTTCACCATCTATTCTTTAGGTATATCAAACTACCTTTAAACCAATGACATACCATACACCATTTTAGCTTATGTATGGTCAAGAGGCAATAGTGTCAATGGAGTTCTTGGTACCAATTTTACGGGTAGTTGTGGAGCAACACTTAGGTGACCAAGAGAGTATATAGGAAATACTAACAATACTAATCAAGCTAGATGAAATAATATTTATGGTACACTGTGCGATTGAAGTGGCCTAGAAGAGAAGGAAGTTATGGCATGACAAGCTCCTTCAAAATTTAGAACATAATCAAGGTGACTTAGTTCTAAGATTTAATGGGAAACGAGAAATCAAGCCAGGTAAGTTAAAAATCTTGTGGATTGGTCCCTTTCAAGTTATGTGATGGATAATGGGGTAGTCAAACTACAAAACTTGAATGAAATAGAAGTATTTGAAACTATGAATGGATCAAAATTGAATCCATATAAAGTGTAATCTCTATTTATTTCTTCAAAAAGTATTGAACGAAGATGAAGGGAGGAAGCTCAGTTTGATGAACCAAAAAGAAGAATTCAAGGTCTATTACATGAGGATGTTTACATGAGACTTACACACTTGTTTGTAGAAGGGGATAAGGCAAGACCAATCATTAAAAATAATAATTTGCACCATGATCCAATTAGATAAGAAGGATGTAAGTACATGTAAGGTTCACTGATGAGACTGAATGAATCGAATAAGAATACGAATAAGGGATTCCTCCAAATGAGAGAAGGAATCCAGAAGAATAAGGAACTATGTATCCACATTCAGAGTATATAGAATTACCTCAACCATTAGAATATCAATGAAGGATGCAACTAATGGTTAGGTACACAAAAAGGAAGGATATCTTCGATATGGAAGATCCAAAAAAGAACAAAAGTGAAACCATGAATGAATATCTCATCAGATTTACTCCATTAACTCAAATAGGATTATTGTAGCAAAGGATGCAACACCAGATCCAATAGTTTCAATAGGAGTATGAAATATTACAAGGTCATACAACAAGACTCCAAGAAAAAACTATCCAATATGTGGATGAGATGATGGAAAGGTTGGATGAGTAAAGGGTAATCATATCACAAGAATTAGAAGTTAGAAGAAAATAACATGAGACAACACATCAAGTAAGTGGTACATACCATGAGGGTGCAAGCATGAGTAGGGGAGAAAGACCATAGATAACACCACATGGCTCACCCAATGACTTTTCAATATCAGAAGAAGATGTGAAGATAGCTTACTACATCACCTAAACCACAAGGTAATGTACACAAGGACTCAAGTGAATCCAGTTATGAGGATATACCTTGGTTAGTAAGAGACAATAATTTAAATAGTAGTGGTGATGACTTCTTAAGGCAACCACAGGTACCTCATACTCATCCTGACCCTGAGATTTATGCAATAGCCTATCAACAATTGAGATGATAAAGAAGATAAGTGTGAAGACTTCAAAGGTTAATGAATTTTATATAATATTGATCAGAACAAAGGCATGATGATCATAATAATTCTAGTTTTGAGTTCAACTTTTCAAAACCATATAGGGAGACCCTAGCAACCTTGTTTCCACAATGATGCTTTGAGAAAATATGATGGACATGTCGACTATTACGTGCACATTTTCAAATGCAAGCACTCCAAAATTTATCACTTGGAATACAAAGAAATGAATATCACTTGTCCAATATAGAATTGGTGGATATAAATCCTAATACTTGAGAAAGGGGAGGAATTAACCGAGGATCCCCAAGGTAGCAACAAAGCTGTAGATGAGAAGTATGCCCAATGAATATTGAATGGGGTAGTTGGAATGTTCCACCTAGAGGAGGTAGAGGATGAGGGAGGAGTTGACCCCCTACTCCTAGATAGACGAGAGACACACCATTGACTTGTCTAAACTAGACCAAAAATCTGCAAGGTATATCCTGGTTGAGATGGTATGTACCAAACCTTAGAGGAAGACACCCACATGGATGACCTCCATTGATCTGACAAGGATAAAGAAGAATTAAAGTAGGAAGAGGATTAATTCAGGGTGGAGAAATATCATTTAATGTTCGAAGAGGTCCTATGTTGAGAGGACTAGGTTATGGAAGACGTATGCAAGGAAGAGGACTTATCGATATGGGAAGAGTACACTTTGTAGAGGAAAGAAATAAAGAATGAAAAATGATTCGTTCACCAATTTTGGAATATGATATGATCTGAGGAGATATATGGAGGAGTTTCTCAAATATTAATATACCAGTAAGAGCACCCCTACCTTGTGATCAATCACCAAAATGATGGAATGAGATATTACCAATAGAAAGTTCTACAATTTTTTATTGTACAATTCCAAAATGTACACATGGAAATAAGAGAATATTAAATGATACAACCTCACAAAGAGGAAGATATCATTCAAATGATAGGTTGGCACCCAATGATGTGATATTCACAATGTAGAAGTGGGACCCCCAACTGATGAGTCTATGGAAGGGATCGTACAAGTGAATGTCACTGTATGATTTCTAAGATGGTAAGTGTCAGGATATTAATAAAAAAATAGAAAAATATCTTAATTATGAAAATCCTTTAAGACACAATTAATATGGAAGGGGTTGAAAACTGGAAATGATGGCCCCTTCTGAGAAAAAAAGGAAAAAAATAGAAAAATATCTTAATTGTGAAAATACATCGGGACACAATTAAGATGGAGGGTGGTAGAAAATCGAAAATGGTGTCCCACTCTGAGAAAATGAAAAGAAAAATAAATAAATAAAATAAAATAATTAAAGGCAAATAAAAGGACAAATGTGAGAAAAAAGATAAAATCGCATGCACAAGGGTAACAAATTGTCAATAATCTATACAAGAGGATAAAATTACATGCAAAGGAGGCTAAGGTGGAATAATTTCATGCATTGTGATGTTAGAGTTTCAAAAATAAATAAAAAGCAGGCGCCATTCAAGCTTTTTAACAAACCATACAGATGAAATTGGAAATCAAAGGATTCGAGAGAAGAAAATGGTGCAACCAGATAATTTTGTTCTACATGGGTGTTTGAATTCAATATTTTCATGTAATTTTCCATGACCCATTCCATATTTGCACCATAGAACATTTTTTATTTCAAAAAAGTAAACCAGATTGGAGAAAAATTTGTCAAAGATAGGGTTTACTCCAAAAAAGTTGACTTTTTTTCAGAAATTGTGTTGTAGGTGGAGAAAAAATGTTGTAGAAATGAGGTTTAGAAGAAATAAGGCACCCAAGGAAACCCATATTATAGAATAATTTGGGCTATGGTTTGATTTTTAGAAATAGTGAAGTGCGGGAATTGCAAGGAGGTAAAACAGTAAACCCTAATGTCAAAAATTGGCCATAAAAGCACAAAGATGTTTTTCTAACTTTTCATGTGTGGAAAATCATAAAATTATGGTCGTACAATGCTTCCATACTACCAAAAAAAAAAATTTGAAGGAGTATTGCACCATGTGAAGGAAAGATTGCATAAATTGCACTTAAATTGCATCAAAAAAGAAGATTGCATTCTTTCGACAAATGGATTTCCCAAAAATCATACCAGTTGGACAAAAATGAGGGTTTTTATCCAAGTAAATTTTTTCAGGTCCGTATGTATGATTTGGAGGTATGATTATACGATTTTGAAGTAGATTGTATAATTGTAAGGCTTTTGGAGACCCGATTTGTGCATTTTTAAGATGATTCTATGGAAATTTTTATAGTTGTACAGAATTGGATAAGGTTGTACAAAAGAGAGATGCCCTTGTATGAATTAGGGGCTGCTTGTACAATTTAAGATTGACATTGTATGATTTGAAGCCCCAATTGTACAATTTGATGTATTTGTACAGAATCGAGTGCAATTGAACAAATTTGGTTGGGGTTGTACGATCTGGCAGGGGTTGTACAATTTGGAAATGTACATGTACAATTTACTAAGACCCTTTATGATTTTTTAGTCTTTGTACATTTTGGAGTGATTTTGTTTAAAATTATCTTGAATTACCAAGTTGATCAAAGAGTGTGTGAACAAGGGTTCCACTTAGCGATGGAAAAAGTATGAGCTATAGGAGAGAGTTCCAAGATTATTTCGATCACATTACAAAAAATAGAGTGGACCACTGCACTAGAGGTATTCATGACCTAGAATATCTCCCTCAATTTACCCCATTCAGGACAAAAGATGTTGATTTTAGTCATACGGGAGGTGTGATAATCATCCTTGGAGAGGGACATGGTATAGGCCATGGAGAGGATAGAGACATTGGCATGGTGGTAGAGGTCGTACACCATTGCAATCTAGGATGGAGGAGATGGAGCCACACAGGGCACACAAAAGGGAACTTTGTAGTGAATTTCATTGAGAAAAGACTTTGGAGGAGCAGGAAGAACTGCTTAGTGAAGCAGAAGAAGAACAAGTGGATATCAAGGATATCACTTTTAGATATCCAACAACATAATTTTTTAAGAAATGGTGGAAAAATATCGAGGCAAAACATACTTTAAAATTTGCACTAAGGAAGGCCAAAGTTAGGACCATCATGCAAATCCCACCGTAATATAGAGTATTCTTCAATGGATACTTGGTGCAAATTCTTTAGTCTTATGAACCCAATGTGAATCGCATTGTGGTGAGAATAGGTAATAGATACATCAAGGTGGATTTTTCAATTAATATCTTTCAAATAACATTCGATTTACCCAAGGAGGAAGCTCCAGTTTTGAGGAATATAGTAGATCCAATTGAGACTCATAGGATGATTTCAACACTCACATCTATGAAGTCACCTATGGTAGCAAAGGTTTTTGGTACTTGAAATCATGGTATTAAGTAGAGCCAGTTGAAGACTGAAGAATTGGCTTGTGCAATGAATGTTATTATGGCTTCTTTATCTAAATAATCATGAGCTTCTAAGATACCAATCTGGATAGCACAGTATGTGGAAGGTATCCATAATGGCATGAAGTATGATTGGGGGACCTATTAAAAAGTAGAAAGAAGACTTTCACCTTGAATTTCTATGACATCGCTTTTTTATTAGACACAATTTTTTGGAATACGTATTTCCTTTCCTAGTAGGATCCAATCTCAAGATTTGTCACCAGATCAATATACCATACTATGATGGGAAAAGACTATGCCTCTATCGAAGGCAACTCTAGAGAAATTAAAGGCCAAGAAGAGCATAAAGTAGCCAATACCTCTGATGTAGGATGAGGTGAAGACTACATCTGATGAAGATGTTCATCCTCAAAGAAAAAGAAAAAGACAATTGGAACCTACCTTATAAAAATAGGAAAAGGACCAACAATTGTAAAAGCATCCAACCTCTTTTGAAAAGGAAGAGAGGGAAGAACAAAATCCAATCCTATAAATATTCAAAAACATAGAAAATGGGAGAAACATAAGAGTCCTGTATAGAAGAGCAATCTTAGCTAGTGCCATAGGAAGGGTACTCAGACTCGAAAGGGTTAGATTTGCTAAATTTCAATATAACCAATATGGAAGAAGTAGGAGGAGCAATGGGATATTCGTAATTGCTATAGACCTCTTATTTCAATTTTTTGGATTCATTTAGATATTGGGTAGGAAAAACAATTGTACCACCAGCTTCGAAAGTAAAAGTAGTGGTGGAAGTTCCATTTGAGTAGCCCAAGGGAACAAATAATATAAATATTGTGATGAGAGGTGGTAACAGCCAATAGAAGCAGGCAAGTACATAGTCACTAGAGGAAGAATTTGTTCCTAGTCAGACAATTACAACCCTAAGGGGAGTACAATTGATCCCACAAAAGGAAGGGTTGGTAAAGATGCAATAGGACTTTCCTAATCCATAAGAGGAAGTCCAAGCACCAATAATAGAGTAGCGGTATCTATGGGAGATCAGATCACCTGAAGAAGAGAGACATGCAAGATAGTAGCACATATTCCACTACAAGAGGAGAAAGTATTCAGTTTGATAAAGGAAGTTGGAGGAAGTTCAAATCCATAGGAATAGGAATAAGAAGAATAGACCTCACCATAAGATAATAATGCAGAGCTTCATACAATATTTTTAGTGTAAGTACCTTGCTTTGGTATTTCAGGGGATGGAAGTGAAAACATTGATGAACAAGTGGAGCACTTCTTTCGACATGCAAGTGAAATGTTTGTGAGCGCCAACATTGTAGTTTTGTATAGGTGGTGTTTGATAGTTGAAACAGTGGAGGGATAAAACCTTCACTAAGCTAGAGAAGATTATGGAGTGGGTGTGAAGATTATGGAGTGGGTGTGCAATGAAGAGCATATAGAGCAGATAGCGTACATTCATGCACAACACCCATGGTTGTTACCTGGGGGAGAGGTAACTATTATTTTAGGAAGACAGTATTTACCAAAAGGAGTGAAGACCAATTACCATATATTTCCATGTATATACTTAGATAAGGTAACCTATCAGACTTGTCCATTGAACACAGTGGGTATGGGTACAAAATTTTGAAGAGTACCTTTGGAATTGACCTTCACCATGAGGAAACTAAATTTCATAACATACTGGATCGATTCATTGATATTGGGTCTTGAACATATTTATCAAGCCAAGGAAGCACATCAGGAATAAGTAGAAGCTACTCAAAAGGAAATGGTTGTGATGGAAGAAGAATTAGTATGCAACAAAATAGATGCAAAGAAAAGATTGAAGAAAGTAAAAATAGAGTGGGCTAACATCAAGTAGGCATATGAGGAGAAGCTATGCTCATAGGAGGAGAAAAATCAATCTATGATCCAAAAAGTGGATGAGCACATGAAGCAGTTGGAAGCTCAACTGACAACACAAAATGAACAATTGGCCAAACAAGCAAATCAGTAAAAGGTAATATAAGAACAACTACAAGAGAAGGATCATAAAATGGAGGATATGGAAAAGGATTCCAAGCACTATAATGAAATCATCATGGATCATAAAATTTGACTTAAGGTAAAGGATGAGTGTATTGAGGATTTTGAGGCCAACATTCATTAGATCTGTATGTCATTATGAAAAAGAACGAGGAGTTATCTGTAGCAACTAGAATAAAAGCCATGTTGATAGAGAAGTTGTGTAAGGGAGCATATGAGTGTGAAAAGGAGTTAGCTACACTTTTGGTTACTACAAAGGTAAGAAAATACATGATGGTATTTGTCTTCACATTCTTCACTGATTTCCCTCGTGCGTTCACAAACCTACGAACCAGTGACTGCCACATGTCCAGCTTCTAGCAAAGGGAAATATATGACTAGGATTTGTTGTGCTCCAAAGGTTTTGAAAACAATTTAGGGCAAAGAGATAATTTTTTATTATTCTCAGTTTAAAATTGGTTTGCACCTTCACTGAATAGGGGGGCCTCTGTTGTGTATTCTGGAACTTCTACACAACAACTCCCACGATCGGGCCAGATCAAGCCATGAGGATGATAATCTACGCCTATCGATTTCGATCAACTACCATTTAGTGCAGGCCAAATTGGGATCATAATTGCAGTCTGTGCTCAAGATATACAATTTCTCTCATTGGCCTTAGGGTTATGCATAAGGGTTTGGACTCAAAATGTACTTGTAAAAAAATGGTGAATCCTAATCAAAATCAAAGTGAATCATGGTGAATCCTAAGGAAATTAAATCAATCATCTTCACACCAAAATTTGGGGTAGTTGAAATCCTAAAATATAAGGTTATCTTTGGGGCACATTTTGACCTATTAAATCACCTTATAACTTCATAAACATATCACCATTAGATCAGGCTCAAAAATAGTTTTCCAATGAGTACAAATATGCCTATGTTTGGATATATATTGTGGTAAATTGACCTTAAGAAAAAATTTGTCCTGAAACTTTTAGGCGAATGGGCCGACATCAAGGGTCCTCATATTCATCAATTTTCAGCTTTGGAAATCCTAATATTCATCCAATTTATGAATGTTCGCCACTACGCATAATCGTAGTTGGCCTACGACACAAAAAACAATTTCCACCACTAGACTGTAACTTGGTCGTTTTTGCATCAAAATAGGGTTAATCATTTTTTGATCATCTGATCTCATTTGTCATCTACACTTGGCTCTACAATCCACTTCTGCTATGCGACTCTGAGATAGCCTGCAAAAAAACCTTAGTAATAAGGTTAAATATTTTATTATTATTATTTTGTTTCATCTCCTACATGCATGGTGATTTCGTCTGTGCTTGATTGCTCGTTGAACATGGAAATTTGCTAATGATCTGTGTGAATGGATCCTACGATGGAGTTTTTGCATGCACCATCGATGATCGAGAGCATAATAATGATGGTGTATGGGATTGATATTAGAGCTCAGGGATGGTGATTTATTTCTCTTATGCATGAGATGGGTTTTCTACATGAGCGTGGTTGTTTGTTGGCCACAACCAATTTATTTGCATGTATATCAATGTGATTCAGGCCACAAGATGCTCAATTTATTTTTATTTATTTGGTAGCATGATGGGGCAAACCTGGTAGAGTCTTCGGGTTGTGCGTCTTCCAATAGTTAGTTGCAGCCTCTCTGAGTGTGTGGCTACGATCAGATGCATAATGTATTTTCCCTATAGGGGACCATGTTGACCTTGACAAGAGTGCACTCAAGGGTGGGGCTTCTCTAGCAGGCATTGTCCAAACTATACAAGCGTCTAGAGCCTACAAATGGTTATACATCATCAACTCTGCATTTTTCTCAAATTGTGAGAAATAGAAAATACAGACTGAATTGCTTCACTTGGAAACATACCCTGTATTCAATCAGGCCAGTTCAAATCCACAAAGGATTGACACATGCTCTGATACCATTTTGGAAATCACAATCAATTTCATGTATCATTATTATTGCACACTATTAAATACAACTTATTGGCTAAGATTAGCCTACAACAATAACCCTCAAATAGGTAGATGGTTACAACCATATCAGATTTTTCTATATGTGATATTCTCTATTATTCAATAATGTGATATTTCTCTAATAGTTAAAAGCCTTGAAAGTCAATCAATACACAAATCGATTGAAGGATGAGTGTCAGGCTTTGCGTATGCAGATTTATGAGTACCACAAAGGTTTTTTGGCCAAGACTAAAAATACTCAGTTAGTGAGGACATCGCCTGATTTAAATGGGATGGAAGATGTACGCAGCAAATCCACCTCCCAAAAGAAGAAGAAATGATTTTTGGATTTGCACAATTTTGTTCAGTTTAGCTCATTTTTTATTAAAATGTTAGTGTCAAAACATACAAGTTGGTGTAAAATATACAAGGTTGCAAATGTACATTGTGAAATATCAATTAAATTAGGTGAAATGTACATTTGGTATGAATTTGATAAAAATCAAATTAGACTTAGGAAAACCTTGTAATGAAGTGTTTTGAGTTAATTCAGGATGACAGTTGTAAGTAATGTGATGTCTCAAAAACTGCTTTTGAATGGTTTTGGCATGCATTATATAGCCCCTCATTCAATTGTTTAAGGTTTTTATTCATAGTTGAATTTGTTCATTCATTTATGGAGTGTTGATTGTTTAGGGTAGAGTTGCATACTGTTCATTGTTGATATTTATGGTTATTGATCCTATTGTTGTGATCAATTATGAAGGATATACTGTACAGGAATACTTATAATTTTAAAACAACAAAAATTCTCTTGGTTTCCATATCTCTATAAATTCCATTGTACATTATAATTATTGCAGATTGTGTAATTGATGGTTGCGTACAATAACTCATTATGTTAATTGATGGAATTACATTATGAATAATTATGGTCATCCTACAGGCTTGGTTTGAGGATATGAATTTATTGTATTATGTATTACAGATGTACAATAATATTTCCAAAAACTTGTATAATTTTTGGAATTATCTCTAATGGTTATAATTCATTGCCAATGAATTAGGGTTTGCATGTGGGAATAAAGTGAGTAATTATCATAAATAAATACCCAAAACTTGTCTTGAAAGGAATGGTTATGTAGGATGATATATATGAGAGTAATTTACATCAAGGGTTCGTACAAAATGTACCCAAGCCGTACCAAATCATACAAACTTATTTTTTACCCGATTTGGCAATAAAGCTAGAAGAAAAAACCTGCCAAATAAGGAATAATTGCTAGTTTGGAGAAATCTATTACAAACTGATCAATTTGAGTTACAAAACCTATTACAGTGGATTGAATAAGTACCAAATCATACAAGGTGTAGTTTTATACAATTTAGATCAAACAACTGTACGATTTGGTGATCGTACAAGCTGTTTGGCAAATTGACATAGTACACAAAGCAAACCGTACAAGTTTTCAATACCAAAATGGGTAAGAAGTATTATTGAAGAATTCCTTGTTAAAACAACGAACTAATGGAGGCATTGTATTAAGCAAATTAAATAGAGATTACAATGCCGGGAATAGCACCGACGTAAACAGAACTGTTACAGGAGTTGTAACAGTAAGCTAAATAATGTAATATAGACAAAATACGCTAACATCCCCCCTTATTACATTATTTGGATAATTGAATAACTTCTAGCTATACTAACATCCCACCATTACATTATTTTGAAATACATAGAGAGCTGCAAAACAATTCAAATTTGACACGTGCAAGTGCCTTAGTGAAAATGTCTGCAACTTGAGCATTTGTGGGAATGTACTGAAGCTGAATTCGGTGCCTTGGAACTTCGTCTCGAATGAAGTGACATTGTGTGTCAATGTGCTTGGTTCTTTCATGATGTACTGGATTCTTGACAAGATTCAAAACACCCATGTTGTCGTAGAACAAGTGTATTGGAGATTTTGATGGAAGACCCATACTTGTCAGGATGCGACGCAACCATATCACTTCGCACATAGCTTCACGTGCGGCACGATATTCTGCCTCTGTTGATGAAATAGCAACCACCTATTGCTTCTTGTTGTGCCAAGAGACAGGACCAGATCCAAGATGAAACAAATATCCTGAAGTTGATTTACGATCATCATATGATCCGGCATAGTCGGAGTCCGTGTATCCTTGCAAGAAGAATTTGTTGTTCCTCTTGTATTCTAGGCCATATTCCATTGTGCCACGGACATAGTGAAGAACTCGCTTTGCTGCTTTCCAGTGTGTAGTCTTAGGCTCCTGCATGAACCTCGAAAGATAGTTGACAACAAATACGATATCTGGCCTAGTGTTGGTCAGATATATGAGACTCCCAATCAACTGTCGATAGAGAGTACCATCTACCTAAGGTGAATCATCATATCGCGATAACTGAATTCCTGTTTCCATCGGAGTTGACATTGGCTTGCAATCAGTCATGCGATATTTTTCCAATAGGGTCTTGGCATATTTTTTTTGAGACACTTTGATGTAGTGCTCCTTCTGGCTGACTTCCAGACCAAGACAATAATGGAGAAGTCCGAGATCTGACATCTCAAAATATTGACACAAGTCTCTTTTGACAGTAGAGATCATAGTTTCTGAACTCCCTGTAATGAGCAGATCATCAACATAGAGTACAAGCAACACTATTTCAGAACCTTGTTTCTTAAAATAGAGGTTTGCATCTGACGGACATCTCTTAAATCCATGCTGTAGGAGGTGATTATCCATTTTTATATACCAAGCCCGAGGGGCCTGTTTCAAACCATATAAGGATTTTACCAATTTGCAAACTTTCTGCTGTTGGCCTTCCACTTCAAATCCTTTCGGTTGAGTCATGTAGACTTCTTCTTGGAGATCACCATTTAGAAAAGCACTCTTGACATCCATTTGGTGTACTTTCCACCCATATTGTGCTGCCATAGCACAAAGAACTCGAATGGTTGTCATCCGAGCAATAGGTGCAAAAGTTTCCTCGTAGTCAATGCCTTCTCTTTGAGCATAGCCCTTTGCAACAAGTCGGGCCTTATGCTTATCTATTGTCCCATCTGCTTTATACTTAACTTTATACACCCATTTGCAGCCTATGGGCTTCTTTTCGTATGGCAGATCGACAAGCTTCCAAGTTTTGTTTTTCATCAAAGACTTATACTCTGCATCCATAGCGGCCTTCCACTGAGGCTCACCAAGAGCATCTTGCACTGATGCGGGTTCAAGATCGTCTATTGAAGACATAAACACCCTATCATTATCAATATCCATATCTTTTGTATCTCTCTCTAGATCTACAGAAAGTTCCTCAAAATATTGACACAGATCATCAACCCCGGTATTCTCTCGTTGCAGCTTTCTCCCGTCGAGCCATGTCTGCGAGTACGAGGCCTATCCAATGTCAAATATGGTGGAGTGGATAGCTTAGAGTCTTTGATTGTATTTGTATACCACTTTGGATTCTTCTTCTGAGGTGTTGAAGAAGATGAAGAAGGACCTCCAACCTTTGATGAAGGAGATTTATCAACCTTAGTTTCCACAAGGTCTAGGTATACATCTGATGTGTTTTCTGATGTGAAAGCCTCATCAAAAACTACATCTCTACTAATGTGTATCTTCTTGGTCAAGGGATCAATCAAACGATAACCCTTAGAGTGCTCATCATAGCCAAGAAGAATACACTTCAATGTCTTCTCATCTAGCTTCTTCCTTTTCTCTTTTGGTATGTGCATGAAAGCTTTACATCCAAAAATGCGTAGATGAGAAATGGAGGGTTTCCTACCACTCCATGCTTCCTGTGGAGTCATTCCTTGTAGGGCCTTTGTGGGTGCCCTATTCAATAGATATACTATTGTGGTGACAGCTTCTGCCCAATATAGTTGCTCAAGACTAGCTCCTGTGAGCATGCAACGAACCATTTCCATGATGGAACGATTCCTCCTTTCAGCAACTCCATTTTGCTGAGGAGTATAAGCAGTAGTTAACTGTCGTGTGATCCCATTTTCTTTCAAGAACTCAGAGAATTCTTTAGAGGTGAACTCCCCCCCTCGATCTGAGCGGAGGGTCTTTATAGAAGTCCCTGACTCCTTTTCAACAGATTTCTTGAATTGCTGAAAGAAGCCAAATGCTTCAGATTTTAGTTGAAGAAAGAATACCCACATCTTTCATGAGTAATCATCCACGAATAACTGAAAATACCTCTTACCCCCACAACTGTTGGGAGTTAAGGGACCACACAGATCGGTGTGAATCAACTCCAGAGGTTTCTTTGCTCTTGTAGAGCTCCTTTCAAAAGGCACTCTATGTTGCTTTCCTACCAAGCAGTCAGAGCAAACTGGTAAAGTGGTAGAAAGGGAAGGAAGACCCTTTACCATTTCATACTTACTTAACTCAAGTAAGTAACCAAAACTCAAATGTCCATATCTCTTGTGCCATAGGGAAGTTGCCTCCTTTGTAGAAGCAATCATGGCTACATCTGGAGAAGAGATAGTATCTAGGGCAAATAAGTCATGCTTATATGAAGCGGTTGCAATGTTCTTACCTCTCCTGGTGATAGAACAACACTTCTTGCCCCCCTCAACACTGAAATTTACAACCATATTTTTGTCCAGAATTTGTGTCACTGACAATAAGTTGTTTGCCAGTCCTGGAACATAGAGGACTTTCTCAATATGGCACTTGCCATCAGGAAGAGTGACAGAGACTGTTCCTTCTCCCTGAACCTTGTAGGTTTTATCATCGACAATAGTGACCGGTTTGCCCTCTTTGGCCTCAAAAGACTCAAACCATGATTTGTCACCAATCATGTGCTTACTGGCTCCAGAATCAACATACCATATAGGATCCGTCTGCTTGGACACTGTGGTAGTCATGAGAACTTTGTGGGCTCTCTCAAAATCCATGTCAGATTCTTCAACAACAACATTCACTTGTTGTTTGTTCTTTTGTGGTTTGTTCTGGCCTTTCTGTTTTGATTGTTTATTCTTATGCCAACATCTGTTTGTATCATGACCTTCTTTGTCACAGATCTTGCAATATCTCTTTTTATGTTGAGGTTGTTGAGTTTGTTTCCCTTTTGAATCCTTTTGTGAATTCCCTCCCTTCTAAAAATTACCCTTCTTCTGGTTCTGCCCTTTCTTGTTGATGTAGAGGGCAGTGTTAGAAGAATCATCTCGTTGTAGTTGGCGTGCCTCCTCTTCTTGAAGCATATTAACCAACTCTACAAAAGTAACTTTCCGTTGTGACACCTGAAGGGAAGTGATCAACACCCTATAAGAATCAGGTAAAGCTCTCAATACAATTGAGGTAAGGAGCTTGTCATCAACCGGTTCTCCCAAAGAATTCAACTTTGCTTTCAATTCAGACACTCTGCAAAGAAAAAATTCAACTGTCTCCCCCTGCTTCATGCTTAGACTGTGTAATTGAGATTGAAGAAATAGAATAGTGGAATCATTCTTTCCCTCATATATAGTATTAAGGGCATCCCATGCCTCTTTACTATGTTCACAGTCAACAATATGGGGTTGAACTTCATCAGACACAGCAAGCAAAATGAGCACTTTTGCTTTGTTGTCTTTCTTATCAAAGTCTTTCTGAACGGCAGATGGAGCTGTAGCGCCAGCAGCAGATGAAGGTCTTGTTGTTGTTCCAGATACAACATCCCATAAGTCATCCATTGCTAGGATTGCCTTCATCTTGTTTTTCCATGGTGTGTAATTAGGACCTTTCAACAACTGATGAGAATCAGTCATTAATTTTGTAGACATGGTGAAGGTTCCTTATAACACCAATTGGTCCCCCTTTCGATATACCTTATGCTAGGCCGTTATACCATACAAAATACCCGCCCTTACGTGAGGGAGACTATAGGTATTTAGAAAGATAAAAAAAATCACCCGCCCTTACGTGAGGGAGACTTTAGGTAATTTTTAGAGATCATACGATACGTGGTACTTAAGCAAGATTTGAAAGGGAATAGTCTTGTTGATGGCACCTACCATAGAAAGTCCGCAATCCTCATGCGTGGGGCGTAACTTCCCCTAAACACTTTGGATGTCAGAACTTTCGTCGGGATTTACGCCTAAACACAAGAACTATTAGGGTAATGGATGGAGTAAAAAAATGCAAAATGGCAAACTTATCTCTCCCCGACGATTTATAGAGAACAAGCTCAGACGTCGTTGTAGCAGCTATATTAGGCGACGGATACAGTAGCGCAATCACGACAGCTTTACCTGTAAGTGCTGGCCAGAGGTATCACAAATACCGAACACTGCAGTGCAATAAATTGCACGGATGGGTTTTAATTATTCCGGGGACTTAGGGAGTGAATTTGATTTTAACTTTTAATGATGTAGTGCAAAGCAAAAAAATGCAACATACAACATAAAAGTGCCCACAGAAAATAAACCTCTAGGTGTCGGGCACTGCCGAGAATGCACCTTTACAATAATGCCAAATTTGCTTTTGAAAAAATTACTCACTTTCCCCCCTTGATTTTTGAAAAAAAATGCCCACTCTTCCTCTTCGGAAAAAATATCCTCCCTTTGAAAAAATACCCCCCCTAAAATTTTTCTCAATAAAGCACTTTTTTTTTTTTTAAAATATTTTGCTAGTAAGGTTAATAAAAAAAGAATTATTTCATATAGTAAAAGAAATTTTTTTTTTTTACTTTTTACTATATAAAAATAATTAAAAAAAAATTATTAACCTTACAAAAATATTAAAAAAAAAACTTTAATAAAAAAAATTATTACCTTGGCAGGGGGGGTCGGCGGGTTTTGAACCCGCGACCTCTGGGTTCCCAGAACCCACCACGCGGCTCACTTGCCAGTGAGCCCGTGGGCTGATCTGGGTCTAAGAACCCAGGTCGGGCCCTTATTCCACTCGGGCCATGACAGTGGGCGCGCGGGGCCGCAGCTTCCTCCGCTGCTGGTGATGGCAGGGGTCGTGGCTTCCTCTACTGCAGGTGATGGCAAGGGCCGCAACGTCCTCTACTACAGTGGCGGTAGGGGCCGCGACGTCCTCTACCGCAAGCGGCTGTCTGCAGCAGTCGCGTGGTTGTCGTGCAGCTGAGGCAGTCATAGGTAGCACACGGGGGAGGGAGGGGTGGCACGTGGAAGCAGGTGGCGCACGGGTTGGCACGGGAAGGAGGGGCTACACGGTGTGGCTGCGCGGGGTGGCGCAGGGGCAGAGGTCTCCAGTCCAGCCTGCTTTCGTCATTTCTTCAGCGACGAAATTTTTTTTTTTTTTTTAAACTCTAGCCAGACTCTGATGCCATGTTAAAACAATGAACTAATGGAGGCATTGTATTAAGCAAATTAAATAGAGATTACAATGTCGGGAATAGCACCAACATAAATAGAACTGTTATAGGAGTTGTAACAATAAGCTAAATAATGTAATATAGACAAAATACGCTAACATTCCTCCCTTGTACTTTCTACAATGAGCATACTTCTAAAATAATAGTTAATTATCAAAAAGGAATTGAGTAATAGTATGTTTGGAATGTCTCTGCAATTGGAGGATGTACGTGGGTACTCCTCCTAAAGAAAAGCCTTTGTTGTATTTCAACATTTGTGGTATAACAACCTTAGAAAAACCACTTGGATTAATTGGATAGGTATTAATAGGTTAAAAGTAGAATATAATAATATTACTTATTAAAAAAAATGGAGCATTTAGTAGTCTATTTCTAGTCAAAAGTAATAATATTATGAATTAATGATATGAGTTTGAGTTTTGAATATATATGTGTGTATGTATGTATGTATTGGCGAATCCAAAATTGAATTAATATCTCCTTTATTAGATCATTCCATAATATATTAGAAACTCTCATTCAATACTCAACAAGTGTCGCTTGGGTATAATCCTTAGGTTCCTTATGTAAGGATGTATGTTAGTGGAATTAATAATGTACTGGGGTTTTTGTAATATTAATATTTATTATAATAGGTACCTTTATTATTTTAAAATATAATGTTTTACTTTATTCTTTGCGAAAGTAGACATTTTTATTATTTTTAGAGCATGGTAGAAATATATTATGATTCTTTTTCTTTAGTTAAAATGTAAATTCATAAAATGTTACTATATACTTATATGCATTGAAGAAAAAGAATAAGTCAAAACATAACATAATGTATGTGTTTCTTTTATTAAAAGGATAGGGCTATGAGATGTATATTTTAATGATAATGTTAAGTTTAGTTTCTTTTCAAGCAAAATGAGAAAGTATTTTATTAGAAAGGAAGTATACTTTATAAAAAGACGTGCAAGAACAAAAATATACTTGATTGATTGCTCTTGATGAAAGTAAATATTACTGAGTTACTACATCCTTTCAAGTTAGACTAAGATATGGATACCATGTTTTAACTTAGAATAGATGTGTGAGGGTTTTTATTTTAATCGCTTTATTTAAAGTTTTATTTAAAAGTAATGTCATCCTTATTAAGTTGGATAGTTTAAAAATTAAAAGTTATTGTGAAATAAAAACCTCAATTTATGTGAGAAAATACCTTAAGAGTTGTGAATATAATAGTGTAGGTAGAAATTGTGAGAACTCTCCAAGTAAAACTTTCATATGAAGAATGTATGATCTAATTACACCCAATATTGTTGAGATGCGGGTAAGCATACAACATGAATCAAGAGTGGTTGTTTTATGGCAAAATAGGTCAAAACAAGTGACCATAGGGCCAAAGAAGTGACCTTGTTAAAACTAGAATGAGGGGAGGTATGGGATTCTCTCTACAGATCATTGCTCAAGAAACTAGTCCAATATACGATGATTGGTATGGAACAATCAACCACAAGTTAGAAATGGTTAAGTGTACTATGTCCAAGGTTAGGGTAATGACATGGCCTTAACTGACTCTAGATAAGTGTATAATCAACTAGGTACTAGGTATATGTATGCTAACCCCTTACGTGCCAAATTTAGAATAAGTCAAAGAAGTAGATCAAGATTCACCATGCTAAGGGATGGCGAGAGTATGCATCCATCCTCTAAGCGTTATAGGCTCTAGAGGATAATCCTAGTTGTGGATTGACACTCATGCCAGAATAAGAGAACAATAAAAGAGAAAATTGGATCCACAAAAGGGCGCCATTCATGGGATTTGGTCAATCTCGTCCACTTGAGTGACTATCTACAACAGTCCAAATTCCCAAAAGTGGTTGATATACCTTGTACTAATTGACATTTATATTATTTGAATTATTGGGTGAACCTTAAATACAATAAAAATGAAATCTTCTTTCTTAGGATGAACGAAGAACCTAAGATGGAAAAAAAATTGGTTGAGTTAAATTATGTGGTACAACCAGGTGAATAGACTTAGGTTGTTACATGTGGTATCAAAGCAAATAAGATCTTTAAGTTGTAGGAATTTGTATGTTATATTTTATATAAATCTAAATCAAACAATTAACATAGATCTTTTTGTGGTCAGAGGAAGATGGAGGACCTTGCAACTAAAATCAAATTGTTTCAAAGGTAGTTGGAATAATCCACATCCATGATGAAATTCTTAATGGAGAAGGTGGAATCATAGCAACAGATGATTGAATTATTTGTTTAAAAAGAGCATGGAAGTAAAAAGAAAGGAAATATTTCAAGGGTTATGAAGAGAATTAAAAATACCAATTTGGAAATTAAATCGAAGAATTCGATAAATAAAAAGAACTACAAAAGTGATTTTAATCTAGTAAGTGTTCAAGAAGACAAGGAAGCAAAAGTTTGAGCACCTAATATGGGTTTTTATGTTTGTGGAGGGTCACATTTTGCTAACAAATACCCTCAAATATTTGAACAGAAGGAAGCATCTAGAGAGCAACCTCTTGAAGCATGTGAAAAACTTGGAGTCTCAAGCCAAGAAGCGCAAGCCACTACTCAGTATTGAGAGGTAATATAGATATTTTTCTCGTAGTAGTGCAACAAAAAAATTTATTTCTATTTTTTTATGAGTGACATATTGGAATAGCTTGGATTTCTAGCAAACAAGTGGAAAGTAGGATTTGGTTCAGGATAAACTATACCTAACAAAACCCTCATAAAAACTTACCTCCATGACCAGTTGGTACCTACTTGTAAGCAAGAAAGAAAAGTTACAAACCTCAAAGATGGGTTGCTACATGCCCTCAAAAATTCAATTGAAAGAAAGCACCCAAAGAACAACTCCAAGAGAAATATGCACTACCTACAACTTCAAACCAGGAAACATAAACTATTTCCTCAACTTAAAAAGGTAAAATTTGTAATTAATAATTTTTACAAATGCATGGAAATGCCGAGATTTTTGAAAAATAGTTGGAAATTGCTAATGAATTCAACCAACGGATTAGGAATAAATGTAATTACAACTCATTTAGACCATATGTGTTGTCTACCATGTGGGTAAAAAGGTAATTAAAATAAATAGAGTATTATATGTTGACAAAGGAATAAGGAATTCAAATGGATAAACCAATGTAAGGAAAACTTCATTATCCTCAAAAAGAAACCGACAACTGCATCAAAACCTTAAAGAAAATTTTTGGATTATATTGATACCTCTATTGAGATTTTTGAAGGGATCCTAACTCTAGTTGAGATAGTTGTCACCTATGAATCGCAATAACTTTAAAAAGGATGAGGAAAGTTATGCTAAAAATGATTAAAAATTAGTAGTTATTGTGCATACACTTGAAGATTTAGAGGCATTAATTGTAAGGAAAGCTCTTTGAACTAAGATTGATTACCAAGGTTTGAGGTACATATGAATGCAAGATAACACAGATGAATGCAATTCCTGGTGGGGAATATGATTATTGCATTGGTTGTCACAGACAAAGAAAAATAAGGTAACGAATACCTTGAGTAGAAGAGGGCATATAGCCACTATGTTTCAATATTATTAAGATCTATTTAATCAATTCAAAGAGTATTAGCATTGGGATAACTACCATAAAAAGTGTCTAGTACAGGTTGAGCAAGAACTTGACAAGAGAAAGAGATTTTAGACACAAAGAAACTTTATTATTCAAGAACAAGGATAGATATCCCAGATAAAGGAATAATAAGGGATACTATTAGAAAAACATTAAATACTCCACACCTCCCATATGGGGTAGATATGTGCAAGAATATAAGATAAACCTTTTTATCAATCGGGAATGAAGATGACTATTAATAATGACTAGATATTAGAAGTCAATTAAAGGTTTAGATTGAACATTTACATCAATCTAGAAGATTGTACCCACTTACCAACCTCTAAAAGTGATAAGTTATTGCCTATGGTTTGTTGTGGGTCTACCAAAGTCAGATGGTGGTAAATAAATTTATACCTAAAAATATATAGGATGATATATCTTTCAGTTGTGTGAGTTTATCATTCTGATCAAAATATCAGATTTACCTCAAAATTAGATAGTTGGTCAATCTATAAGGGTTGACCCAATATTTTGAAGATGTCAATCATAATGTGGAAACCTGAAAGAATCGAGAGAGATTAAAATTCAATATTGTCAAAAGTTAGAAGAATGGCTTAGAAAATTTGAAATAGATTCCTAAAGGAACAATGCACTTTAACAAATCATCGAGGGAATTCTCTGAAGAAAGGTAGAGCTCCCATAAGGGTGGAAAATTAATTTTTTTTAAAGAGAACATACTACAAAATGGGAAAAAAATTCCTTTTTACTTGCAATAGCCATCATGCTTTCTGGGAATGGCTTTATTTAAAAACTCTAAATGGGAAAAACAATACAAAATTTCATTGGAAAGAGAAAACCAGTTCACTATGTAAGTAATAAGTTTAATTGGAAAGGATATCAGTATCGATGGTGTGAGTAACTGGTTCATTGGGAAGAGAATGTTGGTTCATTGTGTAAGTAATGGGTTCGATTGGAAAGGAGATCAGGATCCATGGTGTGAGTAACTAGTTCATTGGGAAGAGAATGTTGGTTCACTGTTTGAGTAACAGGTTCAACTAAAAAAGAGATCACTAGTTCACTGGGTGAGTAACTGGTTCATTAAAGGAGATAATGCCAGTTTGTTGTGTGAAACTGGTGGTTTGTGCACCTTTGCTGGAGTGCCATCAAACTTGTCCAAGGTATTCTTTTTTACATTCTTGATCATAGACTTGATTGTATATCTACCAATATACATAGGAAAAGAACTTAACGGATGTAAATATAGTTTTGTAGTAGCTTTGTCAACCCTGGTAATAATGATACCATTATTTTAAATTGCTCAATATTTAGGTTCTAAGATAGTTGAATATACTGGTAAGTGTTGATAGCCGAATAGCATTTGTGTGATATCATTGTAAACGGTGTGTATATTTTGAAATGAGAACTTAACAAGGTGTAGTTCACTGTATGATGAGGTATGGTCAAATGAGTCATTTAGCAATGGTAGAAGCCTACATGTTTAGTTAACCATTTGGTCAAGTAATGATAGTAGGTTATCTTGTGTCTTTCAAGGCTAAATTTACCAGCAACAATGAAGAATTGTATTAACAATTTGCTAGTAGTGATTATAGGTTTTCCCTTGTGATTTTTGGGTATTTGGGCATGAAAGTAGTTTCAAGGTGTGACCTTTGATTTTTATTAAGTAAAGCAAACTTTTATCTACAACGTCCCAACTCTGACCGTAAGGAAGTGGGTGAAGTTTTTAACAAGAGTTTTACCATCCATATTAGAACCTGTAGAATGAAATGAAAGAGAGTAAGTTGTAGGGTTGTTCAAGTAAAATAAGGAGCAATGATGTAGTGAATACCTTAATGGTTAGTGTAGAAGGAATTATAATCTATTTGTTAGCAATGTTAAGGTTTTAATAGAAAACTATTGCTATATTATAATTCTTGTCTTTAAAATAGTTCAGGAAATGTGAAAAATCGAATGTTCTAGATGAATTGAGGTGATGGTTTTTCAAAGTTAGGAACTTGTAAGTTCATGATAACAATTCTAGGTAGGCAAAAAGGTGTCGATTTATCTAGAAGTTGTATGGTCTATTAAATTATAACATATCTCTGGGTTGTAATTTTTTCTCTAGAGAATGGGTGATAGCATGAGAAATTTTGAAGAGCGTTGTTTCTTCTTTTTAAAAATAAAAATATGTAATTAGATAAAGTAGCAAAGATTATTGTTGGACCTTTAAAAGAAATTGAGAAAGAGCAATTATCTCTGTGTTTGGTTTCAAAAACATATGCTTTCTACTCCGTCAGACAAGGGTGATTTTAGGATTAATTTGGATAATTTGGGTTCATCCTATGAGCAAGAATCACATTGTCGTATGTTGTCCCAGTTTTAATGGAAATTGTATCCTTGCATAGAGAGGAGAAATTCATTTTGTAGAAACAAAGGGGAAATAGTATGACCCTATTTAGAAATAAAGAAAAGGTTATTTCTATATGTAATGCAAGGATTTGGAAACCTATGGAAATAAAATGGAAGTATATTCAAGGTTGGGTTTTCCCTTCGGGGTTTCTCCTAGGGTAAAATACGGTATTGTGTGAATTTATGGTGTGCATTTCTTGTTTGGAAGTATGATATGTTAAACTAATGGATTTTGGCCATGATTCTGAATATTCTTGAAAAATAGATCATTGTGAAAATGTAATTCTGTAAAATGATTATGAGGCTTGCAATGTTATCCTAAGCTAATGGATGTTGTGTATAATCTTAAATGATCTTGTTAAGAAAAATGAAAATGTAATTTAGTAAAATGATTATGAGGCTTGCAATGTTGTCCTAAGCTAATGGATGTTGGGTATAATCTTAAATGATCTTGTTAAGCAAATTATTATGAGTTATTGCATATTGGCTATGCTTTAGAAATCTGAATAGTAATTCCATAGAAAGTATGAGTCTTGTATTCTTAACTTGCTTACTCTAGAGGAGTATATTTCTTGATTTGAAAAGGAATATAGTAGAAGACTTTAAGGAATTTTGATGATCTGGATATATGTACACTCCAAATGAGTTCCTTCCATTAAGGGAAATGTTTATCATCAATTAAATGATTTGAATAACTTATTCAGGATAACTCAAAATAGATAGATAGAGATAGATATTTTCGTGATGATAAGATAATCGTGTGAGAGGATCTAGCCCAAATGTACGATGGGTAATAAGAATACCTATATCATATACTCCCCAAATTAATTTTTATAAAGAGGTATAATAATAGAACGACTAGCGCATTGAGAGATGAGAATGATAGTTGTGTCTATGTCATTCTTGGAACCTCCATAGGACTTATAAGGTGTGATAAGGACATCATGCTTCTTTAGATGGATTGAAATAATAAAATCTATCTCATTAAATATTATGGGAAGTATAGCTTGTAAACCAAACATCTACACCTAATGCACTTACATAGCTGAAAATATGTAAGGTATAGATATGGGTGAGCCACAGAAAGGGGTAAATAGAAAAATATTTTAGGAAATATTATACCTTGTAGAAGGGAACCCTGAATAGTTTGGCATATAGACCGATTAATTCATTGACTATAGACTGAAAACAAAAAAAAAGATGGTGTTCAATAAGAACTAAGATTGTAGAAAATGGGTTGTGACAGTTAAGTAAAGAAATGGACATCTTCTTTGGATGCAATAATGAAGGACCCCATTTTCTACATAAGCAGAAGAGATCCATATCCTATTAAATTAGGGTCATTTTAAATTTTAGTTTCATTATATAGGTTAGTAAGTAATGTAGATTTATTTTATTTAAGATTGATATGGCTTTATTTTATAAATAGGTGTATACAACACATATCTTGGCTATATTTGTACAATCCAAGATTGATAAATATGATGATCACATATTTAGCTAGTCAAATTGTTTTCAAGCAAAGATAATACCTTGTTGGGTTTATCCCTTGTTTTGGAAGAAATACTTTTCATATTCTTCCAATTGGTGGAATCATAACTTAGCCATAAGCAATTGATGGTTGATATGTGATCCCACCATTTTTGTGCCATTATCATGGAGCAAATCACCATTCATAAGTTCATTCTTTTCTAACTATAAGTGACTCAATATTTTAGATAAGATCTTACTACAAGAAAAAAGTTCTTGATTGAGGATATGGTGGTCAAAGTAAGTGATAATCATGGAGCCTTCTCTTAAGGAATGAAACACAAAAAATTATGTAGGGATTCTAATTATTGGAAGTGTGTGTTTATTACATTTTTAATTTTGAGCAGGTGTGTTTTTATTTCTAGTAAGTTTGCTTTATTTTTTATATATGATTTTTATTCTTGTGATTATATTTTTTTTGCAAGTGTATTTTTTTTATTTCTATATATTTTTCAATTCAATGTTAGATTTAGCACATAAAATAGAAACACCCCCACCCAGGTGTTATAGATGAGTTGGAGAGGAGAGGGCAATCTTCCAAGGGAGGTCCCAGGTTCGAATCTCCACCCTACCAAAAAGTTGAATTGGGTACCCAAAATCCAATTGATAATGTTGATGCGGGCAGGGCTGGGTGCAGGACCGGGTCGGGTGCGACTCCAGGTGACTTTGATGGTGTAGAACCCCCTGTTCATGGTCTCTCATACCAATGCGGCCTCACAAGGGGTTTTTCGCTTTTAAAAAAAAAATAGAAACACCCCCATCAAATCTAGGTAACTTCATGATTCTTACCAAAAAATTTCAATAGATTGATAAGTATATGTGTTTATTTATTTATTTTTATTTTTATTTTTATAGCGAAAAACCCCTTGCGGGGCTGCCTTGGTCTAAGATACCATGAACAGGGGGTTCTACACCGTCAAAGTCACCCGGGGGTCGCACCCGACCTTGCCCGCACCAACATTATCAATTAGATTTTGGGTACCCAATTCAACTTTTTGGTAGGGTGGAGATTCGAACCTGGACCTCCCTTGGAGGATTGCCCTCTCCTCTCCAACTCACCTACAACACTGGTAAGTATATGTGTTTATATTATCATAGAAACACAAATATTACATGGACACAAAACTAAAATACATAATTATAAAGTTCATTTTTTTTTACTTGAGGAAAAGGGGTTGTACTTGGGTCGCCCAACCTTGAAAAATCATAATTCTTTTCTTTAGAGCTTGAAATTTTACAAACATATTCAATTCTCATCTCAATTGAGATGTTATAGCTATATACCTACATATTATTTCATTAAATATTTGAATTCTTAATATTCTTTTTTTGGGTCTTCTTCAATTTTCTTTGTAAATACAAATATTATGCATCCTTCTTGTTGATATTTGTAATCTTGCTCATCCTTACATCCAAGTGAAATCTTGACTAGTGGTGGTCTTTGATGATGCCAAGATTCCATTGTGCCACGTGTATATCCATAAATGTAGTCTTGGCTCCATTCTTTTGTTGCTCTACAATGATATTTCAAATGATTGGAGCTATTGCTCCCTGATATTGTTGCAACCCTTTAAAATATAGAATTATTATAATTTTTTAAATGATGTAGATTTATTATATTGATGCTTTAAGCCATACCTCCAATACTGGTGTTTCTTACAGTGGTGTGAGTGTCGATATGTCATAACCTTAACCTAACATTCTATTTCCTTTGATTCTTTAGGAATTTGTTATTTTTTTTATTCTTCTTCACAATATTCTCTCTTATGCCCTTATTTTGATGCATCCTTATGCACTTTTGATAAGGTCTCCTTGGACTTTGTTGTTGCTTCTTACATAAACTCTATTGTTGTTGCTACTATAAATTCAATGGTTGAGTCTTTTGTTGGTTCATCAACTCATTCCCCTACCATAATTGCTTCTTGTTTCTCCTCGAATCCTTACATACACTTTTCATTCTAAATGCAACCATGAAATTGCACATTGTTATCTATATTTTTATCTTTCCATTATGACCTTTTTATTTATTTCTTTTAGTTATTTTTTAATCCTTTTTATTTCTTCTTGATATCCTTTTATGGTGACCTTTAAACTAGCTCCACTTTGTCCCAAGTGACTATAATTCCTTTCCTTAGCCAAACATGCCCACCAATCATAAGCTTCCTCTAAAAAGATTGATGAGTTGGCATGACCAAAAATGGTCACTAAAATATAGAGATCTAAACTTCATCCACCATTCTCGAGCATCAATGTCATCCCTTCCAATGAAAACTCATAACTCCATGATCTCAAACCCAAAAAAATCAAAAAATAACTCGGGCTTTGGGGAAAAAACTAGGGTTTTTCAAAAAAAATTAAATCTCCTTTTTCCTTGCTATCAACAAATAATTTAATAGATTTTCTTCACAAATAAATTAAATTAGAACTAATTTACTTACCTCAACTTACAAGATAACTTTAATTTTATTCTTTGTGATTTGAAAAAAAAAATCATTGTCCTTGTTCTTGACAATTGACTTCACATGGTCATAACTCCCTCAATACTACTCAAATTCCTTCATATTACCACTCATTTTAAAACTTTTCAATTTCCATATAATTTGGTCTAACAAACATTTGAATTGAACAACCCTTGACAAAAATATGGCTCTTGAAAGATGAGATATAACTGTAAAGTTAAGCATTCAATATTCCATCAAATTAAAACTATGAAATTTTAAATATAAAATGAAATGATTTTAATTATAATCCACTAGACCAAAACAATTAATAGATTAATACAAGATAGGGTATGGTGTATAACCCTGCTCCCCATTAGATTCAAACCTTGAATCTTCTATTTAGAGTTACAAAGTTTAATATAAAAATAAAAATAAAAAACTAAAAAGCTCAATATAAAACTATCTTTTAAGGTGTGTGTTTTTGTATTAACGACTTTCATAACTATAAAGTTAAGCATTCAATATTCCATCAAATTAAAACTATGAAATTTTAAATATAAAATGAAATGATTTTAATTATAATCCACTAGACCAAAACAATTAATAGATTAATACAAGATAGGGTATGGTGTATAACCCTGCTCCCCATTAGATTCAAACCTTGAATCTTCTATTTAGAGTCACAAAGTTTAACATAAAAATAAAAATAAAAAACAACAAAACTAAAAAGCTCAATATAAAACTATCTTTTAAGGTGTGTGTTTTTGTATTAATGACTTTATGGAAAGTTTCCTTGTTTTTTTATTCTCTACTCTTTTAACAATTTCATTAATGAGTTTACTTTGAAAGTATCCTTGTTATATTCTTACAAACATCATATATTTTAATATTAATTTAAAATTTATTATTCAATTCCCACAGCCGATATTTATATATATAAGAAGTATTTACTCAATTAAAAAAATTAAAAAATATAATATTTAAATTATATAAATAAATATTTAAATAATTATATTATTTTATGAAAAATATAACCTCATCAATGCTAAAAAGTTTCTAAACATTTAATATCTCTATTTATCTATCTATATATAATAACAAGGTCACTGATTTCTGTGGTCCATGTGTACAAACACTAAGAACGATGTGTCCCGTTTTCTTGTGGGAAAAAGTTGATGTCGACCACAAAAGGAAGAGAACGTGCTAACCAGCGCTAGGGGGTCGGCAATTGCACCGGCAAATCATGATGGTAACGCCACCTCCATAGGCATCTCCTACTCTTTTCTTCAGATAGGCGTACGCCCCAATCTACATCTCCATGAGTTTGCCCTTTCAAGAGCCAGGAAGTTGCAAAGGAGTTTCGCGCATACCAAGGGCCATGTTGGTTTTGCTGAAGCCAAGGAAATCGTACAAAAAATGGTGAGAGTCACATGTGGAACGAAATTCCATCATAGAGAACGGGACGGGACACGACGGGACATCAAAGTCACCACACCTCACCTCATCTCAACTCAGCATGATTTATCAATTACAAGTGGAGAATGGATATCTGTTTCGCTTTGGCCGAAGATAATAAGACAGGCGAAAATGAACCTGAAATGACAGTGATAATTATCGAGATTGAAGACTAGTCAGGCAATTGCGGTATATGAGCAGGTAAATACCGTAGCGAACAGTTATGAAGAGAAACTGGGAGGAAGCTTTGTTAAATTTGTTCTTTTGCTTTTGCGTTGGGACCAGGGATGGGTGTACCATAATATGTGGTATCTAGTTCCAAGAGGTGGAGGTGGAGTAATAGTACGGCAGGCAAGGGCCCAAAGCGCACATAAAAATGAAGCTGCCTCGTCATTTATATCCGGTCCGTTCAAGTCTTGGAAAATCATTTTTTTAAATATTATTGGTTATTGTTATTATAAATTTTAGTTTGATAAATTAAATTAAGTTAATTAAATTTAAGAGAACCTTTAAATTGGGGCAGTTAATTGGCATGTACCATCTAACTTATCAACCAATAAACTCTAAGCTGTAGTCTATCCCCTTAACGAATACACTCTCATTCAAACCTTAAACCTCTACCAAAATAAATCATCAAAACCCTAAACCAATAAACTCTAGGCTGTAACCTATTCCCTTATGAATACACCCTCGGCTTTACCAAAAAATAAATAAATAAAATAAAATTTATATTATTTTTTTAATTTTTTATTTTTAAAACATAAAAATAAGAGAAAGTGAAAGAGTATTTAGTCTTTTATTTTTTTTTACCGCTCATAAGGTTCATGCGCCTGATATTTAGTAAAGATGCTGTTGGGGATCAATTAGATTTTTAAGCCGAACAAACATTAGGAGCAAGTGCGTGTACTGAATTTCAATGTCAGTACTAAAAATTTTAAATTTATCATATTTATTTTACATTTCAAATTTGTATGTTATATTTACATAAAAGGTTTAAATGTGTAAAATTGATATTGTAAAATTAATTTGAATTAGTTTGATAAATAATATAAATTTTATATTGACATCTTAGGTTTATTAAGAGTGTGTTTCTTTGGTGAAGTTGTTGTAACCCTCGTCTCTTCATATATATATATATATATATATATATATATATATATATATATATATATATATTTTATTTATTTATTTATTTATTTATTATAATATTATTATATGAAATTGATTGATTATTTTTAATTAAATTTATTTTTTTAATTAGGTATAATATGAATAGGTCCATATTTATTATATCATCTGTCACATAATGAAATTACAATAATTTGACAATTACCCATGTATCATTTGGCTAGATTTGAATTTGGGTCTCTACCTTGAAAGTTAAGAAATTTAAGAGCTAATAGTATTTGATTTTTAAACAAATTCATTTATAGTTTATGGTCTTTTATTTTTCTTTCAATTAATGGATTTAGGAATAGGATCAAAGGGAGAGATAGGTTAAAGATTGTCATTCAACATGCACTTATCCTTATAGTACTTATCCTTATAGCATACTCTTGTATTGATCATATTACATGTATGGATAGATCATAGTTATAACATAATATAATGACCTAAATTCTAAAGATCTAATAATAAAAAACATCATTCTTGAATTTTATAACAAAATATGTCCACTTTTTTTTATCATTTTAAAGCTATCAAAACTATTAAACAGTGATTTTATTTGCTATAATTTTGAGGGATCAACTAGATAGATCATTAAAATAAGTTTTTACAAGAGATATATCTCCAAATATTGTCTCATATCCAATAAACAAATTTCAATTTCCAATAAAAATTTTCAATTTTAAAAATGGGTCAAAGAGTTATGCCTAGAATAGTAATAATTGGTGTAGCTTGAAAATTAATAGAAAAAATTGAATCAACTCATATTTTAGCATATTTGATATACCAATTGGAAGAATCATTAAAACCTGTTACTACAGGACATATCTCTTTAAATATAGTTCTATATCTAATTCAGGATGACAGTTGTAAGTAATGTGATGTCTCAAAGACTGCTTTTGAATGGTTTTGGCATGCATTATATAGCCCCTCATTCAATTTTTTAAGGTGTTCATTCATAGTTGAAGTTGTTCGTTCATTCATGGAGTGTTGATTGTTCAAGGTAGAGTTGCATACTGTTCATTGTTGATATTTATGGTTATTGATCCTATTGTTGTGATCAATGATGAAGGATATATTGTACATGAATACTTATAATTTTAATACAATAACAATTCTCTTGGTTTCCATATCTCTATAAATTTCATTGTAAGTTATAATTATTGCAGGTTGTGTAATTGATGGTTGGGTACAATAACTCATTATGTTAATTGATGGAATTACATTATGAATGATTATGGTCATCCTACAGACTTGGTTTGAGGATATGAATTTATTGTATTATGGATTACAGATGTACAATAATATTTTCAAAAACTTGTATAATTTTTGGAATTATCTCTAATGGTTTTAATTCATTGCCAGTGAATTAGGGTTTGCATTTGGGAATAAAGTGAGTAATTATCATCAAGAAATATCCCAAAACTTGTCTTGAAAGGAATGGTTGCGTAGGATGATAGGTTTGAGAGTAATTTGCATCAAGGGTTCGTACAAAATATACCCAAGCCGTACCAAATCATACAAACTTATTTTTTACCCGATTTGGCAATAAAGCTAGAAGATAAAACCTGCCAAATAAGGAATAATTGCTAGTTTGGAGAAATCTATTACAAACTGATCAATTTGAGTTACAAAACCTGTTAGAGTGGATTGAATAAGTACCAAATCATACAAGGTGTAGTTTCGTACAATTTAGATCAAACAATTGTACGATCCAGTGATCGTAAAAAAAGCTGTTTGGCAAATTGACATAGTGCACAAAGCAAACTGTACAAGTTGTCAATTACCAAAATGGGTAAGAAGTATTATTGAAGAATTCCTCCCTTGTACCTTCTACAATAAGCATACTTCTAAAATAATAGTTAATTATCAAAAAGCAATTGAGTAATAGTATGTTTGGAATGTCTCTACAATTGGAGGATGTACGTGGGTACTCCTCCTAAATGAAAGCCTTTGTTGTATTTCAACATGTGTGGCATAACAACCTTAGAAAAACCATTTGGATTAATTGGATAGGTATTAATAGGTTAAAAGTAGAATATAATAATATTACTTATTTAAAAAATGGAGCATTTAGTAGTCTATTTCTAGTCAGAAGTAATAATATTATGAATTAATGATATGAGCTTGAGTTTTGAATATATATATGTGTGTGCGCGCATGTATGTATGTATGTATTGGTGAATCCAAAATTGAATTAATATCTCCTTTATTAGATCATTCCATAATATATTAGAAACTCTCATTCAATACTCAACAAGTGTCGCTTGGGTATAATCCTTAGGTTCCTTATGTAAGGATGTATGTTAGTGGAATTAATAATGTACTGGGGCTTTTATAATATTAAGCTTTATTATAATAGGTACCTTTATTATTTTAAAATATAATGTTTTACTTTATTCTTTGCAAAAGTAGATATTTTTATTACTTTTAGAGCATGGTAGAAATATATTATGATTCTTTTTCTTTAGTTAAAATGTAAATTCATAAAATGTTACTATATACTTATATGCATTGAAGAAAAACAATAAGTCAAAACATAACATAATATATGTGTTTCTTGTATTAAAAGGATAGGGCTATGAGATGTATATTTTAATGATAATGTTAAGTTTAGTTTCTTTTCAAGCAAAATAAGAAAGTATTTTATTAGAAAGGAAGTATACTTTATAAAAAGAGGTGCAAAAACAAAAATATACTTGATTGATTGCTCTTGATGAAAGTAAATATTACTGAGTTACTACATCCTTTCAAGTTAGACTAAGATATGGATGCCATGTTTTAATTTAGAATATATGTGTGAGGGTTTTTATTTTAATCGCTTTATTTAATATTTATTTAAAAGTAATGTCATCCTTATTAAGTTGGATAGTTTAAGAATTGAAAATTATTGTGAAATAAAAAACTCAATTTATGTGAGAAAATACCTTAAGAGTTGTGAATATAATAGTGTAGGTAGAAATTGTGAGAACTCTCCAAGTAAAACTTTCATATGAAGAATGTATGATCTAATTACACCCAATACTATTGAGATGCGGGTAAGCATACAACGTGAATCAAGAGTGGTTTTTTTATGGCAAAATAGGTCAAAACAAGTGACCATAGGGCGGAATAAGTGACCTTGTTAAAACTAGAATGAGGGGAGGTATGGGATTCTCCCTACAGATCATTGCTCAAGAAACTAGTCCAATCTATGATGATTGGTATGGAACAATCAATCATGAGTCAAAAATGGTCAAGTGTACCAAGTCCAAGGTTAGGGTAATGACATGGCCCTAGCTAACTCTAGATAAGTGGATAATCAACTAGGTACTAGGTATATGTATACTAACCCCTTGCATACCAAATTTAGAATAAGTCAAATAAGTAGATCAAGATTCATCATGCTAAGGGATGGTGAGAGTATGCATCCATCCTCTAAGCATTATGGTCCCTAGAGGATAATCCTAGTTGTGGATTAACACTCATGCCAGAATAAGAGAACAATAAACGAGAAAATTGGATCCACAAAAGGGCGCCATTCATGGGATTTGGTCAATCTAGTCCACTTGGGTGACTATCTACAACAGTCCAAATTCCCAAAAGTGGTTGATATACCTTGTGCTAATTGAAACTTATATTATTTGAATTATTGGATGAACCTTAAATACAATAAAAATGAAATATTCTTTCTTAGGATGAACGAAGAACCTAATATGGAAAAAAAATGGTTGAGTTAAATTATGTGGTACAGCCAGGTGAATAGACTTAGGTTATTACATGTGGTATTGTAGGAATTTGTATGTTATATTCTATATAAATCTAAATCAAACAATTAACATAGCTCTTTTTGTGGTTAGAGGAATATGGAGGACCTTGCAACTAAAATCAAATTGTTTCAAAGGTAGTTGAAATAATCCACATACATGATGAAATTCTTAATGGAGAAGGTGGAATCATAGCAACAGATGATTGAATTATTTGTTTAAAAAGAGCATGGAAGTAAAAAGAAAGGAAATATTTCAAGGGTTATGAAGAGAATTAAAAATACCAATTTGGAAATTAAATCGAAGAATTCGATTAATAAAAATAACTACAAAAGTAATTTTAATCCAGTAAGTGTTCAAGAAGACAAGGAATAAAAAGTTTGAGCACCTAATATGGGTTTTTATGTTTGTGGAGGTCACATTTTGCTAACAAATACCCTCAAATATTTGAACAGAAGGAAGCATCTAGAGAGCAACCTCTTGAAGCATGTGAAAAACTTGGAGTCTCAAGCCAAGAAGCGCAAGCCACTACTCAGTATTGAGAGGTAATATAGATATTTTGCTAGTAGTAGTGCAACAAATAATTTTATTTCTATTAGTTTATGAGGGACATATTGGAATAGCCTAGATTTTTAGCAAACAAGTGGAAAGTAGGATTTGGGTCAGGATAAACTATACCTAATGGAACCCTCATAATAACTTACCTCTAGGACCAGTTGGCACCTACTTGTAAGCAAGAAAGAAAAGTCACAAACCTCAAATATGGGTTGCTACATGCCCTCAAAAATTCAATTGAAAGGAAGAACCCAAAGAACAACTCCAAGAGAAATGTGCAATACCTGGAACTTCAAACCAGGAACAACAAACTATTTTCTCAACTTAAAAAGGTAAAAGTTGTAATTAATAATTTTTAGGGATGCATGGAAAGGCCTAGATTTTTGAATAATAGTTTGAAATTGCTAATGAATTCAACCAACGGATTAGGAATAAATGTAATTACAACTAATTTAGACCATACGTGTTGTCTACCATGCGGGTAAAAAGATAATTAAAAGAAATAGAGTATTATATGTTGACAAAGGAATAAGGAATTCAAATGGATATACTAATGTAAGGAAAACTTCATTATCTTCAAGAAGAAACTGACAACTGCATCAAACCCTTAAAGAATTTTTTTGGATTATATTGATACCTCTATTGAGAGTTTGGAAGGGATCCTAACTCTAGTTGAGATTGTTGTCTCCTATGAATCGCAATAACTTTAAAAAGGATGAGGAAAGTTATGCTACAAATGATTAAAAATTAGTAGTTATTGTGCATACACTTGAAGATTTAGAGGAATTAATTGTAAGGAAAGCTCTTTGAACTAAAAATTGATTACTGAGGTTTGATGTACATATGAATGCAATATAACATAGATGAATGCAATTCCTGGTGGGGAATATGATTATGGCATTGGTTATATCAAAGACAAAGAAAAATAAGGTAACGAATACCTTGAGTAGAAGAGGGCACATAGCCACTATGTCTCAATATTATTAAGATCTAGTTAATCAAGTCAAAGAGTATTAGCATTGGGATAACTACTATAAAAAGTGTCTAGTACAGGTTGAGCAAGAACTTGACAAGAGAAAGAGATTTTGTAAACAAAGAAAATTTATTATTTAAGAACAAGGATAGATATCCCAGATAAAGGAAGAATAAGGGATACTATTAGAAAAACATTAAATACTCCACACCTTCCATATGGGGTAGAGATGTGCAAGAATATAAGATAAACCTTTTTATCAGTCGAGAATGAAGATGACTATTAATAATGACTAGATATTAGAAGTCAATTAAAGGTTTAGATTGAACATTTACATTAATCTAGAAGATTGTACCCACTTACCAACCTCTAAAAGTGATAATTGATTTCATATGGTTTGTTATGGGTCTACCAAAGTCAAATGGTAGTAAATAAATTTATAACTAAAAATATTTAGGATGATATATCTTTCAGTTGTGTGAGTTTATCATTCTGATCAAAATATCAGATTTACCTCAAAATTAGGTAGTTGGTCAATCTATAAGGGTTGACCCAATATTTTGAAGATGTTAATCATAATGTGAAAACCTGAAAGAATTGGGAGAGATTCAAATTCAATATTTTCAAAAGTTAGAAGAATGGCTTAGAACAATTGAAATAGATTCCTAAAGGAACAATGCACTTTAAAAAATCATCAAGGGAATTCTCTGAAGAAAGGTAGAGCTCCCATAAGGGTGGAAAATTAATTTTTTTTAAAGAGAACATACTACAAAATGGGAAAAAAATCCCTTTTACTTGCAATAGCCATCATGCTTTCTGGGAATGGCTTTATTTAAAAACTCTAAATGGGAAAAACAATACAAAATTCATTGGGAAGAGAAAACCAGTTCACTATGTGAGTAACAAGTTTGATTGGAAAGGAGATCAGTATCCACGGTGTGAGTAACTGGTTCATTGGGAAGAGAATGATGGTTCATTTTGTAAGTAGTGGGTTCGATTGGAAAGGAGATCGGGATCCATGGTGTCAGTAACTAGTTCATTGGGAAGAGAATGTTAGTTCACTGTATGAGTAACAGGTTCAATTAGAAAAGAGATCACTAGTTCATTGGGTGAGTAACTAGTTCATTAAAGGAGATAATGTCATTTTGTTGTGTGAAACTGATGGTTTGTGCACCTTTGTTGGAGTGCCATCAAACTTGTCCAAGGTATTCTTTTTTTATATTTTTGATCATAGACTTGATTGTATATCTACCAATATACATAGGAAAAGAACTTAACGGATGTAAATATAGTTTTGTAGTAGCTTTGTCAACCCTGGTAAGAATGAGACTATAATTTTAAATTGCTCAATAGTTAGGTTCTAGGATAGTTGAATATACTAGTAAGTGTTGATAGCCGAATAACGTTAGTGTGATATCATTGTAAACGGTGTGTATATTTTGAAATGGGAACTTAACAAGGTGTAGTTCACTGTATGATGAGGTATGGTCAAATGAGTCATTTAGCAATGGTAGAAGCCTACATGTTTAGTTAACCATTTGGTCAAGTAATGAAAGTAGGTTATATTGTGTCTTTCAATGCTAAATTTACTAGCAACAATGAAGAATTGTATTAACAATTTGCTAGTAGTGATATAGGTTTTCCCTTGTGATTTTTGGGTATTTGGGCATGAAAGTAGTTTCAAGGTGTGACCTTTGATTTTTATTAAGTAAAGCAAACTTTTATCTATGACGTCCCAACTCTGAACTTAAGGAAGTGGGTGAAGTTTTTAACAAGAGTTTTACCATCCATATTAAAACCTGTAGAATGAAATGAAAGAGAGTAAGTTGTAGGGTTGTCCAAGTAAAATAAGAAGCAATGATGTAGTGAATACCTTAATGGTTAGTGTAGAAGGAATTATAATCTATTTGTTAGCAATGTTAAGGTGTTAATAGAAAACTATTGCTATATTATAATTCTTGTCTTTAAAATAGTTCAGGAAATGTGAAAAATCGAGTGTTCTAGATGAATTGAGGTGATGGTTTTTCAAAGTTAGGAACTTGTAAGTTCATGATAACAATTCTAGGTAGGCAAAAAGGTGTCGATTTATCTATAAGTTGTATGGTCTATTTAATTATAACATATGTCTAGGTTGTAATGTTTTCTCTAGAGAATGGGTGATAGCATGAGAAATTTTGAAGAGCGTTATTTCTTCTTTTTAAAAATAAAAATACGTAATTAGATAAAGTAGCCAAGATTATTATTGAACCTTTAAAAGAAATTGAGAAAGAGCAATGATATCTATGTTTGGTTTCAAAAACATATGCTTTCTACTTCGTCAGAAAAGGGTGATTTTAGGATTAATTTGGATAATTTGGATTCATTCTATGAGCAAGAATCACATTGTGTTATGTTATCCCAGTTTTAATTGAAATTGTATCCTTGCATAGAGAGGAGAAATTCATTTTGTAGAAACAAATGGAAAATAAAATGTCCCTATTTAGAAATAAAGAAAAGGTTATTTCTATATGTAATGCAAGGATTTGGAAACCTATGGAAATAAAATGGAAGTATATTCAAGGTTGGGTTTTCCCTTCGAGGTTTCTCCTAGGGTAAAATATGGTATTGTGTGAATTTATGGTGGGCATTTCTTGTTTGGAAGTATGTTGTGTTAAACTAATGGATTTTGGCCATGATTCTGAATATTCTTGAAAAATAGATCATTGTGAATTATTGTACTTTGTTTATGCTATGGAAATCTGAAAATGTAATTCTGTAAAATGATTATGAGGCTTGTAATGTTATCCTAAGATAATGGATGTTGTGTATAATCTTAAATGATCTTGTTAAGAAAAATGAAAATGTAATTTTGTAAAATGATTATGAGGCTTGCAATGTTGTCCTAAGCTAATGGATGTTGGGTATAATCTTAAATGATCTTGTTAAGCAAATCATTATGAGTTATTGCATATTGTCTATGCTTTAGAAATCTGAACAGTAATTCCATGGAAAGTATGAGTCTTGTATTCTTAACGTGCTTACTCTAGAGGGGTATATTTCTTGATTTGGAAAGGAATATAGTAGAAGACTTTAAGGAATTTTGATGATCTGGATATATGTACACTCCAAATGAGTTCCTTCCATTAAGGGAAATGTTTATCATCAATTAAATGATTTGAATAACTTATTCAGGATAACTCAAAATAGATAGGTAGAGATAGAGATTTTCATGATGATAAGATAATCGTGTGAGAGGATCTAGACCAAAGGTACGATAGGGAATAAGAATACCTATATCATATACTCCCCAAATTAATTTTTATAAAGAGGTATAATAATAGAACGATTAGCGCATCGAGAGATGAGAATGATAGTTGTGTCTATGTCATTCTTGGAACCTCCATAGGACTTAAAAGGTGTGATAAGGACATCATGCTTCTTTAGATGGATTGAAAGAATAAAATCTATCTCATTAAATATTATGGGAAGTATAGCTTGTAAACCAAACATCTACACCTAATGCACTTACATAGCTAGAAATATGTAAGGTATATATATGGGTGAGCCTCAGAAAGGGGTAAATAGAGAAATATTTTAGGAAATATTATACCTTGTAGAAGGGAACCTTGAATAGTTTGGCATATAGACTTAGATTAATTCATTGACTATAGATTGAACACAAAAAAAAATATGGTGTTCAATAAGAACTAAGATTGTAGAAAATGGGTTGTGACAGTTAAGTAAAGAAATGGACATCTCCTTTGGATGCAATAATGAAGGACCCCATTTTCTACATAAGCAGAAGAGATCCATATCCTATTAAATTAGGGTCATTATCAATTTATGTTTCATTATATAGGTTAGTAAGTAATGTAGATTTATTTTTTTTAAGATACATATGGCTTTATTTTATAAATAGGTGTATACAACACATATCTTGGCTATATTTGTACAATCCAAGATTGATAAATATGATGATCACATATTTAGCTAGTCAAATTGTTGTCAAGCAAAGATAATACCTTGTTGGGTTTATCCCTTTTTTTGGAAGAAATACTTTTCGTATTCTTCCAATTGGTGGAATCATAACTTAGCCATAAGCAATTGATGGTTGATATGTGATCCCACCATTTTTGTGCCATTATCATGGAGTAAATCACCATTCATAAGTTCATTCTTTTCTAACTATAAGTGACTCAATATTTTAGAGAAGATCTTATTACAAGAAAAAATTTCTTGATTGAGCGTATGGTGGTCAAAGTAAGTGATAATCATGGATTCTTCTCTTAAGGAATGAAACACAAAAAATTATGTAGGTATTGGAAGTGTGTGTTTATTATATTTTTAATTTTGCTTTAATTTTGATCCGGTGTGTTTTTATTTCTAGTAAGTTTGCTTTATTTTTTATATATAATTTTTATTCTTATGATTATATTTTTTTTGCAAGTGTATTTTTTTAATTTCTATATATTTTTCAATTCAATGTTAGATTTAGCACATAAAATAGAAACACCCCCATCAAATCTAGGTAACTTCATGATATGTGTTTATATTATCATAGAAACACAAATATTACATGGACGTAAAACTAAAATACATAATTATAAAGTTCATTTTTTTTACTTGAGGAAAAGGGGTTGTACTTGGGTCGCCCAACCGTGAAAAATCATAATTCTTTTCTTTAGAGCTTGAAATTTTACAAACATATTCAATTCTCATCTCAATTGAGATGTTATAGCTATATACCTACATATTATTTCATTAAATATTTGAATTCTTAATATTCTTTTTTTGGGTCTTCTTCAATTTTCTTTGTAAATACAAATATTATGCATCCTTCTTGTTGATATTTTTAATCTTGCTCATCCTTCCATCCAAGTGAAATCTTGACTAGTGGTGGTCTTTGATGATGCCAAGATTCCATTGTGCCACGTGTATATCCATAAATGTAGTCTTGGCTCCATTCTTTTGTTGCTCTACAATGATATTTCAAATGATTGGAGCTATTGCTCCCTGATATTGTTGCAACCCTTTAAAATATAGAATTATTATAATTTTTTAAATGATGTAGATTTATTATAGTGATGCTTTAAGCCATACCTCCAATACTGGTGTTTCTTACAGTGGTGTGAGTGTCGATATGTCATAACCTTAACCTAACATTCTATTTCCTTTGATTCTTAGGAATTTGTTATTTTTTTTATTCTTCTTCACAATATTCTCTCTTATGCCCTTATTTTGATGCATCCTTATGCACTTTTGATAAGGTCTCCTTGGACTTTGTTGTTGCTTCTTACATAAACTCTATTGTTGTTGCTACTATAAATTCAATGGTTGAGTCTTTTGTTGGTTCATCAACTCATTCCCCTACCATAATTGCTTCTTGTTTCTCCTCGAATCCTTACATACGCTTTTCATTCTAAATGCAACCATGAAATTGCACATTGTTATCTATATTTTTATCTTTCCATTATGACCTTTTTATTTATTTCTTTTAGTTATTTTTTAATCCTTTTTATTTCTTCTTGATATCCTTTTATGGTGACCTTTAAACTAGCTCCACTTTGTCCCAAGTGACTATAATTCCTTTCCTTAGCCAAACATGCCCACCAATCATAAGCTTCCTCTAAAAAGATTGATGAGTTGGCATGACCAAAAATGGTCACTAAAATATAGAGATCTAAACTTCATCCACCATTCTCGAGCATCAATGTCATCCCTTCCAATGAAAACTCATAACTCCATGATCTCAACCCCAAAAAAATCAAAAAATAACTCGGGCTTTGGGGAAAAAACTAGGGTTTTTCAAAAAAAATTAAATCTCCTTTTTCCTTGCTATCAACAAATAATTTAATAGATTTTCTTCACAAATAAATTAAATTAGAACTAATTTACTTACCTCAACTTACAAGATAACTTTAATTTTATTCTTTGTGATTTGAAAAAAAAAATCATTGTCCTTGTTCTTGACAATTGACTTCACATGGTCATAACTCCCTCAATACTACTCAAATTCCTTCATATTACCACTCATTTTAAAACTTTTCAATTTCCATATAATTTGGTCTAACAAACATTTGAATTGAACAACCCTTGACAAAAATATGGCTCTTGAAAGATGAGATATAACTGTAAAGTTAAGCATTCAATATTCCATCAAATTAAAACTATGAAAGTTTAAATATAAAATGAAATGATTTTAATTATAATCCTAGACCAAAACAATTAATAGATTAATACAAGATAGGGTATGGTGTATAACCCTGCTCCCCATTAGATTCAAACCTTGAATCTTCTATTTAGAGTTACAAAGTTTAACATAAAAATAAAAATAAAAAACAACAAAACTAAAAAGCTCAATATAAAACTATCTTTTAAGGTGTGTGTTTTTTGTATTAATGACTTTCATAAAAAGTTTCCTTGTTTTTTTATTCTCAACTCTTTTAACAATTTCATTAATGAGTTTACTTTAAAAGTATCATTGTTATATTCTTATAAACATCATATATTTTAATATTAATTTAAAATTTATTATTCTATCCCCACAGCCAATATGTATATATATAAGAAGTATTTAATCAATAAAAAAATTAAAAATTTAAAAAATATAATATTTAAATTATATAAATAAATATTTCAATAATTATATTATTTTATGAAAATTATAACCTCATCAATGCTAAAAAGTTTCTAAACATTTAATATCTCTATTTATCTATCTATATATAGAATAACAAGGTCAATGATTTCTGTGGTCCATGTATACAAACACTAAGAACGATGTGTCCCGTTTTCTTGTGGAAAAAAGTTGATGTCGACCACAAAAGAAAGAGAACGTGCTAACCAGCGCTAGGGGTCCGCAATTGCACCGCCAAATCATGATGGTAACGCCACCTCCATAGGCATCTCCTACTCTTTTCTTCAGATAGGCGTACGCCCCAATCTACATCTCCATGAATTAAGCCAGGAAGTTGCAAAGGAGTTTTGGGCAAACCAAGGTCCATGTTGGTTTTGCTGAAGCCAAGGAAATCGTACAAAAAATGGTGAGAGTCACATGTGGAACGAAATTCCATCATGGAGAACGGGACGGGACAGGACGGGACATCAAAGTCACCACACCTCACCTCATCTCAACTCAGCATGATTTATCAATTACAAGTGGAGAACGGATATCTGTTTCGCTTTGGCCGAAATAATAAGACAGGCGAAAATGAACCTGAAATGACAGTGATAGTTATCGAGATTGAAGACTAGTCAGGCAAGTGCGGTATATGAGCAGGTAAATACCGTAGCGAACAGTTATGAAGAGAAACTGCGAGGAAGCTTTGTTAAATTTGTTCTTTTGCTTTTGCGTTGAGGACCAGGGATGGGTGTACCATAATTTGTGGTATCTAGTTCCAAGAGGTGGAGGTGGAGTAATAGTACGGCACGCAAGGGCCCAAAGCGGACATAAAAATGAAGCTGCCTCGCCATTTGTATCCGGTCCGTTCACGTCTTTCCTTTTAATATGCTTTTAGGGTGGACAATCATAATCATAAAAATCATCATTTTTTTTAAAGATATTATTGGTTGTTGTTATTATAAACTTTAGTTTGTTGGGTTAGACTAAGTTAATCAAATCAATCCTACCTTCAAATTGGAGCAAATAATTGGCATCTACCATCTAGTCTATTAACCAATAAATTCTTTGTTGTAGCCTATCCCCTTATGAATACACCCTCATTCAAACCTTAAACATTTTAAAAATAAAAAATAAACATCAAAACCCTAACCACTATAATAACTTTATTTATAAAACATACTAATAAAAAAAAGTAAAAGAATTTTTAGCCTTCATTTTGTAAGGCATAAAAATAAGAGAGTGAAAGAGTTTTTAGTCTTTTATTTTTTTTTTACTGCTTATAAGATTTATGCGCCTGATATTTAGTAAAGGTGCTGTTGGGAATCAATTAGATTTTTAAGCCGAACAAACATTAGGAGCAAGTGCGCGTACTGAATTTCAATGTCAGTACTAAATAATCCCATAATCGTGACTTTATCTCATGGTTTATCTATCATTTATGGATATGGAAGCATTAAAAATAGTTTATAGGTGGAATGATTTTATTGATATTGTACAGACTCATATTGGGAATTTGAATTGGCTTCGAAAATTAATCTTACAAATATTTTATTTAGAATTAGAATAGGTTTATAATAGGTTAGATTATAGTAATATAGATTATTTTTTTATAACTTTTTTATTTGTGTTTTCTTTATCCAGTATATTTGAATTTTTAAATGTTTAAATGTATTAACTATTTTTTACATGATTTTTTTTAGTTTTATGTTTTTAAATAGAAATTTGTTTCATTTGTAACATGTTTAAGATACGTCTTATTTTTATTTTTATTAATTAAGTAGTGAGGATTTTGAAAGGATCCACAACCATAAACAAGAACTCCCGTAGGAGACCAAAAAGGGGCTGAAAACTTGAAAGGGATCCCTAGCCAAAATAAAACAAAATCATCCTGATTACAAGATACTAACAAAAGATCTGAATAATAACCCAAAGTTAACAGGAAACCAACCCATCAAAAATTACTGATCCAATAAACTCAAGGTGACAACTGAGAATTATCTAGAGCAATCATGTCCAAGGAAATAAACTCCAATAGATAACCCAATTCTATTCACGTCCTTCATGAATTCGACATCAATCTTGAGAGTACCCAACATGGACTTCTGCTTGTCATCAATAGATTTGATTTTTTGCTTAAGATATGTCTAATTACAACATGCTTGAGATAGTTTATAAAGATCAATATCTATCTTATTTACAACATGTCTAGCGATGTAAGTTTACAAAAATACAATAACTATATTTTCCATGGTTTCTAACACCAATTGTTGTAACTTATGCATTGTACTCCCCTTAAAATAGATACTACCAACTCTATGTATTCCTTTTAAAATTCCATGATGTATCACCTTTAAAAGAAGTTTTGTTGTTGATTTAATTTATGTCCAAGCACTTGTATAGCTCATATGTTCTTTTTCACTTTAAAATGAAAATAAAAGAAAAGTTCAATGATAAAAACCTTTGTTACAACATTGAATAAAAGTTTATTTGAAAACTAGATAACTCATAAAAACCCATGGTTGCTTGATATAGGTCTTCTCTCAAGTTTTCCTATGTAGTGTTATGGCCATCAGTATTTTGAACACATGTAGCAAATGATGAAATGAATTTGATGCATTAAGATATACGACAACAAAATTGTGTTATTGTGGGACCAACAATATCTTCAAAAGGGAGTAGAATATTGAGTCCAAAAAATATCATATTTTGGGACCATCTTTGGCATGATATTCCATGGTTAAAATGACATTATGTGACGTTTATTGTAATTATGATGTAATGTGTAGATGTTATGCAACTTAGGAAGTATATTACATTGTATGTCAATAAACTAGAATAAGAGAGCATTTATAAGGATTTTTGGTTGAGAAATTAGTTGTGGTAGAATTTAGTAGAGTTATAGAATCTATCTATAGCTATTGGACTAGCTATGTAAGTCATTCATAAATTTAGAACCAACTATGGAATCCATACATAACTATAGAAACATGTACAAAATCAATTATAGCTATAGAATTTAGTACAAATGGAATATAAAACTTTGGATGGACAAAACTATAGATGAAAAAAACTATAAATGGACTATAGAACTACAAATGGACGTAACTACAAACAGGAAAAACTATAGATGAACTAAAAAACTACTAATGGACTCTAAAAATATAAATGGAATAAACTATGGATAAATTACAAAAAACTCTTCAAATTTGTAAGGAACTTCTATAACAACAATATATAAGTCTATCCAACTCCCAAATAAACTTCAATAAAATTCAACTAATCTAGATAATATCAGTTAGTTATATGTAAATCAAATTTATTGAGATTGATTTCCAACTAATTTGGCTAGATCCAATTGGTTAGGATATTTAACAACCTATTATGGTTGTTATCTCCTTTAAATAGAATTGGTTGGATTTATTTTGAACTAATTTAGATTTGAGATCCTCTAGTCTAGTAGGTAGTTAATAATTTGGTTTGTAGATCCTCTTTATAAAATAGAAGGTACATTACATCGTAAAGGTTGAATATGATATGACCAAGCATTGAATAAAATTTCTCTTCTTAATTTCTCTTATCTTATTATTTGAGTAATATTATGAGTTAAGTAAGGGCATGGAGATATATTTTAGATGTAGTAAGGAAATGCCGACTTGTTTGCATAAGTAGGATATATTCACGACCTATTAGAATAGGATTAAGATAGATTTATTTTAGTTAGGTTACATCCAAGTTTTCTTCATGAATGGGTGTAACAACAAATATCTTGAATATATTTTTATGTATTAATATTTATTAAGTATTATGTTCATATGTTTTGGTAGTTAAAGTACTATCAAATAGAGATAAGACTTGGCTAGGTTCATCCCTTGTACAAGAAGAAATTCTTTGTGTATTCTATCACTTGGTGGAATTAGAATCTAGGCCATACTACTTAAAGGTTGATATGTTAGTCTATCTTTTTTTATTATTATTTGTGGAAAACATCCCAAAAGGGATGCCACTTTCGAGTAAGACCCAAGGAGGAAGGGGTATCCATTCCACCAAAAATACCTAGGACTCGGACCTGGCCTACCATCTTTGACATACTCAAGGAGAAAACAAACACACAAAACCAATTTAAAAATAAGTAAATAACAACAAAAATAATAAAATAAAATAAAAAACATGTTCCTTGAGTGTGTCAAAAACAAAAGCACAACTAAACACACACACAATAAGATAAAATAAACCACAACACGAACCACATAGAAAAACACAAGAACCACATAACAAAACACAAACAAGACAATAACAATAGAACACTACAAAGACATAACCCAAAAAAAATGAAAAATAAACACAACAAAAACCTAAAATATTAAAAAAATAAAAAAATAAATAAAAATAAAAAGCAACCAACAACAAACAATAAACAAAAACAAGAAACATAGAAAACACTCACACAAAAAAACACAAATTAACACAAACAAAGAGAAACACAAGAACAAGAACGACAAAAACATAAGAACAATAACAAAAAAACATAAAAAAAAAAACACAAAACAACAAAAATACAAGAACAAAAAAAATAACACAAAGAACACAAAAACAAAACAAAACAAAAGAACACACACACCTTAAAAAACTAAACAAAAAAAAAAAAAGAAAAAAGAAAAAAATTGAACATAACAATGACCTATCTAGACCAAAAGACTATTAAGGCAAGAAACAACAAAGGAAACAAAAGAAATAAAAGAGTGAGCTAGGGAACTAAGAAAACTTCAATGAACCAAAGAGAAGCAAAAAAAAGCAAGAAGAAACTAGGTACCTTCAAACTGGAGCCATCCAAAGAAATGATAGAAAGAAGAGCTTCCCTTATTTACGAAGCCCACCATCTAGGAGGGTGGCCATAACAAGTAAGATCACCTTTGTCCAAAGCCCAATTAGCTAAAGCATCAACACTCTTATTTTAATCTCTGACCACATGATTGTAATCAACTTTCAAAAATTCCATCTGGATTAATTGAATCTTCTCAATAATTCTTTTTATTCTTCAATCAACCTTATGATTCTTGGAAGGAGTCTTCAAAAGATTAATCATAAGTTGAGAGTTAGACTCAACTAACACCTTTTCCCATCCAACCTTAGTAGCCTTCTAAAGGCCTCTGAGGATATCATACCCCTCAGCAAGGTTATTGGAAAGAATACCAAAATTCTCAAGCAAAAGTAAAAACCAGGGAGCCATCTGAAAGTCTACCAATTCCTCCCACACTGGATTTTCCAGGGTTCCCTCTAGAGGCTCCATCAGTATTGACTTTTCCAAAATCCTTAGGAGGAGGTTGCTAATTCCTTGTCCTATCCATATTACTAATACTCACATTCCCTTTCAGTTGGTTACCCTTAGAATATTTAATATTCAATATTTGCATCACTTGATCCCATATTTGGTAGGAGTTTTGGGGGTGATTAAGGAGTTGATGGACTGATTCAACTAAGTTGGCTATGGTATTTTGCCAAATATAGTGAATATCCTTCCTATCTTGATTAAAAACTTGGTTGTTCCTTTCAATCCAAATATTCCAAAGAAGAATGGTAGAACCCATACAAACTAATTTCCTAATAAAATGATCAACACCCTCTTGATTAGGCCAATCCCTCCAAAGTTGTTCAAAAGTAAAAAAATTGGACCACTGTAAGCCAAGTAAAGTGGTCATTATCCTCCATAGCTCAGAGGCTAAAGTACACTCAATAAAAATATGTTTGAGAGTTTCTACATTCTCTTCACACATCTCACATCTAAAAGGGCCATGAAAGCCATGCTTTATAAGTTGCTCACTAGTAAGCACCCTACGATGCAATAAAATCCAATTAAAGAACCTCACCTTAGGCCACAGCTTTTGAGCCCACAATTTAAAAAATATGTCATAAGAATGGTTGGGATTATTATGGCATAAGGTCAAATAACCTTGAGCAACTGAATACTCACCCTTAGTAGTGTTTTTCCATCCAAAACAATCTTTTTCATGGTACCAAGAGAGAGATCTCATATGAAGGATGCCTTGGATATCTTGTCTTTGCCTTTCTAGTATTTGAATAGGCTAGTCCTCAATAGGGATCCAATATCTACCAACCTTTGAATTACCAGTATGGTACCGACAATAATTAGCCATATTTATCCAATTATCTCGATGAAGCTCCTCCATCCAAGGCCTCCAATCGGGAAACTAAGTTATCAAAGGCTTGTGACCATCCCAAGAATCTGTCCAAAAATTTTCCTGTTGACCATTAGGAATGATCCAAAATAATTTTTCGTTATCAAATCCTCACCAGTATTAAGAATTGCTAAAATGGGAGAACATTTGGTAGGAAGTTGATAGCGAACAAGGTCTTCAGGACTTTTATTCTCAACATATTTAGCACGAAGATTATTGGCCCAAAGAGCTTATATGTTAGTCTATCATAATAGATAAATTCAAATCCTTTATAATTTAAGTAATAATTATATTCTTTTGACTTTCACTATTAACAATAAAATTTAAAGGCCTACCCTTGACCCACATTTAAAAGTGATATACATGTTCCTCCTCTTGAGACTCTTTTGGTGTAGAATGCATGGTGGCAATTGTTACATTTGGTCCAATATCCACAATACACTTTCTTCTAAGCTTATAAATGTGAAGGTAGTGCAGTGGATATAGAAGGTTGTGGCTCAACAAATAATTACTAAATTTCTGGACAAACCCCCTCAAATGTTAGTTGATCTTATGATAATCATAAAATTTTCCAAGATTGGCCTTTAGGGGATTCTTTTCTTAGGATTTTTCCTTTATTTCTAATTTTGATTTTGGTTTCCTACTCTTTCCTTTCTTTAGATATAAATTAGTGTTCAATTTTATTATTATCTGGTTCTTCTACTTTAAAATTTTTGTTGTTATGCTTCTACTCTAATTTAACAAGAAGTTTGTATGGCTCTTTCAATGTATTGAATTTGAGGAGGTCCATGTTCTCTCAAATATACCATTCTAGCCAATGCTTTTTTGTATATTGAATACATAATCTTGATTTCATATAATAGAAATCATAAGTGCAATTAAAAATTTGTAGACTATAACAAATTATAACACATACATATATTACCAAAATAATAGAACAATTGCATTACTCAAGAAATAGAATACATTATTAACAATCTCTAAGAAGATATGTGGGGCTATAACATTACATATATTATTCATTCTTTTAAAAATCAAGAATGCATATTTATTAATACAACATTTTTAATGTCTTTTAAATCCACCATATTGAATATGAAAGATCCTCCGCATTGAAATATGGTGATTCACCTTCTATGGTTTAGAAGGTCACTCATATGAAAATACAATGATTCATGTTCCATGAGTTATAAAGTACATATTATAATTAAATTACATAAATATAACTTAGCATTTGCATTTTTATCTTCTATTGGTGTGTCAACATAGATAAAGATGCATTTTGTCTATGAAAGTTTAAAAATATAAAATTACTATTTTTAGAAAATATTGCTATAATTTTTAGGGCTTCTAGAGCATTTTTTCCATGTAGTTATTAGTAATTTAGGTATAACAAAGTTACCTTCTAATATTGTTGTTATCCCTTTAATATTTCCAAATCTTCTAAAATTGATAAACACAAAGTTTCGAGCAAAAAGTTATGCCCTAATAGTAGGTTTGGGATAATAAATAGGTGCTCAAGAATTTTGGAACATAAATCCATGTCTTGAAAAGTATCACGTACATAAATTAGTACCACCTAGAATAAGCATACCTTTAATAATCCCATTGTGAGGCGCTCTTTCAAGAATATATCCTAGGGCATATACGACAAGAACATAGAGAAAAATGGATAGGAGCATCCTTGGTGAATAAAATATTTTGAGGGGGTTATGCTTTGGAAAGGACCCCATTAAAAACCATACATATAGAAGCATCCACAAAAATATTTAAAATTTGGTTTAGACAAGTGATACCAAAACTAAATACCCTAGCACATTAAGAATAAAATAACAACTAATCTAGTCAAAGGTATCGAAGTCAAGGTTGATAAATACTATGTCTTGTATTATGGATGCATCCTAATTCATTGCTATCTATGCAAGGACCAAGTTATTAAGAATAAATTGCCCATGTAGAAAGTATGTTCATTTGACTTAGATAATGTCTTGAGCAATCGTGTTGATTCTAATGGTCAATGCTTTTGTAAAAAATTTACATCTAACATTTAGTATGGTTATAAGTTTCTAAATCTTGTTAAGTTGAATGCTAAATTTAATCAATTTACTTGGTTTGAATCACTTCGTATTAATTTTTTTTATATTTTTCTTCATTGTGGACTAAGAAAAATATAAGACAACTTATCCCCTTTATGATTTTTATTTCAATCATTCTTGTCCTCCTTATGAAATTATATATTAGGTCTTACCGAAGTTTGTTTTCTTATATTCATATGGTTCATTATTTTTGTGGTTTGTAATTTTAAAGTATCTTACTATCCACTTAAATATAAACTTTTAAAAATTTTAAAGTGAATTAAGTAAATTTATAGTTATAGTTTACACATATCAATATTGTATAGGAAATTGCCTATTACACAAGCACAAAATGAAAATTTAAAAATGGTTCCCTCTATATGTATTTATGTTATCAAATAGCTTGATAAATGTGTTCGGAATAAGTGATTAGGAATTACAAATTTTACCTCATAATACAAGGTTCCAAACCCACAACTAAAACTTAACATTATACAAGAACTTTGAAAAATCAATAGGAAGTGAGGAGTTTTAGACCATAAATAAAGGTTCCAAACTACTATTGTTATATCTTTGAATTTCCATCCAAAATATCCAAGTTCAAACCATTATACAAGGGTCTGGAACCCTTTCAAAATGTTAGCTTTTGATGCAGTATGCAATGGGAGATAGCAATCACAAGATGCAAAATAATATGAAAGAAAGTAAATCTGCGAGATGACTAAAATATGCTATAAATAGAAATGACGGAAATGAATACAATGTAGCTATGGAGGAAATGGACACTCCATGAACAAAGCTACTGGACTACATTGCACCCATCACCAATATATGGTGATCTACACAACACTATGCTACTACCTACGAATATGCTCTGAGCTTCTATATTCTACTTGTTACAATGAGGCCCTTTTTATATAGGAAGATAGGTTCCTTGGCCAACACTCTACCTAGTTGTGCAAGGGACACCTTGCACATATACAACTTGCACATTGACACTTGTGCATTTATTACATTGCATGAAGTAACTAGATAACTTCCCCCTAAAGTAATCTAATGTCCTAAGTATGTACCTAGGAAGGTACATTTACATGACCCAAATGATGTAATATAATCTATTTCTAACACCCCCTTGTATTACATTATTTGGGTATTGAAGACTTTAGTCTTCAATGTGGATCTTCTTCCATTGGATAGTGGAATTTGTATTCTCCTTCATTGCTTACTGTGATCAGGTTCAACAGGTAATCTGTGTCTTCATATGATGCAAAGTAAGTTGTAGCTGAAGGTTCTTCTACCTTTTGTATGTGTTCAACTGGTTCAGTCTTCATGATGCCATGTTTCTTTCTAGCATGTCTTTTCTTCCTTTTCCTCCTTCTCCTGTGATTCTACATTGGTGTTGGTGGAATTTTTGCTTCATGACAAGTTAGTCTATCATCACAATAATATTGTTCTTTATTGCTAGCTTGTTTCTTGTGTTGAGTAAGTACAAACACAATTAATGATAGATAAACCATTAGATACTCTTCTAGTGAAAATATAACCAATATTTGTGAGTTCCACCATGTTGTGAAGAGGATTTCATGAAGATAACCAATCAATGTTGTAAAGTTACCTTCTTTGGCTTCTTTAAGAAATAAGGAGAATTTCTCTTTGTCGCTAGTGGATAGATACTCATATCCTTCTAGAGTATCTATTAAGTTTTGAGAGTAGAATTCTACTTCATGGAATAGTTCTTCATTATTGAAAGCTTTTCTCAAGATTTCATCCATGATAGATCTTTGAAATAGTGATTCTTGCTATTTCTTAGAATTGAATTTGATAGAATCTTAGTAGTCTACCTTATAACTCCCTATATTAGGATATATGATCCCTAATTGAAGTATATAAGCTTGATTTGATAAAACCTTTATTAATCCTTAGGTTAGTAGGCTTCCTTATGTCTCCCTAGTAATGAGAGTATATACACCTAATGGAATTTTAGGTTTTGTAGAAAGCTTATATCTTCCCAATTATATAGAACTTGATAATATTTGGTAGATGCTATTATTATCAAGTTTTGTAGAATGCCTTATGACTCCCTAGTGATTTTGGAATATGATATAGTGCTCTTGTAAAATGTAGTTCAATTTTTGGTTGATTTTGTAAAGTTTTGTAAATATCAAAAATCAACTTTTCTAACACCTTATTACTCCTATTGAACTAAGCACTTTTCCAATTTTGAAGAGGTTTTAATGTTGGATTTATTTTGTCCCTTTTGAGAAATTTTGAGACAAGAATATTATAAATTTCCAACCTTAGCAAAAACCTTAATAACCTCTTTTAATATCCCTTAGGATTTGATTTTAGTGTTTCTAATTTTCAATAACCTAATTTGGTGTTGTAATCCTTATAGCTCCCAAATATAGAAAATTAGAACACAATAATATTTGCAAATATTATAAATTTGATTTTTCTAGTAGTAACCCTTATTTCTCCTAGGTTTATTTTGCAAATATTATTTTGATTTGTTATATTTCACCCTTTGATTTTTGCTTTCAATATTGATATTTTCTCTAAGCTTTGACCTTAGTTTACAATCCTTATATCTCCCTAAGAATGAAAGCAATATTAAATAAGGGTTATTTCTTACCTTTCAATATTGTATTACCACAATGTTCGATGCCTTTTTTGGTTGTATATGACAACAATGTATTGTTCTCCTTTGGCACTAAAAACATTATCCAAGCTTTGGAATCTCCTTGCCTTCAATGCATGAATGTTGGTGCTTCAAACTATGGGGTCTTTGACCTCCCTTGACCAGAGCTTTTAATGCTCTCTTCTCCTTGCTTCCACGTTGCACTTTGGCTTGCCTTGACTGTGCTATGAATACAAAATCCTTGGACTTGGGCACCTTTTTATGGAGGAATCTTGGACCTTGTGACAAGTGTCACAACCATTTCTTATGAGCGCTTGAGAGAAGTAGAGATACCTCTTGCCACTTGTAAACCTTTTGTCAGGTCTGAAAGGAATGTTATGTTCTAAGATGAGCACTCATTCTTTTCCATTCCAAGTGTCTCTTTTCTTTCTAACATTCCAACCTCCTTTGTGTAACGCTCCTTGGTCAATCTTGTAATGGATGGGCACTTGTGTGAGAGTTGTTAGGGTTATCTTTAGATAACAAGTGTCATCACCTCCTTGTGCATGAGTCTTCTACATAATGCCCTCTCAACGTGCCTTGGAAAAGCTTCTTATTAGCAATGTGCCTTGGCCAATTCTTTCTTTGTTGTGAACGTTCGATGAGGTGGTTCCAGCTAATGCTTTTGGAGGCTTTTGAGTAGCTTTTGGTGGAGCTTTGGTGGTGCCTTGATGGAGCTCCTTGGATGTACATGGATTGCTATGCTTTCCCTCATTTTTTAACCTATTTTGTATGCTCCTTTGTAGATGATATTACCTTGGATGTAATGCTCTTTCTTTACTTTGTATTGTGTCTTCTTTTCTTGTAGGTTCGACCATCCAAAATGGAGGAATTGTGAGCCTTTTGAGAGGCTTCCTTTCTATGCTTGGAGTGGACTGCTATTTGGTTGTTCTTGACTGTAATAATGTGCCCTTAAGGCACTCTAGATTCTTCCCTAAGACCTACGTACAACCGATTAGAATGATGCACAATAATGTAATAACTTTTGGTTATAAGAAACCTTCTTGCACTCCTTTTTGCAGATCTGATTTTCTGGTTTTTATGGCAGAATTTTGAATGCAATGGGGGATTTGAGGTGGTCTTCTTGAATAGACACCTTTCCCATTTTTGCTTGGGTAATTTGATAACAATCCCAAGCTTATAATGGTGTAGATAGAAGCTTCTCTTTGATGTAATTTTCTGCACTTTCACCTTGCAACTAACCCTGTAATGCTTTGGATTTGAGACTCACCAAGTCTCAATTTTTGAAGCTTCCTTTGCTGACTTTAGTTAGTTGCTATTTTCTTCTCCAAAACTTGGAGGATTGAGCTATTTTTGGTGGCTTCCTTTGGCCACTAAAATTTGCAGATTTTGGTGCACTAATGGTGTCTTTAGACACTTGATGCTAATATGATTTTGTGCCTTTCTCAAGAACACAAACACTAAGCTTTTTGAGAGTAATATAGTAGTGCAAATGAACCCACTAATATTTCACTTTTAATGCACTAAAAATCACACCTTATCACTCCAATAAACTCTCAAAATAACTTATAAGTGCACTTAATCAATTTACTACAACTAATCAAGAATAATCTGAAATGAATCTTCAAGAGTTATTCTACAATTTCACTACAAACAAAGTTGTAGGAACTAGTCTTCTTTTTCTTTCCAAAGTAGATATTTGGTAGTTGATAGATAGTTGTAATTTTGTAATCTAATCAACTCCAAAGCTAATGTGCAAATGAACCTTAAAAGGAACTTTTCCCTTTTGCACTTTTGAATACTATAATTCAATTTTCCTCTTTTGCAACTCTAATCCAAATTAAGGTGCTTTAACAAATCTGATAAGTAATCCAATTAATGAATCTACTTGCACCAATAGTTGCTTACCTTTTTGAAATATTTTGTAGCTCTTTTGTAGCTTCTGTAGAGGATGTAGATCTTGGTGTCTAAGATCACCAAGTTGCTACTTTGAGTAGGATCTTGTTGCTTAGTTTCTTCTTCACCAAAAAGTGATCTCAAACTTTCTTTTACGAGCCTAGGTTTTGATGATTTGATCCTTTAAGAAATATTCTCCTTTTGTTGTATATTTGGAGAAGTCTTTGTCTCTAAAATGGTGCCTTCTTGCTATGAGAGGTAATCTTCAAATCTCTTGGATTTGGTAGGCTTCTCCTATCTTCAAGTCTTCTTGTCAAATTCTGACTTCAAGCAGGATCTTCTTCTCAAGATTTTGAATGTCTTGAGGTCTTCTGAGATTTGGCACTCCTTGCCAAATTCTTCTTCTTCTTTTGGGCTTGTTGTCGGATGGTGATAATTATCCCAAATTTTTTAAAAGGATCCAAATTCTTCTTCTTTTGGCTTGTTGTTGGATGGTGATAATTGTCCCAAATATTTCACTATCTTCTATAGTGAATTTCTCCAATGAGTTCTCCTTTGATGATTTCTTCAGTAAGGCTCTCCAAGCCTTTTACTGGATGCTCATTGAGACCTCCCCAAGGTCTTTGATCTTGCAACTTCTTCTGGTCTTCCTTGAGACCTTTTATTCAACCTTCTTCTCCTGGAAGTGTTGGTGGTGAGATCTTCTTCTGGATATCTGATTTTGTTGCTTCTGGATTCGAGCAGGACTCTCCTAGTCCTTCTTCTTCTTCCAAGACTAGAAGTTCTTCAATGAGATCTTCTCCTGATATCTTTACCTTCAATTTTGCTTTAGGTGTTGGATTGATTCTGAAGAAGATACTCTTCCTAACTTTCTTGTAGGAAGTTTCCCAACTCATTGAATCTCCTTTCCCTACAACAAAGTATTAGTATTAAAATATTAATCTACTTCTGAATCAGATACTCTCTTTTAGAGTCTTCTTTAGGATCAAGGCTTCTGTGGCCTTTTTTAGTATCAAGGCTTTTGTGGCCTTTTCTTTAATATCAAGGCTTCTGTGGCCTTTTCTTTAGTATCAAGGCTTCTATGGCCTTTTCTTCTAGGACAAGGCTTCTGTGGCCTTTTCTTCAATATCAAGGCTTCTGTGGCCTTTTCTTCTGGATCAAGGCTTCTATGGCCTTTTCTTCTAGATCAAGGCTTTTGTGGCCTTTTCTTCTAGATCAAGGCTTCTATGGCCTTTTCTTCTTCTATGAAGTTCTCAATCTAGCAATGGAGATCTCCAGTCTCCTAACTTCACCATGACTCTTCTCCAAAAGTCTTCTTCCATAGTATTCTTTTCTTGCACAAGGAACTAATATCTGCACTATGAAGGCACGCCGACCTTCGGGCAACGAAGTTGAAGTCTCCTAGATTTCTATTGTAGGAGGTGTCCCAATCATCTGAGAATTAATTTTTTACAACAAAAGAAACTTTGGGCAATAGTTAACAAATTCTAGATATCTTGAATGATCTTCACTAGTTGATTTGTCAATCTAGTGGATTGAATGTTGAGTCCTAGTCTTCACGAGTTTTTCTTGCAACTCTGTGGAAAGACTCTAGCCAAATGTAATCTCAGTATTTTTGGAACTAAGATTTCTTTCAGTCCTCACTTGTGGCTCTCCCTAATTCTACCACCTAGACTCTTCTGAGAGTTTTTGATAGTGGCTGGTCCAGCAACGCATCAGGTTGACAAAAAACTTAGGCTCAATGATAATGGTGGTTTTCCTATTGATCTACTATGGCTAGATCTACCATGGCTCTGATACCACTATTAGATTTTGATGCAGTATGCAATGGGAGATAGCAATCACAAGATGTAGAATAATATGAAAGAAAGTAAATCTATGAGATGACTAAAATATGCTATAAATAGAAATGATAGAAATGAATACAATGTAGCTATGGAGGAAATGGACACTCCATGAACAAAGCTACTAGACTACATTGCACCCATCACCAATATATGGTGATCTACACAACACTATGCTACTACCTACGAATATGCTCTGAGCTTCTATATTCTTCTTGTTACAATGAGTTCTCATGTGGAGAGAGATCCATAAACCATAGTAGAGGGGATAGAGTTCTCCTATGGGGAGAGTCCACAAACCAGAGCAAAAGGGGATAAAGTTCTCCTATGGAGAGAGCTCCACAAACTAGAGCAATAGGGAATAGAGTTATCCTGTGGAGAGAGATCCACAAACTAGAGTATAGGGGATTGAGTTCTCCTTTGGATAGAATTCCATAAACATTGTAATAGGGAATTGATTCCCAAGAGATTTGTTGAGAAAATTTAGAAGGAATATTTTCTCTGTGGACATAACCCACATTGGGTGAACCATGTTAAATTTGTGTCTCTCATGTGTGTGATGATTTGTGCATTGTTTTGTTATTATTGTTGATATTGCAATTGATAACATTGGATAATATTTTTTGGGAAAGAAAAGTAAAAGTTAATCTTATATTGTTCACCCCCCTCTCAGTATAAGCTTGTGTTATTCAATTGGTATCAAAGCAGGTTTCTTCAAAAAATTCTAACAACTTGAAGGAGGATATTATAGGAACACAAATGGCATCTTAGAATGGATCTTCATAAAACAAGGATCCATTGTTCGATGAGAACAATTATGATTTTTGGAGTATAAGGATGAATACTTACTTGATGGCACAAGGATATGAGATATGGCAATCTGTTGAGGATGGTTTCACACCTAAAACTATGCCTCCCATATATAAGGATGGTAAGTAGTTACATGTGAATAATGCCAAGGGTATGAATAGAAACTTAAGTGGATTACGCAAAATAGAATTTGTAAAACTTATATAATGCAAATCAATAAAATATATGTGGGATAAATTGAAGCTAACATATGAAGGAGATAACAAGGTCAAGTTGGCAAAACTGCAAAACCATAAGAAAAGGTTTGAAGAGTTGAATATGGAAGATGAGAAAGATATTTTTAAACATTTACTTCATTTTGATGAGGTTTTTAATACCATGCATGGACTTGGATTCAAAATTGAAGACTCCAATGTTGCTTAGAAAGTATTAATATCACTCCCTATATGGTATGATGCAAAGGTTTCAACTATAGAAGAGATAAAGGATATTGATAAGTTGATTATGTATGAGTTACATGGAATTCTCACAGCTTATGAGATGATAATAGAAAAGGATCACAATTCCAATAAAGAGGTAACTTTGAAAGCTTCAAAGAAGACAAAATATAAGAAACCATAATCAAATGGTGAGTCAAGCAATAATGAAGAAGCTAACTATGTGAGAAGAAATAAGGACTAAAGAAAACACAAAGGTATGAAGATTGTGAAATGTTTTAATTGTGGTATTTTTAGTCACTATGCATCTAATTGTCCACAAGCCGAAAGTAGTAGCAGTGAAGAGAAACATGATCATAAGAAAAAGGAAGAAGTAAAATTTAGGCATGAAAATAAAAATAGGTATGGTCAAGGTAAGCATGAAAATAAGTTCTTTCAAAGGCACAAGAAGTGTTTCTATGTTAACAAGGCAAGCAATGCTTCAAGTGATAGTTATGAAAGACTCTTAGATAGTGAAGAAGAAGATATTCTATTTTTGGCAATAGAAGAGGAAGAACATGCTCCTGTTGAAGATAAAGTCGAAGAATATGAAGATTCTCTTGAAGAAAAAGAAGAAGAGAAAGATTAAAAAAAGGAAAAGGAAGCCACAATTGATATAGAAAAGGAACTTGTTAAGTTTAAAATGGAAAACCTAATTTTGAAGGATCAAATACAAGGTGATGAGAAAACAAAGGTAAAGCTTCTACGAGATCTCATTGACTTAAAAGTTAAGGTTTAAAAGGTAAAGAAAATTGAAGAATGTATGGCTAAATGGTTAAAGGTAAAAGAGTTAGAGTGTGAAATATTAGAACATGAAGTGGTTTCTCTAAGGATGGAAGTGAAATATTCTAAGGACAAGTTCCACAGGTTTCGAAAAAGTTCAAAAACTTTGGATAAAATTATCAATTCACAAAGATCTTCATCTATAAAAATAGGACTTGGTTTTGAAGAAGGACAAGGGAAGCAAGAAGAAGGGTCAAGCACAAACTCAAAAGAAGAGGAAGTTTCAGAGGAAGAGAGTGAAGAAGAAACTAAGACTTATGTAGATAAGTTGAAGAATAGAAGCTTCACTAAGAAAGGAAACAATGTACAAACAAGAAACATGGATCATCATAGAGAAGGCAAAGAAAGGACTAAGAGATTAGAGGTTTCAAAACAAGATTTCTTCAAAGGGCATTATTTTTCATGTAGTTGTTTTGGTCACAAATCTATACATTGTAGGGTTCATGGAAGGGAGTATGGACTCACTAAAATGAATTTCAACTCATTCAAATATGTATATGTCTTTCAAGGGTATTGCTACTCATGTAATTGCTTTGGTCATAAAGCAATCCACTGTAGGGGTCATGATAGAAATGATTATCACTTCACCGGGAGGAACTTCAAGATATTTAAACCTTCCGAGAAATACAACATAAGGTGTTACAAGTGCAATAATCTTGGGCATAAGGCTAAGTGGTGTATAACAAAGTTTCTAGAACTTCCAAATTCAAGCAAGAATAGGGAATTTCAAAAGGATCAAAATGGTATGGTTACAAAAATTTTGAAAAAGAAGGTTGACAAAGAAAAAGAGCATTGTATGCTAGGAGTAGAGACACTCCCACCCCAAAATTAATCACCTCAAGGAGAGGAGGTGGGAGGGGGCTGAGCTAAGAGTCTTATATTTAACCCCAAAGGAGTCCCTTTGCCATTTATTTCAAAGAGGGAGAGATTTGAGTAAGGGATAGAGCATTCAGTCAGGGGGAGCAGATTTGGAATCTAGTGGTTGGAAAAGGAATTTTTAGAAAGGGTTGCCATCAATGAAAAGGGGGAAGATTCTTGGAAATTTTGAGTACATTGTTGTCATTGATATCAAAGGATTGATGTCATAGGTTGATAATATTGGTTGTCATTGATGTCAATGATAGCTTGATATGGCAAAAAGATAAGGTTTATAAGTTGGTTAATTATGCAAGGCAAAGTTCATCCCAATACAAGGAAATTGATAAAAAGAAAAGGTTATAGTATTTAATTTAAATATTATAAGCTAAATAGGTTTGGGACAAAGCTCTAAGTGTTTGGTTAAAAGATTGAAAACCATGGTTTCAAAAAGAAAGCAAGTGACTAAGGCTTAAAAAGAAATAATATTATAATATTTTTCATATTATAAATTTGAAAAACAAAAGTTTGAAGACAAAGGGTTAAATATTAAAAAGTTTATTATAATATTTTATATTATAATTTAAACCCAAGATGGGTTTGGCACCAACATTTTCGAAGGTTTCAAATAAAACTTATAATAAGCACCGACGTCAAGAAAGAGGGGTAAAATCCATATTAATATAGATTAAATTTATGCACTAAGGAATGGTTTTTTGAAAATTGCAATGGTATTTGATTTCCCTCATGCGCATTCGTGAGAAAAATAAAGAAAAATATGAATTTAAAAAAAAAGGACACATGACGATTGAATAAAGAGAGCATCGTGGGAGTTTGCTCTCAAGCGGGCGGTTAGCCTAGCGACAGTCTAGGCAGTGCTAAGGCATAGGGGAGGCAACAAGTCTTAGGGCCGAATCTCGATGGTGATAGTTTTAGTTTTTTTTATCAACAAGGAGGATTAGCGAAGGTTTTAAATTATAATATGTGCATCTTTGGTTCTATATAGGCGGTTGGCCTAGCAAAATCCCAAGCGTTGCTAGCGTGCTAGCAGGCAGGAGGTGTCATCGTCAATTCTCACCTGCAACAGTTTTGGTAAGTGAAGTTTTTTTTTAGTGACTAAGGTTGAGTTATTAAGGGCCTAAGTTGTGCTTGATTATTGTGTGCACTATTGGACTTAGGGAGTTATAAGGGAAATAAATTTTTATTTTGGCCATTATTTTAGAAGGAATTAAAAGGGGGAAATTGCAATTAATTTTTGAAGTATTATTTGTGTAATAATAAGGTGTAATTAATGATTAATCAATTTGTGTTTGTGTTTATTGAAATATTTAAGTGTGAGATAAAACGTGTATGATGTTCTTTTATTTTTTGTAATACTTGCATTAGTATTGAAGGGTTTGGTTCATAATTTGATGCTTTATTTTGATAAACCAAGAGAGTTCTAATGCATATGTTTGGAACATAATTGTGCACAAATTTTGAGAGGGTTTTCCAATATAAATATGTGTTGTACTTATCCATTTTCAAGTTGCAAAAGATATTATTTTTGAGACAAGTATTTGAGGGCACATATTCATCAAGCATTTTGAGGTATGGTGGTTCAAATTTTTATCTAGGTGGTTGTGTTTTGAGAAAGTAATTTTGAGGTGGAGTTAAAAGGGTTGATTGGTGTGCATTGTTGGAAATATTTGAGCTAGAATTTGTGAAATAAATTATGTATTATTGATTGATGAAATTGGAAGCAATTGTATTAGGGTTTGAGACCTACATGTGCATTATTGTTGAAAGAAAGTGGAAACAATTGTATTAGGGTTTGAGACCTACATGTGCATTATTGTTGAAATAAAGTGGAAACAATTGTATTAGGGTTTGAGACCTACATGTGCTCTATTGTTGAAAGAAATATGAAATATTTGTGTTAGGGTTGAGACAAAATTTGTCATCATTGAGAAACATTTTGAGTAGTGATTTGAAAGTAATTGTGAAGTTTTTGAGATCAATATTGTGAATTAAATTTGTGTATTATTGTGTTTGATCCTTGAGAATAAATTTACAAGAAAGATAGACCAGTTTTGTGAAGCAACGTTATACACTAGTTTTATTTGATTTGAAAGGGATTTTGCAAGAGGTAGAGATTGGATTAGATGAATGCAAGATTTGTGAATGTGAAGAACATATTGGGTATTTGATAGTGCATATCATTCTCTATATGTTCCATAGGTTAAACAAATTCTAAGTAGAATATGTTTGAATTGCCTAGTTGAAGAAAGCATTTTCTGAAAGAGATATAAGCATTGGTTGTATGTAATATTTGTAAATATTTGAGCAAGTTCAGTGAGCAGCACTGCGACAGATTTGAGCAAGTCTTGTGAGAAGACTTGAAGCAGCATTGAGGTAAATTTGAGAAATTCTTGTGAGAATAATTGAATCAGCATTAAGACAGACTTGAGCAAGTCTTGTGAAGACTTGAAACAACATTGAGACAAATTTATAAGCAGAGTTAGAGAAAATTTATAGTAGCCTTGTGACAAGGTTTGGTGTAGATTTGAGATAGAGTTGAGAGCAAGCTTTGAAGTAGACCAGAGTAGAGGGGATAAAGTTCTTTTGTGGAGAGAGATCCACAAAAAAGAGCAAATGGGATAGAGTTTTCCTATGGAGAGAGATCCACAAACCAGAACAAATGGGATAGAGCTCTCCTAGGGAGAGAGATACACAAACCAGAGAAAATGGGATAGATTTCTCCCATGGAGAGAGATCTACAAACCAAAGCAAAAGAGCATAAATTTATCCAGTGGAGAGAGCTCCACAAATCAAAGCAAGAGGGGATAGAGTTCTCCTATGGAGAGAGATCCACAAACTAAAGTATAGGGGATTGAGATCTCCTTTGGATAGAGGTCCATAAATATTGTAATAGGTAATTTATTCCCAAGATATTTGTTAAGAAAATTTAGAAGGAATATTTTCTCTGTGGACATAACCCACATTGGGTGAACCATGTTAAATTTGTGTCTCTCATGTGTGTGATGATGTGTGCATTGTTTTGTTATTGTTGTTGACATTGAAATTGATAACATTGGATAATATTGTTTGGGAAAGAAAAGTAAAATTTGATCTTATATTGTTCACCCCCCTCTCAGCATAAGCTTTTTTTCTTCACATTTACACATAAATTTATAGCAATTTAGATTTAGATAAAATATTTGGCAAAAACGTTTGATTTTGTAACAACTTAGAGTTCATCTTGTCAATGTACTAGGTGGTACTTTGACTTTAGAGCATCCATACATTACAAATGTTAGAAAGACTAGTATGGTATTTCATTAAGATCTAAGTAACAAGGAATTTATTTCACTTGGTGAAGGTACATACACTTTTAAGGGTACTGGTGATGTTTGTGCGATATTGAACAACAATGTTATATACACCTATAAGAATTTTTGGTATACTACTAAAATGAATAAAAGTAGTTTTTTCATTAGTAAAATCACAAAGAATTCTCAACTGATAAATTTTCACAAAAATAGATGTGAGGTGATGCATGTGGATAAAAGCAAGTTCATTGCTTTTGGTATATGTGACAAGAAACTATATAAATTAATTGATGTCATATACACAAATTTATTTACCTTGGTATTTAAGAACAATACTTATATTCTTTGGCATAAGAGGTTTGCTCACCAAAATTAAAAATATCTATCAATTTTCACTAACATGGTTCATTGTTTTCCATCCATTTAAGAGCAACAATATTTGTATAATAGATGTCAAGTTGGAAAAATAATTTATCATCCATTTTAGATGGGTAATTATTGGAATTCACAAGGTGCCTTAGATTTAGTCCACGTTGATTTTTATGGTACAATGCATACACCTTTGGTTTGTGGTGTAAAATATTATTTTTACTGTGGGTTGATGATTATTTGTGGAATATGTGGATATAATTTCTAAAGTATAAGTTTGAATACTTTTCATACTTTCAAACTTTTAAGGTCCTTATAGAGAAACAATCTATAATGTAAGCAAGGGCCTTCAATTTTGATAATGGAGGTGAGTTTACCTCAAATAAATTAAGAATTCTATAGGCATGAGGGTATATCTAGACAATATATTACTTAAACTCAATAATTAAATGGGTGGCATAGAGGAGGAATGAGACAATCATAGAGATTTCCAAATGCATTGCATAGAAACCTTATAGAATATTATTACTAGAAAGAAGTAAAAAATACTATAATCTTCATTCTCTACAAGTGTCCATGTAAATCTTTATAAAATGTTACCCCTAAATAAAAACCTTCAATTATTCATTTCTATATTTATTGGATATGCTACTTTTGCATTAATTTCTAACGAGAAAAGAAGTAATCTAGATGCAAAAAAAAACCATGTTTGTTAGAAACAATGAATGATCAAAGACATACAATATTACTTGATGTATCCACTAACAAGAATATAACTATTACAAATATTATTGTATATGATAAGATTTTATTTTTCTCATATAATGGTAAATCTATAGATATTTATATATGTTTTATAACCAAATATAGTACTACAAAAATTACTAAAGCTCTTTGGGATCTAGATATATCAAATACCAAAAACCAAGAGAAGCATATGAAGACTCAACCATATTGATGTGTTGAAAATCTAGTTTAGAATGACCTTGGAGAATACATATTAATAGAAACACCACAAAGTGAAGTTCACTAGCAACAAGAGCCACATCAAAAACCAAAATTAAATACGCAAACAATATAAGTTAGAAAGCAAGATGAGAAAGCAATAGTAGTGAAATATAGGCAAGTCAGAAAAGAACCTAGATAAGTGAATGAGAAAGCAAATTTTGTTTTAGTTTTATAGGTTTTTTAACCTACTAGATATGATTAATATAGAGGTATACCAAACTAGGAAGCTTTCATGAAGGAATAATTTGAACTTTTGATGAAGAATAAAATATGGAGACTGTGAATTAACCTATGGAAGGAACCTATCAACTATAAGTGGGTTTACAAAATAAAATATCAATTATATGGTTTATCTAACAAATTTTAGTTCCTTCTTATTATTGAATGGTATTCATATAGGAAGGTATTGATGATGAAGGAATATTTGTTCCAACTACAAATATAATGGTTTTTAAATAAGTTATCTCCATTGTAGCATAATTTTATTAACATGCATATCAAATGGATATTAGCTTCTAAAATGAAAATTTAGCACAAAATGTCTACATGGTTAAACCACAAGGTTTTCAAGTACCAAGAAGATAACATCTAGTTTAAATATTGATTAAGTCCTAAAACAAACTTAAGCAGACTTCCCAAGCCTAAAAGTTTAAATTTTATTAGTATATTAGAGATATAGAATTTAGTTAGAGCTTTTCAAATCCTAATGTCTATATCAAAACTACAAATAATGATATTGTCATTCATATTATTGTCATTACTAGTAGTGATATGTGATTCAATAAGTAAAATTTGATTGGAGTTGTATTCCCAAAGTTAATATTAGAGTATGTGATCATGGTTGTGGATGAAGAAGTTCTTGGTATCCTGAGTAGAGGAGGGCTTCTATATTGCATCAAGAAATTTCATGATCACAACCTTTTGCTATCCAAATGGGTGGTGCACTCTTGGAAGAAAATTTTGGTCTGAGTGGTAAACCAGAATTTCAAGATAAATAAAGAGTTGATGGCGAAGGTGACTGGTCTGCCAGTAGATGGGAATTCCTATAATCATGATGGATACTCTCTACTTATAGAGATTGGATTCTTCCTCGATGATGGTGAATTCCTACCAAAAGATAAGGGAGGATTCAAAGTTAAGGCTCTCCTCCCACCCTGGTATCGGGTGATTCAGGTGATCATGGATTATTTATCACTAGATCCATCTCATGAAATTGCTATAATCTACCATGTTATGTTCTTTAACTAGCTCAAGATAGGTATATGAATGAATGTGCTTGTGATCCTATGCCACTTACTAAATAAAATGCTCTTGGATGTGTGGAATGATAAGGGACTCTATCCCCTGCATCAAGGTTTAATACTTTTAACTATGGAATTGTTGGTGGTAAAAAATGGAATTGATATGGAAAAAATTATTAAATTTATGGAAAACAATCCTCTTGTTCCTTCAAAGATGTCCACCCCCAAAACCTCTGTCTATGTGCACGATATCTCAAGTGGTTCATAGTTCTATATAAACTTTGGACCTCGGATTAAGCGGTAAGCCAAAGAATTATTGATGTCTTCTCTGGGAGTGCACGAAGGGGACTTTAACTGGCCCTTATATCCTGGGACTACTGAATATTTGTATGGTATTTGGAACTCTTTTGGACTATATATCACTTTAGCAGGGGTTAGGCATTGTAAGAATCAACGATCTAACAAAATTTTGAAGAAATTTGTGAAGTAGGTTTCGAGTGGTAAGGCCCTCTTGTCCTCGATGGAGGTTTTCCACGAAGAGCACTAGTCAAGGTGGTCCATTTATAAGCCTATATCTAATAGCATGAAGGTGGGATGCACCCTAATCTAGCAGATAAATACAATAGCAGACAAGTAGGTTATAGTGTTGGGCACTCCCAAAATGGCTATCAATTGTTTGGATGATGTAAACAAACAAATGTTTGGTTTATTGGACATGGTTACCTCGTGCACAAATTTTCCTGATAAATCCAATTATTAGTTTATGTTTTGGTACCCTCCTCTTGTAGGGTAACTATGGGGTTTATTCCTAGGTTTCTTTTACACCTCCCAGGAGTTGTTTTGCTTTTATTGTAGCCCAAGTGGGTCTCTATCTTTCTGGTCTCCTATGGGATATTATGTTTTAGGTTTTGGGAGCCTCTAAAAACCCTCACCTTTAATTACCAAAAAAAAAAAATGATTTATGTTTAGTATTTGATATATAAAAATTAGGGCTTCTTTATTACCATCTAGCTTGGAATTTTGGAAATTTGATCATGTTAATTTATATTACAAAACATGTAAAGAAAATATTTTTGAAGATATTTTAGATGATATATTATAATATAATATCTACACCTATTAAAGTAGACCTAAAACTATCATGCTACTCTAATTCATTTCTAGTCAATACATTAGTATATTTTCAATTGGTGGGTAGCATGGCTTATAATCACTCGACCAAATTTATGTTTTGTAATAAGTTACTTGTCTTAATTTATAACAAATCATCCAAGAGAGTAATGGAAATATGTAAAATATATTCTAAGATATATCAAAGGTGCCCTTGAGTTTATTATACCAATAATCTAAAAACTTGTAGATGGTTCTATGCATTGATGCAAACTATAGGATTGATTGGTGATAAATAAATGTACTATTAGCTATATGTTTACTCTTGGATCAAGGTCCATTTCTTGGCAAAGAAAACTTTAACATGTTTTGTCATCAATTACAATAGGCAATATGCAATGTAGATTATATCGCTATTTGGTTGTGGTGCATATTGTATAATATCTAGATATATCAAATAACATTGATAGTGGTTAAGTTTGATAATCAAAGTATGCTCAAGTTGATGAAGAATCTAGTATATAATTCTAAAACAAAATACATTGAAGTTCATCATCACTATATCCAACAACTAGAGAAGCATGAATAAATTTGTCTAAACTATTGTTCTACTTCCAAACACAAAGTATTGATGGAATGACTAAACCCCTAGGTAGAGAAAAATTTGTAAAATTTAGGCATAATCTTGGGATTATATCCAAGTTAGTCACCAAGGATTGTGTCATAATAAATTCTATTAAGAGGTATGATAGAGATTTCTATTATTGTATTGTTTGATACATTATATTTTTAGGGATAACTTGTTGAATTTTTTTAGATTTGGTTTTATAAGAACCAAAAATTACCAAATTATAAATTGGAGGTCAAAACACAAATAGAACATAGGGTACATTATTTTATAATAGAGTTCAAGTACAATACAAATAAAATGAATAGTTAACCATGGAATTATTTAAACAATTTATCAAAAATATATTCTGCAGATTTTTTATGGTGTTATCTTCTCCTAATTACTAAAAAAATTATTATTTAAAAATAATACTTAAAATGCAAAATAATCTAACAATGTATGTTATTATTGCAAACAATATATCATTTTTTAATATATAATTCAAGAAATGTCAATTTTAATCATTTCATAACTTAATATTTTGCAAGTTTTGTAGATTTTTGAAATTGCTTTTATGCGCTATGAGTCGGCATATTTGACACTGTTTTTGTGGTTGTTATCTAGATTTTTGTAGACTTTTTCTGACACTCTTGTGTACTCCTAACCACAGTGGTTAGTGTGTTGGTTTATGGGGTGTGCTAAACCCACCCGCCCTTTTTTGTATGATTAGACATTTTATTAATATAATGGCTTTTTCATCCAAAAAAAAATCTAACCTTAGTTACAACATAATGTTTTTCAATTAATAAATATTCAATTACACTTCTATTTATTTATTGTTTTTTAATATTTTACTATACTCTCAATAGGGACTAATTGTTATACCACTCTTATTGAAAATGATATCAATAATGAAATAGAGGAAAAGTATCAATTTAATGGAACTTGAAAATATTGTTGATAGAAAAGAAAATCTAAAAATGGTTCATGGAAATATTTCTTGAATATGTTCTAATTAAATTAATAGTAGAGAAAATTTTGAAATAAAAACACCCCCAAATAGAATCCACATATGACTTGTTCAAGAACTTTGTGATAATTATTAGCCTAAAGGAGCCCACACAAAAAACTTCAATCTCATTTTCTATCTCATTTGTGGAAGATCTGATATTCACAAGATCAATCTTTTAGAACCCTATTTACAAGGAAATGGATTCAATAATAATGAATATAAGATTATATACTAGATCATGAGGTAGACATGAACTTTAAAGGCTATCCTAAGGAGCGATGTCACCTTTCTTTTGGCACTCAAGAACAATTTTTTTCTAATTTAGCTAAATAAGTTATATTTATTTTCTTTGTATTGATTATTGAGTAGTTAAAATTATTCTTCCACAATATTATCTTTGTTTAACATATGTAAAATAGAAAAAAAATATAGTTAGTGTTGGCAAGGAATATGATGATTTAGTTATATTCTAAGTTCAACTAATGGTACATTGGTATCAATAAATATAATTTCTCCCTCAACACATTCATAACCATAAGTGTTTCTCTAACAAATTTTATGGGAGGAATATATTTAGGAAGTGAAGGTAGCAAGGATCCAATAATAGATATGCAATCAAACTTTAAAACATCAAGGGTGCTTACTCTTTTTACAATATATTTTTTTCTACATTGTTTGGTAAAGGCTTCGATGTGATGGCATTAAGTCAATGGGGCTTTAGATAGATGTACATTTTTTCCTTTAAAGGTACAATATATATATTGCATTTTAATAGTTATTTTTACAATGGATGCAATCCTTTTAAATAAAGTAGGTATTTTCTTATTCAATCATTGTATGCACAATATAGTCTCGACATGTTCTCATTTCAATGAGAATTTAAATATTTTAATTGTTACTATTTAAATTATAATTTAATATTTTTAAATCATAAAATTAAAACATTTACATATCAAACACCTTAACAGTTCTAATTTTGACATCATATATAATTGTTGGGAACAAGTTTGTATGGTTTTTGTAGGTCTAGATATTCTCATGTAATGTAGTTTTTTTAAGGTTAGAACTACTTGTGAGTAATTTCTTCAATCGATATTGGCCTATAGGGGCTTCTATATTGAGGAAGCCAAAGCTTGAAAAAAGCAACCTTAAGATGATATTTTAATATATGGAGAGCTTTGGTGATGGAGATGAGTTTTGCACTTGGAGTATACTATGTTGTTTTCTCACATGTAGCTTATAGTATATTTCTAGGAGGTAGGGTCTTCAAGAAGCTTCCTCTATCTTCTACGTAGGTCATGGGCTATCGAAGGGCCCTTGCAATAAACCCTATTTCTTCAAACCCTAATATTTTTTATTCCACATCTAGTTTTATGGTGATTGGTAACTAGTCACCATTTGTTGGCACTTTCAATGATATTCTATTTGCTACTATCGTTGTCATTGGATAAAATTCTAAGAAAATTTAGAGACCAGGTAAGCATTTATCTATCACTTTTACTAGATTCCTATACTCTTATAATTGTTGACATATCATATAGGACCATAATTTTGTTCTTTCTAAGATGCCTTCCTATGAATTCAAAAGTTGTTTAATGGACTCATAAGAACTAGAGACTTGCAAGGGTTGGTTTATAGATTAATTTTATGGTCTAGGTGAAGGGTATGCAAGTGTTATGTTTAATAAGTTTATACAAGCTTAGGACACCCTTCACATGGGACCTAAATTATTTTTGAAAAGATCTATCTTTTGTAGGATTGGTTGGATAAATTCAATGTTGAAGGGGCCTGAGCATTTAAATACCTTCTATGGGTTGAATTGTCATATTTATCTTTCTAATTTTATAGGCTTTTGAAGACTATTCTAGAACTGTTAAGGAATTTTATTGAGTGTAATGATTCTCATAAAAATCTCTTTGGTATTCACATTTACCCTAGGGTTTGTGTTGAAGTCGAATTCTCTAAGGCCCTCCTTTTTTATATTAATATGTAGGTGTTAGAAATTAGTTTTGTCTAGCCATTGAGATTCCTTAATTACCTTAATACATGTTTCTATTATATGGAAATATGACACTTGATAAAATATTTTCTAAAATGATGAACCAAACTGTTAAAACATACTTGTACAAACTCCTCTAGGGCTCTTAGTTTAATGAATAAATTAGGAAATCCTAGCACCAACTACTTCCATCATAAGGATAAAAGATACACATCCATGAAATAAACCCTTATTCCTTTGAACCCATTCCCTCATCAAATTCCACTATGAAAGAATCCACCCCTAGTGTCACCCCCTTGTAGTAATCACTTATTTTTTCTAAATAAATTATCCCTATATCTAGGAACTATATGCAAGACCAAGTATTAGTGGGTGTTGAGGGAAATTTTGAATTTGACCTTGAGTCAAGATCCTAAATATTCAAGTTTTACACTAAACCATTGGAGTTAGCTCTTAATAGTTAGAATATGGTGGGGAAGTGAAACATGGTTTTGACTCCTCCAAAAGTCACCAAGATTCCAAATAAATATAGGCCCTCTTTGGATGAGAGTAGATATCATGGTTCATATGAGGCCTTTCCATTAATTACCTTGACATCTTCTAAGCACCTCACTATTGATATTACTCTCAATATACCAACCACTAGTTACTTTATTCTATCTTGAAAGAGTCAGAGGCAATAGCTATGACAATTGTTGAATTTAAATCCAATGGGTGCCATTAGAATACCTTTCAAGCCTTGGACATTGGTGAATGTCCATACTCCTCTTGTTCATCCATAAATCTTATTGTACTATATTGGAATAAGAGAAATCTTACCTTGACTTTATGAATATCCCATATTTCTCATATAATTAATGACTTTGACCCTCAATTTTTTTCCTCCAAGAAGCTAAGGTATAAAAGGACAAACGTATCTTTACTTTGCACTTGTTTTCTAGGGACCATGTTCATTTTTTGACAAGACATGCTCAAGGAAGTGGTGGTGTAACTTTATCAAATTTCACCTAAAATAGCAAGAATATAGTTAGTTAGAGAAAAGATCCCAACTATCATTGTGTTTGCATAACTTTCAATCTTAGTGTGATGATTGTGGGATTCTATTCTATATATGCCCCTAATGAACCTTACAATATAATTTCTCTCTAGAATCGGATGCATTCTACCTTACCACATTTCCACCAAATTCTTGGGTGCGGGACTAATATGGTGGAGAATTATAAGGATTAGAGCTAGAAAGAAGGTAGGCCTTTAGACACAGATGATATTGGAGCATGGCTCTCAAATAGAAACCACTTGAATATTTTTGATCTCTTATTCTACTTTCCTTCCCCATGGACTCAATCCAATGCTCTTGGTCCAATCATTAATTTGGAGAACCTCAAAATGGACAAACATGATCAATTTTATGTTGTCGAAGCTTTCTAGAACCCACCAATTAATCCTGTAATTATCCACCATATTTTTGGTTCCTCTCTCTTTGATCATCTCCCAATTCTTCTAAATTGCTCTCTTTCCCATATAGATCAACCTATAAATATCTCCTTCAAGCTTAATTTTTTGCATCTGGCCTCTAAGGAATGGAGGAATCTTATTGCCTTTGTGTGGCAATTGGAATCTTATCATTTTCATAAAGTGGGTTGGATACAATGGTAGGAAGGAGCTATTTGAAGAACTACAAATATTTTGAGGCAATATGGTTGACAAGTTGCTAAGGCCAAATGCTAGAAGGTTGACCTCACCTCTCAACTTCACCATGGCTATATTATCCTTGAGCACAACCTTGATAACTTGGAATCTCAGCCTCATTGTGCTAAGGACAAATAAGAGATTCTCCAATTTCAAATGGAAAAAGCTTGAGGTATCCAAATTTAATATAAACTACATTATATTGAACATGGGGATAAAACATCTAGGTTTTTTTTCTTTATCGGGGGTAAATAAAAATATGATAGTATCACTACCATCAAGGATTCCTGAAGGACTCTTAAAACCAATCACCATAAAATTTTTGAAATATTTTAGAGCCACTTCTAGCATATTTTTGTTGTTGATCCTATAGATGATTTACTCCCCATATTAAAGGACTATGTTAAGGAGCATATCCTATAAATAATTCCTCTAAAATTTTGGATAAACTTGATCTTAATCTCACATTAGCAAATCCATGATAGACTATTTCTTATATGAAAGATGGTAAATCCCTAGGTCTTTATGGTCTTCTTATGGATTTCTACCAGATATTATGTCCCTTGATTGATATAAATATCTATGTTATATATTATGAAACAATTATCTATGGCTCACATTGTATCTTCATCAATTAGGGCATGATCAAACTTATTCTAAAAGACATAGATCCTATGTTTGGCTCTAGTTGGAGGTTTATCACCCTTTTTAATGTTGCATACAAGATTATTGCTAAAGCCCTTGACATGAAGTTGAGTCATGTGACCTCTAAAATTATAAAAAAAGAATAGACAAGACTCCTAAAAGGAAGATTTATTCTTGACAACTAGATGTTAGCTTGGAAAAATTCCTAATGGTCTAAGGACTCTAAGTAGGATGCCATTCTATTGAAAATTAATTTGACAAGTCATATGACTTTGTTAACTAGAGACACATACTAAGTATGCTTTCTTAGCTGGGATTTGGTAACGATTTTTACTCCCACATATCGCTTCTCTTTCAATCTACTTCAATTGGAGTGGTGGTTTATGATAGCTTATCTCATCCTATCTCTCTTTAGTGCTTGATTTACATTATTACCCCATCCTATATGTTATTAGTGTTGATGCATTGGGATGCATTTTGAGGATCACCCATAGAGAATTCCTTCTTAGAGGAATCACAATCCCTAATCAATAATTTATGATCAGATACCACTTTTTTTATTACTCCTTATTCTTTCTCCATAATAGTCAAGAGGAGGTGGAAACAACAAGAGAGGTGCTCCAACTATATTGTGATGTTTTTGGTTTCAAAGTTAGTGATAAAAAGACTGAATTAATTTTGCTCTCTAGAAACTAGTCTTGTACCTATGCCCCTCCTAATTGGAAGGTTGTTACCCTTAGGTCTATCATCAAATACTTGGGAATCCCATTTAGGATTGATGATCCCTTAAAGGTCATGTGGGATTGGGTCCTCAATAAGATGCAATGGAAACTTTTTTACTTGGTCCACTAGATTTCTATCATTGGTAGGTAAATTCCAAGTTCTCAATAAGATATTTATAGCTTTGCATGTTTATTACTCCTCTTGATGGCTTCTGGGTACAACTAGTTACTATAAGTTCACCTCTATGATGAGATGGTTCCTATGGAGCAAATTGAATGAGACTTATTTCTTACCATCTATCCATTAGAAGCTTTGCATCATCCTTAAGGTCCAAGGTGGGCTTGACATTATTGATCTTATCACTCAAGGTAAATATCTTCCTTCTCCCTATTGTAGAGTGGAATTTGAAGATGTTATCAAGTCTATTCTTGGCTTGTTTACTATCAAAATGAATTACTTTGTGCCATCCTCCTAGTTTGATTAGAGATGGGCAAACAATTTCCCCTTACAATCCATCTAGTTTAAATAGTTGTGTTATCACCTAATCCATTCCTTTGACTTTTCTCCTCACCTTAAATAAGTGTGACCTTTATAGTTCCAAACATCAAAGACTTTTTCTCCTCGATAGACTATGAAATGTGTCACTTGCTACCTAGGATATATTGTTTGCCTAGAGAGTTCATCAATGCAAAGTTCCTTCTATTTAGTACCTAGTAAAGCTCAACCTAACCCATCACTTCTATGTTACCTATGGACAAGTGTAATCTATTAAACACTTATTTTTGTATTTTTCTTCTATCAAAGGAGACTAACAATTGTTTGTTGATATTTTCTCACCCTTGTTCACTTATGTTAGCTAAAAAACCTATCTTCTTGGTATCTTGGATGAATATGACCCTTATAATATGAGTTGGGACTTCTTAAGAGTTGTTATCTGATTTATTTTGAAAGTAAGGTCTATATTTTTGTTTACCGGGGGCTATGCCCCCTTGAGCTAGGTGTAGCTACCTCATGTGCCATATTCAGTTGTAGGAGAATAGGGTTCAAAATAAGAAATAAGTTCTTGGACACCTTATCAAGAAGATCCATGACAAGCTTGGAATTATGAAGTTGAGCCAAAAATACATAATGAAGGTGGTGCTACCTAAAAGATCCATTCTTGTTTGCAAGATATCTACTATGGAGGAGTAGCCTCGTGATGTTTCATCTACGAATATGGTGGCCCAAAATCTAAATCTACCATGATCCTTATCAAATTATTATATGAAGAATTAATGGTAATACGTTAGGTATTGTTTTGCTTGAAAGCCTTTCCTGATGTTCTTATGTATTAGCTATTATAGTGTATGACAAACTATTGTCTTGAGGGATCCGATTATACAACATTCTATACTGGCCCATATTATGTATAACCTTGAATAATATATGTTTTTGTTGTATTTTAATCTATAATAAATTGAAAGCAATTTGATTTACAAGGCGTAATACCTTATAATTATATGTATTATATTATTTATGGTTAATATAAAATTTTTCAACCAAAAATAAAACAATTTTAATTTAAATAATTAAAATTAAAAATAATAAATTTTAATTGATTTTAGTACCTCACAATTAAGCACCTATAGGTAATATGTGCAATATGGTTAACAAAATCTCATTGAGTGTAGAAAAGCATGGACGGTAGTGTGTAAAACCTACCTATTGTTGCTGGTCAGGTAAAATGCTTTCTCACGTGACTCGATAATAAAGGAAGAGTCAAACCTGCCTATTTCTTTGTTGTTGGTCAAGGAAAATGCTGCCCCACGTGTCCCCTTTTATACAACTCTTTCTTTGTTTCCTCTCCTAACTCATAACTTCAAGTGTTTAAAAGGCTATTATAAATTTTAAATTGTAGAATAATCATTTGATTAAAGAGTTACGCTGTATTGGATGTTTTTGGTCAAGCTGTAAAAGTTACGCATCAAATTTCAATTGTGTTGGATGCTTTTGGTAAAGTTGTACAAACCCATACATGCTTAATGTTCATAACAAAAAAATTATTGTCAAAAATATGTTTTCAAGTTTGAAAAGGTTAAGTGGATTGGTAAGAGGTTGGGCACTTATCACGAGACCTAAGTTCAAATCTCACTGACTCGCCTACTCTAAAGCAAAGGTAATAATCTAACTAGAATTCGTTGAGTGTGTGCCGGTGTTGAGTGGTGTTTTAACCCGATTGTGAAAACACACTCTCCTGTAGGATCCGAGTCCTAAATCCTCTGCTTGCAAAGAAAAACGATTTCTCCAAGGTTCTTATTATGCTAATTATTGATTATCAAGGATTTTTGTTTAAAATGAAATGCTAAGAACACCTTAGGGTTTGCAAGTGGATGTTAACAAGGGGCACTGTGGTTTATTAATTTTGAACTTTCAATGGACTCAAAATGAATAAAATCTGTTTTAACCTTTAATTCTGATGGATTTTTAGTGATTTATTCAAACACAGTAATTAAACCGCTGAAAATAAAATATGGGTTTGAAAAGCAAAGACAAAAGTAAACAAATGTAACAATAAGAATAGATTACAGTCAGAAAGCTGTCATTAATCTGATGAAACCGAAGATACCGAGGCTTTCTACATGCAACCTAACCTAATGAACCTGCACTTTCACACAATCCAAATAGGCCAGGTGCGAGTCTCGAGGGTTTCTATGGTAATTCCAGAAAATAGGCATTCGCATGAAGCAACCAAGAGATCTTGCATTAACTTCACCTAAAAACCTAAGAAATCTGGAAGGGAAATATAAACGTTAAATCATGCATGCAAAAGTTACTCCTTCTTTCTCATCCAATAAGATGCCAACTCTCTGTATTTGTATTTAAATGATATCTCGATTACATTCAAAAATGTTCCAGGTGTAAAAGAAAATCCCAGAACAAAAAGAAGGAAATTGCCCAAGTACGGGCCCAGAATAGCACAAAGCTCTCGTCTCTGCAACTCCGTATTCGGCAATTTCCAACCCCTTCTTCGATTTGCAATTCTGGTCTTATAGATGTTTGACGCGGCTCTTCGATCTTCTCTGTCGCTTCATTTCACCTTCCTGCACATGACCCCTCAAATTCCTGCTTTTTCCCGCTTTGATTCACGCTCAAATTTGAAAATGCTTCGAAATTCATCTCTGCATGTAACGCCTCTGCAAGTTTGACACTTGTGCGCCACGTGTCCTGCCTTTTCTGCGCCTGTGTAACGCTTACTGCGAAAAAAAATGACAAAACTGCAAGTCTGCCCGTTCATCTTCTTAGCCGCGATATGGCGACATGTCGCGATATCGCTACATGTTTCCCGGTCGTACGCCTTCATCAGCTCCCCGTAGCGATGTCGCGACCGTTTTTCATTTGTCTACCTCCGGCAACTTCTCGTAGCGATATCGCTACCCTTTTAACATTTTGAGCCCTCCTCTTCGAATGGTAGCGATATCGCTACCACTTTCTAACTTTGAGCCCTTTTCAAAATGTGGTAGCGATATCGCTACCACCTTGGCCTTGCAGCGTCCCTTTGAAATGTGGTAGCGATTCGCTACCACTTTCGTTTCAAGCCTTCTCCTTGTGACATGGTAGCGATTCGCTACCATTTTTGTTTCAAGCCCTCTCTCACTAAACTTGTAGCGCTATCGCTACCCTCTGACTTTGAGACTGGCCTTTATGAAATTTGTAGCGATATCGCTACCGTTTTGAACTTTGAGTCTTCTTTCCGCAAGGCGTAGCGAAATCGCTACCGTTTCTCTGTCGGGCCTGATTTTCATTTCCGTCGCGATTTCGCGACATCTTCCTTGTACCGTACAACTTTGCCAAAATGCGTCGCGAAATCGCGACACCTTTCTGTTGCCACCTCGTCGCGATTTCGTGACATCTTTTCTGTTTTGTTGTCGTTGACCGCGTTGACCGTGATTTTTCGACACGTCGCGATTTCGCTACCGTTTTTCGGCTTCGGTCGCGATTTCGCGACATGTCACGATTTCGCTACCTGTCGCGATTTCGTGACCCCTTTCTACACTTGGGCATTTTTTCTCTTTTCTTCAATTTTAGCATCTGGGTCACTGAGATCCTTCTCTACAAGCCTGCAAAAAGGTGGGTCCCCAATTTTGGGGTGTGTTGTGGATCAACCACAACAAATGGCGACTCTATTTGTCAAATGCTCTTGAGCATTTTAGTAAGAACCCACCCTGAAACATATCACAAACTCGCAAATACATGTTAGCACATAAGCAAAATAACAAATGCCCAAAGATCCGAAGTACATGAATCATCGGAATCATCAAGTATTAGCTCGAGTGTGTGCAATGTGTTTTCATTCCCTATCGTTTGAAATTGATCAACATTCCATTATCGGTTTTGCATGAATGCATATATGGGATGGTGAATGATTTGTGTACCCTAATGAATGTGCAAGGAGATTTGCTTCCATAAAGGGCATGGTACTTCTTCTAATACTATGTACAAGCATTCAAGATTGCCAAACCCTCTTAGGATCCACTAGTTCATTATCTTATTGTATCCCAAAGTTGGTTATGAGTCCCTACTATCTAGAACCCATGTGCAAGTGAATGTGAAATCAGAACTTTGGGGAATCAGACTCCCAACCAACCGAGATGAGAGTTTAACCTTATCCTTACTATTCTGATTTAGAGTTCATTACCTCACTTTAAGCAAAATAATTAAACCGGTTATGGAAGAAATGGTCATGCTAGTCTAACCCTCTAGACAATCAGTGGTCTTGTTTTTTTAGGCAAGACATGATGCCATGCATGGGCATATCTAACCCCACAATCCAAAACTTATCTCCATTTCTTTGGACCTTGGGGATGACTACCCATCCCTTGCGAGAGGACAAGTAGTACGATCCTTACAATCCAAAATAAAGATGAGATGGGAAAAATTTATTTATTTATTTACTTCTTGGACCTTGGGGATGACTACCCATCCTGGTTAGGGACAAGTAGTACGATCCTTACAATCCAAACCTTAGATATAAATCATTAATTCTGTTGCTTAAACCTTGGGGATGACTACCCATCCTTTGCAGAGGACAAATAGTACGATCCTTACAATCCAAGACTGATGAGAATGGAAAATATTAATTTTATTACTTAGACCTTGGGGATGACTACCCATCCTTTGCAGAGGACAAATAGTACGATCCTTACAATCCAAGACTAATTATGAAATGAAAACATAAGAGCTTTGGGGAATCAGATTCTCAACCAACCAAGATGAGAATTTATGCCCTATCCTTACTACTCCATGTGGGTCAAATCAAAGCTTTGGGGAATTGGATCCTCAACCTAAGTTTGATGAGGATTTAACCCTATCCTTACTACTCTGATTTTAAGCTTTAAGCTCTATGGAAGTGGTCAAAACCACTGTTTTAAGGATCATGTTGCATAATAGGATAGACATGAAAACCACTTTCGCTCAACCTTTTCCTCCAAGCTAGGTTTTGATCATTTTGCTCAAGATCCTTTTTAATTTATGAGACGTGCTTGGTTCTAGATATCTCAAGACTCAGTTTCCAACCTTAGGATTCACTTACATTTATGTTATAACATAACCCTAAGAGAATTTGACGTACTTTCATGGCTTGTACATAAGATGCATATGTAACTAAAATGAAATGTATGTGAGGTGAGATGGAATATGAATGCCTTATCTTTGCAAATGAAATGATATGTCATGCAAAACTGATTCTTTCATGTATCACAAAATCAAACAATATAACTTAAAAATGTTTTATGCTATTTGTGGAGCTTTTACAAGACAATTCCAATATTTCATATTCTCCTAATCCTAAGCATAAGTTGGCATCTCAATTTTTTATTATTTTTTATTTTTTATTTTTTTATTTTATTTTTTTAAAGCAAAACATGACAATTGAAATCAAATTCAGAATCAAAATCCTAACTAGGTTAGCAATCCTAAATAAAAACCAAAATCTGAAAATCTCCACCAAAATCCGGATATCAAAATCTAGCAAACAAAATCCTAGCTAAACCAACAATCATAAATAAAACACAGTTTGAAAATCCCCTTGTTAAAGCCAAAAGAATAAAATGAAAACTTCCACAACCTAAGGGCTAAAATAATGTTTTAGAATCTGCCCATTAACCGGCAGCATGAAATCTTTCCCTTCTAAGGTTTTTAGTCTGAAGGTGTTCTTCCCAAGGATCTACGAAATCTGATATGGGCCCAACCAAAGACAATCAAACTTTTGATGATTCCCTTTTTCCTCATGTCTTTTGTCCCATAGTAATACCAAATCTGAAATTCTGAATGATTTAACTTTGGCCCTTCTGTCAAACCATCTCTTGATTACTTCCTGGTGTTTATTCATGTGATTCATGGCTTCTTCTCTCTTTTCATCCAGGTGCAACAACTGGCTCAACTCTAGCTTCAACTTGATCATCTTGTCCCCATGTACTCTTGTATGAAATGTAAGGTCTGCAACTTCAAATTTGCTGGAAATATCGGGTCTTGCCCATAGACCAAATGATAAGGAGTATTCCCTATAGCTTCTTTCACTCTGGTCCTATCTGCCCACAGGGCAAACTTTAATTGACTATGCCAGTCCCGAGGATTCTTTTCCAACAACTTCTTAATAGTATTCAACAAATTCTTATTTGAAGATTCGGCCAACCCATTTCCTTGAGGATAGTAATTGGATGCAAATTTCAAGCTCACTTTATTATCATATGCCCACTCTGCAAATTGTGTGGAAATGAAAGCTTTACCATTGTCACTGACAATAGAATCGGGCATTCCATATCTTGTGATAATTTGATCCTCAAGGAATTTAATCACAACGTCTGTGGTGGCATGTTTAGTGGGAATCGCTTCTGTCCACCTTGTACAGTAGTCTGTAGCTGTCAAAATAAATTTGTGAGAGTCAAAAGAATTTGGGTTAATAACCCCGATAAAATCCAGTCCCCATTGTGCAAACGGTCTCATTTCGACTACAGGCTGCAACGGCATGGCTGCATTTCTTTCTCTATTTGCAGCCACTTGACAGATGTGACAAGATCGTACATGGGTATGCGCATCCTTGAAAATATGTGGCCAGTAGTATCCTGCTCTCAGGATTTGATGTGTTGTAGCATTGGCTGCACCATGACCAGTTCCATGCTTGCCATGAAATTCTTGCAACACCTTGGCGGCTTCATCTTTGCTCAAGCATCTCAGGTAGATACCTTCATGATTTTTCCTATAAAGCACACCGGACTTTATCGGATAGTTAACGATTTAAGCCTTAAAGCTCTCCTCCGTGTTGAATTCAAATTAGAAGGGCACTTACCAGTCAATAAAAATTGCACAATATCAACATACCGAGTCCTCCTTAGCCATGTATTACGTATTTGAGCATTGACTCGTTATTTGCGGATCATTTTCTGCGATCGCCTTTGCGAGTCCTTGTCCTCGAACTAGTTTCATTGGTTGGATTTCGAGATCAAATTCTTGGATGGTCGAGATCCATTTTCCTCTCTTCTCACCTAGTTCATTCCGTAAAAACATGGTCTTGACAGCGAGAATCGGGCACGATGGCGATAATTCTGCTGTGCACGATGTAGTGCCTAAATTTTTTCACAGTTTTAAAAAGTGCATACATTTGCTTATCAAGGATTGAATACCTTAATTGAGCATCTTTCAAGGGGGCACTTAAAAATGCAATGGGCTTTTCGGCACTATCCTCACCTTTTTGGGTTAAGACACTCGCAAAGGAGTGCTCTGATGCAAAAGCGTAAATATAAAAAGGCTTGGAATAGTCTGGGCTTATCAATACCGGGGCTCTGGAAATGGCATCTTTGATATTCTGGAAAGCCACTCTACTTTCCTCGTTCCATTTTACATCCACATCTTTCTTGAGCATCCGGTTCAGAGGTTTGGCTATCTCGACAAAGCTAGAGATAAACTTCCTCACAAAATTGACTTGCCCAAAGAAAGATCTCGATTCTTTTTCTTGCTCGGGAGAGGTAGGTCTTGGATAGCTTGTATCCTTTACGGGTCGATGGATATTCCCTCCTTCAAAATAATGTGACCTAGCGGTTTCCCTTCTGTCACTCCAAAAATGCATTTCTTGGGATTTAAGGAAATTCCATGTTCCCTGCATCTTTGAAGCACTTTCTTCAAATCTTTAACATGATCCTCTCTCTTCTTTGAGAAAACTGGGATATCATCCACATACACGATGATGCATTTGCCTATTAGTCCTTTGAATGCGTAATCCATGGCGCGTTGAAAAGTTGCACCAGCGTTTAACAGTCCGAACGGCATTCTCTTATATGCAAATGTCCCCCACTTGGTAGTGAAGGCTGTTTTCATCCTGTCATCTGGATGTATAAGAACTTGGTTGTACCCCGAATATCCATCGAGAAAGGACATCATTTCAGATCCATTTACCATTTGGAGAATTTCATCGATTGATGGTAATGGATAATTATCTTTTTGAGAGGCTTTATTAAGATTTCGAAAATCTATGCACGACCCTAATCTCTCCACTCTTTTTTCTTCTTGGAACGAGGTTAGCCACCCAGGTTGAGTGCCTAACGGGAAAAATGATTTTCGCTTCCAATAATCTTTTAACCTCCTTTTCGATCAAAGGCTCCAATAGCGGGTTAACAACTCACTGTCTTTGCCTAAAAGGCTTGGAGTCTGGCTTCAAAGGGATGGTATGCGTGATAATGTTCTGGTTGTAAGTCTTCACTCATTGTAGTTCCAAGCAATACAATCTATGTAATGCTTCAAAGCCTGTATTATATTGCTCCTTTCTTCCTCTGTACATGCCTTTGCTATGTACACCTCCTTTGGATTGTCTGCACTCCCCAGATTAATTGAATCGCATGCATCTTTGGGGAGCGGGACTCTTTTTCTTTTCTTGTTCTTGCATTCCATGTCGAACATCTTTTCTAATGAAACCACGTCTTTAGGAATTTTGTTGGATTGATACGCAGTTTCACTTTCTTCTGTTTCATCCTGCCACCTTTGTTCCTCATCGATCACTCGATTTTCAAAAATACCCGAGTTTGTGACAAACTTGAAGATGTGTCTGTCACACTCAAAAACCTGGAAATTCTTCACATTATCAGGTATTGATGGACAAGGAACCAACTCAATGGAAAACTTTTTACATCTTTTTATATCCACCGGGTTTAACATGCCCGCGGCGACTGCAAGAGAGTCTGCTATTCGATTTCCTCTCCTAGAAATAAGGGCTATGTTGAATGCATCAAACTCCTCCATGAGGTCCATAACCCTAGTCCTATAAAGGCTCAGTCTTTTGTCGTGGCATGTATATTGTCCTTTGATTTGCTTGACAACCAACTCAGAATCTCCCAAAACCTTCAAGCATTTAACATGTTTGCTCAATGCTAGACGTAAACCGTAGATCAATGCTTCGTATTCTGCCACATTGTTTGTGCAAGGAAATTGCGATCTGTAGGCAGCCAATAATGGTTTACCTCCTGGACCAGTGAGCTCGACTCCAGCTCCTGCTCCCTGTCTAGATTTTGATCCATCAAACTTGAGCAACCACGTGTAATCCTTTTCCTCAGAAGAACCACCATGACACACTTCTTCTTTAAGTTCATCAGTAGCTTTCTCAACATCAAGAGCATAGACCCCTAGGTCTGGCTCGAAAAACTGAACCTCATTCGGCTTGTTAAAATCCGTTATAATCTCCTTAAGCCTCGGTTCGTTTTCCACTCTGATTTGGTTAGCAATGCCCTTCCATGGCAGCCACATATGCGAGCAATCTGTTGCAAAATAGCCATTCAGCGTTTTCATCCAATCTCTCGCAAGTAACATTCCATACCTACTTGGGATGTTAACCACCAAAATGTCTACAACCTGCTGGACCCTGGGTTCAGAATTTAATTGAATCTTGACATCATATAAGGTCCCTACTACATTTACCTCTGAACGGTCCAATTGCAAGACCGTGCATTTGGATGAAACCGGTTGTAGACCCGAGCATTTGACATATCTCCGTAGGCATGAGGTTGCTCGTGGCTCCTGTGTCTACCAAACGGTTATGCAAGTTCTTACCCGCAATTCTCGGAGTTAATAAGAATGGCGGGACATCCCTTCTCTCCTTTCGCAAAATCAGATGGGATTCGGCTCTTTTTTCCTTCCACATCGGATCGGGTGAGTTCAAAGCTCTTATCAACGCCTCCTTTTGACCAGGCAATTTAGCTGCGTCCAGGAATGAAAGGCTAGATTTGGACTTCTTCATATCCTCCACTACGTCATAATTTGGTTTTTCGAATTTGACTGTCTTACGGACGTCATTAGACATTTCTCTTACGAGTGGAGGGGGAGGGTTGTTACTTGCCTTTGTATCCGGAGGAAGAATAGAAGCTGTTTGGAGGTGTTGATGAGGTTTTAGGGGCTTTAGACTTACTCCTCAAATGGTACCCATGAGTCCCCTTTCCGAAATCTCGAAAAGCTTGCACCTCCTGTTCCAAAACTTCGTCTTCTTCCTCCTCGCTCTCACCCTCTTGGTGATATGTTGTTTCCATCACCATAATATTTTCATCTTGCCGATACGATGGATCCTCATTTGATACGAGTTCCAAATCATCAACTTGTGCCTGAAGACAATGAGTGTATCTAGCGATCTCAGGACAATTCCTCTCATTGTGTTCTTTTGTGTTATGTAATCTGCACCCTCTTTCCCATGCCAAATCTGAAAGATTCAAAAGAGAATTGGATTGGCTAGGGCCTGCAGAAGCATCTAATTGATTAGCAATGGGAGAGGGAACTCCCCCATTGTTTGGCTTAGTGTTCCAGTGCCTCCCTCTATTGTTAAAATTCTGACTTGGGTGAGGGGCACGGGACTCATGCTTCTATTTGTTGAAACACTGTCATTACTTAGTTTATGCACTAGTTTCTTGAGCTCTTCGACTTCCGAAAAGACATCCTTCGGTGAAACCACATTGTTGTTAACCCCCATTGGATTTGCATAATTGATGGGGTCTTGATTCCACATTTGGGTGGGGTTCGAGGAATTGGATTCCCATATGGATTGATACCTTGAATTGGGATTGGATTCGGAACAGGGAACTATGGCTTGAGGATTGACTTGACTAGCTTCCTGCATAGTTGATTGACTATTCTGCAAAAATGCAGGAACAGGTGGAATGGTTGTGATTGGTTGGATTGGAATGGGTGCATATGCGGGTCTTTGGTGGATACGATCGCTGATATGGGAAGGCGTTCATACTTGGCATTTGTGGTGCCATGAGTTGATTTGCACGGGGAACTTGACCATATGGAGCACACTTGTCCCAACATAGGCATCCGGGTAAACCCGTAGCCTTGCGGTGTCAATTATTGCTCAATAGTCATGGCTTCATTATAGGCCAAAGCCAGCGTGGTGACCCGAGGATTACGCCTTGCAAACATGGCTGTCATGGGGTCCAATGCCCCAAAATATATCTGCAAAGCTACTGCAGGATCGATGGCAAAATGTCTAATTGCTCTGTTATAGTTCTTTTGGAATCTCTGATTAAACATTCGGATTGGTTCCCCTTGGCCCCGTTTGCATGTAATAAACTGATTGTAAATAGTTGCGGGATCTAAGGGCGACCTAAATTGATTGACAAATGCATTTTCCATTTGTGTCCAAGAGGTGATTGAACCAGTTGGCAAGCATATATACCATTCATATGCTATTGGATCCAAGCTCATGGGGAAAAGTCTGCAGGCTACATCTTCATGCTGAACTTGCGACCTAATTAAAACATCTCTATAGGCTTGGATATGTTCTTTCTGTGTTCTTAGGCCATCTGGCTTGTATTTAGGCAGAAATATTTCAATGTTCTTGGGGATTTCATGGATATCCCCAGCAATATTCAAAGGAGTATTGTTAGCTCCATACCAAGGAGCTGCTGGAGCTTGAGCCATTTGACTCAGAATTGATGTAGACAGACCTACAATAGCAGAAGAAATATTACAAACTATAGGCACACTAGGGGCAACGGATATTACTGGCGTAGGTCCACTCGACGTTCCTGGAGAAAACGAGGCCTTTTGCTACTGGATTGCTTACGACTTGCTTGACTTTACCCTTGGGAGTACCGGTAAGGTCGTGAAAAATGGTTTCTCCGGTTGTTTGAGACTCGGTCGCAATACGGCGTGGTGGGTCCAGACTTGCTCGAGGAAACCCTCGGCTAGTTCGAAGAAAACCTGCAACAAACACAAAAACGAGTGTTGCGGTTTAGCCGTAAATAATTTCAGAATTAAATCAAAAACAAAATATTCAGATATAAAAATTGAAATAGATAAACCGATTCGGCCCTCCTTCTAGCGCCAATCTGTTGAGTGGTGTTTTAACCCGATTGTGAAAACACACTCTCCTGTAGGATCCGAGTCCTAAATCCTCTGCTTGCAAAGAAAAACGATTTCTCCAAGGTTCTTATTATGCTAATTATTGATTATCAAGGATGCTTGTTTAAAATGAAATGCTAAGAACACCTTAGGGTTTGCAAGTGGATGTTAACAAGGGGCACTGTGGTTTATTAATTTTGAACTTTCAATGGACTCAAAATGAATAAAATCTGTTTTAACCTTTAATTCGATGGATTTTTAGTGATTTATTCAAACACAATAATTAAACTGCTGAAAATAAAATATGGGTTTGAAAAGCAAAGACAAAAGTAAACAAAAGTAACAATAAGAATAGATTACAGTCAGAAAGTTGTCATTAATCTGATGAAACCGAAGATACTGAGGCTTTCTACATGCAACCTAACCTAATGAACCTGCACTTTCACACAATCCAAATAGGCTAGGTGCGAGTCTCGAGGGTTTCTACTGGTAATTCCGGAAAACAGGCATTCGCATGAAGCAACCAAGAGATCTTGCATTAAACTTCACCTAGAAACCTAAGAAATCTGGAAAGGAAAGATAGACATTAAATCATGCATGCAAAAGTTACTCCTTCTTTCTCATCCAATAAGATGCCAACTCTCTGTATTTGTATTTAAATGATATCTCGATTACATTCAAAAATGTTCCAGGTGTAAAAGAAAATCCCAAAAAAAAAAGAAGGAAATTGCCCAAGTACGGGCCCAGAATAGCACAAAGCTCTCGTCTCTGCAACTCCGTATTCGGCAATTTCCAACCCCTTCTTCGATTTGCAATTCTGGTCTTATAGCAATGTTATGACGCGGCTCTTCGATTTCCTCCGTCGCTTCATTTCACCTTCCTGCACATGACCCCTCAAATTCTTGCTTTTTCCCGCTTTGATTCACGCTCAAATTTGAAAACGCTTCGAAATTCATCTCTGCATGTAACGCCTCTGCAAGTTTGACACTCGGTGCCACGTGTCCTGCTTTTCCTGCGTCCTGTGTAACGCTTACTGCGAAAAAAAAATGACAAAACTGCAAGTCTGCCTGTTCATCTTCTTAGCCGCGAACACGATATCGCTACATGTTTCCCGGCCGTACGCCTTCATCAGCTCCCCGTAGCGATGTCGCGACCGTTTTTCATTTGTCTACCTCCGGCAACTTCTCGTAGCGATATCGCTACCCTTTTAACATTTTGAGCCCTCCTCTTCGAATGGTAGCGATATCGCTACCACTTTCTAACTTTGAGCCCTTTTCAAAATGTGGTAGCGATATCGCTACCACCTTGGCCTTGCCGCGTCCCTTTGAAATGTGGTAGCGATTCGCTACCACTTTCGTTTCAAGCCTTCTCCTTGTGACATGGTAGCGATTCGCTACCATTTTTGTTTCAAGCCCTCTCTCACTAAACTTGTAGCGCTATCGCTACCCTCTGACTTTGAGACTGGCCTTTATGAAATTTGTAGCGATATCGCTACCGTTTTGAACTTTGAGTCTTCTTTCCGCAAGGCGTAGCGAAATCGCTACCGTTTCTCTGTCGGGCCTGATTTTCATTTCCGTCGCGATTTCGCGACATCTTCCTTGTACCGTACAACTTTGCCAAAATGCGTCGCGAAATCGCGACACCTTTCTGTTGCCACCTCGTCGCGATTTCGCGACATCTTTTCTGTTTTGTTGCCGTTGACCGCGTTGACCGCGATTTTCCGACACGTCGCGATTTCGCTACCGTTTTCCGGCTTCGGTCGCGATTTCGCGACCCCTTTCTACACTTGGGCATTTTTTTCTCTTTTCTTCAATTTTAGCATCTGGGTCACCGAGATTCTTCTCTGCAAGCCTGCAAAAAGGTGGGTCCCCAATTTTGGGGTGTGTTGTGGATCAACCACAACAGCCAGTTTGATGATGGCGGTACCAACCCCAATCCGCTGAGTGTGCACCAGCTTGATGATGGCGGTACCAACCCTAAACCACCAAGGGTCTCCCTCACTATGGGACGTGTTTACCGGGGCGAAGTAAGGGTTATAGTGGTAGCTCCATGATTTAACTCTACGACCAAAAACAATATGTTAAAAAATGAAATACAAATTAATATAAACTTCAATTGCACAGGTGCACAGGTGCACAATCCAAAGATGGGAGTCCATACATTGTCTGATTGTTAGCGTGCCGTACGTATATACACTTGTCCTTTACTAGTATACGTCAGCCCTTTACGAGCCCAGAGCTTCTATAAAAACGGACTCCAGCCCATTTACACGAAACGGGTTGTCTTTCTTCTTCTGTAGCCATGGCCACCGCCTCTCTTCTCGCTCTGCTTCTTGTTGCTCTCTTTGCCACATCGGTTGTAGCATCGAGTAATGCCAAGTTTGATTATACAAGGAAGCCATACATTGTTCACATGATCAAGTCCATGAAACCTGACCCTTTCGCTCTCCATGAGCACTGGTATGCTTCGCTCCTCCGTGGAGTTTCAGGCTCCCAAACCGGTCACAGTCGATTGTTGTATACATATGATACAGTCTTGCACGGCTTTGCCGCCAAATTGAGCAGCACAGAGGCCCGAAATTTGGAGAGGATGGATGGCACTTTGGCTGTCATCCCGTCCTCCCCCGTTCAAATGCATACCACACGCTCGCCGGAGTTTCTGCGCCTCACAACCTCCACTGATGGTTTATGGTCGCGTTCTAACTATGGCAAAGATGTCATTGTTGGCGTGTTGGACACCGGTATCTGGCCTGAGAGCAGAAGCTTCCAAAACGAAGACCTTGGACCTGTTCCTTCCAAATGGAAGGGCGAATGTCAAAGCGGGGTGAAGTTCAATTCTTCACACTGCAACAAAAAGATTATTGGGGCTCGATACTTCATTCAAGGATTTGAAGCGACACATGGTCCACTTAATGAAAGCCTCGAGTACAGGTCTCCAAGAGACGCTGACGGCCATGGTACACACACTGCTTCTACTGTTGCGGGATTTCCTGTGCACGGGGCGAGTCTCGCCGGTTTTGCCAATGGCACCGCCGTAGGGATGGCCCCTCAAGCCCGACTGGCTGTATACAAGGTCCTCTGGGGACCCGGAGGAAGAGGCGATTCCAGTGACATCGCTGCTGCCATTGATACAGCCGTAGCAGACGGTGTTGACATCCTTTCTTTGTCAATTGGCTTTTCACCCGAATCCTTTGGTCAGGTTGACTTCGCAGCATTTGGGGCCATGGAGCAAGGTGTATTTGTTTCCATGTCAGCCGGGAACGATGGCCCTTCTCCATATACCGTTGGAAACACGGCGCCTTGGGTGATTACTGTTGGTGCGAGCAATATTGACAGAGAATTCCCCGCACCTGTGATTCTTGGAAACCTTATGAGGTACAAAGGCTCGTCTTTTTACAAAGGAGATGGACTTAAAAACGTGTCTTTGGTGTATGTATCGCATAACGAGAGTTCGAAGCGTTGTCATTCCGGCAGTCTTCCTCACGACCTGGTCAAAGATAAAATTGTGGTGTGTGATCAAGGGTTTGTTTCTGGAAACAACTCGATCTCGGACTCGTCTCCATCGGAAAAGGGAACTGTGGTGAAAGAGGCTGGTGGAGCAGGAATGATCGTGGCCAACGAAAAAGTTTACGGAGCTGAAGAGTATTTGAACGTCGGCCTTTTCGGCACTGATCTGCCTGCTACCATCGTAAGTTTTTGGAGTGGGCAGAAGATCAAAGCCTACATTGAGAGCACCCCGACGCCTACGGCCACCATCAATACAACGGGATCCACGGTGATAGAAAAACAAAAAGCTCCCATGGTTGCGGCCTTTTCTTCCAGAGGGCCAAGCAGGCTATTTCCGGATATTGTTAAACCGGACCTCATTGCTCCAGGTGTCAACATACTTGCAGCATACTCTGGAGGAACCTACGCACTATCATCGGGAACATCAATGTCGTGTCCTCACGTCAGTGGTGTTGCAGCGCTTATACGAGCAGTTCATCCCTCATGGAGTCCCGCCGCCGTCAAATCTGCTCTCATGACTTCCTCGTATCTTCGTGACAACAAAAAGCAGTTGATCCAAGACGTGGTGACCCTTGAACCCGCCGACGCATTTGCTATGGGTGCAGGCCACATAAATCCAGGAGGTGCTGTGGATCCCGGACTCGTCTATGATCTGGCACCTCAAGACTATATCGATTTTCTTTGTAGTCTGGGCGTCACCAAGACAGAAATTGCTTTAATCGCCAGGTCGTCTGTCTCCTGCCCCAACCCGAAGCTCACTACGTTGGAAGCAGGGGATCTCAATTACCCATCATTCTCTGTGCTCTTCGATTCCCAAAAGTCCGTTCATGTGAAAAGAAGAACAGTAACAAATGTTGGGGCCCAAAGCGCGGTTTATAAAGCGCTTGTGAAGAGCCCTATGAATGTGAAAGTAAGCGTGGAGCCTAACACATTAGAATTCAACAGGCAGAATGAGAAGCTGAGCTATAGTGTAAGATTTGAAAGCTTGGTGAATGCAACAGATTACACCGGCCAAGAGTTTGGACACATAGCGTGGAAATGTATCCGCGGTGGAAAGCACGTTGTTCGTAGTCCCGTTGCCATCCAATGGCCAGCGAAAACGAATTAGTGTGATGTTAGAGTTCTCTACGTTTAGGGGGTTTGGTACTATGTTGTACCTTTTATATGTTACGATGTGTTTTAGTTTTCATATTGACTTCTTTTTGTCAGCATACGCTGTTTTCCTTTGCATGGTGAATTGTTTGAGTCAACCTAACAAGTTGTGTTAGTCTGCAACACTAAGGCGGCTTTCTTAAGTTTATATGAAGCATATAAAAGAGGGGATCATTTGTATGTATTCTTTTTGTTTCAAAGGATGATTGGCGGATTCTTTCTTAGAGTATGAATTATAGGTTTTCTTTTTATTTTTTAAATAATAAATATAGTTTTTTATTATATGTATTTTGTGTTGTCTTTTCATATTTATTAATAAATTTTGTAAAAATATATATATGCAAGTCTTCTTAAAAGTATATAAGAGAAGTTGTTGGATCTATTTTGGCACAACATCAAGAGAAGTTATGGAATCTTCTTTTTTTTTTTTTTTTGACAACAATCAAAAGTTGTGAAAGTTATTTTAGCAAGAAAAATAAAGCAATGAAGGAATTATGAAGCACTGTATAAATCTTATTTTCAAGTTGAATTTTTCTTCTGTTTTTGTTAATGGTGTGTTAAAATGTTCATACGTTAGAAAATAGAAAGTGTTCTTTCTTAGTTTGTTGAAATGTTCGTACATTAGAAAATAGAAAATGTGTGTTCTAATGATAAATAAAAGATATAAAATCATACAACTGTAAGTATTTTATTGCTTATATAAGATTAAAGAAGCCCCACTCACATTATATCATGACCATATAGTGATGGTATAATAAGTTGTTAACTATGCATATATCTCTTGACAAGATTTGAACTTGAGTCTCTCCTTGAGGAACTTGACCAGTTGAACTCATACTATTTCATCTTTAAGGTTTACCCATGGGATTGAAAGCTTATCCTACTGTGAAACTCATCACTCCCAACCAATTACCCCTCCCAACTGATTGCTCACATCTCTTTAACAATTTTACGAATGTAATTTGAAAAGTGAACACTTTTATTGTAAAAAATGTCATTAGAAGAAATATGTGTGTGAATTGATTCGACGCTTGATGATTTGATTTCTCAAGCTAATTTTTTATGCGGATATATTTTTTCCAATTAACTTTAAGTTGCACTCCCTATGAGAATATTTTTTAAGATCTATAATTTACTTCTTGAAACCATAATAAAATATCTTTTCTTGAATCATCTTATATTGTGATTGGCTCAGAAGCATGCCTAACTCCAAGTCACATAAAATTTTATCTATATATATATGCTTGTGGGGGCTAGTTTTAAGACTTGTTTTATGTGTGGGAATCTTATTGTCTTCTTGGAATTTTATTTCGTATCATGGACCTTGCCTCCTCATTAATAAGACAAAAAATGTTAGTTCTTAATTGTAGTGCCTTCAAAAAATTAAGTAGTGCATAAATTGAAGGTGATTATAAATATAAACTATTTATTTATGTGCAAGAGGAAAAAGTATTCAATGGTCAAAATGGTGGTCATTAATAAGTTTCATACAACTTGAGCTAAAGGATTTTCTTTTTCTATGGGTGAATTTTGAAGATGTTCAAAGTGATTTTTTAATCTAAGTATCAAAGAAATGTGTGATAATTACATTTATATAAGGAGTCTATTGATGTCTTATTGAAATGGTCACATTTTATTTTAAATTGAGCCTTATGTCATGTAAGTTTTATTATACTTTATGAAAAAATCAAGTTAATGAATATGGTAATATAAAAATAAGATGTGACATAAATTATCTATTATGCATGATTTTGTGTATCAAAATAGAAAAAAAAAATGGTTTGATGTAATGTAGATGAAGTCAGTGATCAATGCTACATGATATATTTAAAGAATAGAGGAGTTAAATACGTCAACAAACAAGTCTTAGTAAATATTACATTGTCATCATTTAATTTAAATGGGAAATATAAAGAGGAAATCAGCCCAATATTAGACATGTGTGAGATCAAATAAAACTCTTAATCTAGAAAAATAAATAAGATAAAAAATTATTGTAATTTAATATGAGGCTGTAGATATTCTCAATTATGCTAATGTGGATGAAGATGGTTTTTTATTCTCCACTCTTACGAGGTAGATGATATGCAATTTACCAAATGAACTTGTCATGCTTAAAGAAAAAAACCAAAATTTACATGAGAGAATAGAGGTGAATTCTGAAGGGGTAGATTTCTTTTGTTATGCAAATGGTCTAATTAAAAAGATATAAGTTTGTTATGACATGATTATTTATATCCTATTAGTGATATTGAATACTAGGGTAATGATCATAGTAGTGTCATAAATAATGAAGATAATATTATTTGTATTAGCTATTATCAATATGATCTCTACCTTAGTATGCAAAAAAAAGATAATGTTAATGATAACAATTGGATTATCCATTATCATGTCGATGTTAGCTTTTGATACAATATGCAATGGGAGATAGCAATCACAAGATGCAAAATAATATGAAAGAAAGTAAATATGTGAGATGACTAAAATATGCTATAAATAGAAATAAAGAAAATAAATACAATGTAGCTATGGAGGAAATAGACACTCCATGAACAAAGCTACTAGACTACATTGCATCCATCACCAATATATGGTGATCTAAACAACACTATGTTACTACCTACGAATATGCTTTGAGCTTCTACATTCTACTTGTTACAATGAGGACATTTTTATATAGGAAGATAAGTTCCTTGACCAACACTCTACCTAACTGTACAAGGGACACCTTGCACATATACAGCTTGAACATTGACACTTGTGCATTTATTACATTGCATGAAGAAACTAGATAACTTCTCCCTAAAGTAATCTAATGCCCTAAGTATGTACCTAGGAAGGTACATATACATGATCTAAATGATGTAATATACTCTATCTCTAACACCCCTTTGTATTAAATTATTTGGGTATTGAATACTTTAGCCTTAAATGTGGATCTTCTTCCATTAGATTGTGGAATTTGTAGTCTCCTTCATTGCTTACTGTGATCAGGTTCATCAGGTAATATATGTCTTCATATGATGCAAAGTAAGTTGTAGTTGAAGATTATTGTACCTTTTATATGTGTTCAACTAGTTCATTCTTCATGATGTCGTATATCTTTCTTACATGTCTTTTCTTCCTTTTTATCCTTCTCCCACAGTTTTACATTGGTGCTGGTGGAATTTATGCTTCATGATATGTTATTCTATCATCACAGTAATATTGTTCTTTATTGCTAGTTTTTTTCTTGTGTTGAGTAAGTAAAAACACAACTAATGATAGATAAACCATCAGGCACTCTTCTTGTGATAATATAACTAATCTTTGTGAGTTCCACCATGTTGTGAAGAGGATTTCATGAAGATAACCAATCAATCTTGTAAAGTTACCTTCTTTGGCTTCGTTAAGAAATAAGGAGAATTTATCTTTATCACTAGTGGATAGATACTTGTATCCTTCTAGAGTATCTATTAAGTTTTGAGAGTAGAATTCTACTTCACGAAATAGTTCTTCATTATTGAAAGCTTTTCTTAAAATTTCATCCATGATAGATCTTTGAAATAGTGATTCTTGCTACTCCTTAGAATTGAATTTGATAGAATCTTAGTAGTCTACCTTATAACTCCCTCTATTAGGATATATTATCCCTAATTGATGTATATAAGCTTGATTCAATAAAACCTTTATTAATCCTTAGGTTTGTAGACTTCCTTATGTCTCCCTAGTAATGAGAGTATATATACCTAATCGAATTTTAGGTTATGTGGAAAGCTTATATCTTACCAATGGATTTAAAACTTGATAATATTTGGTAGATGCTATTATTATCAAGTTTTATAGAATGCCTTATGACTCCCTAGTGATTTTGGAATAAGATATATTACTTTTGTAAAATGTAGTTCAATTTTAAGTTGATTTTATGAACTTTTGTAAATATCAAAATCAACTTTTCTAACACCTTATTACTCCTATTTAACTAAGCACTTTACCAATTTATTTTATTTTATTTGATCCTTCAATCAATATTCTCCTTTTTCTATATATTTGAATAAGTCTTTGTCTCTAAAATGGTGCCTTCTATCTATGAGAGGTAATCTTCAAATCTCTCAGATTTGGTAGGCTTCTCACGTCTTCAAGTCTTCTTGTCAAATTTTGATTTTAAGCAATATCTTCTTCTCAAGATTCTGAAGGTATTAAGATATTTTGAATCTTCTTCTTAGATTTGGCACTCCTTACCAAATTCTTCTTCTTCTTTTGGGCTTGTTTTCAGATGGTGACAATTATCCCAAATCTCTCACTATCTTCTATAGTGAATTTCTCCAATGAGTTCTCCTCTGAACTTCTTTGATGATTTCTTCAGTAAGGCTCTCCAAGCTTTTTATTGGATGCTCATTGAGACCTCTCCAAGGTCTTTAATCCTATAGATTATTTTGGTCTTCCTTGAGACCTTTTATTCAACCTTCTACTTCTGGAAGTGTTGGTGGTGATATCTTCTTCTGGATTTTTAATTATTCTTCTTATGGATTTAAGCAGGACTCTCCTAGTCCTTCTTCTTCCAAGATTGGAATTTCTTCAATGATATCGTCCCCTAATATCTTTAGCTTCTTTGAAAGGATATCACTAACCTCCTATTTCATGAAATCTTCTCTGGAGTCTTCTTTTTGGTTCGGAAACCCGATGTGGAATCTTCTATAGGATTAAGTCTTTTGTGGCTTTTTCTTTTGGATCAAGGCTTATGTGGCCTTTTCTTTTGTATCAAGGCTTCTATGGCCTTTTCTTGTGGATCAAGGCTTCTATGGCATTTTCTTCTAGATCAATGCTTATGTGGTCTTTTCTTCTGGATCAAGGATTCTATAACATTTTCTTATTTTGTGAAGTTCTCAATATAGCAGTGGAGATATCCAATCCCTTAACTTCACCATGACTCTTCTCTAGGAGTCTTCTTCCGTAGTATTATTTTATTACACAAGGAACTAATCTCTACACTATGAAGGCAATATAACCTTAGGGTAATAAAGTTGAAATATCCTAGATTTTTGTTGTAGGAGGTGTCTCAATCATTTGAGAATTAATTTTTTGCAATAAAAGAAACTTTGGGTAATAGTTAGCAAATTCTAGATATCTTGAATGATCTTCACTAGTTGATTTTTCAATCTAGTGGATTGAATGCTAAGTCCTGGTCTTCACAAGTTTTTCCTATAACTCTGTGGAAAGACTCTAGCCAAATGTAATCTTAGTATTTATGGAACTAATATTTCTTTTAGTCCTCACTTGTAGTTCTCCCTAATTCTACCACCTAGACTATTCTAATATTTTTTTATAGTGGATGGTCCAAAGGTGCATTAGGTTGATAAAAAACTCAGGCTTAATGATAATAGTAGTTTTTATATTGATCTATAATGGCTAGATCTACCATGGCTCTAATACCATTGTTATCTTTTTATGTACTATGCAATGGAATATAGCAATCACAAGATGCTTTATAATATGAAAGAAAGTAAATCTATGAGATGACTAAAATATACTATAAATAAAAATGACATAAATGAATACAATGTAACTATGGAGAAAATGGACACTCCATGAATAAATCTACTGGACTACATTGCATCCATCACCAATATAAGGTAATCTATGCAACACTATACTACTACCTATGAATATGCTACGAGCTTGTTATAAGCTTGTTACAATGAGACCCTTTTTGTATAGGAAGAAAGATTCCTTTGCTAACACTCTACCTAGTTGCACAAGGGACACCTTACACATATATAGCTTACACATTGACACTTGTGCATTTATTACATTGCATGAAGTAACTATATAAATTCCCCCTAAAGTAATATAATTTTCTAAGTATGTACTTAGGAAGGTACATTTACATGATCCAAATGATGTCATATACTCTATCTTTAATAGTTGATCACATCCATAGTCACAATTATAAATTTTAATAATATTGAGTCCTTTGAAAAATACGCTAAAGAAATAGGTTCTGAAATCATGAAAATAATGTTATATGATGGAAAATGATTAAAAAGGAATGGGAAAGGAATAATAAGTATTGTAGAACCAAGTACAAGACCAAAAAATAAAGAATTTGGTTAATATAGTTAAGTAATAAGTGTTGGAGTGTATTACATTATTTGGTATATGCTAATGTACCCTCATGGTACCTTCATGGTGTATTTATAAATAAAATATTAGGGTTGGGTCATAGTTTAGAGTGTGAGTTATATTTTACCTTTTATGTAAGTATGAATGTGTAGGAAATGTACAAGTGTCATGTGAGTTAGTGTGCAAGTGTAAGTTGAGTCTATGTGCACAAGTGTATTGTATGTAAGAGAACAAATATGTAATGTAAATATGTGCACAAGTATCTTATATTAGAGTGTGCAAGTTATAAAAGTGTAAGAGTCATGTATAGGTGTGCAAGTATTATAGAGTCAAGTGTTCATCAAGTATGCAAGTGGCAAGTAGAGAAGTCAAGAGTCATGAGACTTGGCATATGAAAAGGAATAGACAAGTATCCAAATAGTGACTCTACTAGGAATATATTATGGAGGTAATACTCCATAGTATAGCATATCAAGAAGGAGAACAAGAATTATTATTGTAAGAGAAAGTGAAGTAATAAAGCTTGTATACATTTTGAGCAATTAATATTGTAATTTATATTACATGCTTAGTACATGTTGATTAAGGCTATTTACATTCATATTTTTGCATATTATTGAATATTATTTAATTTACTATAAGCCTTATTTTACATATTAATTTGCTCATAATATCCTACTGTTATCAATATCTTAACCTTATTATATTATGGTTATATTATATTCAATCTTGTGATACATACCCTGTGATATTTATGGTATATATTAAGGCTTTGAAAACCATCAGTGGTATCAAATCTATCGCCATACTTTGTCTAGATTGATAGAGTTTATTTTAGCCACTATTATAAATTGATTTTATCCAGTTTGATAAAGTCGATTAAGATTATATCCCCTTATAAGGTAATGAGACTCGAATTCTATTTTTTTATCATATTGAGTATATAGACTACGATCATTCCACTAGGTTGAAGAAAAATGAGTGAATAATAGAGGCTCAACTATATTGAATAATTTAAGAGAAACCACTCAAAAGAAAGTTGTCCATTCAATAAAAGGATATCCTAATCTTAATATTGATATTTGGTTCTCTAGTAAGGAGGAAAATCATATTGAGTTATTAGGTTTAACCCAAGATATTATTAATTTTAGAAAATATTTGCAAAAAATATTAAGCTACATAAGTGTAAGAAGTCTCCTACTAAATATAGATAAGAGTTTTAGCTTCTAAGTGTAGAGATAAAGCAAGCAGATAAAAATAAAATAAAGTAGAATAGAAGAAAGAAGATAAATATATCAATTTTTGATATATATCAATCTTGAAGAAGGATAAAGAAGAACCTAACTTACTTTATATTGCTTCAAGCATTGGTTTATAATCTATAGTTGATAGGAACTGCAAGTTAGTAAAAACAAAAGACCCTTATAGAGAAAATAAAAGAGGCCCTTATAGAGAAAATAAAAGATGCCCTTATAGTGAAAAGAAAAGAGACCCTTATAGATGAAAAAAGTAGGTATTTATATGAAATAGAGAGAAGCCCTTTATATAATAGAATCACTCAAGCCTAATAGATCTCAAGCATAAGAGAAAAATCGCTCGAGCTTGATAAAGTTCTAACTATAAAAAGGAGCAATAGAGCATGGAAGAGATCAAGAATAATTGAAGAATTTTAGAAAATATGTAAAAGAGCTTTGATGAGATCAAGCATAACCAAACATAGTTCATAAGTAGAGTATTCGAACCTAATAAAAATAGAGTTTGAAAGTTAAGAAAACATTCAATCATAAGTGAGAACTAAATTTATATAGAGAAAAAGAATGTTGGAAATAAAACAATGTTCAAAGGAGCTTATGCAAGAAATCATAGTCCATAAAGAGTAGTTTTTGAATAGTGATCAAGATGCTAGAAGTGAAATACAATGATCTATAGCAAACAACATTGGAAAAGTGTTCAAGGCAATTAAGCAAGTGAAGGATAAACTATGTCTAGTGGTACTTGAGAAGCACCATGGTAAAATATTTTAGACACTGAGGTGAAGAGCCTGAAGAGCATAGAGTGAAGCACTCTAATAGTGCTCATATAGCAAATATAAACAACAAGAGTGAAGTACTCTAACAATGCTCATATAGCATCAGAGAGTGAAGTTCCCTAACTGTGCTCATGTAGTATTTCCCTAATAATATTCATGTAGTAGTGAAATGGAAACAACATATGATGAACAATGAACATCTAGGAACAATAAATAAAACATCTATTAATGGTGGACAACCATCAAAAGGTATATCAAATATATAGAAAATTCTAAAGCCGTGTGTAGTGGCTAAGAGTAACAAAGAAGCTAAAGCCCTGATTGAATTGAGAAGATTCAAACCTGCACAAATCCTTCAATGTGAAAGTTGAATCACCAAAGTAGCAAGGAAGAAAAAGCAAAGGAAGCATTTGAAGTAATTGAGGAATCTTGAAGCAAAAGTTCCAAACATAGAACTCTAAGGAATCATTTTGCCTAAAGTAATGTTCAACTACAAAATACTATTTGAAGCATCATTTTTTAGTGCAATTTGGTATACAACTTGGTATAACTAATTTCACCTACGGTTTGGAGTGCATCATGCCATTTGGAATATGGTATGAAGTGCAACACTTGGAAAAGTGAAAAGCCTTAATCACCTAATACCTATTAAGAGTTGTCTGCATGAGTATCCTAGTAGAAGCATTGCAGAACATAGATGTGTGCAAAGGCGAAGGAAGATTTCTTTCTAAGGTATTTTCAAATTTTAGGGTATTATAAAGCTAAGGTTGATTTAGGAGTTATAAGGTTAAATTAGAATATTTTTGAATTATTGGTTTATTAGAAGAATAGAGTGATAAGTTGAGTAGGGTTAATTAGGTTTTATAAAAGCTCTTAAAGTTTTTTATTAGGTTGGAGTGATAAGGAATTCAACTAGTCTATTTAAATGTTTTTCTAAGTTTTTAAAAAATCTTGAAGAATTTTGAAGAATTTTTTGTGGATTTTTAAGCCTTAATACTACCACAAATATCACAGAATCAAATATAATATAGCAATAATATATTAAGATCAAGATAAGGATATGTGTAGAATAATATGATCAAATTAATATGTAGAATAAGGCTTATAATATATCAAATAATGCTAGGTCTATAGTAACTTCAAAAGAGGGATACTGGGGCTAAAGGATATACGGTGTATGAACATGGTCTTAGTGGCCAGACAATATTGGAAATTATTTTTTGGTGATCAATCAGAATGGACCATGTTGTTGAAGGATAAATACCACTTTCAAAGCTTTCTTTTGGATCAACTTCCTTCAAATGGTTCTTAGTTTTGATGCAGCCTACCGAAGACTCATCCTACCCTTCTCCAAGGTAGATGTTGGATTCTAGGGAATGGTAATTCTATCAACTTTTGGATGGACTCTTGGATTTTTGATCAACCACTTATTCTTGATCCTTGTATTAGTCCCTTGCAATAGGTTTTTAGAACCCAAGGTCGAGTGAAGGTTGCTGACTTCATTTCTGAGTCTAACAGTCTTAAATGATAGTCGCTCCCCCATATCAATTCTAATGATCAAGTTTTTTTTGGTGTAATTTTTCCCTTTTACCCACTCTCCCTTTCAGGAAATGATTCCCTTTGTTTAGAAAGATTTTGCTAAATTTTGAAGATATTACTAGGCGGGCGGAAGGTATCAAGCGACAGTGGTAGCAGTCACGGGAAAACCAAAGTGTTGGGCGGATTGTGGACTGCAGCAAGGTAGGCCATAGAATAGGCATACTTTTTCCTTGAGAACCTGGGTGGAACATTCCCAAGAACCTGCCCAAATCCTAGGGAAATTTTTCTAAGCAGACAACGAGGATGGAAGAATTGGTTGACCTTACCCTTGATAATAGGAAAATCTCCCACCCATCTTGAGCAAGAAAGTGGGAGCACCAGTCAGGCATAACATATGAGAAACACCCACCCTTTCTATCTGAAGCCCCTACCAGCATAAGGAAGAACCCATTGGATACATGAGGTTCTCTTCATATCCTGAAACCTAAAGGAAAACTTGCTTGCTACTGTAGAAACTCAAGTACGTGACACCATACACATAAGTGATTGATTTTCAGCACGGTGCTCTCAAGGTACTACATTATCTATCATGCATCACCTAACCAAGGGATTGCCATTTGAGAAGAAGGATACGACAACTGAGCAATAATAAATTGGATAGAAGATCCAAATATCCAGATTAATCCTAAAGCACTTGCCACCTTCTAGAAGATCGACACTTTCCAAAGGATCAATGTACCAGGACAATGCTTCTCAATTGTAAAATTCGTCTTCTTGCCCACCACCATTAATATCCAAATTTTGATATTGATGTAAAAATGATTATAAATAGCAAAATTTTGGTCATTCCTAAGGGTGGCTCTTTAGCCATTACAATTCTTATGTATGGTTTACTCCTCTATAAATACATATTCTGCACTGTTTGATCTCTAACTTTATCCCCTTGTTCTTTATTGAATGCATGAGTGTTCATTTCTGCTTAGTTGTTTAAACTATCCCATGTTATTCTACTATTTGTATTATGTGGGGTTTACTTGATTGGCTCAGGAGTGCATTTCATTAATATGGGTTGGGGGTTTATTTATTCTAACGTCAGTTGAATAGGAGTGCTCTAATTTTGCATCCTAGATCTCATGCACCTGTTTGTCGATACTAGAATTCACCTCCCGCCCGCCACTGACATGAGCTAGAACAAAGATATTATTGGGTGATATGTTAGGTGTTGGTTATATGTTTCATATGGGGTATCTCGCCTGCATAAGTCTTGATGCAGCTATACCCATCCTTGTATGTTTTGGCTATGGTCATTTTCCTTTATCTCCTTTCCCTTTTGCCTTTCCTAGTTTATGACATAGATAGCTAGAACTACCCCAGAAGGAATCGATATCCTCTAAAAATTGTTCATCCTATCTCGATGTGACGGTATTTCTATGTTTTGCATTGGTCTACCTACATGCCTTACATGTAATATTAGATTTTTGACCAATAATTTTTGGTGACTTTATTGGGGAACTCACTGAATCTTCATGTTTTAGGAAATCAGAGTTTTGGTGACTCTCTTATTTACCCATATCTAATCAAAGTCACTTGGTGACTATAACTACGTGGTACATCTAGATCATAAGATCATTCACCCACTTTCACTGAATATCCAAACATCCCAGAGGACTCAAAGTATGGTGAGTAGCCTTGATCTCATTGGCAGAGATAGTATGCTCACCTGGAAACTTTGACTCTAACTCCAATGATAGAATAGGGACCTCTAAATACTGATGCCTTGATGTCTTGGCCATATTTTGCCCAGTGTAATGACCCTTTTCCCCTCAATCGCCCTCACCAACACATTATTCCAAAAGCTATTTTTGATGCCCTACCAAAATATAGCGATGTCAAGGGAGCTGTGAAGGAAAACCTAAAAAATATGGTTACTTTGGCCATCCTTCACAATATCATGCATGAAGATACAATGATCAGGTTACTAGTAGCTTCCCTTGAAGTTTGAACACAGCTCTAGTACAAGACCCTGTAGTCGAGAAGCATCTCTACATGGGCAGATCCTACAGAGCTTCTCATGGATGCATTTGGAGAAGTGGAGGACCCCTTCTAGTATTTTAATCAATTTATATTTATCAAGAGTAATTCTTTTGAGAGTGTGGTGGACTTCAATGTCTCTTTTGATAAGATCTGGAAGAGAATTCCACTACATATCCTCCCAACCTCCACCCAGGCACATCTATTCTACATCCAGGCTCTTAGCCTTGATGTCAGTCTCCTCCTACACCAATAAGGGGAAATCTTATTTCCACAACTCTACAAGGAGGTTGTCAAAGCTGAGCAAGTTCTGATGTGGGGGCTCTAACCAACCAGTTCCCTCCAAGAGCTAGTGCTAGAACATACAATGGGTATAGACCAAGAGTGGATCTATCACTATACCCACATCCATGAAGATAGCATGATTAATCAACCCCATATCCCCTGGTATTTGGGAAAGGATATGGATGCTCATGAGTTGGAGAAGGACTCGATGGTGTAGGAAGAGTCGATAGGGGGATTGGCACAATGGGCTAATCTTGAAAAGGTACAACATGAAAATTTGATCCTTGATAGCTCACCACCTGAAGGGTAGAATTCAGTGGTCAAAGGTATTGTCACCCTAGCTTTTAAAGGCATGAGTGTTCATACACTCAAGAAAAATACAAAGGATTATGACTTTATCGTAATTCTAAGCCAGTATGGACAACACCAGATAGATCATAAAAAGTACCTCAAATATAATGTGATCTAGTCTGGCTATTGTATATTCATAGGATGATTTACATATAACTTCATGTTTCAGGTGTTCTTGTCACACCACAATTTTATGGCTAATAAATAAAGCCTTACATTATGCAAGGCAACTACATTAGGAATCATAAATTTTGATAAATGACCAGTGTACAACATAACCCTATGAATGGTTTCCACTTGGTTAAGCACTAGGAAGCATCAATGAAGGAGTTTTCAGGAATCATCCAAGAAATGTAACATTCACCTCTATCTCTATGTTGTCTTTCTAGTCTTCTACTCTTTTATCTATTGTTGTCTTGACCCCATAGCCCAATGGATACACTCAAAAATTACAACACCTATTGACTCATCCTCAAGAACTACAATAATCCTTGAAACTCCCAAGGCAAAGTGTACTACAAATAGCCCTTATGGATGAATGGAAGTGAGACTATAAAAGTGTAAATTGCAAATCGTGGTTGAAGCAAAATGGTCTCCTGGTTGATAACATTCAGTAAAAGAGGTTCACTTCTAGATTGTATAAAAAATAAAATCTAGGATAGGACTTACAAGGATTGTCAATCTATCTACTCTTAGAATATCTTAGATCCTCAGTGGGTTACAGTTATGGGATTCTGATCCATCGGGATACTTAGTTAGGAAGAATATATGCCCTACTAATTTCCCTTAACAAGATTTAGGTTGATCTTCCCTTAATGTCTCTCTACTTATCCACCCCTCCCTCCCCTTTACCTCCCTCTCCCTTTGTTATCAGTAACTCTTTCAATTGATGACAGAAGTCCCCTTGTCTCAAATATTTCATGTTTTCCCCTCTTCTTGACTTTGCTTTGTAGTAGGTCACTCAAGTGTTTGCTTGTTGTTTCCACTTATTATCTTCCTCTTACTCTCACTTGCAGTAGTCCTCCCTCCAATGACCACCATGGTCTGCTCCTTCTGGCAATTTTTTTCACGTGTTTCCTCCCGCTCTTGCTGACTAAGCTTCTGTTCCCTCCTCTCTGCCCTATTTTTCACCATGTCAGGTGTGTTCCTTCTTCTTATGTCTTATTATGTCTTTCCTTCCATTTATGTTCCTATTATTTTTGTGTCCTCCTTTCCCAATGTCATAATTTTTACATTTTATAATCTTTTTGGGTTTCTTTTTTTCCATAAAATGGAAAACCCTTGCAAGTCGCCAGAAGTGTGGGTGTAATTTTTTCCCTTTCACCCACTCTCCCTTTCAAGAAGTGATTCCCTTTATTTGGAAAGAGTCCGTTAAATTTTGAAGATATTATTGGCCAAGTGAAAGGTATTAGGTGACAACGGTAGCAGTCACGGGCAGACTAAAGTGTTGGGTGGATGGCGAAATGAAGCAGGGCAGGCCATAGAATGGGTATACTTTTTCCCTAAGAATCTAGGTGAAACATTCCTAAGAACCTACCCAACTCTTGGGGTGGATGTTATAAGAAGACAACGAGGGTGGAAGAATTCGTTGACCTCATGCTTGAGAATAAGAAAACCCTCACCCATCTTGAGCAGAGGGGAGCACTCATCGGGTAGAACATATGAGAAAAACCTACTCTTTCTCTCTGAAGCCCCCACCAGTAGAAGGAATAATCCGTTAGATACATGAGGTTCCCATCATATCCTAAAACCCAAAGGAAGACCTGCCTGCTACTACAGAAGCCAAAGAACCCGAAATCGTACATAGAAGTGACTAATTTTTGATACAACACTCTCAAGGTACTGCATTATCTATCATGTGCGGCCTAACTAGGGGATTGTCAGTATTGAAGAAGGACACAAAAACTGAGAAATAATAAACTGGGAATAAGATCCAAAGATCTAGATTAATCCTTAAGTACCTGCAACCTTCTAAAAGATTGGTTCTTTCCAGAGGAGCAGTGTACCAGGACAACGTTCATCAGCTATAAAAGTTGTCTTCTCGCACACCACCATTAATGTCTAAATTTGAATATTGATATAAAAATGATTATAAATAGCAAAATGGTGGTCATTCCTAAGGGCGGCTCTTTATCCATTATAATTCTTATGTATGGTTTACTCCTCTATAAATATAAATTTTGCACATTTTTATCTCTAAATTTGTCCTCTTGTTCTTTACTGCATGCATGAGTGTTCATTTTTGCTTAGTTATTTAAGTTATCTTGTGTTATTCTGCTATCTATATTTTGTGGGGTTTACTTGAGTGGCTCAGGAGTGCATTTTCGTTAATATGGATTGGGGGTTTATTTTTGCTAATGTTGATCGAATAGGAGTGCTTTTATTCTGCATTCTATATCTCATGCACCTATTTTTTGGTACTGGAATTCACCTCCACCTACAATTGATAAGATCTAGAACAAAGATATTGTTGGGTGATCTATTAGGTGTTGGATCTATGTTTCATATGGGGTATCTCACCTGCATAAGTCTTTATGGGGCCATACTTGTCCTTGTGAGTTCTAGCTACAGCCATTTTCCTTTAGTTCCTTTCCCTTTTTCCTTTCTTAGTTTGCAACGTAGATAGCTAGAACCACCTTAGAAGGAACTTGCCTCCTCATGAGATTGTTCACCCTGTACCAACGTGATGGGCTTTCTATGATTGGTGTTGGTTCACCTCCCTGCCCTATGCACGATGTCATATTTCCAACCAATAGTGTTATATGATTCCTAGATCAAGATCACTCATATTTTGAATCATCAAATTATCCCCAAAATAAATGCTTATGATACTATCATCTGGACAAGAGAATCCAAAAATCCCTTTTCTATTCGATCAACTTATAGGTTGTATGAGCCAGATATGTTCTTGTGGAGACCCAATTACAATGTGTGGATTAAGAACCTACTTCCTAAAATTAATATATTTTTTGTCTTGCTATGTAAGACATAATTCTTTCAATTGAAAACTTGAATAAACAAGGTATGGTCATCCCAATCAGATGCTATATTTGTGAATCAAGCCTTGAATCAATTGAGCATATTTTCTACTCTTACTCCTTTTTTAGAGGAGCCTATGAGGTGGTGTTGGACCTTCTAGCAGTTAACTGGGTGTTCCCTAACTCTGTCACAAAAACTATTATTCAATGGGAATAACCTTTCTAATCCCCAAAGCTAAGAAGCTTATGGAGATTGCTTCTCCTCCATATTATGTCGAAGACCTAGAAGTAAAGGAATGCATAGGCATTCAAGAATTCTAAGCTCAGCTTTTTTCAGGTAAGACTAAGATTCCTTTGGGTCATGATTGAAAATGTGAAGGTTCTTGTTCAAAAACAAGAGGAGAGGAACCAAACCTATTCTATTTGAGAGATATCTCTAGAACATTCCATTGGTTTAACTTCTAAAAGAACCCTTAACATATTCCCAAACCCAATGTTACAAGCTAGATGGATCTCACCCTCTACTAATTAGGTGAAGCTCAACTCCGATGGTGCTTCTAAAGGGAACCCTAGCATAGTTAGTACTAGGAGGATTATTAGAGATTCCAATGAAAGGATGGTGGCTACCTTCACGAAGCATCTATCTATCCACATTTCTTTCTTTGTTGAATCTAGAGCAGTCTTTCTAGGTGTGTTATTGCTCCAGGATTTAGGGTTTAATAAGGTTGTGATGGAGGGAGAATATTTAAGCCTCATTAATATGATTAATTCAGACAAACATCTAAACTGGCACCTTTATAATATGGTCTACGAAACACAAATAATTCTTCAACTTATGGAAGATGTCCTATTGAGTGGTTTTTTTCCCTATTGTAAAACCACACTCATAGTTAGGATTTTGATTAGAAAATCCTCTCTTGCAAAGAAATATAAATTTCTCCAATGTTCCTTTTACCTAATGTGTTCATATATGTTTGTGAAAATATATCAAATAAGTGTTAGAATACCATAGTGATTTGCAAGCAACTATCAACAAGGGACCTATATTGGTATTATTTTATTATTCTACGCTATTGATTGTTCATGAAACTTAAAAGAAAAGAAAATGTGATTGGACCTCATATGACCACGATGTATAAAACAAAATTCATTTTATCTTGAAGTGTTTTAGATGTATTTTGTCTTCCTTTGTTAAGCAGGTTTTAACCGATTTTATCCTTTTATTAAACCTTGCTTTGAGCATGAAATAAAAGATTAAAATCTATCTCCAGAATATGAATATGAAATGATGTGTAGATTCATTTTATCCTTGCTTTGAAACGTGAACATGAAGTGATGAGTGGATTCATTTTAGATTGCTTTGAATATATTTTATCTTGCCTTGCTTTGCTTTGAACATGAAAGAAAATAATGTAAATGACTAACTTTGAAAATGTAATAGCCTTTGTATGCCATATAAATTACCCCCTTTTAATGAAATTGTGATTTTCATAAAAGAAGTTAATTTATTGCTTTTAAAACAAAAATGCAAAAACTTGAATACTCTGGTTCTCTTGTAAACTGTGAAATCATGTAAAGCTTTTTGAGATTACAAAATTTCCTTTAAATATAAACTTTATATAATTTTAGAATTTTGCATGTGCTTCAAAACAAAATCGAAACTACTCTAAATGAAACTTTAGAGTTTATTCTTGCCATTTGTGCTTATCTTTTTTGGATTTTAATTTTTTTATATTTTTTTATTTTTGTTTGAAAAAGTTAAAAAAAAATATAGGGTTAGAAAAATAAAATAAATAAACAAATTGCTGCAACCTAGAAATTTCACACAGACCCTACAAACGTTAGTATCCTGCATCAAACCCACATTAATGCGGCCTGTATTTACGTAGTCCAACACATAATGGGGTGCAATCTTCTATGGACAAAGGTGAAATACATTAAAAATGATAAACGAGTTTACCATTACCATGCATAAAAACTTATTGTATTTTCAATATATTGTAAATAAATATTTTTAATATATTTTAAATAAATATTTTCAATAAATTCAAATACGAAGTGCAGGATACCAAGTTCAAAAATACCATCAATGGTCAAAAATCCAGTCCAACGCGGAAAAAAAGACTCCAAAATAGATCCAGTGTCAACCTTATGTTTCCACCTGTAATCTTACATCCAAGTCTCCTACCATTCCTTATTTGAATCCATATTTAAGCTTTTCTTTTTTTTTTTTGTGGAAAACATCCCAAAAGGGATGCCACTTTCGGATAATACCCAAGGAGGCAGGGGTATCCATTCCGCCAAAAATGCCCAGGACTTGGACCTCGCCTACCACCTTTGACATACTCAAGGAGCAATCAAACACACAAAACCAATTTAAAAATAAGTAAATAACAACAAAAATAATAAAATAAAATAAAAAACATGCTCCTTGAGTGTGTCAAAAACAAAAGCACAACCAAACACGCACAATAAGATAAAAGAAACCACAACACAAACCACATAGAAAAACACAAGAACCACATAACAAAACACAAACAAGACAAAAACAACAGAACACTACAAAGACATAACTCAAAAAAAAACATGAAAAATAAACACAACCAAAACCTAAAAAATAAAAAATAAATAAAATAAATATAAAAATAAAAACAACCAACAACAAACAATAAACAAAAACAAAAAAACATAGAAAACACTCACACATAAAAACACGAAATAACACAAACAAAGAGAAACCCAAGAACAAGAACGAAAAAACACAAGAACAATAACAAAAAACATAAATAAATAAAAAAACACAAGAACAACAAAAAAACAACACAAAGAACACAAAAACAAAACAAAACAAAAGAACCCACCCACCTTAAAAATCTAAATATAAAAATAAATAAAAAAGAAAAAAGAAAAAAATTGAACATAACAATGACCTATCTAGACCAGAAGACTATTAAGGCAAGAATCAACAGGGAAACAAAATAAAGAATAGAATGAGCTAGGGAACTAAAAAAACTGAATGAACCAAAGAGAAGCACAAAAAAAAAAAAACAAGAAGAAACTAAGTACTTTTAGAAATGGAGTCATCCAAAGAAATGATAGAAAGAAGAGCTTCCCTAATTTGAGAAGCCCATATTTAAGCTTTTCAATACCCCTTTTGTTTCTTGTTTCTTACATTTCAAAATGTTTTTTATCGTAACTCTCTTAGTACATACAAATTATTCGATCTCCATGGCCTTGGAGGATGCTACGTGCTTCCTACGGATTTCTTAACTATATATATGTTCCAACCTTAGTTGGTAATTCGTCAAATTTTTTAGATAAAATTCGAAATTCGTCAAATTAAAACCCTAGCGAATAAATTCGGCAAATAAACCTAAATTCATCAATAAAAAAATAGGCAAGAAATGCATGGGAAGTTAAAACCTTATCAAGTTTGGGCAATATACCCTAACTTTAAATAGTTTATTTTTGGAAACGTGTAAGCGAAACATGATTTAACATCTATCGATGCAAATTTATTCTCAACAACCAGCCCACTACGATTACAAGCAGGTGAGTTATTCTTGTGTTAAACAAAATAATAATAAGGCCAGTTATCCAGATTTGGCTCCAAGATATAAATCCATTCGAGAAAGCTGAATCAAAATGCAAGCAGAAGATTACCCTTGGGAGAGGACATTACTATGTCCCACATCCTGCCATAACTTTAGCACATTGTATTAAAACTGACATTTTTCCCAATCCATGCCAATGCACCCAATAGTAAAAGGTTCGATTTAATTATGTATTATTTGGTTCAAAAGCAATTGGAGTCTGCAATGTGCCATACTGCATAGTTGATGGGGAATAATTATAATATGTACAAACCTCGACTCTCATTTCAGTTGATGAGGAATAATTAACATTTAATAATATGTTTGAATGTATAATATGTTTTGAGTCTCTTTGAGTTTTTTATTTACTAATATATTTACATTGAAAAGATATATATGTATATTTATAACATATCAAAATTTATTTCGAATTTTTAAACATTACATTGAAAAGATATATATGTATATTTATAACATATAAAAATTTATTTCGAATTTTTAAACATGTCGAATTTCTTTCCAACTTTAAGGATGTCGATCGAACACAAATTCGAACTTAATAACTAAGGTCCGAAGTATAGATAGCGAAAAGGCCCACGTGAAAATTATCACCCTACTAACCATAAGCCACCGATAGTGGATGAAACACCCTCTGCTTATGAAATAATTTCACGAAGAAAGTGTTGCCAGGGCAAACCCAAAATTGGACTAGGAGGTTTTTGACGACATCGACAGTCCGTTACACCCAAAGGCAGTGAACGTTATACATCAATTCAAGAACCATAGAATTATTTTCTGATAATAAACTATTTGTGCCTTAATTATCCATGCAGAGCCAACAAACGCATCTATTGTTGTAGCAGCGTATACCCCACATTTTGTCTTATCAGCGTGTCAATGACAAACATTGCAAGTTTGGAAATTAACTCTGTGTTTGTGGTCGACTCAAACTCAAAACCATGTCAAAACAAAGTCTCCTTCAATACCATGTAATTGATGATAATACCATTGTGAACCATACGAAACTCATGCTCCCTCTCATGGTTGAAGGATGAAATTAGCACTGTATCCATGTATCTAGTCTTGTTTTTGTAAAATATTGTGATATAATTCTCATTGTTTGCGTTGCGTATAAGGCTTCCAGGTCTCTGCTTTTCACCCCATACTATAGATCTATTCACCCCATCGATGGTGATCAAATGCATCACAATCCCCACAGTATCCAACATTTTAAATAACAAATATCATCTGATGATTAACTTTTGCATGAGAAAACTCGTGGCTGTCATCATTAGATTAATTAATATCCAGTTTGGATTTTGAAGCCATCAACTTCAAGTAAACAAAATTTCAAACTGAGATTCACCTAACACACTTTATAGAAGCTTTTATAGTCAGGTCAATGAAATTACCATAATTGAAGGAGGCAAAAATAAAATGCATGGTCCTGTGCATGATTTATTGGAATTCACCCATGATTTGTGCAGCTACCAAGGAAATTCTGGAAAAAATATTACTGTTTGAAAAATAAAATAAATCACCATACCCAAAATAACAGCAAACTGCCTTTCCAAATCATCCTTTGAAAGTTTGAATGAGCAAAATATAACATCGACACTACCGCTGTCGGTATCCGTCGATCACTTGCTATCACTTTTGCCAGATAAGTTGGAAAATAGGCCTCCATCGCATTGTTCATTGCAGCCCACCATTTTCAGTTGTTGAGTGTAAAATGACAATGTCACCCTCTGTGTCTGTATAGGCCCATCGTACATGAAGAGTAACAATTACATAATAGATCATCCAATTATTATTAGTTACAACCAGTATTATTTTTTATTATTTTTTATTAAAATGGACAATTGTCAAAATGTACAAGTTGGTGTAAAATGTACAAGGTTGCAAATATACATTGTGAAATATCAATGTAATTAGGTGAAAATGTACATTTGGTATGAATTGGATAAAAATCGAATCTGACTTAGAAAAACCTTGTAATTAAGTGTTTTGAGTTAATTTAGAATGGCAGTTGTAAGTAATGTGATGTCTCAAAAATTGCTTTGGAACGGTCTAGGTATGCATTATATAGCCCCCCATTCAATTTTTTAGGGTGTTCATTCATTCATGGAGGATTAATTGTTCAGGGTAGAGTTGCATATTGTTCATTGTTGATGTTTATGGTTGTTGAGCCTATTCGTGTGACCAATGATGAAGGATATACTGTACATGAATACTTATAATATGAATAACAATAATTATCTTGGTTTCCATGTCTTTGTAAATTTCATTGTACGTTCTAATTATTGTAGGTTGTGTAATTGATGCTTGGGTGCAATAACTTATGTTAATTAATGGAATTACATTATGAATAATTTTGGTCATCCTAGAGACTTGGTGTGAGGATATGAATTGATTGTATGATGGATTATGACTGTACAATAATGTTTCTAGATACTTGTATGATTTTTTAAATTGTCTCTGATGATTATAATTCATTGCTAGTGAATTAGGATTTGCATGTGGGAAGGTAGTGAGTAATTATCATCAAGAAACATTACAAAACTTGTCTTGAAAGGAATGGTTGTGCAGGCTAATAGATATAAGAGTAATTTGCACCAAGGGTTCGTACAAACCATACCCATTCCATACCAAATTATACAAACTGATCACCCGATTTGGCAATAAAGCTGCAAGATAAAACCTGCCATATAAGCAATAATTGCTATTTTGAATAAATTGATAACAAAACTAATTGATTTGACTTAAAAACTTGTTCCAATGGATTGAATAAGTACCAAATCATACGAGGTGCAGTGTTGTATGATTTGGATTGTACAACTATACGATTTGGTGACTGTACAAGCTGTTTGGCAAACTAAAATAGTACACAAAGCAAACCATACAAGTACAAAATTTGGCAAGTTGGATTTGAGACTTTGGCAATCAATTCTAGGCCTTCTAAATAATCTCACTCTCTAGGAATACTACACCCTTTATCTAAATTTGGCATTGTTGCGTTATTGAACTTGGAATTTTTAGTAAAATGGGTCAAAATTATTGCAATCGAGAAGATCCTGCAAAGTGATAAATTATGAGTACTACTAAATTGGAGGTGAATGATAGACACAATTTTGCATAGGTATAGGATACAAGATCAAGGAGAAGATATCACAGTTAGAAGGAGCACAAAAATTGTTCAAAGAGTGAACGTCAACAATGTTGGACACAATACACATGAACCAGTGATAGAACAAGTATGGCCATTTGACGAAGGAGACATGGAGAGGTTGGATACATTAATAATTGATACGGAAGGAGAGGATTAAGAAGCACGTATATTCAAGGAGAACATTGATGTAAGTAAAGACATTAATGAGGAAACTATGTGAGATCGAGGTGAGTGGATGGTAATACCTAAGAAAGTGGTGGATAGGTTGCAAAGGAGTGCGGAGGATGCGAGTTAGGCACCAGAGCAACAACACATGAGGTCTAAGGAGGAAGGACCAAGGACACAACCTACACACCAATGAAGGAGATCACAAAGTGAATATGCACATGAGATTGGTAGACGATTGTCCTGTGAATATAAGATACCTCAAGTAGAAACTTCTGATGAGGACCAATAGAGTGAGTCATCTACAAGGAGGAATTATTCAAGTATTCCAGGAGATACTTCATCAAGTGATGAGGAAGAACCACCAACAATGGACAAATTATAAAATCGAGCAGGAAAGTAAAGATGCCCACCCTTTATGGGTGAAGGAAAGGAAGAACCAACAAGACACATCGAGACATGCATCATCATTTGGAAAGAAAATTGTATGGACCAACTAGATGAATGGTTGTTATTATTTCCTACTACATTACAAGGACTTGCCATAGATTGATATCTGAAAAGATAAAATACACCAATTTTTTGGGTTTGGAACACAATAAAGGATGAATTCATTGAGGAATTTTACCCTTTTAAGGATGATGAATATATTATAATTGAACTTTGTGCCACTAAGCAAAAATTTTATGAAGATGTTAAGTCATATAATCACTAATTGAAGCAGTTGGTGGATAAGATGCAAATACCTCTAGCAGACATACTGGTAAAAATATGGTTTGTAGATGGGTTGTTACCTAGATATAAGAAAAATATGACAATAGTTCCATCTTTCACATATGAAGAAGCCTTGGAGAATGCAAAGAATTTTGAAAGTGAGGCGAAACAAACAATTGCTAGAATGATAACACATTCTAGGCATGACAATTCAGATAGCTATGAAGATGATACAATACAACAAATAATACAATCATTTTAGAAGGAAATTGAGAAGATAATAAAAGAGGTGAAAGGTAAAGTTAAGCAAGATAGGAAGGATATTTGGTGTACAAATTGTGAGTCTAAAGATCACACAAATATGAGTTATCCTTAGATTGACTATTGCCACATTTGCAATATACTTGGACATGAAGTGGTGTAGTGTCCATTTAATGTAAAAGTGCATCCACAAGTTCTCTCAATCCAAGAACAGGAAGAGAAACCAAAACCTCAAGGGAGTGGCCAGCAAGCCACTAGTGGTGGTTATAAGAATAATCGAAGAGGTGGAAGACAATATCAAGGCAACCGGTAGGGAGGTTAGAGCCACTTGCAATATGATTCATATGGAATACCAGTCATACAATGCCATAATTTCTAGGAGTATAGGAATTTTATGAAGAATTACCCTTCACCTCAGAAACAAGAGATACAATATAATAATGCTACATGCATGTGTAGATGGTGTGGTCTAGGGAACCACAAAAATAAATTATCCAAAGAAAGTGAATTATAGTAAAACATAGAACGTGAACTTTTTGGACATAGAAGTATCTCTAGTTAGAGAGGAAACCAAAGAATTATTAACCATAACAAGAAATTAGACTAAAAAGGATAAGTTGACACAAGTTATTATGGATGGAGGATCTAGTGTCAATGTGTTACCCGAGAAGACTTGGCAAGAAATTGGTGCTCCGTCATTAAGGGCACCTAACTTCTGATTGTATGGTGCTGACTAGTATGATATAGAGATAAAGGGTGTCTTTATAACACAAAAAGTTATAATAGTTGACCAAGAATTCATCTTGGATTTCATTATGGTTACCATACAAAATCCAACATATGATGCTTTATTGGGGAGAGGATGACTATGAATAGCCAAAGTTAATCACAACTAGGGAAAGGACAAGATCACCCTCAAGAAGGGATAGCACAAATATATAATCAACTTGAATAAACATAGGATCAGTGACTATGTGGCCACAACTGATCAGTCAAGTAGTTCTTTTGGTGAAGAGGAGTATGAGCCTAATGAAGAAGGGATGTTGTACCTAGATGACGATAGTGAAGATAAAGATTGATTTGATAGCAAACTTCTCCATTGGAAAATGGAGGAGTACAAGGTTTTTCAATCCACCTACCTCTATATTAATATAGAGGAGACCACAAAAAAACAAGACAAGATGAAGGTCAGCTCAAAACCAAAGAAAGAAGAAGAGGAGAAATGGACATTCCCTAAACATTTTGCAAAATATACAGTGGGAGACATTGAAATTGATGTAAGACCAGCACATCCAATGAATGTAGAAAAGGCAATAGTAGAGCCTAAAAACATTAAGTATGAAGGAACTCAAAAAGTGTATGTAAATCTAGGAATAGAGGAGGAGCCTAGGATGATCCATTGTGCTGATGATTAGAACCCAGTATTGAAAGCAACATATTTCAAGATATTCTTGGAGTACAAGGATGTATTTGTATGGATGTATGAGGAAATGAAAGGGGTACCACAAAATTTATGTATCCACAAGATCACGCTAATTCATGGGGCACAATCAGTTATAAGATGACCTTATAAGATGAACCCCAAGTATGTCACCTTGGTAAATACAAAAATTGAAAAGATGCTAGATGCAAGTATCTTTTTTAGGGTCAATACTAGTGACTTGGTTTCACCTATTATGGTCACTCTAAATAAGGAAGCAGATAAGATTTGATTATGCATATATTTCAAAATTTTGAACATAGTGACAATCAAATATCCCTTTACTATTCCCTTCATAGACTCAATTCTAGAAGAGATCGTAGGACATAAAATTTATTCATTCCTAGATGGGTTCTCTGGGTACAATAAAATAAGTATAGCCGAGGAGGATAAGTTAAAGACCACATTCATTGTGGAAAATGGCATCTATGCATATAACTAAATATCATTTGTACTATGTAATGCCCCAACCCCATTTTAGCATATTATTTTGTATATTTTTGATCAATTGACCACAGGAAATATTAAGGTATTTATGGATGATTGGTCCATTTATGGTAAGATCAAGGATCACCTACATGGTCTTAGTGAATGTATGAGTAGGTGTAGGAATGCACAAATATCCATGAATTCGTGGAAGTATTTTTTGATGATAACTTATGGGAAACATTTAGGACACATAGGGTGCAATGAAGTATTAAGGACTAATATTGACAAAATTCATGTTATATTACACATGGAGGAGCCATATGATGTAAGCTCATTAAAAACCTTCCTTGGATCCATGGGATACTATCAGAGGTTTATCAAGAACTATGCACATGTCTTATCCATTGGATTCTTTGATTAAGAAGAATATTCTCTTTAGATGGATGGAGGAGCACTAAGGAGCTTTTGAAGAGTTAAAACCCAAACTAGTCAGTAGTCCTATTTTAGTGTTCCCTAATTGGGATAAATGTCCATATTGATGCCTCAAACTTTATGTTTTGATGTGCATTGGCACAAGAAGGATATTATAGCCTAGATAAACCTATATTTTTTGCATGTTGCCTATTATCATGGGCAAAGAGGAATTATAGTACAACGGAGTGAGAAGCCTTAGGGATGGTATATTTTGTACAAAAATTTAGGTATTACCTATTGGAAAACTCTTTTGCTTTCTACATAGACAATCAGGCTTTTTTGTACTTGATAAATAAGTCAATCATACAAGGATGGATCAACATATGACTCATTACTTTACAAGAATTCATATTTCGAGTAGTAGTTTGACCTGGTAAGAAGCATGTGATTACAGACCAATTTTCTTGAATATGATCAGGAAAGCATGTAGGAATGAGGATTCCAAATGAATTCCTTGATGCATAGTTATTTGCAATCAACGTTGTTCCATCCTGGTACAAGTTGATTGGTCAATACTTATCCATAGGTGAGTTGGCACAAGAATTGATGACAACTAAAAAGAAAAAAGGTAATCATGAAGTCAACACATTTTTAGTTGATAGCTAGATTGCTATACAAAATGGGTATTGATTGTATCCTATAGAGATGTGTAATGGACGAGGAAGTTAAGATGACAGGAAGAAGTGCATGAAGGCTTGGTAGGAGAACACATGGGGCTTGATGCCACTTCTTGGAAAGTACTCTTAGCAATATTATGGTGGCCCACATTGTATAATGATGTAAAGGAATATGTACGAGCATGTGATACTTTCCAAAGAGCAGGGAAACTAGTACAATGATATTTTATGCCCTTACACCCATCACAAACCTAATAACTATTTGGGAGATGGGGGTTAGACTTTGTCAGACCATTAAAAACTACTCATAGGAAAAAGTATCGATATATCATGGTAGCCAGTGAATACCTAACCAAATGGGTCAAAGTAAGAGCACTACTAGATAACACGACAAAGTTTAAAACTTGATTCTTATATGATCAAGTGATTACAAGATTCAGTATTCCATTACAAATAACAAGATGTGAATTTGGGTCATTTTGTGAATAAGATTATCAAAACATTGACAACCAATTTCAATATTTTACATTCTTTGTCTAGTCTGTATTACCCTAGAGTAATGGGCAAGTAGAGATGAATAAAAAATTCCTAGTGTCAACCTTATATAAACCTATGGGATAGAAAGAGCAGATTGGGAGGAAAGGTTACCATTTGTTCTTTGGACATATCAGACTACCTTTAAACTAATGATAGACCATACACCATTTCAGCTTATGTATGGTTAGGAGGTAGTAGTTCCAATGGAGTTCTTGGTACCAAGTTTACGGGTACCTATGGAGCATCGCTTAGGTGACAAAGAGAGTCTAGAGGAAAGACTAATGATATTAATCAAGTTGGATGAAAGAAGAGTCATGGCACAGTGGGTGATCAAAGTGGCCTAGAAGAGAAGTTGTGGCATGACAAGTACCTTCGAAAGTTAGAACTTAAGCATGGTGACTTAGTTCTAAAATTTAATGGGAAATGGGAAATCAAGCTAGGTAAGTTGAAAATCTTGTGGCTTGGTCCTTTTTGAGTTGTAAACGTGATGGATAATGGCGTAGTCAAACTACAAAACTTGAATGAAATGGAAGTACCTGACACTATGAATAGTTCAAAGTTGAAGCCATATAAAGTGCAGTGTCTGTTTATTTATCCGAAAAGGATTAAACAAAGTTTAAGGTAGGAAGCTCAGTCCAATGAACCATAGAGAAGAATTCAAGTTCCATTATAGGAGGATCTTAACATGGGACTTGCACGCCTGTTTGCAAAAGAGGAGGCAAGGCCAATCATTGAACAATAATAAGTTGTACCTCGATCCAGTGAGAGAAGAAGTATGTGAATACATGTAAGGATCACATATGGTATTGAATGGATTGAATAATAATATGAAGAAGGAATTCCTCCAAATGAGAGAAGAAATTCAAAAGAGAGAATTGTGTATTCATAGTTGGAGTATAGAGAATTACCTCAACCATTAAAAGATTGATGAATTATGCGACTAATGGTTAGATACATAGATAGGATGAATACCTTCGATATGGAAGCTCTAGGAAGGAACAAAAGTGAAACCATGGATCAAGAGCTCATAAGATTTACTCCATTAGCTTAGATAGGATTATTGCAACAAAGAATGCAACACCAAATCTAACAGTTGCAAGAGGAGTATAAAATATTATAAGGTCATACAGCAAGACTCCAAGAATAAACTATCCAATATGTGGATAAGGTGATTCAAAGGTTGGATGAGAAAAGGATAGTCATGTCACAATAAGTAGAAGTTATAGGAAAAGAACATAGCATGAGGGTGCAAGCATGAGTAGGGAATAAATACCACAAATAACACCACATGGCTTACCCAATGATTCACCAATGTCAAAAGAAGATGTGAAGATAGCTTGGTGAGACATTGAAGAAAATACTACATCACCTAAACCACAAGGTAATGTACACAAGGACTCAAGTGAATCCAATGATGGGGAGTTGCCTTGGTTAGTAAGATATAGTAATTCAGATAGTAGTGGTGATGACTTCTTAAGAAAACCACATGCACCTCATACTCGTCCTGGCCTTGAGACTTATGCAATAGCCTATCAGTAGTTGAGGTGACAAAGAAGAGAAGTGAGGATACTTCAAAGGTTAATGAATTTTCTAGAAGTTTAATCAGAACAAAGGGATGATGATCGTAATGATTCTAGTTCTAAGTCTAAATTTTTGGAACCATATAGGGAGACCCTGACAACCTTGTCTCCATAATGATGTTTCGAGGAAATATGATGGACACACTGACTATTACGTGCAGATCGTCGAATGCAAGCACTTTGATAGTTATCACCTAGAACACAAAGAAATGAAGGTCACTTGGCCAATATAGAATGTTGGCAATTTTGGGTACTTTGGGTACATTGCCTTTGCTCAAGTGTATAAGTTGTCATTGATGTCAAGAAGCTCTTGAAGGAATTTGATTTGATGTCAAATAATTTGTTTTGATGAAGGTTACGGCATGACAGTTTCAAAGGTCTTTTGCAAACCCCAAGTTGGGAGGTTTAGAGATTACAGGTGGATGCATTGGTTTAATGCATTTGGGTCCAGGAGGAAGTATTTATTTAAATAATTAAAAACCTTGTTAAGGTTCCATTTAATTATTTTTAAATAAATAAATTATTATTTGCAATGGGTTCTCCTAATCCATGGCGCAAATGTTTTAACATTGTGGGCGCTAGCCAAGACCTCCGTCGACGTGTTAAACTCCTCGTCGACGTCAAAGAGCTTATGGTAAATTGCATATAAATCTCCCTCGATGAAAACAAAGATTCATCCCATCCAAATTTTGAAAGGAGTTGCTCGCTGTAAATTCGTCTGTGTATTCACCATTTTTTGTGGATCTGCTGTTCGTTTGTCTGCACTCGTCGTTTGTCGAATCCGTCGTAAATTTTATTGTCGTCGTGTCGCGGCAGAGGAAAGGAAGGGACTATGGTTTCATTTTATCCCTGGTGCAGAAGGATCAAGGTTAACAGCGTGAGGTTTAAACCTCATCGGGTGCCTTTGGCGCACCGGTAGCGGCTAGGTTGTTGGCGCGCTACCCGAACGGGAGGTTCCGCGTTCGAATATCGCGAAAGGGTTTTTCGTCGTGAAGTGGACGCAGCGGGTGGTGTTAGAATTCATGCGCAAATTTCTCCATAGCGATTTTTGATGTGGCTAAGGTATTTTCGAAATTAATTTTTGCTAAGTGTTTTTTGCGGATGGAGGAAGTTTGTTAGAGGGAAAAACAACTTAGGAGTTATAAGGAGTTTAAAGCTTGTTTGTATTTTGATAAAAGATTCTTTTTGAAGATGTTGTTGAAATTTCTTATTGCATTCTTATGAGAGATAAATTTTATTTGTGATAAGACTATAAGGGAGAAATAAGGTGTATAAGGGTTAAATCTTTCTTGTAATGTTGAGAGTGCTTTTGGTTGTTTATGGAAATGAAAGCATGATGTTTTAAGGTCAATTGCTTCTTGTGTGAAGTTGTGAAACCTTAAGTGGGCAGCTTTGAGATTGATATTTGCTTTCATTAAATTGGTAATAATCAAGCTATTCTTTACTTGGTTAAAGTGTTGAGCTTACTCCTTTGTTGATGATTTGAAAAGTTGTGTGTGCTATTGTGAGTTGAGTTGGTGGATGCTTTTTGTTCAAACAATATTGGAGAGAAAAGGAGTTCTACTTGTTTCCTTTTCTGATGTTGATTGTGAAATGCTTCAAGGTTGTGTTTTGAGCTGAATGGTGTTGATTGAACCTTGTTTGATGAGCATTGTTGTTGAAGCCCTAATTGATGGTGAAAAGAACATGAGTATCATTGTTATGTGATTCTTTGCATAGTTGGCAATTGTTGGAGTTTCATGTTCTTGAAAGAAAGCATTCTATCCTATCCATTTCAGATATTGAGTTGAGTTTTCAGATTTGAGATTGAGTTTGAGTTGAGTTTTTAGATTTGAGATTGAGTTTGAGTTGAGTTGATTTGAGTTGAGTTTTGAGATTGGGAGTTGAGTATAGAACATATTGAGTCTCTAACAATTCTCTTTATGCTTCTATGAGTTTGAAAAATCACATTGGGTCTCTAACAATTCACCTTGTGATTTCCTACTAAGAAAGTTTTTCTTGGTGAGCTTGCTGAGGTTTTGGACGAGGTTCGGTGGGGACTTGTGAGAGAGGTTTTGGACAGGTTTCGGTGGGGACTTGTGAGCGAGTTTTGGACGGGTTTCGGTGGGGACTTGTGAGCGATTTTGGATAGGTTTCGGTGGGGACTTGTGAGCATATTTGGACGGGTCCTAGCAGAGGACTTGTGAGCTGAGTTTTGATAGTTCTATCAGAGAACTTGAGGATAGAGGAGCACTGGTTCTTTGAGAAGAACCTGAGGACAGATTTGGCAAGTCTTGAGAAGGCTTGTGTGCAGAGGATTGATTTGTTCAAGTGTTGGACAGATCTGATAGATAGAGGAAGACTTGTACTAGACCGACTGACTATGTTTGGTATAGGTTGCTGAGCTGCTATGGACGTGATCATAGAAGGCGAGAGGTCTCTTAGGCTAAGCATTGAGGATAGGAGGTCTTCGGTGGAAAGGAGTTCCACGTCCTTGGCAAGAGGTAGAGGCAGTTGATCTTCGAGGGATCATTTCCGAGTAGAGGGGAAGGTATCTCCTTTGAGCGAGAGGCTCATAAATTCTGATTGGGGGAAGGTATCTCCTTTGGGCCGAGGCTCATAAACATTGTAATTGGGAAGGATTCCCAAAGAACTTTGAGGAAATTTTTAGAGAAAATTTTTGTGGATGTAGCCCGACCATTTTGGGTGAACCACGTTAAAAATGGGTCTTCAATGTGTGATGCTTTCTGTCTTGATTAATGTTGTGTTGATGCCACTTGCTATCTAAAGTTAAAATTATTAATTGGTTAAGTCTTATACTTGTTCACCCCCCTCTCAGGTATAAGTCCATGTTCTTCAATTGGTATCGGAGCAGGTCTCTCCGAGAAAGAGCCTAACGAGCTTGGAGAAGGATCTATCGAGAGGAACATACTGATTCAGAAAGAGATGAAGAGGTTGAGTTCGATCTCAAAGGTGAATTCCTCTTGGCTTTAAGAAAGCTTGAGAAATTCAGGGAAGAGAATTATGTTCTCAAGCATCAATGTCGGGGAAGAAGAAATAGCAAGATCGGAATTGTCTCAAAGTATTATAGACTTCAAAATTCTAGCTGAAGAAGGGAAGAAGGTTGAACGAGGTTCGACAGAGGGTTATCAAAGGAAAGGAAGTTGATTGCGAGAAACTAGAAGAAGAGGTTATGTCTCTTAGAGTGAAGTTGGAATAGTTGGCTCTCAGACAGAATACTTCATGTGAAAAGCAAAAGAAGGATGGTATCACCATTCAAGAAACAGGGGCTTCGAGCAAGATCAATCTTCATCTTGAAGAGCGGTGGATTCCAGTTGGTCACAAGAAGAACAATCATCCAAGGCATCAAAACAGGTTACATAATACTTTCCATGGCTATTGTTTTTCCTGCAAGAAATTTGGTCACAAAGCTATGCATTGCAATAAGTCTGTGAATAGCCATAGTAAGGAAAATGTTAACTCTTTTGCACCTCTTATGAATAAAGATGTCATGTGTTACAAGTGCAATAATTTTGGGCATATAGCAAGGATATGCAGTTTGGATAGATCTAGCCTTGAGTTCACTAAAAAGAGAAATGAGATCAAATCTAAGTCAATGATAGTTCAAGCTGCTTTTCATGCTCAAGACAAAGTAGAGAAATGGTATCTTGATAGTGGTTGTTCAAAACATATGACTGGTGAAAAGGAAAAGTTTTTGGTCTTAAAAGAAACAAACAGAGGAACGATCAGTTTTGGAGATAACAAGTCAGCTAAAATCTATGGTAAAGGGACTCTTAGTTTGGATGGGAAATCCAAAACTAAAAATGTGCTTTATGTAGAAGGCCTAAGACATAATCTTCTAAGTGTGAGTCAACTTTGTGATCAAGGGCACATAGTATCTTTCTTTTGAGATAGATGTGAGATAAGTAAAGAAAAAAATGGAAAACTCATTGCTAGTGCTACAAGGACTCCAAACAATCTTTACATGCTAAGTGAGATAAAAAAGGAAAAGTGTTTTCTAACTCAAGAAGATGAGAGTTGGTTATGGCATAAAATATTGGGGCATTTGAGCTTTGATAATCTTGTCAATATTAGTAACAAGAAAGCGAGTTAGAGACTTGCCCAAAATAAAAAGGCCCCATAACATCGTTTGCGGTCCTTGTCAACATGGAAAACAGACCGAGAACCAGTTTCAAATCAAAAGGGTATACTTCTTCAAAACCATTGGATCTTATTCATACTGATTTATGTGGCCCTACCGGAACTCGAGAGCATTCGGGGAGAAAGCTACTTCATGTTGTTTATAGATGATTATTCTAGAATGACTTGGGTTACTTTTCTCAAAGAAAAATCTGAAGCTTTTGAAAAATTTAAAGCTTTCAAAGAAATGATTGAAAATGAGACTGACAAGAGAATCAAATGTTTAAGATCAGATAGAGGAGGAGAGTTCACTTCAAATGAATTTGTGGAATACTGTGAACAACAAGGAATAAAAAGAGAATATTCAACAGCAAGAACTCCTCAACAAAATGGAGTAGTTGAAAGGAAAAATAGAACTATTGAAAATATGACTAGAGCTATGTTAAATGAGTCAAAACTTTCAGATGGCTTTTGGAAAGAGGCGATCGGTACAGCGAGTCTACATTATCACCGGGGCCCAACTTAGAGTCAATCATCATAAAACTCCTTATGAGTTGTGGAAAGGAAGACCAGCTACGGTAAAATACTTCAAAGTGTTTGGGAGTAAGTGCTTCATCAGAAGGGAAGATCAGAATTTGGGTAAGTTTGATCCTAGATGTGATGAGGGAATCTTTCTTGGTTATTCCAGCAAAAGCAAGGCCTACGGATGCTTCAACAAAAGAACTCATACGGTTGTAGAGAGCATAAATGTAACGAGTTGATGAAAAGACAGGGATAAGAGAACCGGTCCAGGGAACTCGATGATGAAATTTGTCAAGAAGATTTCGGGAGAGGTTTCAGATGAAGAAGAGGAAAGACAACAAGCTGCTTCCCAAAACTCCTTCACGATATGTTCAGAAACATCATCCCAAATATTTGATCATTGGTGATCCAAATAGCAGGCAAACAAGAAGAAGAGTCATTCCCTCACATGATTCTACAAATGTCTCATTATTATCTCAGATTGAGCCAAAATATTTCAGTGAAGCATGTGCAGATAAGTTTTGGGTAAAAGCAATGGATGAAGAACTAAATCAAATAGAGAAAAGTGAAACTTGGGAATTGGTTCCAAGACCTAAGGACAAGAATGTCATTGGCACAAAATGGATATTCAAAAATAAACTCAATGAGGATGGAAATATTGTCAAAAACAAAGCTAGGTTAGTCTGCAAAGGTTATGCTCAAGTAGAAGGTGTTGATTTCGAAGAGACGTTTGCTCTTGTTGCTCGTCTTGAAGCTATCAGAATGTTTTTGGCCCTTTCAAGCTTCAAATCATTCAAGGTATATCAAATGGATGTAAAGTCAGCTTTTCTAAATGGGGTGTTGGTAGAAGAAGTCTACATAGAACAGCCAGAAGGAGTGTCTCTCTCGGAACAGTCGGACTATGTGTGTAAACTGAAAAAGGCCTTGTATGGGTTAAAGCAAGCACCTAGGGCTTGGTACTCAAGACTTGACGGGTATCTTCATGAGCAAGGCTTCAGGAAAGGTGTGGGAGATAGCAATTTGTATATTAAGAATGAAGGTGATGATATGCTGATTATGGTTGTCTATGTTGATGATATTATTTTTGGGGGAAATAATACTCGGATGTGCAAAGATTTTGCTAACACCATGCGAGAAGGAATTTGAGATGTCTATGATTGGAGAGTTGTCATTCTTTTTAGGTCTTCAGATTGCTCAATCAAAATATGGTGTATTTCTCTCTCAAGGAAAGTATATCAAAGAAATGTTGAAGAAATTTGGGATGATGGACAGCAAACCAGTGTGTACTCCAATGATTACAGGGTGCAAGATGAGTAAAGATGATGAATCTCTAGTGGCAGATCGAGAGGTTGTACGAGATCAATGATTGGCGATTTATTATATGTTACGGCTACCGGACCGGATATCATGCGGGCGGTTGGGTTAGTAGCAAGATTTCAGGCATCTCCTAAAGATTCTCATGTTATAGCGAGTTAAGAGGATATTCGGATATCCGAAGGGCACTATGGACTTTGGGCTTTGGTATCCCAAAGGTGATGATTTCATTCTCACGGCTTATACGAGATGCGAGTCAGGCGGGCGGTATTGATGACAGGAAAAGCACTAGTGGTGGAGCATTCTTTCCGGGAAAGAGTTTGGTTTCTTGGCTAAGTAAGAAACAACCTTCGGTTTCCTTATCTACAGCAGAGGCTGAATACATAGCAGCGGTGGCTGGGTGTACACAAGTTTTATGGATGAAAACTACCTTGGAGGATTTCAAAATCAAGCATGAACAACCCATCTCCATACTTTGTGATAATACAAGTGCCATAAGTATTTCCAAAAATCCGGTAATGCATTCAAGGACAAAGCATATTTCCATCAAGTATCACTTTCTAAGGGAGAAAGTGCAAGACAAGGAGGTCAAGGTAGAGTATGTGTCTACTAAAGAGCAGATTGCGAGATATCTTCACCAAACCTCTTCCAAGAGATACGTTTGAGTATCTAAGGGAGAAATTGGGAGTTGTACTCCCACCCCAGAATTAATCACCTCATCGGGAGGTGGGGGAGGGACTAAGCTAAGAGGCTCATTCTTAGTCCCGAGCCCCAAAGGTGGCCCTTTGCCATTGATGACAAAGGGGGAGAGATATGAGTAAGGGGGAGAGCTTCAAAGTGAAGAGGAAAGCTTCAAGTCGGGGGGAGCAAAACTTCAAAGGAAGATTCTCGGTTGTGGGCACAGTTTCTCGGTTGTTAGCACGGTTGGTTTCAGTTTTGGCTCTTGAGAAGTGTTTTCGGTAAAGGTTTGCCATCAATGACAAAGGGGGAGATTGTTGGCAATTTTGGGTACTTTGGGTACATTGCCTTTGCTCAAGTGTATAAGTTGTCATTGATGTCAAGAAGCTCTTGAAGGAATTTGATTTGATGTCAAATAATTTGTTTTGATGAAGGTTACGGCATGACAGTTTCAAAGGTCTTTTGCAAACCCCAAGTTGGCGAGGTTTAGAGATTACGGGTGGATGCATTGGTTTAATGCATTTGGGTCCAGGAGGAAGTATTTATTTAAATAATTAAAAACCTTGTTAAGGTTCCATTTAATTATTTTTAAATAAATAAATTATTATTTGCAATGGGTTCTCCTAATCCATGGCGCAAATGTTTTAACATTGTGGGCGCTAGCCAAGACCTCCGTCGACGTGTTAAACTCCTCGTCGACGTCAAAGAGCTTATGGTAAATTGCATATAAATCTCCCTCGATGAAAACAAAGATTGATCCCATCCGAATTTCGAAAGGAGTTGCTCGCTGTAAATTCGTCTGTGTCTTCGCCATTTTTCGTGGATCTGTTGTTCGTTTGTCTGCACTCGCCGTTTGTCGAATCCGTCGTAAAGTTTATTGTCGTCGTGTCGTGACAGAGGAAAGGAAGGGACTGTGGTTTCATTTTATCCCTGGTGCAGAAGGATCAAGGTTAACAGCGTGAGGTTTAAACCTCATCGGGTGCCTTTGGCGCACCGGTAGCGGCTAGGCTATTGGCGCGCTACCCGAACGGGAGGTTCCGCGTTCGAATATCGCGAAAGGGTTTTTCGTCGTGAAGTGGACGCAGCGGGTGGTGTTAGAATTCATGCGCAAATTTCTCCATAGCGATTTTTGATGTGGCTAAGGTATTTTCGAAATTAATTTTTGCTAAGTGTTTTTGCGGATGGAGGAAGTTTGTTAGAGGGAAAAACAGCTTAGGAGTTATAAGGAGTTTAAAGCTTGTTTGTATTTTGATAAAAGATTCTTTTTGAAGATGTTGTTGAAATTTCTTATTGCATTCTTATGAGAGATAAATTTTATTTGTGATAAGACTATAAGGGAGAAATAAGGTGTATAAGGGTTAAATCTTTCTTGTAATGTTGAGAGTGCTTTTGGTTGTTTATGGAAATGAAAGCATGATGTTTTAAGGTCAATTGCTTCTTGTGTGAAGTTGTGAAACCTTAAGTGGGCAGCTTTGAGATTGATATTTGCTTTCATTAAATTGGTAATAATCAAGCTATTCTTTACTTGGTTAAAGTGTTGAGCTTACTCCTTTGTTGATGATTTGAAAAGTTGTGTGTGCTATTGTGAGTTGAGTTGGTGGATGCTTTTGTTCAAACAATATTGGAGAGAAAAGGAGTTCTACTTGTTTCCTTTTCTGATGTTGATTGTGAAATGCTTCAAGGTTGTGTTTTGAGTCTGAATGGTGTTGATTGAACCTTGTTTGATGAGCATTGTTGTTGAAGCCCTAATTGATGGTGAAAAGAACATGAGTATCATTGTTATGTGATTCTTTGCATAGTTGGCAATTGTTGGAGTTTCATGTTCTTGAAAGAAAGCATTCTATCCTATCCATTTCAGATATTGAGTTGAGTTTTCAGATTTGAGATTGAGTTTGAGTTGAGTTTTTCAGATTTGAGATTGAGTTTGAGTTGAGTTTTTAGATTTGAGATTGAGTTTGAGCTGAGTTGATTTGAGTTGAGTTTTGAGATTGGGAGTTGAGTATAGAACATATTGAGTCTCTAACAATTCTCTTTATGCTTCTATGAGTTTGACAAATCACATTGGGTCTCTAACAATTCACCTTGTGATTTCCTACTAAGAAAGTTTTTCTTGGTGAGCTTGCTTGAGGTTTTGGACAGGTTTTTGCTTTCGGTGGGGACTTGTGAGCGGTTTTGGACAGGTTTCGGTGGGGACTTGTGAGCGAGGTTTTGGACAGGTTTCGGTGGGGACTTGTGAGCTTGAGTTTTGGACGAGGTTTCGGTGGGGACTTGTGAGCGAGATTTGGACGAGGTCCTAGCGGAGGACTTGTGAGCTGAGTTTTGATAGTTCTATCGGAGAACTTGAGGACGAGAGGAGCACCTGGTTCTTTGAGAAGAACCTGAGGACAGATTTGGCAAGTCTTTGAGAAGGCTTGTGTGCAGAGGATTGATTTGTTCAAGTGTTGGACAGATCTGACGGACGAGAGGAAGACTTGTACTAGACCGACTGACTGTGTTTGGTACAGGTTGCTGAGCTACTGTGGACGTGATCATAGAAGGCGAGAGGTCTCTTAGGCTAAGCATTGAGGACGGGAGGTCTTCGGTGGAAAGGAGTTCCACGTGCTGGCAAGAGGTAGAGGCGGTTGATCTTCCGAGGGATCATTTCCGGAGCGAGAGGGGAAGGTATCTCCTTTGAGCAGAGGCTCATAAATTCTGATTGGGGGAAGGTATCTCCTTTGGGCCGAGGCTCATAAACATTGTAATTGGGAAGGATTCCCAAAGAACTTTGAGGAAATTTTTAGAGAAAAGTTTTGTGGACGTAGCCCAGCCATTTTGGGTGAACCACGTTAAAAATGGGTCTTCAATGTGTGATGCTTTCTGTCTTGATTAATGTTGTGTTGATGCCACTGCTATCTAAAGTTAAAATTATTAATTGGTTAAGTCTTATACTGTTCACCCCCCTCTTAGTATAAGTCCATGTTCTTCATAGAATTGGTGGATATAACTCTTGATACTCGAGAAAGGGGAGGAATTAATCAACGAGGATCCCCAAGGTAGCAGCAAGGTCAAAAAGTAGGAGTACACCCACTGAATATTGAAAGGGGTAGTTGGAATATTCCACCTAGAGGAGGTAGAGGACGAGGGATGAGTCGACCCCCTACTCCTAGATGGCTGAGAGACACACCATTGGCCTATCTAAACTAGACCAAAAATCTGCAAGGTATCCCTTGGTTGAGAGGGTATGTACCAAACCTTAGAGGAAGATACCCACGTGGATGACCTCCATTGATCTGACAAGGACCAAGAAGAATTGAAGTAGGAATAGGATTGCTTAAAGGAGGAGAAACCCCATTTAATATTCAAAGAGTTCTTGTATTGAGAGTACTAAGTCGTATAAGACATATGCAAGGAAGAGGACTTGCTAGCAGGGGAAGAGTACACTTTGCAAAGGAAAGAAATAAATAATGACAAAAGATTCATTCACCAAGTTTGGAATCTAATCTGATTTGAGGAGATAGGTGGAGGAGTTGCTCAAATGATAATAGACCAGTAAGAGCACCCCTACCTCGTGGTCAATCACCAGAATGACAAAATGAGGTATTGCCAATAGAAATTTCTACAATTTGTAATTTTACGATTTCAAATTATACACATGGCAGTGAGAGAATAGTAAATTATACAACCTCGAAAAGAGGACGAGATCGTTCAAACAATCGGTTGGAACCCAACAACGTGATTATTCGTAATATAGAAGTGGTACCTATTGAGTGATAATTTTGCCCAATTGCCAAACTATACCCACAGTCAAGATTATGCCCGGATATCCTCTCTTGCAAGGAAATATTTGTAATTTCCCCAAGGTTTTTTAATGTGTTAAACTTGCTTGCAATGCTTAGTAAAATGTGAAATGTTAAAATTAATTGGATACCTTAGTGTTGCATATACTTGTTAACAAGGGGCCTGCTTTGGTATTGATTTGATTTGCAATAATATTTGTTGTTCATATAATTTGTATAATGTGGCTTTATTGATCAACTATCTACTTTTAAATAACAATCTTTGAATGGTGATTTAATCAATTTTATCTCAACCCGGTGTTGTAGGTGAGTTGGAGAGGAGAGGGCAATCCTCCAAGGGAGGTCCCAGGTTCAAATCTTCACCCTACCAAAAATTTGAATTGGGTATCCAAAATCCAATTGATAATGTTGGTGCGGGCAGGGTCGGGTGCAACTCCCGGGTGACTTTGACGGTGTATAACCCCTTGTTTGTGGTCTCTTAGACCAAGGCGGCCCCGCAAGGGGTTTTTCGCTTAAAAAAAAATCAATTTTATCTCAAATTGTTAATCCATTTTTATCTTCTTTTGTTAACCAATTTTATCTTCTTTTGTTAACCAATTTTTATCTTCTTTTGTTAACCAATTTTTATCTTATTTTGTTAAGATTGTCTTGAAAGTGAAATAAAATGATTGAATCTAACTTTACAATGTAGGAGCTTTGAAATATCACCTTAATATTCATTTTAATGAAAAGTTGGAATTCATTGAAATTTCCATTTTTACATAAAATGAAATTAATTTGATTGTTTGGACAATTGTGCAAAGTTTCAACTTAAAATCCCCATAAAAAAAATGTGAATTTGCGTAAATGAGAATTTTAATTTTAATTTTGGAATTGTGCATATTTTATTTTTTAAAGGTTTTAAATTTTATTTATTTTTTTATTTTGTAATTGATGAGATTAAAAAAAATGTAAAAGGGCTAGGGTTAGAGAAAATAAAGAAAAGAACAAGATGGTGTAGCCTTTAAAAATTCAAATCGACCCTACATACACAAATATCCTGCACTAAACCAACATTAGTGTGACCCGTCTTCACACAGTCCAACATTAACGTGGTGTAATCTTCAAAGGGAAAAAGAGCACACTATATTAAGAAAAAACTAAACAAGTCTACCATCCACATGCGTAAAACTTACTGAAATTTCCAATATATTGCCAACATGAAAGATTTTATTATGAATAATCTATAGAATATTGTGTTCCAATGACTTCCAATGGTGAAATTTGGTGTAGTCTAGCAACATGGGAGGAGAATTTTCTTACACAAAACGTGTTTTCCATATGCACTTATTCCACAAAGTCTCTGACCACTTTTCTTAAGTTTCAACGTGTATTTAAAATTTTGAAAAAAACTCTTCATTTCCTTTTTTCCCTCATTTGGTTTCCTAACGTTCTCTTTTGTTCATTCAACTTCTTTCGTTTCATACCAACTTTTCATAACCGTTGTGTCCATGCATTTATTTACAATTTTTTTATAACACTTTTGTTATCGACATGCTGACATATTGTCATAAATGTTTTCCACCATGGTCCTTGTCGCTATCTGCTCCGTTATTGCCTTCACTATTTTAAGATCGAAATAGAAACACCACACAAGAGTCAAGGAGTACTCCTTAATAGTAGATGGATCAAGTACACCTATCTGTACCCTTCTGCCCTTATTTATATCCAACCTAGACAATAATTTGGTGCTCTGACCCTGACCACCTTTTATTTCAAATGCACAATGAAAACCAAGATAATGAAAAAGAACACAAATGATGAATACATCTCTAGATAAATTTTAAATGTCATTCACGCTTGAAATACGTCTCTAGATCAAAAACTAAGTGAACTATAGTTAGGTCTGGATTTGTGAAATTGAATCTAATTGACTTTGCACCATCGACCGCCATTCCCCATATCCCCATTCTGCACAACCATTTCTTTATGATTTGGATGCAAGGCCCCAAAGACGATATGTTATTTTCTAATAGTTCCACTATTCCTAATGTTTGTATGTCCTTTATACCTGCTAGACATGACATCTTCCACCAACTTCTTACTCTCAACATCTCCAATGACATCAAATATGCAAGGCTTGGCAAATTTTCTAGACTAGGGCACCCCTCCAACATTAGTTGCTTGAGTTTCCTTAGAAGGGTTTCAATCTCCATTAACTCCTCACTTTCAATAATTTCAAGAGTTTTAGGACTGTGACAATATTTAGAAATTAATATTATTGTAACCAATATTCTGTATAGAAGTATCTTCTTGAGATTGCACAATGAATAAGTAGGTCCCAACCTACAAGTCAACTCTTTGATGGTGCAATAACTAATTTCCAATTTCAAAATATTATCAAGTTACTCGAATGTATCTGGTAAATATTTCACTCCTACAAAACATGCATGTAACTCATCTATCATGTTTTTGCACTAAAATTGGTATCCCTATGGCCAAATATCAAATTTGGTCACTTGATATAGCATCTACAAAGGTGTCATTATTTCTTCAACCAGATTCATCTGGTTCCATCTATCCACCACATCCAGGCTATGACTTGACTTAGCCAAATGACTAACTCTGACACAAGAAATTATGCTATCATAGAAATAGTGGAGCACCTTCACTACTCCATCGATGATGTAAGGGTGGTGAATTTGCTCTCTGCATCATGGCCTTGCTAGACAACACGATACAAATGCTCCCATGTTCGAGCTTTATCCCACATGCATCCAACAATGGCCCGATCAAAGATTTATTAACATCAATGCACCTACCATCATATGACTCAGCCAAGCCACTGGGTGGCCTCTTAAAATTTTTGCCCACATTGACTGTGCCTTCATGTTGACCATGCTTTGGTTTTGCATCCGCTGGTTGACCGATTTTACCTTGAAAATTGTCCCTCTATTGTTTGGTCGGGTCGGGGGTTCACCTTGAAAATCACACCTCGAACATCGTACCCTTGCATTGAAACCTACAAATATTAAAACCACTTTTTATTAAATTTAAAATTAACTTTAACAAAACCATCATGTAAAAATATATTAATCCACAATGTAAACATCTAAATTGGATTAATGGGATTAATAGAAGGTGTTTCACTTTTAGATTCACCTACATCCAATTTTATTTCCAAAGTGTATACACCTAACTCAGAATCATTGTAAAAATATTTATTGGTTTTGGTATATTCAGCAATAAAATCCTTCAGTCTAGGTTCTCTTTCAACTCTAATTTAGTTAGCAACACCCTTTCATGGTAGTCACATATGTGAACAATCAGTGGCCATATATCCATTCTAGTTCCTAGACCAATCTCTACTCAAAAACATTTCATACTTATCAGGTATGTCTACAACATGTATATCAAAATATTATTGTATCCTAGGTTTTGAGGCTATCTGTATGTGAACATTCTTAAGCATTCCAACCAAATAGACTTCAGATTTATCCAATTGAACAACTATTCTGTAATAAGGGATGGGTTTCACACCCAATATTTGACAAACAATGTGAGGTATGACATTGTTGGATGCTCTTGAATCAACAAGACAATTATGTAGGTTTCATCCTACAATTCTTATGGTCAAAAGAAAAGGAGATTCTCCTTTGTCCCTTCGTGAAGCAAATAGTGCATACAAGGCTTTTTGAGATTTGTTTTTTCTTTGATCACCAAAAACATGTATAAAAAATTCTTGATGATTAGTCAACTTAGCAACCTCGAATAGAGATATATTCGCTTTTGTTTTCTTTAAATCCTCCACAATATTGTATGCAATTTTGTCATATGGTGGTTGATCTATTAAGTGTTGTGCCCAAATATCTTATCCTTGGTTGTGAATAATTAAAAATAGACTATATCTAGTAAACTATAATTTTTAATAATTATTATTAAAATTTTATAATAATAAGTTAAATTATCAGTTAGAACGTTGACGTTAAGGCGTTTGCAGTTAGGAGGTCACGAGTTCGAATCCCATCAAGAATAAAATTATAATTTTTATTAGTTAATTTTTTTTAATTAAATGAAAGCTAGAAGGCTAACTTCCTTGAACTAACATGAAAATTTAATATTCGAATGAAACAAAATAATAATCATATATATATATATATATATATATATATATATATATATATATATATATATATATATATATATATATATATATATATATATATATTTGATAATAGGAGGGTACCTATGCATGGTTCAAACCGCAAGGGTTGCTCTGCTCTCACCAAACCTATTCCACCTCATTGTTGTTGACCCGAGGTGAGGAGGACCACCAATTGCTCGGGATTCGTAACATCATCGTTGGTCTAATATGCACTTAAAGGATTCAAATCAAACTACTACCTTTACAAATAAGTTGTCCCCCGAGTTTTGAACCTAGGTGTCTTCTTGGTGAGTGTCTCACCAAACAAGCAAGTACCAATCCACTTAACCCTTGGGGCCAAAATATTATTATATTAACATATAAAAGAAGACAACTAGGTTCAAAACCTCGAGGTAACTCATTTGTAAAGGTAGTAGTCTGATCTGAATCCTCTAAGTGCACGCCAAATTGACGATGATGGAATGAGTCTCGAGGGACCAAATATTTTGAGTGCATGCCAAATCGATGATGATGGAATGAATCCCGAGCGATCGATGGTCCCCTTCACGACGGGTCAACAATAACAAGGCGAAATAGGTGTGGTGGGAGTAGCCCCTATGGTTTGAACCCTATGCTTGTCGGTTACTAAAAATAGTGTGGTTGTGACCAACTCTCCTATATAATTCAAAAATAGTGTTATATATATATATAACACTATATACATATATATATATATATATATATATATATATATATATATATACAAAACACGACTTGTTTGCTTTTTTAGTTATAAGTTCGAGTTTGATACTTTTAAAGTTTGAAAAAAAATCGAGATCTTTAAAAATTTGACATAAAATTCGTTATATATATATATAATTTAAAAATCAAATATACAAAATTATAATATTTGTTTTTAATAATTTTTTTAAAATATAAACATTTTTTTATTTGGTTATAAACATTTAGTTTTTGTATTTGGTTAGTGTGAGAAACCCCTACAACCAACACAAAGGGCTAAGCACGCTCCTCCCAACCATGACCCCTCCTAAATCCGAGTGCTATGCTTATCAATAGAGAATTTAACACACACACCCACCTCCTCACACATTCCCCATGCTGCGGTTTGAACCTTTGACCTCCGAAATAATAGCCAAAGCCTTAACCGTTGCGTTATCCCCAAGACTAAAATATAGAATTAAAATATAAACATTATTATAATTTTATGTAAATATAGTAGTTTGTTTAGCAAATGAGAAGAATATTAAAGTTTAAATCAATAATTTTTTGAAATATAAATTATAAGTTTTCTACCAATTATAATAAAAAATCAAAAAAAAATTGTTTAGATCATGTATAAAAGAAAGCAATTAAAATATTTTATATTATTCATTCAAGTTAAAAAAATTAGAAAATTTTAATTTAACACGAGGTTCCTTAAAAGCTAGGGTTTAAAGCAATGTTTTTATTCTATTTTAGGGTTAAATAGCAATGTTTTTTTCTTTTATTTTAGGGCTAAAGAGTAATTTTTTTTTTCTTTTATTTTAGGGTTAAAGAATAAAGGTTTTTTTTTCGAAGAACTCGTAATTATTTGAGACAAGGATCATTTCAAAAATAGCAGGTGCAGAAATAATGAAGCTTGGAGATTTGTTTGTCCATTCTCTCAAATGATAATAAATAAATAAAGAAAGGAGACCTAGGTTCTAATTCCACGGGCTTGCCCATGCACAGACAGTAGCCCAGATCTGATTCCTCTGAGTGGTGTGCCAGATTGATGACGATGGTGCAACCCCTGTGCGTCCGGCGGTCCCCATCTCACACTGGGTTACCATGTACCAAGACGGTGGAAGTCCTGGGAACCTTCGAAAATAGTTTGAACCCTACTAGCTGTGCTGGTAGTTACTAAAAATTGTTGATTGTAACCATTGCTTCTATATATAAAAATAAAAATAAAGAAATAAAGAAAACATCCCCATGAGGTTGAGAATAGATTGAAAATGGTTGTTTTCAATACTATTTGCAAAAAAATTCAAGCTTCCAAATTGAATGTTGCAGGAGGAAGATTGCAGGGTTTGTTCATAGTTGTCATGTTTATAGTGCTTGCTCTGTATTTTTTTCAAAAGTTAAAAATTGAATTTAGGGTTTTTGATGCTTGTTTTTCACTCATTTGTTTTTTTGGCCGAATTTAGGGCTTGTTCACCAAATTTATACGATAGTGTTTTAAATTCGACGAATTTGATAACTAAGTTTACATTTGATAGAAGATGTGGTTAAGGATATTTTTTGTATTTGTTTTGAACCTTTATTAATAATTAAAGTCATAATCGTAAGATGATGATGAGAGATGGTCCCAGGGCTAAAATATCAAAATGATACTTTTGTCAAATGACTAAGGCTAGCACTAAATTGTTCATAATTTTTTATGTATTAAACCTGACATACTTTTCAAAGAAAATTAAGATTTTACAATAAGCTTATTTATCTAGGCATATACGAAGGTATAAAATAAGCATGTTATTATAATTTTTTTTCAAACTCTTAAATAAAAATTATTGATTTAAAATAAATAAATAAATACCATACGGGTTAATCTATTTCAATTGACTAATTAAAAAATTTTATATTATTAAAAACTTATAATAATCAATTTCAAAATATTTATTGAAGTCATATAAAACATTTTAATCTCTAAAAAGTAATTAATTATATTATTAAAGACTTATAATAATCCAAAAAAGAGGAATCAACAATTAGTTGACTTATGTGAAGTCAACCATTCTGAACAAGGGCACTGACGAATTTTCAATTCGCAAAAAATGAAAGTGCAAAGTGTGAAGGATTAGGGTTTTTCTTGAAAAGTGTCTTATCTTTTAAGATTCATATCTTCGCGAAGAGTTATTTTATTCAGTTGATTCTTAGACCAATTTGTGCATAATTTAAATAGCTTTAAAATGAGTGGTCATATGCAAAACTTCGAGTAATATTAAGGGAGATATGACCCTATGAATTCAACCATTCAAAACAAGGGCAGTGACAATTTTTTAATTCACGAAAAACAAAATTGCAAAGTGTGAAGGATTATGATTTTTTCCTAAAAAACATCTCATATTTTAAGAGCCATATCTTCGTAAAGATTTATCTGATTTAGATGACTCTTAGACCAACTTGTGCAGAGTTTGAATAGCTTTAAAATGAGTGGTCATATGCAAAAATCCGAGCAATATTGAGGGAGATACAACCCTGTGAAGTCAACCATTTAGAACAAGGACAATGAATATTTTTCAAGTTGTGAAAAACAAAATTGCAAATATTTGTCAACTAGGGTTCGAATTATGGGAAGACCAATGAAGTGCTAGGACTTCAGCGAGGTAAGACATTCTATCTGGATAAAGAATTTTTTAGCTAAGTTTTTTTTCTTTCTTTATCTTAGAAATTATGCATGAAAAAATTATAAAGTATTTATCAAATATTATATTTGCTATAGGACTTTCAGATAAACTTTAATAGATTTTGAATTTTAGTTTCCTTTCCATGGACCGATTTATAGTTAAATATTTAGAATCATCTCTAGTGGTAGATGTTAGTGAGTGAACCTCAAAGAGATCCTCATTGCTCCAAGATAGGGTATTTTCTGGTAAATTTGATGGGTAGGGGCTTCAACCTTGAGAAAGTGGATTGATAGGAGTTGGAAGTCTCCAGGAGTGATTCTATCATTTCTTCCCAAATGTTTCTTCCTAGCCATTTTTTATTCTAAGGAAGAAAGAGAAAGAATCCTAAAAGGAGGTCCTTGGTTTATGAGAAGAGCAGGACTTTTCCTTACCCATTGGTATGAAGGCTTTTCACTTGAAAATATAAATTTATCCCTAGTACCAGTCTAGGTTAGGATATTTGGGTTACCATTGAATTTTAGAAAATAGATACCTTCAAGGCAATATGCAACACTCTAGGATAATTTCTTGAGATTTCAGATAAAACAAAAGATGAATTTTTAGCTATTTATGCTCGAATATTGGTCATGATTGATATAAGTAAAGCTTTACTAGAATCAACCATTCTTAAGCATGGGGATAATATGTGGATCCAAACTATAGATTGTGAAAATATAACTTTTAGATGTAGAAGATGTCGTGAGGTGGGTCATATTGAGATATTATGACCTAAGAAGAGCCCAAAAAAATCATTTGTAGAAAACCACAAGAGAAATTTACAAATGGTTATGGATGAAGATGGTTTTCAACTTCCAAAAAATAGATATAAAAAACAAAATAAAATCAACAATGGAGACCAATAAGGAAGGATTTTGGAAGAAATACCAACTCTTTTGAGGCTTTAGCCTATGAAGAAAAAGTAGATCAAAACTTAGAGGACACAATACAACAATTTTAACATATTAGCAAGGATCCGTCTACTTAGTATGATCCTAATTTAAGGAAGAACATTCTTGATGAACCTAAGGAATGTGTCTCACCAGATTTTGAAGACTCTCTTGAAGTATCATGCACCATTCAGGAGAATATAATTGGTAAATAAAATACAGTTTGAGAAGTCAATACCTCTGCCATTAATAAGGAAATACTAGAAAATGAGCAAGACAAGTCAAAAGCTTCTATAATAGATCCAGGAGAGGATAAATATGTTGAAAAACAAAATTGTGAAAGAATATTGAGAAATAGAATAATAAGACCTACTCCTGATATAGGCAAGGCAAAAAATAGGAAAACCCTCAAATTATCAAGCAAGATCTAGGGAAGTAAGAGCTAACATAGAGAAAGGAACACAAACTAAGTTGGTTGAACTTCTCTTTACCAAACAACAAAATGATATTGGTAATACTTAGGAAGGGCAAAAGCCCCTAATGAGACATTATTATCATCTCATGGAATATAAGGGGTGTTAATACCCCCTCAAAGTATAGGTGTATTAGGGACCTATGTTTAAGTAATAAACCCAATATTCTTTGTATCCAAGAAACTAAAATGACAAAAGAAGTTTCAAAAGCAGTTTGGGCAAGATGTGAATGGGATGTTATGGATTCTGAAGGAGCGGTAGGGGGAATTCTAACTTGTTGGAATCCTTCTAGAACCTCTTGTGTTACTATTCATAAAACTAGGCATTGGATAGCCTCTTTAGTCACTTGCTACTTTGCAAATACTCATTTCATCATTATTAATGTCTATGGACCTACAATTCAGTTAGGTAGATTAAAAGTTTAGAGTGGGATTGAAACCTTTATGAGAAGTAAATACCAATAAACCCAATTCACGATCACTGGAAATTATAATGTCATAACCAAGCTTAATGAAAAATTTGGTGGAACTAGGAAATTGAACCAAAGTATGAAATATTTCTAAGATTTTATTCAAAATAATAATCTATGGGAAGTTGAGTTTGAAGAAGACAACTATACTTGGACCAACAACAGGAGAGGCCATAACCTAATAGCAAAAAAACTAGATATATGCATTCTCTCATATCATTGGCTAGATGAAGGAACTTGTGCTAAAATTAATACCTTAACTAGGATTGGTTCAAATCACTAGCCAATAAGAGTTACAATGGTGGTTAGTGAATTCAAAACAAGATCATATTTTAAATATGAGCAGATGTGGGAAGACCATCCTCAATTTGTTGATATGATAGCTCAAATGTGGAATTATTTAGGTAATTATGGGTTGTATGATTTGTCAAACCAAATTAAAGCGAATGGAACAAGAACACCTTTGGAAATATTTTTGAGAAGAAAGAAGAACTAAAAGATAAACTTTCAAAATTTCAAAAAGGGGATGATAATAATCCAAGCTCAGATGAAAGGGAGTTGCTTAGTGAATATCATAATATTTTGAGTAGGGAAGAGAAATTTTGGAGATTAAAATCAAGACAAACTTGGTTAAAAGGAGATAAAAATACAAAGTTTTTTCATAGGATGGATATAGTACAAAGATCATCTTCTAGAATTAGTAGAATAAAATCAATAGAAGGGGTTTGGATTGAAGATCGAGTGAAATTAGAAAATAGGAAAAGTCATTTTATCATAATATTCTAGGTTCAGAGGAGACCGAAGTTTTTAATGATAAACTTCTTCAATATGTTCCTTCAGTTATAACGAATGAAGACATAGGAAACTGATGGAGTCTATTACTCTAGAAGAAGTTTTTTAGCTCTTTTCTCTTTTAATAAGGATAAATACCCAAGTCCAGATGGGTTCTTTTCATATTTTTACCAACATAATTGGGATATAGTGAAATATTCTTTATTGGTGATAGTGAAACAATATAGGGTAAAACAATACATTCCTTATAATATAAATGAAACTTATCTTACCCTAATTCCAAAAAAGAAGGATGCTAAATTATTTGATTCTTTTAGACCCATAAACCTATGTAATATGACATATAATATTATTTCCAAAGTGATGGAAAATAGATTAAGGCCATTGTTAGACAAAATAATTTCAAAAGAGCAAGGAGGATTTGTTAAAGGGAGAAATTCTAGACGGGATGATAGTAGATCATGAAGTTATACATTCAGTAGCTTCAAGAAAAGAGAAAACTATGATTTTAAAACTTGCTATGAGTAAAGCCTATGATAGGGTTAAATGGGATTTTTTTTTTGCAGTTTTAGAAAAGTTTATATTCGGGAAGAAATGGGTTAGATGGATTAAATCTTGTGTCTCTACAATTTGTTATTCAATGTTAGTCAATGGGTTAGTAACATAATATTTTAAATCCAAGAGAGGTTTAGATAAGGAGATCCGCTATCTCCTTATTTGTTCATTATTATGGTAGAGGTTTTGAGTAAGAACTTAAAGAAGGCTTACAAATATGGGCTTATAAGTGGATTTAAGGTTAGTAATAACATCGACAACATCACCCATCAACAATTTGTAGATGATACAACCCTTTTTGGAAGAGCAAGGATTAATGATGCCAGAGCTTCAAATAACTTTTTAAAAGAGTACGAAAGATTTTCAAGACAAAAATTTAATAGGACTAAATCCAAAATTTACTTCCTTAACACTCCTACTAATATCAAAGAAAGAATTTACAGGTTGCTTCAAATGGAGGCAAATTTACCAACAACTTATCTAGGGATACCTTTATTTGAGGGAAGAATGAGGATAGATTTATGGAATCCAATTATTAGTAAAGTTCAAAATAAACTTCCAGCTTGGAAAGGTAGATGGTTATCATTAGCAGGAAGAGTGCAGTTAATTAACTCAGTCTTACAAGCTATTCCAACATATTATATCATTGTATTCTATGCCAGAATTAGTTGAAAAAAGTTGATCCTTTTTATGGTCAGGTTTACATGATGAAAGGAAATTTCCTTTGGTAAAATGGAGCAAGTTGTGTGATGACAAAACTAGGGGAGGTCATGGTTTAAGAGTTATTACAGATGCAAACTTAGCTCTTAGGGAAAAAGTTATCTGGAGATTGTACAAAGAGAGTCAAAGATAATGGGCAAGAATTATTCTAAGTATGTTGATCCTAATGATCCAAGTTTAATATTTACTGCATTCTCCCTTCCAAATGGTTTGACTCTTTGGAATGGTTTAAAAAAATAGGTTCATATTATGATTAAAGGTTTAAGATGGGTGGTGGGAATTGGAGAAAAAAATTCTATTTGGATGGATACTTGGTGTGATAAAAAACCACTCAATTTAGATCCAATTTTGAAACCTTGGATGAGATTACTTCAAGATAAATATGGTGATAGGGTTTCAAATATTTTGTACAAGGATCGAGAAGGAATATAAAAATGGAAAGAAGATTATTTTACAAGTATAAAAGACATTGACGCTAGGAGGCAATTGAGTAGAAAGATAACAACTATGATTATTCTAAGGGGTGTTAAGGATAAATTGATTTGAGAGTTGAATAGCTCTGGAGAATACACAACAAGAAGTGGATATAATGTTCAACACCAACATAATAATAATGTCACTAGAATATGGAGAGATATTTGGGATAGCCCAAGTATTCCTAAAGTTAAAATGTTTGTTTGGCTAGTAGGTTTCTAGGATAACCTTATGTAAAGGGATTTTTATGGCCCCTCTCAATGTGTTTTCTATAATAAGGAGGAGGGTATAGACCATCTCTTGGGACATTGCTCAATAGTCTAGAATCTATGGCAATGGATTCTTAACATGTTTGGTAAATGCATGGTGATGAAGAGTAGAATTGAAGATTGGTTAAAGCAATGGCAGAGCACTTATAAAAGTGAGGCTTTACAGATAATATGGGATATATCCAAATATACAATACTTTGGACTATATGGCTAGAAAGGAATAGAAGCATATTTAAAGGAAAGGAAATTAGTTTAGAGGTTATGAAAAAAATATGTTTAGCCATTGAGGAGTCTAAACCAATCCTATCAACTCACCTAGTCCCTAATTTGGAAGTAGAGTGTCTTGATAGATGGAGTCAAGTCATTAAATGGAATTTAGATGTTGGGTACAAGAGAAGCAAAAAGAAGACAAAGAATATAAAGTGGAAACCACCAGATGTGGAGTGGGTTAAATTAAAATTTGATGGAGCATCTAAAGGAAATCTAGGTCCAATAAGAGTAGGAAAAATTAAAAATAATAGAGGAGAGATTTTATCTCATTATGCTTTCAATAGTGGATTTAAGACAAATAATGAAGCTGAAGCTTGGGCAGCTTTAGAAGGGTTAAAAAGATGTAAACAAATGAAATGGAATAGAGTATGGATGGAAGGTGATTTTGTTAGAGTAATAAATGCAATTTTGAGGAAGGCAAAGGTTCCATGGAACAAATAAGTGACAATTTGAAGAAATCAGGTTTACACATATATTAAGGGAAGGAACAATGTGCATATAAGCTAGACAATAGAGGGGTTTTGATTGAGGATTATGAAGTTAAATTCTTCTTTCCATGGTTAGAGGAAGTAGAAAGTTTAGTTGAAGCTGACAAAAAATGTTGATTGCCTAAATCAATTAATTATTAAGATTTACTTTAATGTTTTTCATTGATAATATATGCTTTATTTTGTAACAATAATGTGTTTTCATTTAGATTATTTATTATAATTTTTGTGGTTGCACTTGTGTTTCAAGAAGGAAACTAGCAATCCAAATTTGGTAAAGCAAACTATGATAGTGCGGTGTTTTGTAAATATTACTCTACTCAGATGCAAGGCATAGATAGTAGGAGTGAAGTTTTGGTATTGTGAAGGCTGCTATAGAAAATTTTTAAGAAAAATGTTAAATTCTAAAGCAATTGTATTCATACAAAAATTTGAAAAGATCCAGAAAATAAAAATCAAGAATTCAAACATTTATGTAAAATGATGTAGGTTTTTAGCTATAACATCTCAATTGAGATGAGAAGTGTATATATTTGTAAAATATCAATCTCTAAAGAAGAGAGAGGTAATTTATCAAGGGTGGGGGACTCGAGTACAACCCCTTATTTTTTTTGGTAGGTTAAAATTATATTAAAAGCGGGTTTTGAAAGGACCTCAAAACCTTTTTACAACAAGTCAACCGACCAAAACAAAGGTCAAGGACAATCAATTTAAAAAATCCCGCCCAGTGGGAACAGACAAATTTGAAAAATCCCATCTAGCGATAACTACCAATTTTGAAAAATCTTGCCTAACAAGAAAACATGTAGGATGAAACATAGAGTTTGAACATCCCGCCCAACGAAAAACCACCAATTTGAAAATTTAATCCAATGAAAACCAGTAGGAAGATGGATCTGAAAAACCTCACCTAGTAGGGAAACCAGCAGGATGATGAATTTGAAAATCCTGACCAACGAGAAGTAGCCGAAAACCACCAAATTGAAAATCCTGCCCAGCGAAAAAACCAACATGTTTGGAAAATCCCGCCCAACAAGAAACCCAACAGGTTTGGAAAATCTTGCCCAACGGGAAAACCAACAGGTTTGGAAAATCTCGCCCAGCGAGAAAACCAAAAGAAAAAATGAATTTGAAAAACCCCGCCCAGCGGAAAAACCAACAGGTTTGGAAAGTCCCACCCAGCGAAAAAACTAACAGGTTTGGAAAGTCCCGCCCAGCAGGAAAACTAGCAGAAAAATGGATTTGAAAAATATCGCCAAGCGGGAAAACTAGCAAGTTTGAAAAATCTCGTCCAGTAGGAAAACTAGCAGAAGAACAAATTTGAAAAATCGTAGCACTGATGTCCCACAAACAGGAGTACGCAAAAGCCATAAGGATCCAGGGATAGCAACAGCAAGCGCAAAGAAAGGATCTCCAAAAGCCAAAACTGAAGGAGGGAGTGACCACAACTGCAAGCGTAGTGGACTCCATCCCAAGACCAAAAAATGTAAAAGAAATCCTAGGCATTCCAATAGAAAGGACCAGGAACCCACCATTCTTGCTCATGAATAGTTCCAAGGAAATAGAATTGGGACTGGGAACAACTCAGGAACAGGAAGAGGCCCCCCCAAGGCCAAGAACAAGCTCTGAGAGTCTATCGAGAAGTAGGACCAGAAAGCAGAAGTCCTTAAATAGGAAATTGAAACGAAAAACCTATGAAGCCCAGACAAAAAGTGACAGCAGACACAAATATGGGATCCTTGGAAGCCTAAACTGAGGGAGCTAGGGGTCTACATGCAATGATCACAGGTCCCCTCCCCAAGATCGAGACATGCAACAGAAAACCCTAATAACCCCAACAGAAAGGACCATGAACCCCCATCCTTGCACACGAACAACTTCAAGGAGTTGGGAACAACTCAAGCATAGGAAGAGCCCCCTCCTAAGGCCATGCAAATGCTCTAAGCATCCACCAAGCAACAAATCCAGCAAGAAGAAGCCTTCGAATAGGAAACCGAACATGGCCCCACCCAAAGGGATGGGACCACCAGCAACCAAAGGCATCCCAAAGAGGAGTCATGGGCAAAGAGGAAACTGCCCCCCAGACCAACCTCGATGAAGTGAGAACCTCACAAGACGCACTAGGAAGCAATCAAAAATCCAACCTGCAACCACCACAGACTGAGAAAGCCCTGGGAATCGAATCCACATAAAAACTGCAAAAAAAACCTAAGGAAAATCCTAAGGGAGATCAGAGAAAGGATCCCAGGAACATGTAGGAAACCCTAGATGATCCCTGGGAAGCTCTAGGCCCAAGACTCAAGCAAGGAAACCCCAAAACTACTGGGAAAGGAGCAAAAAGTGGGTAAGGATCTCCCCCCATGAAGATCATCTGCTACAAACCATTCCTAGAGTGGGATGACCTGGGATGAATCAGGGACTAGGCAAGAACCAAGGGAGGGGGAGCAGGGAGAGGGAGCAGGTCCCTCCCCCTCTCCTCGAGTACAACCCCTTATTATTCAGTAAACAAAAAGACTTTATAATAATTAATTTTAAATCAAATACCTTTAGCTCAACTGGTTAGATTCCTCAACATTCAATGAGGAGACCCGAGTTCAAATATTGCCAAGTGATACATGGATAATATTTCAATCCTATATAACCAATTGAAAAAATAATCAATTTCAAAATATTTATTAAAATCATATAAAACATTTTAAATTATTTAAATCTTTTGAATCATACTATGCACTAAAGAGTTGATATTTCTTCTTCTTAATATTTTTACATAGGGAAATCTATGATGTACCTTCATTTTTTACTAGTCATAAGGTCAAATCCTGAGGAAGATAGGTTAAATCTTTGGAGTTGCTATTATAGCCCCTACCTTATTTCGATAAACACAACCCAGAGTGAGGAAGATCCCTGGTGGCTTGGGGTTAGTATAGTCATCATCGAGTTGACACGAGGTTAGGTCAAACTACTACCTTTGCCCCAACAAGGCTTACCTCCAAGGTTTGAACCTAAGTCATCATCGCGCACTCAATGGAGTTAGGTCAGACTACGACTTACCTCCAAAGTTTGAACTTGAATCGTTGCCAAGCTGACGTGCACTCAACGAAGTTAGGTCAAACTACTACCTTTGTCCCATCTTATTAAGAGATATAATTCTAAAATATTTATGACACATTTATTTAATTTTCATCTGGCTATAGTTGTATGTATCGCATTTAAATTTTATATAGTTACAAATTAATTTAATAATTTAAAAGAGTAAATAACTTCATTTGCAATATATATATATATATATATATATATATATATATATAATATTTAATATATAAAAAATTATTATATATATAAAAAATAAAAAATAAAATATTAATTATTATTATTTTATAATTAATTATTAAATATTAATTAATTAAGGGGTTGTACTTTGGTCCCCCACCCTTGACAAATTACAACTCTGTTTTTAGAGCTTGAGAGTTTACAAATAGATACACTTTCCATCTCAATTGAGATGCTATAGTTAGAAATCTACATAATTTTACATTAAATGTTTGAATTCTAGATTTTCTTTTTTTTAAACTTTTCAATTTTCTATATGAATACAAATATTCTACAATTTAGCATCATTTTTGACATTTTCCTATAGCAGTCTTCACAATACCAAAACTTCACCTATACTATCTATGCCTTACATCTTAGTAGAGTAATATTTCTAGAACATCACATTATCATTGTCCGTTTTACCAAATCTAGATTGCTAGTTTCCTTCCTGAGACAAGTGCAACCATCAAAATTATAATAAATAGTCTATATAAAAACACATTACTATTACAAATAAAGCAGTTGTTACCAATGGAAAACATTAAAGTAGAACTTAATCATTGATTGATTCAAACAATTCATATTTTATTGTCAGCTTCAACTAAACTTACTACTTCCTCTAACCATGGAAAGGAGAATTTAACTTCACAATCCTCAATCAAAACCCCTCTATTGGCTAGCACACTATGTGTAAACTTGATTTCTTCAAACTCTTTAGCAAGATCTTGAATTTCTACAATTATCTCTTGTATGTTCCATGGAGCCTTTACTTTCCTTAAAATTGCATTTATTACTATGAGAGGATCACCTTCCATCCATACTTTTTTCCATTTCATTTGTTTGCATATATTTAACCCTTCTAAAGTCGCCCAAGCTTTAACTTCATTATTTGTCTTAAAACCACTATTGAAACCGTAATGAAATAAAATCTCTCCCCTATTATTTCTAATTATTCCTCCTCCTCCTGGTCTTGGATTTCTTATTTTTGCTTATCTTATACCCAGCATCATAATTTTATTTAATGACTTGACTCCATTTATTGAGGCTCTCTGCTTCCATATTAGGAATTGGGTGAGTTGATAGGGTTGTTTTGGACTTCTCTATGACTAAATGTATCTTTCTTTTCATTACATCTAAATTTATTTCATTTCATTTAAATATTCTTATATTCCTTTCTAGCCATACAATCCAAAGTATTGTATCTTTTGATATATCCCATATTGTCTCTAAAGCCTCACTTTTATAAGTGCTCTGTCATTGCTTTAACCAATATTCAATTATGCTATTCATCACCATGCATTTACCAAACATATTAAGAATCCATTTCCATAGATTCCAGACTATTGAGCAATGTCCCAAGAGATGATCTATACTCTTCTCCTCCTTTTTACAAAAAATACATTGAGAGGGGCCATGAAAACCCCTTTTTATTTAGGTTATACCAAGATAAAATTCTTCTATGATCTACCAACCAAAGAAACACTATAACTTTAGGAATGTCTGGGCTAACCCAAATATCTCTCCATATTTTAGTGATTTTATTTTGTTGGTGTTGTACATTATATCCACTTCTTATTGTGTATTCTCCTAAGCTATTCAACTCCCAAATCAATTTATCCTTGGCTCCCATCAGAATAATCTTAATTGTTATCTTTCTACTCAAATGTATCCTAGCATTAATATCTTGTATACTCGTAAAAAATCTTCTTTCCATTTGTATCTCCCTTCCTGATCTTTGTACAAAATATTTGAAACCCTGTCACCATTTTTGTCTTGAAGCAATCTCATCCAAGGTTTCAAAATTGGATCTAAATTGAGTGGTTTTTTATCACACCAAGTATCTATCCAAATAGAATTTTTTTCTCCAGTTCCCACCACCCATCTTAAACCTTTAATCATAAGATCAATATATATTTATAAACCATTCCAAAGAGCAGAACCATTTGATAGAGAGAAAGCAGTTTATATTAAACTTGGGTCATTGAGATCATCATACTTAGAAGATTTCTTGTCCATTATCTTTGACTCTCTCTGTACAATCTCCAAATAACTTTTTTCCTACGAGCTAAGTTTGCAACTCACACACCTTGCATTAAACCAAGACCTTCCCTAGTTTTATCACACACTTTGCTCCATTTCACCAAAGAAAATATCCTTCTACCACAAAAAGGATTGCATAATATAGATTAAACTTTTTTCAATTGATTTTGGCATAAAATACAATGACATATAAAAAATTGGGATGGCCTAAAAGATTGACTTAATTAATTGCACTCTTCTTGCTAATGATAATCATCTACCTTTCCAAGCTAGAAGTTTATTATTAACTTTACTAATAACTGGATTCCATAATTATCTCCTCATTCTCCCTTCAAATAAAGGCATCCCTAGATAAAAAAGTTATTCAAAGCTTTGGCCTCATTAATCCTTGCCCTTCCAAAAAGGGTTGTATCATCTACAAATTGTTGATGGGTGATGTTATCGATGTTATTACTAACCTTAAATCCACTTATAATCCCATCTTTGCAAGCTTTCTTTAAGTTCTTACTCAAAACCTCTACCATAGTAATGAACAAATAAGGAGATAGAAGATCTCCTTATCTAAGCCTCTCTTGGCTTTAAAAGATTATGTTACTAACCCTTTGACTAACATTGAATAACAAACTGTAGAGACACAAGCTTTAATCAATCTAAACCATTTCTTCCCAAATCTAAACTTTTATAAAACTGCAAAAAAAAAAATCCCATTTAACCCTATCATAGGCTTTACTCATATCAAGTTTTAAGATCATTGCTTTCTCTTTTCTTAAAGCTATTGAATACATAACTCGTGAGCTACTATGATCCAGTCCAAAATTTGTCTCCCTTTCACAAATCCTCCTTCCTCTGTTGAAATAATTTTGTCTAACAATGGCCTTAATCGATTTGCCATCATTTTGGAGATAATATTATATGCCATATTACATAGGCTTATGGGTTTAAAAGAATCAAACATTTCAACATATTTATTTTTTGGAATCAAGGTAAGATATGTTGCATTTATTTTATAAGGTATGTATTTTTTTACCCTAGACTATTCCACTTCCACCAATAAATAATCCTTCACTATATCCCAATTATGTTGGTAAAAATCTGCAGAGAGCCCATTTGGACATGAGGATTTATCCTTATTAAAAGAGAAAATAGTTAAATGAACTTCTTCTAGAGTAATAGGCTCCATTAGTTTCTTATTGTTTTCATTCGTTATAACTAAACTTGAAGAAGTTTATCATTAAAAACTTTATTCTCCTGTGATCCTAGAATATTATGATAAAAAAACTTTACCTCTTTTCTAATTTTACTATGAGCTTCAATCAAAACCCCTTATATTAATTTAATTCTAAATGCTGATATAGCCATCCTATAAAAAAAAACTACTAATTAATTTTATTAAAGTATGTTTATTCATAATTTAGCATATATTTGCATTAAAAACTTATTACATTTTTTAATTGGTTAGTGTGATAAACCCCTACAACCATGCACATGGAATTTAACACATTACCACCAAACACCCACCCCCTCACACACTCGCCCACACCATGGTTTGAACCTTGAACCTCCCAAAGAAGAGCCAAAGTCTGAACTGTTACGCTCTCCCTTGGACAAACATACTATGATAAATTCATAAATTCTAAGATACATCTATAATAGATTTAAACTTATTACATTTTTTTTATTTGAGATGTATTCATATATTAATCAAAAGTAAACTTATTGCACTTGGGGTGTAGCGCAATGGTTCGGGCTTTGGCTCTTCTTTGGAAGGTCCAAGGTTCAAACCGTGGCATAGGCAAGTGTGTGAGGGGGTGAGTGTGTGGTGGCTTTGTGTTAAATTCCGAGGTGGGAGTGTGGTGGCTTTGTGTTAAATTCCCTATTGATAAGTATAGCTCACCCTATCACAGGAGTACATCTCAAATAAAAAAAAAATATGAACACATCTATAATAAATTTAATATATTATAATAAATTCATAAATTTTAACCTATGTACTTTTTTTTGCTTGTATCTATACAATTTAATTAGGTGTCCTGATTATGCTTGTACCTATACAACAAATCAAATACATAATGAATTTGTAAGTTCAACTATTTTAAATTAAAATAATTATTAAATAATTAAATAATATTTATTAATGATTTAATTAGTAATTAAATAACATTTAATTAATTTTATAAAATAATTAAATTTTAATTATTTAATTTTATAAAATAATATATGAATACATCTCAAATAAAAAAAAATATGAACACATCTATAATAAATTTAATATATTATGATAAATTCATAAATTTTAACATATGTACTTTTTATGCTTCTATCTATATAATTTAATTAGGTGTGGTGTTTATGCTCATACCTGCACAACAAATCAAATACATAATGAATTTGTAAGTTCAACTATATATATATATATATATATATATATATATATATATATATATATATTATCTTAGGAGAACGTTTACAAATTACATTAACAACCACCCTCAAGGGGTTTGAACACAAGATCACTTAAGAAACAACCATCATCTTAACCACTAGGGCAACTGCCTATATTTATTTTTGATTTAATTAGTAATTAAATAATATTTAATTAATTTTATAAAATAATTAAATTCACCCAGGTGTTGTAGGTGAGTTGGATAGGAGAGAGCAAACCTCCAAGGAGGTCCCAGGTTCAAATCTCCACCCTACCAAAAAAGTTGAATTGTGTCCAAAATCCAATTGATAATGTTGGTGCGGTTCAAATCTCCACCCTACCAAAAAAGTTGAATTGTGTCCAAAATCCAATTGATAATGTTGGTGCGGACAGAGTCAGGTGCGACTTCCGGGTGACGGTGTAGAACCCCCTATTCGTGGTCTCTCAGACCAGGGGGTGATGGTGTAGAACCCCCTGTTCGTGGTCTCTCAGACCAAGGCGGCCCCGCAAAGGGACTCCCAAGTGACGGTGTAGAACCCCCTGTTCGTGGTCTCTCAAACCAGGGGGTGACAGTGTAGAACCCCCTATTCGTGGTCTCTCAGACCAAGGCGGCCCCGCAAAGGGACTCCCAAGTGAAGGTGTAGAACCCCCTGTTCGTGGTCTCTCAGACTAAGGGGTGACGATGTAGAACCCCCTGTTCGTGGTCTTTCAGACCAAGGCGGCCCCGCAAAGGGACTCCCAAGTGACGGTGGAGAACCCCCTGTTCGTGGTCTCTCAGACCAGGGGGTGACGGTGTAGAACCCCCTGTTCGTGGTACAGGGCTAGCCCCGCAAAGGGACTCCCAAGTGACGGTGTAGAACCCAAACCAGGGCGGCCCCGCAAAGAGTTTTTCGCTTTAAAAAAAATAAAAATAAAATAAAATAAAATTATAAAATTTTAATTATTTAATATATATAATTGATCCTAGGGTACAGCCAGGGAATTTAAGTTTTGGTTATTTTTCTAGAAGTCCAAAATTCAAACTCCTTTAAAGATCATGGTTTGAGAAAAAACTACTCAACCCTATGTATGTACAAATTTCTCACACTAACCAAATAAAAAAACATATAAATATTATATAATTTTTTTCTTATATAATTTTTTTTTTTTACATCCAATAAGTATTCCTCTGAATAGATTTGGATTAGTTGTACAATCTTAACCCTTAGACCGTTTTAGTTTCACCCAATAGAGGTGGTAGGGACTTTAATTCCTATGATTTGGTGGAATACAGCGGGGCAATAGAAGGCAGTTTTGAGCGGAGCACGCGGCGGTTTTCGCTGGTATTTGATCCGCAGCAGCAGGGGAGGCCCAGAATGACGGTTTTTTTTTGCTGGTGATTGATCCGCAGCAGCAGGGGACGCCCAGAATGACGGCTTTTGTTGGTGATGGATCCGCAGCAGCAGGGGACGCCCAGAATGAGCAGCGCCGGATATGAAGGTAAGATTAGATCGTGGTTTTTGTTGATTAATTAGGAGAATTGGTGGTGGGAGGGATTCGATGGGTATTGGGAATTGAGGGGTTTGGGGAGTGGGAGGGTTTGGGATTGTGGTGAGCGGGGTTTGTGAGATTTGGAGGTCATTGGGAGTTGGGGTTGAGGGGTTGCAACATTGGGTGTAGTGTTGGGGTTGGGGTGAGGGGTTGCGACAAATGGAGGAAATGGGGTTAGAGGATGTGGGAATCGAGGAAATGGGTCTCAACCAGGGTAGGGTTTGGGAGTGTGGGATTCTTTGCAGGCGTGGGAGGTTGCCTTATGGGGAATGTTTGGATCTAGGGAAGGGGAGGGGTTTTATGCTAGGGATTTTGAGTGGCAGCCATGGGGAATGTTTGGATCTCGGAGGATTTGGAGTGGCAGCTATGGGGTTTGTTTGGATCACGGGGAGGGGAGGGTTTTATGCTGGGGATTTGGAGTGGCAGCCATGGGGAATGTTTGGATCTCGGGGGACTTGGAGTGGCAGCCATGGGGAATGTTTGGATCTCGGGGAGGGCATTGCTGGGATAGGCAAGTGGAGGGTTGGGAATGAGAAGGGGTCGATTGGGGGAGGGCATTGCTGGGATAGGCAAGTGGAGGGTTGGGAATGAGAAGGGGTCGATTGGGGGAGGGCATTGCTGGGATAGGCACGTGGAGGGTTGGGAATGAGAAGGGGTCGATTGGATATTGTCAATGGAATTTGGGTGCCATTATTGGGATGGGAAGGTGAATTGGGTTGGCTCAGGGGACGAGAGGGTGAGTTGGTTGTTGATTGAACTGCCGGGGTGATCAGGTGATTGTTTCATGGTGTGGTGTGGGTAAGTTTTATGAAATAGGGTCGCATGTGGGTAAGTTTTAGGTCGTGCAGGGTTTGGTGGCGGTAATTGTGGGCGGTGAAGTGTGTAGGGGAGGCTGTGCTTGGTGATTAGTCAGGCATTGGTTGGGTGATTGGAGCTTTGTGGCGCATTGAAGTGGAAGCGTTTTTTTGGGTATGTGTTTTAGCGGTGTTGTGAATAGTGATCGTATGAGTGGAAGTTGTGGGTTATTATATGTATGCAGTAGGGGAGTGGGTTGGAAATGGGTTTGGTTGAGCCGTCAGTGTTTGCAGAAGAGGTGAATGCAGTGGGCAATCGATCTGGAATGGAGTTCGAATAGTGAAGATTTGGTTCACGAGAAAATATCAGCGGAGAAGAATTTTGATTTCTGGAAAGGGTTCTGAATGGTTTTATTGAATAATTTAAGGAGTTGTGAGACTCAAGGGAATGGAAAATTTTAGAATGCATTTGGCATATTGGTTGCAATCGATGAAATTCATTGAGTAAACGCCCACCCAAAGAGAGCGATCTGAGTAGTTCAGGGGGTGATAATGTTAACTGTATTTTGGTCTAAATGTTTAGTGTTAACTGGCTTTTTGATCTATATATGTAGTGTTTTTTTAAAATTGTAAATTTTCATAAACTTTTTTTTGAATGAAAAAGAAACATTTAAAAAAAGTGGTGGAAAATTTTCATAAGCCTTTTGATAAAATATGTTTTATTTGTAAATTGATAATATCTTAAGCCTTTTAATGAAATATGTTTAATTTTTAAATTGATAAGATAATTATAATAATATTAATGTTTATTTTGTTTTTATATATTTATAATTTTACTGAACTAAATAAAAATTATAAACTTACAATTATTTTTTTTTTAAAGTTGAATCTAATATAATTTATAAAAAAATTATTCAAGCATTTTTAACACATGATAATTATAATTTAATGCAGTTTTTAATCTAATTTGACGGCAAACTTCTCATTAGCTGACAAGGTTGTGCTGTTCAACTTAAAAAGTAAGCTACCTAACGGATTATAGTTTTTTTAAATATGGTAAATTGATTATAGTTTTTTTTTTTAATTTTATGATTAATTGATTAACATATTCAAACAACTGAATATATTATATATATATATATATATATATATATATATATATTTAAAGATCTAATAGTACTTTCTCTCGAGCAAGGAAACACCTAACGTGGAAAACTACATTATGCACACAGTGAATGCAAAGCTTCACTTTCTTAACAGCTCTGTAACGCTGTCTCCTGTAACATATGGGTGAAACCGAGCTCTTCCATTTTAAGCACATCATGGGGTCGTTGCAGATAAGGGAAAACTTTTCATCTGCAATATCATTGCTTATGTTGTTAGTATGTACTATGACTGCAATGGCAATGGCATGCTCAGAGACCAAAAACCGAGACCAAAAATTACAACCCTTGGATTTCAAAGCAGGAGTTGTTGATCCCTCACATAGTTTGAGCTCGTGGCCAGGGCACAACTGCGGCTACTGGAACTACGTTCTGTGCTTCGCAGACAATACAATACTCCACGTTATTGAAGTTGTTGATCTCAGCAGCGAGAGACTCAACCGAGACGACCGTCCCAGATTGTTTCAACTCCCGCATTTAAGACGCTTGGACCTCCTTGCATTTAAGAAGCTTGGACCTTAGTAATAATAACTTCTCTGGCACTCCCATCCCTTCGGAGGTGGGCAGACACTCACTTATTTGGACCTCTGAAAAGCTGGAAATCCCCTGCCCTGATCATCGCCAAGTACACGGCGACTAAAAAATAAAAAAAAAATTATTTAATGTATTTATTTTAATTGTTTTAGTTAGTATTTTTTAATTAAAATTTGTGTATATAGTTGTCTGCAACTTTTCAAAAATAGTTTATAGAATAACTTTGTATATATATATACCTTACATATAACAGTATGAATAAACATAATTATAGAAAATAATGTAAATGTATTTTAACATGTTAAATATAGAGTAATTATATAAATGTTTAATACAAAGATAGGTACTATAGGATGTAAGGAACCCAACTCTATTCTATTAATGTTACAAGAATAGCTTATAGAGAAGTATAGGAGGAGAAGATAGAAATGAGACTAAGGAGTTTGTATTTTAAGTTCTCTACAAAAGTTGTACATACATCACAAATTAATTAGAAAATGAACTATAATAGATATTAATTAATCAAGAAATTTTAGAAACAATTTGTGAATTGCTTTTTCAATTTATTATGCAAATGGTGTCAATTTAAGGATGTATAGATGGTTATGTTGGTTTAGTGCATAGTCAAGCACTTAGATGATGATGTGTGGATTAGTGTTAACGATTTGTTATCTTCTATACATTGGTGTTAATGGAGTTGACACCACTCGGAGTTACAAGAATCAAGGTTAGATGATGATGTGTGGATTAGTGTTAACGATTTGTTATCTTCTATACATTGGTGTTAATGGAGTTGACACCAAAGAATTCAGAGAGCCATAGTATGACTAAGCATTTGACCTTTCTGGTGAAGAGTTTAGGGTACACTAATATCTTCAAGTTATGATGGTATCATCATAATATATGGAACTCTAATCAACCCATGCTTTCCTCAAAGTATTCATTTCCTTTATTAAATAATGTTTCCCATTGCATCAATCTCTAACTATGGAAAAAGACAGCTTTTTAAGCATGCATCACCTTGCCTTATCTAATTGAGCTAGATCTAAGTCTATCGGATGTTATACTATCATAAGCTACATGTTATACTATCATAAGTTCTATGTAGGAAGGAAAATATGGCTTGAGGAGTTCGACATGGGAAACTAGATGTATTCCTAAGTAAGGTGGCAAGTCAAGGACAAAGGAAAGTGGTTTAATAAAGATAGGACTATATTATAGTAGGGAAGTGGTTTAATAATGATAGGATTATATTATAGTGGTTTGATCTTCCAATGTGGGATAGGGAAGGGTTCCTTCTTCGCATGGATCCAAAGACTATTTCCAACCTAAAAATATTGATGACTTTCAATAATGATCGCGATACTCTTTGCATTTTTATTCATATAACTATAAAATTCGAATTTTGAATGTTTTACAATTACTATAGAAGTTTCTTAGCCTTATATACCTCTTTGACCTAAGTTGATGTTAAGGCATTAGTAAATATATGAAAGGACATGTCCATTGGGGCACTAGAATGGAAATTCAAACATGCCTAAAATGGGAAATGACCTATGGAGGTGTGAATACCACTATTAAAGGAATGTTAGATGTAATGCATACTCTCATCCCATGTGCAAGGGTGGTTGTGGTTGTATAAATTAATATTATTTTAAAATAGTTTTTTTTTTTTTTGCTATGATGGTAATATATATATATATATATATTTTTTTTTCCTCTTGTTTTATATCTTTGAATAACTCAAAAAAATAAAGAATTTTTTATGGAAAAATAGCTAGTAGATGAAAAAAATTAATTTAGGAAAGTTTTAATTAAAAACAAGAATGTTATAGTTAGAAGTTTAAATGTTTTAGTTAAGAATAAGAGGAAGAGCAAATATATGGTACTCTTGGTAGTAAATGTTACACCAAAAATGAATCTCAAAGATGAAATAAAATTTAAAAAAAAAAAAACTTAAAAGATTGAAATATCCATTTTTATTTTTATTTTACTATCAAAACATTAAAATTATATTTATCTTTTCAATAAATTAAAAATATCTTAATTTAAAATTTTATTTTATTGTTAAAAACATATTTATTTTTCATTAGATTTAAAATAGTGAAAGATAAAAAAGAAAAAATATGCAGGATAACAAAGATACTATAAAAACTATTAATTATTTCAAATTTACTTTTTATTAAAATTTAAGAAAGATAAAAAAATTTAATATAGACTTTTAAAAATATTTCATTGATAATTATATAGGAGCAAAACAATTTTTTTTTTAAATCAAATTAAAAATTAAAAATAATTAACTTATTGGTAAAAAATAAAAATACAATTTTTAAATATTATAATAATATATTTTATTTTAGCACCTGGTGTGTAGCAACGGTTCGGTAGGTCCAAAGGTTGAAACGATGGTGTGGGTGAGTGTGTGAGGGGGTGGGTGTGTCTCCCCTATAGAGTTGTTGTAACAAGTTGAAACCGTGGTGTGGGTGAGTGTGTGAGGGTGTCTCCCCGATAGAGTTGTTGTAACAAGTTGAGAAATTTTTGGTCAAAACCCACCTCTCTTAATATTACAACAAAAATAATATATTTTACTTTTATCTAATTTAAATTTATAAAATAGGGCTATGATATATTAATATATCTTATTTTATAAATTTTTTTATTTAAAATTTATTTTAAAATAACAGAAAAAACAAATGTGACCAACGCCCCTTCTATACTTCGCCATTGTGAAACGAGAATAAAGTTATAATATATTGATGATAAAGAAGATTTAGCTGTACTCGACTTTATTAGATGCCTTGCGTAGCAGCTACTTCCTTTCCTTTTCAATTGACGGTGTGGGGAACCTTTGCTTTGCAGACTGGCCGACAGATGCTTTTCTTTTCCTTCGCGTGACGAAGAAGACGTTGTTTTCTTTTATTTTCCCCTCTTGTTCCCCCATATGATAGAGATGAAAAAATTGGAAAATTCTGGGCCGGCATGTATGTTACAGCAACGTTTCAGAAGAATTCAACGAGAAGAAATGAAATATACCAATCTATATAGAGCTGTATTGTGCCTTTGGGCTTCTACGTTCGATCCACTCAATTGCTGGGGCATTTGTGAAGAGGCAATCCACTCAATTGCTGGGGCATATGTGAAGAGACAATCCAGACTAATTGCTGAGGCATTTGTGAAGAGGCAATGGCAACGTCAACGATCATGCTAATAAATCAAGCATCAAGGTAAAGAAATTCTGTTTTATTTTTTCGGGTGTGTACATTTTTATTTTTACTTTCCACTTAAATTTCTGTGATATTTGGCATTTCAGTCTATGGAAGATAAAGCAAAAAGTTTTCAAAGTGTGGCTTCGCCTTTCATTGGCAGCGTGATACCATTTGTTAATTTTAGTTTTCAAAGTGTGGCTTCGCCTTTCATTGGCAGCGTGATACCATTTGTTAATTTTAGTTTTCACTGTGCAGGGAGCTCCACGAATAATAGGAGATGTATTGGACAGGCTCAGGAATGTACACTGGTTACTGACAGGGCTGTCGGTGATTGGGTATATGTTGCATATATTCAATAAAATGTCCCAAAATTATAAAAGATGCTTGGATCTGTTACAAAAATTGGTTGATCTTTCGCATCATGTGAAAAAACTAGAAAAAAAAAAAAACTGAAACTAAAAAAAAACTGAAACTAATCATCGTGATATTGTTAAGGGATACATATTGTAAACTTCGTAGATGTCCAACCATAAGTTACCCAGGTCAATTCATGTTTTTTTTTTAAAACCGTATGTCACTTTTTCTTCTTTCAGTAAAGTAGGTGTGAATCCTCGCTTTGTACCTTACCGTACTTTCACTATTTTTAAATGGTGCAGATTTTTAAAAGCTACTGAAGATTTGAGCAGTTTTGGCAACAGGTACAGAAAATGGAGTTATTTGCTTTTTAGTTTTATATGTTTCTAGTTTGTATTTTTAGTTGATTTCGTTTTTAAAGAACAGGTACAGAAATGGAGTTATTTGCTTTAGTTTTAAATATTCCCTTGTTAGTTGATTTCATTTATAAAGAGCTCAACGTTGTAAATTGTAAAGATTTGATAGATCTGTAAGAATCATTTCATGTCTGTTTTCAGACTATAATATATTTTAATTGTTTTAGCTAATTATTATTATTATTAATAATATTTGTATTAGTAAAAAAATTATGTTTTATATTTATTATATAAGTTATTATGTTAATTTATATAACTATTTATGATTTTTTGAAAAATAGTATATAGTATTTTAAGATCTTATGTATAAATATGTATCTTACATATAACAATGAAAATAATTATAAACAATAATGTATATATGCAATAAAATATAAATGTGTTAAATATAAAGTAATTATACAAATGTTTGATAGAAGGATAGGGTGCTATGAATAGTCTTTTTAGCTTTCTCTATGAATGATGTTAATTTGAGAATGTACAAGTGGCTGAATTGGTCTATTGTTCAGAGGTGTCAATCATCTAACATTATGATACCCTTTATTGTTTTGAGGCTAGATGATGGAACATGGCATTAGCACCTATGATGTTATCATTTGTGCATTGTTAGTAATAGAGTTAGTTCCACAAAAGTCATGGTGCCATAGATTTCTTTGGTGTTGACTAGTCTAGTGAAGAGTTCTCATAGGCATCAAGGCTTGTAAGTTGTGATTGCATTGACATCATGCTCCTTGGAACTCTAATAAAATTCTATTTTTCATAGATTAGAATTCATTGTAATTGAACACAAGTGAGATCTTTATGAGCCAAACACTATCACATGTCAAATTTCAATGTCATTGGATAGCTACAAAACAATTTTATAAGAGTAAATATAGATACATTTTTATTTTAAAATATCCAAAATCATAGACGATAATGAACTAATTATAGGTTTTCCTAAAACATGACTCTTTAAATGGTCTGTTATATAGTCATCTAAGAAGAGATCATCTAATTATATAAAACATAGTCATCTAGGACTAAGCCATTTGCCACTAGAACATTTATGACCGATTTATTTGGGACTAACCCATGTAGTACAAGGCCATCCAAATTCATATATTTTGAGGGATATATTATTTTATCATCTATAATGATACTCCTTACTAGATTTAAATAGTTATTCAAAGGATACATAGGAGGATTGTTGGATATTGACTATCTAGGACCAATTTGAATAACAAGTTGTTAGATGATATCAAGTTGTTTGAGTTCATGCCATCTAGATGTATGCCATTCAAGTTCATGTTATCTATTACTAGTATGTTTTAGTGAATAATATTTATGTTCATACCATCCCCTATAATAGAATAACATATGGTGATCAAAGGTTAGTTGAAACAAGAATCAACAATGCTATTTACAACCAATGATTTAGCAATGGGTCATATACCACCCAATCATCCAACATATGATTGTATTACACTACTGATCGAAGATCAAACTATTTGACTCATGTTTATCCTATACAAAAGTATCTAATATAGTTCCCTCAAAGACTAGGTCTGATCATCCATCCAAAATAAAGAATAATATAATAATTTAACTAATGAAGGATGAAGATTTTATTCCTAATAAGATAAACATTAAGATCATCATTTTCACATGGATATGTGTGTAAGAATCAATATCATCATGTGGATATTATCCATATGGACTGTCATCATCATGTAGATGAAAAGGATGAGTATAGGGGTTATTGTCTCTTGGAATACAAATACGAGTAGAAGGGCTAATATCATCATAAAAATATGAAGACAAGTACAATGATTATCAACATCATAAGGCACATGAATATAAATGCAAGGACTATTGTTGCCTTAAATAATTATGCCACAAATTTAAGGAAGCTTACACAAACTCATTTTTTTAATAAATATATTAATGATAAGATTAAAATTAAATACATTGTTGATGGTATCTTATAATAGAAAGAAGAAAAATATTGTAATTCTATATAATATAAATGGTAAGGTTTCTAAAAATAATATGTTAACTATGAATATCTTCATATTATACAGAATGAAGATATCACAAGCAAACTATGATATTAGAAAAATAGAAAATAATGTAAAAAGACTATTGCCATTTCCTATCTCTCAATCTAAACCTTTATTGGAATTCACAACATTTTCTAGAAACAAATAGAAATAGGTTCAAACCTTGGAGGCAAGCCTGTTTGAGGCAAAGGTAGTAGTTTGTCTTGACTCCGTTGAGTGTGCACCAACCCGACCACGACGGTACCAATCTCAAGCCATCTATGGTCTCCCTCATGCCAGGTCGCTAATAATGAGGTGAGGTAGGGGTTATAGTGGCAGCTTGAAGATTTGATCCCAGGTTTGGTAGTAGAAAATGATGGGTAGTTACCGATTCCCTTATGTAACAAAAAAAATAGAAACAAATAGAAATAATTCATCGATTCAAATCTTATACAAAAGGTATACAATAATACGAAATAAATAAAGATATAGTGGGCACCCAAAGGCACAATAAATAATCAGTATATTATTCATGGATAAGAATTAGGACACTTCAATGATAAATGATAGAATGGTGGGGTATATTTATAATTTTGATTAAAACATGAATCATCTACATACTCCACCTTCAATTGAGCCTTAGAGTTCACAAATTGGTTACTTACTGTGAAAAATAGATGATTAATTTTACTCAACTCATTAGAACACATAGTTTTGTCATTTATTTGATGTTTTACAAAAATATCTAGCTTTTCCAAAGAAAAAATGTTTAGGGTGTTTTAGAGACAAATTAGATTAGTACTTTATACTCCCAAAATCTTGATTATCTTTTAATAAGATAAACTCTCTATGCAAAATGTAGTAGATTACATGCTTTGTTGCTTGAACTATATCATATAACTCCTTGTCACAAGTGTTGCATATAAATGTTTTGTAAAATAGGTAATTGGTTCGCTTGTTAGCTTAAAACTCCTCCAAGAGTTATTGTTGAAGCATCATCTGATTATAAGGTGATTTTGTGTAATATATAGTAGATCAAGATTTATGATCTAGTAACCTTCTTGTCACACTATTTGGAACTTGTTGTTGTTGCTTAGCCTATGTAAAGATTCATTCCATGCAACATATCAAGGGTGTTCATATGCCACTAAAATTTATATCAAACCTCTTATAGAAGTTTGCAAGTATAGAAAAAATATCATTTTTGTTACAACTTAAGATATATCATTATCGTATAACATTAAATTTTTGGATACATACTAACTTTGTTAGATGAAATAACATTCCCAAGGGAAAAAATTGACTTTACAACACTCACTCTTGTCAATATTGATAAAAATATATTTTTCCTAAACGACTTACACATAATTAGCAGATGCTGTAGATTCCCATCTATATTTTTTTTTACTTATTTCCAACATAAAGTTGTTTTGAATACAAAATTATCATATTACGCATACTAATTTTTTTCTAATCCACTATGAAAGCTTAGTTTTCTTAAGCTCATAGCAAGGTAAACAAAGCATCTATATTAAGGTACATGAAATATAATGCCTAGTATAAAGTACATAAAGTTGTTTTGAATATTCAGGTACATAAAGTTGTTTTGAATACAAAATTATCATATTACGCATACTAATTCTTTTCTAATCCACTATGAAAGCTTAGTTTTCTTAAGCTCATAGCAAGGTAAACAAAGCATATATTAAGGTACATGAAATATAATGCCTTCTTCATATTCCCTCTAGTTTAGTTGAAAGGGGTTATTAGCCCTTGTGTTTGTTGTTAGTCTAACTTTGGGGCTTTTAGGATTTATATCTAGCCAATTTGTGTTGTTGATTGTGATTTAGTGATTAGCATTTTATGATATTTGAACTTTAGTACTTCTATACCTTGGAGGTATAAACACATATATATGCACTCATTCTGTTTTGATTAAAATTTATTGCATCTATCATTTTATGGTATTTATCAATACATATATTAATGACAATATTTTAAATATTTTTTATTATTTGTTTGCCCTTGCCTAAATTTTTTTACTATAAATTTCAACAATTTTATCTTTAAAATTATATTTTCTTTGTATCGTAATAAAAAATGTTTTTAAACTTTATATTACTTCTTTTAACCTTAATATTTCTTTGTTCTTCTAAATCCTTATAATAAATTATAACATTAATAAACTTATTTTAATATTTTTATTTTAATTTTAAAACATTTGAAACATCTTTTTTATTTAATATACAGTATACCAAAGCATACTACTAAAACCGTAACTTCTATGGCTTCTCTCCACGATCTTAATTTTTTTATTATAATCTTTACAAAAGTAATTAAAATACAAGTAAATTATCCTGATGACATATATCTATAATAAAATTTTATTCACATTAATCTCTCTTCGGAAGCTACGTATAATTGCTTTGGTATATGTAAATTTTCGGCTTCATCCTCAAAGCTACACGAGTACATAATTGTGAGTTGCTTACGGTTTTTCTCTGTTTTACTATATTCTGTTGGAAATCTAACTTTCTTGTTTTTTACACAGACGAAGAGAGCAAGTATGTTGGTGAGGATGTATTCCTCAGTCACATGGTGTGCAGAAAAACTTTGTTCGGCAGTTATACAGAGACCTCACAAGAGAGGGAGTGACATGTTTTTTTGATGAGAGTCGTCAATCTCTCCCTAGAGTGGGCCACCCGTATATTTGTAGCGGCGAAGACATGCAGAGTAACAGTCTTGCTTCTCTATGGACTTTATTCGATCAAAACGGTTAATGATGAAACTTTCTGCTTTTTTGAAAGCTAGAAAGTCTGGTGAAAATTCCAACCTCAAAATATTACCATTGTTCTATAAGATCTCTCTAGGCGATCTTACCGATCTTACTTCAGATACACAAGACATTCCTGACCGGACAAGGCCGGAGACATCCGAGAAGACTCAGATTGAATGGAATGGTATATCACAGGAGACGCGAAAAATTCCAACCTCAAAATATTACCATTGTTCTATAAGATCTCTCTAGGCGATCTTACCGATCTTACTTCAGATACACAAGACATTCCTGACCGGACAAGGCCGGAGACATCCGAGAAGACTCAGATTGAATGGAATGGTATATCACAGGAGACGCGGAATGAATGGAAAAAGGCCTTAAGAGAAGTGCGAAAATTTACCGGCTTGCTGTTCAAAGAAGGCGAAAATAAAGTGAGTTTCAGAGATGAAATTATTAAAGAAATCCTCTCTCCTTTCCCCGTCACCAATCGTCTCTATGCCAGGTAACCCCCGCAACACGATTTTCCATTCTAAATTTGTCTGTCTGTCTCGAATAGATATATGTGTGCCTTAAAAATATTCGTAATATACCATGCATGAGGTAGACGCTTTGTTCAACAATGTTTATTTAGCATCAGTACACGAGTACATGTATGTCTGAATTTTTAACGTTAGCTCGTACATGTAGCGTTTACGATGACGAATCTTTTGTTATATTGTCAGTTTGATCAGTCGGTTTAGGGGAAGGACAAGGAAAAGTGATAGAGTTGCTCCAATTGACGTGGTTGCTAAAATAGATCTCAGGCCTTACCACTGCACTAGAGTTGACTTCAACATAGACTCGTTCAGAAATGACATCAAAATCATGCAGGAATAAATGTTAAATGGTCTTTTCTCGGGGATGGAAACAAAGCTCACAAGTTGCTCGAAAGGTCGGACTGTTTTGACAAAGGCATTTCTCAAAGAAGGAAATAAACCTATATTTTTGTTTATTGATAATGCCCTAAGGAAACAAGAACTAGATGAGCTCCTGCCTAGGGACATGAAAGGCCTCCCCAAGGGTAGTCGAATCCTCGTAACAACTCGGGACTTAGGCGCCACTGATATGTTTATAGAAGATGAAGCTGGCCCGGAGGGCCAACAGTATGTTGTCCAACCTCTTTCAGATCAAGAGGCAAAGAATTTTTTGCTCAAAGGTTGTGCCGATCGACAGCTTTAAAATATCCAGGAAGATGTGAAAAGGATTCTAAAAGTTTTGCAAAGTGGTTCCGTTAGTTCTGAAAATTGTCCGTGGTCATTTTCGAGAGAGCAGGAATACAGGGCAGACAAGTGTAGCCTGATCCTTAAAATCTTGGAAAGAGGAGAGCAGATCAAGCAAGAAGATCTGGGAAACACTCTTACTAATTTCGTATGTGACCTGTTCGAAGAGTCAAGTCAGCAAGCATTTCTGCATATATGATGTTCTTTACATGGTATGGATCCTTCTAATGTGGAGTATATTGTGGGAGCACGACATCCCTCGAAGAAGCGGCTTTTGTACAAAGGTCTGACGACAAAAAGATATTGGTTGTTCGTGATATAATTTGAGAAAGAGGGCGAAACAAAGCGGAATCCAGGAGAATCATGAATGTGAAATCTTTCAATGATGCTGCAAATGAGCAGGTACCCATCCTCGTTATTTCATACTTCAAAATGACAAACCTATCTCCTTTAACAGTTTCTAATATTTGTTACAAATCTGCAGAGGCTCAAATATATTCGAGGAGTTTGGCTTCTCGACAAGGATCAACAAGGATCAACCTGAATGTGTAGTTGAAGAGCAACACCTGAAAGCAATGACAAAGTTAAGATTTCTGGCTCTTGGAAAGCACATGAGGGTCAGTCACCGATGTGAGGTGACATTTGAAGAACTAAGATATCTTAAAGTAGGTGGTGACATTCCTTGCTTGCCTGTGAATTTAGAGAGACTTCCAAAATTGGCGTTCTAAGTCGGGCCTCTTTTCAAAAAAGCTTAGATAAGGTAAGTCATCTCCTCATAATTACAAGAGTCTTGTGGGTATGTAGGAGAAGGTCCTGACAATCAAATTGCTATATTGATGCAGCTACCAAAATAATTGAGAGTGCTAATTGATGCAGCTACCAACATAATTGAGAGTGCTAATTGATGCGCGCCAATCTGATTTTAACGAGTCCAGATGTTCAGAGGAGTCAACTTCCATAAGAGGAGTTGAAAATTGGACTAATCAAAATTGAAAAACTGATGCAGGAGCATCCAATTGGGAAGAGCTACAAGGATAAGCATGTAATTGGCAGCCACTTCTTGAGACAGCTAGATGATTTGTGTTTATAGAAAAAAGAGCTAAACTTTTAGAAAAAACTTTTTTAAAAGTAGATATAAAAAATAAATAAAAATTTAAGTTTGAGTTTTGAAATTAATTGGCAATTTATTCTCCTCATGCTTATAAATAAAGAGGACTTTTCTTTTCTGAAAAGAGGAGAGGAGAAGGGAGCAGAGAAGCTTCAAGAAAATGATATTTTGGGAAATGATATTTTGTGTAGTGTTTGTACGAGTTTTGTTATTTAAAACTTTAGAGGAAGAAATTGATACTATGTGGTTTGTTATGTAATTTCTCATAAAAAAAAATTGGTACTCTATGCAGCGTTTTATGGAAAACAATTGTATAATATTTGATCTCGTAACTAAAATATAATAAAAACAATATTTTATATTTTTTTGTTGTGTTTTAGAGGCTATGTTATATAATCTATCCTTGCAATTCATCTATTTATAGAATAAAGTAAGTTTTCTATTTACTGTTCTTCTGTGTGATAATATAAAGATGTTTAAACAAAGAAAAGTCATTGTTTTTCTTTGTGATAATATAAAGATGTTTAAACAAAGGAAAGGAAAGTAGTTGTTTAATTGACCCCTCTCCACCGCTGCATCAAAAACCTGCAGAAGGTTTACCGGGCATCATTTGTTAACTTGGATGGGATTATTGGGACAGAATGGACAACTATGTTGACTCAACTGAGTTTGTCAACTTGGACATCGTTGACTTGTCTGCCGACAGAATTTGGACGACTCAAAGCTCTGAAGGATTTAAATTTATGTAACTACAAAGCTTTGCAGTCATTTGGAGAACTCAAAGCGTTGAAGTATTTAAATTTGTCTTATTGCATAATCATTTGGACAACTCGCAGGCCTAGAAAAATTATGGTTAAGACACTGCACAGCTTTGCAATGTTTTCCATAATCATTTGGGGAACTAAAAGCTTTGAAGGATTTAGATTTGGGATCTCGAGAGGCTTGGAGCGTCTTCCAGAATCATTTGGAGAACTTAAATGTCTATCATACATAAGGATGGCAAACTGTCCAGCAAGAGCAGATCTCAGCAAATTCGAAGCAAATCTGAAAGATGTGACCATTGAAGATGAAGCAAGAGCATATCTCTACCAATTCGAACCAAATCTCGAAGATGTGATCATTAAAGATGAAGATAAAGCATCCAAGAGTCTCCTCTCGGATTTGGTAAGCTTTTCTGTGGTGGCCAGTTGACGAGTCCGTTTAAATATAGTCTCTAGGTTTTTAAACCTCAATCTTAAGATGCTTTATTGAATAGAGAAATATGATCATAAAATGATAATTTTATCAGTATGAAAATAATATATTTTAAATTAATAATTTAATTTATTTATTAAAAATTAAAAAACAATTAAAAAATTTTGTTAAGAATTTTTAATTAAAATAATTATATCTACATGAATATTTTAATTATAAAAAATATAGAATTGAAACAACAATATTATAATACGAAATGGAAATATCCACTATTTTATTACTTAAAATAGAATCATAAGCCTCTTTGAAGAAGCAACCTCCTTAGAAATAGAGTACTTTATAATTTAAAAAATACTATTATATTACCCTTGCCTTTATAAAGATTCCTATTAACCTTAACCCTAGTGCTTAAGGGTTATATCATTTGGTCCCATATGTCTAGGTATCCAAGGCCACATACACATTACATAATAATGTTAGGATGGGGTCCTAACGTGTCCTTCCCCTTCAAAATGTTTTATCCTCAAATCTTGAGATGAGAAACTTCTTGTTGTAGCTGGTTAAGTGGCTCCCATGCGTCTTCCTTTAGTTGCAGTCCCCATCACTATACTAAAACATTAGTGATGGTACATGTTGAGTGGTATTTTCACCCGATTGTGAAAACACACTCTCCGATAGGATTCGAGTTCCAAATCCTCTACTTGCAAAGAAATCCTGTAAATAATTTCTCCAAGGTCTCCGCTATATTAGCATTTGGCATAAATAATAATATTCAATTTGAATGTTCGGAATACCTTAGTGGTTGCAAGTAACTGTTAACAAGGGGCACTGTGGTTTATTTTATTCTGAAATTGTAATGATTGTTCATTTAATCAGAATGAACTCAATGTGAATTAATCTTAATGATGAAATTATTTTATTTTCGATTTCGGTAGATTTTCAAGTATTTTATTTTAATGACTATAAATTAAACTAAGGTTAAACTTTCGGGAAAATAAAAATGCAGAGAATTTAAAGAAATGAAAATAAAATGCAAAGAAACTAAAACTAAAGTACATTCAGAGTGTTACGATTCCTATTTTGACAAAACCGAAGATAATGAGGTTTTCTGCATACAACCTAACCTATTGAACCTGCAAACTCGCACAATCCAGATAAGTTAGGTGCTGGTTTCTGGGGTTTTAACTGTGATTTTCAGATTTAGACATTCGCATGAAGCAACCAAGAAAACTTGCATTAAACTTCACCTATAAGCCTAAAAATCTGAAAAGGGGAAAAATGAACATTAAATCTAGCATGCAAAAAATAACTCCTTCTTTCTTGTCAATGAGATGCAACTCTCTGTAATTCTGTATTAAAGATAATGTATCAGTTTACAAGAACAGAATGTTTCCAGTTTTAACAAAACCAGAAAAAGTGGAGGAAAACGCTCCAAAAGCAGGCCCAGAATGGCCTATCACCTTCAGCTCTGCAACTCTGCCCGCAGCGGTTTCGACCCCTGTGCCTGTCTTCGCTTCTGCTTTTAAACTTTCTGCTACGGCTCTCTGCTTCGCCTTGTGACGCTTCGCTTCATCTCCCAGATCGCTTCGTTTCATCTTCCCGCTTCTTCATTATTTTGGCTTTTTGCTCGGGCGTGAAACGTTTGGTCTTCTCTATGAACTGTAACCGTCGATCCTGAAGCGTTATCATAGCCCCTACGCCTCTATGACACGTGTTCAACACTTCCCTGCACATTCTGTAACGGCCCTCCATGAATCACGACAAAAATAGCATGTCGCGATATCGCGACATTTTTATATCTGCGGCTTTGCTCCTCTACCTGCATCGCGAAAATGAGACATGTCGCGATATCGCGACATTTTTCTATTAGAAGCCTTGTTCGCCTTCATGCACCGCGAAAATGAGACATGTCACGATATCGTGACATTTTTTTGTCTCCGAAATGCAACTTATGATCGCGATTTTGACTTTCGAAATCATGTTTTTTGATGCAACTTGTCGTGAAATCGTGACATTTTTCGAAATCGTGACACCTTTTCATTCTACATCTTCTTGATTTCTATCGCGAAATCGTGACACTTTTCTTCTATATCCACTTTGGTTGCTCTAGGTCGTGAAACTCCGACATGTCGCGATATCGTGACATATTTCCCTTGCTTAGCTTGTAGGTCACCGCAAATCGCAAAAATGAGACAGGTCACGATTTCGTGACACTTTCTATCTTCATCTCCGTTGTCGTCGAAATGCAACCTGTCGCGATTTCACGACAATTTCTTTCCTTTATTCCTTCCTCACTTTCCTATCGTGAAAACCTGACATGTCACGATATCGCGACATTTTTTCTCCTTGCCCTATTTTGACTGCTTTGACCGCGATTTCATGACATGTCGCGATATCGTGACAATTCTAGCGCCTTATCTTCTCTCTCCTCTATGAACCGCGATTTCATGACATGTCGCGATATCGTGACATTTTTCACTTTGTCTTTCTCTCTCCTCTATGAACCGCGATTTCATGACATGTCGCGATATCGCGACATTTTTCACTTTGTCTTTCTCTCTCCTCTGAAGACATGAGACATGTCGCGATATCGCGACATTTTTGGCATCTTGTTCTATTTGACCGCTTTGACCGCGATTTCACAACACGTCGCGATATCGTGACATTTTCTCATCATGTTCTTTGCTCTTAGCCGTGAAATGCAACATGTCGCGATATCGCGACAACTTTTCATTTTTGGCCATGATGGAGCAACATGTCGCGATATCGTGACAACTTTTCATTTTTGGCCGCGACGGAGCAACATGTCGCGATATCGCGACAACTTTTCATTTTTGGCCACGACGGAGCAACATGTCGCGATATCGCGACAACTTTTCATTTCTTGCTTTCTTCTTTGCTCCTTTATATCTGGGCCACTACAATCTTCTTGGAAAGTGTGCAAAAAGGGGGTCCCCAATTTTGGGGTGTGTTGTGGAGCAGCCACAACAAATGGCGACTCTACTGGGAAATGCTCCTGAGCATTTCGGTGAGAACCTAACCTAAAAAATACAAACTTGAATACAGGCGTTAGCACATAAAACATAAACAAATGCCGATAGATCAGAAATACATGAAACATTAGAATCATTAAGTATCAGCTCGGTGTGTGCAATGTGTTCCATTTCCTATCGTTTGAAATTGATCCACATTCTGTTGTCAATTTTACATGAATGCATATGTGAGGTTATGAATGATTTGAGCAGTCTGATAAATATGCTTGAGATATAACAACCTGCTTTATAAAGGCTTTAAAACTTTCCAGTATCATATACAAACATTTTAAAATTATCAAACCCTCTTAGGATCAACTATATGTATAATGAATTGATTTATTAGATCCCAAAGTTGGTTATGAGTCACTACTATCTTGAACCCATGTGCAAGTGAAAGTGAAATCAGAGCTTTGGGGAATCGGACTCCCAACCTAAGCGAGATGGGAGTTTAACCCTATCCTTACTATTCTGATCTGGAATTCATTACCTCACTTTGAACAAAATAATTTAACCAGTTATGGATGAAATGGTCAGGCTAGTCTATCCGTTTGAACAGTCAGTGGTCTTGTTTTAGACAAGACATGCTGCCACGCATGGGCATACTTAACCCCATAATCCATGATTTGGCTTCATTCATTCTCTTCTTTTTTTTTTATTTCTTGGACCTTTGGGATGACTACCCATCCTTGCGAGGGACATGTAGTACGATCCTTCCAATCCAATATTAATATGAAATGGGAAATATTAATTTTTATTTCTTGGACCTTTGGGATGACTACCCATCCTTGCTAGGGACATGTAGTACGATCCTTCCAATCCAAGATTTATGAAATGGGAAATATTAATTTTTATTTCTTGGACCTTGGGGATGACTACCCATCCTTGCTAGGGACATGTAGTACGATCCTTCCAATCCAAGATTTATGATGGAATGAGACTTAGCAGCTTTTACTTCTTGGACCTTAGGGATGACTACCCATCCTTACCAGGGACATGTAGTACGATCCTTCCAATCCAATATTAAAATGAAATGGAGAATATTATCCTTTATTTCTTGGACCTTAGGGATGACTACCCATCCTTACTAGGGACATGTAGTATGATCCTTCCAATCCAAGATTTATGATTAAATGAAACATAGAAGCTTTGGGGAATCGGATTCTCAACCTAGGCGAGATGAGAATTATGTCCTATCCTTACTACTCTATGCAGGTCTTTAAGCTTTATGGAAGTGGTAAAAACCACTGTTTCAAGGATTATGTTGCATGATGGGATAGACACGAAATACTCCTTTCGCCTGACCTTTTCTTCCAAGCAAGGTTTTGATCATTTTGCTCAAGATTCTTTTTAATGTGTATAGAATGTGCTTGGTTCAAGATAGTTCGGGCATCAGTTCCCAACCTTAGGATTTTTTTTTTATTTTATGTTATAGACTAACCCTAAGAGGATTTGACATATTTTAAATAATTTGTATTTAAAATGCATATGCAATTAAGATGGCATGTATGGGTGGAGTAATATGAATGCATTGCTCTTCTGAATTGCAGATGGAATATTGCCAAAAACTGACTACTTCATGCATCACAGATTTCAAACGATATTATTTAAACTATTTGTGTTTCTTGTGGAGCTTTCTACCACACAATTCCAATGTTTCATATTTCCCTGATCTAAAGCATAAGTTAACATCTCAAAAACAATTTTTTCATCATTTTTTTTTTATTTAAACAAACCAAACATGTCAAATGAAATCAAACACTCAACTTAAATCCTAACTAAACTAGTAATCTTAAAACAAACAAAACAAAATTTGAAAATCCATACCAAAACCAAAAAATATAATATCAATCTCCTACGACTTAAGGGCTAAAATAGTGCTTTAAAACATGCCCATTAACTGGTAACGTCAGATCCTTCCCTTCTAAAGTTCTTAACCTGAAGGTATTTTTCCCTAGAATTTTTGAAATCTGATAAGGGCCTAACCAAAGACAATCAAATTTTTGATGATTCCCCTTTTCTTCATGTCTTTTATCCCATAGTAAGACCAAATCTGAAATTCTGAAGGACTTAATTTTAGCTCTTCTGTCAAACCATCTTTTAACAACCTCTTGGTGTTTACTCATGTGAATCATGGCTTCCTCCCTTTTTTCATCGAGGTGCAGTAAATGACTTAATCTAGCTTCAGTGTGGTTATCTGTTCCTAGGTATTCTTGCATGAAATGCAGGGTTTGCAGCTTCAAGTTTGCTGGAAATATTGGGTCTTGTCCATAGACCAAATGATAGGGTGTATTCCCTATTGATTCTTTTACTCTGGTCCTATCTGCCCAAAGAGCAAACTTTAACTGGTTGTGCCAATCTCGAGGGTTCTTTTCCAGTAATTTCTTAATGATATTCAACAAATTTTTGTTTGAGGATTCTGCCAAACCATTTCCTTGAGGGTAATAGTTAGATGCAAATTTTAAACTCACTTTATTGTCGTATGCCCAATTTGCAAATTGCGTGGAAACAAAAGCTTTACCATTATCACTAACAATAGAATCAGGCATTCCGAATCTTGTTATGATGTGATCCTCAAGGAATTTTATTACAACATCTGTAGTGGCATGTTTTGTAGGAACTGCTTCTATCCACCTTGTACAATAATCTGTAGTTGTTAGTATGAATTTATGGGAATCTAAAGAATTTGGGTTAATAACCCCAATGAAATCTAATCCCCATTGTGCGAATGGTCTCATCTCAACTACAAAGTTGTAATGGCATGGTCGCGTTTCTTTCTCTCATTGGCAACTACTTGACAAATGTGGCAAGATCTTACATGAGCATGTGCATCTTTAAAAATGTGAGGCCAATAGTATCCTTCTCTCAGGATTTGATGCACTGTAGCATTTGCCGCACCATGGCCAGTTCCATATTTCCCATGAAATTCTTGTAGAACCTTGGCAACTTCTTCTTTATTCAGGCATCTCAAGTAGATCCCCTCATGATTTTTCTTGTACAGAACACCAGATCTAATCAGATAATTAATAGATTTAAGTCTTAAAGCCCTTCTTTGAGTGGAATTCAAATTGGATGGACACTTACCGTTTAATAGAAAATGTACAATGTCAACATACCAGTCATCTTTAGAAATGTATTCTGCATTTGAATATTGGCATGTCATTTGCGGATTATTCTCAACAATCGTCTTCACAAGTCCCTGTCCTCGAACTAGTTTCATGGGTTGGATTTCAAGATCAAATTCTTGGATAGTAGAAATCCATTTACCTCTTTTCTCACCTAGCTCGTTCTGTAAAAACATAGTCTTGATAGTAGGGTCAGGCACAATGGCAAAAACTCTATTGTGCACAATGTAATGTCAAATTTTTTTTACCATTTTAAAAAGTGCGTACATCTGCTTATCGAGGATAGAATACCTCAATTGAGCATCTTTTAAAGGAGCACTTAAAAATGCTATGGGATTTTCTGTGCTATCCTCACCTTTTTGGGTCAAGACACTCGCAAAAGAGTGTTCCGATGCGAAAGCATAAATATAGAAAGGTTTAGAATAGTCTGGACTTATGAGGGCAGGGGCTCTGGAAATGGCATCCTTAATGTTTTGAAAGGCCACCCTACTTTCCTCATTCCATCTGACATCTACATCCTTCTTGAGCATCTTGTTCAACGGTTTGGCTATCTCAATGAAGCTTGAAATAAACTTCCTCACAAAATTAATTTGCCCAAAGAAAGATCTCAACTCCTTTTTACTACCCGAGAGAGGCAAGTTTTGGATAGCTTCTATCCTTTCTGGGTCAATGGATATGCCTTCTTTTGAAATGATGTGACCAAGTAGTCTTCCTTCCGTTACTCCAAAGATGCATTTTTTGGGATTCAAAGAAATTCCATGCTCTCTGCATCTTTGAAGAACTTTTTTCAAATCCTTGACATGGTCTTCTCTCTTCTTTGAAAATATTGGAATATCATCCACATACACGATGATACACTTGCCTATAAGCCCTTTGAATGCATAGTCCATGGCGCGTTGAAATGTTGCACCTGCATTTAACAGTCCAAACGACATTCTTCTGTAGGCAAATGTCCCCCACTTGGTTGTGAAGGCTGTTTTCATCCTGTCATTGGGATGAATAAGAATTTGGTTATATCCAGAATATCCATCAAGAAAAGACATCATTTCAGATCCATTCACTGTTTGTAAAATTTCATCAATGGATGGCAATGGATAGTTATCCTTTTGAGAGGCCTTGTTAAGATTTCAAAAATCTATACATAGCCTAATCTCTCCGCTCTTCTTTCTTATCGGAACGAGGTTAGCAACCCAGGTTGAGTGCCTAACAGGAAAAATAATCTTTGCTTCCAATAATCTCTTGACCTCCTTTTCTATTAAGGGCTCCAATAGCGGGTTAACAACTCGTTGTCTTTGTCTAAAAGGCTTGGAGTCCGGCTTTAGAGGGATGGTATGTGTGATGACGTTTTGGTTGTATGTTTTCAATTCGTTATAATTCCAAGCAATGCAATCCACGTAGTGTTTTAGTGCATGAATTATATTTTCTCTTTCTTCAACTGTACATGCCTTTGCGATGTACACTTCCCGTGGATTGTCTGCACTCCCTAGATTAATTAGATCACATGCATCTTTGGGGAGTGGAACCTTTTTTCCTTTTCTGGCCTTGTATCCCATATCGAACATTTTCTCCAATGAAACTATGTCTTTAGGTATTTTGTTGAATTGACATGTAGTTTCACTCTCGTTCTCTGCTTCTTCTTGCCATCTTTGCTCCTCATCAATCACCTGGTTTTCAAAAATACCTGAGTTCATGACAAATTTGAATATGTGTCTGTCATTTTCAAAAATTTGGAAATTCTTGACATTATCAGGTATCGATGGACAAGGAACTAATTCGATGGAGAACTTTTTACACCTTTTTATATCAACTGGATTTAACATGCTCGCGACGATTGCAAGAGAATCTGCTATGCGATTTCCTTTTCTAGAAATAAGGGCTATATTGAAAGCGTCGAATTCCTCAATGAGGTCCATTACCCTAGTTCTATAAAGGCTCAGTCTCTTATCGTGGCATGTATATTGTCCTTTAATCTGTTTGACTACCAGTTCAGAATCTCCCAATACTTTCAAGCATTTAACCTTTTTGCTCAACGCCGCTTGTAAACCAAAAATCGGTGCTTCATATTCTGCCATGTTGTTCGTGCAAGGAAATTGCAATCTATAGGCAGCCAATAATGGTTTACTTCCTGGGCAAGTGAGCTCGACTCCGGCTCCTGCTCCCTGTTTGGATTTGGATCCATCAAACCTAAGCAACCATATGAAATTATTTCCCTCAAGAGAGCTACCATGAAATGTTTCCCTTTTAGGCTCTTCGGTAGCTTCTTCAACATCAAATGCATAAACCCCCAACTTTGGTTCAGAAAACTGAACTTCATTTGGCTTATTAAATTCTGTTATGATTTCCTTAAGCCTCGGTTCATTTTCTACTCTGATTTGATTTGCGATTCCTTTCCAGGGTAGCCACATATGTGAGCAATCGGTTGAAAAATAGCCATTCAAAGTTTTCATCCAATCCCTTGCAAGTAGCATTCCATATCTACTTGGGATATTAACAACCAAAATGTCGACCACTTGTTGGACCCTGGGTTCAGAATTTAGTTGAATTTTGACATCATATAGGGTCCCTACCACATTTACCTCAGATCGGTCCAATTGCAAAACCTTGCATTTGGATGAAACAGATGTTGTAGGCCTAGCATTTGACATATCTCTGAAGGCATGAGATTGCTCGTGGCACCCGTGTCTACCAAACAATTATGCAAATTCTTACCAACAATTCTCAGAGTCAATAAAAATGGCGGGACATCCCGTCTCTCCTTTCGTAAAATCAAATGAGACTCAACTTCCTTTCCCTTCCATACTTGATTAGGTGAGTCCAGAGCCTTTATCAATGCTTCTTTTTGGCCAGGCAACCTGGCCGCTTCTAAAAATGAAAGGCTTGATTTGGATTTCTTTAGATCCTCCACTATGTCATAGTTTGACTTTTCAAGTTTGACTGTCTTTTGCGTGTCTTTAGACGTTTCTCTTCCTAGTGGAGGAGGAGGATTATTATCCGCCTTAGTATCCGGAGGAAGGATAGAGTTGTTGGGTGGAGTTGATGATGTTTTAGGGGCTTTGAATTTACTTCTCAAATGATATCCGTGATTCCCCTTTCTAAACTCTCGAAAAGCTTGCACCTCCTGTTCCAAAATTTCATCTTCCTCTTCCTCACTCTCACCTTCTTGACGGTATAAAGTTTCCACCACCATAATGTTGTCATCTTGATGTTGGGGTGGACCATCATTTGGCACAAGTTCCAGGTCATCTACTTGGGCTTGGAGACAATGAGTGTATCTAGCGATTTCAGGACAATTCCTCTCATTGTGCTCCTTTGTATTGTGCAATCTGCACCCCTTTTCCCATGCAAAATCGAAAATATTCAGAAGGGAACTGGATTGACTGGGTCCTGCAGAAGTATCTAGTTGATTGGCAATAGGGGCAGGTACGCCTCCATTGTTTGGCTTCGTGTTCCAATGTCTCCCTCTATTGTTAAAATTTTGACTTGGGTGAGGGGCATGGGACTCATACTTCTATTTTTGAACCATGTCATTACTCAGTTTGTGAACTATCTTCTTGAGCTCTTCAACATCCGAATAAATCTCTTTCGGTGGAGCTACATTATTGTTAGTTCCCGTGGGGTTTGCATAATTGGTGGGATCTTGATTTAACATTTGAGTCAGATTTTGAGGAATTTGATTCATATATGGATTTACACTTTGGATCGGAGTTGGATTTGGGAAAGGAACTATAGCCTGAGAATTAACTTGGTTGGTTCCTTGCATAGTCGATTGACTATTTTGCAAAAATGCGAGAACGGGTGGAATGGATGTGATCGGTTGGATCGGAATGGGTGCATAGGCAGGTGCTGGTGGATATGGTTGTTGATATGGGAAAGCATTCATGTTTGGCATTTGCGGTGCCATGATCTGATTTACCATGGGAGCTTGACCATATGGAGCATATTGTCCCATCATAGGCATCTGGGGAAACCCATAGCCCTGTGGTGTCATTTGTTGCTCGATGGTCATAGCTTCGTTGTAAGCTAAGGCGAGCGTGGTGACTTGAGGATTTCGCCTGGAAAACATCGTTGTCATCGGATCCAATGCCCCAAAATAGATTTGTAAAGCTACTGCGGGGTCTATGGCAAAATGCCGAACTCGCTCTATTATAACATTTTTGGAATCTCTCGATTAAAGGTTCTAATTGGTTCACCCTGGCCCCTTTTGCATGTAATAAATTGATTGTAGATGGTTGCGGGATCCAACGGTGACCTAAACTGATTGACAAAGGCATTCTCCATTTGTGTCCATGAAGTGATTGAACCAGTAGGTAAGCATATATACCATTCATAGGCCACTGGGTCTAGGCTCATGGGAAAAATTCTGCAAGCCACATCTTCATGTTGGACTTGCAACCTTATCAAAACATCCCTATAGGCCTGGATATGCTCCTCTGCAGTCCTTGGGCCATCTGGTTTATATTTGGGCAAGAATATTTCTATGTTCTTAGGGATTTCATGGATATCCCCTGCAATATTCAAAGGGATATTATTAGCTCCGTACCAAGGAGCTGCTGGAGGTTGGGCCATTTGACTCAAAATTGATGAGGACAACCCTACAAGAGTGGTGGAAATGGTACTGACGATAGGTACGCTAGTGGCAATTGATACCACCGGTGTAGGTCCGCTCGATGTTCCTGAAACAGAAAGATCTTTTGTGACAAGGCTATCTGGTAGGTTCACAACTTGCTTGGTTTTATTTTTTGGAGTACAAGTGAGTGTAAGGTCATGGAATATGGTTTCCCTAGTTGTTTGGGACCTAGTCGCGATACGGCACGGTGGGTCCAGCTTGCCTGACGAAACTCTCGATATCTCCAAGAAAACCTGCAACACAAAAAAAATGCTGCAGTTTAGCCGTTAATGAGATTTAAGAAATAATTTCAAAATCGAATCAAAAACACATTATTTCTGTATGAAAATCAAAATAAAGTAGACCAATTCGGCCCTCCTTCTAGCGCCAATCTGTTGAGTGGTATTTTCACCCGATTGTGAAAACACACTCTCCGATAGGATTCGAGTTCCAAATCCTCTACTTGCAAAGAAATCCTGTAAATAATTTCTCCAAGGTCTCCGCTATATTAGCATTTGGCATAAATAATAATATTCAATTTGAATGTTCGGAATACCTTAGTGGTTGCAAGTAACTGTTAACAAGGGGCACTGTGGTTTATTTTATTCTGAAATTGTAATGATTGTTCATTTAATCAGAATGAACTCAATGTGAATTAATCTTAATGATGAAATTATTTTATTTTCGATTTCGGTAGATTTTCAAGTATTTTATTTTAATGACTGTAAATTAAACTAAGGTTAAACTTTCGAGAAAATAAAAATGCAGAGAATTTAAAGAAATGAAAATAAAATGCAAAGAAACTAAAACTAAAGTACATTCAGAGTGTTACGATTCCTATTTTGACAAAACCGAAGATAATGAGGTTTTCTGCATACAACCTAACCTATTGAACCTGCAAACTCGCACAATCCAGATAAGTTAGGTGCTGGTTTCTAGGGTTTTAACTATGATTTTCAGATTTAGACATTCGCATGAAGCAACCAAGAAAACTTGCATTAAACTTCACCTATAAGCCTAAAAATCTGAAAAGGGGAAAAATGAACATTAAATCTAGCATGCAAAAAATAACTCCTTCTTTCTTGTCAATGAGATGCAACTCTCTGTAATTCTGTATTAAAGATAATGTATCAGTTTACAAGAACATAATGTTTCTAGTTTTAACAAAACCAGACAAAAGTGGAGGAAAACGCTCCAAAAGCAGGCCCAGAATGGCCTATCACCTTCAGCTCTGCAACTCTGCCTATAGCGGTTTTCGACCCTTGTGCCTGTCTTCGCTTCTACTTTTAAAATTTTTGCTACGGCTCTCTGCTTCGCCTTGTGACGCTTCGTTTCATCTCCCAGATCGCTTCGTTTCGTCTCCTGCTTCTTCATTATTTTGGCTTTTTGCTCGGGTGTGAAACGTTTGGTCTTCTCTACGAATTGTAATCGTTGATCCTGAAGCGTTATCATAGCCCCTACGCCTCTATGACACGTGTTCAACACTTCCCTGCACATTCTGTAATGGCCCTCCATGAATCGTGACAAAAAATAGCATGTCGCGATATCGCGACGTTTTTATATCTGCAACTTTGCTCTTCTTCTTGTATCACGAAAATGAGACATGTCGCGATATCGCGACATTTTTCTGTCAACAACCTTGTTCGCCTTCATGCACCGCGAAAATGAGACATGTCACGATATCGTGACATTTTTTTGTCTCCGGGCCGCGCAAATGCAACCTGTCATGAAATCATGATGTTTTTTTTGTGTGAGATGCAACTTGTCATGAAATCGTGACATTTTTTTTTTGTCTCACTGCACTTAGCCGTGAAAACGCGACATGTCACGAAATCGTGACACCTTTTCATTCTGCATCATCTTCTTGATTTCTGTCGCGAAATCATGACACTTTTCTTCTATATCCACTTTGGTTGCTCTAGGTCGTGAAACTCCGACATGTCGTGATATCATGACATATTTCCCTTGCTTAGCTTGTAGGTCGTCGCAAATCGTGAAAATGAGACAGGTCACGATTTCGTGACACTTTCTATCTTCATCTCCGTTGCCGTCGACAGATCGCAAAAATGCAACCTGTCACGATTTCGTGACAATTTCTTTCCTTTATTCCTTCCTCACTTTCCTATCGTGAAAACCTGACATGTCGCGATATCACGACTTTTTTCTCCTTGCCCTGTTTTGACTGCTTTGACCGTGATTTCATGACATGTCGTGATATCATGACAATTCTAGCGCCTTATCTTCTCTCTCCTCTATGAACCGCGATTTCATGACATGTCGCGATATCGCGACGTTTTTCACTTTGTCTTTCTCTCTCCTCTATGAACCACGATTTCATGACATGTCGTGATATCGCGACATTTTTCACTTTGTCTTTCTCTCTCCTCATGAACGTGATGACATGTCACGATATCGTGACATTTCTAGCATCTTGTTCTGTTTGACCGCTTTGACCGTGATTTCACATGTCGCGATATCGTGACATTTTCTCATCATGTTGCATTCTGTTGCTCTTAGCTACGAAAACGCGACATGTCACGATATCGCGACAACTTTTCATTTCGGCGCAACGGAGCAACATGTCGCGATATCGTGACAACTTTTCATTTTTGGCCGCGATGGAGCAACATGTCGCGATATCGTGACAACTTTTCATTTTTGGCCGCGATGGAGCAACATGTCGCGATATCGCGACAACTTTTCATTTCTGGCCGCGACGGAGCAACATGTCACGATATCGCGACAACTTTTCATTTTTGGCCGCGACGGAGCAACATGTCGCGATATCGCGACAACTTTTCATTTTTGGCCGCGACGGAGCAACATGTCGCGATATCGCGACAACTTTTCATTTTCTTGCTTTCTTCTTTGCTCCTTTATATCTGGGCCACTGCAATCTTCTTGGAAAGCGTGCAAAAAAGGGGGTCCCCAATTTTGGGGTGTGTTGTGGAGCAGCCACAACAAGATAATAATGAAAATTGTGAGTGTATTGATCCAAAATTTGCTCGAGCTCTAAAAAGATGGATCCTTCTTCATCCAACTTAGGCAATGTCAATTGAGCCTATACGTTGCTTTGGATGACCACCTTCAATGAAGAAACGTGAAAGGATGGATGGATCTTGGAAGAGGGTGATAAGTCAAAGCTTTTAGGCAATTGAACCAATTTGCTCTAGTACCTTGTAGGTGCATAAGATTTTGGAATCCATGAAGTTGTATTGAAGATTGTTTGTATGGTTATAGATAGAGAAAGACCATGTCCCTTACATCAAAATTGCACTTTGAATGATGTTGATCAACTTTCTGGTGCATCTACTTCTAAGCCAACTCCAAGTTCTTGAGTTGCTAGAGAAGTGTTATACCACCATTCTACTAAAGGAAGTCACTTGACCCACTATGTTGGATGTTCTAATGCAAAGCAGTGAAGGTACATCTCCAAGCACTTATTGATAATCTTTGTTTGGTCATCCATTTGTGAATGGTATGTTCAACTCATTTTAAGTTGGGTGCCCTACAGAGTAAACAACTCTTGTCAAAAGTGAGTAGTAAAAGTAGGGTCTGGGTTAAAATCTATGGGTTGGGGCATGCCATGTAATTGAAAACTATAGAAGTTGTGTAAGGATGGCCTAGGGAACAAAAACAAGCATACTTTGTGAGCAGATTTTAGAAGCCCTTTAATAAAGTCCATGAAATATTGATCTTTCCTTGTGTTAGAGTTGAAAGGGGCTGAAGTGTGCCTGGAGTGCATACAATTTCTCCTTTCATCCTTTGGCAAGTATCACATTCAACCACAAAGGTTTGAATATCTCTTTTCATTCCCATTCAAAAGAATGTGTACTTAGCATTTTTGTAAGTTTTAAGGAACCCTAAATATCTTGTAGATGGTGATGCATGCATTTCTTGTAAAATAGATTCACAAATTAGTAGATTTTTACGGACAACAAATTGGCCATGATATCTCAGGTTTTGTCTATCCCACAAGTATCAAGGTTTTGTCCATCCCACAATTATCCAGGTTGGGAGCTAGGATCATATTAAAGTTGTTGAATCAGAGATTGCAAGATGAAGCCCTTGGCTACTTCATCTATGAGCTAATGGGTCCATTGTAGACATGGGGTGAATATAGCATATAACATATTATGACCCTCGTATTGTTAGGAAAGTGCATCAACCACTATAGAATCCTTCTCATTTTTATAGATGATTTCATAATCATACCCCAACAAATTGGGGACCCATTTATACTATTCAGGTTTGGATACCCATTGTTCCAAGAAGAATTTGAGACTTTGATGGTCTGTTTTGATTGAAAAGTGTCACTCGATGAGGTATGGTCACTAATGATTGACAACATCCAAAATAGCCAACATATCTTTCTTATTGGTTGATTTTCCTAAGTTGTTTCCTAATAGCACCTTGTTAGTGAATGCCAACGGTCTTCCTTCTTGCATCAATAATATCCCAATTCCACTTCGTGAAGCATCACTTTCAATTACAAAAGGCTTGGAGAAATTGGATGTTGCTAGCACTAAAATAGATAACATGGCATTTCCTCCACATGGCTATCAATGGGGTTGTGATCTTCCCAAAGTTCTAAACCAATTTTTGATAATACTTAGTGAGGCCCATGAAACCTTGAAGATCTTTGAGAGTATTAGTCTTTGGCCATTCTTGTACAACTATAATTTTCGTAGGGTCTACCTTTATCCCTCTTTTGATACAACATGGCCCAAACATTCTACCTCTTACATACCAAAGGAACATTTTGACCACTTTGCATTTAGTTGATTCTCAACCAAGAGCTGCAAGATCAAGTCCAAATGCTTGAGATGATCCTTGTAATGTTCCCTTTCTAAGCAGTGAGTGAGTTAGGGTGGATTAGCCTACTATTGGATTCCCGTAGGCTAGTGATGATGATTGGGAACTCTAATTGGGTTGGTTCCTTGTGTTTTATGCCTCGTCAGCTTTCCTTTACCTCTTTCTGTAGGTATTTTGGGGTTGTGGGCCATCACTTAATTTGTATAGTAACTTACTATTTTTAGTAAGTTGGAGTTTGGACAATCAATGGTGATGGTGTGTTGGAGGTTCTTGCTAAGAGAGATGCTGCTAGTGTGTTTTGGAGGTTCGGTTGTCACCTGTTATTTATAGCCTTACTATTTTTAGTAAGTGTGGTCGGTGGGCGTTGTTTGATCAGGATTTCGATGGGAGATATGTTTCTGGCTCTTGGAGTCCGTTTTAGTGCATTTTGGAGATCGATGTAGTTATTTACCATTTTTGGCAGTACTTACTATTTTTAGTAAGTAGGGTTTTCATGCGTGGTCCTGATCAGGGTTGGCATTTTGTGATGTTCAAGGTGTTTTGAGACAAGATGCTTCACAATTGGATTGATAATTGGGTCTGGAATTTATTATTTAATATTTAACGTTATATTGGCGTTATATTAAATAATAATAGTGTTTTTTTCCTAAGTCAGAGAAATTAAATATTTAATTGATAAAGTGGCTCATTTCCCTACGTTAAAAGAAAAATATTATTTTTATAAAATTACTTAGGAAAAGTGCTCTAAGGGGGTTGAACTAAAAAGTAATTTTAAAATATTAAAAAGTTTCCTCAAAGCCCTAAAATGGGTGTAGCATTTCTAGGAGATATAAGGAGTTCTGAGAGCTCATTTTCAGGCATTCTGGTATTTGATATTTTCTTTCTAGTGAGACTTGCAGCTTTGGCAGCAAGAATCCATAGCTTTGTGAGGACAAAAACCTTCATAGGAAACATTGCTTGCAGGTATGAAAGATCACTCCTAAGCAATCATCAACCCGTTTTCATTCAAAAGCTAGAATTTGTGCTTCAATCGAGATTCACAGAGGTATTCAATTTAATTTAATTGTTGATATTTTTGGGGTTTTATATCACAGTGATTGCAGGAGTTTTTGGAGGGCATTTTGTGTGTTGAATCTATTGCAAGCATGGTCGTACCAGTTTCCTGTACCAAGTTGTACCACATTTTGGTATCCTGCATTTAGGGTTCAAGTCAATCAGTTCTAGTTGGCAATACCATACTAGGGTTTCCAACCATACATTTTTTATTGCAGTGCCCAACAGGAACATCAAATGATTCTGGGTATTTAGCCATTGGCTTCTTCTACATCGGCAACCCTTTAGGAGAGTTTGCAAAATTTTTAGCGAAGATTGTAATTTTTCCTAACTGGTCGTACCATTTGCAGATGCCATCATTTTAGGGGTTTGAGTGCTGGGTTTGAATATTGTTAGTGCTGAGGTTAGGGTTTTAGTCTGGGTGTTCCCTTTGAGTATTTTATATGCATTTCTTTTATGGCAATCAAATGGGTATACAATTATTTGTAATACGTAAACATTCTGTTCATTTTGGGTTTTCATAATATTGTGCCCTAGTATTTGATGAAAATAATCTATTGAATGAAATGAGTATTTCTGAATAATGGTTTTGAGTCCATTTTAACATCTGGGTATTATAGAATATATCTATTTTGTTATGTTTTATTTTTGCACTTCTTATCAGCATCAAAAAACCCAAAAAAATCATAAAAACAATTAAAAGCAAAAAATCAAAGCTTTCAAAGATTCAAAAAAATATAGCACAACAGGGGTGGGTTATTAGAGTGGTATCAGAGCTCATACTGTCGAGTAGAGTGGAAATTGACATTCAAGTTTGAGTAGCATGACATCAAACAGTGAAGAAGAGTTGGTCAATAAACTTTTAAATGTAGGGATTAAGCTTGGACATCTATCTTAGCCAAAGGATGATCTTCTCAGCACTCTGAAGGAAGCGGAGGATTATCTACACATGGTAAATTAGTCACCTTCTAATATAATACAAACAACTATAATTCCTACAATGACTTCCTTAAATCAACATGAATGGTTGAGACACACATATAGAGAGGTAAGACTTATGGTTACTTCTTGTTTGAGTAAGATCTTGAGAATTTCAACACCTAAAGCCCCTTATAACGATGACACATTGAGAAAGATAATGTTGTTGTTGGTAGAGAGTTTCAAAGGGTTAGGGATGTTAGAATTAAAGTGCACTATGCCTTCACCTTGACACTTGTCAGCTTCTCTTGACAAGTGTCATGTGTTTCATATAGGCTTATGCCTATATATTGTAACCCATTTGTATCAATAAAAAATCTCATTTGTTTGTACTCCTAACATTTGATATTAGAGCTCCAGGCGTTCTCTAGCCTTGTGAGCTTGAGGGGGCTCATTTTTTCCCCCCATTTTTTTTTCAAAATAGGGAGTATGCTCTTCATCCTTGATGGATGAATCAGAAACCAGATTTTTTAAAATTAATGGCTGCCCGCAAATTTTTTTTAGATCCATTTTTCCCATATGTATCCCTCCACGGATTCCCTGATTCAGCGTCAAAAAATTTCAAGAAAGGGTCATGTCGTAGCTCTCAATGATGACCATGAAGGTGGTGTTGCCAACGTAGTGTCCCAGATCACAACCACAAATTTTTCATTTTATTTCGATCTGTAGAGCCTGAAGGAGCACTTTTAGATGGAAGTTTGATCCGTGATGCCACCACACTATAGACATAGAACCAAAGACGTAATTTATGCCATAGTGGTGAGTTTCAATAAATTTTGTAAAATGATGCAGCATGGCAGTGATCCTGATTTCATAAAGAGAAACAGATTATTATTTTTTTTGAAGTTTTTTTAGATGGCAGTCACTGCATAAACCAGATCATGACGTCGACGATGATTTTTATGGTACGACACAATTCTAGAGTGCACAGGCCCAAAAACGTATCGAAGTGAGCAGCGACGATTTTCTGACTATTTTTTTTAAATCAAACCACTGGACGCAGCCCGTTGGAGCACTTTAGAAGAAATCTCGGGCGAGGAGTTGTCACGGCCATTGTTTTACAAATTACCATCGAGGCTAGGGAGGCGATGATCTTGTCGCACGTGCATTTCGAGACGACAAAGATATCCTTGCCCGTCGTCGAATGCTGCAGGGCCTGCAAGAGCACCCTTGCCTAGCACAGGGCGTCGTTCGAGCAGATATCGGCCTAGATCTGGATCTGCGGAGTGAGGAGCTGAAGGGGCGAGCACCCCATGGTGCATAGTGGTGAAATAGCAGTTGTTCAAGTTTTTTGACAGGGATTTTGTGAAGATGATGAGCCCATAGCAGAAGCGGTGGCTGCCTGTCGTCGTCATTTCTCCGTCAACAGACGAGAAAGAGAAGAACAACGGTGCCCCTACTGATGTGAGGACCCCCGAGGCCGCCTCCAATGGAGGAACCCCCGTGAATGAGATGGAAATGTGGAGGCGTCTCAAGGGTGTGGGGCTGGATGAGGAGACACTGCAGAAGAAGGACAAGGCATCGCTAATTGCCCACATTACCAAATTGGAATTTGAGATGTATGAATATCAATATAACATGGGGCTACTCTTATTAGAGCACAAAGAATGGACATCCATATGTGAACAACTAAAAATTGCTCAAGAAGAAGCAGAAGGAAATTTTAAGCGTGACAAAGCTGCCCACTTAGCCGCTATTGCTGAAGATGCACGTCTTTGTATTGCAAGCGAAAGCAAGATTTGTGAGACAAGTAGAAGATGTGAATGTCGCTGATGTTTCTAAATAGATTGAAGATGTCGGTGGCTCAACGCTTATTTTTGGAGGGGATGTTTCAAAGGAGGCTGATGTTGAGGCTATGTTTAAAATAGTGGTTGATTCATGGTGGAAGTATTCACCGATAGCAGATGAGACATTTTCTAGTAATACGTCAGATGAAGTGATGAGTCGTTTTCTAGGAGAGGAGAGCGTAGTCGCAGCGATCATGGCCCGTTCGGTAGATCCTCTGATGGTGGGTAAATTTGTAGGGGACGTAATGGATGCCCGAAAGATAGCAAACAAAGATGGAGCGGTGAATGCAGCGATGGTGGAGTATGAAGTTGCAGTAATATGCATTGTGATTGTTCATTATTGCATGCAAATCTGTATTGGGCGTTGTTTTGTGTGAGACGTGCATGGAGACGCAGAATATGTTGGCGTTGAAGTTTTTTTACCAATTCCTATCCTAGATGGTCACGAAATATTTATCATCCAGCCAGCGCTCTGAATTCGTTCGTCGCTTGACCCCGAACATGGGGTGCAGTAGGATATTGCTGCCCAAGGGTGTCCCGTTCTCTCCAATGCACCGGGCGACGTAATAGACGATGTTGCCATTGGAGCTGTCATCGACAAGGAAGAGGTGGTGTCGCATGTCCACCTCGTGGCGGAGCCAGCGCCGCGACACGATGGAGGTGACCCACTAGAGCATCGTCCACACGTCGTCGTATGGTGCTGGGTAGCTATGCTCTAGAGATCGTCAGTAGTTGACGGAGACCATGATCGCCGAGAGCAGCGGGGTTTTTTTTTGTGACATTTTATCCAGGGAGAAATGCAGATTTACAACAGAGGGTTTTGTTTGCATTTGAAGCGAAATATTTTGATTTTCAGAGGCGGTTGGGATAATAATGGACTATTTATTTTTAATGAGCTTAAGTTTTTTTATGAGAAGGTAAATTATTTTAATGTTGGGATAATAATATTTAAAGAAGGGGCATCTTTTGTTTTAGTGGAGGGGACCACTTTAATGGACACTTAATCTAGGTTAAGTGGGGTACTTTTTATTGTATGGCCACATGGCCTATGTAATTTCCCTTGGAAGGAAATTTTTTAATCATGCTGAAGAGTGGCCGACAGTAAAACATTATTGGCCTATTTTTTCCACATGGAGAGTGGAAGTGGAAGAAGGCCCTCATGGCTTCTTATTGTATTTTTCATATGATGGCCCACATGGCCCATGTTATTTCTGTTGTAAGGTGGAAAGGGTATTTGGTGCCTAAGTGAAATACTGTTGTTTTTTATCATCGATGAAGGACTTATTGAGATTCGACTATAGAATCTTTATAGTCGTTGGAAAGATTTTTTCAAGATGGAAACATTGGTGGTGTCCATTTGTAATTCTGAGGTTGTTTCAATTGATTTTTTTAAACCTCAAAGTTTTTTTACCTTGGAGTGCACTTTCGATTGTACCCGACACTACTAAGGTACTTGTAAGTGAACCTAGTATCTAGTATTATCCTCTTTCTACTTGGCGGATGCAGTGGCTGGTTACCCATGCATTTCGATAAGATGAGGTAACTACCATAAGGACACTTATTCTAGGGACTACAAACATAGACACCCTAGACTCTATCCGAGGTTTTTTCGGATCTACTTCTGAAGACTACAGATGAAGAAACTTTAGAAGATTCTCTTCTATTAATATTTCTTCTTCTCCTCCATATTTGGCTTCCATGGCTCATTTATTGTATTGAGTGCATTTTCGACAGAGACCGGCACTCTTATATGGCTCATTTTTCCTTTGTATTAAGGTGTATTTTTCGAAAGAGACCGACACCTTCTAGATTGAGTTCACCATGAGGAGGGATTTGATATTCATGGTGGATCTAGTCAGTGACCTATAAGAGGCAACATCCTCTGAGGATGACCTGCAAAGGCAACAGACCCAGAAGTGGCTGACCCTGAGGCACCCATGATGACCTTGAGGCACTTAGATGACTAGTGGCAACAAACCCATGGAAGTGGCTAACCCTGAGGCAACAGATTGAGATGTATACACAGTGAATCTAGCATTATTCATAGTTGGAGAGCCAAGCGCAAAAAACACGAGCCTAGACCAAATTAGCAATAAAAGAGGATGATAGGTTGCATTTAGAGAAGTCAACATTAAGGGGGAATGTTACCTAATGTTGACTTTTTTTTTTTTTAGTTAGGATAGTGCACTTTAAGGGGGAATGTTAGAATTAAAGTGCACTATGTCTTCACCTTGATACTTGTCAGTTTCTCTTGACAAGTGTCATGTGTTTCATATAGGCTTATGCCTATATATTGTAACCCATTTGTATCAATAAAACATCTCATATGTTTGTACTCCTAACAAGGGAATGTCACACGTTCTCATTTTACTAGGAGAGTTACCATACTTGAAACATTTGCAAAAATTGGATTGGGAAACATTATGTTATATTTGGTTTTGGATGAATTTAATTTAAAAATTGTTTCAGCATTTCATTGCTATAGCCAAAAAAGAACATGCTAATAATGTTATTGTAGCAATGCGAAACAGTATGGTTTTGATCATTAATGGAATTGATGATATCTTCCAGCCACTCTTATCTATGTTATTGACCGTTTGGAGGTAAGGTCTAGTTGCTTCTACAAATGCACATGAGTTGGTTAACGGTGTTGTCAAACATTGTGTGAAGAAGTTGAAACCTTTCTTGCACAATGAGGGAGCTCATGACATAAATTTTGCATGAAGAAAATACCACATCACATGAGGTATGTACGGTTGAGTCCCAAATTGACTCCATTGACATGCATGCATCTACACATGTTGAAAATACACCTAATTAAGATGTTAAATCAACAACCTTGGATGTAAATATGGATCAAATCAGTGAAGATTCCATGACTACTAGTCGCCTTGATGACACTAGTGGAAGGAAAGCCAATGACAAATTTGTTGGGATCACTAACACCATCCTAGAAAAAGAACATGTTGTTGATTTCCAATCAACATATAGTGATGAATCCTTTCACCATGTCATTAATGATAGCTCAGAGGAAGAAAGACATGCTCTAATGACAAATGTGTTTCAATTTGACATGCAGACAAAATCTATGGAGAAGAGTGTTCATGATAGCTTCCATGTTCTTGATTTGGAGAGTGATTTGTTCAGAGAAACAATAACTCATGATGAGCACAATGCACATATATTGTCTACACAAAGCAATCGACTCATGGTAAGTGATTTATTCAGAGAGACAATCACTCATGATGAGCATAATGCGCATATTTTTTCTGAACAAAGCAATCAACTCATAGTCCCATGATATCTAGGTGTTTTTGTACCAAAGTATGATGAAGAATCACTTTGAGATGAATTTTATCTTGATAAGAGTGTTGTCCTAACCTTTGAACAAAATATTTGCAAAGAGAATATCCTAGTGGGAGTTGATTTTGACAGGCATGATCCTGTAGAAAAATCTAAAATTTTAATGCATGAAGCTGATTATGATTGGAATCTTAGTGATGTTTGTGGGATGAGTTTTAAGGGAGAAACACTTGAATTTCAAGGCAGCCAGGGAGACACTACTGATAGGTATGAGGTTAGTTTTGATTTTTGCATGCATTCTAACAACTAATAAACTTTGCATGATCTTTATATCCATGATGAAAAATGGAAGAACCAACTATTGATGTCTGCTGAAAATGAAGTTCACTTGTTATCTAAGTTAGATGACACAAAAAAAATTGTTGAAAATATCATCCAAAAGACACCAAGAAACCAGTATGAACAAATCATTTCTATTGCTGATTTGCAAAGAATTGAGAGCACAATAAATGAAATGAAATCAAATTACTTACATATGATCAAAGACAGATATGTGACTGCCAAGATTGTAGATGAGGCCTTATCTCATGTTAGGGAAACACATGTAAAGGTGGATGTACTCACTCTTGAGCTTAGTACAACTAGAGATTCTTTGACAGGTATTCAAATGACATTGCACCAAACTGAATAACTTACTGCTATCACAAAATTCGGAGAGCAAGAAAATAAGGAAAGAGCGAAGGATATTGGGCAAGTGATCGAAGAACTATATAACATATAGGAGGTTTATAATCTAGTTCAATATCCTAAGAAATCATAAAAAGAAAGTTTAGATTAATAGGTTGAGCAGGAGGACAATGAGAGTATTCAGTTGGTTGACAATCCATTGTCTAAGATGGATATTGATTCATCTTTTGACAATCCACTCTTTGAGATGCATGATGACAGGTTGGGAAAGGAATACGGTCCTTATGGCTTGATGATTGACCTTGTGGACTCACCACAAGGAGAGGAGTTCTATTATATTTTAGAGGATGTTGGAGTGGTGAGGCCTTATATTGAATCTTCAAGCATCACCAAATCCTCTAAAGGTGATATTCATATGATGATCGGTGTAATGCAACTCCAACATAACAAAGCCCCTTTGGAGGTAAGTTTTTATACCCAGGATCATGTACATGGGTTGTTAGACATATCAGATTATGAGAGAGGTATACCTTGGGTGTTTTTTGATCAAAAGAATGGAAGATATGTTGTTGTTACCCATTTGAACATCCACCTTTTAGATTCATTTGTGTTTATACAAGTGGATTGGAGAGAGATTTTAAGAAAAAAAAGGAGACTTGCTGAGTTGGTGACTTTTTGGAAGGCCATTTCAGTTGAGGATATGATCATATTTTGCATTATGGTTGTCATGTTTCAGCGTTGCAATAGTTGTGCTTCTTTGACGATGCTGATTTTTCAAAAAATTGAGTATAAGTTGTTAATTTCAGACTTAGATAGCTGTAATTTTGTTAAATTTTAGATCATTCAACTTTATGTTTGGGTTAGTTTTTGGTTTCACATGAAGAAAATAAATATTGTAGCTAACCAAGTTCAATATTGGATGGGTATTTGGGCATCAAGTTAGAGTTATTTTAGCCATTTCATGTGGATAGATTATCTATCTATTAATGTTGTTTTGATGTTCATAATTTTTTGGGTGAATTGGAATGATGGGGATCATTTTTTTGACATTAGGAGGTTAAGTGGCAACATATTATTTTTGGGTTTTGATAGCATATGCATTCTTGTGATGATCATTTTAAGATATAACATTGTTGTCCTCTTCTATAAAAACCACTCATCGGAGGCTAATTTGCATCCTTGTTGGGTCACCATGGTGAGAGATACTGTGTACCATGTTTCCTTGTTGAGCATATTATATTTTCAGATGCCCAGGATCATGTTGGACAGTGGGAGTGTAGGAGTGTAGGAGTAGTCCAAACTGAGATGCTTAGGCATGAGCTTTTTCATGACATAGAGCTTAGCCCTTACAGGTATCCTAGTTCAAATTTTGAGGATCATGACATTTTGGGGCTACAAGAAAGAAGAGTGCAGTTTTGGCACGATGAGTTCCCAATTGTGATCAGTGTGGCGCAATGACAACATGGTGGAATTTTTTTGAGGTTGTTATGGGACCCTGAGATCATATGTGACTGCAGCCAAGAGTAGATAAATGATTTGAGTATGATTTGGCATTGCTTGAGGACAAGCAATCTTTGCGAAGGGTGAACTATAATGTCCTCTTTCTAGGAAGTCAGTGAGTTAGGGTGGATTAGCCTACTACTTGGTTCCCATAGGCTTGTAATGGTGACTGGGAACCCTAATTGGGTTGGTTCCTTATGTTCTATGCCTCACCAACTTTCCTCTGCCTCTTTCTGGAGGCATTTCGAGGTTGTGGGCCATCACTTACTTTTTATAGTAACTTACTATTTTTAGTAAGTTGGAGTTTGGATAGTCATTGGTGATGGTGTGTTGGACGTTCTCGCTTAGAGAGATGCTACTAGATTGTTTTGGAGGTTCGGTTGTCACCTGCTATTTATAGCCATACTTACTATTTTTAGTAAGTGTGGTGATGGATGTTGTTTGATCAGGATTTTGATGGGAGATGTGTTTTTGGCTCTTGGAGTCCGTTTCAGTGCATTTTAGAGGTCGATGCAGTTATTTACTATTTTTGGTAGTACTTACTATTTTTAGTGAGTAGGGTTTCTAGGCATGGTCTTGATCAAGGTCAGCAGTTTGTGATGTTCGAGGTGTTTTGAGACAATATGCTTTATAGTTGGATCGATAATTGGGTTTGGAGTTTATTATTTAATAGTTAACGTTACATTGGCATTATATTAAATAATAATAAAGTATATTTTTTTCGAGGTGAGGGAAATTAAATATTTAATTGATAATAATACTTGTACCACATTCTCAATCTCTAATTTTGTATGTATGAATACCTATATTGGAATTTTTTTTAAGGTAGACTACCTCGTACAAAATGGACCACATGATCATGAGTATGTCAATGTGGTAGACCTTTGTGTTCCTTAAAAATAGATGTATGTTTCTATAGGAACTGTAATTCACCCTACTACTTTGGATCTTTGTTATTTGGTGCCTATATAGAAAATAATTGTGCCACCGCTCCGTGAGATGACTTCTTCAAAAGCTTTTACATCCATTGAGATGAAACAAGCTGGGTGGAGCTTGCACTCATTCCCCATAAAGTATACTCTATTCCCTACTAATTGAATTTCATCCACAGTTCAAAAACATTCTATACTACTGGGCCCAAGGTCCAAAGCTACTGTGTTCCCAGTACAACATCACATCCTTCCAAAGGGCAATCATGTCGACCTTAAAATTATATTCCCCTATTTGTATCTTGAAATTTCTACATTTGCCTTTACATGGAAATGTTTCTACATTGGCTATTATAACCTCAAAAGAATTACAGGTATTTATATAACAATTTTCTTATTTTTCCACTCAAGGATCAACGAAGTTATACGTGCTATTCGGGGATCATTGAACTAGTTGTAGTTGCAAGGAAGGAAGTTGAAGCAATGAAGAGGGAGGCTAAATTGAAGGATAGGCTAGCTAGTGGGCTTGTTACTTGGTTTATGCAAAAATATTGAATGGAGAAAATGAAGCCTCAAAGTTGTAGATTAACGAGTTGGGAGAAGTACCTGTTCCATCGCCTCATCCTCAATAAATTCAAAGTCCCCCAGAGTATCAATAATCATCAATAAGCACATCGATCAATGTAGAGGGGAGGGTAGATGTAGATGCTAGTTTCAACTTTCCACCTTAGCAAAAGAAATAAAATTAATGTGTTGGAAGTTAAGTATGCACATGACATCATTTTGGAAAAGTTTTGATATAGCTGGATAGAATTGATAACATTATATTTCAAGCAAAAATGTAATGAGTTAAGTGATAGTTATGCATGAATAAATCATGAAAGGTTAGTTGTCATGTAATTTGTCTTGCAGTTAAGAGATGAAATGAAATGAAATGCAAGATAAATGTAATGAGAGGTGAAATTTCAGGGATGGTAGTTGCCAAAACTATCTTCCCTCAAGTTTAAATAGACTCATTCATTTGAGTGGGTACACATTCACACGAGAAATGTTGTATATGGTACATTGGATATACAAAGGGTAGACATCGTAGATGATGAGTATAAATAGTGTATTGAATGTAATTTGTACATGTTGCAAAGGGTACATCGATGGAAGAAGCCATATGTTGTGCATCTGTACAGGCTCGTATGTAATACAATAACTTGTTAATATCAATTCATCATTCCACCATTATTCTATGCATATTGCTTGTATGTATTTATTTCTATTATTATAAATATACTATCTAGACTTGTTTATTTTTTGGTTGTTGTACTCCATCTATATAGGGCCATCTAGGCTTAGGGCTAGGACATCCTATGCAAGCCCAAGCTTTCTAACCTAAAGTACAATCTATCTAATTTTTGTCCCAGGTTGTTTGGACCTTAGATTGGGTCCTCTAATTGTGGTGTTGTGCAAGGTTGTTAGAGACAATGTGGTGAAGGCCATCTAGGCTATAGTTTGTGAGATTGCTTAGGCAGTTTAATTGTCATTCCTAATTGTTCTTCCAAGTGTGGAATACCACGCCATGCTACACATAATAGAGGATATTTTTAGCAATATTTAGATATTGGCTATGACAATATTGTTTTCATTTTGAGATATTGTAATGGAATTAAGCACAATTGTTTCTCGAGATAGGTATGTAAACCAAAATCAATAGTATTAGGAGTAGTATTACAAATTGGAGGGGTAATGGTAGGAGTGGTACATGGAGGGTTGTTGGGAGGAGGAGAGGAAGGAGTGGTGTTAGAAGGCAACAAATTGATGACATTTAAGGAAGAAAGATGACGTTGGTTAAAACTATTGGTATTTGGAGTGTTGTGATGCTTACTGAGATTTTTGGGTTGGCAGTTATTTTTGCTCATGCACACATCCTCTGAATGACCAATGTGCTACATTTGGTTATTGGTTCACAACCAACCAATAGGAGCAACAAGTTCATTTATACACTAATGGTAATTACAAAACCCAAAAGAATCCTTTGGAGCACTTATGAAAGTGTATTATAAGAAATGCCCCTTAGTTTGATCAATTTGAAGGGATGGTTATAATGAGATAAGTCTTTCGCAAGGGTCCAAGCACATCTGATTCCTAAAATAGTGTTATTGGAAATACCCCTTGTCTTTCCTGACTCGGAGGGATGATTGCAATGGGATAGGTCTCCCATAAGGGTCTAGCCACAATTTATATATATATAAACATGTTCAATAATGGAAGTAACAACTATGAACTTAGAATATTACAGAAGATAAATGCATCTTTCAATCAATTTGAAGAGATGGTTATAATGAGATAAGTCTTTCGCAAGGGTCCTAGCACATTTGATTCCTAAAATAGTGTTATTGAAAATACCCCTTGTCTTGCCTGACTCGAAGAGATGATTGCAACGGGATAGTTCTCCCATAAGGATATATATATATATATAAACATGTTCAATAAAGGAAGTAACAACTATGAACTTAGAATATTACAGAAGATAAATGCATCGAAAGATGAGCAAAAAATTGATAAAAAATACCAGGACATTGTTAATAGAATTGTTCTATAGAAGATTTGGAATGTTTTGCGCGTCCTTCTATCGTCAATTTATATTACCATAAAGAGTGAAGATCGATGCTTTGATACCACTTGTAAAAAAACAACTTTAAAAAATACACTATAAAATAGACTATAGACGTGACAATATACATCCTCATCCTCATCGATAGCATGATCTAGTAAATCCTTCAAATATTTTAATTCTCATCCAAACCAATATATGTAATCGAGCAAACAAAAGAAATATTTTACTTTTATCTTGCTCCACGTAATAAAGAAAAAATGTTTATTACCATCATTTTGTAAACCCAACAATGTACAATTAATTTTTTTAATGTATTTTATCCCCAAATAGTTTGTATAATATCACTCATAACCCGTTGTGTCAAAAGCATCCTCTTGTACATGCCTATTAACTCTAGTCGACTCTTAAAAAATAGATTTCGTGTGAATAATTTGGCATCTTAAATCTAAGAATCAAATTTTTAAGAAATTCGAACTTAACTCTATTTTATAGTTATTCATTTTTATTTATTTATTTTTATTTAACTTATTTTTATTATAAATATATACCATCTACTTATATTTGTCTATTTAATTTTTTCAAATATATTAAAAAACAACGAGATTATTTCTATATATTTTTTTAAGAACATATATTATCAAATTGAAACTTCTGGGACTCTTTGCCGTGGGCGAATCTTGAATAATTAATTGTCCATTCTATTTTGTTTGGATTCGATTCCTTACCAGATTTGAACGGCTGCCATTCCCCGACGTCCAACAAAATGAAGGGGATGGAGGTATTTACTTATTATCTTTGTTGGTTACCCTACAGATTCTAGATACAAGTCCGCTAACTCTGAGCCTTGTTTCGGAACTGCAGAAAATGGTGTTGACCGTCCAACACGAGAAAAGCAAAAGGCAGGCTTTAAAGGTCATTGCCAGCGTCGGAAGGTTGGAAACCTCTCGCCTGATAACTTTCTTGCCTAGATTGTTATTATTGCTACTGTAATTACGACGATGATGATGCTAGAGAGCTCAAGAAACATCCTGATTACGGGGGGATTCGGTGGCTGTGGACATGAAGGAGAAAAAGGTAACTATCGACGGGGACATGGATCCGGTTTTCCTGACGATAAAGCTTAGGAAATTGGGTAACTATCGACGGGGACATGGATCCGGTTTTCCTAGGAAATTGGGTTTAGGTCTGTTAATATAAGTATTAATGTGGAACTAAATTTTAAATTTAAAATACAGATGATATGGAAAAAACTAAAAAGCAAACCAAAAAGAAGTAAAAGAGAGGTGAAGTCCAATAGTTTGTAACTTTTCCTGCAACTACGATTACAATTACAGGCCATATGAAAATTACAATTACAATTAGTTATAGAATTTCATATTGCTCTATGGAGACAGAACCGGGGATTGCATGAATTTTGAACGGCACTTTTTTCGCATTACTAAAGGCAAGAAATTGACTATAAAGGTTCGAACAATTACGAAAAGTAATACCATTAAAAAAAGTAGGAGAGGTATTTACATGAGGGTATTTTGTAAGGGAGCAGTCATAATTAAATTTAAGATCCAGAGATGAAGTTAGACGTTAAAGTAGGAGACTTCAGCATTTATAGATGTTGGAGTAATTATTAAAGTTAGAGCCTTCAGCATTAAAGATTTAAAAAATCTGATTATTCATTGTATTAAATTTATAATTTTAAATAAATATATGAGATGTTAAATATAAATTAAATTATTATTTTAACAAATAATAATTTGTTAGGATATTTTTAATAATTTGACATGACAACTGTTATAATTTAATAAAATTTAAAATATTTTATTAAATTTTATATGACTTTAGAAAAGAAATCTAAAATGCTATGCTTATCTATTTCATTTATGTTTACCATAGAAGTATTGGACTCTAATATTTTTACAAGAAGGTGGGAGACAAAAAAATAAATAAGACATCTTTTGAAGTTTTTGTATCTCTTTAGTCTTCAAAAGTGGTTGTTGTTTGAAGTGTTGAAATCTTTGTAATCTTCGGATTCTTGGAACACAAGTACATCTTTTGAAGTATATGTATCTATATAGTCTTCAGAAGTGGTGGATATCTGAAGTGTTGAATCTCTGTAGTCTTTAAATTCTTGAAACACAAGTAGTGCTTGTGGGTGGTTTATGTGGATCGACTCATGATGTTTTGCTGAATTTTGTGATAAGAAAGCTTCAAAAGTTGAAATAGCTAAGTTAAAACGGAAGTTGATGTGGTTTTACTCGAAGGTATGAACCAATTAAAAAATCCACTAAGAGACAAGCCATTAGGGGTAAAGACTACTCCAATGTGTGGAGTGCTCATGTGATATCAATGATCATATAGAAAGTGCCATTGGTCTTTAGAAGGAAGGGTTGCTTCCAAAAAATATATAAAGATAATGGTACATTAAAAGAGTGTTGAGTTCAACTGAAAATGCACTCCAAATTACAACAATTTGTTTATGAAAAAAAGTTTAAACAACTTAAACTTTAGAATATCATAGGTCAAGAAAGATCGTTACAAAACATTAAAAAAATAATCTAAAACCAGTTTAAAAAAAAAGCAACCTATACTTATACTTAAAAAAAATTGAACCTCGAAAATTAAGAAAACATGAAAGAATCCTTAGCAACAAAACAAAAAAAAACATGTTACCCTTTTCCATTTAAAATAAGAGTATTCCCTTGAAATATTTTGCAAAATAAGTGATAAAATAAAAATATCAAGCGAATATTTCCTTGAAATATTTTGCAAAATAAGTGATAAAATAAAATATCAAGCGTAGTCGATCACGGTCGTGGCAAATATCAAGCGTAGTAGTCAACGTAGTCGATCACGGTCGTGGGAGGTCAACGTTATCCCAACAACAAAGCACAACACCAATTATGTCCCACATGCCGGTCAAATGCGGGAGATCCCGTGACCACAACTAGTGGTCAACCAAGATGGGGGGCTTCATAGGTGGGAGGTCAACGTTATCCCAACAACAAAGCACAACACCAATTATGTCCCACATGCCGGTCAAATGCGGGAGATCCCGTGACCACAACTAGTGGTCAACCAAGATGGGGGGCTTCATAGGTTTTAAGGTGCTTAATACGCATTCCCACAACAATTGTCGGATAACTTCGTGCAAAAGAGTAAATAAAACAACAAAAACGTTGTTTAAGTCCATCCACGCCCAGAGATACCAACAGCAAAGAACATCATTCGCCACGTGGCCTGCGTCGACACCATGAGAAAACCACATGCGTCATTGAAAGAAGAAGCTTTCCCACTTTTAAAGTGCATATGGCTGTCTCATGAGAAATGTGGGATATTTGGTTGAGTTGTACAAAAAGCAAATGCCTGAAATCGCTCTCGCCGATCCTTGCCTTACATTCCACGTCGGTCGCAGTGAATTTCTTCCTTGAGAAGCAACACAGGAGAGGCTCTAGAGGGAGCCAAATTGGCCAGAGACGTACACGAGGTCTTGTGATCCGATTGAAGGCGATTGCATGGGAGGCGGTGCGGCCTGAAAGGCAGGATCTCCAGCATAGGTGTGGTCAACAATGATTTTGAGGCCACATTTGAGAGCCATGATGGAGGCGACTCGATGGCGTTATCCGTTGGCATCCCTGAACAAATGTGAATTGAGCCACAAGACCGAAGGCAGAGGATCGTTCACAGTGGGTTGTACGAGTAGAAAATCAGGGTAGAAAATGCCAGAAAAACCACAGAGGTTTGAAATTTTGTTGATTGACCGACATCGGGAAGTTGCTGTCAGGCATCAGCAGAGCCGATATCGGAGAGTTGATGCCGAATTGTTGTAGATGAAAGCAAGTGCCTATATGGTGCTTTATATCTGCCAAAGGGCAAGCCACATCTGACGTCACATTCATCCAACAAAGCAATTACTGTCTTCTTTAGATTCTTTAATGATCTCTCAAACTTTAAAGAACATCCCAAACAGAACAAAATTATAGAAAGATGCACCATCAAGATGGGAGGACATCCAATAAAGTATAAGAATACCGAAGTATAAACCAGACTTAGCAGAGGGAGGAAATTGCAGAAGGAATAGAGGAGGGGATTTCCTCCTCACATGTCAAGAAGGCTCTGGTACCAATGGTCAAGATTAAAAAAAATCTGATTATTCATTTTATTAATTTTACAACTTTATATAGGCATCGGGATACCAAATACAAATTGAACTAATATCCTAACAACTAGCCAAGCATTTGTGGATTGGTAAGTGCTTGTTTGGCTAGGCATTTACTAAGATGATACCCAAGTTTAAACCTCGGGGCAGCCTGTTTGCAAAGGTAGTAGTTTGATATGAATCCTGTGAGTGCGCGCTAGATTGACGATGACGGTACAAATCCCAAGTGATCGGTGGTCCCCTTCACATCGGGTCAAAAATAACAAAGCATAATAGGTTTGGTGGAAGCAGCCCATGTGGTTTGAACCTTGCACTTGTCAATTACTAAAAATAGTGTGGTTGTGACCAACTCTCCTATGTAAGAGAAAAAAAATATCCTAACAACTAGCAATATTTTGTTAAGATATTTCTAATAAATTAGCCAACTTTCACAAGTGCCGACAATTTAATAAAATCTAAAAGATTTTATAAAATTTTATTTTAGACTTTAGAAAAGAAACCTAAAATCCTATGCCTATCCATATCAATGTTGGGGTAATGAATAGTAGTAATTCTATATCCAAACAGTAGGCTAGTTTAAGGAGAGACCATAAGCTTATTGGTAGAGCAACCTTAATGCATGGAGGTTTTTGATTCAATGTTAGCTGGTCCATACTTTTAATAAGGTATGACAGTTGAAATCATAAATTTGAAGAACATAGCAACATCAAGATAAGCCCCACAAGAGAAAAGGCAACAACAAGGGTATCCTATCCTACAAAGAGAGAGGACAGTATTCAAGTATAAGTGAGGAGTCATAATTGAAGCTAGAAGCTAAAGTTAAACTAGAAGCCCCAAGCACTCATAGTGACTAATGAGAGTGTTGGAGCAATGAGAAGCATCTATTCATCCATCCTCACTTTGGTGATTCGACATGTATATCATCTACGATTAGATTAGATTGTATGGGTTGATATGAGATGGTGACAAATCATATATAATGTAGTCAATTATATTCTATGAAGCTAGATGACAACAAATCTGACAAAGAATATTATATGGAATTGAATGACTATATATCAACGAAGTAATTAGGTGGTGCAATTGTACCTATATTGAGTATACTAATTTTTATTGTGTCTATTTTCTTTATATTATAGGAATAATGAAACTATGTGAGATAATTTGTAAACTTCTATAATATTTGATATAATAACAATTTAAGTATCAAAGTATTTGATCCTAACATATTTTTTGCATCAACCTCTATGGCATGCCTTCTTAGTGTAACTTGAATCCTCGAGGAGCAAAAATTATACATATAAAATCAAGTAAATGATAAAAACTCTATATTAAATTGTCTCATCAAAGATTCTTGTTGAAGGTAAAATAGTGAGAATTTCATTCAATCATTATTTCTTTTTTAAATCTTGCATTGAAGGAGGAATGTGACCTTAAAGATAAGGGACAATACAAACACTAATTATTAATAAGGAAAATCCCATGGAGTTGTTATGAAGTCACCTAATTTTTACAATCATCAATTTGGATTATAATCGTGGGTGCCAAAAGGGGATCCCAGGAGGTATTGGTCTCTACGGGTCATTTTATCTCAAGGTCCAACCCACACTCGGACGAGAGGGCATTGCAATCATCCCATTGTTTGTATTTTTGAGCTCTTATATTTTGTGTGAGAGAGAGTATGGGTTCACCAAGGGTAGTTTTTCGATCCCCTTAAATCTAGTTGAAGAGTTGAGTTTTGCAAGCACCTAAAGTTTATGCTAACCTAACGTATAGATGCAACGATGATAGTGCACACGAAAAATGAAGATAATGATGCAACAAGCAAAGTCCTATGTGTGATTTTGATTCTTGACATTAGTTCTAAATTCTACCTTTGCAAAATAAAATTTATTCTTTTCTTTATTTCAAACAAATATGACAAAGATATGGAGAAAAACAAGCTAGCCTAATGTACATCTATATGCAAATCCGATTCAAATGCCTAAGTGATGAGATAAAGAAGCTAATGCCAAGTTAAAAGAGGTTCCTTAATATCCTTTCAAATTTTAATGTTCTTACTAACATGTTGTTGCAAAGTAAAATGCATCAAATTACTATGCATAAATACAAAATCTACCTAAGTATGATTTTAACTTTAATGAATTCTAATCCTACGTAAAATAAGGAAATACAATTTTCTACTATCTTATGAGCAAGGGAAGAAGAAATATGTAGGAATGCAAGTTTTAACATAAATGCAAAACCTACATGCTTTATTTATTTTGATGCCTAACGCAAATAAATAAAAGAAAACCTACACTAAGATTCATTTTTTATTTTTTCTTTTAATGTTTGCAATAAGACATAAAATAGAATAGAAACAAATGATAGGCAAATAGAAGAATAAAAAATAGAGGAACCTACCAGATCTAATGGCCAAGATAAAACTGCCACCTATAGTGAAATATATTGTGTGCACGAAATTATCGCCTATAGCTCCTTTAGATGGTGAATTCATTGGATCTTGCAAAATGAAATAGACTAAATGGAGGACTAGTTTTTTTGGGGCATTCAAAATATTAAAAGATATATTGCTATTTGGTAGGCACAATCAGACCCCCAAATGCATATAAACAAAGTTGAAGAATTAGATGTTTTACCTGTTGCGAATTCATCCCTTTGAAATACTAGGGCTTGTAGAAGAAATGATGACTAGGGATTGTAGAAGAAGTAATGAGAAGTAGACAAATAAAGAGGGTGTTGATTGTTAGTGAACTACATTGATTGGCAGTTAGGGGCTGATTGAGGTTTGATTGACAGTCAAGCATATTTTTTATTAAAGTTTGATTGATAGTCATAGATACTTGATTGAAAGTTTGATTGTTGAGTTAAAGTTTGAACTACATATTCTTAGCCACTTACAAAAATCAATTTTGTTTAGTTTGATAAAGTTGATAAAGAGTTTGTCTACTTTAAAGGCAGTAAGACCCAAACTATGTTAAAAGGTCATATTGAGCAGAAATGCTAGAGTATTTCCATGGTTGAAGAATAACCAGTGAAGACCAGGACTCAACTATATTGGAAGGTATATCAACTTTAAGATAGCTGATCATTCAAGGACATAACCAACCCTTGACATTTGTAGTTGAAGAATCAAAGACACAGATATCCCTTGACATTGATAGAAGATTCATGGACATTTAATTTCACCTTGACATTGATAGAAGATTCAGGGACATCCAACATCACCTTTACATTGATAGGAGATACAAGGATATTCAAAGTCACCTTGACATTGATTGAAGATACAAGGACATTTAGAGTTCTCTTGATATTGATTGAAGATACAGGGACATTTAGAGTCACCTTGATATCAAGAGAAGATTTAGGGTCATCACTAACCCTTGACATTAAGAAGGAATCAGGGACATACAAAGTCTTCTTGATAAAATATTGAAAGAGTTGCAGTAGAAGTGTGAGAAGCTTCCTATAGAAGATAGAGAAGAGTTTCAGCTTCAAAGTGCAGAGAAAGAAGATTAAGACCACAAATAAATTGATCTTGATATTAGTCCAAGAATTGTAGAGAAAGAAGATTCAGGTCAAAGAGAAATTGACCTTGACATTAGTGCAAAGAAAGAAGTATAGAGTGAAAGAAAAATAACAACAGATTGTGAAGCATACAAAGCCTCCTAAGAAGAATAGATAGCAGTAGAGGAAAAAGGAGAATAAAGGTATGTTAGGTCTTAAGAAAGTCTTAAGATAGATATATCATTCACAAAACACGATAAGGTAAGCATTGAATCTACAATGGATAAGATATTAAAGTTGGTTCAGATGAATTAGTTTAAGAGGTAAATATTAGAAAATTCTTATAGATTAAAAGAATTTTTTTAGAGAAAGAGAAGAGGCACAACAATAGAATATAGATGCAAAGTGGCACATGGAGAAATGAAAATATTATGGTTTCATAAGAAGGCATAAAGAAAAATAATAAACAATCCAAGCTAAGAATGAAGAATCATGTATTTAAGCACCATTGAAGAAGATTTTTCATGTCAATGATCATCACCTGAAACAAACAAATAGAGGTTATAACAATATAATATAATATCATCTACAATAGAAGAGCCAACTAAACACATTTAGATGCCAAATCTGAGAATATGAAGCATATAGAAAGTGAATCCAAGTTTGAGGTCTATAACAAGCTGAAGTTAGAGTAGAAGCCAAGGTCGAGGAACAATTGAAAATAATGCTAACGTGAAGCAAAGTAGAGGCTAGTCTACATAGTTAAAATATGTTCCAAGATAAGCAATAAAAGCATGGAAGACAAGTCAAAATTGCACAGTGAATGGAAAAAGTTGTGGCAATTTGAGAATGGGATGGCGGGAGCAGCAGCAGGAGCGGCAGCTGGAGCGCAGTTTGGAGCAGAAGCGGATGTAGGGCTGGAACCGGATCCAAAGCAGAGCGCTGGATCCTGGGCGGGCCCGGATCCAGGGGGTTCAGGCACATTCGGGCCTGGCCCGGGCCCAGGTGGATCCGCGACGGGGGCGCTCGAGGGTCTCATGCTGTGCGGTGGGTCTGGTGGGGTCGGGATTCTGGGCCCGTGTCCCATGTCAGGCATTGTCGCGTCGGTTGACCTTGGGAAAGCCACCCCCGATCCGGGGCTTGGACGGGCCCCGGGAGGCCCTAAACCCTCCTACCAATAGGTTTTGGCGGGCTCCTGGACCCCTGCGCGGGCCATGGGTGTCGGGCTTTCCCTGCAAGGCACTCACATTTCCATCCAGGAGGAGGTTTACTCATCCCTAGTTTCTGATTCTTCTTCCTCCCTGGTTGGGAAGTTCCTGGGTTGGCGCCCAGACATGGAGACGATCCACAAATGGGCGGCCACCAAATGGAAGGTCTCTGGCCATATCCAGTTGGTTGCCCTGTCCAGAGGCTTTTTCATTATCAAACTCAACAACAACGAGGATGCTGAGAAGATCCTGTAGGGCGGGCCCTGGTTCTTGGGTCGCAAGAGCCTTTTTCTCAGGCGTTATGGTGCAAATTTTCACCCCAGCACCCAAAGCATCAACTTTGCCCCGATCTGGGTTTGCCTCCCGGACCTCCCCTTCCATCTATGGTGTGAAGACGTTCTTAAGCTCATCGCCCAATCGATTGGAGATCTGGTGGCGTTTTATCCTGCGACCAAGGCTGGCTCTCGCATGGTCCACGCCAGGTTCTATGCCAACGCCAACCTCGAATCTGAGCTCCCCTCCTCGGTGACCATCTCTTCTGGGTCCTTCTAGCGCCAAAACCTTATCTACGAAAACAAACCCGCCTTCTGCACCTCCTACAGCTCTCAAGGCCACCTCCCTCACTAGTGCCCGGCTTCCAGGAAGGCGAAAGGCCCTAATCCCAAACCCCCACCTAGCTCTGGTCGGGCCCCCTCCCAGGATCCTTCTCATCCCATCCCTAGCACTCCCCTCAAGGAGGTTTCCCCTTCGGGCCCCCAGGTCCTCGAGCCCAGTTCGGAGGGCGTCCCCCCCAGCTTCCCCTCCGGGGACCCGATCCCAGATCCCCCCCCGCATCCCATTTTGGCCCCGCAAGCCCCGGCTGCTACCGAGATCCAACCCTCCCCCCCCAACCCCTCCTGACCCCGGCCCCCCAGGCATCCTTCCTGGAACCTACCCCCTTGGTGTGTGGATCTAAGCGATCTGATGATGAGATCGAAGGCAGCTCTCCCTCCGAGTCCGATGAAGTCAGCCCCAAAATGACCCGAAGCAGATTCTTTGCCACAGATTTTTGCAACAAAGGCAAACGAGGGCGGCCCACCCGGTGCGAACAACGATCAAGGATCACCGAGGACGACATTGCTAGAGGTTCCCAGACTACGCTACCCGACGTTGGCACGAGCTTTCGCAAGGCAGACGACGCCCGATCCAAACCTCCCGCCCAGGCTGGAAAGGGGGGTAGGCAACCTCAAAAGGGTGCCAAATGAAGCTAATATCCTGGAACATCAAGGGACTCAATGGGGTCCCCAAGAAAAGGATCCTCGGTCAACTCCACTGGGACCACCGACCGTCCTTCATCCTCCTCTAGGAGACCAAGATAGATGACGTCGTTGCCCAGCGAATAGCCCATGCTACCTGGCACAACTGTGAACTTCTCTCCACCCCCACGACTGGCTCAGCCGAGGGCCTCATGTGTATGTGGGACCCTCGATCTTACGAGGGAAGGCTCATTTCTTCGTCGCCCAGAATCATGAACATTCTGGTCCACTGCCTCAACTCTAAGCGATCGTGGATCCTATCCAACGTCTACGCTCCCAACAGTCTCGTTGAGAAAGCAAGGCTCTGGCAGGAAATCAGCTCGATGAGAGAAGCCTTTGCTCCCCTGCCCTGGATCCTGGCCGGGGATTTCAATAGCCCCCTATTTTCATCTGATAAATGCGGGGGCTCAGAGGTCAGAACCAAAAGCATGGACGACTTTGGGGCCTTTATCGCCCTCAATGAGCTCATGGATGTCAGTTTGAAGGGTGCCCGGTTCACGTGGTCCAACAAGAGAGTGGGTCCCAACCACATTCAGGTAAGGCTAGATAGAGTGTTCTTGTCTAAGGAAGCCCTCCCCATTTTTGTCGATGCCTCCCTTTTGGCCCTCCCCAAAATTGGGTCCGATCATAGCCCCCTCCTCCTCGAGACTGATCATCGCCCCCCCAGGAGACCCTTCCGATTTGAGTCCATGTGGCTCCACCACCCCAACCTTCGGGCCCAGGTCGGCTGCTGGTGGGCTCCCCCTGTCCCTGGCTACCCCGCCGAGCAGGTCTTTCACAAGTTGAGACGCCTCAAGGAGCACCTCAAGACCTGGAATAAAGAAGTGTTTGGTAATATCTTTGAAAGCAAGGAGGCTATCAAAAATAAACTCGAGAAGATTGAGTCCAGATTCCAAGTAGGTTCTCAAGAGCCCGGCCTCAGGGAAGAGGAACGCACTGCCCTCAGTGAGTACCACAATATCCTTGCCAGGGAAGAAACCTTTTGGAGGCAAAATTCACGTGCACTATGGATCCAAGATGGCGATGCAAACACCAAGTTCTTTCATGCATCGACCCTTCGAAATAGGGGCTCCAACAGAATTGTCGAGCTGGTTGATAGTAATGGCAATATCATCAACAAGGAAGAGGACATCCAAGCCGAGGCAGTCCACTTATTCTAAGAGCTCCTGGGTGATGGACCTCCTATGTCCTCGGAGGCGGTCGACTCCCTTCTGGATCACATCCCGACGTCCGTCCCGGCCATGGCTAATGCAAAGCTGGTTCAAGCCCTGTCGGACTCAGAAATCCATGCTGCCACCTTTTCCATGAAGGCTGAGGCGGCCCCGGGCCCGGACGGGTTTCCTCCCCGCTTCTTCCATAATTTTTGGGACATCGTGGGCCTTGATGTGTGCGCTGCCATCCGGGACCTGCAGTTTGCCAGATCCATCCCCAGAGGCATCAACACCACCTTCATAGCCCTGATCCCGAAGACCCAGGCTGCTAGGTCCCTGTCAGACTTCCGCCCCATCAGCTTGTGCAACGTCCTCTATAAAATTTTGACTAATGCCATAACTACCCGCCTCAAAGACATTCTTCCCCTGATCATTTCCCCCTTCCAGGGAAGCTCCGTCAAAGGCAAGCTAATCATGGACGGGGTCATAATCATGCACGAGGCCATTCACTCAGCTGTCCTTTCCAGAAAGGCCCATTTCCTGCTCAAGCTTGATATGAACAAGGCTTTTGACAGGGTCGATTGGAGCTTCCTATCCAAGGTCCTCCTCAAATTTGGGTTTCACCCCTCCTGGGTCCATCTCATCAACATATACGTGTCCTCCCCCTGGTTCTCTATCCTGGTCAATGGGTCCCAGACCGAGTTCTTCCCCAGTTCTAGAGTCTCCGCCAAGGTGATCCCCTATCCCCGATTCTCTTTATTATCCTGGCCGAGGCCCTGGGCCGCACCATTTCGAATGCTGTAACTCGTGGTCTTTTCTTGGGCATTAGGCCGGTGTAGGACCTCCCCCCGTGTCCCACCAGCAGTTTGTGGACGACACCATTCTTGCATCCTCAGCCTCGGTCCCTCAAGCCAAGGCCCTCAAGAGCATCCTTACCCTGTACGAGGAGGCAGCTGGGCAAAAGATTAACCTGTGCAAAAGCAAGATTTACTTCATCAACACCCCCGTGGCTAGGCAAATCAAAATCGGGCGGATCCTAGGTCTGCTCCCCGGCTCCCTCCCTTCCTCCTACCTTGGGCTTCCTCTGTTCACAGGGGCGTCTGCCAAGGTGTTGTGGAATGGGGTGATTGAGCGGATTCAAAGAAAACTCGCCCCCTAGAAAGGTCAGCTTCTCTCTTAGGCTGGCAGGGCCACTCTCTTGGCATCCGTTCTCCAAAGCATTCCAATATACTTCATGTCGGTCTTCAGAATTTTGGCCTCCATTACTACTCTCATTGAGCAAATCTAGAAACGTTTTCTCTGGTCAGGAGGCGAAGACAAAAAAAGGATTCCCCTGGTCTCCTGGCCCCTTGTTTGCCGCCCCAAAGATGAGGGAGGGATCGGGCTTAGACGGGTGGTTCCCATGAATAAGGCCCTTCTATCCAAACATGCCTGGAAGGTCCATACCAATACCCCTGACGAATGGGTCTGCATTGTGCGTAGGAAGTACTGCCATAGTCACCCCTTCCTCGGGGATACCTAACCCCACGACGGATCTGCCTTTTGGAAGGCCCTGCTTTCCACCAGAGATATTGTTTAGCAAGGGACCAGATGGATCCTTGGAGACGGAGCCAAGATTGACTTATGGGAGGACAGATGGATCCTCGACGAGGCTCTAAGCTTGGACAAAGAACTCCTTCTCAAGCTTGGAATAGCAGACCGTGGGCCCAGAGTGTTCGACTACATGACCCTGTGTCAAGGGCGGACCACCTGGAAGCCCATCCTGAACCCCAGGTTCCCGCTCCAAGCTGCCAGACTTTAGCGCATCCTCAGTGTGACAGGCATCCCTTCTTTTGGTGACAGTGATAGATGCGTGTGGCATGGCTCTCCCTGCGGCATCTTCTCAGTCAAGTCTGCCTACCACATTCAGAGAACCCCCGAAGCTACCACCTTCCCGACCCAGCTGGTCTGGGCCAAGAACTTGATCCCCAAAATAAGCCATTTCGTTTGGGCAGCTGTCCAAAACAAAATCCTCACGATCAAAAATTTGATCAAGCGAGGTTTTCAAATCCCCAAAAGATGTCTCCTCTGTTGTGCCGCTTGGGAGTCTACCAACCACATTTTCTTAAACTGCCCCTTCTCTTCAGAAGTTCTGGGCCTCATCCTCTACCAATTTTTCGTTCAGTGGGCGGCCCCCAACTCCATTTTTGACCTCTTGTCTCAGTGGCCCTCCCCCTTTGCCCATCCCTTCCTCCGCTTCCTCTGGAAGGCCTGCCTTCCCCACTTGCTCTAGCAAATTTGGCTCAAGCGTAACCGGCGTGCATTTTCCTCCCCGGCCTGCTCCCCCCAGAGGTTGGCGACCAAAGCAGTCTCCTTTGCCACCAAGAATTCTCACCTCATTCCCCTTTCTGTGGCTCCCAGGTGGTCGAGCGAAGCTTCCCTCCTCTCCTCCCTCGGCTTCCATATCACCCCCCCGCTTCCCCTCCCACCCCTTCCCCCCGATCCCTGATCAGATGGACTCCCCCCCCCTCGGGTGGCTCAAGCTCAACTTCGACGGCGCTTCAAAAGGCAACCCCGGGCCCTCTGGGGCTGGCGGGGTCATCAGAGACGAGTCCGGGACCCTGGTCTCTGCCTTCACGGTCCCGCTGGGTAGGCAAACTAACAACTTTGCTGAAGCTGTCGGCCTGCTCAGTGGGCTGTTGGCTCTCAGGGGCTCCTCCTCGAAAATTATTATCGAAGGCGACTCTCTAGTCATTATCAAAGGCACCAGCAAGCCCGAGTCGTGCTCCTACCGATTCCAGAACTCCATCCAGGAGGCCCTATTCTTGCTCCAGGCCTTCCCCGATCACACCTTCCAGCATGTTCTCAGAGAAGGCAACAGGGCTGCTGACTTCATGGCTAATCTAGGCATCACCGTTGGAGAATTCACCACCTGGACCTCGCATTTCCCTGTAGGCCTAGTCCAAATTGCGTTGCAGGACCACCCCGATCATGATGTTTTCTCAGGCGTCTAGTCTTCCCCGTGGCTGGGCATCAAAGTCCCCCCGATGTGTGCATCCACTGTCCAGTGCTTCCCGCCCTCGTGTCAACCCGTTGGCACGTCTCCCCATCCGCGCGAGGATCACCCAGGTCCTCCCCGCAACGGCCCACGCCCCCTGCCTTGTCAGCTGCCCGTGCTGGCCAGCTGGAAGCCCTGGCAGCCCCTTTTTCTTGTGCATGGCAGACCTCCCCGTTTTCCCTGCTTTGATCTCTACGTTGGCTGATTCCCATGCCATGCCCACCCGATCGAGGTCAACTCCGACGCGGCTCTCTCCCGACGTTCCTCCGCTCAGCGTCCGCCATCTGGCGCTTTGGCAGTGGGCCTGCCCCATCCTCGCGTGTCAGCAGCTCAATGCGCCCCCTCACCCTCCTCCCCGTCATGTCGAACTCAGACGTGTGTGCTACTTTCCAAAGCTGGCAGCGCTTCCCCTTCTCAAGCCCCTGCATGACATTTATATTCCCCTCGCTATCCCATCCTGCTGTCGCATTCTCCTTCCCCTGCTCTTTCTTCCCCGGCCTGGAATTCTCTATCCCCTATGTCCCCACCTTGCCAGCTCATCCCCCATGGCATCCAAAGCTATTTTTCTGGAGCCCCCTGTCCTCGAGCTGAGCGGTCCTGCTCGGCTTTTCTCCGATGCTAAGAAATTTATGCCATTTTTTAGCAAATTCGCCGGCCATGATGACGAGATCACCCAGGGGTTCCTGGAGACGTGGAACGACGGGGAAGTTACAGTCAAGGGTTTGCACTTCAAAATCTCCAAGGACTTCCTCACAGAAGTCACCGGGCTTCACCATGAGGAGAAAGGCCACGTTGTCAGACGGGATAAACACAACTGGGAAGAGGAGCTTTCTCGCTTCCCAGACCATCAATGGGACAAGGCCAACTTGATCCGTTCCCACCTCCCGATGCTGTTCGACGATGCCATTGTCCCGGTTATGCAGTATATAACCTGTGACGATCCCGAGCAGCGGCTGTATAGCTTCCATCTTAGTTATTTCAACCACCTCCACGGAGCTACCCTCATCAGCACCCCCCGCTTCCTCCTTTATTCTTTGGGTCTGACCATCGAGCGTGCTCGCAAGAACCATTCTCGGCCCTTGCACCAGGGGCTCATGGCTGTCCTCTATAGACATTCCCTGGCCAACCAACCCCAGCTTCACAGCATTCCCCCCATTTCTTCAGTCTCACCCCCCGATACGGACATTTCTCCCTCGGGTTCCCCTGCAGGCAAAGGCTCCCCCACTCCTGACGTTTCTTCTTCCCTGAAGCGCCGCAGGCCCGCGCGCAAGTGCAGGGCGACGAGTAAAGGCCTTGACGGGGCCCTTCCTCCAAGTTCAAGCTGCAAAAGGGCCTCCCCCAGACCCAGCCGGGCTGTAGAAATTCCCAAGAACGCCAATCCAGAGAACCTGGAGCCCATTGTGATCAGCTCTGAGTCAGACGATGCGTTGCAGAAGCTGGCACTCCATGGCCTCCTGGATACTGCGATTAGTTCTCTCAACACAGCTGCCCATGCTGCGTCCCATGCCGCCAAGGCGTTGTCCGAGCTCCGTCGCATGCTGGAGGAAAGCGCTGCCAAGGGTCAGCGGCAGACTGAGCGGGCCGAAGACGGGTCAGAGCCCAGCTACCTAGGCCCCCTGGCATTTGCCGTTTCATTTTCTTGTTTTTGGGATTGTTTTTTGGAGATTCTCGGTTGCGAATGGTTTTGTCGGGATTTTTGTTTCATGTAGTTTCCAGGGCCCCGAGGCGGGGACCCTATTTTTGTTTTCTGTCTCCTGGGCCCCAAGGCGGGGATGTTAATTCTGTTTTTATGTTTCAATGCTTCGGCCTCTACTGTAATTAAGGTTTTGGGATCCTATTTAAAAAACCCGTTGTAAATACTACTGTTACCTATCAAAAAAAAAAAGCATGGAAGACACAAAGAATATAAAAAAAATTAAAGAATATCTAGAAGCAACATATAAAGCATTCTAGGAATACAACAACACAACAACATTGAATGCAACAATACTGAGCACACACCAGTAGAGCCAAGCACAACCCAAATCACACAAGGAGAAACCCAAATGACCAAGCAAAATCAAATTGTTTTTGCAGGTATTCCAAATGCCAAGGGAGGTGTCTAACACCAAGGTGAAGGTTTTGTGCACCATTTTGTAGTAGTGAAATGCTCATGGTAGAATCTAAGTCTTATTGATTGTAGTTGTTAGCATATAGTAATGTCCATAAGTGTCACATGGTGAGTCTGAGAATTGAAGTATCGCATGATGAGTCTAAGCATTGAAGAACGTTCAAACAAAGTTGAATGTAACGCTTGAGGAGATGAAAGGCTACCATATAAGGATACAAGTGGCATAAGTCTCCAACATCTCTATGAAGAGTATTGGTGCAATCACATGAGTAAGGAAGAATGAGGTACAATCAGAGTAGAGCATTTGATAAAATATGCAACGAAAATCATGCCATATTTTCAAGTGAAAGGTGAATTAATTTTAGGGTTTAATTTGATTTAAGTTTATAGGAGAGATACATAATTAAGGTTTAGAAATTAAAAGTATTTAAAACATTTAGGAGTGAAGATTTTTTAGGGAATTAAATTTTTTATTGAAGCTCTATCAATTTTTTAGGAGTAATAAGGGAAGTATTTTTTATTTTAAAATTAGGAGTAATAAGGTTTACTTGAAAATATCAATTATTTATGAGTAATAAGTTTTTATAAAGGATTTGGAGTTATAAGTTAATTTTGAGTTTGAGGTTTTTTTTTTTAATTTGAAATTTTATAGTTTGCTTTATATTTTTTAAAAAGGTTTTCTTAAAATTTGGAGTGATAAGGAATAAAATTAGTTTATTTTGGTTTTAATATTTTCAAGCTTTTTGAAATATATTTAGTTTGATTTTATTTTTGAAAATTTGAAAATCATAAGTTTTAAATTTTTTGCAAATTTATATACTTGGGAGATAATAGGATTTCAACATCAAATTTAGGAAAACATAAATTTGTAAATTTTAGTTTCTAAAACTAGGGAGACATAAGTTTTGCTACTTCATAGAATTTAAATTAGTACTTTGAAATTCTTTGATTTATTTTTAAACATAGGAGTTATAAGGTTGTCTACTTCAAAGGATCAAAATTTTCAAGTTGTATGGATATCAATATGGAATCTATGATATCATAAAAACGAAATGTAGATGTTATAAAATCTTCAAGTTCTATGGATATCAATATCAACATAAAAAGAAAACGTAGATATCATAAAATTTGGGATTAAAAATTTAATTGAAAAATCTGAATGAAAGATAGATATATTTTCAAAGTTGATCTATAGTGAAGCCATAGATGGAAATTTTGAAACATTTGAATACTATTTGCATGTAAGACTTGTTGAAGCAATTGATGAGGGAAAAGGTAGTATTATGACACCTTTAGATATAGGTAGCATAATGTATATGACATTAATTTCACTTAAGCTTTAAAAAGATGAGATATTGAAACAAAACAAATTAATTGAATCTTTTAAGAAGAACATGAAAATAGATGAATCATTTTTGGAAAATATATTTCATTCTTATTGTAGTATTGGTATTCCAAGTTCATCTAACTCAAGAATTTATTATGATGCATTAAGTGAATGTTTAGAAGATACTATACAAGAAAAAAGAATCATATGATTCTAAGGACAAAGGCAAAGGAAATATTCTTATGCAAGAATATGATGACAATGAGAGAGTTCAAAAAGTTTGTAATATTGAAACTACAAAGATTGAAGAAGATGAAGATAAACTCAAAGTAGAAGTTAAGCAAGAGGATGAACCTGATGAAGCTCAAGTAGAAGATCACATGCATTGCAAGGTCACTTAAAGGTTGAAGGTGAAGATGAAGACTATGATTGAAGACTAAAGTCTTCAATAACTAAATAATGTAATACAGGGGATGTTGGTGTATATTACATTGTTTGGTAAATGCTAATGTACCCCCATGGTACCTTCATGGTATATTTATAAATAATAGATTAGGGTTGAGTCATAGTTTAGAGTGTGATTTATATTTCCTATTTATGTAAGTATGCATGTGCAAGAAATGCACTAAGTGTCATGTAAAGTTGTAATGTGCAAGAAATGCACAAGTGTCATGTGAGTAATGTGAAAATTTAAATTGAGTATATGTGCACAAGTGTCTTATACGTAAGAGATCAAATATGTAATGTAAAGATGTACAAAAGTGTCTTAGATTAAAGTGTGCAAGTTATATAAGTGCAAGAGTCATGTATAGACGTGCATACAATATAGAATCGAGTGTTCATCAAGTATGCAAGTGTCAAGTATAGGAGCCAAGAGTCATGAGACTTGGCATATGGAAAGGAATAGTCAAGTATACACAGAGTTATTCTACTATGGATATATACTTCATAGATCATATCATATGACATATCGAGTCACAAATTATATTATAGAGAAAAGAGCCTTATCATATTTGTAAGAGAAAGAGAAGTAATAAAGATTACATATATTTTAAAAAATTAGTATTTTAAGTTATTCTACATGGTTAGTACATATACGATTTATGATATTTATATTCATATTGTTGCTTATTATTGAATGTTATTTGATATATTATTAGCCTTGATATACATATTAATTTGCTCATATTAATCTACTCACATTATTATCTTGACCTTATTGTATTGTGGTTATATTATATTTGATCTTGTGATATTTAACCTGTGAGATTTATGGTAGTATTAAGGCTTAAAAAACCATCAGATGATGTAGGGACACTACTAAGATCAATATGGATACATATTACAACAAACACAAAATAGAAGATAACGATCAAAAACTACATTGCAATATTAGAACATGTCTATAAATAGATATTTACAACATTTTGGATAAGTTCCAATGTAGTAAATGTGATTGGTTATAATGCTTATCCTTAATAACAACTTATTACACAATGTGGTACTAATCCCTATCATTCCTCCCCACTGAGAAAGTATTGGTCCCCAATGCATACAAGGGTGGAAGAGAAAGAGGGAAAGAGCCCAGAGTATTGGGTACAACTGAAAATGTACTCATGTTACAAAACAAGAATACCAAAATGACCAAAATGAGTAGGTCTTCAAAAATCCAAAAATTGATGCTGGCACTGCATTAGGCTCAGAAAATGCTCTCTAACGACTGTAAACACTGCTATACTGGTGGACAGCTAGATTGGTCTCTCGATTCGACAGAAGAAAACATCATCAGTGGTACAATGAAGATGTCGAAAAATATTTCTTGAAAGGCATGCACAAGAAAAAGTGGTTGCATAAATTTAATTTAATTTATTGGTTTAAATTTATTGATTGGGCATATACAATGAGACACTCATTAAATGTGAGCGTGTTTTAATGATGGACAGAAAAATTAAATTAAATTAAACTATTTAATTTAATTTAATGGATGGTTTTAAATGTGATTCACATAGTGAAGAGGTGGGGCAAGTACCATGCCCAATGGTTATGAAGGGGGCAAAATCTACAATGGTTAGGATGACAGAAACACACGTGAAATGCAGGGACAAGCATAAATATGGAATTCAAAGGTGATCGGGAGGACAACTGACGTAGGTGGGACTTCTAGGTGCTTTGATTGATTCTGACAGGTGCAAGGATTGAGCAGACAAGACACACGTGCTGACGTGAAAGGAGCTATCATCAGCGACAATAGGATCGGATAACACACCGAATGATAGGGACCAAATATGGACAACATGTGTGAGGTGGTAGGTTGGAGATAGTGGGGACCAAACACTAATTGGGTGATGTTGAGAAGGTAACAATGAGAGGACAGACTAACGTGGGCCATATTTGTAAGCTGATGGGGATAGCGAGGTGATGTAGGTGAGCTGAGGTGGACATCGTGCTAACACATTGGATGACATTAGTGCGAGCAAGACAGGCTGGTCAGCGATGATAGAGGAATGGTAGAAAGGATTGGTGGGTTTGGAAGGGCATTGACGAAAAGTAATGGTGGAGAAAGCCCATAAAAATGGGCTATTATTTTGAGTGACATGCGCAACATATAAAAAACCATGACGATAAAAACATAGGGTATATGAGATAATCCCACCAAGGGCTGTTGAAAACAATCATCATGCAGTCAGGCCAAAAATCAAGAATGATCGCCAAAAAACATCAGGTGCACCAAAAAATGGAAGGCGAGCACCGATATTTTGAAAAAAAACTTAGACAAGATTTAATTTTTCTATCAAAAGTTGTGTGTGCATCGAAATTGTGGGGAAGCGGTTGGATGTATATGAAAACACCTAAAAATGCAGGATTGTGCTTGGAAGGGGAAGAACTCACCAGAAACATGATTTTATATCATCAAAAACATGATGTGTGGTGGTCGAAAGTTTACAAACCGTAGATAATTTGTAATTTTTCCTCGTTGAAATGATTTCATGCACCAAAAAATGGGAGAGTGCACCTACAAACAAACCCATGCACGACCTATCGAAAAACTGAAGAACATGTCCATATTGACACTGGAAGCATGCGGGGACGGTCAAAAATGCATTAATAATGAAACATCATCAGGAACAGTGATAATGCAATAGGAAACATGTGCACACAATGGCCATGGAGGCAAGGAGTTGGATGTGTGAAGGTAAACGCTGGATCGACCACGAAATAACTAGAATGCATTAACAACAAGTAGGAAAATGTAGAGAACACGCATAAAGCATTGGAAGAGCATCAAAAATATTTATGGATGGTTTGCATGTAGATCAATGATGTTGGTGAGGCTTCGTTGAAAGAATATTGCCAAAATTGGATGGCAAAAGTAGCAGTTGGTTAGTGGAGGCCACAATGAAGGTTAGAAGCTATGGAAGTGTTCGAAAAGGATGTAATCAACATCGATAAATATGATATCATAGAAAAATAATGGAGCAATGCTAGGAAGAATATTTGTGGATCGATTGTCAAAAATGATAGTAGAACATCGGGTTGGGAGCAAACCAACAGTGTGCTTACATGTTGGTGCCAAAAACAACTGTAAGCCACCAGATCTACTGCAAAATAGGTGGATCATTGTGTAGTGGTCAAAAATGTGAGGTGCACTATTTAAAACATTGAAGGACACCAAAAAATTTGGTTGTCATATACAGCAAGGCCCAGATTGGGTAGGAAATACCATAAATATTGGACCTTGATCAGATCAATGCTAAAAATAATGTGAAAACTATAGAAGAACAACTCTGTGTGGAAGATCGGATGAAGACGTAAAGCACACAAGGCCACCAAGGATGATGGTGTGAAGACCGTGGGGAAATTCAATAGGTCCAAAAGAGAGCCCAATGGTGGCTATGGATTAACACCCAAAAATAGGAGATTGAAACTCTATGGTTGCAAAGAGTTTGAGCGTAAAATAGACAAAATCTTCAAAAAGTAATGAGATTCATCAAAAATTGGTGTGATGGTGATCAAAAATAGAAAACCAGCATCCAAGAGAGGAATTACTAAGAAGTAAGACTACAACGAAAAAATTATGGATGATTAGGTAGGCCATGAAGTGTAGCAGGTACGATGGCAACGAACAGGTATGATTAGCCAGGTACGATGTAAAAGTGCATCCATAAGTTCTCTCAATCCAAGAATAGGAAGAGAAACAAAAACCTCAAGGGAGTGGCCAGCAAGCCACTAATGGTGGTTATAGGAATAATCGAAGAGGTGGAAGACAATATCAAGGCAACCGGTAGGAAGGTTAGAGCCACTTGCAGTATGATTCATATGGAAGACCAGTCATACAGTGCCATAATTTCTAGGAGTATGGGAATTTTATAAAGAATTACCCTTCACCTCAAAAACAAGATATACAATATAATAATGCTACACGCATGTGTAGATGGTGTGGTCTAGGTAACCACAAAAATAAATTATCCAAAGCAAGCGAATTATAGTAAAACATAGAAGGTGAACTTTTTAGACAAAGAAGTATCTCTAGTTAGAGAGGAAACCAAATAAGTATTAGCCATAACAAGAAATCAGACTAAAAAGGACAAGTTGACACAAGTTATTATGGATGGAGGATCCAGTGTCAATGTGTTACCTGAGAAGACTTGGCAAGAAATTGGTGCTTCATCATTAAGGGCACCTAACTTCTGATTGTATGGTGTTGACTAGTATGATATAGAGATAAAGGGTGTCTTTATAACACAACAAGTTATAATAGTTGACCAAGAATTCATCTTGGATTTCATTATGGTTACCATACAAAATACAACATATGATGCTTTATTAGGGAGAGGATGACAATGAATAGCCAAAGTTAATCACGACTAGGGAAAGGACAAGATCACCTTCAAGAAGGGATAGCACAAATATATAATCAACTTGAATAACCATAGGATCAGTGAGGATGAGGCCACAATCGATGAGTCAAGTAGTTCTTTTGGTGAAGAGAAGTATGAGCCTAATGAAGAAGGGATGTTGTACCTAGATGACGATAGTGAAGATAAAGATTGATTTGATAGCGAACTTCTCCATTGGAAAATGGAGGAGTACAAGGTTTTTCAATCCACCTACCTCTATATTAATATAGAGGATACCACAAAAAAACAAGACAAGATGAAGGTCAACTCAAAACCAAAGAAAGAAGAAGAGGAGAAATGGACATTCCCTAAACATTTTGTAGAATATACAGTGGGAGACATTGAAATTGATGCAAGACCAGCACATGCAATGAATGTGGAAAAGGCAATAGTAGAACCTACAAACATTAAGTATGAAGGAACTCAAAAAGTGTATGTAAATCTAGGAATAGAGGAGGAGCCTAGGATGATCCATTGTGCTAATGATTGGAACCCAGTATTGAAAGCAACATATTTCAAGATATTCTTGGAGTACAAGGATGTATTTGTATGGATGTATGAGGAAATGAAAGGGGTACCACAAAATTTATGAATCCACAAGATCACGCTAATTCATGGGGCACAATCAGTTATAATATGACCTTATAAGATGAACCCCAAGTATGTCACCTTGGTAAATACGGAAATTGAAAAGATGCTAGATGCAAGTATCATTTTTAGAGTCAATACTAGTGACTGGGTTTCACCTATTATGGTCACTCTAAATAAGGAAGCGGATAATATTTGAATATGCATATATTTCAAAATTTTGAACATAGTGATGATCAAATATCCCTTTACTATTCCCTTCATAGACTCAATTCTGGAATAGATAGTAGGACATAAAATTTATTCATTCCTAGATGGGTTCTCTGGGTACAATAAAATAAGTATAGTTGAGGAGGATAAGTTGAGGACCACATTCATTGTGTAAAATGGCATCTATGCATATAACTGAATATCATTTGTACTATGTAATGCCCCAACCCCATTTTAGCATATTATTTTGTATATTTTTGATCAATTGACCACAGGAAATGTTAAGGTATTTATGGATGATTGGTCCATTTATGGTAAGATCAAGGATCACCTACATGGTCTTAGTGAATATATGAGTAGGTGTAGGAATGCACAAATATCCATTAATTCATGGAAGTATTTTTTGATAATAACTTATGGGAAACATTTAGGACACATAGTGTGCAATGAAGTATTGAGGATTAATATTAACAAAATTCATGTTATATTATACATGGAGGAGCCATATGATGTAAGCTCATTAAAAACTTTCCTTGGATCCATGGGATACTATTAGAGGTTTATCAAGAACTATGTACATGTCTTATCCATTGGATTCTTTGATTAAGAAGAATATTCTCTTTAGATGGATGGAGGAGCACTAAGGAGCTTTTGAAGAGTTAAAACCCAAACTAGTCAGTAGTCCTATTTTAGTGTTCCCTAATTGGGATAAGTATCCATATTGATACCTCAAACTTTATGATTGGATGTGCATTGGCACAAGAAGTATAGTATAGGCTAGATAAACCTATATTTTTTGCATGTTGCCTATTACCATGGGCGAAGAGGAATTATAGTACAACGGAGTGAGAAGCTTTAGGGATGGTATATGTTGTACAAAAATTTAGGTATTACCTATTGGAAAACTCTTTTGCTTTCTACATAGACAATCAGGTTTTTGTACTTGATAAATAAGTCAATCATATAAGGATGGATCAACATATGACTCGTCACTTTACAAGAATTCATATTTTGAGTAGTAGTTTGACCTGGTAAGAAGCATGTGATTACAGACCAATTTTCTTGAATATGATCAGGAGAGTCTGTAGGAATGAGGATTCCAGATGAATTCCTCGATGCATAATTATTTGCAATCAACGTTGTTCCATCCTGGTACAAGTTGATTGGTCAATACTTATCCATAGGTGAGTTTCCACAAGAATTGATGACAACTAAAAAGAAAAAGGTAATCATGAAGTCAACACATTTTTAGTTGATAGCTAGATTGCTATACAAAATGGGTATTGATTGTATCCTATAGAGATGTGTAATGGACGAGGAAGTTAAGATGACAGGAAAAGAAGTGCATGAAGGCTTGGTAGGAGAACACATGGGGCTTGATGCCACTTCTTGGAAAGTACTCTTAGCAAGATTATGGTGGCCCACATTGTATAATGATGTAAATGAATATGTACGAGCATGTGATACTTTCCAAAGAGCAGGGAAACTAGTACAATGATATTTTATGCCCTTACACCCATCACAAACCTAATAACTATTTGGGAGATGGGGGTTGGACTTTGTCAGACCATTAAAAACTACTCATAGGAAAAAGCATCGATATATCATGGTAGCCACTGAATACCTAACCAAATGGGTCAAAGTAAGAGCACTACTAGATAACACGACAAAGTGTAAAACTTGATTCTTATATGATCAAGTGATTACAAGATTCAGTATTCCATTACAAATAACAAGATGTGAAGTTAGGTCATTTTGTGAATAAGATTATCAAAACATTGACAACCAATTTCAATATTTTACATTCTTTGTCTAGTCTGTATTACCCTAGAGTAATGGGCAAGCAGAGATGAATAAAAAATTCCTAGTGTCAACCTTGTATAAAACCTATGGGATAGGAGCAGATTGGGAGGAAAGGTTACCATTTGTTCTTTGGACATATCAGACTACCTTTAAACTAATGATAGACCATACACCATTTCAGCTTATGTATGGTTAGGAGGTAGTAGTTCCAATGGAGTTCTTGGTACCAAGTTTACGGGTAGCTATGGAGCATCGCTTAGGTGACCAAGAGAGTCTAGAGGAAATAAAAATGATACTAATCAAGTTGGATGAAAGAAGAGTCATGGCACAGTGGGCGATCAAAGTGGCCTAGAAGAGAAGTTGTGGCATGACAAGCATCTTTGAAAGTTAGAACTTAAGCATGGTGACTTAGTTCTAAAATTTAATGGGAAATGGGAAATCAAGCTAGGTAAGTTGAAAATCTCGTGGCTTGGTCGTTTTTGAGTTGTAAACATGATGGATAATGGGGTAGTCAAACTACAAAACTTGAATGGAATGGAAGTACTTGACACTATAAATAGTTCAAAGTTGAAGCCATATAAAGTGAAGTGTCTGTTTATTTATCCGAAAAGGATTGAACAAAGTTTAAGGTAGGAAGCTCAGTCCAATGAACCACAGAGAAGAATTCAAGTTCCATTATAGGAGGATATTAACATCGGACTTGCATGCCTTTTTGCAAAAGAGGAGGAGGTAAGGCCAATCATTGAACAACAAGAATTTGTACCTCGATCCAGTGAGAGAAGAAGTATGTGAATACATGTAAGGATCACATATGGTATTGAATGGATTGAATAATAATATGAAGAAGGAATTCCTCCAAATGAGAGAAGAAATCTAGAAGAGAGAATTGTGTATTCATAGTTGGAGTATAGAGAATTATCTCAACCATCAAAATATTGATGAATTATGTGACTAATGGCTAGATACATAGATAGGATGAATACCTTCGATATGGAAGCTCTAGGAAGGAACAAAAGTGAAACCATGGATCAAGAGCTCATCAGATTTACTCCATTAGCTTATATAGGATTATTACAACAAAGTATGCAACACCAGATCTAACAGTTGCAAGAGGAGTATAAAATATTGTAAGGTCATACAACAAGACTCCAAGAATAAACTATCCAATATGTGGATGAGGTGATTCAAAGGTTGGATGAGAAAAGGATAGTCATGTCACAAGAAGTAGAAGTTATAGGAAAAGAACATACCATGAGGGTGCAAGCATGAGTAGGGAAGAAATACCACAAATAACACCACATGGCTTACCAAATGATTCACCAATGTCAAAAGAAGATGTGAAGATAGCTTAGTGAGACATTGAAGAAAATACTACATCACCTAAACCACAAGGTAATGTACATAAGGACTCAAGTGAATCCAATGATGGGGAGTTGCCTTGGTTAGTAAGATATGATAATTCAGATAGTAGTGGTGATGACTTCTTAAGAAAACCACATGTACCTCATACTCATTCTGGCCTTGAGACTTATACAATAGCCTATCAGTAGTTGAGGTGACAAAGAAGAGAAGTGTGGATACTTCAAAGGTTAATGAATTTTCTAGAAGTTTGATCAGAACAAAGGGATGATGATCGTAATGATTCTAGTTCTAAGTCTAAATTTTTGGAACCATATAGGGAGACCCTGACAACCTTGTCTCCATAATGATGTTTCGAGGAAATATGATGGACACACTGACTATTACGTGCAGATCATTGAATACAAGCACTTTGATAGTTATCACCTAGAACACAAATAAATGAAGGTCACTTGGCCAATATAGAATTGGTGGATATAACTCTTGATACTCGAGAAAGGGGAAGAATTAACCAACGAGGATCCCCAAGGTAGCAGCAAGGTCATAAAGGAGGAGTACACCCACTGAATATTGAAAGGGGTAGTTGGAATATTCTACCTAGAGGAGGTAGATGACAAGGGAGGAGTCGACCCCCTACTCCTAGATGGCTGAGAGACACACCATTGGCCTATCTGAACTAAACCAAAAATCTGCAAGGTATCCCCTGGTTGAGAGGGTATGTACCAAAACTTAGAGGAAGATACTCATGTGGATGACCTCCATTGATCTGATAAGGACCAAGAAGAATTGAAGTAGGAAGAGGATTGCTTCAAGGAGTAGAAACCCCATTTAATATTCAAAGAGTTCTTGTATTGAGAGTACTAAGTTGTATAAGACATATGCAAGGAAGAGGACTTGCTAGTAGGGGAAGAATACACTTTGCAAAGGAAAGAAATCAAGAACGACAAAAGATTCATTCACCAATTTTGGAATCTGATCTGATTTGAGGAGATAGGTGGAGGAGTTGCTCAAATGATAATAGACCAGTAAGAGCACCCCTACCTCATGGTCAATCACTAGAATGACAGAATGTGGTATTGCCAATAGCAAGTTCTTCAATTTGTAATTGTATGATTTCAAATTGTACACATGGTAGTGAGAGAATAGTAAATTATACAACCTCGAAAAGAGGAGGAGATCGTTCAAATTATCGGTTGGAACCCAAAAATGTGATTATTCGTAATGTAGAAGTGGTACCTATTGAGTGATAATTTTGCCCAATTGCCAAACTATACTCACAGTCAAGATTATGCTTGAATATCCTCTCTTGCAAGGAAATATTTGTAATTTCCCCAAGGTTTTTTAATGTGTTAAACTTGCTTGCAATGCTTAGTAAAATGTGAAATGTTAAAATTAATTGGATACCTTAGTGTTGCATATACTTGTTAACAAGGGGCCTGCTTTGGTATTGATTTGATTTGCAATAATATTTTTTGTTCATATAATTTGTATAATGTGGCTTTATTGATCAACTATCTACTTTTAAATAACAATCTTTGAATGGTGATTTAATCAATTTTATCTCAACCTAGGTGTTGTAGGTGAGTTGGAGAGGAGAGGGCAATCCTCCAAGGGAGGTCCCAAGTTCAAATCTTCACCCTACCAAAAAGTTGAATTGGGTATCCAAAATCCAATTGATAATGTTGGTGCGGGCAGGGTCGGGTGCGACTCCCAGGTGACTTTGATGGTGTAGAACCCCTTGTTTGTTGTTGATGGTGTAGAACTCACTTTCAATAATTTCAAGAGTTTTAGGACTGTGACAATATTTAGAAATTAATATTATTGTAACCGATATTCTGTATAGAAGTATCTTCTTGAGATTGCACAATGAATAAGTAGGTCCCAATCTACAAGTCAACTCTTTGAGGGTGCAATAACTAATTTCCAATTTCAGAAGATTATCAAGTTACTCGAATGTATTTGGTAAATATTTCACTCCTACACAACATGCATGTAACTCATCTATCATGTTTTTGCACTAAAATTGGTATCCCCATCACCAAATATCAAATTTGGTCACTTGATATAGCATCCACAAAGGTGTCATTATTTCTTCAACTAGATTCATCTGGTTCCATCTATCCACCACATCCAGGCTGTGACTTGACTTAGCCAAATGACTAACTCTGACACAAGAAATAGCGCTATCATGGAAAGAGTGGAGCACCTTCATCACTCCATCAATGATGTAAGGGTGGTGACTTTGCTCTCTGCATCATGCCCTTGCTATACAACATGATACAAATGCTCCCATGTTCGATCTTTATCCCACATGCATCCAACAATGGCCGATCGAAGATTTATTAACATCAATGCACCTACCATCATATCACTCAACCAAGCCACTGGGTGGCCTCTTAAAATTTTTACCCACATTGACTATGCCTTAATGTTGACCATGCTTCGGTTCTGCATCCGCTGGTTGACCGATTTTACCTTGAAAATTATCCCTCTGTTGTTTGGTCGGGTCAGGGGTTCACCTTGAAAATCACACCTCGAACATCGTACCCTTGCATTGAAACCTACAAATATTAAAACCACTTTTTATTAAATTTAAAATTAACTTTAAAAAAACCATCATGTAAAACTATATTAATCCACAATGTAAACATCTAAATTGGATTAATAGGATTAATATAAGGTGTTTCACTTTTAGATTCACCTACATCCAATTTTATTTCCAAAGTGTATACACCTAACTCAGAATCATTGTAAAAATATTTATTGGTTTTGGTATATTCAGCAATAAAATCCTTTAGTTTAGGTTCTCTTTCAACTCTAATTTAGTTAGCAACACCCTTTCATGGTAGTCGCATATGTGAACAATCAGTGGCCATATATCCATTCTAGTTCCTAGACCAATCTCTACTCAACAACATTTCATACTTATCAGGTATGTCTACAACATGTATATCAAAATATTATTGTATCCTAGGTTCTGAGGTTATCTGTATGTGAACATTCTTAAGCATTCCAACCAAATAGACTTCAGATTTATCCAATGGAACAACTATTCTATAATAAGGGATGGGTTTCAAACCCAATATTTGACAATGTGAGGCATGACATTGTTGGATGCTCTTGAATCAACAAGACAATTATGTAGGTTTCATCCTACAATTCTTATGGTCAAAAGAAAAGGAGATTCTCCTTTGTCCCTTCGTGAAGCAAATTGTGCATCCAAGGCTTTTTGAGATTTGTTTTTTCTTTGATCACCAAAAGCATGTATCAAAAATTCTTGATGATTAGTCAACTTAGCAACCTTGAATAGAGATATATTCGCTTTTGTTTTCTTTAAATCCTCCACAATATTGTATGCAATTTTGTCATATGGTGGTTGATCTATTAAGTGTTGTGCCCAAATATCTTATCCTTGGTTGTGAATAATTAAAAATAGACTATATCTAGTAAACTATAATTTTTAATAATTATTATTAAAATCTTATAATAATAAGTTAAATTATCGGTTAGAACGTCAACGTTAAATCGTTTGCAATTAGGAGGTCACGAGTTCGAATCCCATCAAGAAAAAAATTATAATTTTTATTAGTTAAATTTTTTTAATTAAATGAAAGCTAGAAGGCTAACTTCCTTGAACTAACATGAAAATTTAATATTCGAATGAAACAAAATAATAATCATATATATAAATATAAAAGCACCAATAAATAAACAAATATATCTATATATATATATTTGATAATAGGAGGGTACCTATTTTTTAGTAACTATCAAGTGCATGGTTCAAACCGCAAAGGTTGCTCTGCTCTCACCAAACCTATTCCACCTCATTTTTGTTGACCCAGTGTGAGGAGGACCACCAATTGCTCAGGATTCGTAACATCATTGTTGGTCTAATATGCACTCAGAGGATTCAAATCAAACTACTACCTTTACAAATAAGTTGTCTCCAAGTTTTGAACCTAGGTGTCTTCTTGGTGAATGTCTCACCAAACAAGCAAGTACCAATCCACTTAACCCTTGGGGCCAAAATATTATTAAATTAACATATATACAAGAAGGCAACTAGGTTCAAACCTCGAGGTAACTCGTTTGTAAAGGTAGTAGTCTGATCTAAATCCTCTAAGTGCACGCCAAATCGATGATGATGGAATGAATCTCGAGGGACCAAATATTTTGAGTGCATGCCAAATCGATGATGACGAAATGAATCCCGAGCGATCGATGGTCCCCTTCACGACGGGTCAACAATAACAAGGCGAAATAGGTTTGGTGGGAGTAGCCCCTATGGTTTGAACCTTATGCTTGTCAGTTACTAAAAATAGTGTGGTTGTGACCAACTCTCCTATATAACCCAAATATATATATATACGACATGACTTGTTTGCATTTTTAGTTATAAGTTCGAGTTTGATACTTTTAAAGTTTGAAAAAATTTTGACATAAAATTCGTTATATATATATAATTTAAAAATCAAATATACAAAATTATAATATTTGTTTTTAATAATTTTTTTAAAATATAAACATTTTTTTATTTGGTTAGTGTGAGAAACCCCTACAACCAACGCAGAGGGCTAAGCAGTCTCCTCCCAACCATGACCCCTCCTAAATCCGAGTGCTCTGCTTATTAATAGAGAATTTAACACACACACCCACCTCCTCACACATTCCCCATGTTGCGGTTTGAACCTTGGAACTCCAAAAGAATAGCCAAAGCCTTAGCCGTTGAGTTATCCCAAAAACTAAAATATAGAATTAAAATATAAACATTATTATATTTTTATGTAAATATAGTAGTTTGTTTAGCAAATGAGAAGAATCTTAAAGTTTAAATCAATAATTTTTTGAAATATAAATTATAAGTTTTCTACCAATTATAATAAAAAATCATTAAAAAAATTGTTTAGATCATGTATAAAAGAAAGCAATTAAAATATTTTATATTATTCATTCAAGTTAAAAAAATTAGAAAAATTTAATTAAATTTAATTTGAGGTTCCTTAAAAGCTAGGGTTAAAAGCAATGTTTTAATTCTATTTTAGGGTTAAATAGCAATGTTTTTATCTTTTATTTTAGGGTTAAAGAGAAATGCTTTTTTTCTTTTATTTTAGGGTTAAAGAATAATGTTTTTTTCGAAGAACTCATAATTATTTGATACAAGGAGCATTTCAAAAATAGCAGGTGCAAAAATAATGAAACTTGGAGATTTGTTTGTCCATTCTCTCAAATGATAATAAAGAAATAAAGAAAACATCCCCATGAGGTTGAGAATAGATTGAAAATTGTTGCTTTCAATACTATTTGCAAAAAAATTTAAGCTTCCAAATTGAATGTTACAGGAGGAATATTGCAGGGTTTGTTCATAGTTGTCGTGTTTATAGTACTTGCTCTGTATTTTTTTTAGCAGTTAAAAATTGAATTTAGGGTTTTTGATGCTTGTTTTTCACCCATTTGTTTTTTTGGCTGAATTTAGGGTTTGTTCACCAAATTTATACGATAGTGTTTTTAATTCGAGTGTTTTAAATTCGACGAATTTGATAACTAAGTTTATATTTGATAGAAGATGTGGTTAAGGATATTTTTTGTATTTGTTTTGAACCTTTATTAATAATTAAAGTCATAATCGTAAGATGATGATGAGAGATGGTCCTAGGGCTAAAATATCAAAATGATACTTTTGTCAAATGACTAAGGCTAGTACTAAATTGTTCATAATTTTTTATGTATTAAACCTGACATACTTTTCAAAGAAATTTAAGATTTTACAATAAGCTTATTTATCTAGGCATATACGAAGGTATAAAATAAGCATGTTATTATAATTTTTTTTCAAACTCTTAAATAAAAATTATTGATTTAAAATAAGTAAATAAATACCATATGGGTTAATCTATTTCAATTGACTAATTAAAAAAAGATATTATTAAAAACTTATAATAATCAATTTCAAAATATTTATTGAAGTCATATAAAACATTTTAATCTCTAAAAAGTAATTAATTATATTATTAAAGACTTATAATAATCCAAAAAAGAGGAATCAACAATTAGTTGACTTATGTGAAGTCAACCATTTTGAACAAGGGTAGTGACGATTTTTCAATTCGCAAAAAATGAAAGTGCAAAGTGTGAAGGATTAGGATTTTTCTTGAAAAGTGTCTTATCTTTTAAGAGTCATATCTTCGCGAAGAGTTATCTTATTCAGTTGATTCTTGGACCAATTTGTGCATAATTTAAATAGCTTTAAAATAAGTGGTCATATACAAAACTTCAAGTAATATTAAGGGAGATACGACCCTATGAATTTAACCATTCAAAACAAGGGCAGTGACAATTTTTCAATTCGCGAAAAACAAAATTGCAAAGTGCGAAGGATTATGATTTTTTCCTAAAAAACATCTCATATTTTAAGAGCCATATCTTCGTAAAGACGTATCTGATTTAGATGATTCTTAGACCAACTTGTGCAGAGTTTGAATAGATTTAAAATGAGTGGTCATATGCAAAAATTTGAGCAATATTAAGGGAGATACAATCCTATGAAGTCAACCATTTAGAACAAGGACAATGAAGATTTTTCAAGTTGTGAAAAACAAAATTGCAAATATTTGTCAACTAGGGTTTGAATTATGGGAAGACCAATGAAGTGCTAGGACTTCAGCGAGGTAAGTCATTCTATTTGGATAAAGAATTTTTTAGCTAAGATTTTTTTCTTTCTTTATCTTAGAAATTATGCATGAAAAATTTATAAAGTATTTATAAAATATTATATTTTCTATAGGACTTTCAGATAAACTTTAATATATTTTGAAGTTTAGTTTCCTTTCCATGGACCAATTTATAGTTAAATCTTTAGAATCATCTCTAGTGGTAGATTTTAGTGAGCGAACCTCAAAGAGATCCTCATTGCTCCAAGATAGGGCATTTTCTAGTAAATTTGATGGGTAGGGGCTTCAACCTTGAGAAAGTGGATTGATAGGAGTTGGAAGTCTCCAGGAGTGATTCTATCATTTCTTCCCAAACATTTCTTCCTAGCCATTTTTTGTTCTAAGGAAGAAAGAGAAAGAATCCTAAAAGGAGGTCCTTGGTTTATGAGAAGAGCAGGACTTTTCCTTACCCACTGGTATGAAGGCTTTTCACTTGAAAATGTAAATTTATCCCTAGTACCAGTCTAGGTTAGGATATTTGGGTTACCATTGAATTTTAGAAAATAGATACCTTCAAGGCAATATGGAACACTCTAGGATAATTTCTTGATATTTCAGATAAAACAAAAGATGAATTTTTAGCTATTTATGCTCGAATATTAGTCATGATTGATATAAGTAAAGATTTACCAGAATCAACCATTCTTAAGCATGGGGATAAGATGTGGATCCAAACTATAGATTATGAAAATATAACTTTTAGATGTATAATATGTTGTGAGGTGGGTCATATTGAGATATTATGACCTAAGAAGAGCCCAAAAAAATCATTTGTAGAAAACCACAAGAGAAATTTACAAATGGTTATGGATGAAGATGGTTTTCAACTTCCAAAAAATAGATATAGAAAAATAAAATAAAATCAACAGTGGAGACCAATAAGGAAGGATTTTGGAAGAAATACCAACTCTTTTGAGGCTTTAGCCTATGAAGAAAAAGTAGATCAAAACTTAGAGGACACAATACAACAATTTTAACATATTAGCAAGGATCCGTCTACTTAGTATGATCCTAATTTAAGGAAGAACATTCTTGATGAACCTAAGGAATGTGTCTCACCAGATTTTGAAGACTCTCTTGAAGTATCATGCACCATTCAGGATAATATAATTGGTAAATAAAATGCAGTTTTAGAAGTCAATACCTCTGCCATTAATAAGGAAATACTAGAAAATGAGCAAGACAAGTCAAAGCTTCTATAATAGAGCCAGGAGAGGATAAATATATTGAAAAATAAAAAAATGAAAGAATATTGAGAAATAGAATAATAAGACCTACTCTTGATATAAGCAAGGCAAAAAAGAGGAAAACCCTCAAATTATCAAGCAAGATATAGGGAAGTAAGAGCTAACATAGAGAAAGGAACACAAACTAAGTTGGTTGAACTTCTATTTACCAAACAACAAAATGATATTGGTAATACTTAGGAAGGGCAAAAAGCCCCTAATGAGATATTATTATCATCTCATGGAATATAAGGGGTGTTAATACCCCCTCAAAGCATAGGTGTATTAGGGGCCTATGTTTAAGTAATAAACCCAATATTCTTTGTATCCAAGAAACTAAAATAACAAAAGAAGTTTGGGCAATATGTGAATGGGATGTTATGGATCTCGAAGGAGCGGTAGGGGGAATTCTAACTTGTTGGAATCCTTCTATAACCTCTTGTGTTACTATTCATAAAACTAGGCATTGGATAGCCTCTTTAGTCACTTGCTACTTTGCAGATACTCGTTTCATCATTATTAATGTCTATGGACCTACAATTCAGTTAGGTAGATTAAAAGTTTAGAGTGGGATTAAAACCTTTATGAGAAGTAAAGACCAATAAATCCAATTCATGATCATTGGAAATTTTAATGTCATAACCAAGCTTAATGAAAAATTTGGTGGAATTAGGAAATTGACCCAAAGTATGAAAGATTTCTAAGCTTTTATTCAAAATAATAATCTATGGGAAGTTGAGTTTGAAGAAGACAACTATACTTGGACCAACAACAGGAGAGGCCATAACCTAATAGCAAAAAAATTAGATAGATGCATTCTCTCATATCATTGGCTAGATGAAGGAACTTGTGCTAAAATTAATACCTTAACAAGGATTGGTTCAAATCACTGGCTAATAAGAGTTACAATGGTGGTTAGTGAATTCAAAAAAAGATCATATTTTAAATATGAGCAGATGTGGGAAGACCATCCTCAATTTGTTGATATGATAGCTCAAATGTGGAATTATTTAGGTAATTATGGGTTGTATGATTTTTCAAACCAAATTAAAGCGAATGGAACAAGAACACCTTTGGAAATATTTTTGAGAAGAAAGAAGAACTAAAAGATAAACTTTCAAAATTTCAAAAAGGTGATGATAATAATCCAAGCTCGGATGAAAGGGAGTTGCTTAGTGAATATCATAATATTTTGAGTAAGGAAGAGAAATTTTGGAGATTAAAATCAAGACAAACTTGGTTAAAGGAGATAAAAATACAAAGTTTTTTCATAGGATGGATATAGTACAAAGATCATCTTCTAGAATTAGTAGAATAAAATCAATAGAAGGGGTTTGGATTGAATATCATAGTGAAATTAGAAAATAGGCAAAGTCATTTTATCATAATATTCTAGGTTCAGAGGAGACCGAAGTTTTTAATGATAAACTTCTTTAATATGTTCCTTCAGTTATAACGAATGAAGACAATAGGAAATTGATGGAGTCTATTACTCTAGAAGAAGTTTTTTAGCTATTTTCTCTTTTAATAAGGATAAATACCCAAGTCCAAATGGGCTCTTTGCATATTTTTACCAACATAATTGGGATATAGTGAAATATTCTTTATTGGTGATAGTGAAACAATATAGGGTAAAACAATACATTCCTTGTAAAATAAATGAAACTTATCTTACCCTAATTCCAAAAAATAAGGATGCTAAATTATTTGATTCTTTTAGACCCATAAACCTATGTAATATGACATATAAGATTATTTCCAAAGTGATGGAAAATAGATTAAGGCCATTGTTAGACAAAATCATTTCAAAAGAGCAAGGAGGATTTGTGAAAGGGAGAAATTCTAGATGGTATGATAGTAGATCATGAAGTTATGCATTCAGTAGCTTCAAGAAAAGAGAAAACAATGATCTTAAAACTTGATATGAGTAAAGCCTATGATAGGGTTAAATGGGATTTTTTTTTGCAGTTTTAGAAAAGTTTAGATTCGGGAAGAAATGGGTTAGATGGATTAAATCTTGTGTCTCTATAGTTTGTTATTCAATGTTAGTCAATGGGTTAGTAACAGAGTATTTTAAATCCAAGAGAGGTTTAGATCCTCTATCTCCTTATTTGTTCATTACTATGGTAGAGGTTTTGAGTAAGAAATTAAAGAAGGATTACAAATATGGGCTTATAATTGGATTTAAGGTTAGTAATAACATCGACAACATCACCCATCAACAATTTGTAGATGATACAACCCTTTTTGGAAGAGCAAGGATTAATGATTGCCATAGCTTTGAATAACTTTTTAAAAGAGTACGAAAGAGCTTCAAGGCAAAAATTTAATAGGACTAAATCCAAAATTTACTTCCTTAACATTCCTACTAATATCAAAGCAAGAATTTACAAGTTGCTTCAAATGGAGGCAAATTTACCAACAACTTACCTAGGGATGCCTTTATTTGAGGGAAGAATGAGGATAGATTTATGGAATCCAATTATTAGTAAAGTTCAAAATAAACTTCCAGCTTGGAAAGGTAGATGGTTATCATTAGCAGGAAGAGTGCAGTTAATTAACTCAATCTTACAAGCTATTCCAACATATTATATCATTGTATTCTATGCCATAGGTAGTTGAAAAAAGTTTAATCTATATTATGTGATCCTTTTTATGGTCAAGTTTACATGATGAAAGGAAATTTCCTTTGGTGAAATGGAGCAAGTTGTGTGATGACAAAACTAAGGGAGGTCATGGTTTAAGAGTTATTACAGATGCAAACTTAGCTCTTAGGGAAAAAGTTATCTGGAGATTGTACAAAGAGAGTCAAAGATAATGGGCAAGAATTATTCTAAGTATGTTGATCCTAATGATCCAAGTTTAATATTTACTGCATTCTCCCTTCCAAATGGTTTGACTCTTTGGAATGGTTTAAAAAAATAGGTTGATATTATGATTAAAGGTTTAAGATGGGTGGTGGGAATTGGAGAAAAAAATTCTATTTGGATGGATACTTGGTGTGATAAAAAACCACTCAATTTAGATCCAATTTTGAAACCTCGAATGAGATTACTTCAAGATAAATATGGTGATAGGGTTTCAAATATTTTGTACAAGGATCGGGAAGGAAGATACAAATGGAAAGAAGAGTATTTTACAAGTTTAAAAGACATTGATACTAGGAGGCAATTGAGTAGAAATATAACAACTATGATTATTCTAAGGGGTGTTAAGGATAAATTGATTTGGGAGTTGAATAGCTCGGGAGAATACACAAAAAGAAGTGGATATAATGTTCAACACCAACATAATAATAATGTCACTAGAATATGGAGAGATATTTGGGATAGCCCAAGCATTCCTAAAGTTGAAATGTTTGTTTGGCTAGTAGGTTTCTAGGATAACCTTATGTAAAGGGAATTTTACGACCCCTCTCAATGTGTCTTCTATAATAAGGAGGAGAGTATAGACCATCTCTTGGGACGTTGCTCCATAGTCTGGAATCTATGGCAATTGATTCTTAATATGTTTGGTAAATGCATGGTGATGAATAGTAGAATTGAAGATTGGTTAAAGCAATGGCAGAGCACTTATAAAAGTGAAGCTTTACAGATAATATGGGATATATCAAAATATACAATACTTTGGACTATATGGCTAGAAAGGAATAGAAGAATATTTAAAGGAAAGGAAATCAGTTTAGAGGTTATGAAAAAAATATGTTTAGCCATTGAGGAGTCTAAACCAACCCTATCAACTCATCTAGTCCCTAATTTTGAAGTAGAGTGTCTTGGTAGATGGATTCAAGTCATTAAATGGAATTATGATGCTAGGTACAAGAGAAGCAAAAAGAAGACAAAGAATATAAAGTGGAAACCACCATATGTGGAGTGGGTTAAATTAAATTTTGATGGAGCATCTAAAGGAAATCTAGGACCAATAAGAGGAGGAATAATTAAAACCAATAGAGGAGAGAATTTGTCTCATTATGCTTTCAATAGTGGATTTAAGACAAATAATGAAGTTGGAGCTTGGGCAGCTTTAGAAGGGTTAAAAAGATGTAAACAAATGAAATGGAATAGAGTATGGATGGAAGGTAATTTTGTTAGAGTAATAAATGCAATTTTGAGGAAGGCAAAGGTTCCATGGAACATATAAGAGACAATTATGGAAATTCAAGATCTTGCTAAATAATTTGAAGAAATAAGGTTTACACATATATTAAGGGAAGGAACAATGTGCATATAAGCTAGACAATAGAGGGGTTTTGATTAAGGATTGTGAAGTTAAATTATTCTTTCCATGGTTAGAGGAAGTAGAAAGTTTAGTTGAAGCTGACAAAAAATGTTGATTACCTAAATCAATTAATTATTAAGATTTACTTTAATGTTTTCCATTGATAATATATGCTTTATTTTGTAACAATAATGTGTTTTCATTTAGATTATTTATTATAATTTTTGTGGTTGCACTTGTGTTTCAAGAAGGAAACTAGCAATCCAAATTTGGTAAAGCGAACTATGATAGTGCGATGTTTTGTAAATATTACTCTACTAAGATGCAAGGCATAGATAGTAGAGGTGAAGTTTTGGTATTGTGAAGGTTGCTATAGGAAAATGTCAAGAAAGATGTTCAATTCTAAAGCAATTGTATTCATACAAAAATTTGAAAAGATCCAGAAAATAAAAATCAAGAATTCAAACATTTATGTAAAATGATGTAGGTTTTTAGCTATAACATCTCAATTGAGATGAGAAGTGTATATATTTGTAAACTCTCAAGCTCTAAATAAGAGAGATGTAATTTATCAAGGGTGGGAGACCCGAGTACAACCCATTATTTGTTTTTGGTAGGTTAAAATTATATTAAAAGCGGGTTTTGAAAGGACCTCAAAACCTTTTTACAATAGGTCAACCGACCAAAACAAAGGTCAAGGACAATCAATTTGAAAAATCTTGCCCAGTGGGAACAGATAAATTTGAAAAATCTCGTCTAGCGGGAAACTACCAATTTTGAAAAATCTCGCCTAACAAGAAAACATGTAGGATGAAACATAGAGTTTTAACATCCCGCCCAACGAAAAACCACCAATTTGAAAATTTCATCTAATGAAAACCAGTAGGAAGACAGATCTAAAAAACCTCGCCCAACGGGGAAACCAACAAGATGATGAATTTGAAAATCTCGACCAACGGTAAGTAGCCGAAAACCACCAAATTGAAAATCCTGCCCAGCGAAAAAACCAACAGGTTTGGAAAATCCTGCCCAACAGGAAACCTAGCAGGTTTGGAAAATCTCGCCCAACAGGAAAACTAGTAGATTTGGAAAATCTTGCCCAGAAAAAAAACCAACAGGTTTGGAAAGTCCTGCCCAGCAGGAAAACTAGCAGAAAAATAGATTTGAAAAATCTTGCCAAGCGAGAAAACTAGCAGGTTTGGAAAATCTCGTCCAGTAGGAAAACTAGCAGAAGAATAGATTTGAAAAATCGTAGCACTGATGTCCCACAAATAGGAGTACATGAAAGCCATAAGGATCTAGGGACAACAACAACAGGCACAAAGAAAGGATCTCCAAAATCCAAAACTGAAGGAGGAAGTGACCGCAACTGTAAGCGCATTGGAATCCACCCTAAGACTAGAAAATGTAAAAGAAATCCCAGGCATTCCAACAGAAAGGACCATGAACCCACCATCCTTGCTCATGAATAGTTCCAGGGAACTAGAATTGGGACTGAGAACAACTCATGAATAGGAAGAGGTCCCCCCCAATGCCAAGAACAAGCTTTGAGAGTCTACTGAGAAGTAGGATCAGAAAGCAGAAGCCCTTGAATAGGAAATCAAAATGAAAAACCTATGAAGCCCAAAAAAAAAGTGATAACAGACACAAATATGGGATCCTTGGAAGCCTAAACTGAGGGAGCTAGGGGTCTACATGCATTGATCATAGGTCCCCTCCCCAAGATCGAGACATGCAACAAAAAACCCTAAGAACCCCAATAGAAAGGACCATGAACCCCCATCCTTGCACACGAACAACTTCAGGGAGTTGGGAACAACTCAAGCATAGGAAGAGCCCCCCCTAAGGCCATGCAAATGCTCTAAGCATCCACCAAGCAACAGATCCAGCAAGAAGAAGCCTTCGAATAGGAAATCGAACATGGCCCCACCCAAAGGGATGGGACCACCAACAACCAAAGGCATCTTAGAGAGGAGTCACAAGCAAAGAGGAAACTGCCCGCAGACCAACCTCGATGAAGTGAGAATCTTAAAAGACGCACTAGGAAGCAATCGAAAATCCAACCTGCAACCACCATAGACTGACAAAGCCCTAAGAATCGAATCCACGTAAAAACTTGTAAAAAAACCCTAGGGAAAAGCCTAAGGGAGATCAGGGAAAGGATCCTGGGAACATGCAAGAAACCCTAGAAGATCCCTGGGAAGCACCAGGCCCAAGACTCAAGCAAGGAAACCCCAAAACTACTAGGAAAGGAGCAAAAAGTGGGTAAGGATCTCCCCCCAAGGAGATCATCTGCTACAAACCATTCCTAGAGTGGGATGACCTAGGATGAATCAGGGACTGGGCAAGAACCATGGGAGGGGGAGCAGGGAGAAGGAGAAGGTCCCTCCCCCTCTCCCCGAGTACAACCCCTTATTATTCAATAAACAAAAAGACTTTAAAATAATTAATTTCAAATCAAATACCTTTAGCTCAAATGGTTAGATTCCTCAACATTCAATGAGGAGACCCAAGTTCAAATCTTGCCAAGTGATACATGGATAATATTTCAATCCTTATAACCAATTGAAAAAATAATCAATTTCAAAATATTTATTAAAATCATATAAAACATTTTAATGTATTTAAATATTTTGAATCATACTATGCACTAAAGAGTTGATATTTCTTCTTCTTAATATTTTTACATAGGGAAATCTATGATGTACCTTCATTTTTAACTACTAGTCATAAGGTCAAATCCTGAGGAAGATAGGTTAAATCTTTGGAGTTGCTATTATAGTCCCTACCTTGTTTCGATAAACACAACCCAAAGTGAGGAAGACCCCTGGTGGCTTGGGGTTAGTATAGTCATCATCGAGCTGACACGAGGTCAGGTAAAACTACTACCTTTGCCCCAACAAGGCTTACCTCCAAGGTTTGAACCTAAGTCATCATCGTGCACTCAATGGAGTCAGGTCATACTATGACTTACCTCCAAAGTTTGAACTTGAATCGATGCCAAGCTGACGTGCACTCAACGAAGTTAGGTCAAACTACTACCTTTGTCCCATCTTATTAAGAGATATAATTCTATAATATTTATGACACACTTATTTAATTTTCATCTGGCTATAGTTGTATGTATCACATTTAAATTTTATATAGTTGTAAATTAATTTAATAATTTAAAAGAGTAAATAACTTCATTTGCAATATATATATATATATATATAATAATATTTAATATATTAAAAATTATTATATATAAAAAATTAAAATATTAATTATTATTAGTTTATAATTAATTATTAAAGATTAATTAATTAAGGGGTTGTACTTGAGTCCCCCACCCTTGAAAAATTACAACTATTTTTTTAGAGCTTGAGAGTTTACAAATAGATACACTTTCCATCTTAATTGAGATGCTATAGTTAGAAATCTACGTAATTTTACATTAAATGTTTGAATTCTAGATTTTCTTTTTTTTTAACTTTTCAATTTTCTGTATGAATACAAATATTCTAGAATTTAGCATCATTTTTGACAATTTCCTATAGCAGTCTTCACAATACCAAAACTTCACCTCTACTATCTATTCCTTACATCTTAGTAGAGTAATATTTCCAGAACATCACATTATCATTGTCCGTTTTACCAAATCTAGATTGCTAGTTTCCTTCTTGAGACAAGTGCAATCATCAAAATTATAATAAATAGTCTATATAAAAACACATTACTATTACAAATAAAGCAGCTATTATCAATGGAAAACATTAAAGTAGAACTTAATCATTGATTGATTCAAACAATTAATATTTTATTGTCAGCTTCAACTAAACTTACTACTTCCTCTAACCATGGAAAGGAGAATTTAACTTCACAATCCTCAATCAAAACCCCTCTATTGGCTAGCACACTATGTGTAAACTTGATTTCTTTAAACTCTTTAGCAAGATCTTGAATTTCCACAATTATCTCTTGTATGTTCCATGGAGCCTTTACTTTCCTTAAAATTACATTTATTACTATGAGAGAATCACCTTCCATCCATACTTTGTTCCATTTCATTTGTTTACATATATTTAACCCTTCTAAAGTCGCCCAAGCTTTAATTTCATTATTTGTCTTAAAACCACTATTGAAACTATAATGAAATAAAATCTCTCCCCTATTATTTCTAATTATTCCTCCTCCTCTTGGTCTTGTATTTCCTTTAGAAGCTCCATTAAAATTCAATCTAACCCACTCCACATCTGGTGGTTTCCACTTTATATTCTTTGTCTTATTTTTGCTTTTCTTATACCCAACATCATAATTTTATTTAATGACTTGACTCCATCTATTGAGGATCTCTGCTTCCATATTAGGAATTGGGTGAGTTGATAGGGTTGTTTTGGACTTCTCTATGACTAAACGTATCTTTCTTTTCATTACCTCTAAATTTATTTCTTTTCCTTTAAATATTCTTATATTCCTTTCTAGCCATACAATCCAAAGTATTGTATCTTTTGATATATCCCATATTGTCTGTAAAGCCTCACTTTTATAAGTGCTATGTCATTGCTTTAACCAATATTCAATTATGCTATTCATCACCATGCATTTACCAAACATATTAAGAATCCATTTCCATAGATTCCAGACTATTGAGCAATGTCCCAAGAGATGATCTATACTCTTCTCCTCCTATTTACAAAAAATACATTGAGAGGGGCCATGAAAACCCCTTTTTATTTAGGTTATACCAAGATAAAATTCTTCTATGATCTACTAGCCAAAGAAATACTACGACTTTAGGAATGTCTGGGCTAACCCAAATATCTCTCCATATTTTAGTGATTTTATTTTGTTGGTGTTGTACATTATATCCACTTCTTATTGTGTATTCTCCTATGCTATTCAACTCCCAAATCAATTTATCCTTGGCTCCCCTCGAAATAATCATAATCGTTATCTTTCTACTCAAATGTATCCTAGCATTAATATCTTGTATACTCGTAAAAAATCTTCTTTCCATTTGTATCTCCCTTCTTGATCTTTGTACAAAATATTTGAAACCCTGTCACCATTTTTGTCTTGAAGCAATCTCATCCAAGGTTTCAAAATTGGATCTAAATGGAGTGATTTTTTATCACACCAAGTATCTATCCAAATAGAATTTTTTTCTCCAGTTCCCACCACCCATCTTAAACCTTTAATCATAAGATCAATATATTTTTATAAACCATTCCAAAGAGCAGAACCATTTGATAGAGAGAAAGCAGTAAATATTAAACTTGGGTCATTGAGATCATCATACTTAGAAGAATTCTTGTCCATTATCTTTGACTCTCTCTGTACAATCTCCAAATAACTTTTTCCTACGAGCTAAGTTTGCATCTCACACACCTTGCATTAAACCAAGACCTCCCCTAGTTTTATCATCACACACCTTGCTCCATTTCACCAAAGAAAATATCCTTCTACCACAAAAAGGATTGCATAATATAGATTAAACTTTTTTCAATTGATTTTGGCATAAAATACAATGACATAAAAAATTGGGATGGCCTAAAAGATTGACTTAATTAATCGCACTCTTCTTGCTAATGATAATCATCTACCTTTCCAAGCTAGAAGTTTATTATTAACTTTACTAATAACTGGATTCATAATTCTCTCCTCATTCTCCCCTCAAATTAAGACATCCCTAGATAAGTTGCAGGTAAATTTGCCTCCTCCATTTGAAGCAACCTAGAATTTATTGCTTTGATATTAGTAAGAGTGTTAAGGAAGTAAATTTTGTATTTTGTCCTATTAACTTTTTGCCCTAATGCTCTTTCATATTCCTTTAAAAAGTTATTCAAAGCTTTGGCCTCATTAATCCTTTCCCTTCCAAAAAGGGTTGTATCATCTACAAATTGTTGATGGGTGATGTTGTCGATGTTATTACAAACCTTAAATCCACTTATAAGCCCATCTTTGTAAGCTTTCTATAAGTTCTTACTCAAAACCTCTACCATAGTAATGAATAAATAAGGAGATAGAGGATCTCCTTATCTAAGCCTGTATTGGCTTTAAAAGATTATGTTACTAACCCATTGACTAACATTGAATAACAAACTGTAGAGACACAAGCTTTAATCCATCTAACCCATTTCTTCCCAAATCTAAACTTTTATAAAACTGTAAAAAAAAATCTCATTTAACCTTATCATAGGCTTTACTCATATCAAGTTTTAAGATCATTGCTTTGTCTTTTCTTAAAGCTATTGAATATATAACTTCGTGAGCTACTATGATCCAGTCCAAAATTTGTCTCCCTTTCACAAATCCTCCTTCCTCTGCTGAAATAATTTTGTCTAACAATGGCCTTAATCGATTTGCCATCATTTTGGAGATAATATTATATGTCATATTACATAGGTTTATGGGTTTAAAAGAATCAAACAATTCAACATATTCTTTTTTGGAATCAAGGTAAGATATGTCACATTTATTTTATAAGGTACGTATTGTTTTACCCTAGACTATTCCACTTCCACCAATAAAGAATCCTTCACTATATCCCAATTATGTTGGTAAAAATCTGTAGAGAGCCCATTTGGACATGGGGATTTATCCTTATTAAAAGAGAAAATAGTTAAATGAACTTCTTCTAGAGTAATAGGCTCCATTAGTTTCTTATTGTTTTCATTCGTTATAACTAAACTTGAAGAAGTTTATCATTAAAAACTTTATTCTCTTGTGATCCTAGAATATTATGATAAAAATACTTTACCTCTTTTCTAATTTTACTATGGTCTTCAATCAAAACCCCTTATATTGATTTAATTCTAAATGCTGATATAGCCATCCTATAAAAAAAAAAAACTATTAATTAATTTTATTAAAGTATGTTTATTCATAATTTAACCTATATTTGCATTAAAAACTTATTACATTTTTTTAATTGGTTAGTGTGATAAACCCCTACAACCATGCACATAGAATTTAACACATTACCACCAAACACCCACCCCCTCACACACTCGCCCACACCATGGTTTGAACCTTGAACCTCCCAAAGAAGAGCCAAAGTCTGAACTGTTACGCTCTCCTTTGGACAAACTTATTATGATAAATTCATAAATTCTAAGATACATCTATAATAGATTTAAACTTATTGCATTTTTTTTTATTTGAGATGTATTCATATATTAATCAAAAGTAAACTTATTGCACTTGGGGTGCAACGCAGCGTTTCGGGCTTTGGCTCTTCTTTGGAAGGTCCAAGGTTCAAACCATGGCATAGACGAGTGTGTGAGGGGGTGAGTGTGTGGTGGCTTTGTGTTAAATTCCGAGGTGGGTGTGTGGTGGCTTTGTGTTAAATTCCCTATTGATAAGTATAGCTCACCCTATCATAGGAGTACATCTCAAATAAAAAAAAATATAAACACATCTATAATAAATTTAATATATTATAATAAATTCATAAATTTTAACATATGTACTTTTTATACTTGTATCTATACAATTTAATTATGTGTCGTGCTTATGCTTGTACCTATACAACACATCAAATACATAATGAATTTGTAAGTTCAACTACTTTAAATTATATATATATATATATATATATATATATATATATATATATATATATATTTTTTTTATATATATATATATATATATATATAAATTCACCACTAGGCAACTGCTTATATTTATTTTTGATTTAATTAGTAATTAAATAACATTTAATTAATTTTATAAAATAATTAAATTCACCCAGGTGTTGTAGGTGAGTTGGATAGGAGAGAGCAAACCTCCAAGGGAGGTCCTAGGTTCAAATCTCCACCCTACCAAAAAAGTTGAATTGGGTATCCAAAATCCAATTGATAATGTTGGTGCGGATCGAGGATCGAGTCGGGTGCGACTCTCGGGTGACGATGTAAAACCCCTTGTTCGTGGTCTCTCAGACCAAGGCGGCCCCACAAAGGAACTCCCAAGTGACAGTGTAGAACCCCCCTGTTCATGGTCTCTCAGACCAAGGCGCGGCCCCGTAAAGAGTTTTTCGCTTTAAAAAAAAAAAAAAAATAAAATAATTAAATTTTAATTATTTAATATATATAATTGATGCTAGGGGACAGCCAGCCAATTTAGATTTTTGTTATTTTTCTAGAAGTCCAAAATTCAAACTCCTTTAAAGATCATGGTTGAGAAAAAACTATTCAACCCTATGTATGTACAAATTTCTCACACTAACCAAATAAAAAAACATATAAATATTATATAATTTTTTCCTTATATAATTTTTCTTTTTAAAATCCAATAAGTATTCCTCTAAATAAATTTGGATTAGTTGTACAATCTTAACCCTTACACCGGTTTAGTTTCACACAATAGAGGTGGTAGGGATTTTAATTCCTATGATTTGGTGGAATACAGCGGGGCGATAGAAGGCAGGTTTGAGCAATGTATGTACAAATTTCTCACACTAACCAAATAAAAAAACATATAAATATTATATAATTTTTTCCTTATATAAATTTTCTTTTTAAAATCCAATAAGTATTCCTCTAAATAAATTTGGATTAGTTGTACAATCTTAACCCTTACACCGGTTTAGTTTCACACAATAGAGGTGGTAGGGATTTTAATTCCTATGATTTGGTGGAATACAGCGGGGCGATAGAAGGCAGGTTTGAGCGGAGCAGGCGGCGGTTTTCGCTGGTATTTGATCCGCAGCAGCAGGGGAGGCCCAGAATGACGGCTTTTTTCGCTGGTGATTGATCCGCAGCAGCAGGGGAGGCCCAGAATGACGGCTTTTGTTGGTGATGGATCTGCAGCAGCAGGGGACGCCCAGAATGAGCAGCGCCGGATATGAAGGTAAGATTAGATCGTGGTTTTTGTTGATTAATTAGGAGAATTGGTGGTGGGAGGGATTCGATGGGTATTGGGGATTGAGGGGTTTGGGGAGTGGGAGGGTTTGGGATTGTGGTGAGCGGGGTTTGTGAGATTTGGAGGTCATTGGGAGTTGGGGTTGAGGGGTTGCAACATTGGGTGTAGTGTTGGGGTTGGGGTGAGGGGTTGCGACAAATGGAGGAAATGGGGTTAGAGGATGTGGGAATCGAGGAAATGGGTCTCAACCAGGGTAGGGTTTGGGAGTGTGGGATTCTTTGCTGACGTGGGAGGTTGCCTTATGGGGAATGTTTGGATCTAGGGAAGGGGAGGGGTTTTATGCTAGGGATTTTGAGTGGCAGCCATGGGGAATGTTTTGATCTCGGGGGATTTGGAGTGGCAGCTATGGGGTTTGTTTGGATCTCGGGGAGGGGAGGGGAGCTATGGGGTTTGTTTGGAGTGGCAGCCATGAGGAATGTTTGGATTCGGGGGACTTGGAGTGGCAGCCATGGGGAATGTTTGGATCTCGGGGAGGGGAGGGGTTTTATGCTGGGGATTTGGAGTGGCAGCCATGGGGAATGTTTGGATCAGGGGGAGGGCATTGCTGGGATAGGCAAGTGGAGGGTTGGGAATGAGAAGGGGTCGATTGGATATTGTTAATGGAATTTGGGTGCCATTATTGGGAGGGGAAGGTGAATTGGGTCGGCTCAGGGGAGGGAGAAGAGGGTGACTTGGTTGTTGATTGAACTGCCGGGGTGATCAGGTGATTGTTTCATGGTGTGGTGTGGGTAAGTTTTATGAAATAGGGTCGCGTCGCGTGTGGGTAAGTTTTAGGTTGTGCAGGGTTTGGTGGCGGTAATTGTGGGCGGTGAAGTGTGTAGGGGAGGCTGTGCTTGGTGATTAGTCAGGCATTGGTTGGGTGGTTGGAGCTTTGTGGCGCATTGAAGTGGAACCGTTTTTTTGGGTTTGTGTTTTAGCGGTGTTGTGAATAGTGATCGTATGAGTGGAAGTTGTGGGTTATTATATGTATGCAGTAGTGGGGTGGGTTGGAAATGGGTTTGGTTGAGCCGTCAGTGTTTGCAGAAGAGGTGAATGCAGTGGGCAATCGATCTGGAATGGAGTTGTAATAGTGAAGATTTGGTTCATGAGAAAATATCAGCAGAGAAGAATTTTGATTTCTGGAAAGGGTTCTAAATGGTTTTATCGAATAATTTAAGGAGTTGTGAGACTCAAGGGAATGGAAAATTTTAGAATGCATTTGGCATATTGGTTGCAATCGATGAAATTCATTTAGTAAACGCCCACCCAAAGAGAGCGATCTGAGTAGTTCAGGGGTGATAATGTTAACTGGATTTTGGTCTAAATGTTAGTGTTAACTGGCTTTTTGATCTATATATTTAGTATTTTTTAAAATTGTAAATTTTCATAAACTTTTTTTTGAATGAAAAAGAAAATTTAAAAAAAGTGGTGGAAAATTTTCATAAGCCTTTTGATAAAATATGTTTTATTTGTAAATTGATAATATGTTAAGCCTTTTAATGAAATATGTTTAATTTTTAAATTGATAAGATAATTATAATAATATTAATGTTTATTTTGTTTTTATATATTTATAATTTTATTGAACTAAATAAAAATCATAAACTTACAATTATTTTTTTTTAAAGTTGAATCTAATATAATTTATAAAAAATTTATTTAAGCATTTTTAACACATGATAATTATAATTTAATGCAGTTTTTAATCTAATTTGACGGCAAACTCCTCATTAGCTGACGAGGTTGTGCTGTTCAACTTAAAAAGTAAGCTACTAACGGATTATAGTTTTTTTAAATATTGTAAATTGATTATAGTTTCTTTCTTTTTTTAAATTTTATGATTAATTGATTAACATATTCAAACAACTATATATATATATAATTAAAGATCTAATAGTTCTTTCTCTCGAACAAGGAAACACCTAACGTGGAAAACTACATTATGCACACTGTGAGTGCAAAGCTTCACTTTCTTTAACAGCTCTGTAACGCTGTCTCCTGTAACATATGGGTGAAACCGACCTCTTCCATTTCAAGGACATCATGGGGTCGTTGCAGATAAGGGCAAACTTTGCATCTGCAATATCATTGCTTATGTTGTTAGTTGTACTATGAGTGCAATGGCAATGGCATGCTCAGAGACCAAAAACCGAGACCAAAAATTACAACCCTTGGATTTCAAAGCAGGAGTTGTTGATCCCTCCCATAGTTTGAGCTCGTGGCCAGGGCACAACTGCGGCTACTGGAACTACGTTCTGTGCTTCGCAGACAATACAATACTCCACGTTATTGAAGTTGTTGATCTCAGCAGCGAGAGACTCAACTGAGACGACCGTCCCAGATTGTTTCAACTCCCGCATTTAAGACGCTTGGACCTCCTTACATTTAAGAAGCTTGGACCTTAGTAATAATAACTTCTCTGGCACTCCCATCCCTTCGGAGGTGGGCAGACACTCACTTATTTGGACCTCTCAAACGCTGGAAATCCCCTGCCCTGCCTCTACCCATACGGGTCATCGCCGAGTACATGGCGACTAATCGCTGCATGCCTAGCTTGTGTCATCGTGGAGTTCACAACAGACAGGGCCATCCCAGGAGACACCACCACCGTTTTGACGAAGTCATAGCTCAATTAAAAAAAGTCCTAATTAATCAAAATCATTCGATATTTCTTACAACGGCGGACTGCACAAGAGGTTTTCTCTTTTAAAAGTTGTGGCATTCCAGTTTGTGGTTTTTCTATTAAAGATCCATAATTGATTTTTTTTCAATTAAAGTTTTGTGGTATTTGGCAGTATGTAGAAGATTAAAAAAAATATTATCTAATGTATTTATTTTAATTGTTTTAGTTAGTATTTTTTAATTAAAATTTGTGTATATAGTTGTCTGCAACTTTTCAAAAATAGTTTATAGAATAACTTTGTATGCATAAATACCTTGCATATAACAATATGAATAAACATACAATAATATAAATTTATTTTGACATGTTAAATATAAATTAATTATATAAATGTTTAATATAAAGATAGGTATTATAGGATGTAAGGAACCCAACTCTATTCTATTAATGTGACAAGAATAGCTTATAGAGAAGTATAGGAGGAGAAGATAGAAATGAGACTAAGAAGAATAAAGGATATAGAAAGGAGTTCTTATATTAAGCTCTCTATAAAAGTTGTATATACACCACAAATTAATTAGAAAATGAATTATAATAGATATTAATTAATCAAGAAATAATTTTAGAAACAATTTGTGAATTGCTTTTTCAACTTATTATGTAAATTGTGCCAATTTAAGGATGTATAGATGGTTAAATTGGTTTAGTGCATAAAGGTGTCAAGCACTCGGAGTTACAAGAATCAAGGTTAGATGATGATGTGTGGATTAGTGTTAATGATTTGTTATCTTCTATATATTGGTGTTAATGGAGTTGACACCAAAGAATTCAGAGAGCCATAGTATGACTAATATCTTCAAGTTATGATGGTATCATCATAATCTATGGAACTCTAATCAACCCATGCTTTGCTTAAAGTATTCATTTCCTTTATTAAATAATGCTTTCCATTGCATCAATCTCTAACTATGGAAAAAGACAGCTTTTTAAGCATGCATCACCTTGCCTTATCTAATTGAGCTAGATCTAAGTTTATCGGATGTTATACTATCTTAAGCTAGATGTTATACTATGATAAGTTCTACGTAGGAAGGAAAATATGGCTTGAGGGGTTCGACATGAGAAACTAGATGTATTCCTAAGTAAGGTGGCAAGTCAAGGACAAAGGAAAGTGGTTTAATAATGATAGGACTATATTATAGTAGGGAAATGGTTTAATAATGATAGGACTATATTATAGTGGTTTGATATTCCAATGTGGGATAGGGAAGGGTTCCTTCTTCGCATGGATCCAAAGCCTATTTCCAACCTAAAAATATTGATGACTTTCAATAATGATCATGACACTCTTTGCATTTTTATTCATGTAACTATAAAATTCGAATTTTGAATGTTTTCAAATTACTATAGAAGTTTCTTAGCCTTATATACCTCTTTGACCTAAGTTGATGTTAAGGCATTAGTAAATATATGAAAGGACATGTCCTTTGGGACACTAATATAAAAATTCAAACATGTCTAAAATGGGAAATGTCTTATGGAGGTGTGAATACCACTATTAAAAGAATGTTAGATGTAATGCATACTCTCATCCTATGTCTAAGGGTGGTTGTGGTTTTATAAATTAATATTTTTTTAAAATAGTTTTTTTTTTCTATGATGGTAATATATATTTTTATGTATGTTTAATGGATGTAATTTTTAACTAATATAGTATTATATTATTAATAAATTAAAAAATTAGTTATAACAAAAAGCTAATATAAGCAAAAGGGTGAGTCTTATTTATTTTTTTTCTTGTTTTATATCTTTTAATAACTCAAAAAAATAAAGAATTTTTTAGTAAAAATAGCTAGTAGATGAAAATAATTAATTTAGAAAAGTTTTAATTAAAAACAAGAATGTTATAGTTAGAAGTTTAAATGTTTTATTTAAAAATAAGAGGAAGAGCAAATATATGGTACTCTTGGTAGTAAATGTTACACCAAAAGTGAATGTCAAGGATGAAATAAAATTCAAAAAATAAATAACTTAAATGATTGAAATATCCAAAATTTTTTTATTTTACTATCAAAATATTAAAATTATATTTATCTTTTCATTAAATTAAAAATATCTTAACATAAAATTTTATTTTATTGTTAAAAACATATTTATTTTTCATTAGATTTAAAATAGTTTAGTATAAAAGAGAAAAAAATATGCAGGATAACAAAGATACTATCAAAACTATCAATTATTTCAAATTTATTTTTTATAAAAATTTAAGAAAAATAAAAAAAATTAATATAGACTTTTAAAAATATTTCATTAATAATTATATAGGAGCAAAACAATTTTTTTTTAAAATCAAATTAAAAATTAAAAATAATTAACTTAGAGTAAAAAATAAAAATACAATTTCTTTAACATTATAATAATATATTTTATTTTAGCATTTGGGGTGCAGCGCAACGGTTAGGGCTTTGACTCTTCTTCAAGAGGTCCAAAGTTCAAATCGTGACGTGGGTGGGTGTGTGTATCCCAATAGAGTTGTTGTAACAAGTTGAAAGATTCTTGGTCAAAACCTTTATCTCTTAATATTACAAAAAATAATATATTTTACTTTATCTAGTTTAAATTTATAAAATATTACTATGATATATTAATGTATCTTATTTTATAAATTTTTTAATTTAAAATTTATTTTAAAATAACAGAAAAAAAACAAATGAGACCAACGCCCCTTCTATACTTCGCCATTGTGAAACGAGAATAAAGTTATAATATATTGATGATAAAGAAGATTTAGCTGTACTCGACTATATTAGATGCCTTGCTTAGCATCTACTTCCTTTCCCTTTCAATTGACAGTGTGGGGGTTTGCTTTGCAGACTGGCCGACAGATGCTTTTCTTTTCCTTCGCGTGAGGAAGACGCTGTTTTCTTTTATTTTCCCCTCCTGTTCCCCCATATGATAGAGATGAAAAAATTGAAAAATTCTGGGCCGGACATGTATGTTACAGCAACGTTTCAGAAGAATTCAACGAGAAGAAATGAAATATACCAAATCTATATAGAGCTGTATTGTGCCTTTGGGCTTCTACGTTCGATCCACTCAATTGCTGAGGCATTTGTGAAGAGGCAATTCAGATTAATTGCTGAGGCATTTGTGAAGAGGCAATCCAGACTAATTTTGGTGCTTTTGAGGAAGGAGTTTTTTTAGAAAAGGGAGTGTTGATATCATAGTTAGTTCATCTCTGCATTACAATCTTCGCAATGGTCAATTGTTTTGGTTTGTATTATTTTCGCTGTGGACGCATCACCTAGAAGGGGTCATCTGAGGACACACCACCACTGTCTTTGGACAAAGTCTTCCATAAATGATGTAAGCAAGATTGATGAATTAATCAAAATCAAGCAAGCTTGATGAATTAATCAAAATCATTCGAGATTTCTTACAATCAAGAAAGGTCAGTATAGAACTTGGGGTTTTTTTTTTTTACTGCAATAATAAAATTTTAATTTTTATTAAATTTAAATTTGTGTAATATTTGGCATTCCAGTCTACGGAAGATAAAACAAAAAGTTCTCAAAGTGTGGCTTCCATCTCATTGGCAGCGGGGAAATAATTTTTAAATTTGTCAACGATCATGCTGAGAAATCAAGCATCAAGGTAAAGAAATTCTATTTTCTTTTTCGGGTGTGTACTTTTTTATTTTTACTTTTCACTTAAAGTTCTGATATTTGGCATTTCAGTCTATGGAAGATAAAGCAAAAAGTTTTCAAAGTGTGGCTTCGCCTTTCATCGGCAGCGTGATACCATTTGTTAATTTTAGTTTTCAATGTGCAGGGAGCTCCACGAATAATAGGAGATGTACTGGACAGGCTCGGGAATGTATACTAGTTACTGACAGGGCTGTCGGTGATTGGGTATATGTTGCATACAGCCGATGACAGAGCTGTCGGTGATTGGGCATATGTTGCACACAGCCGATGATGCTTGAATCTGTTACAAAAATTGGTTGATCTTTCGCATCATCTAAAAAAACTAGACCAAAAAAAATTGAAACTAACCATCGTGATGATTGTTAAGAGATGCATATTGTAGACTTCGCAGATGCCCTCCCATAAGTTATCCAGGTCAATTGATGTTTTTTTTAAAACCGTATGTCACATTTTCTTCTTCCAGTAAAGTAGGTGTGAATCCTCGTTTTGCACCTTATCGTACTTTCACTATTTTTAAATGCTGCAGATTTTTAAAAGCTATTGAAGATTTGAGCAGTTTTGGCAACAGGTATAGAAAATGGAGTTATTTGCTTTTTAGTTTTATATGTTCTCAGTTTGTATTTTTAGTTGATTTCGTTTTTAAAGAACAGGTACAGAAAATAAATACTCATTCGAGAAATCATTAGGAATTAACTCGTCATCATCAAATATTTGCATACGGGATAAATGATCTGCAATAACATTATCCTTGCCTACTTTTTCTATAATTGTGACATTAAATTCTTGCAATAAGAGAAGCCATCTAACCACTCTATGTCTTATTGTAGCTTTTTCAGTAAGCATATTATGGCAGAGTGATCACTGTGAACAAATAATTCATACCCTGTTATGTAATGTTTGAATTTATTAATAGCATGAACTACAACTAAGAACTCTTTTTCAATAATTGTGTAATTCAGTTCAGCTCCATGAAAATTTTTACTTACATAATAGATAGCATAAGGTATTTTATTTTCTATTTGCTACAATACTGCCCCTATTGTATATTCTGAAGCATCACAATGTACATGGAATGGTAGTTCCTAATTTGGTCCCCTCAATATTGGAGTAGTAATCAATTTGTTCTTTATAAATTCGAAGGCTTCCTAACATGCATCAGTCCAACTAAATTCACTTTATTTTTTTAGGAGCTTAAGCATAGGAGCAACAAATTTTCTGAAATATTTAATGAATCTATGGTAGTATCTTGCATGTCCTAAGAAAATTCTTATCTTTGTTTGTGTTTTTGAAGATTGGAGAAATTAGATATCTTGAATTTTTGCAGAGTCCACTTTAACACCTTCCTTTGATATGTAATATCCTAAAATAATGTCTCCTCTCATCATCATTAAACACTTCTCGTTACTCAAAGAGAGGTTTTGTTCTTGGCATCTAATTAAAACCTTTTGTAAGCTTGATAAAGTTTCTTCAAAGGTGTTACCATAGACTATGAAGTCATCCATATAGACTTCTACACATTCATTAATCAAATAAGTAAAAATGGCTAAGACAACCCTTTGAAAAGTGGTTGGTGTATTACATAGTCCAAAAGGTAAGATTTTATAAGCATACGTACCTACAGGTCATGTGAAAGTTGTCTTTTCTTGATCTTCTTCATCTATGGAAACCTGATTATACCCACTAAAGCCATCCAAAAAAACAAAAGTATTTCTTTCCAGCCAAGGCATCAAAAACTTGATCAATGAATGATAAGGGGAAATAGTCTTTATCACTTTATTTAGTTCCCCGTAGTCCACAAAAATCCTCTATTTACCATTTTTTTAGGGACTATTACTAATGGTGATACCCATTGACTGTTAGAAATTGGATATATAAATCTTGCATTCAAAAGTTTAATGATTTCTTCCTGGACTACATCTTTCATAGTTGGATTCAATCTTCTTTGGGGTTGTCGTATTGGGTGGAAATCTTCTTGAATAAATATGTGATAGGTACAAATATTTGGGTGTATTCCTTTCATGTCATCATAGTTCAATGTAAATGCAAATCAATGTTTTTTAAGCACATCTATCAGTTGTGATTCTTGTATGCTCATAAGCTCATTACTAATGTTCAAAGTTCTTCCCGGTGTAATATTTATATGTTTGCAATTTTTTGTATTCACATCTATTCCCATCAGTTTAGTTTAAGTACATTTAGGTGATAGTCGTAAGGTATCAATTGTTGAGTTAGGCTTGTGCTTGCCTCGTTAATGAACATAGTAGATTTAGATAAACAACTATTATCTTAACCTTGATCTTCTTGTTGATCTCCTAGAAACAATGATAAGGGTTCCTCAATTTCTTGTTGTAGGTATTCACTCAAAACATTGATCGATAAGGTTTGGATATCATCCAAATCATGAGGGAAATCATACCATAGTTTCTTCAAAAAATATCTATCTATTGTTGATTTAGAAAATAGGCTAAGATATTTAGTGTTCTTGCCATTGGAAATAATCATGTTTTTAGATCTGCAACTGATGTAGGCATAAACTATTGCAAGCCATGGGTATCCTAAAATTAAGGGATGTCCCCATAACTTTTTCTTGGGTTGTAAACTTACGAATGTTAGGAAGTGATGCCAGGAGCATCCGGTGGCAGTATGGGCAATCTTGCATCCTTCAAAATTTTCTTTAAGTTCTTGTATTTTGACGTATTTTGTTTCTTTTTCGGAGGAGGGAAGATGTTGCAAAGCCGAAGGGGAAGTTGTTAGAAGAGCTAAGGCAAAGGTTGGAGTGGGGTCGCGAAATCGTGACATGTCACGAAATCGTGACCTCATTGGCTGCAGCAAAGGCAGGGCGAGTTTCGTCGCGATATCGCGACGGTTATGTTGGCCGAGGCAGAAGTTGCAGAGGGTCGCGATATCGCGACGGTTATGTTGGCCGAGGCGAAAGTTGCGGAGGGGTCGCGATATCGCGACGTCGCGATGTCGTGACCATATTGAAGCTATGGCAAAGGGCGGAGGTGGGGTCACGAGTTCGTGGCCCCAAAGGCAGTGGCAAGTGCAGGGCGTATTTCGTCGCGATATCGCGACGTCGCGATATCGTGACATTGTCTCAAAGTTGAGAGCGAGGCGACCTTTGGGTCGCGATATCGCGTCGCGATATCGTGACATTGTCTCAAAGTTGAGAGCGAGGCGACCTTTGGGTCGCGATATCGCGACATGTCGCGATATCGCGGCCAATCAGAAGTCAGAGCAAAATTTGAAAGCGGATAGCCAAGCAAGGCTGGATTTGACACGTGGCTACCACGTGGGTTAAAGTTAGTGCAACCAGTTGGGGGAAGGGTTGAAATTGGCATGCGGGAGCATGCGTGTATAAAAGTAAAGATGAAGGCCACGTATTACAAAAGAAAATGGACAGCCGCATGCATTAAACGGGGACAACCACTTTATGGAAGTATTTCGACAAACCGCTGTTGCAGGGCATGGCCAGTATGGGGGAGACGGTAGTGCAGAGTACGGTCTGAGCAAAGCAGGCGGTGCAGGGCCATCAATGCAAGCGTTTGGTGGATCGGGCAGTGGCCCATTAATGTCGAAAAATTTGAATTCTCGGGGGGGGAAAAGGAAAATTTGAATTTTGTTTTAGGTGGGAGGCATTAATTGCGTGAGAGGGTCGGGGCCTCTATAAAAACCCATTTTATTGTTTTAGTCGGGACGGTGGATCCCGAATGCACTTAGGGCGTAGAGGAGAGAGAGAACCGAGCCGAGGGCCGGTGATTGTAAAAGCTTGCGGGCTGTTAAATTTCATTTCAATGAAAAAGGGAGGGTTTGCAGAAGTGTAATTTTGGGTCCCCCGTCAGTGGTATCAGAGCGGAAGATCCTGAGTGCGTAACAGACCGCCGGACGTGAGGCAGTTACGCCAGGATCTGTGGTAGGGTTTGAGAGAGGAGAGTAGAGATCCCCGAGCGTGTTAGCAGACCGCCGGACGTGAGGCAGCTACATCGGGATCAGTTAGAGCTTTGTGAGAAGAGCAAGATGCATTCTCGAAGAAGACGGGACAAGGAGGAAGATATGGTGTCGAAAGAGGAAGTCAAAGCATTGCAACGACAATTAAAAGCCTTGCAAAAGGAATGGCTCGCAATGAAATTATGGGAGAAAGAAGAGCGGCAAAGAAGGCGGGAAGAGAGACAAAGAAAGAGAGAAAAAAAGATGAAGGAGGCTGTAGAGGAAGAATGCAGTAGTATCGGGACCTGCCCGGAAGAAGGCACAGATTTTTCTGTGCAAGAAGAGGAAATACAGCAGGCTGCAGAAGAAGTTTGCAGCAGTGGAGAAATCTGTCCGGTTGAAGACAGAAGTGTGGACCCGAGCCGGGGTTAGAGCAGACGACAGAGGCAGAGATGAGTTCGGGAGTGTTGTAGGAGGCAGCAACTAGACCAAACAGAAGTGAAGATCACTCCTCCACGTACCCCGGGTGTCTGATGTAGGAGCATTCGGTGGCAGTATGGGCAATCTTGCATCCTTCAAAAATTTCTTTAAGTTATTGTATTTTGACGTATTTTGTTTCTTTTTCGGAGGAGGGAAGATGTTGCAAAGCCGAAGGGGAAGTTGTTAGAAGAGCTAAGGCAAAGGTTGGAGTGGGGTCGCGAAATCGCGACCTCATTGGCTGCAGCAAAGGCAGGGCGAGTTTCGTCGCGATATCGCGACGTTACGATATCACGACGTCGTGATATCATGACGGTTATGGTGGCAGAGGCAGAAGTTGTGGAGGGGTCGCGATATCGCGACGTCGCGATATCGCGATGGTTATGTTGGCCGAGGCAGAAGTTGCGGAGGGGTCGCGACGTCGCGACATCGCGACGTCGCGATGTCGCGACCATATTGAAGCTATGGCAAAGGGCGGAGGTGGGGTCGCGAGTTCGTGGCAAGTGCAGGGCGTATTTCGTCGCGATATCACGACGTCGCGATATCGCGACATTGTCTCAAAGTTGGCGATATCGCGATATGTCGCGATATCGCGGCCAATCAGAAGTTAGAGTAAAATTTGAAAACGGACAGCCAAGCAAGGCTGGATTTGACACGTGGCTACCACGTGGGTTAAAGTTAGCGCAACCAGTTGGGGGAAGGGTTGAAATTGGCATGCAAGAGCATGCGTGTATAAAAGTAAATATGAAGGCCACGTATTACGAAATAAAATGGACAGCCACGTGCATTAAACGGGGACAACCACTTTATGGAAGTATTTCGACAAATCGCTGTTGCAGGGCATGGCTAGTATGGGGGAGACAGCAGTGCAGAGTACGGTCTGAGCAAAGCGGGCGGTGCAGGGCCATCAATGCAAGCGTTTGGTGGCAGTGGCCCATTAATGTCGGAAAATTTGAATTCTCGGGGGGGAAAAGGAAAATTTGAATTTTGTTTTAGGTGGGAGGCATTAATTGCGTGAGAGGGTCGAGGCCTCTATAAAAACCCATTTTATTGTTTTAGTCGGGACGGTGGGATCCCGAATGCACTTAGGACGTAGAGGAGAGAGAGAACCGAGCCGAGGGCCGGTGATTTGTAAAAGCTTGCGGGCTGTTAAATTTCATTTCAATGAAAAAGGGAGGGTTTGCAGAAGTGTAATTTTGGGTCCCCCCCGTCAGGAAGTAAAATCACTATACAGTATAGGCAACTAGGAAACAAGATTGCAACAGGTTCAAGCAGGCAAAATGTCTAGACTGCTAGACATTTTGGCCTGATGTCTAGGTAAACATTTGGACCTAACATTTGGGTTGCCATACATCTAGGATGACAAAAATATGGGTCTGACGTCTAGGCTGCCAAACATCTAGGCTGGAAGACATCTGGGTCTGACATCTAGGCTACCAGACATCTAGGTTGGTAGACGTTTGGGGCTGACATCTAGGCTAGGAAACGTCTGGGCCTGATGTCTGGGTAGCCATACGTCGAGTTTGGTAGACATACAGCCTAAAAACCAAGTCAAATAGACGTCATAGGAGCAGATATCTAGGTAGACGACAGGAATGTAGAAGACAAACAATATTAGGATAAAAAACAAATAGTATTTTGGAGTCTTTCATTGGAAGAGGAAACGAATAGTTTGGAGTCTTCCTTCTGCTCTATAAAAGGGAATTTACCTCTTGCATATGATATAGAGGTGGTTGAAAATATTGAGAAACGTGAATGTAAACTTTACTTAAAATAATAAAATGGGAAGTTTTCATTGCCCTGTGGTTTTTCCTGCACATTGTAGGTTTCCACGTAAATATATGTGTTACTTGTATTACTGTTTCTATGTTTCTATTTTTGTTATTGTGCTTCCTCTTACAGGTGTAAAATCTGAAGTTTTTCCTAATATCTGGTATAATAGCTAAGGTTTTGTGCAAGTGGGAACTGCAACAATGACAAAAGGTGTAACCAAGTTTGAAATTGAAAAATTTGATGGCAATAACTTTGCTCTATGGAAGATGAAGGTGGAGGATTTTTTGGTTCAAAATGACCAAGATCAAGCCTTGGAAGGGGTCACGAATAAAATGAGTAGCATGAAAGATGAGGAGTGGACAATGCTTGATAGGAAGGTGGTTTCTATAATTCTTCTCTGCTTAGCAGACTCCATATTGTTCAATGTAGCTGAAGAGAAGACTATAGAAGCCCTTTGGAAAAATCTTGAAAATTTATATGAAAAAAATCAACAACTAACAAGATTTTTCTAAAAAAGTAGCTTTATAGCTTGAGGATGAAGGAAAGTTCATCCGTGGTAGATCATTTGAATGAGTTTAATACTCTGAATAGTAAACTAATTTTATTTAATGTAAATATGGAGGATGAAGATAGGGCTATCACCCTACTTTGTTCCCTCTAGGACACTTAGGATCATATGGTGATGACCATCAGTAATTCATCATTAGGAACTCTCAAATTTGATGATGTGGTAGTCGCTTTGTTGGCATAAGAGTTTAGGTGAAAAACGTCTCTGGAAACCTCAACCAATGAAGCCCTATCTATGAGTGGTTGATCATTCGAGGGGAGTAAACAAGGTAGAAAATAGTCCAGATCTAATTATAAAGGATGTAAGAAGAAAGGGAAGTGTTGGCATTATGGGAAGCCAGCACACTCCAAGAAGAAATATTGGTAATTTAAGAATGGTGAAAAGCAAAATTAGCCATCAGCTAAATCCAGTGTAGTAGATTCAGTATAGATGACAACATGTGAAGTCTTATGTATCAGTAATAGTAGATCCATTTTATATACCTAGGTTTTGGACTTAGGTGCATCCTTCCACATGTCTCCCCATAGAGACTAGTTTGACAAATATCAGTCATATTATGGTGGAAAGGTCTATTTGGATGATGATCACCCTTTAGGAATTATGGGAAGATAGGATATAAGGATCAAGTTAGATGATGGTAGATAAAGGATGCTATGTGATGTACGACATGTGCCCTATTTGAGAAAGAATTTACTCTCGATCAAAATGATGGATAAGATAGTATATTCTATCACCTTCAATAACAACTACTACAAGATTACTAAAGGAGCTCTTGTAGTAGCAAAGGGAGAATATTATGGGACCTTATACCATTTATGCGGTGATACGGTGACAAACCATGTAGCAGCAACAACTTCAATTCAAGATGCAGTAATGCTATGACATCAAAGCCTAGGCCATATGAGTGAAAAAGGCTTAAAAAATTTGTATGAAAGGGGTATGCTTTATAGGGTTAAGTCTTACAATTTAGACTTATGTGAGCACTATATTTTTTGGTAAACAGAAGAGGGTTCAGTTTACTGCAAGTCCTGGTAAGATTTTTTATTTTCTATAACTTAAACATTTGGATATATTTGGACCTATCCCCACTCAGTCCTTGAATTATGCCATAATTTTTTTGACTTTTATAGATGATTATTCTAGGAGAGTGTGGGTTTACTTTATAAAGAAGAAGTTGAAAGCTTTGCAAAAATTTAAGGAGTTCAATGAACGGGTAGAAAAGAGTTTGGGCAAGTCAATTTTATGTCTCAAGTCAGATAATGGGGGTGAATATTGCTCCAAGGAATTTGATAAATTTTGTATGCATAAAGGTATTAAGCACCAGACGATTGTACCATAAAATCCATAACAAAATGGTGTGGCTGAGCGTATGAATCACACAATCATGGAATGTGCAAGTAGCATGCTTAGCGTAGCCATGTTGGAGAAATTTTTTTGGGTGGAGGCTTTTAATACAACTATTTATCTTATTAACAGGTCAGCTACAACTGCGTTGGATGGTCATATTTCGAAGGAGGTTTGGTGTTGTAAGCCATTTGATTACTCTCATTTGTGCACCTTTGGTTGTGATGTGTTTGCCCATGTACCCAAAGAAAAAAGGTCCAAACTTGACCCGAAGTCAAGCAAATATATTTTTCTTGGCTATGGAGATATAGTGAAGGGGTATAGACTGTGGGATCTTATTGCCCACAAGGTAATTATTAGTTGGGATGTAATTTTTGATGAAAAATCCATGCAAAGGAAGGAGGTACAGCAAAATCCAAATTTTGTACCTATTGAAGTGGAATTTAGTGAAGATGACTATGAAGATGAACATGTTGATATTTTTGTTCAACATGCAGAACAACAAGTAGAACAGGAAGTAGAGAAACCACAACGGTATCAAGACCAAGAGACACAACCGACATATCATTGGGTTAGAAGATCTACACGTCCACAAAAGTTTTTGAAAAGGTATTCTCATGTGTATCAATCCTCTTTTGCTTTGTTAACTGATGATGGTGAACCTAGTTCATTTAAGGAATCTAGAGAGTGAGAATGCAAAAAAGTGAATAAAATTCGTGGAGGATGAAATCGAGGCACTTTGAAAGAATACAACTTAGGAACTTGTGGATCTCCTACCTGGAAGAAAGACTGTTGGAAACAAGTGGGTTTACAAAGTGAAGAAGAATAGCAATGGGCTGTTGGAACTCTATAAAGCTTGCTTGGTGGCAAAGGGCTATGTGCAGAAGTCAGGTGTTGACTTTAATGAAATTTTCTCTCTAGTTGTGAATATGACTACTATTAGAGTTCTACTTGCACTTGTAGTTGCATAGGATTTGGAACTGGAGTAGCTTTATGTAAAGACTACTTTATTACATGGTGATCTCAAGGAAGAGATATATGGATCACCTTGAGGGCTATGAAGAAAGAGGTAAAGAGAATTTGTTTTGCAGACTAAATAAATCATTGTACGGGTTGAAATAGGCACCAAGGATGTGGTACAAAAAATTTGACACCTTCATGAAGGGCCAAGGTTTCAGCAGGATTGAATTAGACCATTATGCATACTATAATAGGTTTGACGATGGTAATTTTATTATTTTGTTGTTGTATGTTGATGATATATTAGTTGGAGGCCCCAACATGAAGAAAATTATTGATCTTAAGGCTTAGTTGGCTAGGGCATTTGAAATGAAGGATTTAGGAGCAGCAAACAAAAAAATAGGTATGAAGATACACAAGGATAGAAAAGGAATAAATATTTGGTTAAGTCAAAAGTCATATGTGGAGAATATTCTACAGCGCTTCAATATGCAAAATCCAAAACCAGTTAGTACCCCACTTTTTCCACACTTCAAGTTGTCTTCCAACCAATGTCCTAGAACAAAGCAAATAAGACAAGCATATCTCATGTACTGTATTCATCAACAGTAGGAAGCCTCATGTATGCCAAGGTGAGCACCAAATCGGATATTTCCCAAGTAGTGGGAGTAGTCAGTCAGTATATGGAAAATCCTGGTAAGGAGCATTGGAATATGGTGAAGTGGATATTCAGATATTTAAGAGCCACTTCAGATGTTGCCATTTACTTTGGATTGGTATATTTGCAAGTTATAGGTTTTGTGGATTCTGATTATGGTGGAGATAGAGATGGAATAAAATCCACTACAGGATATACCTTCACTCTTGTTGGTGGAGCGATGAGTTGGGCTTTTAAGTTGCAGTCTGTTGTGGCTTTATCAACCACTGAAGTAGAATACATTGCAGTAACTCATGCCAATAAAGAGGCAATTTGGCTAGAGCATTTTTTGGATGACTTCAAGGTAATGTAGGAGAAAATTACTCTGCATTGTGATAGCCAGAGTGCTATTCAGCTAGTGAAGAATCCAAAATTTTGTAATCACATGAAACGCATTGATGTCAAGCACCACTTTATCAGAAATATGGTGGAAGAAGGTAGAATATTGTTGCAAAAAATCGATACTAAAGTGAATCCTATAGATATGCTTACAAATTCAGTTAAGGTAGAGAAGTTTAAGTGGTGCATAACTTATTTGGGATTGTTGAAAAAATAACAAGGGTAGCATTGGGCAATTGGCACTGGATGAAGATCTTTGGTAGAAGAATTCTTGAATATTGACTTTAAGTGGAAAAATTTTAGGAAGTGAAGTCACTATGTAGTACAGCCAGCCAGGAAATAGGATTGCAGTAGGTTCAAGCAGGCCAGATGTCTAGATTGCTAGACGTATGGGCCTAACATCTAGGTAGATATATGGGCATGACATCTGGACTGCCAGATGTCTGGTCCTAATGTTTGGGCTGCCAAACATCTAGGTTGGAAAATTTCTAGACCTGACGTCTAGGCTTCCAGACATCTAGGCTGGAAGACGTTTGGGCTGCTAGACATCTAGGCTGGCAAACATCTAGGCAGCCAGACATCTAGGTTGGTAGACATCCAGGCTGATGTTAAGCCAAGTAAATGTCATAGGAGCGGATGTCTAGGTAGATAACAAGAATGCAGAAGATGAATAGTCTTGGGAGAAAAAAACAAACAATATTTTGGAGGCTTCTATTGGAAGAGAAAACAAATAGTTTGGAGTCTTCCTTCTACTCTATAAAATGGAATTGACCCCTTGCATATGACATAGAGGTGGTTGAAAACATTGAGAAACGTGAATGTAAACTTTGCTAAAAATAATAAAAGGAGTTGTCATTGCCATGTGGTTTTTCCTACACATTACAGGTTTCCATGTAAATATTTGTGTCACTTGTGTTATTTTTTTCGTGTTTCTATTGTTGTTACTGTGCTTCCATGTAAAATCAAAGTTTTTCCTAACAACAAAAACTATAAAATCCTCCAATTTTCCTTCTGGTCTAACAGTAGATCTATATGCAAGTTGGAGTACTGTAGAATTTTGTTGTAATTTACGTGATCCTAAGGATTATATTGTTTTCTTGGTCATGACATTAATAGCAACTCTTAAATCAACCAAAATATTGTGCAAGGCTATTTTACCAATGTGAACTGTAAGGATAGGTATTCCAGGATCAATATATTTTGGTAATAACCTACCTTCAGACATTATCTTAGACAATTGTCCAATGACTTAAATGGTTTGAGTTTCGTTCTTATTTTTCCTTCCAGAATTTGTGCATATGTTATTGATTAACTTGGAATAGATAGGTATGTCCTTGATGGCTTGTAACAAAGGAATTTTAATGGTGATATTTTCCAACTATTGAAGAAAATTGAAATCTAGTTTAAATGGTTCTTTTGGTATTGTCAGCCTTTCAGGAAATGGTATCTCCACTTCTTTCCTTTGAATTTGGATCTCTTATTGATTTTCTATAATGTTTTCTAGTAACCTCTTCTTTAGGGTTTTCATATCCGTTTAATTTTTAAGAGAAAGTCTTTGGGGATTATTCAATATTTGTGGGAGTAGCTCTAGTATTGTCCAATATTTTTCTAGATCTTAATTGAATCTATTGGCAAGGTACCATAGATATTGAACACGTCTCATTTATTTCATAGACTTGTTGAACATTTTTGTTATTATTAGGATTAGGCACCAGTTGAGCTGGTAAATATGGTTGCTTAGGAGGATTATTTACATTATTCAAAGGTGGAAGGAGTCTATTTTGGGGTTGGTTTTGAGGTACTTTCCCCCTAAATTGATTTTGAAAGTTTTGTTGTTGGGGCTACCCTTGAGACTAGCTAGGTACTTTTTGATTGGATTGGCCACTCATATTCCAATTAGATGCATTCAGATATTGGCCTACCATCCATAGAGCTGAATTTCCATATGAATCAGACATGAATTATGCCCAAGGAGGCATGTTCCAATCTTGATTGAATTAATTTTAGTTTGACCAGTTTGGAGCATTTGACCAATAATTATGTCTTTGTTGGTTGGATAGTTAGAGTTTGACTAATTGGGTGGACCATTAATTGGACCATTCCTTATTTGAGCTATGAAATAAACATCTCCTACTTATTCAACCTTAGGTTATTTTATAGTAGTCTTGATAATAGAAAGATATTTACAATTTTTGGTACTATGGTTATTGTCACAGATTTTACAAGTAGAGATGTTGGAAATATTTATAATTTTGAGAGGACATTCTCTCAAGTTGTGTTTCTTCCTACATCTGTGACATATATTTATTCAATATTTTGATTCTTTGGTTTCTTATTCATGAGGTTGAGGTATGATGTTAATGTGCTCAATAAATTAGTTTTAAGACCCTTTAACATGTTTCCAATTTTATCTCACGTTACTCCTCATCTTGATGATGGGTACGTATTACTTCTTAATGGCTTATTTCTTGAATAATTTTTATAGATATTTGCAATTTATCCTAATATCATGTAATGGATATCCCATTTTGCCATAAGGTTTAGTATTTCTAGGACATCTTCCTTTAGCCCTTTAATAAAAATTTATTTTTGAACCTCCTCATATAACTCAATGTTTATCCTTGATCCCACAAACCAAAATCTCTTGAGATAATACTCAAGGGATTCATCATATTTTTTATTCATACAAAATAATTCGACTTTCTTATCTTGAACTGTACAAAAATCTTGGTATCTATCAATGAATATGTCTTTTAATCCATGTTCTCCATCCCATATATTGCAAACGATTTCTCCTAGATCCATGAACCATATCAAGGCTACATCTTTAAATATAGAGGGGAATAGTCTAAATTTTTTCTCATCAGTGATTTAGAAGTAAGCTTGGAACACCACTTCGCATTGGGATACTCATGTGGTTTCCCATGAAATGTAGGAAAAACAAAAATAGATATTGGTTTAGGTTATCTTGTTAGTATTTCTTTATTAGAAGGAATTGGAAAGGTAAAAGTCTTTCTCTGTCCACCTTTCCTTCAGTTTTCTACTTCTCCTTGATCATTAGTCCTTTGCCTATGTTCCATTTGGTTTCTATTTACTTTCCCATGTTCACTAGCTTGATTAGCCATGATTGAATATAAGATTTCAAGAATTGGCTCATGTATAGGTTCAAAAAATAGTGTTGAGGGATCTATATGATCGTCCAATTATGGTTCGGGTAGTAGATATGTTTTGGGATCTTGTTCTAGAAATTCAATATGCTTTGATGATGCATAATCTGTACATATTTGGATTGCATTTTCAGTTTCTTTTAACTTAGAAGTTTCAAATTTCTTACGAAGGTCTCTTTGGTAATTTGCTTCTAGTTTACTAAATTTAATAAATCTTCTCTTCGAGTATCTAGGTTTGTTCATGAAATTTTCAAGTTCTTTGGTTCTTGCAACAAATTTTTACCTTTTTAATATTTCTTAAACAACCTATGTATATCGTTAATTGGATCAATTTGCTCAGGAGTCATATAATTCTCTTTGTTAAATCCAATTTTTTTTTACTAGAGTAATAAATTGGAAAATAAAATCTTATTTCAAAATTAGGTTAGGGCTCTCGAACTATAATTCACAATGCAAGTCTTGACATAGTTATCTAAAGCAAACTACTCTTGGTGCCCTATGATATCTCTTGCTATACTCTAGGTTTAATTCCATGTCTTCTAATTTCATTAGGAAACTATGGATGGTAAGGGAATCTTTGAAATACTGATCCCATGGGTAGGTGACCGAATTTACTATTGCTCTCCTATCCCCTAGCCATCGCTCACAACTTATTATAAGGTCAAGGTAGGGTGAGTGAAAATATGGCCCTAGAATCTTAGCTATGTTTACTCTCTGTATTTTGCCCAATTCATATGATTGTCTTTTATGATATTAAGATGTTTGCACAAGTGTTTGGTATCTTTTTTTTTTTAAAATAAGGTTAACTTCTTATTCTATTGGTAATGGTTTTGAGGTCAATCACAGACAGATTAAGATAATTTTCCACCATCTAGCAAATTTTACTTCTCTGTTTATATAGATATATATTCTCTTTGTTTTTTGTTATGTTTTTATTTTGTTTTGTTTTGTTTGATAATTTAAAGCAATCCTACCATAACTAAAATCAGGTGCAACCCATGATCAATGAATTCATACAACCAATTTTAGCACAATAGGAAAAAATAAAGTGTTGTTACCATTTTACTTCTAAGGGATGTTTTCACTGTGGTTGTGTCACTCAGTCACACCTACTTCCTGTACTACCTTGTGTTTCTACAGGCCAAAAGAGTTAGATTTAAATTAGCAACAACCACACTGTGCAAGAAAATAAATTGCTAAAGAGAAATTGTTAAAAAGGAAAATTGTTGAAAAGTAAATATTTGAAAATAATGACTTGGAAAATAAATTACTGAAAAGGGAAATTGATGAAAAGTAAATGCTAGAAAATAAATGACTGAAAAATAAATTGCTAACTTAGCAAATAAAAAGTAGAACCTGGTCCACCTAAGGTGGGGAATGCTTGGTGTCTACGTGCATTGATCACTACTTGTACCACCCTCCACATGTAGGTAAGCTTCCTTCCTTATGTGGTCCAACAATCTTTAGATTAATGCAATGGAACTGTTCTCCCTAGAAACGGTGCCAAAAATGTCTAGCTTGAACAACTAATCATTTAATTTATCAATACATGCCTTAATCGATTTAAAGAACATATATCTAGTATAGATATTCCATGAAATTAACCAGCTTACTTAGTTTGATTTCTTAAGATTAGATTACAAGAAAATGAAATATTTAAAGGTAATTATTTTTAATATAAAATTAGCCTAATGAATGTGGATCCACGTGCAACTAATGATGCTTTAACTATTTTACTTTTGAAATAAATAATACAATTTAATTTATATTAATTATATTTTATACTAACGAATCATATTTTATTGCAGGAGAGAGAGTAGGGACTAGTCTTATGGAAGTGGGCCATGCCTTCTAAAAGGACAGTATATTTCTCCTCCTCTACGCTAATTTATCCCAGTAACTACTATTTAATTTAACCTATTCTAACATTTAACTATTCTTTGATGTAGGAAAGATAAAGATTCTACAAAAGAAAATAAATCATTGCAAAAGACAAAATAATATTGCAAAAGATATGGAAAGAAAATACTATTTTATTGTTGAAATTCAATCATGTACATTGTTGGAAATTGTAATCTTCCTCAGAATACTATGAGAGACTTCTTCAAATTCTTGTTTTGAGGACCTTTTCAAAGGCCTCTTTACTATAATTTATACAATTATTCTCAATGAAGTATTCGTAATGTTCTTTATCTCTTTCTAACTAACAAATCTAAATCCTAACATTCGTACTAACAACTTTTCTAAACAAATACAATTTCTCGATAAACAAGACTTTTGACTAATCAACATAAGCCCAAGTGGCAACCACTTTAACAACTATTTACTTTAGTAAATAATAATAACTCATTTGTATTATTCTCAAGGAAAGACAAAATAAGTTAATGGAATAATTTAACAACTTTGATCCTCTCCAAATGTAATAACAACTTTACAACTTTTTATTTATTTAATAACAATCCAAATGCCAAATATGTTACCAACATTGACAATCAAGTGGATGATTGTGTATAATATGCTCTTGTTGGATGTGAGGTGGCAATAAAGTTTGGTCAACTTTGAATCGCTCTTTCCATAGCGCCTTTCAATAGATGCTTTCGGTAGTGCCTTTCTATAGCGCTTGCCCACAAATCTCCTAAGTGTGCCATACGTTCAGCCAATATAAGTATACTTACCTCATGGTTCATAAACCATGGCCTCTGACCAGCTTCATATACATATCTGCCTAACAACACAACATATTGTACACAATTTGTGTAAAATATATGCATAAATCATTTTTATAACATTTAATCATTTTGATGCATAAATAATGATATTAAAAACCATTCATATCCATTTATTTGTAAGAAATATATAAGTAAACCAGATCCATATACTGTAACACTTTGACATTCATCAAGCCTACAAAAACTCAGATATAAATTAGAAGTCCCTATTTGAGATGATTACCTTAGGAAATCCATATAACCTAAACATTTCTTTGGAAAACCTATTTACCACTACCAGTGCATCATCATTGATGTTCCTTGGAAAAAATGCACAACCTTGGTCAACTTATCGACAACCACAAGTATTATGTCATTTTGGTACTTATTCTTAGGTAAACCCATGATAAAGTCCATAGATATGACCTACCATTTCTGTATTTGTATATCATGTGGATATAATTGTCTCGTTGGATGTCTATGCTCAACTTTCACTTTATGGTATTCTTTCATCAAACAACAAAATCAGTGATATCTTCTTTCATTCCTAATCAGAATGTGGTCTTTTTCATGTTATCCCTCACTTTTTCCCTTTAGGGTGAATGGAGTAAGGAAATCTGCATGCCTCTTACATGATCAGTCTCCTCAAATCATTGATTTTAGGTATAACTACCCTATCTTTAAAACATAAAAGATTATATTTTATGCCAAAATCCTTGTTCTCTCTAGGATTTCTTTCCATTTTAGACCAAATTTCATTGGAATATTGATCCTAAGTTTGTATTTTCCTAACTTGGTCCATCAAATCCATGTGACTAAGGGTCAAAGTAGCTATATGCTTTCTTCTACTTAAAGCTTTAATGACCTTATTTTCTTTACCTTTGATATACTCTATACTAAAGTCATATTCTACTAGGAACTCGTGTTGGACATTTTGAGTCCTCTAAGTCAGAGTTGTCATTGATGTCACTGATAGAGTTATCACTCATCTCAAGGAATTTAGAAATAAATAGTCACCCAAATCATCCAGGAAAAAGCTTCATCAGTGCAAAAGTGATAGGAAAAAGGCTCCATAATATTTTAATATTATTGGGAGCACAAGTTAAGTGATTGGTTTATAAAAACCCAATATGGGTTACTGCAAAAGTTTAAAATGAGGTTTAATAATTATTTAAATTCACAAGGAATTTAAATTTTATAAATAATACCAAGGTTGGGCATTAAGACAAGGTTCTAAGGTTTTATTTAATTAAACCTAAGGTTGGCTCTTTAAGACAAAGTTCTAAGGTTGATTTTAATTTATAATATTTAAATTTAAAATTAAATTTAAATTTATTATAAATTAAATCACGTCGACATCGAATACATTCGAAGCACCGACGTGATGCTAGGGAAGGCAAAAGGTATTATATAAATGCCAAACAAATTCATTTACCAAGTATCCCTTGATATGGTTTTTCGAAGTGCATGCAAAAGATATTTTTGTTTCGAAAGCCTTACGATTTTCGTGAAGGTTAAAGTTGTGAAGATTCAGAAGCTCTAAGCACAAAGGCCAGCGTGGCCTAGTGTTATGTTGGCTTGGTTCTAAGGTAGAGGTTCTGAGTTCAATTCACATGAGGTCTGGCTTTTTGGATTGCAAGGAAGAAGCACTCTATGCACTTGTTGTTTTTCAGAGGTTTGTTGTTTGAAGATATTGCATGGTGGATGTGCCCTTTTAGACACGTCACGACGTGTGGCCCAATGGTGGCTTGGCTATGGCTAAGGCATTGGGAAGAGAAAATTCGGGGGATTGAATCCCGTCGAGGGCAAGGCAAGTGAATTTAATTTTTGTTTAATATTTTGATTTCTGCCAAGGTTGCCTATGGAGAAATAAGGTTATGGTATGCCCTAGGAAAGATAGATATTTTTGTTGATTTTATTTGTGGAAGTATATCATATTATATATCATTGGAAAGGTATTTTTGAGAGGTACTTTTTTATATTTCTTTGAGGGAGAAATAAGTTTTGTACAAGAAGATAATTCTGGTTTTGTCAAGGAGTTCCAAAAGTTAGTTTAATTCATTCTTTTGAGGGATTATTTCTTGCATAAGAGGATTTGGTGCATTCTATTGAATAGGAGTAATAAGGTGTTATTGAGATATTATTTTTATTATTGTATTATTACTCATGACCTCTAACCCTTATTGATATTGGAAAAATAAAGTGTGTTGAGTGTGGCAGATTTAGTGAACAACTCATAAGGCATCAAAAAGGTATGGGCAATATTCTTCATTGACTTATGTGGGTGATTGATTTCTGAAAATATCTTTGGAGAGAAAATGATTATTGTGGTTGCCTTTTTTAGAGTTGTTGGTTAATGTTTCAATGTTTTCTGAATTAAGAGTTGTGATTAAACATTGTTTATAAGCATTATTTTTGAAGCCCATTGGTTGTGCAAATAAATTGAACTTGAGTATCATTGTTATGTGAGATTTGTTTTTGAGCATTGTTGGAAATATTTTGAATTGGTTGATAAATGCTTGGACTAGGTTTTGTGAGAAAGGATTGATCTTTGAGGTGATTGGTTGAGTAGAGTTGATTGAGCCTAGTCAAGTGATTGTGTGAAGTGGTTGTTCAAGTTCCATGAAATAAACTATTGTATATTCTAATTTGAGTTGAGATTGATATTTGAAGATAGAACATATTGAGTCTCTAATGATTATATTTGTGCTTCTATGAGATTTATTTAAGTTGAGATTGGGATTTGAGAATATAACATATTGAGTCTCTAACAATTCTCTTTATGCTTCTATGAGATTGAGTTGAATTATTGATTGAGCATTAAGTATAGAATATATTGAGTCTCTAACAATTCTCTTTATGCTTCTATGAGATTTATTTGAGTTGAGATTGGGATTTGAGTATAGAACATATTGAGTCTCTAATAATTCTCTTTATGCTTCTATGAGATTGAGTTGAAATATTGATTGAGCATTGAGTATAGAACATATTGAGTCTCTAACAATTCTCTTTATGATTCTATATGATTGAGGCAAGTCTTTGAGAAGGCTTGTGGACTGATCTTGTGTAAGCTTTTAATGGAAGATTGTAATGCATATTTGAGCAAGTCCTAAAGAGAACTTATTGATAATATTTGGACAAGTTTTGTGTGAGCTTCTTGAGAAGATTTTTATAGGTTCTATGTGGACCTATTGAGTAGATTTGAGTAGGTTCTGAGTGAACCTATTGAGCAAATTTGAGAAGGTTTTGAGTGAGCCTATTGATAGAGCTTTGGAGGTGATAGAGTATAGAGGATAGAGTCTCAGTGGATAGAGATCCAGCATCTAGGATAATTGAAGATAGATCTTCTGAGTGAGGAGTCTTCAAGTGGAGAGAGATCCACCAGTTAGTGCAATAGAGAGACAAAGTCTTCTAGAAGATCACTAGCCAGAGCAGAAGGGGAAAATTTCTCCTATGGAAGAGATCCACGAACTTGAGATTAGGGGATCAACATCTCCTTTGGACAGAGGTCCATAAACATTGTAATTGGGAAGGATTCTCAAAGATATTATTTGAGAAATATTTAGAAGAAATATTTTCTCTGTGAATGTAGCCCACATTGGGTGAACCACATTAAAATTTGTGTCTCTATTATGTATGGTGTTTTGTGCATTACTTTGATTATTGCTATTGATACTGCTATCTATACACTACATAATATTGAATTGAAAAGAAAAGTAAAAAGTGGTCTTATACTATTCACCCCCCTCTCAGTATAATCTTGTATTCTTCAATTGGTATCAGAGTGGGTTCCTTCAGAAGAGTTTGACATCTTGAAGAAAAAGCGGTCTAAGAACACAATTGATCAAAAAGATCAAAAATATGGGTCCTTCAATAATACAGTACCAGTCTTTGATGGAAGTTACTTCTTGTATTGGTGTGTGCTGATGAGATTTCACCTGATGGCACTTGGCAATGAATTTTGGGATGTAGTAGAATTTGGATATGATTCAGCAGCCAATTCTCCTACAGACAAGGAAGGTAAGCTTGTAATGCATTCAAATTCAAGAGTTATGAATACAATTATAAAAGGGTTGCATAGATCATAATCTATGAAGGTTATGGAATGTACAACAATAAAAGATATGTGGGAACTATTGCATACCATATATGAAGGTGATAAGAGTGTCAGGAAAGCTAAGATCAGAAATCTCAAAGGAGAATTTGAGAACCTAAGAATGAGGGATTATGAAAATATTCGTGACTATATCAACAAGGTTGATGAACTTATACATGAGATGAAAGGTCTTGGAATGAAGGTTTATGAATCTGATGCTTGTGATAAGATCTTGAGAACTCTTCCAAAAAGGTACAATGAAAAGGTTTATGCTATAGAAACATCAATTGATAGTGATTCTTTGACAAGGAATTCTTTGCTTGGCATGCTTACTAATTTTGAGATAAGAAAAAAATATCCTATTCCTCCAAAATAAGTTGCATTCAAAGTGGACAAAAAGAAAAAGGGTAAAAATACAGAATCAAGCAGTGAGTCATCTAGTGATGAAGAAGAAAATTATGGCAGAAGAGATAAAGGTTCCAGAAGACCTATAGATCTAATTTCTATTAAGTGTTTCAATTGTGGAAATTATGGATATTATGCAATAGAGTGAAAAGAACCAAAGAGCAATAATGATGAGGAAAAATAGGATCATAGGTACAGGGAATCAGAAAGACAAAGGTACCCAAAGAAAAGCAAGGATGGACAAAAAAGTCAAGGGAATAAGTTATTCCAAAGGCAAAATAGAAGCTACTATGCAGATAATGCAAGTAAGTCCTCAATTGATAGTGATGCTATTTTTTCAGATAATGATAGAGATGAAGTCCTATTTATGGTCTAGAGATGATAGAGTTGAACTCTTATTCTCAAGTGTTTTAGATGTGATAGATTTGGACATCTTGAATATGATTGCACAAGGTATGGTTATAGTTTCAGTGATTATGATTTTGAAGATGCACTTGATAGACCAAATGAAAATATTCTAATGGCATTAGAAGATGAAGTGAGTGATCCTATAGAATATAAGCCAAAAGAAAGAAATGATATGGACAAAGGTAAACAAATAGAGGATTATTTAGCATAGAATGGATATGATCTCAAGGGAGAACTTATATATACCCTTGACACAATAAATAAGGTAATAAAGCAACACTCTAAGATTGAAAGTCAGTTTCAAGAATGCGATGAAGAAATATTATTGCTCATAGAGGATCTAGAAAATTCAAAGGCTAAGGCAAGAAAGTTCAAAGATAAGTTAGAAGCAAAGATTATGGAATGTGAAAAGTTAACACAAGAAGTGGCCCTACTAAAGGAAGATTTAGAGGATTTTGATAATAAGCTATACAAGTATGTAAACAGTGCAAAGAGTGTGGATAAAATAGTCAAGATACAAAGAAGAGCAACAAACAAGACAGGTCTTGGAAGCAAATAAGTTCAATAAGATAAGTTAACTACCATTTTTGAAGACACTTTAGAAGAAGAGGATAATTCAGAAGAGGGTTTCTTAGATGAGAGCGAAAGTGAAAGTGAAACTCCTAAGGATGAGTCAGATTGTAGTGATTCCAAAAGGAACAGGGACAATGCACAAAGAAGATACATATGAAACAACAATCATAACAGGTCAAGAGGAACTACAATACCAATGGGGTCTAGGCAAGGTTTCTTCAATGAAAGATGTTTTTCATGTCACATGTTTGGGCACATGGCTCCACAATGCAGGATACATGAAAGAAAGTATTATGGGAAAGGATAGCTTTTCCAAGTATATTGCTACTCATGCAATGAGTTTGGTCACAAGGCAATGAATTGCAGGGTTCATGACAGAAGAGGATATGGCCTCACTAGAAGAACTTCTAAGATAGTTGCACCTCCAAGTAATAATAATATTAAGTTTTATAAGTGCAATAATGATTGTCACATAGCAATATGGTGTAGAGCAAATATTCCAAAAATATGCATGAATAGGAACAAAAATATGAACAGGAACAAGAATATGAACAGAAGCAAGAAGAGGAACAAGAATAGAGACTCATAAAAGAATAAGAACAAGGACTTAAATAGGAACATAAATATGAAAATGGATAAGAACAGGAATAGGAATAGGAAACTGGATGAGAACAAGAACAGGAATAGGAATAAAAGTGATGACAGGAACAAAGATGATGATTTGGAAAAAAACAGTGAGAGGATTCAGAAGACTCAAAAAAGAAGAGAGAAAGTTAAATACAAAGAGCAGTGCTTTAGGGGAGTATAAATACTCCCACACCAAAATTAACCACCCTATGAGTTGGTGGGGGAGGGACTAATATAAGAGGCTCATTCTTAGTCCCAAGCCCCAAATGTGACCATTTTCCATTGATGACAAATGGGGAGAGATTTGTGTATGTTGGGGAGAGATTCGATATGGGGAGAGACTTGATATTTGAGAGAGCATTGAGCCAGGGGGAGAAAATTCCCAAGGGGAGAGAAAAGAAGTTCAGGTTTCAGTAAAAGGATATGGGTTGCCATCAATGACAAAGGGGGAGATTGTTGGACATTTTTAGTCCTCTAAGTCAAAGTTATCAGTGATGTCACCTTATAGAGTTATCACTCTTATCAAATAATTCAGCAAGAAATAAAGTCATTCAAGGTTGTCACATTCATCCAGGAAAAATCTTCATCACTGCAAAAGTGAAAGGAAAAAGGCTCCATAATATTTTAATATTAATGGGAGCACGGGTTAAGCGATTGGTCCATAAAAACCCAAGATGGGTTATTGCAAAAGTTTAAAACGAGGTTTAATAATTATTTATAAATTATTTAAATTCACAAGGAATTTAAATTTTATAAATAATACCAAGGTTGGGCATTAAGACAAGGTTCTAAGGTTTTATTTAATTAAACCTAAGGTTGGATATTTAAGACAAAGTTCTAAGGTTGATTTGAATTTATAATATTTAAGTTTAAAAGTAAATTTAAATTTATTATAAATTAAATCATGCCAACTTCGAACTCATTCGAAGCATCGACGTGAGGCTAAGGAAGGAAAAAGACATTATATAAATTCCAAACAAATTCATTTACCAAGTATCCCTTACTATGGTTTTTCGAAGTGCATGCGAAAAATATTTCTATTTCGAAAGCCTTACGATTTTTGTGAAGGTTAAAGTTGTGAAAATTCGAAAGATCTAAGTGCAAAGGCCAGTGTGGCCTAGTGGTATGTTGGTTTGGTGCTAAGACAGAGGTTCTGAGTTCAATTTGCGTGAGGTATGATTTTTTGGATTGCAAGGAAGAAGCGCTCTACGCGCTTGTTATTTTTCGGATGTTTGTTGTTCGAAGATATTGCATGGTGGACATAACCTTTTAGACACGTCACGGTGTGTGGCCCAATGGTGGCTTGGCTGCGGCTAAGGCGTTGGGAAGAAAACAGTTGGGGGATCGAATCCCATCGAGGGCAAGGCATGTGAATTAAATTTTTGTTTAATATTTTGATTTCTGCCAAGGTTGCCTAAGGAGAAATAAGGTTATGGTATGCCCTAGGAAAGATAGATATTTCTGCTAATTTTCTTTGTGGAAGTATATCATATTATATATTATTGGAAAGCTATTTTCAAGAGCTACTAGTTTATATTGCTTTAAGGGAGAAATAAGTTGTGTGCAAGAATATATTTCTAGTTTTATCAATGAGTTCCAAAGTAAGTTTGATTCATTCTTTTGAGGGATTATTTCTTGCATAAGAGGGTTTGGTGCATTCTATTGAGTAGGAGTAATAAGGTGTTATTGAAATATTATTTTTATTATTGTATTATTACTCATTACCTCTAACCCTTGATGAGATTGGAAAAAGAAAATGTGTTGAGTGTGGAAGATTTAGTGGACAACTCATAAGGCATCAAAAAGGTATGGGCAATATTCTTCATTAACTTATGTGGATGATTGATTTCTAAAAATATCTTTGGAGAGAAAAATATTGATTGTGGTTGCCTTTTTTAGAGTTGTTGGTTAATGCCTCAAGGTTTTATGAATTAAGAGTTGTGATTAGACCTTGTTTATAAGCATTATTTTTGAAGCCCATTGGTTCTGCAAAGAACTTGAACTTGAGTATCATTGTTATGTGAGATTTGTTGTTGAGCATTGTTGGAAAAATTTGAGTTGGTTGATAAATGCTTGGACTAGGGTTTGTGAGAAAGGATTGATATTTGAGGTGATTGGTTGAGTAGAGTTGATTGAGCCTAGTCAAGTGATTATGTGAAGTGGTTGTTCAAGTTCCATGAAACAAACTATTCTATATTATGATTTGAGTTGAGATTGAGATTTGAGAATAGAACATATTGAGTCTCTAAAAATTCTCTTTATGCTTCTATGAGATTGATTTGAGTTGATATTGGGATTTGAGAATAGAACATATTGAGTCTCTAACAATTCTCTTTATGCTTCTATGAGATTGATTTGAGTTGATATTGAGATTTGAGAATAGAACATATTGAGTCTCTAACAATTCTCTTTATGCTTCTATGAGATTTATTTGAGTTGAGATTGGGATTTGAGTATAGAACATATTGAGTCTCTAACAATTCTCTTTATTCTTCTATGAGATTGAGTTGAAATATTGATTGAGAATTGAGTATAGAACATATTGAGTCTCTAACAATTATCTTTATGATTCTATGTGATTGAGGTAAGTCTTTGAGAAGGCTTGTGGAATGATCTTGTGTAAGATTTGTGGAAGCTTGCAATGCAGATTTGAGCAAGTCCTAGAGAGGACTTATTAAGCGAACAAGTTCTATGTGAGCTTGTTGAGAATATTTGGACAGGTTCTGTGTGGACCTGTTGATCAAATTTCAGTAGGTTCTGTGGGTACCTATTGAGAAGATTTGAGTAGGTTCTGAGTGAACCTATTGAGTAGATTTGAGAAGGTTCTGAGTGAGCCTATTGACAGATATTTGGAGGTGACAGAGTATAGAGGATAGAGTCTCAGTGGATAGAGATCCATCAGTCAGGACAATTGAAGACATATTTTCTGAGTGAGGAGTCTTCAAGTGGAGAGAGATCCACCAGTCAGTGCAGTAGAGATACAAAGTCTTCTAGAAGATCACTAGCCAAATCATAAGGGGAAAGAGTTCTCCTGTGGAAGAGATCCACAAACTTGAGATTAGGGGATCATCATCTCCTTTGGACAGAGGTCCATAAACATTGTAATTGGGAAGGATTCCCAAAGAGATTATTTGAGAAATATATAGAAGAAATATTTTCTCTGTGGAGGTAGCCCACATTGGGTGAACCACATTAAAATATGTGTCTCTATTGTGTACGATGTTATGTGCATTGCTTTGATTACTGCTATTGATACTGCTATCTATACACTGCATAATATTAAATTGAAAAGAAAAGTAAAAAGTGGTTTTATACTATTCACCCCCCATCTTAGTATAAGCTTGTGTTCTTCAACTAGATCCATCTTCTTTGTCTTGTATTAAGTATAAACTCAATAAAAATGTACCTCAAGCTCTAATAGTTGATCCTCAACTCAAAATATTTTCCTAATAAATAGTATTGATAGATTTTAAGAGTGTGTACAACCATTGTTAGCTCTAAATCATGCATAGTATATTTTACCTCATATTTCTTGAGATTCCTTAACTCAAATTCTATGGCTACCACCTATTGAGATAACATTCCTCCCAAACCTTCCAACGAAGCATCAGTACATACTATAAAATTTTCTTGAGGATCTAGAATTTTAAGCACGGGCACTATGGTAAGCTTCTTCTTAAGCAACTCAAAGGTGGATTCAAATTTCTCCATCCATTTGTATTCCTTTCATTTTCTATGGAGGTTGGTTATATAGTAGGAAACTTTGGAATAATATATCACTAAATACCTATAATATTCTATAATGCCCATGAAACTCTGCACTTCAAACACATTAGTGGGTAATGGATAAATCATAATAACCTTAATCATTTTTGGATCCAAAGTTATCCCTTCTATAGATATGATATGTCCCAGATGCTACACCTCTAAAATATAAAAGTTACACTTCGATAAGTTTCTATAGAGTTGATTATTAATAACTCAAGAACGATTCTCAAATGTTTATCATGCTCTTCCCTACTTTAAGAGTATATGAAGATATCATCTAGAAATATCAAGACACACTGATCCAAATACGCTTTTTGAACACACTATCCATCAGATTCATGAATGCTAACAGTGCATTGGTTAGACCAAATGGCAATACTTTGAACTCATAACACCCAAACTTGGTATTAAAAGCAATCTTGTGAGTATTCTTCTCTCATATTCTCAACTGGTGGTATCCTAATTTTAAATAAATTTTGGAAAATATGGTGGCACCCTTAAGTTGATCAAACAAATCTTCAATTTTAGGTAAAGGATACTTATTTTTATGGTTTATTTTCTCAACATTCTATAATATATGCTTAACCTTAAAGAACCATCTTTCTTTTGATAAATAGAATAGGTGCACCCCACGGTGACACACTAGGTTTAATCAACCCTTTTTTAAAAACTCTTGAAGTTGTTGCACTTTTAACTCCTACATATCAATAGAATTCATCCTATAAGGAGTTATATGAATAGGTTCAACTCTCGATATCAACTCGATAGTGAAATCAAATTCATATTTAGGTGGAAGCCTAGGGAGATATTTAGTAAATACATCCTTAAAATCTTGTAAAATTGGATGTTTCTTAAACAATTCCTCATTTCCATCGTCCCTGGTCTTATGGTTTAACTTAATGACATAGACCATTCCACCATTTTTAATTATTTTTTTTTATTGTATTGTTGATAGCAGTTGGGATCAAATTGACCCTTGCTCACTATACATTCTCAATCTCCTCTTACTTTTATTTGTATAATCTATCCATTTTTTTTGGAAATTAAAAAGGATTTCATGAGCTTTCAACCAATCCATTCCCAAGATGATGTTGAAGGAATGTAGTGGGCCTACATATAATTACCAAAATATAGATTTATTGGGTAGGGTGATCTTGGCTATGGGAAAACATTGATCTATTGAGTAGGTCTGTCTAGAAGCATACTCAGATTTCCACCTTTGTGCCAAAAATCTTGGTATTTCTAGCATATACTTGACTATACTAGAAGAAATGAAACTACCAGTAGCTCCACTATCAATTAAAAGTTTAACTTTCTTATCAAATAAGTTACCATTCAAGAGCATACGTGTGTCTTACTCATCTAAGTTTTGGTTTATCGTTATGTAAATCCTATAGTATGGTTCGTCTGCCCTCTTACTTGGTCCTGGCTAATTTGGATATTTATTTGCATAATGTGGACCCCCACAATCATATAAACCACCCTTGAGACCTAGGTATCTCTTGTGGTTGCTCCACAACGTACCCCAAAATTGGGGACCCACCTTTTTGTGTTCGGTATTTGGGTGTTTGCATGTTGGTTTCGAGTGTCTAATGCTCGGCTTGTTTTGAATTTGCGTTTATCATTAGTCTTTGTCAATAATATTTTCTTGTCGATGATATTTTATTGTCGACAACTTTTTCTTGTCGATGATTTTTTATCGTCAAATTGTTGTCAATTTCTTGTCGACGATTTTTTATCGTCAAATTGTTGTCAATTTCTTGTCGACAATTTTTTATCGTCAAATTGTTGTTGACGATTTTTAATGTCATTTTGTTGTCGACGATTTTTATCATCGATGTTGTGTTAGCAATGTTATTGCTAATATTTTGTTGCTAACATTGTGATGGTTAGATTTCTCATTTTTATCATTCATGTATAATGAGCTTATGTTCTATATATAAAACAAGTTTTATGTTAAAACTTCATTCCATCGTAATACCTCTTTAATATACATCTATACAAAGTAAAATAAGCATATCGGTAATGTGACCCGGGTTCAATCTCCATGGTGGATGTGTATAAGAAGTATTTACCCAATATAAAAAATAATAATAATAAAAAATAAAATAAATAAATGAAAATAAAAAAATAATAATAATAAAAAGGGTTTTATAAAGCTAATTCTAATAGGTGTGATTTATTTTATGCAGGCTATGGTAGATCCGAGCAAAGACATAGGACAAAGGAAATAACCAGATTTATAACGTCTAGGTGGAGGTGTCCTCAATGACAATAGGCAGATAGCCTTGGAGCTTCATGTCAAGTGAATAGACGTCGATTTTGGTGGCCCCCACACCCATAATGTATAAGGCCTTGGAGCTCCAATTAGGACCTATGTTAAGAACAATAAAAGGGAGAAGGTTTTGGAGGTGCCGCCAACATGGAGATGAAGCTTTGGTTGTGCAAAGGCTTCACATGCGGTGTTGACCCGATTAGAGGAAAATTCTAATGTGGCTGACAGTATCGAGGATCCGATGGCTTTTGTGAGACCCAAGGATGCGATAGCAAAGTCTCCAAGTGGACCTCTGGGGATGACTCTGGATGTCTACGACATCGATCAGGGTTTGGTGATGTGGTGAGATGGACGACGTAATGGAGGGTGCCATATTTAGAAGGTTTGTTTGGAGGTCTGGACAACACAAAATATAGAGACGAGATAACACTTATGGCAAGAGATGTGCAGTGTCAAAAGAAAACATGGTAAGCGATGCGAGCAAATCACACAAAACTAGAACCATCAAAAAATCTTGTGGGGCAATATTGAGGGTGTGCATGTTGCATTAGTCTTCGATTTCCATGCCAAAGGGTGATTATGCCAGGTAAAATAGTGTTTACCCAGGTTTGGAAGACCTCATGGTAGTATCATACGACATCACAAGTTCTAGTAGTTCAGTTTTACATGGACTCCGAAGGTGACCGAGACTGGGCAACCACATAAGACAATTTCAAAGGTGACAAATACAATGGTGATGTATAGCACCGAGGCATGAGGATTGTGATGATTGCACATAATGATGAACAAGATGACGCTGGTGGCGAAGACCCGACATACGGACGTTTCAACTGAGTTTGGTCGAAGACTCGATGCATAGAAAGACGAATTGAGTATTTTGAATGTCGATGGGGAACCCAAACGTGAAACCAATGGTAATGGATGGAGCCCTTCCATGTGACAAGTACAATATGGAGAGCTCATTGTAGTGGTATAACGCCTTCATCGAGCACAACAATCGTAACGATGACATGTGACAAAGAGGAGTCTTGTTCGCTGTTGGGCTGAGTAAAGCGTGGCCCAAGGTTGGTAATACTCCATGAAAAGATAGAACACCGGTGGATGTAAAGAAAGTCTCAAAAGTGATTGACCCGATCAGCAGAGACGGGCCCACACGATGACAAATCTCCAATCAATGACACATTTGTGGGGATAAACCCAAGAACAACACATCGACTCCACATCCACCGAGAATCATAAGGAGATATATGAGCATTGCGCAGAAGGGTTAAACATAGGTTTGACCTGACAGACCCTGAATGAACGCTCGATGAACGAAGATTGCTATTTTTTTTAGCACCGACGACCCATGATAGATGCAAGCTTTTGATGCCCGAACGTCGGTATCTAACGACAATACCTGGACTGTGCAGTAGACCAAGGATTAGATGGTCAATGAAAAGGGCCAGAGTGAGGGGGTATCATTGTCGAAGTAGGTAAGTATTTGTCCACATATCTAAATACGTGGGCAGCTGCATGGCTCATTATAATGATTACGAAGGTGGATACCCGAAGACGTGGAGAATGAATAGCATGGGATAGCGTACATGGATTTCCCAAAACCAGTGGCTCGCATGGACAAGGTGCAGTCAGAGAGTTTCAAGTGATGCCATCGATGGCATTGAGGGTTAGGTTTATTTGGATGCCAAAGTGGGCGATGGGTGACTCTACGACCGGTGGCGCAACGAAATCGAAGATGGCAGCAACCATAGGTGGGATAATCAATTGAAATGCATTTAAAAATGGTTGAATATGTAACGCCAGCTCTCCCCTCATTTAAAATTTGTAGTACAAATGAGACACATTGTTGATGCTATTATGGGCCTTCATAATCAATGGTGTTAAGGGACGAAAGGCATGTGAAGCTTTAGAATAATGATATTCTTTCTATCATGGGTACGAAAAGAAATGTTACAATGCCACGTAGGAGATGGGCATGATTTGACAGTGTACCTATAGGTAAGTAACGTGAAATTATTTGAACCCTTTCATGGTAAAGGATAAAATAAAATAAAAAAACATTTTGAAGCCATTTGAAGGGAAACGAAGCGAAACAGAGAAAGGGAAACATGAAATGAAAAGTCGAAATGAACGGTGAAGGGTTTTGAGGGAAAATGAAACGAAGAGATAAGGCACATGGAAAACTTTAAATACTGCAATGAAATGCTGAAACGAGGTTGGAAACTACTGCAAGCAAAGTTGCAGATTTGAAGGCAAGAGGGCTATTCTGGACTTTTTTGGGTTGTTTTTCTTCCATGGACTGGTTTGGGAAAACCAGAAATTCTGCTATTGTAAATGAACATTTTTTTTAATGCAGAAATTTTCAGAAAGTTGCATTTTATGGGCAATAAAGGAGTCGTCATTTTTTGCATGCAAGATTAAATGTTTACTTTTTTTTCCCTTTTCAGATTTTAGGCTTGTAAATGGAGTTTATGCAAGTTTCTTGGTTGCTTCATACTAATGTTTAAATCTGAAAAATCTCATTTAAAACCCTAGAAGCCAACACTTAGCTTATCCGGATTGTGCTTGTTTTGCAAGTCCAATAGGTTAGGTTGCATGCATGAAAATCTCACATCTTTGGTTTTGTCGAAATAGGATAGCATCAAACTGAATGTATCTTGTGTTCCATTTTCTCCATTTCATTTTCAATTTTCTGCATTTTATTTTTCCAGAAATTTTAACTTTTTTTTTATTTTCAGGCATTAAAATAAACATTAAAAAATTTTCAAAATCCAAAAATAATTTCATCATTGCGTAGGTTATACTTCAGACTTCCAATACGCACTTTGAAATTTCATTTTCGGAGTTTTTTAGTATTTTTAAAAATTCATCGAAGTTGCTGGTTTATTGCAAATTTTAAAAAATTCGAAAATAGAAAATTTCCATTTTAAGGTCAAATTTCATTTTTTCAGTGTTGTTTTGCACTCATGAGCCTATGATGACATTCCCTTCATGAAAATTCCAATTTCATTGAAGGAGTTATGTTTTATAGAATTTTCACAAATTTCCATTTTTAGCCTAAAATTACCCTCTCTTCATAAAAATTCTAATTTTACGAAAGAGGGATAATTTGAGTATTATATTGAAGGTCTTTTCTTCAAAGCACTTAATTGTTCATCTTGATGAAAATTTGATTTCATTTAAGAGGGATAAGTTAAAGTGACATTTAAAGCCCTTTATTCAAGGCCATAAATTATTGCCTCTTTGTGAAAATCTATCTCACCAAAGAGGGATGGTTTATAGATCACATTGAAATATATCTTCATCTTCATGATAAGAAGCCATATTTGGACTTAATAAAGAAGATAAAATCTACCTTAAAAATCTCAAGATAAAAGGAATTAAGGCACTACATCGTGGTCATATGAGGGTCAACTCACATTTGCTTTATTTTGGTTCAATGAACAATCACTAAAGTTTCATGGTAAAATAAACCAACATTGCCCCTTGTTTACAGTTACTTGCAATCACTAAGGTGTTCAAAGCATTTAAATTGAATATCTTTATTTGAGATTACTAATACACATATGCAAATGCTAATATAGCGGAGACCTTGGAGAAGTTGTTTGTTTAACTTCTTTGCAAGAGGGGATTTAGAACCCAAATCCTAAGGGAGAGTGTAATTTCACAATTGGGTGAAAATACCACTCAATAGTATCTTTCTTATTTTTTTCCCCATGTTCTTTCTACTTATGATGTATCTGGTTGCCTTCAAGATTGAGGATTGTTGTTATTATTATTATTCTCTTGGAATTTCTTCTTGAAATTCCCTTGCTTTATTTTATTCTTTTTCTCAAACTTCAGATTACATTTACTCTTCTTTTTCTACTCTTTTCTCTTACTTCATAAATCTAGCACTTTTTCTTTTTCTCGGGGATTGTCAATCCTCCTTTGATAATTCTGCATAATTGAAGTAAGTCTTATTTGACTAAAGATTGGATTCTGCTTGTCGAACCAGGTCATAAGCCTTTTGTAGAGTCTCAGGCTTATGCATGTTTATTATCGATCTAATATTAGTAGCCACTCCTAATATAATTTGTGTACCTTCATCTTCTCATATACCTCATATATAGGCACATACTTAAGCAACTTCACAAATTTTTGGTAATAAATATTCACCTTTTTGTTCCTTGGTGGAGCATAGATAATTATTCGAATTTCTCCACATAATATTGTTCTATGAGGAAGCTCTTTGTAAAGGATTCAAAAAATTCTTCCCATCGTAGATTCACTACCTAAATATTTTGATCATATTTAAAGATGTTCCACCATTCTAATCCTGTTTTAGGTGGAGGGTACCCCAAATTGTTTGGGTTACCAAATAGTAGCTCTTCATGGAGAAATAAGTATCTAACTTATTTAGCCAAACCTTGTATGAATCACCCCCATATTTTCCAATAAATTTAGATATTTTAATATTTTTCATATCCTTAGGGATTTTTGCCTCTATAAGGGCTCTAACTTCTTACTCTTCTAAAGAAGGATTTCCTTCCTACTTAACCTTATAATTTTTATTTTATTGATTTTGAATCATTATAGATTCCAAAAACTACCTTTGTTGGTTCAATTGTTCTCTCTATTGCTCTATTTTTTCCTATCATAGAGATACAATAACAGTGAGGTTATACACCTCTATATTTGAATTCCTAAAACTTTCTCCTTTTTTTCTATCCTTGCTTGGTATTTGGGAATATCCTCTTATTTCTCTTCTCAATATTTGTGTGATGTTCCCTATCCACACAAAATACTAAAGTTAGGTTATAATTTCTCCTCCAAATTATAAGTCTAACTTCCTTGATAATTACATCATCCACATGTACTAGTAATAGAGTATTATCATCCACCAATAATAATGATGGTCACTTTTACTCCATGTAATGTGTCATCCCCAATAAGATATTTCCTCTTCAAAGTCACTCATCAAGTTAGGCCAATCCTAAGTTTGTTGGCAATTTGAGGTATTTTATGTTGTCATTGATGCCACATGGATCATTGATGTCACATTGGTAACATTTGGTTTTGGTGGCCAAAGTATTTCATATATAAGCATTTATGACATTTTGGAAAGCATGGAAATTTATAAGGTTTTTGTGAAAACAAAGGCAGGAAAAATAAAAGGTTTTATTTAAAACCATGGATGGCAGATTTGAAATGGGTTTTTATTAAAACCCAATTTGGGCTTTCGTTTCGTCGAAAAAGGTGTCTCGATGATGGAGATATTTAATTTTAAAGATTTAAGTTTAAATTTTAATTAATTAAAATTAAAATTTAAAATTTAAATTAAAAACTAATATTTTATTTATTTCTGACGTTTAAAGGAGGAGGCATATAATTTTTATAGCCGACGTCAAAAGGTTTGAAGGGAGGCGTATATTAATATGCCATCAAATGTTTTTCAAAAGCCTAAGCACTGAACATTTAATTTGCGATCGATTTGCCAAGGTACAACATGGTGTGGAGAGTGCAAAGCTTTCGATTCGCTAAGGCAATGAAAGGGGGAAGAATTCATTCGAGTCCATTGAAGAGAGGAGGAAGAAGGGTAAGGGAAGTCCCTTACCAAGTGCCATAGGCACTTGTGGCCTAGCAACAAGAGGAAAGTGCATAGGGTGTTGAAGCGCCAGCAGATCAGAGTTCGAAACCCGCCGGTGCTGGTTTTTGCAAGGAAAAGGGAGAACCTTTTTGCGCATGTGATTTTTGAGGGTAAGTTCGTAGGAGGCAAGAAGGAAGTCTTGCATTCTTGGTTTTGTGTGAGCAGTGGCTCATGTGGTTGTTGGCACCATTGTTTGAGTTGTGCAGGGGCAGCGACAGGGGATCAAACCCCGCTGAGGTTAAAAGGCAAGTTTTAATTTTTAATTATATTTTATTTTTCTAAGGTTGCCTAGGAGAGATAAGGTTTGAAATGTATGTTGTGAAAATGAAATATTTTTGGTGATTTTCATTTTAGAAGTATATCATATTATATATCATTGGAAAGCTTATTTCAAGGGCTATTTGATTATTCTATTTAGAAGGAGAAATAAGGTGTACATAAAGAGATATTTTTGTTTTTGTAAAAGGGTTCAAGTGAAGGTTGTTTTGTTCTTTTCAAATTTTGTTGAGTGTGGCAGATTCTTCAAAGGGGTTTCTTCACTTCATAAAAAGGTATGGTCACATTCTCCTATTGATTGCTTATGATGGTTGATTTCTGAAATATCATTGGAGGGAAAAGGATTTTTTGTGGTTTCCTTTTCGAAAGTGGTTGGTTGAATGCTTCAAGGTTTTATGAATTGAGAGTTGTGTTTAAACCTTGTGTTATAAGCATAGTGGTTGAAGCCCATTGGTTGAAAAGAACATGAGTATCATTGTTATGTGAGATTTGTGGTTGAGCATTGTTGGAAACATTTGAGTTGGTTGATACATACTTGGACTAGGGTTGTGTGAGAGAGAGTTGTCCCTTGTGATGATTGGTTGAGTTGATTTGATTGAGTCTAGTCAAGTGATGTGTGAAGTGATTATTAAAGTTCTATTAAACAAATTATTCCATAATTCTATGTTGAGTTGAGATTGATGTTAGAACATATTGAGTCTCTAACAATTCTCTTTATGCTTCTATGAAGTTTATTTGAGTTGAGATTGCCATTCATTGTTGAGTTTATTTTGAGTACTTATTGAGCATGATTGATTGAGCCTTTGAGAAGGCCTTTGGGACAAAGTTGAGTATAGTGTTGGGACAAATTTGTGGACAGTTTTGGGCGAGTTATTGGTGAGCTTGCAAGAGCAGATGTGGGCAAGTTCTTGGTGATCTTCCTAGAGCATATTTGGGTAAGTTATTGGTGAGATTTATAAAGCATATTTGGACAAGTTCTTAGTGAGCTTGTTGGAGAATATTTGGACAGGTTCTGTGTGAGCTTGTTATTTAGTATTGGACAAGTTCTGTGTGAGCTTGTTATTCAGCATTGGATAGGTTCTATGTGAGCTTGTTATTCAGTATTGGATAGGTTTTGTGTGAGCTTGTTATTCAATATCGGAAAAGTTCTATGTGAGCTTGTTAAGCAGATTTTGTGTGAGCCTATTGAGCAGGTTCTTAGTGAGCCTATTGATAGAGCTTTGGAGGTGATAGAGTAAAGAGGAAAAATTCTTAATGGATAGAGATCCAACAGCTAGCATAGTTGAAGATAGATCTAAGTGAGGAGTCTTCAAGTGGAGAGAGGTCCACCAGTCAGTGCAACAAAGAGACAGAGTCTTCCAGAAGATCACATAGCCAAAGCAGAATGGGAAAGTGTTCTCATTTGGACAAAGATCCATAAAAATTATAATTGGGAGTGATTCCCAAAGAGATTGATTGAGAAAGTTTTAGTAAAATATTTTCTTTTTGGAGTAGCCCACATTGGGTGAACCACGTAAATTGTTGTCTCAATGATGTGGTGACTTGTGCTCTTGCTTACTACTGCTATCTGAGTTATTAATGCACATTGCTATATTTGGTTATTGCAATTAAGGAAATTAATTGATATTGATTTAGAAAGAAAGTAAAAAGTGGTCTTATACTGTTCACCCCCCCTCTTAGTATAAGCTTGTCTTATTCAAAGTTCTTTGTAGGGAAGGTTCTAGTCCTATGACCTAGAACTTTGATACTAACTGTAACAACCCAATTATAATCAACTCGAGATATTTTTTTTAGCTTCAAAATAAGGTTCACACCATAGATATTCCCATCTATTTTTTTTTGAATACCTAAGGCATAACCAAATTTGAGTCCCTATCATAGCCAACAATGCTTAAGTGGACAGGATAGACCATCATATCATAGCTATTTTTGGGGTTAAATTTTCTAATCCTTCATGGTTTAGAAATTATACCTTAATAGTTTTCTTATATTCCTTATACTCTCCTCGAGTATAAAACAATTCAACCATAGAGTAGGGGTTACTTCTTTTAGTCAATCAAAAGGAAATATTATTTTTTTCACCTTACATAAGATAGTCTGTGTAGGTGAATGGTGTAATTCCTTAAAGTGCATATATCTCATATCCATGATGAGATATATGGTACTAGGTGCTTAATGGTCACACCTTCATGGTAGGCTCATTAAGGGCATCATCACTCGATGTGATAATGCTCATGGATACCTAAATCTCCCTAGTTCAAGCACCATCACTACCCACGTTGCAATTGATTTCCTAGCCTCTGTGGTAGTAAATGTGGTTCAAGTTATATGCTTATGAACCATCCTCAAAATCTCTACACATTTAAGAGCACATTTGCGCTATACCACTCAAGATGCACCTATTGTAATTGATTTGATAGTTGCCTCCCCGCAACTAACCAAATATTGAGAACTATCTAAGCATGTGTATCGATAAGGTTGAAGTAGTGAACATATCCAAAATACCCCGACTAATCCAAGGTAAATATATCATCTAAACCCTTAACTCGCTCTTTAAAACAAAAATAATATAACATACTATTTCATTTGAAAAGGAAATAAATTTAACATTTCTTTTTTTTTAATAATATAAAGTATCAAACATCTTACTATAATAACAACTATTTCCATCTATTTACAATTCGTTCCACCATTCATAGAAGGAAAAATACTCATCTTTCTATAATAAGAGTAACTAAAATCTTGTACCTACAAAATTTAATTGAGAACATTGATAATATCTATAAATAAGTCTTTTCATATCCAATATACATTTCAATAAAAACTAAAGTCTTTTCATAATAAGTAAAATAGTATTCATTATAGAAATCTGATATTTTCATAATACAACTCTTTCCTTGTCATATCCAATTACATAAATTTCTCATTAATTTGAAATCTTGATAAAGCAATGAAATAACTCTTTCTATCCAACCTTTGCTCACTAAAAAAATTGAGCTCCATCGAGGTTTTCATAAGGGATCAGGACAAACCTGTTAATATGATTATGCATACCTATGTGCTTCTTCATATGCAATGCATCCAATAATAAAATGAAAAAATACCAAACACATTTCTACATTCTTTAACCTTTTTAATGAAATAGTATTTATACTGTTATACAAAGGAAATAGTATGTTATACTATTTTACAAAGGAAATAGTATGTTCTACTAATTTATAAAGAAAATTAATTTCTAGAAAACCAAAAATTGCACATTATCGTTTTCCCATCATCATAGCTAATCAATTTGCAAAACCCATAAAAATTGCATAAATTGGCTTTAAAACACTATTCATATTCTTATGCCCCCTTAGGCTACCTAAGCCCATTCCTATGCTTAACCATGGGTCCTCATGTGACCTCCATCATAACTGGGCATTTTTTGAAACCCTTACCATGGTCAAAAAGCATTTTATGATCAAAAGTCAACTTTTTGGTAAAAACTTGCTTTATGGCTAAACACATGCTTAATTAGTCTGATCGTGATTAAATTCTAGCCATGCCACCTCACCTGGTCTACTTTGACTAGCCTAGCTCCTCCACATCACCTATTCTACTTTGACTAGCCTAGCCTAGCCTTACCACCTCTCATCTTGATATTTGCTCCATCTCACACATTCCTGGGCAATAAATAACAAATGAAGACTTTTGCACAAATAAAGTAATTTCATATTCAAAAGTTTTCCACCTCACAAACAATTAATGCCATTTGGATACTTTCCTCCAGGTCATCATGGCATGTATATGGGTGAGGGATTCTCTCACCTAGTTCTATTTATGAGGTAGGTCACATGAGATAGAGTTCTTCTATGGAGAGAGATCCATGAACCAGTTGAGGAGAAAGAGTTCTCTTGGATTAAGTTCCATGAACCAAAGAAAAGGGGAAAGAGTTCTCCTATGAATAGAGATCCACAAATCAGAGTATTAGGGGATTGGTATCTCCTTTTTATAGAGGTCCATAAACATTGTAATAGGGAAGTGTTTCCAAAAATATTTTTTAAGAAAATTTTAGTGGAAATATTTTCTTTGTGGAGTAGCCCACATTAGATTAACTACTTTAAATTGGTGTCTCTATTGTGTGTGATTATTTATGCATTGCTTTGATTACTACTATTGATATTGTCATTTATAATATTGGATAATATTATTTGGGAAAGAAAAGTAAAAGTTGGTCTTATACTTTTTACCCCCCTCTCAGTATAATCATGTGTTCTTTAATTGGTATCATATCATATCCCTTCCAAAGAGTTTAGCAGCTTGAAGAAAGAGTGTACAGGAAAAGAGATGACATCTAAGAGTGAAGCTTTAGAAAATAAGGTACCATTGTTCGATGGAAACAATTATGCATTCTAAAGTGTAATAATGAATATTTATCTGATGGCATAGGGAATTGAGACATGGTAAATAGTTGAGGATAGATATACACTATGAGCTAGTCCTTCTACAGATAAAAATGGTAAGCTCTAACACTTGTATAATGCAAAGGCAATGAATGTAATCTTGGGTTGATTACGTGAAGAATAATTTGTAAAATTTATGCATTGTATATAAGAAAAAGAGATCTGGTAAACGTTGAAGAAATCATATGAGGGAGATAAAAAGGTCAAGATGGCCAAGTTGTAAAATTACAAGAAAACATTTGAATAATTGAATATGAAGGATGAGGAAGATATTACTATATACTTACTTTGTGTGGATGAGGTTGTTAACTCCATGCGAGGACTTGGGTTTAAAGTTGAATAATCTGATGTTTGTCAAAATATTCTAAGGTCACTTCCTATGAGGTATGAAGGAAAGGTTTCAGCCATAGAAGAAACAAGAGATCTTGAAAATCTAACTTTGGATGAGTTACAGGGAACACTCACATCATATGAGATGATATTAGTAAAGGATCCTATCCCGAAGAAATAGGAAACTTTAAAAGTAGTAAATAAAGCAAAGGATAAGACATTTGGTTCAAATGATGAGTCAACCAGTGATGAGAAAGCTAACTACGATATAAGGAACAAGAAAGATTCAAGAAAAAACAAAGGTATTTAACTTGTTAGTGTTTCAATTATGGTAAATATGGTCATTATGCATCTAATTGTATAGAAGCTGAAAGTAGCAGTGGTAAATAAAAACAATATCATAAGAACAGGGAAGCAGGAAAATACAAGTATCAAAAGAAAAGCAGGGATGCACAAAGCAAGCATGGAAAGAAGTTTTTCAAAAGGCATAAAAAGATTTTCTATGCAGATAATATAGGCAAGAGTTCAAGTGAAAGTGATGGAGTATCCTCAGATAATGAAGAAGAAATGCTCTTCTTAGCAATAGAGGAAGAAGGAAGTGCTCCTATAGAAGATAAATCTGAAAAGTATGAAGATGCTCTTGAAGATAAATAAGTAGAGGAAGAATCAGAGGAAGGAGTAGTTGATCTAGAAGTTGAGCTTATTTATATTCTTAAGGAATTAAGAAATGTTAGAAGCTTAATTCAAAACTCAATATTCAATTTTAAGAATGTGATGAAGAGAAGGGAAAGCTTATACAAGATCTGACAAACTCAATAGCTAAGACAAGGAGAATTAAATAAAATTTAAAGGCAAAAGTCTTAGAATGTGAAATATTAGAGCATGAGGTAGCTTCAGTAAGGAAGGAAGTGAAATATTCTAAATATAAGCCACACAGATTTGGGAAAAGTTTAAAGACTTTGGATAATATTATCAAGGTACAAAGGTCTCCATCAAACAAGACAGGACTTGGTTTTGAAGAGGGACAAAGAGAACAAGGAGAGGAGTCAATATCAAGCTCCAAAGAAGAAGACGCTTCAAAAAAGAGTGAAGGAGAAAGTGAGACTTATGAGGATAAGTTGAAAAATAGAAGGTTCACCAAGAATGGAAATAATGCACAAATAAGGAATAGGAAACATCACAGGTAAGAAAGGACTAAGAGACCAGTGGGTTCAAGGCTATATTTCTTCAAAGGATCTTTCTTCTCATGTAATAGGTTTTGTCATAAGGCTATGCAGTGTAGGACACATGAAAATAAGGAATATGGTTTCACTAAGAGAAATTTCAGAAATGAGCATCTCTTTCAAGGTTATTGCTACTCTTGTAATCATTTTGGTCATAAAGCAATGGATTGCAGGGTTCATGATAGGAATTGGTATGGCTTCACCAGAAGGAACTTCATGATATTTGCATCTTTTATGAATCACACCATTAAATGTTATAATTGCAATAATGTTGGGCATATGGCCAAGTGGTGTAGAATAAAATTTCTAGGGATAAGAAAGAACAGGGATATTCAAAAGAATCAGAAGGATCAGTTGAGGAAGAAGGAGGACAAAGAAAAAGAGCATTGTATGTTGGGAGTAGAGATACTCCCACCCAAAAATTAATCACCTCAAAGAGAGGAGGTAGGTAGGGGGCTCAGCCAAGAGTCTTATATTTAGCCCTAAAGGATTCCCTTTCCCATTGATGTCAAAGGGGGAGAGATTTGAGTTAAGGGGAAAAGTTTCTCAGGGAGAGCAGAATTGGAAAAAGGAAAAAGGGTTGCCATCAATGACAAAGGGGAAGATTATGGAAATTTTGAGTAGTTATGTTGCCATTGATGTCAAGAGTCGATGTCATTGATGTCAAAAGTCAATGCAAGAAAATGAAAAAAGGAGGATTAAAATATTTATATTTTAATCCCAAGAGATTTGGTTTAAAGATTCACATGATTGGTCAAAATTTTTTCTAAATACCCCGAATGAAGGAAATACCGGGGTCCAAAGGAAATAATATTATAATATTTATTATTATAATATTAAAGCTGGCAAGAGAAATCCTAAGGTTAAGGAAGGAAACACCTTGGCCCAAAGGAAATAATATTTATTATTATAATATTAAAGTGTTAAAAGAAAAGGCTAAGGTTATTTATAAAATAATTATAATATTTATATTATAATAATTTTATAAACCCTAAGTTGGGTTTGGCACCAAGCATAAAGGTTAAATGGTTTATTTCCACCAACGTCCAAGCAAGAAGGATAAATGATATTCATAACATAAAGTTTTGAAAGCCAAAGGTAAGTCTTCGAATGATATGTGAACATTTTGATTAAATTGTTTTGATGTGAATTCGTGAGCACAAGAGGACAAAGATTTTTTATTTTTAAAATAAAAGAGGAGCAAATGGAATAATAAGGAGGCAAGGGTGCATGACCCTATCACCAACCATGTGGTTGGCCTAGCAGCAAGATTGGTAGTGCTAAGTCGTAGGCGAACGACATGTCTCACATTTGATTCTCGATGGTGTAGAGAGGGAGTGTTTTTTATTTTTACATGATTTTGTGTCAGCGGAAGGATAAAGGAGATAGGGCACATTCAAATTTTCAAGTGAGCGCTTAGCTCATGCGACGATTAGGCTATGGTTAAGGCACAGGTGGAAATCAAGTGGGAGTTCGAACCCCGTGGGAGGCAGTGCGCAAGGTATTTATTTTTTGATTTAATAAATTGACATCTAAGGTTCTAATTTGTATGGTATGCGCTAACGTGGGAGGTATAAGGTGTTAAAAATATTATTTTTTCCATATAAAGGGTTTTGAAATAATATGAATTGTGATTTAGTAAAATTATTAAATGCCTTGGAATATTATTTTTAAAGGTGGTTATATTTTTTTTGGAAATACATTTATGATAAGTGGGAGATATAAGGGAATAATTTTTATTATTCCAAGCATTTAATTTTTTAAGGAAGTTATAGTGAATTAATTTGAAGGTGAATTTTGGAGTAATAAGAAACCTTGCTGATTTTGTTTTGATTGTGTTAAGCAGGAGTTAAAAAATGTATTAGGTATTTTGATTATTTGTATGTTTTGCTAAATTTTTGGAAGGGTTTGATTATTTGAGAAACCAAGAGAGTGGTTTTTAATTGAGCACATTTTGGAAGGAATACTTTGTGGATGTTTTGAAATATATTGTTTCTATCTAACCTTTGAGTGACACAAGGAGGATTGATTGTGAAACAGATTTTGAAGACATATCTCCATAAGAACAAGCAAGAGGTATGGGCATTTTTCTCTTCATTTGATGTGTGTTATTGAGAAAAGTTTTTTGAAATATAAGGTGGAGTGAAAAGGACTATTTTGGTAGAACATTGTTGGAAAGTTTTGAGGTTGAGATCTATTTTTTGAGTTAGGGTTTGAGATCTACATTAAGCATATTTGTTGAAATGAGATGAAACACATATACTAGGGTTTGTGAGTGGATTGTGTTTCATTGGTTGAATGATTGAGTGAAGTTGGTTGAGCATTGATCTAAGAAATATTGATTGAAAGTATGGGAGTTGTAGATCAAGTTTTGTGAAAAAATGTATATGTAATTATGAATTGATTTGAGAGAGGGTTTTGCAAGTGATAGATTGATTTGTTGAGCACAAACTTTGTGAATGTGAAACATATTGAGGCTTTGATAGAGTTTATCATTCTTTATATGTTCCTGAGTTCAAACAAGATTCTGAGTGTATTTTTTTTGTGTGAAGAGAGTTTTCTAAAATATATTTAAGTTGTGTTTTGTATGCATGTTTTGGAGCTATTTGAGCAAGCTTTTTTGAAAGCTTGTGGATAGAGTTGAGCAAGCTTTTGTGGAATCTTGTGGATAGATTTGAACAAGTCTTTGAGGGGATTTAAGGACAAAATTTGAACAAGCTTTTGTGGAAGCTTGTGGATAGATTTGAACAATTCCTTGAGGGGACTTAAGGACAGAGTTGAGCAAGATTTTGTGAAAGCTTGTAGGTAGATTTGAGCAAGTCTTGGTAAATAATTGAAGGTAGATTTGAGCAAGTCTAGATGAAAACTTGAGAGCAGATTGAGCAAGTTCTTGAGAGGACTTGAATATAGGATTTATCAAGTATTGGTGAAGACTTGAAGGTATATTTGATCTGAAGAACACAAGCTTATACTGAGAGGAGGGGGGAATAGTATAAGACCACTTTTTACTTTTTCTTCCAATTTAATATTATGTTGTGTATAGATAGCAGTATCAATAGCAGTAGTAAAACAAATGCACAAAATACCATACACAATGGAGACACCATAATTTACATGGTTCACCCAATATGGGCTACTCCACAGAGAAAATATTTTACGAAAACTTTTTCAATCAATATCTTTAGGAATCACTCCTAATTACAATGTTTATGTATAAATGTCCAAAGGAGATGCTGATCCCCTAATCTCAAGTTCATGGATATATTCCATAGGAGAACTCTTTCCCCTTATGATCTGGCTATGTGATCTTCTAGAAGACTCTATCTCTCTACTGCATTGATTGGTGGACCTCTCTCCACTTGAAGACTCTTAACTCAGATCTGTATTCAACTATGTTGGTTTTTGGATCTCTATCCACTGAGAATCTGTCCTCTGTACTTTGTCACCTCCAAATACCTATCAATAGGCTCACTAAGAACCTGCTCAATAGGCTCACACAAAACTTTCTTAACAAGCTCACAGATAACTTGTCAAAATATGCTCTAGCAAGCTCACCAAGAACTTATCCAAATATGCTCTAGCAAGCTCACCAAGAACTTGCCCAAATTTTCTCTAGCAAGCTCACCAAGAACTTGCCCAAAAATTATCTAACAAGCTCACCAAAAACTTGCCCAAAAATATCCACAAATATGTCCCAACACTGTCCTCAAATCTATCTCAACACTATCCTCAAATCTATCCCAAAGGCCATATCAAAGACTCAATCAATCATGCTCAATTAGTACTCAACATGAACTCAACAATGAGTGGCAATATCAACTCAAATTAACTTCATAGAAGCATTAAGAGAATTTTTAGAGACTCAATATGTTCTAATATCACTCTCAACCCAAATCAATCTCAACTCAAATCAACTCAAATCAATCTCAACTCAACTCAAGTCAATCTCATAGAAACATAAAGAGAATTGTTAGAGACTCAATATGTTCTAATCTCACTCTCAACTCAAATCAACCTCAACTCAATTCAAGTCTTATAGAACCATACATAGAATTGTTAGATACTCAATATGTTCTAACCTCAATCTCAACTCAACATAGAATGATGGAATAGTTTGTTTTATAGAACTTGAACAATCACTTCACACATCACTTGACTAGGCTCAATCAACTCAACTCAACTAATCATCACAAGGGACAACTCTCTCTCACACAATCCTAGTCCAAGTATGTATCAACCAACTCAAATTTTTCCAATAATATTCAACCACAAATATCACATAACAATGATACTCATGTGCTTTTCTAACCCAAGTTCTTTCACAACCAATGGGCTTCAACAACTATGCTTATAAAACAAGGTTTAAACTCAACTCTCAAATCATAAAATGTTAGAGTTACTATGTTAGTAAATATGATTATTACCTCATTTAGGTAATTTGTAAGTTTCACCTAGGTAGATATAATTTACCTCATGGTAAAAAGTATCTTGTTACTTTTTACCACTAGTAAATTTCTTTTACTAGTTACCTAGTTAGTCACAGTAGTCATTTTGACTACGTTGGTTAGTAGGTTAGTTGTTAGCTAGATTTAGGGTGAGAGATCCTATAACGCGTCTGTTAGCATTAGTTTAGGATAAATTATTGCATATTATTTTCTAAGGCTATTCATAGCCTAATGTTCTCCTATTTAAACACCCTTCAAATTCAATAATATTTTACGGCTTGTGATTTAATTTCATTCTGCACTTACCTTTACCATCATTGGTATCAGAGCCATGGGAGGAAGGCGCAAGCTGGGTAAGGCAAGAAATCATTCCAAGTGGGCAAGGTGGAGGCAATATCATTCCAGGGCAATGCGAGACTTCATTTCATGCATGCTTCAAGGGTTTGAATTAATTTGGGTTTGAATTAATTTTTTTTTCTAACCCCTCTAAGGTTTTGAATTATTTTTTGGCCCTTCCACTAGCGACCGGAGAAGAGTCTCTAACGTCCTCTGATCATCGATCAAATAGGAGTCTTCGATCACTGAAGTGACCCCTAATGTTGGTAACCCTAGCAATCGAAACAGACCCACAACCTAACTGACAACCAAAATGGAGTTTTGATGCCAAAATTTAGGTAGCCTGATGACTAAGATCTGAGAAGGTAGGAGCGCCCTCTGATCTCTAGCAATCGCTCTGCTAAGGAGGGCAGGCATGCCCTCCCATGGTATTGGCAAAAACGATCAGCCAGCACCCACCCACCTTCCGTCCAAAGACCAAAACAAAGTTTCAGTGCCTAATCTGAGGCAACTCGATGACTAGGATCTGAGAGGGTAGGAGGCCCTCCGATATCTAACGATCATCGACAATATTTAGGGCAAGAGCGCCCTGACTCTGGACAAGAAGAGCTGATGCAAACCCTAATAAACCTAAACCTGGCACCTACCTGGCAGAGTTCGACATGTGGCAAAACCCTACTGACTGGATGATACCTAGATCAGTCTGGACACATGGCAGGCAGCCACGGGACATGACATGACATGTGGTAGTCAACTGTGTGCTAACGGGCATAACAAAACCTATTTTTTTATGACATGTGGCAAAGATCAGTGAACATTCATGCGAGCATAGATTTCCCGCAGGCAATCAAATGGATAAGGGGGTGTTGGTGTTTTTAAACACCAAAAACATGCCCGCCTTATCAATGTGGGACTAAAATTCCCACATCATTTTTTTTTCCTTCGCGAGGCTCCGCGAAGGAACAAAATGAGGCCCGTCGACCTTCATTCACAAGGTCGAGCCTAGCTCGACCGGCAAAGGGGGCCGGGCTAAGGCCTTGGGCGGGGAGTCCCGAGATCGACTCCCACCAGGAGTCAAAACAATGTTTTCTTTTACCGCGCGCTATGGAGGTTGATTAAAACCAAAGGTAATTCATTTTATTTGTTTTTTTTATTTTAATAATTTAAATATTTTTTAGTTTAAAAATCATTTTTTTCTTATATTAAGTGATTTTTTACTAAGAGAATTTTTTTATTATTAATTAAATTTTGTTTAAAATAATTAAATTAAAGCAATAAAGATTGAAAAAGGGTTATTTTTTTTGCAACACAACAAAAATTATTGCTTTTGTTTTCTCCTTAAAAAGGGGATATAAGACATTTACTAGCACACAATTTTGTTGCAACATTAGAGAGCCTAAAAACATCTTCTCAACACCTTGTTAAAATTGCAAAATTCAAAGGAGGACAACATCAAGAAAGTTGATTCTATATTGCAAAATTGGAAAACAAGGAGGACCAAAATTTGCAAAACCATCAAAATTGGAAAACTTTAAAAGCCAAATTTTTTTTTTTTGCAACTACAACAATTCCATTTCTTTTGTTTTCTCCACATTTGGGGATAAAGAGACAAAGAAACATCAAATTTTGTTGCAAAACATCAAACTTGGCATTGTGCATTTGTTTTCTCCAAGGGGGGGATATAAGACATAAAATTGCACATTTTTTTTGCAAACTTGAGAAGAACTTGAAGCCTTGGGTCCATCAAAACTAAGTCGTGTGTCGACTAGTTCACGAAGCCTTTCAAAAGTGGGTCGTGTGTCGACTTGTCTTGAAAGGAGTGCTATTTGTTAAATTTGCAAAACAAAGGGGGGAAGACAAGAAATTATATTTCTTTTGCAAATTTGTAACACAAAAGTGAGGAGCACTTAAAACCAATCAAACTTGTTTATTTTGCAAAATTAGAAAAGATAGGCAATTGTTTATTGTCACATTATTTGCAAAATTGTAAGACAAGGAGGAGACAAAAACATATCAATTTTTGCACAACACACATTCAAATTTTGTTGCAAAAATTAAAAGGTGCATTTTCGATTTTACTCGACACCTTCATTAGCAAATTAGGTGCATTTTCGGTTGCATCCGACACCTAGGTGATAAGAATTTTGAGGGTATTCTTGTTTGATTATTGCATTATTTCTTTTTGCAATTATAAGTCATAGAATCAAGAACACTCCATACCCCAAAATTTCACAAATTTGTGTAAAATCCTTGCACAGATTTAATGCCACTTTCACTTGATATTCTCTCCTAAAAACCAAAACCCCTAATTCACTCTTATTTGTTTGGCTTAATTTCCTCAAACTGATTATCCCTCTTTAAGAGGATTTTTAGGCAGGTGCCATTAAATATCTTTTTGAGTGAATTATCTTTCACCTCTTATTTGTTTGGCTTAATTTCCTCCAATTGATTATCTCTCTTCAAGAGAATTTTCAGGCAGGTGCCATTAAATATCACTTAAGAGTGAAAGAAAGATCATCTTAGTACAATTTGTAGGACCTTCATCATGGCAACTATCAATAAATACTTAAGTGATACACAATTTCTAAAGGGTCCTAACTATTCAACATGGAAAACTAAGATGAAAGCTATCTTGACTGTAGAGGACATGTGGGATTTAGTTTATGGCACTGAATTAAGACTTGCAATAGCAAGAGTAGATCAAAAAGCATGGGATAAAAATAACAATTGTCTTCTCATGTTAATACTCCTAGCAACTACTGATGAGATTCAACCTCACATAAGTGAAGCTAAAACTGGTAAAGCTACATGGGATGCACTTAGTACCATTTTTGAAGGCAAGAATCAATCAACTATTCTAAACCTTCAAACACAACTTCATACACTCCATATGAAGTCAGGTGAATCAGTAGAACTATTCCTCTGCAGAGTGGTAGATCTGAAGTCTAAGCTTAATTATTTAGGGGCCAAAGTAGAAGACACCATTTTGACTTCAGTAATTTTGAGAGCTCTTCCCAAATCCTACAAAATGTTGATTACATCTCTTAATGTTTCACAGAGAGTTGTCACCTTTGTGGAGTTAGCCAATTTGCTTCAAACTAAGGAAGCAAACCAACTCCAAAATGATGAACTGTCAAACAATGCACTTTATTCAAACTATAAGGTAATAAAGAGAAAGGAAACTTTAAAAAGGGAGGATCATCCTCAAAAAGTAAGGGAAAGCAATCTCAAAAGAGGTTTTGCTCGTATTGTAAAAAGGACAACCATGACACCAATCGATGTTGGTTCAAAAACAAGCAAAACAAGAAAGACAAAGGCATAGCACATAAGCAAAACAAAGGCAATATTGCTAGTGAAGTGTCTAGTTTCGATTCTGATTCTGGTTTAGAAAAAGCACACAGAGTGCTCATTGCTAAGACAATATTGTAGAGGGAAAACACATTTGTCACCTTGAGCAAACACCATTTCCTCTCTTTTTTTTTTTTTAGGATTCATAAATAGCATAAGTTTTTGTTTGAAGTACTTGTAATAAAGGGATGTTTGTACCTCTTTTAGGCTTCATAAATAGCAAATTCTCATTGTTTGAAGTTCTTGTAACAAAAGGAGGGAATTTTCTAGTGTAAAAATTGCCTAGGAGGCAATCTTTGTAAAAATCCTTCACAAAACTCTTGAGTTGCACATTTTTTGCAATTAAGGGGGGATATACATTTCTTTTCTTCACAATTTTTGTAAAAAGAGAGGAAGACTTATAAGGGTGCATTTTCGGTAGTGACCGACACCTTAGTCATACTTATTTCAGAAATTAATTACAACATGTTTTGCAACGAGAAGGGGGAACTTATAAGGGTGCATTTTCAGCAACGACTGACACCTTAGCTACCTTATCTTTTGCAAACTCATATTGTAAATTAATGAACCTCATATGAAGTAATCTAATCTAATACACCTAGCGCTTACAGAAGCTGGTTACCCCTACAATTTGGTTGGATGACATGATTACTATAAGTAAATTCGTTGGTGTGAAGACAAAGTGAGGAATGACCCACTTTTTGCTTAGGAGCAGCCAGAGCACTATGATAGAGCAAGAACCAACAGATCGATATCTTTTTCATTGTATTGGGGCAGTTATATACATTACCCAAATAATGTAATAAGGGGGGATGTTAGAGTTACTATGTTAGTAACTATGATTATTACCTCATTTAGGTAATTTGTAAGTTTCACCTAGGTAGATATAATTTACCTCATGGTAAAAAGTATCTTGTTACTTTTTACCACTAGTAAATTTCTTTTACTAGTTACCTAGTTAGTCACAGTAGTCATTTTGACTACGTTGGTTAGTAGGTTAGTTGTTAGCTAGCTTTAGGGTGAGAGATTCTATAACACGTCTGTTAGCGTTAGTTTAGGATAAATTATTGCATATTATTTTCTAAGGCTATTCATAGCCTAATGTTCTATTTAAACACCCTTCAGATTCAATAATATTTTATGGCTTGTGATTTAATTTCATTCTGCACTTACCTTTACCATCAGAAAAACCTTGAAGCGTTCAACCAACCACTTTCGAAAAGGAAACCACAAAAAATCCTTTTCCCTCCAATTATATTTCAAAAATCAACCACCATAAACAATCAATAGGAGAATGTGCCCATACCTTTTTTGAAGATGAAAAAAACTCTTTGTAAATCTGCCACAATCACAAAATTCTTTTGCCAATCTTCACAAGGGTTAGTAGATTACAAAATAATAAAAATTACTCCACTTTTCAATAATCATCACCAAGGCCTTTAATTGGACAACTTCCTTATCTCTCCTAAAACCACTTGTACCATAAAATAAAATAAATCAAAACATTGCATAAAATTTTCACTCCCAAAACCACTTATACCATAAAATAAAATAAATCACAATATTACATACCTTGTCACCTCATGAAATAATTAATCCTCTTGAAAAAGAACAAGGCAAACTTCACTTTTAGAACCCCTTTGCAAAATCTGAAATATCTCTTTACATGCACCTTATTTCTCCTTCTAAATAAGTTAGTCAAATAGCCCTCGAAATATGCTTAGTCAAATAGCCCTCAAAATAATTTTTTTGTGATATATAATATGCCCCCTTTCTGAAATAAATTGAAACCTTTACATATATATATATATATATATATATATATATATATATATTATGCCAACCTCCATTAATTGCACATAGTTCGGCCCTCCATTAATTTAAACTTAAGCTTTAAACATTAATATCTTCATCATCGGATGTCATTTTTCGATGAAACAAAATTTCACCTTGGATTTTAAGAAAAGCCCTTTCCACATAAGCCCACCATGGTTTTAAATAAAACCTTTTATTTTGCCTACCTTGGTTTTCATAAAAACCTTGTAAATAGCCATGCTTTCCAAAATATCATAAATGCTTATTTATGAAATATTTTGGCCACCAAAACCAAATGTGATCCATGTGACATCAATGATCCATGTGACATCAATGACAACACAAAATACCTCAAATTAACTCAAATTTCCAACATGAGCAAGTCTTGTGAAGACTTGATATAGAATTAAGAGTTGATTGATGATTTGTTCAAGCTTTGTGTTAAGGCTTGGGGCAGATCCGAGTAGAGTTGATTGATTTATTTAGTCAAGCTTTGTGTTAAGGCTTGGTGCAGATCTAAGCAGATTTTATTGGTGATTTGTTCAAGATTTGTATTAAGGCTTAAGGAAAATTTGATGATAGATTTTGGTGCATATTTGAGAGCAAATTTCTGCTAGACCTAAAACAAAGTTAGAGTAGATTTGTGTTAGATCGAGGATAGTGTTTAGTATAGATTTGAGATAGAGATTGAGTAGATTTGAGAGCAATTTTTTGAGGTGATATATCAGAGGAGAGCAGTATCTAGTGGATAGATATCCATTAGCCAAGGCAGTGAGTATAGAGGTCTTCTATGGAGAGAGATCCACAAGCTAGTGCAGTGGGGATAAAATTCTTCTAGAAGATCACCATATAGAGTAGAGGAGAAAGAGTTCTCCTATGGATAGATATCCATGAACTAGAGCATAGGTAAGAGTTCTCCTGTGGAGTGTGATCCATTAACCAGTTGGGAAGATAGAGTTCTTCTATGGAGAGAGATCCACAAACCAGTTGAGGAGAAAGAGTTCTCCTGGATCAAGTTCCACGAACCAGAGAAAAGGGGAAAGATTTCTCCTATGGATAGATATCCAAAAATTAGAGCATTAGGGTATTAATGTCTCCTTTGGACAAAGGTCCATAAACATTGTAATAGGAAAGTGTTTCCCAAGAGATTTGTTGAGAAAATTTTAGTGGAAATATTTTCTTCGTGGAGTAGCCCACATTGGGTGAACCATGTTAAATTGGTGTCTCTATTGTGTGTGATGATTTTTGCATTGCTTTGATTACTTTTGTTGATATTTCCATTGATAATATTGGATAATATTATTTGGGAAAGAAAAGTAAAATTTGATCTTATACTGTTCACCCCCCCTTAGTATAAGCATGTGTTCTTCAAATGACTAGGAGAGTCTTGTTCAAATCCAAAAGTAGTATAATAAGAGATCCAATAAGAATATCTCATCACCAACACTTCCAAAAGAATAAGGTTGAAGAAAATGTCTCAGTTGGAAGACCAGAGAAGATACAAGATAGAAGACCTTGGAGAGGTCTCAAGGAGGAAAAATAAGAAGGCTTGGAAAGCCTTGTTGCATAGCTCTAAGAAGCATCATTAAAAGAGTTCCTAGAATAACTCATTAGAGAAATCCACTACCAAGGAGAAGCTCCTGATAGTGAGGAACTTGGAACAATTGTTGCCATCCAACAAAAAGCCCAAGAGAAGAAGAATTTGACAAGGAGTGTCAAATCCTAGAAGAAGAATTTGGCGAGTGTCAAATCCTAGAAGAAGAATTTGGCAAGGATTGCCAAATCCAGAAGAATAATCTATTGAAGACCTCAAGACACAAAATACTGAGAAGGAGAAGATCATGTTTGAAGTTAGAATTCGATAAGAAGCTTGAAGGAATATTTAGATAGAATAAGGCTATTGGATCCAATATATTTAGAGATTACATCTCACAAAAAGGAAGCATATTTTAGAGAAAGGAGTTCTCTAAATCTACAATAGAAAGTATAAGAATACTATAAGGATCAAGCTACCAAATCTAAGTCTCAAGATAGAAAGTTCAAGGCTACATTTTGGTGAAGTAGGGAGCTATTTTGGACAACCAACAAGAAGCTACAAATTCAACCATTTCAAGGTGGCAACTTGGTGAATCAAAAACACCAAGATCTACATCTACTTCATAAGCCATCAAAAAGGTAAGCAACTAGGGTGCAATTAGTTGAACTTAAAATTAGGGTTTATTATCAAATTTGATTAAGCACCATATCTTGATTAAAAGTTGTAGAAAAATATATTGCATTATAGTATTCAAGAAAGTGCAAAAACGGAGAGTTAATTTTAAGGATTATTTGCACATTAAATAGGATTTGGATATTTTCAAAAGAAATAAAATTATCATCTACCTATTTGCTATCTAAAAAGTAAGAAGACTATATCCTACAATATTGATTGTAGTTAAAATTGGAGAATATTCATTAAGGATAAATTATAGATTACTCTTAAAAGTTGTAAAAAATATTAAGTGCATTAAGAATTACTTTGAGAGCTTATATTTGGGAGGAATAAGGTGAGATTATTAAAGTGTATTAAGGAGATTCATTGCACTAAACTATTTGATCATTAACTAGTTACTCTCAAAGGATTATTGTGTGTTTTGATTGTTAAAGATCGAAGGGCACAAAATCAACATATTATCAAGGTTTATAGAAACACCATTTGATGTACAAAATTTGCAACATTTTATGGCCAAAAATAAAACCACCATTAAAATATGCAAAGGAACTAAAAATCGAGACTTGGAGAGTATTAGATTTAAAGTGCACTTAGGGTTTCATTAAAATAATAAGTGCAAAAATTTCTACTTCAAAAGGGTGCATATTAACCCAGGTGTTGTATGTGAGTTGGAGAGGAGAGGGCAATCCTCCAAGGGAGGTCCCAGGTTCAAATCTCCACCCTACCAAAAAGCTGAATTGGGTATCCAAAATCCAATTGATAATGTTGGTGCGGGTAGGGTTGGGTGCGACTCTCGGGTGACTTTGACGGTGTAGAACCCCCTGTTCGTGGTCTCTCAAACCAAGGCAGCCCCGCAAGGGGTTTTTCGCTTAAAAAAATAAAATAAAAAGGGTGCATATTATTATATTGGTTTTAATCTTACTAAAATTTCCAAGCAAAAAGAATTACTGGAGGCAAGGAGCTTTTCAAAAAGGAGCAATTAGCCCATCATATTGGTGCAAAATATATTTAATACAAGCACCATTCTTGTACATTCAAGAAGGACAAAAGGTCATATAATACAACTGTCATCTGAGCAGGTATAATGGTAGATTTTAAGCAAGAAAAGAAATTCACTGAGGAGCACATATTACTCAAATATTTAAGGTATCAAAAGACACCATTGCTTTGCATCAAGAATCCAGATGCAAGTATTCACCTACAATATCAAATCCCACATAAGGCCATTATCAATCTACATCTACGTGGAAAAAAAAGGATAGCATAAAAGTCCATATTAAAGGTTTCTCATCTATATAAAAGGAATCAAAATATACTTCTATCAATGTAGAATGAACAACATTACAAGAAGCTATTACAAAGAGCTATTTACACTACAAAAGAGCACAAGAATCAACATGTTGATAGCATAGAGAATAAGGGAAAAAGGTGCTATGTTCAATATATTAAACTTGGAGAAGAGTATCCACCAAAAAAGGTACCAAAAATACCATTTGGAGCTCCATATAACCAAGGACCATCACAACCAGCACCATCCGACATCCTCATCAAAACACCTACAAAATAAAGAGGTTGCTTACTATCCAAGAAACAAATCAAGGCAAGAAATAAGCATACGAAAGGGCAAGAGGAGTTATAAAAATATTTTTAGAGCGTTATAGTAAAGGTCTACATGAAGAGACCTTGAGTGCCACTTGGCACAAACATTCTAAGGTGCCATCCTAACTCTTCACATTCAAGAAAATTTAGGTTCCTAATCAATTATGACTTTAGAAGTAATCAATTACAACAAAATATAGAGATCAAAGCAATAGAACATCTTATTGAATGAATATAAGTGATACATTCAAGTAGAGATATGAGGTTTTTTATATAGGAATATAGATTCCTTATCCAACACTCTACCTAGTTGTACAAGGGAAAAATTGCACATTGACACTTGTGCATTTACTACATTGCATGAAGTAACTAGATAACTTCCTCCTAAAGTAATCTAGCATAGTCAAATTATATAATATATTATAAAACCCCCATGTATTACATTATTTGGTATGAAGTTCTCTTGAATCACATAAATGGTATCTGAATTTTTGAAACTCGATTTTTCCAAGTGCCTTTGTAAAGACGTTTACCAATTGACTTATGTAGGAACATACTTAAGGATGATATGCTTGTTCTGAAAATATTCCTTGATAAAATGATATTGTGCTTCAATGTGTTTTTTCTTTAAAGTATGATTGGATTCTTGATCAGATTCAGTATTCCTTGATTATCATAGGATATCATAGTGGGAGTTCGTTTGATTCCCATGTCAGATAATATGTATTATAACCATAGAGCTTCACAGGTTATGTCTCTTGTTGCTTGATACTCTGCTTTAGTTGATTATTGTGCCACTGTATGCTATTTCTTATTGTTTCAGGATATAAGACTTGTAGACAAAAATATTTGACATCCTTCATATAAGTCAATCCATAGTCTATATTCTTTTTGATATATTATAATATTATTTTTGTAAATTTCCAACGACTTTCCCTTGGTTCTTGCATGAGTCGTGAAAGATAATTCACTACCAATGCTATATCTAGTCGGTTATTTTTAAAGTATATAAGACTTCCAATAAACTGATGATACATTGTAGCTAAAACCAATGGTGTTTTATCATTTTTGATAGGTGAATATCTTGTTCCATTGGTGTATCTTTAGACTTACACTCTATCATTCTGTACTTTTCAAGGAGAGATTTTACATATTTTGATTGAGTGATAACTATTTTATCCTTTATTTGATAAATTTCTAAACCAAGGTAGTGGTTCATTAATTCTAGATCTATCATTTCAAATGCCTTTTCTAGATCCATTTTTATACCACTTATTTAACATCTCTGAACTTCAAGTAATCACTATGTCATCAATATACACTATGAGGGTCAAGATATCATTTCCAATTTTCTTGGTATATAGACTGGGATATGATGAAATCCTTTTGAAATCATGATGTAGTAGATGATTATTGATCTTTATATTCCATGCTTTGGGATCTTGTTTCAAACCATATAGATATTTATTTAATTTGAATACCTTGATTTCTTGTCCTTGAATAACAAAGCCTTTAGGTTGTGTTATATAGATTTCTTCTTCTAAGTTGCCATTAAGGAATGCACTTTTTGCATCCATCTGATGAAGTTTCCACCTTTGATGTGCATCTAGTGCACAAACTATTTGGATAGTAGTCATTTGAGATGTTGGTGCGAATATTTCTTCATAATCAATTCCCTCTATCTGAGTATATCCTTTTTCTACTAGTCCAACTTTGTATTTTTCAAGTATCCCATCTGCTTTATATTTGATTTTGTAAACATACTTGCATCCTACTACTTTCTTTCCTTGAGGTAGATTTACTAGATTCCATATCTTACTCTTTTTTAGTGATGCATATTCAGATTTTATAGCTACTTTCTAGTGTGTCTTTTAGTGCTTGATAAGTTGATGTCGGTTCCACCGAGATAATTAGCATTCCTCTATTTATTTTTGCCATGCTATGTGTTTGAGGTCCTATAGAAGTAAGGTCTAACATTATTTCCAGATTTGATTCTCTGAGAGTGTCTCTGAGACATATTGTGTCTTTTCTAGGTAGTATTATTGATGCTTTTGTATCTTGTTATTGATATTCTAATTGAATTTATACTCATTGTGTCTTTAGATAAATTTATTGAAGAACACAAGCTTATACTGAGAGGGGGGGTGAACAGTATAAGACCACTTTTTACTTTTCCTTTATACTTCAAAACAGTAAAGCAACATATCCAAAGCAATATCAAAACAATGCACAAGATCATCCACAAAGTGACACAACAATTTCAACGTGGTTCATCCACAAAACTTTTCTCTAAAAGTTATCTCAAAGTTCTTTGGGAAACCTTCCCAATTACAATGTTTATGAGCCTCGGCTCAAAGGAGATACCTTCCCCCAATCTGAATTTATGAGCCTCTGCTCAAAGGAGATACCTTCCCCTACCTCTGCTCTGGTCGGTGATCCTCTAGAAGACCTCTGCCTCCGCTGCCCTTAGCAAATGGAACTCTATCCATAGAAGACACCTGTCTTCCCTGCTCTGGTCGGAGACCTCTGTCCTCAACTCTATCACCTCAAAGTCGGTCCTCGAATCTGCACTAAACACAGTCCTTCGGTCTAGCACAAATCTATCCTCGGGTTCTTCTCATAGAACCAATGCACCTCTGTCCTCAAGTTCTCTGATAGAACTATCAAACTCAGCTTCACAAGTCCTCTGCTAGGACCTGTCCAAATCTGCTCACAAGTCCCCAATGGAACCTGTCCAAAACCTGCTCACAAGTTCATCAAGAAAACTTGCTTGGCATGAACCCACAAAGAGAATGGTTAGAGACCCAATGTGATTCATCAACCTCATAGAAGCATAAAGAGAATTGTTAGAGACTCAATATGTTCTATACTTAACTCCCAATCTCAATCTCAACTCAATCTCAAATCTCATAAGAATAAGATAGATGTAATATGCTTTTCTCAAGAACATGAAACACAACCCAACAATTGCCAACCAAGCAATATCTCATATAACAATGATACTCATGTTCTTTCCAACAACCAATATCTTTTCTCAACCAATTAGGGCTTCAACAACAATGCTCAAAGACAAGGTTTAACCAACATCATTCAACTCAACATTAACCTTGAAGCATTCAACCAATCATCACAAGAAAAGGAAACAAGTAGAAATCCTTTTCCCTCCAAAGATATTTGAACAAAACAGCCACCCACACAATATCACCAAATGCAAAGAATAACTTGTTCAAATCAACTCAATGGAGTAAGCCCAATATCATGTATCAAGTAAAGCACTAACTTGATCAAACAACCTCTATGGAAGCAACTCAACCATCAACCTCAAAACAGCCAACCAAGGGTTTCACCAACTCAAAGCAAGTAGCAAGACTCACAAACATAAACCCTAGTGCACAATGCTTCCACTACCTCAAACCAGAATTATGCATTCACCAAAACTCTCATCAATGATAACAATGCATAAGTAGTCTTCAACAAACCAGAAAATAGGATTTACACCCAACCAAAGGAAACCTAGTTGAATACCTTTTCACTCCAATCTTATTTCAGGAAAACATACACCAATCATACTCATAAGAAGAAAGTGCCCATACCTTATTGAAGATGAAGAAGATCTCACAATTTTGTCATAGCCATAACCACCTTTTTGCCAAACTCAAGAAGGTTAGTAGACAACATATTTCTTTAATATTTCCTCAAGAATATTCCTTGGTCCAAATATAATCAAGGTTCTATGTCTTCTTCTTTCAACCTCATTCAACAAATCAAACATAACATATTTCTTATATTCACCTTATCTACTCCATTACACTTAATAAAAACTATATAGAAAATATTAATTTTGCTAACCTTATACCTCCCAAACAAACTTTGGAAATATCATCAACATTGCATAATTAATATATTTTATTCACTGCCCTTTTGCAACCCCGACTACTTTTTCAATGCAATATTCAACCCATTAAAATAATGAACTTTAACCTTATGACTCCCATGGCAAAAATACTATGCAAAAGAATTGTGCCCTTACCACATTTGCTGCCAAGGAGTTTCGCGTGGATACCTCTTACATCCCTCAAAAAGGGATTCGGCGCGATTTGACCCGCCGTCTTCTCTAGCCAAGGCGCTTGGCTAAACCGCGTGGGCTATCCACGCCCACGTGAGGAAGGGAGAGGGGCCTCCCTCTAATCTTCGAAGAGAATCTTTTCCTTGGCATGAAAGACCGAAACCTGCGTCAACTCAAAACTGTCCGCGACCACCTTGTCAATAGGTTTGTCACGGCGTGCTCAGTGATTCGACTTCAACACCCTGTCTCTGCCATGATCTCCACACGAGTAGAATCCACCACCTTTTGACAAACCATCTCAAACTCCACGTGTGCCTCCTCCTTGGCACCGTGACCAATTCATCATAGCAAAGACTTGTCCACCACGTGCGCCTCCTTCGCTGGCGCAAACGAAGTCAAAAATGAAATGCACACCAATTGATATCGATTACTTAGCCCTCACTGAAATGAATTTATTAGCCTCATTATATATGCACTTCGATGCATTACCAAACACGTCGGCATTTCCAAACACGTCGAAAAATACTTTAATTTAATTTTAAAATATTAATTTAAATTTTAAATAAATAAAATTTAAACTAAATATTTAAAATTAAATATCTTCATCACCGGGGCACCTTTTTCAACGAAACGAAGAGCCAACTTGGGTTTTAAGAAAAACCCATTTCAAATCTATTGTCCATGGTTTTAAATAAAACCTTTTATTTTTTCTGCCTTGGTTTTCACAAAAACCCTTCCGCTTCTTGACATCAATGACAACATCAACACTTGAGCAAAGGCAATGTACCCAATGTACCCAAAATTGCCAACAATCTCCCCCTTTGTCATTGATGGCAAACCTTTACTGAAAAACACTTCTTAAGAGCCAAAACTAAAACCCACAACTAAGAATCTACCTTTGAAGTTTTGCTCCCCCTGACTTGAAGCTTTCCTCTTCACTTGAAGCTCTCCCCCTTACTCATATCTCTCCCCCTTTGTCATCAATGGCAAAGGGCCACCTTTGGGGCTCGAGACTAAGAATGAGCCTCTTAGCTTAGTCCCTCCCCCACCTCCTGTTGAGGTGATTAATTCTAGGGTGGGAGTAAAACTCCCATTAGGCACTGATCATCATCAGCATCTATAACTTCCTTGTCGGGCCTTCTCTTGAACTCTTTGTCCATATTCCTGTTCCTATTTCTGTTCTTGTTCTTGTTCTTATCCTTGTTCTTGTTCATGCCTTGATCCTTGGACCTGATCATGCCACTGTTTCTGTTCCTATACCTTGGAATTTCAGCTCTACACTGTCTAGCTATGTGACCTTCATTGTTGCACTTATAACAAGTAACAATGTTATTTCTTTTAGGCATACCTGTTCTTTGAATCCACCAGTTCTGACTAAACCTTTAAAATTTTGACCAAACTGTTCACTAACCGTTCGATATTTGCCTTGCAATGAACTGCCTTGTGCCCAAACTGATTGCAAGAGTAGCAATACCCATGAAAGAAATTACCACTTCTGAAACTGTCATTTACCTTCTTCACTTGAGCCATGCAATGTACAGCCATGTGACCAAACCTGTGACAAGCAAAACATCTGCCTTGAAACTTTCCTTTATTTGACTTCTTAGGTCCTGAAAACTTCTCCTTCTTCTCATTCTGAATTCTGTTTTCTGTTTCTATGCATCTATCATTCAAGGACTCATGATCTGAAATACTTTCCTCATTAGAACTCTCTTCCTTTTGGAGTCTCTTACTAGACTCTCCAACTTGTTTCTTGTGTGGCTTAACAAAACCAAGACCTGTTTTATCTGTTGTCTTTCTTTGACCTTTGATAAGAGATTTAACCTTTTTGGAGCTTTCTTGAAACTTGTACAACTTATCCTTGTACTCTTTATTTTCCTCTTTCAACGAAGCCATTTTCTGTTCTAATTCACTATACTCAAGCACCTTAGATTCTAACTCATTCTTGAGTTCTTGTGCCTTAGCCATAGAGACATCAAGACTTTCTATAAGTTCATCTCTCTCCATACAACATTCATCTAACTTATCCTTGAGTCTAGCATTCTTCTTTCTTTCCTTTTTCAAAGCACTAAGAGCATTAATAAGTTCACCTTTAAGATCTACTTCACTTTCCTCTATATGATTGCTTTTAGAATCATCAAAGCCTTTTTCAGATTTCTTATCACTAGAGGTGCTACCCTTTTCAAAAACCATACATGCATCTTCCTTATCATTTTCTGAAGCATCCTCATACATACTAGCAACCAATTCATTATTTGTGCAATCATCCTCAAGGTGACCAAAATTTCCACATCTAAGACATTTCATGATAATGAATCTATGTTTCGGTTCTTCCTCTTTTTTGATATGAACAACATCTCATTTTCATTATCACTTGAAGAACTTTCACTATCACTACTAGAACACTTACTTGCTTTGTCAAGGTAGACGCTCTTCTTTTCTTGATTGTTGTGCTCATCTTTGATTTTAAGAGTTGTATTGGCCTCTTCTAGTTGTTTCTTCAATGAAACAATCTCTTCTTTTTGTTTGCAGCAAACAGTCTCTTTCTCATTGATCTGAGACTTGAGAGTTTCTTCACTCTTTTTGAACTCTTCTATTTTCAGCTTCAGATTGCTAACAACTTTGTTAGATTCCTCTTCATTTTTGTTGTATATATCGACTTTATTACTCATTTCTTCTGTCTGCATTCTTAAACCGTCAATTTCTTTTTCTAGCTTGCTGCAATATTTTGTTTTCCTAGATGATTGCATTTCGAGATCTTCAAAAATTTTCTTGTAATCTTCTGCTTGTACTTTCAAGTTGGTGATTATATCTTCTGCATCCTCAACCTTTTTACTCAGGTCTAAAATCAGTTTCTGTTTCCAATTTGCTTCTGCATCACTTCCTTCTTCATCACACTCTTGTTCTGAATCTGTTTCTTCACCAATTTTGAACGGATCATCTTCATCTTCACTGCTACTAAACCCATGGCAATGATGATCATTGTGATAGAGTTGACCACAAACAAAACATTCTCTTCCTTGTGAGCAATCATCTACAAAGTGACCGGTCTTCCCACATCTGGTGCAAAACTTTATTAATCTGGCTTGTTCTCCACTGTTTGATTCATCTCTTGAATCTATTTCCATCCCCAAAATAGCAACATTGAGATCATCTTCATTTTCTTTCATGACCATGTGAGTTTTCTTCTTCTTGTGTCTTATGGTTTTGCTTTTGCCTTTCCTTGCCATTTGTGTTCTTGTAAGATCTTCCTTTAAGCTGTTAGACTTTTCGAAGGCACCCGCTCTGATACCAATTGAAGAACACAAGCTTATACTGAGAGGGGGGGTGAACAGTATAAGACCACTTTTTACTTTTCCTTTATACTTCAAAATAGTAAAGCAACATATCCAAAGCAATATCAAAACAATGCACAAGATCATCCACAAAGTGACACAACAATTTCAACGTGGTTCATCCACAAAACTTTTCTCTAAAAGTTATCTCAAAGTTCTTTGGGAAACCTTCCCAATTACAATGTTTATGAGCCTCGGCTCAAAGGAGATACCTTCCCCCAATCTAAATTTATGAGCCTCTGCTCAAAGGAGATACCTTCCCCTACCTCTGCTCTGGTTGGTGATCCTCTAGAAGACCTCTGCCTCCGCTGCCCTTAGCAAATGGAACTCTATCCACAGAAGACACCTGTCTTCCCTGCTCTAGTTGGAGACCTCTGTCCTCAACTCTATCACCTCAAAAGTTGGTCCTCGAATTTGCACTAAACACAGTCCTTCGGTCTAGCACAAATGTCCTCGGGTTCTTCTCATAGAACCAATGCACCTCTGTCCTCAAGTTCTCTGATAGAACTATCAAACTCAGCTTCACAAGTCCTCTGCTAGGACCTGTCCAAATCTGCTCACAAGTCCCCAATGGAACCTGTCCAAAACCTGCTCACAAGTTCATCAAGAAAAACTTGCTTGGCATGAACCCACAAAGAGAATGGTTAGAGACCCAATGTGATTCATCAACCTCATAGAAGCATAAAGAGAATTGTTAGAGACTCAATATGTTCTATACTTAACTCCCAATCTCAATCTCAACTCAATCTCAAATCTCATAAGAATAAGATAGATGTAATATGCTTTTCTCAAGAACATGAAACACAACCCAACAATTGCCAACCAAGCAATATCTCATATAACAATGATACTCATGTTCTTTCCAACAACCAATATCTTTTCTCAACCAATTAGGGCTTCAACAACAATGCTCAAAGACAAGGTTTAACCAACATCATTCAACTCAACATTAACCTTGAAGCATTCAACCAATCATCACAAGAAAAGGAAACAAGTAGAAATCCTTTTCCCTCCAAAGATATTTGAACAAAACAGACCACCCACACAATATCACCAAATGCAAAGAATAACTTGTTCAAATCAACTCAATGGAGTAAGCCCAATATCATGAATCAAGTAAAAGCACTAACTTGATCAAACAACCTCTATGGAAGCAACTCAACCATCAACCTCAAAACAGCCATCCAAGGGTTTCACCAACTCAAAGCAAGTAGCAAGACTCACAAACATAAACCCTAGTGCACAATGCTTCCACTACCTCAAACCAGAATTATGCATTCACCAAAACTCTCATCAATGATAACAATGCATAAGTAGTCTTCAACAAACCAGAAAATAGGATTTACACCCAACCAAAGGAAACCTAGTTGAATACCTTTTCACTCCAATCTTATTTCAGGAAAACATACACCAATCATACTCATAAGAAGAAAGTGCCCATACCTTATTGAAGATGAAGAAGATCTCACAAATTTGTCATAGCCATAACCACCTTTTTGCCAAACTCAAGAAGGTTAGTAGACAACATATTTCTTTAATATTTCCTCAAGAATATTCCTTGGTCCAAATATAATCAAGGTTCTATGTCTTCTTCTTTCAACCTCATTCAACAAATCAAACATAACATATTTCTTATATTCACCTTATCTACTCCATTACACTTAATAAAAACTATATAGAAAATATTAATTTTGCTAACCTTATACCTCCCAAACAAACTTTGGAAATATCATCAACATTGCATAATTAATATATTTTATTCACTGCCCTTTTGCAACCCCGACTACTTTTTCAATGCAATATTCAACCCATTAAAATAATGAACTTTAACCTTATGACTCCCATGGCAAAAATACTATGCAAAAGAATTGTGCCCTTACCACATTTGCTGCCAAGGAGTTTCGCGTGGATACCTCTTACATCCCTCAAAAAGGGATTCGACGCGATTTGACCCGCCGTCTTCTCTAGCCAAGGCGCTTGGCTAAACCGCGTGGGCTATCCATGCCCACGTGAGGAAGGGAGAGGGGCCTCCCTCTAATCTTCGAAGAGAATCTTTTCCTTGGCATGAAAGACCGAAACCTGCGTCAACTCAAAACTGTCCGCGGCCACCTTGTCAACAGGTTTGTCACGGCGTGCTCAGTGATTCGACTTCAACACCCTGTCTCTACCATGATCTCCGCACGAGTAGAATCCACCACCTTTCGACAAACCATCTCAAACTCCACGTGCGCCTCCTCCTTGGCACCGCGACCAATTCGTCACAGCAAAGACTTGTCCACCACGTGCGCCTCCTTCGCTGGCGCAGACGAAGACGAAAACGAAATGCACACCAATTGATATTGATTACTTAGCCCTCCCTGAAATGAATTTATTAGCCTCATTATATATGCACTTCGATGCATTACCAAACACGTCGGCATTTCCAAACACGTCGGGAAATACTTTAATTTAATTTTAAAATATTAATTTAAATTTTAAATAAATAAAATTTAAACTAAATATTTAAAATTAAATATCTTCATCACCGGGGCACCTTTTTCAATGAAACGAAGAGCCAACTTGGGTTTTAAGAAAAACCCATTTCAAATCTGTTGTCCATGGTTTTAAATAAAACCTTTTATTTTGTCTGCCTTGGTTTTCACAAAAACCTTTCTGCTTCTTGACATCAATGACAACATCAACACTTGAGCAAAGGCAATGTACCCAATGTACCCAAAATTGCCAACATTTATGAGGACTTATGTGTCACCACTGGATTAATCTACGTCGATCTTGGCATTTCATCAAAGACCACATCTCTACTAATGTAGACTTTATTTGTATATGGATCTAGTATTTTGTATCCTGTAGATTCATTGTCATAGCCAACAAATATCCTTGTCATAGTTTTGTCATCTAGTTTTGTCCTCTTTTGTTTTGGTATATGCATGTATGATTTGCATCATAAGACCTTTAGCTTTTCTATGTTGGGGTTTTATCCTGACCATGCTTCTTCTGGTGTAATATGTTTGTGTAACCTTGTTGGAATTTTGTTCTATATGTAGACTATTGTTTGTACTGCTTTAGCCCAATATTTATGATTAAGGTGTGTATATTTTAACATACATCTTACCATTTCCATTATTGATCTATTTATTCTTTCTACAATTCCATTATTTTGAGGTAAATATGTTGTAATATGTTATATCTTAAATCCATTTTATTTAAGAAATGAGTCAAATTCTTTGGAAAAATATTTTCCTCCTCTATCTGAGTGAAGTGCTTTTATGGTCTTCCCTGATTATTTTTCCATTTGAATTTTGAACTATTTGAAGTGACTGGATGCTTTTGACTTGTACTTCATGAAATATACCCACATTTTCCTAGTGTGATCATCAATAAATAATTTAAAGTATTTATGTCCTCCAACACTATCAACTTTCATTGGTCCACATAAATTTGTATATATTATTTCTAGAGGCTATTGAGATCTGTGTTGATGGATTTCAAAAGAGATTCTATGTTGTTTTCCTGCTAGACATTCAAGACATTGTATTTTTGGAGATAAATTGAGTAGACGTTAAACCATTTCTAAATAATTCCCTCAATGATGTTTCACTGGTATTTCCTAGTTATTTGTGCCATAGTTTTGAAGTATTAACGAAAAGAGCTGAGTGAATAGTAGTATCTATAAAAAATAGACCATTTTTATACTATCTTGATGCTATCATTTCTTCCTATATATAAATGTGGTATTTTTTTCTACCAATGAGAACCTTGAAATCAACGGTTAAGTCTTGATACATAAGTTGAGAGACAAAAATAAGATTAGTAGTTAATCCTAGAACATACAATACATTTTTGATCATACATCTTCCATCCTTAATATTTATTGGAATATATCGAATTCCTTTTACTTCATATGTTTTGCTATCTACTATGACAACTAGTTTTTCATTTATCTTCTTTAGATATTTGAACCAATGTATGTTTCCTATCATATGCTTACTTGCACCTGAATCTATATACCAATAACCCATGATAAAGATTTGTGAAATACCTGATGTATCCCAAGCATGTTTTGGATATGATATAGTACTTTTGTAAATTATTATTCAATATTTGATTGATTGTGTAAAATTTTGTAAATACCACAATCAACTTCTATTATCCCTTATCGCTCCTATTGAACTAAGCACTTTTCAAAATTTTAAAGAGGTTATAATGTTGGATCTTTTGTCTCCTTTTGAGAAGTTTGAGACAATAATTTTATAAATATTCAAACTTTGAAAAAACTATGATAAACCTCTCTTTTAAATAAACCTTTCGAAAGTAATTTAAATGTATCTAATTTCCAATAAATTAATTTGATGTAGTAGCCCTTATGACTCCCTATTTTTTGAAAAAATTAGACCACAATAATATTTGCAAATATTTAAGATTTATTCAATTAGAAACCCTTATTACTCCTAGGTTTTATATTGCAAATATTTTATTTAATTGATAAAATATTCCCTTTGATGTATGGCTTTAAACATAGTCAATTTCCTTCAATTTTAATCTTATAACTCCCAAGGAAATAAAGCAAATAAGAATGGAAATAAAATTTATCTTTTACCAAGAAATATTCAATGTTGTTTTCAAATGAACTAGGGCTACAATATTGACATAGACTCTTTGAATGCATTGACTGTACCCTCCAATGAAATCACTTGGAGATTATCCTTATATAAAATGTTCCAAATCTGGAACCATTTAGATTATTCCTTTGACTTTGCTTGACTTGACCATTGAAGGTTCTATCACCTTATTGACATGCTGCAACTTAGACCTGTGTGCGTAGACAATAAAGTAATAAATGTGAAGACAAATATTTTTGTCTATTCTTGATCATTGATGTCATTAAAATGGAAAATATTCTTGTCTGAAGTGCCAAGTGGCACGTCCATTTCCATTCGAACGCTTGAGTAGAATCAAATGCCAAAGAAACACTTATCTTCCTTAAATTAACATATGAACTTTACGTTCTTTAGAAACATATTTTATCTCCCAATGGACAAGTGTATCCCATACACTCAATGCACTAGTTTGTTTGTATAACTTCTCTCTTGAATATAAGTGCTCGCTTGATTTAAGCGGTAGAGTCTACCTTTAGTGAAAAATATCACTTTTTTCTCTACATGGATGTTGTCTCTATCTCTATTTCAAAGGACCCTTTGGAGATCCTTTTAACTCTAAAAATCCCTAACTCTTCTTTCATTCACCTACAACTGGGATGTGGAGCAACAATTTGGAGGTTTTGAGTGAAGAACATATACTTATACTGAGAGGGGGGGGTGAACAGTATAAGACTTAACCAATTAATAATTTTAACTTTAGATAGCAGTGGCATCAACACAACATTAATCAAGACATAAAGCATCACACATTGAAGACCCATTTTTAACATGGTTCACCCAAAATGGTTGGGCTACGTCCACAAAAATTTTCTATAAAATTTATCTCAAAGTTCTTTGGGAATCATTTCCAATTACAATGTTTATGAGCCTTGGCCCAAAGGATATACCTTCCCCCAATCAAAATTTATGAGCCTCTACTCAAAGGAGATACCTTCCCCTCTGCTTTGGAAATGATCCCTCAGAAGATCAATTGCCTCTACCTCTTGCCGACGACGTGGAACTCCTTTCCATCGAAGACCTCCTGTCATTAATGCTTAGCCTAAGAGACCTTTGCCTTCTATTATCACGTCCACGAAGACTCAAGCAACATGTACCAAACACAGTCAGTCAGTCTAGTACAAGTCTTCCTCTGTCTATCAGATCTGTCCAACTATTGAACAAATCAATCCTCTACATACAAGCCTTCTCAAAGACTTGCCAAATCTGTCCTTAGGTTCTTCTCATAGAACCAATGCACCTCTGTCCTCAAGTTCTCTAATAGAACTATCAAACTCAGCTCACAAGTCCTCTGCTAGGACCTATCCAAATCTACTCACAAGTCCCCATCGAAACCTGTCCAAAATTGCTCACAAGTCCCCATCGAAACCTGTCCAAAACTGCTCACAAGTCCCCACCGGAACTTGTCCAAAAACTGCTCACAAGTCCCCACCGAACCTATCCAAAAACTCAGCAAGCTCACCAAGAAAAACTTTCTTAGTAGGAAATCACAAAGTGAATTGTTAGAGACCCAATGTGATTTGTCAAACTCATAGAAGCATAAAGAGAATTTTTAGAGACTCAATATGTTCTATACTCAAATCCCAATCTCAAAACTCAACTCAAATCAACTCAGCTCAATCTCAATCTCAAATCTAAAAACTCAACTCAATATCTGAAATGGATAGGATAGAATGTTTTCTTTCAAGAACATGAAACCCCAACAATTGCCAACTATGCAAAGAATCACATAACAATGATACTCATGTTATTTTCACCATAAATTAGGGTTTCAACAACAATGCTCATCAAACAAGGTTTAGTCAACCAACACCATTCAACTCAACATCAACCTTGAAGCATTCAACCAATCATCACAAGAAAAAGAAACAAGTAGAAATCATTTTCCCTCCAAATATATTTGAACAAAATAGCCACCAACACAATATCACCAAATGCAAAGAATAACTTGCTCAAATCAACTCAATGGAGTAAGCCCAATATCATGAATCAAGTAAAGCAATAACTTGATCAAACAACCTCTATGGAAGCAACTCAACCATCAAACTCAAAACAGCCAACCAAGGGTTTCACCAACTCAAAGCAAGTAACAAGACTCACAAACATAAACCCTAGTGCACAATGCTTCCACTACCTCAAACCAGAATTATGCATTCACAAAAACTCTCATCAAGGATAACAATGCATAAGAAGTCTTCAACAAACCAAAAAATAGGATTTACACCCAACCAAAGGAAACCTAGTTGAAAACCTTTTCACTCCAACCTTATTTCAGAAAAACATACACCAATCATACTCATAAGGAAAATGTGCCCATACCTTTTTGGAGTAGAAGAAAATTGATCCTTAAAGCTGTCACCACACACAACCCTCAAAATTCCAACCAAGTTAGGGTTAGAACCAAGATAAATGAGCATATATAAAAACTTTCCTTAATACACCTTTTAGCTCCTCTTCTTTAAAAACAACCACCAAAGAAGCCAAAAACACAACAACCAAAACTTACACCTTATATCTCCATTTTTAAATTTAGCATAGCAAAAGACTAATCTCAAAAATACAACCAAAGAAATATCCCCTTATTTCTCCTATGTCTTTTAAACAATGCTAAACAATACCAAAAATCATATCAAGAAAATAATCACACCTTATAATGGCTGCCCTTGAAGAATCCAAAATTCGTGGCACAAAACACGTTTTGATAAAAATGTGAATAATCCATGCACAACTCCCTCCGTAGGGATCGAAACACAGACCTCCGCCTACGCAAGGCCCAAATGCAGCCTTCGCTACCACTAGCCCATAAGGGGCTTACGAAGTCCAAGGCAGACTTCCTTCCACATAAACGGTCAAGCTTTCCGAAAGCTTTTCAAACCACGAGCTCTCCTCTTTCGCAGCGTAAACAAAACATTCGATCGTAGCCAAACCAATTAATTGCCTTCGATTTTCCAAGTGGGTTTAACCTTAGGAACCTTCTCATATTTATAGTCCATACATGGACTTTAGAACACGTCGGCTGCAAAGAAAAGTAATTTCAAATTTAATCAAAATTTGCTTTCTAAAGGGTTTAAAAACCCTTAAATAATTTTAATAAATTAAGAATAAAAAAGGTTTAAAAACCTTTAAGTATTTTTAATAAATTAAAAATAATTTCTCCCTTTAACTTGGTTTTAATAAAAACCAGTTTGGTTTTAATGAAAAACCCTTGCCAATGGAATCTCTCCGGATTCTCTTAAAAATATTCTCTTGGAATCTTCCACCTTTGAAGCCAACACATCCTCTTAACATTAATGCCATTTCTTTTTGACATCAATGACAACTCATAGACAAGAAGCTAGGATCTCAAACCCAAAATTGCCAACATTGAGCACTGATTTTAGCCAGTGGATGTGGAGTAAGAAACATTCCAACGGTGCTTTTAATTTTTCCTTCCTTTCTTACTTGTTTATGTCCTCCTTTCGTAGATTATGTTTCTTTTAAATGACATTGTTTCTTCTTTTTATTTTGCACCATGTCTCTTGCAGGTTTGGTCATCTATGATGTGAGGAGAATGAGCTCTTTGATTGGATCCTTGTGCTATTCTTGGATTGATGCTAGCATACGACCGCTTTTAACTGGTTTTTTCCAGCGAGTGTAGTACCTTTGAGGCACCTTTAAATATACCTTCTCTATGTATAAACTATATTAGGATAGTGCAACACAATGTAGAGTATTTTTATATAAAATGTCCTTTATTCTTCTTTTGCACTCCTTTCAAATCTGAATTTCTAGTTTTGTGGTAGAATTTTAAGTGCAATATAAGGGTTTTGAGGTTTTCTCTTTGATTAGACACCTTCCCCTTTTTTCTTGGATATTTTATAAATGGATCCAATATTGTAACCAATTGATAGAAGCTTTATTTTTGTTGTATTTTTCTACACTATTTCTTGTGCTTTGAACTTGAGACTCACCAAGTATCGTTTGATGCTTCCTTTGTTGTTTTTTTTGTGGTTACTTTCTTCTCCAATGCTTGGAGGATTGAGCTAATTTTGTGGCTTCTTGTTACAACCCTAATTTAACTTAGTCGACTACATTTCTAATATCATTATTTTTTCATTGATTTAATATTTTAAATAGAAGTGGGTTGATTTATTTCTAATCATCATATTGTGAATTCATTTGCATATTCGTAAGGACTAAGCCCTCCTTAGTGGCAAAGGACTCAACCCTTCTAAATTGGCAAATAAAATTTGATAATTCATTTGATCTTCTTATCTATTTTGTTTAATTAGTTGTTATGCTTCCAGTGGTATTAGAGCTGCCTTCTTGGTCATTGCAATAAATGGTCTGGACAAATGGATAGAAGCACACTCACCATCGCATTAAAAAATAGAGAAAATATTTTTTCCCAAAGGAAGAGAGCGCAAGTAGCATTCAATCGAGAACCCTAAAATGAAGTGCATAGTTAGTTGTCATGTCTAGGCTTAATAAGGTATCACGAAGGATAATAAATGTAAGTCTAAATAAAGCAATTATTCAAACATCCACGGTTTAATTTCCAAGTAGTTTAGTCCATGACCATTAATTGTACTACCATTCCTAGTTCAAAAATCATAAATAATTAGGAGATAAAATTTTTGTTGGTGCAAGGAAGGTAGATGTGTTTGAAAGGTGTACACATCTGAGTAAGAAATTCATTGAAATATATTTGAGCATAGCATTTCATCCTAAACATAATATTAGAAACAGTCTGAAGTTAAGCGGTCACATAGGACGAATTAAAGCAAGAATTAAATTCCTCAACGAGTTGTAAAATAAATCAATTCGTGAAAGACCAATCTAATTAAGCAATGAATTACCAGATAATTTTGTAACAGAATAAGATAGTAGTGACCTTTCATAATTCATAAACATTGATGTGGGAGGTCCAAACGACTAAGTGAAGCGAAATCCTACAACCATCTAGATTTTGGTTGGAGGAAATTTCATTCAAATCACGAAGAATAATAAACGTAAATTTGGTGCCCGAAGGAAATTTCATTCGAATCACACCATCATAAGCAAAGTTTCACCAAAAAAACTAAAACCATTTTTTTGCCATCACAACCAATATTTTACTAGGTACACTTTATAAAAAACTTATAATATAAAGTTTATTGCTATAAACAATGTGGCATATGGTATTGTTTGTCCCACATTCAAATTAGAAGAAGTTGAGCAAATGTTTATAATCACCAACATGCTTATTTGCATTCGTGGCTTGGACCACATGAGCCTCACCCCCGCATGTGTAGCCAATGCTCTTTGTCTTAGCATTCCCACCTTGGTCTCGACCATATAAATTGATCCCACATGTCTCCTTCCCATATATCCTTTGGTTGTTGTACATCCTTGTTGTGTCAGGTACTCCGCTCTCACTTTTCCTTGGGTCTATTGTTCCATGTACTTGCCTTTTCGCTCCTTGTCTTGTATTTATCATGTGGTTCATATTTTTTGTTAGTCATGTTTTCAGTTCTTGCAATTCGTGTTTTCGAGTCTCATAGTTAGTGTTAGTCCTAGCTCTATTCATCTTATTGTCAAGTCTCATAGTTTTGTTACTTGTGTTGTTAGGTCTCACGATTCGTGTTATCGGGTCTTGCGGTTAGTTAGTCCTAGATATAGTCATCTACTTAGATCTCATGGTTCATATTAGTCCTTTCACTATTCATTAAAACCTTAATTAGACTGTTGGCCAATAACCATAGTCCTATCTAGGCAAACAAGTCATTGAAACATTAATGTGATCGTTGGAAAAGTGTCAGTCCATTCGATCATTGGAAACTTGCTTGGCCAATAGTCGTTGGGTCTTGTCATGTCAAATAGTTGTGGGACTCCTATCTAGCCTTGGATATCTTTCATAACTATCAGAATCTCCAAAATACTTTCTATTCATGGGAGTAGAGAGCCAAAATTATTCATTTTGTAGTTAGACCGAATTTGAACGAAAAATAACATTTTTTTTTAGGATCAAATTTTGATGCAAACATAAACAAAATTATTTAGATCTTTTCCTAGTATAGTTGTTGGATAGTCTAGCAAATGCATGAGTAGCAGGTGGAGCAAAGGACCAAACGAGATATTATCTAGCATAGATAATACCAATGAAGGACTTTTGAAGTCACCAAGAAGACCTCTATGAAATAAAGGTACACAATACAACTCTCCTTTAAGCATTAAAAATTTTGATTCCAACCACCCTACTATTAACCCTATGACTCCTTCCAACTCATCCCATGATAATCTCACACATGAGGAAATGGAAAACACCAATGCAAGTAACCAAGATGTCCAATCATGTATAACTCAACTAATGACTAGTATGAACACCATGAATTCAATGTTGCAACAATTATTGAGGAAACAAAACCAAGAAGCTCCTCATTCCCCACATAACTACCATAGAAAGCATGATAATGAGGATCAGGATATTGAGGAAGATTATCAACAAGCAAGATGGTCTACAAGTGTTAATATTCCACATGTTAATATGCCTACATTTGAGGGTGGTGATCTACATGGTTGGATAGCTAAAATGGTATTGTTTGTCCCACATTCAAATTAGAAGAAGTTGAGCAAGCATTTATAATCACCAGCATGCTTATTTGCATTCGTGTCTTGGACCACACGAGCCTCTCCCCCACATGTGTAGATAATCCTCTTTATCTTAGCATTCACACCTTGGTATCGACCATATAAATTGATCCCACATGTCTCCTTCCCACATATCCTTTGGTGGTTGTACATCCTTGTTGTGTCAGGTACTTCGCTCTCACTTTTCCTTGGGTCTATTGTTCCATGTACTCACCTTTTTGCTCCTTGTCTTGTATTTATCATGTGGTTCATATTGTCTATTAGTCATGTTTTCGGGTCTTGCAATTCATGTTGTCGAGTCTCATAGTTAGTGTTAGTCTTAGCTCTAGTTGTCTGATTGTCAGGTCTCACAGTTTTGTTACTTGTGTTGTTGGGTCTCATGATTCGTGTTGTCAGGTCTTGCGGTTAGTGTAAGTCCTATATCTAGTCATCCAGTTGTTAGATATCATGGTTTGTATTAGTCATTTCACTAGTCATTGAAACCTTAATTATACTGTTGGCCAATAACCATAGTCCTATCTAGGCAAAATAGTCATTGAAATATTAATTTGATCGTTGGAAAAATGCCAGTCCATTCAATCATTGGAAAATTGCTTGGATAATAGCCATTGGGTCTTGTCATACCAAATAGTTATGGGACTCCTATATAGCCTTGGATATCTTTCATAACTATCAAAATCTACAAAACACTTTCTAGTCGTGAGAGTTGAGAGCCAACATTATCCGTTTTGTAGTTGGACCGAATTTGAACGAAAAATAACATTTTTTTTAGGATCAAATTTTGATGCAAACATAAACAAAATTATTCAGATCTTTTCCTAGTACAATTGTTTGATATTCTAGCATAGATAATACCGATGAAGGACTTTTGAAGTCACCAAGAAGACCTCCATGAAATAAAGGTACACAATACAACTCTCCTTTACGCATTAACAACTTTGATCCCAACCATCCTACTATTAACCCTATGGCTCCTTCCAACTCATCCCATGAAAATATCGCACATGAGGAAATAGAAAACACCAATGCAAGTAACCAAGATGTCCAATCATGTATAACTCAACTAATGACTAGTATGAGCACCATGACTTCAATGCTGCAACAATTATTGAGGAAACCAAACCAAGAAGCTCCTCATTCCCCACATAACTACCATAGAAGGCATGCTAATGAGGATCAGGATATAGAGGAAGATTATCAACAAGCAATATGGCCTACATGTGTTAATATTCCACGTGCTGATATGCCTACATTTGAGGGTGGTGATCCACGTGGTTGGATAGCTAAAATGGAAGGTATTTTAGAACTATATCGGGTTCTCGAATCTGAAAAAGTTCCTTATGCTTCCTCCAAACTAGGTACTGAAGCTTACCAATGGTTTGCTTGGCAAAAATGTCAACATAGTCGACCCCTCATATGGCCTGAATTCAAGAAGCTTTTTCTCAAGATATTTGATGAAGGGAGTTCATCCTCATACATAGTTCATTTGTTGGCACTTAAACAAACTGGCTCGATAAGAGATTATATTTCAGAATTCACTAGTCTTCTTGCTTATACATGAGATTTACCAATCGATGTGGTGGTATCAGATTTTAGACATGGTTTGAAAGAGAATATTCAAATTGAAGTAGACTTACATGATCCATACTCTTTAGATGACACTATAAAGATTGCTAAGTTGGTTGAGAAAAAGGTGCAAAATTTGACATCCTTCAGACGTGACTCCTATAATCGTCCTCAATATCGCAATAATTCCTTCTGTAGAAATGACCAACCATCAAGATATTACTGCTATAAATATCACAATCATCATCCAAAATATCAAGCATGTGTACCAAGACAAAAATTTCAAATAGAATATGATAACAGGGAAGACGAAGAGGAAGTAGAGGATATCAATTCACATGACTCACCTATGCCCGAAGAACAAATTGAACATAATGAAGCAACATGTGATGAAGACACTATGGCTATTTTAGTACATGCTCTTATGGGATTAACAGCTCACCATACAATCAAGGTACTAGGATTCATTCGATAGAAGAGGATAAATGTGTTGATCGATTCAGGGAGTACTCATAATTTTATTGATATTAAAACTGCTAAGGCATTGAACTTACACATTCACTCCTCCAATCAAGATAAGTTTCAAGTTTTAGTTGCAAATGGAGGAAATGCTCAATGTATTGGTAGAACATCTTCAGTTTCAATACAAATGGGAAGTTATACTTGGCATGGAACTCTCTTTGTTATGAGTTTAGGGAATTCAGAGGTTATTTTGGGAGTTGAATGGTTAGAACAATTGGACACGGTCAATTTTAATTTTAGAAAGCTCTTTGTGGAATGGAAATAAAATGGAAGGACCATTCGCCTCCAAGGAATTCCAACTCCTCCATAAAAGGTAGTAAGTTCTCACAACATGGAGAAAATATTAAGGAAAGGAAGTTATGGATTCATAGCTCAAATCAATTGTTTGGAAAAGCAAGCACATGATATCCTTGAAATTCACTCAAAGGATCTTCAAGATATTGTGGCTAACTATGATGATGTTTTCCAAGAACCAAAAGGACTACCTCCCAAATGATCTCATGACCATGCCATACACCTTGTTCTAGGAAGTCTTCCTCCTAATGTCCGTCCTTATCGATACCCTCAACCTCAAAAAATAGAAATTGAGAAAATTGTCCAAGAACTTTTAGAACATGGAGTCATTCATCATAGCACTAGTCCTTATTCTTCACCAGTGGTTTTGGCCCATCGTAAGGATAATTCTTGGCGTATGTGTCCTGATTTTCATCCTCTCAATAAAATCACCATCAAGGATAAATTCCCTATTCCTATCATTGATGATTTATTAGATGAATTGCATGGTGCAAAATTTTTTACAAAATTGGATCTACGCTCTGGTTTTCACCAAATCAGAGTAAGGGATGAGGACATTCCTAAAACCACCTTTCGTACTCATGAAGGTCATTATGAATTCTTAGTCATGCCTTTTGGTCTCACTAATACCCCGTCCACATTCCAAAGTCTTATGAACCATGTCTTTCATCCATTCCTTCGCAAATTTGTCTTAGTCTTCTTTGATGACATTCTAATATATAGTAAAACATGGAAGGATCATTTGATGCATGTGGGAAAGGTTCTTCATATATTACACAAGGAAAAAATTTTTGTCAAACGCTCTAAATGCTCTTTTGGTGTTCAAGAAGTTGAGTATTTGGGTCATATCATTTCTCATGAAGGTGTTAAAGTGGATCCTAATAAGATTAAGGCCATTCAAGATTGGCCTTTACCTAAAACCATCAAGAAACTTTGTGGTTTTTTGGGTCTTACTGATTACTATCACAAGTTTGTGTGCAACTATGGTAAAATTGCAGCCCCTCTCACAGATCTCACAAAAAAGGATGCTTTTCATTGGTCTGAAGCAGCCACTCAAGCCTTCATGGCTCTCAAAGAAGCAATGTGTACTACTCCAGTTTTGGCAACCCTAGATTTTCACAAACCATTTGTGATTGAATGTGATGCTTCAAGAATAGGTATTGGGGTAGTACTAATGCAGGAAGGGCATCCCTTGGCATTTAAAAGTAAAAAACTTTTAGGTAAGAATTTGGGAAGGTCCACATATGAGAAAGAAATGTTGGCTATTCTACATGCGGTTGAGAAATGGAGACACTACTTAATCAATAGTCGCTTTATTATTAAAATAGATCATAGTAGTCTCAAGCATTTTCTAGAACAATGATTTTCTTATCCAGAGCAAAAAAAGTGGTTAAAAAAATTATTGGGATATGATTTTGTTATAGAGTATAAGAAAGGGAAAGAAAATGTGGCAATAGATGCATTATCACGTAAATATGAAGATGAAGTGGTTATCAATGCTATTTCAGGTCCTTGTTCCCAATGGGTTTCTCAACTCCAAGAGGAATGGTTGTCAAATACAGAAACTGCTCAAATAATTCAAGAATTGATGTTAGGATCATCCAAGCATCCCAATTTTTCCTATGATGACAAGGTATTAAGAAGAAAGAATCGCATTTACATTCCACACAATTCTACCATCAAATCCAGGATTCTGGAAGAATCGCATGCTTCTCCATCAGTAGGACATTCAAGTTTTTTGAAGACATATATATGGGTAAAACAATATTTTTATTGGAAAGGATTAAAATCCGAGGTCAAAACATGGGTGGCTGAATGTGAAGTATGTCAGCGCAATAAGGGTGAAACAGTCAAATCTCTAGGATTGCTTCAACCACTACCTATTCTGGATCACCAATGGGAACATATTTCAATGGATTTTATTGAAGGTCTTCCTAAATCAGAAGGTAAAATAGTAATTTTTGTGGTAGTGGATCGCCTCTCCAAATATGCTCACTTCAATGCTCTACAACATCCATTTTCAGCAAGCAAAGTGGCTAAGGTATTTATGGACTCAATTTTCAAATTGCATGGAATGCCTAAAAATATTGTAAGTGATCGTGATCCCATATTTACTAGCAATTTTTGGAAAGAATTATTTTGTCTTAGTGGTACCAAGTTAAATATGTCTTTTGCATACCATCCTCAAATATATGGTCAAACTGAAATAGTTAACAAATGTCTGGGTACCTATCTAAGATGTTTTTCTCAAGATAAATAGTATCAATGGAGTCATTGGCTTTCCTTAGCAGAATGGTGGTACAACACTTCATACCATTATTCCATCAAGATGTCTCCATTTGAAGCATTGTATGGAGTCAAACCACCAACAATAGCATATTATGTTCCAGGTTCTTCCAAAGTGGCCCAAGTAGATGATTGGTTCCAACACCGACAATCAATGCTCAACATTCTCAAAGATAATTTGGTCCAAGCACAAAATCGCATGAAGCAACAACAAGACACACACCATTCCGAAATATAATTTAATATAGGTGATATGGTGTTCCTACATTTGCAACCCTACAAATAGCTATCATTGAAGATCAAGACTAGTCAAAAGTTGGCTCCAATATTTTATGGTCCTTACAAAATAGTGCACCGCATAGGAGAAGTGGCATATCAACTAGAGCTTCCTCCCTCATCCCGTATACATCCAATATTTCATGTTTCCTATCTCAAGAAGGTGATCGGACAAAAAGTACACTCTCAATCAGAATTACCAATACTTTATGAAGAAGTCCTCACTAGAACTTGTCCAATATCATAGAAGCATATAGAGAATTGTTAAAGACTCAATATGCTTCTTATTCACAACAATGCTCAATCACAGAAACATATGGAGAATTTTTAGAGACTCAATATGCTTCACACTAGTTCTCAATCACTTTCAATCATTTTCTTTTATCACATAAACATATGGAGAATTGTTAGATTCAATATGCTTCTCACTAGTTCTCAATCACTTTCAATCTCTTTCTTTTATCACAAAAACATATGGAGAATTGTTAGAGACTCAATATGTTTCACATTCATCAACACTCAACTTCTTTCTCAAATCAATTCAAAATGTAGTACAATTTGTTTCATGGAACTTGAACTTTCACATCAACACATCCACTTGACTAGATTTAGTCAACTCAATCAACCACTTAACAAACTCAAAATTCTTCCAACAATGCTTATCACCCAATCTCACATAACAATGATACTCATGATATTTTGCAAACTCTAGTTCAAGTTCATCACCAAACTAATTTGCTTCAACAACAATGCTAGTCTCACTTTACTCAGATATTTAAAACTTCACATAACAATGATACTCATGATCTTTTGCAAAACCCTTGTTCAAGTTTTCACTCACTCAATCACTTCAACAACAATGCTTATCAAACAAGGTTTATAGCATTCACTTGTATTTCAGAAAACTCATCAACTCATCAAACCAATAAAGGAAACTTAACCAAGTCCTTTTCACTCCAATATTGTTTTCAGAAATTCACAATCAATAAACTATTTCACTCAAAGAAGAATATGCCCATACCTTTTTCTTGATGGAGAATAGACTTCAAAATCTGCCTCAATTATAATCACTTTCCTTGCCAAGCACAAAGAGTTAGATGGCAAGATATCACTTTAACCCTTTCTCAAAAATATTCCTTAGTCACAAAATAATCAAGGCCTATTTACACCTTATTGCTCCTTCTTGGAATTAACATCCATCAAATCATACATGCAAAATATTAATTCCTTGGATACACCTTATAAATTCCAACTTAAAATAATATCCAACACCATAAAACTTCAACCAATATTCTTAAAACACCTTACTACCCTTTCCAACCACTAAAGCAAATAACACCAAAAATTTAATTTGCATTACCTTATAACTCCCCTTACAACCTTACAAACCAAATATGCAAAAATTAAATTTTTAATGCCTCAACTAATACCTCCAAAATTTTTGGGGCTCAAATCAATGCATACCTTTTTCCTTTCTCCAAAAATGAGTTTTGACGTGATTCGATTCGCCGTCTCCCTAGGCCTAATCGCCTTAGCGCTTGGGAGCCCACCATGTAGGCTATTGTCCCCATGTGAAGGAAAAAGCGTTTCCTTCACCTTATGCCCTCGTGCACCTTTTGATTTCCTCAAAGACCACAACACTATCCACTTCTCTTGGATGCAACACAATTCGCACAAACTTACATTAATAATTCGAAGGCATAGATGGATAGTTTTGCTAAGGTGGGTAATCCCCATTTTATACACATTTGGATATTTTGCTCCCCACGTCGGTGCTTATAAATTAGAATTCAAGTTTTGAATTTAATTTAATAACCCACCTTAGGGTTATTTAAAATTAATATAAATTACCTCATAATTAATATTAAATTTAATTAATAATTAATTTAAATAGCTTATAAGTTAAGTAAATTGATTTATAATAAAAATTATATTAATTAATTTATAATTAATTTAAAATTCCCTTTATAATATTATAAAGAATTATTATAATATTATTCACTTGGGCTTCTTCTTGCACTTTGGACCTCATCTGACTTCCTGGAACCGGGTCTTGATTAACTGAAACCGGACTATCCTTTTGCACTTATTGGAGAACCTAAAATTGATGTTGCTCACTAAAACTGCCACTGACTGGTGTTGAAAGCTTGACATAAATGACCACTCAATCTTGACATCAATGACAACTCATCTTACTCAAAATGTCCAACAATCTCCCCCTTTGTCATTGATGGCAACCCAAATAATTTTTACCAATAACTTGACCATTTTCCTATTTTGCTCCCCCTGGGAAATTGCTCCCCCCGACTCAATGCTCTCTTTCAAACATAGATCTCTCCCCCTTACTCAAATATCTCCCCCTTTGACATCAATGGCAAAGGGTCACCTTTGGGGCTCGGGGCTAAGAATGAGTCTCTTAGCTTAGCCCCTCCCCCACCTCCTCTTGAGGTGGTTAATTTTGGGGTGGGAGTATCTCTACTCCCATAAAGCACTGATCTTGACCTTTGTCCACTTCCTTCTCCTTTTGATGATTCTTCCTATTCCTGTTCCTATTCTTGTTCTTGTTCTGGCTTTTGGAATTTTTGCTCTACACCATTTTGCTATATGCCCATCATTATTGCACTTATAACACTTAACTCTGTTATTCCTTGGAGGTACAAATATCTTTGGATTTCTTCTAATGGGACCATATCTATTCTTGTCATGAACCCTACAATTCATTGCCTTGTGACCAAACTGATTACAAGAGTAGCAATACCCTTGAAAAACTTACCTGTTCTTGAAACTTCCATATTCTTGTCTTTCAACTATCCTGCATTGTGAAGCCTTGTGTCCAAACCTATGACACGAGAAGCAACATCCATTGAAATTGCTTTGCCTTGACCTCATTGGTCTCTTAGTCTCTTTTTGTTGATTCTTGTTCCATCTGTTCTTCTTTTGTGCATTGTATTTCCTTTTGTTGAACTTCTCATTGTTCAAATCTTCCTTAGAAGTCTCACTCTCCTCTTCACTTTCTTCTTCTGAAGTTTCTTCTTCTTCAAAACTTGAAGTTGACTTCTTTTCCCATTTCCTTTGTTCCTGTTCAAATCCAAGACCTGTCTTGCTTGATGTAGGCTTTTGTGTCTTGATAATCCTATCCAAATTCTTTGAGCTTTTTCCAAACCTGTGTAGCTTATCCTTGGAGTCTTTTACTTCCATCCTTAGTGAAGCTACTTCCTATTCTAGTCTCTCACATTCTAGAACCTTAGCTTCTAGCTTCTCCTTGAATTTCTTTGCTTTGGCCATTGACTTATTTAGATCCTCTATAAGTCTTTCTTTCTCTTCATCAAATTCCTGAACTTGAAGCTTAAGTTTGGAGTTTTGCTTTCTTTCCTCCTTTAATGCATCAAGAGCATGAACAAGTTCACCTACAAGATCAACTTCTCTTGATTCTGATTCTTCCTCCATTTCTTTGCTTTTGGAGTCATCTTCATTCTTCTCTGGTTTGTCTTCTATAGGATCACCTCCTTCATTTTCTATTTCCATGAGTAGATTCACTTCTGGTCCTTCAAGTGCATCTTCAAATTCATCATCACTAAAACTAAAACCACTTCTTGTGCAATCATATTCAATATGACCAAAATTGCCACATCTAAAACACTTGAGGATTATTGGAGATCTTTTCTTAACTACTTCCTTTTCTCTTGTCAAAAATAGAACTTCATCTTTATCATTATCTGAGAAACCATCATCACTATCACTTGAGTACTTACTTGCTTTTTCTGCATAGTAACTCCTCTTCTATCTTTGGAAGAACTTCTTTCCTGGCTTGCTTTGTCCATCCTTGCTTTTCTTTTGGTACCTATGCCTTTCTATTTCTCTATTTCTATGCTCCTGTTTCTCTTCATCATTACTATTTCTAGCTTCTTGATAGTCAGATGCATAGTGACCATACTTTCCATAATTGAAACATCTAACAAATTTTATACCTTTGAATTTCCTTGGATCTTTGTTTCTTCTACCATAATTTGCTTCTTCATCACTAGATGACTCATCACCTGAATCTGAAATTTTACCCTTTGATTTCTTAATGGCTTTGAAGGCTGCTTCCTTTCATGGATTTTGTTCCTCTCTTATCCTTATCTCAAAAGCTATGAGAATACCAAGTAAATCACTTCTTGTCAAATGATCACCATCTTTTGCTTCTTCTATAGCTGAAATTTTCTCACTAAACCTTTTTGGAAGAGACCTTAGAATCTTGTCACAAACATCAGATTCATCAATCTCAAGTCCAAGCCCTTGCATACAATGTACAACTTCATCTACACACAGCAAGTAACTACTAACACTTTCATCATCCTTCATTCTGAGTGCTTCAAATTACCCTTTGAGATTTTGTATTTTTGCTCTTTTGACTGTCTTATCTCCTTCATATATGTTTTGCAACTTATCCCAAATTTCCTTTGCAGATTTGCAGTACATAACCTTAACAAATTTTGGTCTATGCAAACCCTTCAAAATTGCATTCATTGCTTTTGAATTGTAGTGTTGTAGGAGCTTACCATATTTATCTGTAGGTGGAGTAGCTGGTGGTGTGTATCCATTCTCAACTGCTTCCTAGATTTCATTCCCAAGTGCCATCAAGTGAATCTTCATTCTCATGCTCCAGAATACATAATCACTTCCATCAAACATTGGTGCTCCATGATATGACTCACTCTTAGAATCCATTTTGTGTTCTTGATAAGCTTTTCCTTCAAGTTATTAAACTCTTCTAAAGGAACCCACTCTGATACCAATTGAAGAACACAAGCTTATACTGAGAGGGGGGTGAATAGTATAAGACCACTTTTTACTTTTTCTTTCCCAATCAATATTATGCAATGTATCAATAGCAGTATCAACAACAATATCCAAAGCAATGCACAAAACACCACACAAGATAGAGACACCAATTTAATGTGGTTCACCCAATGTGGGCTACTCCACGGAGAAAATATTTTACTAAAAATTTCTCAATAATTCTCTTTGGGAAACCTTTCCCAATTACAATGTTTATGGACACCTATCCAAAGGAGACACCAATCCCCTAATATGGTTCATGGATCTTCTATCCATAGGAGAACTCCTTCTCCTCTACTCTGGTTGGTGATCTTCTAGAAGAGTTGTTGCCTCCACTACCTTGGCTGATGGATCTCTATCCACTGAAGACATCGATCCTCACTACCTCGACTAATGGACCTCTATCCACTAGAGACTATCATCCTCTATACTCTATCACCTTCCAAAGCTCTACTCAAACTCTATCACAAATCTGCACTAAACACAATCCTTCGGTCTAGCACAAATCTGCTCAACCTCTGTCCTTTTCTGTACTAAACTCAGTCCTTCGATCTAGCACAAAAATTCTCAATATCTGTCTTTGGTCTATACTAAACTCAGCCCTTTGGTCTAGCACAAAACTACTCAATCTCTATCTTTGGTCTGGTACAAAGCTATCCTCAGGTCTGCACCAAACTCTATCCTCGATCTGTCTTCAAGCTTTATCACAAATCCTGATCAATCACCTCTGCAAGATCTATCCCAAACCCTAACTCAAGGTTTGAACAAATCAATCAACTCAACTCTCAAGTCTTCTCAAAGACTTGTCTCAAATCTATCCACAAGTCCTCTCAAGAACTTGTCCAATCAACTCTCAATCTCTATCCTCAAATCTGTATTGTAAGCTTCCACAAAATCTCACACAAATATGTCTACAAGTCTTCTCAAGACTTACCTCAAATCTTCTCAACAAGTCCTCACTAGAACTTGTCCAATCTACTCAACAAGTCCTCACTAGAACTTGTCCAATCTGCTCAACAAGTCCTCACTAGAACTTGTCCAATCTGCTCAACAAGTCCTCACTAGAACTTGTCCAATCTGCTCAACAAGTCCTCACTAGAACTTGTCCAATCTCATAGAAACATATAGAGAATTGTTAGAGACTCAATATGCTTCTTATTCACAACAATGCTCAATCATAGAAACATATGGAGAATTGTTAGAGACTCAATATGCTTCACACTAGTTCTCAATCACTTTCAATCTCTTTCTTTTATCACAGAAACATATGGAGAATTGTTAGAGACTCAATATGCTTCACACTAGTTCTCAATTTTATCTCTTTTTTTTCTGATATTTTCACATTCATCACATCAACCTCTTTCTCAAATCAATTCAGAATGTAGTACAATTTGTTTCATGGAACTTGAACTTTCACTTCAACACATCCACTTGATTAGGCTCAATCAACCACTTAACAATCACTCAAAATGTTTCCAACAATGCTTATCACCCAATCTCACATAACAATGATACTCATGATATTTTGCAAATTCTAGTTCAAGTTCATCACCAAGCTAATTGCTTCAACAACAATGCTAGTCTCACTTTGCAAACTTCACATAACAATGATACTCATAATATTTTGCCAAACCCTTGTTCAAGTTTTCACTCAATCAATCACTTCAACAACAATGCTAATCAAACAAGGTTTATAGCATTCATCTCCATTTCAGAAAACTCATCAACTCATCAAACCAATAAGGAAACTTAACCAAGTCCTTTTCACTCCAATATTGTTTTCAGAAATTCACAATCAATCAACTATTTCACTCAAGGAAGAATATGCCCATACCTTTTTCTTGATGGAGAATGGACTTCAAAACCTGTCTCAATTATAACCACTTTCTTTGCCAAGTACAAGGGTTAGATGACAAGATATCACTTTAACCCTTTCTCAAAAATATTCCTTAGTCACAAAATAATCAAGGCCTAATTACACCTTATTGCTCCTTCTTGGAATTAACATCCATCAAATCATACATGCAAAATATTTATTTTGATACACCTTATAATCTCCAACTTAAAATAATATCCAACACCACAAAAACTTCAACCAATCTTCTTAAAACACCTTACTACCCTTTTCAACCTCTAAAGCAAATAACACCAAAAATTTATTTTGCATTAACCTTATAGCTCCCCTTACAACTTTACAAACCAACTAAAATATGCAAAAATTAAATTTTTAATGCCTCAACTAATACCTTCGAAATTTTCAACGCTCAAATAATGCATACATTTTTCCTTTCTCTCCAAAAGGGTTTCAGCATGGTTCGAACCGTCGTCTCCCCAAGGTTAAGAACCTTAGCGCTTTGGAGCCCACCACATGGGCTATAGGCACCCACGTGAAGGGAGGATGGCTTCCTTTCTTTTGTCCCTTCGTGCATCGTTGACTTCCCACAAAAACCAATGCAATCACTTCTTTTGGATGCAGCACAATTTGTATATATTGCATTAATAATTCGATCGAAGGCATAGATGGATAGGTTGGCTAAGGTGGGTAATCCCCCTTTTATACATGTTTGGATATTTTTCTCCACATGTCGATGCTTATAAATTCGAATTCAAATTTTAAATTTAATTTAATAACCCACCTTAGGGTTATTTAAAATTAATATAAATTATCTCATTAATATTAAAATTAATTAAATAATTTTAAAAAGCGGGGTTAAGTAAATTAAATTATAAATTAATTATAATAAAAATTATATTAATTAATTTATAATTAATTTAAACTTCCATTTATAATATTATAAAGAATTGTTATAATATTATTCACGTGGGCTTCTTCTTGCACTTTGGACCACATTTGACTTCTTGAAATCGGGTCTTGATTAACTGAAACCGGGCTATCATTTTGCACTTATTTGAGAACCTGAAACTGATGTTGCCCACTAAAACTACCACTGATTGGTGTTGAAGTATTGACATCAATGACCACTCACTATTGACATCAATGACAACTCATCTACTCAAAATGTCCAACAATAGAGTTTTGTTGTGGAGAGAGATCCGTAAACCAAAACAAAGGGGATAAAGTTCTCCTATAGAGATATATCCATAAATATTGTAATAGGGAATTGATTCCCAAGATATTTGTTGATAAAATATAGAAGAAATATTTTCTCCGTGGATGTAACTCACATTTGGTGAACCACGTTAAATTCGTGTCTCTCATGTGTGTGATGATTTGTGCATTATTTTGTTATTTCTATTGATATTGCAATTGATAACATTAGATAAATGTTTTGGAAAAATAGAGTAAAATATTACCTTATATTGTTCACCTCCCCTCTCACTATAAGCTTGTGTTCTTCAATTAATATCAGAGCAGGTTCCTTCAAAAAGTCTAACAACTTGAAGGAAGATATTAAAAGAACATAGATGGCATCTCGGCATGAATATTCAACAAATAAGTCTCCATTGTTTGATGGGTACAATTATACTTTCTGGAGTATGAGGATAAAGACTTACTTGATGGCACAAGGATATGAGGCATGTCAATCTATTGAGGATGGATTCACACCTACAACCACTCCTCCCACAAATAATGATGGTAAGAAATTACATGTGAATAATACCAAAGCGATTAATGGAATCTTAAGTGGATTATGTGAATGAGAATTTGTGAAAGTTATGCAATGAAAATCAACAAAAGATATATGGGATAAATTGAAGCAAACATATGAAGAAGATAAAAAGGTAAAATTGGAAAAATTGCAAACTCATAGAAGAAGGTTTGAAGACTTAAAGATGGAAGATGAGGAAGATATTGCTAAATACTTACTTCGTGTTGATGAAGTTGTTAATACCATACAAAGACTTGGATTCAAATTCAAGGACTCCAGTGTTGCTCAAAAGGTATTAAAATCACTCTCTATAAGGTATGATGCAAAATTTTTAGCTATAGAAGAAATGAAGGATATTGATAAGTTGACTATGGATGAGTTACATGGAATTCTCACAGCTTAAGATATGATAATAGAAAAGGATCACAATTCCAAGAAAGAGGTAGCTTTAAAAGCTTCAAAAACAAAATATAAGAAACCAAAATAAAGTGATGAGTCAAGTAGTAATGAAGAAGCAAACTATCTGAGAAGAAATAAGAACTTAATAAAACACAAAGATATAAAGACTATGAAATGCTTTAATTATGGTGAATTTTATCACTATGCATCTAATTGTCCACAAGCTAGAAGCAATAGCAGTGAAAAGAAACATGATTATAAGAAAAAGGAAGGAATAAAATTCAGGCATGAAAATAAAACCAGATGTTTCAAGACAAGATGAATATTTATTTAAAGGGCATTATTTTTCATGTAATTATTTTGGTCACAAAACTATGCATTACAGGGTTCATGGAAAGAAGGAGCATGGCTTTATGAAGAAGAAATTCAACTCATTCAAATATGGATATTTCTTTCAAGGGTATTGCTACTCATGTAATTGCTTTGGTCATAAAGCGATCCATTGTAGGGTTCATGACAGGAATGATTATGGCTTCACCAAGAGGAACTTCAAGTCATTTACACCTTCCAAGAACTACAATGTTAAGTGTTACAAGTGAAAAAATCTTGGGCATAAGGCCAAGTGGTGTAGAACAGAGTTTTCAAAACTTTCAAAGTCAAGCAAGAATAGGGACACTCAAAAGGATCAAAAGGGTATGACTACAAAGGTGTTGAAAAAGAATGTTGAAAAAAAAAACAACATTGTATGTTGGGAATAAAATCACGCCCACCCCAAAATTAATCACCTCGAGGAGAATAGGTGGGGAGGGGGCTAAGCTAAGAGTATTATATTTAGCCCCAAAGGAGTCCCTTTGCCATTGATGTCGAAGGGGGAGAGATTTTAGTAAGGGGAAGAGCATTCAGTCAAAGGGAGTAGCTTCCCGAGGGGGCAGATTTGGAATCCAGTGATTGGAAAAGGAATATTTAGAAAGGGTTACCATCAATGACAAAGGGGGAGATTGTTGGAAAATTTGAGTATAGGGTGTTGTAATTTATGTAAAAGGATTGATGTCATGGGTTGATTTCAAAAGAGAATATGTCATTGGTTGACATTGATGTCAAAGAAATTATTATAATATTTAGTATTATAATATTGGTTGAGAAAAACATTAAAATATCTACATTTTGAATATTATAATGAAGCAAAAAGGCTTAAAAGCCATTTGGAACAATGGTTTAAAATGAAGGCAAGGTTCAAAAGAATATGAAGGCAAGGTCCAAAAGAATATGAAGGCAAGGTTCAAAAGAATTAATATTATTAATATTATTGAAGGTAATAATATTAATTATAAAGGAAAGGTTCAAAAGGAGTAATATTATAATATTTTTATTATAATATAAAAAAATTTAAATTATATTTGAGTGCCAAGAAATTGAAGGCAATTCAAATTATTTTTGAATTAAAGTGGCCAATGTCATATGGATGGAAAAGATAAATGTGGCACCGACGTTGGACAAAGACCAAATTAAAACTATTAATATTGTGCCTAAAGTCATTTGTAAGGTGTTTGAAAATTGTGCAAAGTATTTTTATTCGTCATCCATTGCCTGTGGTAGATAATAAGAGGGAAGAGGAGCATAGTCCTTTACAAAGAATGAGGAAGGTTTTACATTATAATTGGTGCACATTGGAACCCATCCAGCCAGCTAGACCAGCTGGCGACTAATCCAATGCAAAGGCATTGTAAGGAAGAGGTTTCAAGTTCAAAATTCATTGTAGATCATTTTATTTTGGTTTGGTTTAGTTCACTATAAAAGGTGATAAAGGGCTACTAGTGCCTAAGTGCTCTCACGACCTGCGTTGGTGCAACTGGTTGTGGCCCTTTGGTTAGGCACTTTGCTCTCACGAGGTGAGAGGTTCGATTCGCATTACGGGAAGAATAAAGAGAGGTATTTAATTTTTAAATTATAATTTTATTTTTGTGGAGTTATAAGGTTAAATTGGCATTTAATTTTTTCTTATTTGACATAGGAGAAATAAGGTGTGAAAAGGGTCTTTTGATATTGATTTTTAAAATTTGTTTAGAAAGAGAAATGAAGTGTGGTAAAGGTTCTTTAATCGTGTGATTTGATTGTGTTTGGTTTAAAAGTAGGAGTTATAAGGTGTTTCATGGTATAATTTTTGTGTGTAATTTTTGAATGGTGAAGGAAAGTTTGGATGGTTTTTATTCTTTAATTAAAAGCCTTGTTTTGAGAAAGTAAAAAGAAGATAGAGCAATATTTCTGTGTAAATTTTTGAGGAAAGGTTATTGTGATTGATTTGAAAAGAAGATTGGCTAACCTCTTAAAGTGGAAAAAGGAAATTATTTTGGAACAGGTTTTGAGGGCACTTTTTCATCAAAGCAAATTGAGAGGTATGTTGACATTATTACTTCTCTAGAGTGGTTGGTTGAGCAAATATTTCAGAATTATAAGGTGGAGATTAAAATGTTGATTAGTGTGTATTTTTGGAAATATTTGAGCTATGTTTTGAGAACAAATTATGCATCATTGACTAGTGAAATTGGAAACACTTGAGTTAGGATTTTTGAGAATAAATTGTGTATTCTTCTTGGAAGAATTTGTGAAGAATTTGGACATTGGTGTGAGTGACATTAAATGTGAATGGGCAATTTTTAGAGACTAGTTTTATAAAGCAATTTGTGAATTATTATGGTTGATCATTGAGAGTAAATTTGCAAGGAATAGAGACCAATTTTCTGAAGCTAAGTTATACACCAGTTTGATTTGATTTGAAAGGTATTTTACATAAGGTAGAGATTGGATTAGATGAATGCAATATTTGTCAATGTAAGGAAGATATTGGGTACTTGATAGAACATATCGTTCTCTATATGTTCAAGAATTTAAACATATTCTAAGTAGAATATGTCTAAATTTCGTAATTGAAGAAAGAATTTCTAAAATATATTTAAGCATTGTTTGTATGCAATATTTGGAAATATTTGATCAGGTTTAATAAGCAGCATTGAGGTATATTTGAGAAAGTATTGTGAGAAGACTTGAAGTAGCTTTGAGGTAGATTTGAGCAAGTATTATGAGAGGACTTGAAGCAGCTTTGAGGTAGATTTGAGTAAGTCTTGTGATAAGAATTGAAGCAACTTTGAGGTAGATTTGTGCAAGTCTTATGAGAAGACTTGGGATAAAGTTGAATAGATTTGAGGGAAGACTTTAAGAAGTTTTATGTAGTAACAAAGAGCAAGTTTGAGATAGATTTTGTGCTAGCCTTGTAACGAGGTTTGGTGCAGATTTAAATATAGATATGTGTGATAAGAGTTAGAGCAGATTTATGCTAGCCTTGTAAGGAGGTTAGGTGTATATTTGAGGCAAATATTTGTAAGCAGAGTTGGAGCAGATTTGTGCTAGACTTATGATGAGGTTTGGTGCAGATTTGAGATAAATTTGAGAGCAGGCTTTGGAGTAGACTAGAGAAGAGGGGATAGAATTATCCTAAGGAGATAGATCCACAAACAAGATCAAAGGGGATAGAGTTCTCTTGTGGATATAGATACACAAACCAAAGCAAAGGGGATAGAGTTCTCCTGTGGAGAGAGATCCACAAACTAGATCAAAGGGGATAAAGTTCTTCTATGGAGAGAGATCCATAAATTAAAGCAAATGGGATAGAGTTCTCCTATGGAGAGAGATACACAAACTAAAACAAAGGGGATAGAATTCTCCAATGGAGAGAGATCCACAAATATTATGGTAAGACCCCAAGGTCTTACTATAAAATTATTAACAAATTAATGTAAATGTAATCGCAGACCACTCAAAGGGGGATCCCTTGTAATCGCTTTGCCACTATAGGGGGCTCCCTCCTTAGAATCTATGCTTATTATTCTTCTTCTTGGATGATTTGATATGGATGGACAACCTAATATATATATCTACCCTAAAGCTACGTTGGTGAAGAGACATGATGGTTCACGCATGAAGAGACGTGATGGTTCACGTTATGAAGGGTTGTGATGGTTCACTTTATAAGTTAATAATATAATAATTAAATGATTAATAATACTAACTATTAATGTTAGGATTGAGGATCATAACATGCCATCCTCCTTAAAAAGATCTTTGTCCTCAATGCTCAAAGTGAGAAGCTTTATCCTTTGTTTTCCAAGAAGGATTTGTGTAAGTTCTTGGAATCTTTTAATGGCATCCTTTCGTAGGCAAGGATATCGAGAAGGATGAAGCATTAGCGGGGGTTGCCAAGAACAATAGTAGAATGTTCCTTAGGAAAATCATGATGACAATGGGAGGGCAACCCTTGGGGTTCCTCAAATACTTTAGAATGATGCATCAAAAGTGATGGTAATGATTTCATATCCTTTTTTGGTTCCTTGGTAGAGCCAACGGAGAAGGAGTGTGTAGTCACTCTGCATTGGTTCCGAATAGGTTTGGTCATATGGCAAGAACTCACTATTGGTGAGGAAGGTATGTGTAGGTCTTGTAGAGTGCATGTTTGGATAGCATTGGTCACTTTTGGTATGTCTAACTCATCCTTGCTTGGTACATCAATCAATTCTTGTACATCGACCTCATTGTCTTCATTGCGGTGAGTAGGTGCACTGGTTTCTTCGGACACAACTACCTCATCTGCTTGCTCTATGGAGATACAGGGATCAACTTCCTTCAATAAATACAATTTTAGTGTAGCACATTTATGGTGGGGTTCAAATTGTTCATCACAATTATCACAAAGTCCTTTTGCTCGTCGTTCTTTCATCTCCTCAAAGCTAAGATGTTTAATTCGTAAAGTTTGGTTAGATTTGGAGGTTGTGTAAGTGCTTTGTGCCCTTCCATTATGCATAGGTTTGGGAGTGATGTAAGTGGTTGAAATTTTTTCCATAAGTGGTTTCCCTAATCGTTGTTGTGCATTGATTTTATCTTCAGCTAATTTTGCCAATCCATAGGTCTGCATCATTGTATAGGGATTGAACCTTGTCACCTCCATTCTAATTTCATCTTTTAATCCCCTAATGAAGCCACTTATGAGAATTGATTCATCCAATATTGTGTTGTTTTTGGTGATATCCTCAAATCGAGTTTGATACTCACGTACATAAGTGATTTGATGAAGATATTTGAGCAATTCCCACATGACTGGGTCCTACACGGCTCTGATACCAAATGGTAAGACCCCAAGGTCTTACTATAAAATTATTAACAAATTAATGTAAATGTAATCGCAGGCCACTCAAAGGGGGCTCCCTTGTAATCGCTTTGCCACTATAGGGGGCTCCCTCCTTAGAATCTATGCTTATTATTCTTCTTCTTGGATGATTTGATATGGATGGACAACCTAATATATATATCTACCCTAAAGCTACGTTGGTGAAGAGACATGATGGTTCACGTATGAAGAGACGTGATGGTTCACGTTATGAAGGGTTGTGATGGTTCACTTTATAAGTTAATAATATAATAATTAAATGATTAATAATACTAACTATTAATGTTAGGATTGAGGATCATAACATATTGTAATAGGGAATTGATTTCCAAGAGTTTTTTTGAGAAAATTTAGAAGAAATAGTTTCTTTGTGGACGTAACACACATTGGGTGAACCACATTAAATTTGTGTCTCTCATGTGTGTGAGTATTTGTGCATTGTTTTTTATTTTTATTGATATTTTAATTTACAAAAATAGATAAATTATTTGGGAAAAGAAATTAAAATATTACCCAGGTGTTGTAGGTGAGTTGGAGAGGAGAGGGAATCCTCCAAGAGAGGTCCCAGGTTCAAATCTCCACCCTACCAAAAATCTGAATTGGGTATCCAAAATCCAATTGATAATGTTGGTGCGGGCAGGGTCAGGTGCGACTCCCGAGTGACTTTGACAGTGTAGAACCCTATGTTCATGGTCTCTCAAACCAAGGCGGCCGCACAAGGGGTTTTTTGCTTTAAAAAAAATTAAAATATTGTCTTATACTGTTCACCCCCTCTCAGTATAAGCATGTGTTCTTAAGAATTACAAGGAATATTGATGAGGTTACGTACATTATATTTACATGAACATTGAATGAATTTAAATCTGTAACTCCCATTCACAACTTTTCCAAAAGGAGGAAGATTACATTCTATTTAGAAGCATCCATATTGGAGAAAAAATCAGACATAAATCAAAATAAAGAACGAATAATAGCCAAGCATTTAAGGTTGAGTTCATAATAGCATCAGAACCTAAGCTCATGGTAGAATTACATAGTAGCATCGGTGTCATAATAGCAGTAAGAAGAGAGAATTGAATTCTCCTAGTCAAAGTGATCAGACGTGAAGCATCCATTTTCCAAGCAGTGCTATCAAATAAACCAACCACCATCTAAGTTAAAGAGAAGCTAAAGCCTATGCCCATACATTGGAGATAATAATCAAAAGAGCACTAAAGAGTGATGTCATCTATGTTGAAGAATCAACACTTTATACGTAGACATTTGGGGCGTCACAAAGGTAAGACTATAATATTCCAACTTTCTTTCATTAATAGGGAGATATAAGGTTGAAACATTAAGAAAATATTTGAAAGCAATATTAAAAAGGAATATATATATATATATATATATACATATATATATATATATATATATACATATATATATATATATATATATATATATACATACATATATATATATATATACATATATATATATACATACATATATATATATATATATATATATATATATATATATATATATATATATATATATATATATATATATATATATATATATACATACATATATATATATATATATACATACATATATATATATATATATATACATACATATATATATATATATATATATACATACATATATATATATATATATATATATATATATATATATATGTATGTATGTATGTATGTATGTATGTATGTATGTATATTAAATATCCTAATATTTTCAATCTAAAGCATAGGAGAAATAAGGATTTCTACCTAAATATATTAATTATCTAACATTGAAAATATTATTGTTTTCTAAAATTCCATATTAGGGAGTTATAAGGAATACTACACCAAAATTGTTAGTTGGAATTTAGAAACACTAAATATCAAATTATTAAAGGATATAAAATAAGGTTCTATAAGGAAAATCAAGAGTTGGAAACTAATTACTATGCTTTTCTCAAACTTACATTAAAGGGATAAAATAATTCCAACAAATAGAACCTCATCAAAATAGAAAGTGCTTAAGTTCAATAGGAGAAATAAGGTGTAAAAGAAGTTGATATTTGCTATTCATAAAACTTTACAAAATCAACTCAAAATTGAACTACTATTTTCAAAAGCACTTTATCTATCATTCAACATATCCAAAAATTACTAGGGAGACATGAGTAATTCTAAAATACTTTATAATAATAGCGTTCATTCAAAATTTATCAAGTACTCAATCCATTTGGGATTCATAAGGTACCTCCAATTATTACAATGATTTTATTAAATCATATATCTTAAGTAAGGAGTTATAAGGTAGACTACTAATAAGGTTCTATTATACCTTAATGGAAATAAAAACATATTTTATCATGGAAAATAACAACAAGAACAAGGCACACACGCTACATCATGCCACAAATGCAAAAATAATTCAAATATGGAAAATTCAACAAAGCAGGAAAATACATGGCACATTGACTCAGGAGCTACCCATCACATGACTAGAAATCTACAATGGTTTGACTATCTTAAAATTACTAATGGTTATAAACTAAGAATTGTAGATAGCCATACTTATCCTATACATGGATATGGATGTGTAACGCCAAGTAAATCATTTCCAAACTTTCTGCTACAAAGAGTATTGTATGTTCCTATATTAGCATTTAATCTCATTTCAACAATCAAGTTAGTAGAAAGCAATTGGATAGTCAATTTTAGATATTTGAATGAGATCAATACATGCCTTATCATGAACCAAGGTGATATAGAAGCAATAGGATCAATCGATGGAAATACATATATCCTAGATTCAATGGAAATCTCACAAGACATTTTTGTATTTCAAAATAATATTAATTCATTTTTGAGGAATAGATTTAAGAAAATGAAGAACCAGTACACTATAACAACAATCATAAAATGATCAAAATTAAAAATATGAGAGGCCAACAACACTATGATCTACTCAGCCAACTGCAATATGAAGAAGCAATAGAACCAAATGAATATAAACAAAAAGAAGAAAACAAAGGAGGATTGATAGAAGAAAAATATGGAGGACTCCAAGGCAAAATTCAATTGATGAAACAACCTGATCAAATAAAATACCATACTCAAGAAGGATTCATATTGAATATTAAAATATTCAATACCCAAATAATGTAATACAAGGGGGTGTTAGAGTTAAAGTATATTATATCATTTGGGCCATGCAAATGTACAACCTTAGGTACATAATTAGAGTAGAAGATTACTTTATGGGGAAGTTAGCTAGTTACTTCAAGCAATGTAATAAATGCACAAGTGGCAATGTGCAAGTTGTAATGTGCAAGGTGTCCCCTTGTACAACTAGGTAGAGTGTTGGCCAAGGAATCTATCTTCCTATATAAAGGGCCTCATAGATCAAGTTAGTATGAACTCAAGTTCTTATATAGTGTAGTGTAGTAGATAGTGGTTCTCCTGTATGGATCATATTGTAGCTCTCTCTTTAGCTCATTGTAATGGGGTGAACATTTCCTCCATACTACATTGCATTTTTGTCATTTCTATTTATAGTATATTTTAGTCATATTACAGAATCACTTTTTTTCATATTTATTGTATATCATTAGGACATGTGTTAGATATCTTCCGTAGCATATATCATCAAAATATAATAGTGCAAACATTACTTTCAAGACATAGAAAGATCCAAAAACATTCACAATACATACAAGAAGCAAAATTTTCACTTATGTTGCTATTCCAACTTCATTTCATAATTGTTCACTCAAAATATAAGTCCTTAATCAAGGCTCAATCATGAAAGAAATTGTGCCTCATTATGCATGACTCTCATATGCTACCTTCTCCAACCAATTCATCATGACACTCAGAGAAAGCCACCTCTACCCATTCTCATACTCTTTCTGTTTCACATAATTCCTCTGCTCATCCCATATTGTATACTATGATTTCATATTATGATCATTATTTGATGTATCATGTTAATCCTCCTTCTCCTGCCATGTGTTCCCATGTGATGGTCATTTCCCCCTCTTTACACCATCATCCTCCTTACCATGCTTCTCCCCATGAAGGACAATGCCTTCAACCTATTCTTCCTCCACCTCAATTTCCATTTCACATCACTCAACCTATTGGTATTCCACCACCTCATCATCCCCCATTATCACCTTCTTCCTCTCATCCATATTCATATTCTTCCTCATATAAATCACCACCAACCATGATTGGAATTCATGCCCATCCCATCTCCACACCCCCATATCCTCCTTCTAGTGACATGCAACACATCTTGGCACATCTCAACAACCTTGAGTTATGCTTAAGCCATTGTCAATGTCATACATCCACCCATAATCCCATCATTATGGGTCCCAAAATGCATCCACTTCCAAAAAAACCTCATCATCGAAAGCAAGGTCCTCCACAACCTAGGCAAGCATTCAATCCATCACTACCTAGTCAACCTCCCATTTGATCACAATATTCTATGCATTCTACTCATATTGCACCTACTCTTTCTAAGCCTCTATATCAAACTTTCCAATAGTTATATTGCATATGGAACTTAGTTCTACCTAAGGTCAAACCGATCAATCCAAATCACCCAAAACAAAGAGGGTACAATGAGCACCAATTCTATGTTTATCATCACCAACAAGGGAATGATATCAATACATATTGTATTTTCAAATAATTGGTCCATAATATGATGGATGAGGATGCAATACAATTAAATGATTACATTACATACTCCAATGAGAATTAGGGTACATCTTCAAATCCATTATCCAATCTAGTGCCACCACTATCACACATTGGTACTTCAACATCTACATTTATGCCTCAACAAGTTCGTCATGTCCATGGCTACACTTCTTGTCAAGATGTTAGTCAGGCCAATATTGTGACTAACAATCCATGACCTCTAAAGCAATATCCTCCACCAACATAGCTTTTCTTATTGCTTTGTTGCACTCATCATTCTACCTTTCTCTAAATATACTCCACCTTACTCACTCATCCAATTTTTGTTTCTTCTACTTCATCATCATCAATATTGATTCCCTAACCAATCATGTTTATTTTTTTATTTCAAAAGGCCTAAAATTGTGCATTCATCACTTTTAAAAGAAGGGTAATCTTTGACCCCACTTTTCACCTATCAAATCATCTCTAAATTTATCAAAAACTACCACCATTGGATCAAGAACAAAAAGAACTTTCCAATGGTATAATTTGTGTCTAATGTTAACATCATTTGGTCCCACAAACTATAGAAACATTGCACATGGATCAAATAGTCAGATTCACACAGACATGTACGAATATTTTCGTTCACACACCCATGTGTGAACCTTTTGGTTCACACCCCTATGCAAAAATAAAATTTCAATTGTGTTTGTCATCTTCTGCATGGATCTTGTAATAGGATCCATCTATGGTTGACTAGCTAACCAAATCAAACCAAGCTTCAAAGCTTTTCAAAAGGTAAAGTTCCAAAGACATTCATCCCTTTCAAATTTGGGGCATCTTACATTGATTATGAAAACAAGACCATCTAGCATATACTTCTTTAATACCATTATTATGACTCACCCACTTCAACTAATTATTCATCACCACGGGAGTTTTCCTCCCCTCATATACTCACTTTATTTATTAGGGGATTACTTTCCCTCTTCAATCCACTTCAATGACTAGGGGAGTTCTCATTTTTTCTCATTACATTCTCCTCTAGGAGAGTTAACCCTCCTTCCATAACATACTTCATAGTCTTCTCATCCTAATGGTATGTATGGTTTAACCTCATAATCCTTGCTTCTTACCATGTCAAATATTCTATAAAATTAGGTAATTTTCCTTTGGGTTCACCTCATACTTGTCAATGTGTAATCCAACAACAGGGAATCCTTTATTCATTATTGGAAGATATTATTTACAAATGCAGCCATAATGACATCCTTCTAGGTTATCTCGAACCATAATAAGCCCAATACATCATTAAAAAGCATCTCACACATGGGTTATTATTGGCCCGTACTAGAGCATAGTTGTTGTAAACATATTAAAAAGTGCATCAAATATCAACACCATGTTAATATTACATTTTTACCATCTCAAGCATTCTAACCGGTTCAATCTATGTGGCCTTTTTCTCAATGGGGTTTGAATTTTATTAACAAAAATCACACCAACCTCATCCAACAATCACAAATTCATCATTATTGCTATGGAGTATTTTACAAAATGGGTTGAAGTGATTCCTCTCATCCAAACGACATGTCCTAAAATTGTAGACTTCATTACTCAACACATCATCTATTGATTTGACATACCTTCCAAGAAAATCTTTGATAGTGACACACCTTTTAAGAATAAGAATATTCACACATTATGTGATAAAATCAACATACAACATAGCTTCTCTACCCCATACTACCCACAGGGTAATGGTCAAGCTAAATCCACCAACAAAACCATATGTGTTATTCTTTGAAAAAAAATTGTAGCCCCATCGTGATTGGCATAACCAAATACCATTGACATTTTGGGCATATAGGACAAGTATTTGCACTTCAACTGAGGCAAATATATTTTCTTTAGTATATGGAACAGAAGCCATCATGCCATTGGAGCTCAAAATTCCATAATTGCATATATCAATGCAATAATTTATTGATGATGTTATTGATCATCAAGTAAGATCATACCAGTTAACACTCTTCAATGAAAAACACAATCATGGTATTGAACACACATGCATTTGCCATTATTGTATTTTATGTACCTATAATAGTAGGGTGCATCAACGAGAATTTCAGATTGAATATTTGATCCTCAAAGAGAACCAACATATTACTATCCAACCACACCATATATGTGATAAATTTGCACCAAATTGGCTAGGTCCTTACATTGTTACACATAAATTTGGTTCTGGGGCATACCATCTTGCTAATATTGAAGGTCTTGCAAAAATTGAACCCATAAATATCATTCATCTTCATGTGTTTTATGCCTAATTATTTTTATTAAGGCTCACCATTCTTTGTACATACTATTGCGACTTATATGTAAATACAAAATTGCAAAAATATAATAATAGTAAAAACAACAAAAACAAAACCGCCCATTTGCAACATATATCAAACTGCATGATTTCGTTATGATTGTTTTCTTTTCTTCTCCTCCTTTATTTCCTTCCTTTATAGTCATTGTTGTATGGTCATGCTTTTAGCGACTACATATCTTTGATTTACTCTTCTATTCTTTCTTTATCCCCCCTTCTTCTAGTTACTTGCCAATGTTGTATGGTCACGCTTCGAGTGGCTACATACCTTTGATAAGTTCCATTTTATTTATTTTTGTTACAAAGTACGTCAACATTGTATTAATCAAAAGATTTTAAATAATATAATATTAGGCTAAAAGTAGCCCATAGAAATAGGATCGAATAAACCCTAATAAAGCTAACAACTGACGAATAAATATATTCGTCACTAACAATAGCTTAGGTCTAACAATAATATTGTTAGACTTACATTAGGAGAATAATGAAATAATATAGGTAATTATAACCTATCCTAACATCCCCCCTTATTACATTATTTGGGTAAAGCAATAACTACTAGCTATACTAACATCCCCCCTGATTACATCATTTGGCAATACAAAGAGAGCTGTGAAACAATTCAAATTTGACACGTGCAAGTGCCTTAATGAAAATATCTGCAACTTGAGCATCGGTGGGAATGTATTGAAGCTGAATTTGGTGCTTGGGAACTTTTTATTGAATGAAATGACATTGTGTGTCAATGTGCTTGGTTTTCTCATGATGCACTGGGTTCTTAACAAGGTTCAAAACACCCTGGTTGTCGCAAAACAAATGAATTGGAGATTTTTATGGATGACCCATATTTGTCAAAATGTGATGCAACCATATCACTTTGCACATAGCTTCATGTGTGGCACAATTTTCTGCCTCTGTTGATGAGAGAGAAACCACCTGTTGCTTCTTGTTGTGCCAAGAGACAGGACCGAATCCAAGATGAAATATATATCCTGATGTTGACTTACGATCATCATATGATCCTGCATAGTCATAGTTTGTGTATCCTTGCAAGAATTTTTTTTTATTCTTCTTGTATTCTAAGCCATATTCCATAGTACCACGGACATAGTGAAGAACACACTTTGCTACTTTCCAATGAGTGGTCTTAGGCTCCTGCATGAACCTCTAAAGATAGTTAACAACAAATACGATATCTGGTCTAGTATTGGTCATATATATGAGACTTCCAATCAATTTTTGATAGAGAGTACCATCTACCTAAGGTGAATCATCATATCATGATAATTGGATTCCTATTTCCATCAGAGTTGCCATTGGCTTACAATCAATCATGCGATATTTTTCCAACAATGTCTTGGCATATTTGTTTTGAGACACTTTGATGTAGTGCTCCTTTTGGCTGACTTCCAAACCAAGACAATAATGGAGAAGCCCGAGATCTAACATCTCAAAATATTGACAGAAGTCTCTTTTGACAGTAGAGAGATCATAGTTTCTAAACTCCCTATAATGAGAAGATCATCAACATAGAGTACAAGCAACACTATTTCAGAAACTTGTTTCTTGAAATAGAGGTTTACATCTGACGGACATATCTTAAATCCATGCTGTATAGGTGATTATCCATTTTTATATACCAATATTGAGGAGCTTGTTTCAATCCATATAAGGATTTGACCAATTTGCACACTTTCTGCTTTTGGCCTTCATCTACAAATCCTTTAGGCTGAGTCATGTATACTTCTTCTTGGAGATCACCATTTAGAAAAGCACTCTTGACATCCATCTGGTGAAATTTCCACCCATATTGTGTTACCATAGCACAAATAACTCGAATTGTGGTCATCCGAGCAGTAGGTACAAAATTTTTTTCATAGTCAATGCCTTCCTTTTGCACATAGCCCTTTGTAACAAGATGGGCCTTATGCTTATCAATTGTCTTATCTTCCTTGTACTTGACTTTATACACCCATTTGCAACCAATGGGCTTATTTCCTTGTGGAAGATCGACAAGCTCCCAAGTTTTGTTCTTTTTCAAAGACTTGTACTCTCATCCATAGCATCCTTCCATTGTGGCTTGCTAAGAGCATCTTGTACAGAAACAGGTTCATGTTCATTCATTGAAGACATAAACACCCTGTCATCATCTATATTCATATCCTCTTTTTATCCATGTGGATCTATAGAAATACTTTCAAAATATTGACAAAGATCATCAACGTCACTAGTCTCTGTTGTTGCTCTTTCCCTTTAAGCCATACTATGAGTACGAGGTCTATCCAAAGTCAAATCTGGTGGAGTGAATAATTTTGCGTCCCTAATTGTACTTGTATACCATTTTAGATTATTATTTTGTGGTGAAGAAGAGGTGGAAGGACCTCCTGTCTATGTTGACGAAGGGAACTTATCTTCCTTAGATTCCACAAGATCTAGGTATACATTAGATGTGCTTTGTAATGTGAAATCTTCATCAAAAACATCTCTACTGACATGAATTTTTTTGATCAAAGGATATATTAAACGATAACCTTTAGAGTGCTCATCATAGCCAATAAAAATGCATCTCAATGTCTTCTCATCTATATTCTTCCTTTTCTCTTTCGATATGTGCATGAAAGCTTGACATCCGAAAATATGAATATGAGATATGAAGGGTTTACGACCAATCCATGCTTCCTGTGGAGTCATTCCTTTTAGGGCCTTTGTGGGTGCCCTATTCAAAATATATACTGAAGTGATGGTAGCTTCTTCCCAATATTGTTTACCAAGAGTAGCTCCTGTGAGCATACAACGAACCATTTCCATAATAGAAAAAATCCTTCTTTTAGCAACTCCATTTTGTTGAGGAGTGTAGGCAGTTGTTAACTGTCTCGAGATTCCATGCTCAGTTAAGAATGCAAAAAATTATTTAGAGGTAAAATCCCTCCCTTGATCTAAGTGGAGGGTTTTAATAGAATTCCCTGACTCCTTCTCAACAGATTTCTTGAATTGCTAGAAGAAATCAAAAGCCTTAGATTTTAGTTGGAGAAATAAAACCCACATCTTTCGTGAGTAGTCATCTACAAATAACTGAAAATACCTCTTCCCCCCACAACTGTTGGGTGTGAAAGGACCGCATAGATCGGTGTGAATCAACTCTAGAGGTTTATGTTCTCTTGTTGAGCTCTTCTCAAAAGGTACTCTATGCTGCTTTCCTACCAAGCAGTCAGAGCACACTAGCAATGTGGAAGAAATGGAAGGAAGACCCTTTACCGTCTCATACTTACTAAGCTCAAGTAAGTAACCAGAACTAATATGCCCATATCTCTTGTGCCATAGGGAAGTTTCCTCCTTGGTAGAGACTTTCATGGCAATATAGGGAGTAGAGATAGCATCTAAGGCAAATAAGCCAAGCTTATATGAAGCTGTTGCAATCTTATTACCTTGCTTGGTAATAGAACAACACTTCTTGCCATTCTCAACACAAAAGTTGACAACCATATCTTTATCCAAGATTTGTGTGACTGACAACAAATTTTTAGCCATTCTTGGAACATAGAAGACTTTGTAAATCTGACACTTGCCATCAGGAAGAGTGACTAAAATTGTACCCTCTCCCTGAACCTTGTAGGTTTTGTCATCAACAATAGTGACAAGTCTGCCCTCTTTGGCCACAAATTATTCAAACCATGATTTGTCGCCAGTCATATGCTTACTAGCTCCAGAATCGACATACCATACAAGATCCCTCTTGTTGGAGGCTATGGTAGTCATGAGCACCTTGTGTGCCCATTTAGAATCTGAGTAAGATTCTTCAACAACATTCACCTTGGGTTGCTTGTTCTTGTTTTGTGGTTTATTCTGGCCTTTTTGCTTATTCTTATTCCAACACATGTTTGTGTCATGGTTGTATTTATCATAAATTTTAAACTATCTCTTCTTTTGTTGAGAATTTCCTCCTTTCTAAAAATTACCTTTCTTCTTACAAACCTGTCTGTTGGAGTATAGGGTTGTCTTCGAAGAATCATCCCTATGAAGTTGGCATGCCTCCTGTTGTTGAAGCAAATTGACCAACTCAATAAAGGTAATTGTTCATTGTGACACCTGAATTGAGGTGATCAATGTATCAAATCAATCAGGTAAATCTCTCATCACTACTAAAGTGTGAAGCTTGTCATCTATTGGATCTCCCAAAGAATTCAATTTGCCTTTCAATTCAGATACTCTGCAAAGAAAGAGTTCAACTGTCTCACCCTGTTTCAAAATTATATTGTGAAGTTTTGTTTGAATATGAAGAATGGTGGAATCATTCTTTCCATCATAAATGGTTTTAAGGGCATCCCATGCCTCTTTACCGTGCTCTTTCTCAACTATATGAGGTTGAAATTCATTCGAGATAGCAAACAAAATGAGCACCTTTGCTCGATTGTCTTTCTTGTCAAATGCTATATGATCAGCATTTGGAGTAGCAGCTGTGGACCCAGCTACTGGTGAAGGTCGTGTTGTTGCTCCAGAAACAACCTCCCATAAATCTTCCATGACTAGGATTGCCTTCATCTTGTTTTTCCAAGGTGTATAATTAGGACCTTTCAATAACTGGTGAGCATCAGTCATTAACTTTGCAGAAGAAGCTATAGTGAGGGTTTTTTATATCACCAATTGGTCCCCCTTTCTATATATCTTAATGCCAAGACTTTATACCGTACAAAATACCCACCCTTACATGAGGGAGACTATAGGTATTTTAAAAAATAAAAAAAATTACCCGCCCTTACGTGAGGGAGATTGTAGGTAATTTTAAAGATTATACGATACGTGGAACTTAGGCGATACTGAAATGGAATCATCTTATTTATGGCACCTACCATAGAAATTCATCAACCCTCATGCGTGGGGTGTAATTTCCCCAAAACACTTTGGATTTCAGAACATTCATTAGGATTTACGCCTAAACACAAGAATGATTAGGGTAGTGGAATGGAGTAAAAAAATAGCAAAATGGTAAACTTATATCTCCTCGACGATTTATAGAGAACAAGATTAGACTTCATTGTGGCAGCTATATTAGGCGGTCGATACAGTAGCGCAATCACGACAACTTTACCTATAAGTGCTGGCCAGAGGTATCACAAATACCGAACGCTATAGTGCAATAAATTGCACGAATAGGTTTTAATTATTCTAGGGACTTAGGGAGTGTATTTGATTTTAACTTTTAATGAAGTAGTGCAAAACATGAAAAATGCAACATACAACATAAAAGTGCCCACATAAATAAACCACTAGGTGTCGAGCGCTGCCAAAAATGCACCTTTACAATAATGCCAAAAATTGCCTTTTCAAAAATTACTCTCTATCCCCCCTTGATTTTGGAAAAAACATACTCCTCCCCCTTAAAAAAAATTTCTCCCTTTTTTTTTTAAACATTTTTAAAACATTTTTTTAATAGTTAAAAAAAATAAACTATTTCATATAGTAGAAAATTATTTAAAAAAAAAAATAACTTTAAACTATAAAAAATAATGTAAAAATGATATAATTTTTAACTTTAGAAAAAAAATATTAAAAAAAAACTTTAAAAAAAATTAAAAGGAAAAAAAAAATTTATACCTTGGTGGGGGGGGGTCGGCGACATTTGAACTCGTGACCTCAGGACTCCCTGAGCCCTACCACTCAGCTCACTACCACATGAGCTAGTTGGATGATCCACTTGGATTAGGGGGCACCCTCCTCCTTATAGAGGAGCCACAAGCCCAAATCTCAACCCGGTCGTGCTTCCACATCGACTGCGGCTTGGTGGTGCTCGGGCGGCAACGCTAAGCGGCGCTCGGGCTGCGTTCAGGTGGCAGACGACAATATATAAAAAAAAAATGATTTTTTTCAAGAATGTGATTTGTTGTTACAGAATCACTCAAAATACCAATTACGGCAATGAGATTACGGTATTACCGACATGAAGAAATCATTTGATGTCCACTCTCCACTCTTTGGATCAAATCATTTTTGTAGATCGTATCCCATCTACGAGAGTGCTTGTTAGTGCTAAAAAAAAACATTGTTAGAGCACTTCTTGACGGCTATCAACCTCAATGTGGCCTGCGCACCGATGAAAAACCTCCACTCGATCCTATTATAGAATAATGGTGAATTCTTGATATGGCATCCAGATGAAGGTCGAAATGGTATCTGAGGAAGTTTCGAGTTGAGTAGAGATGACACACCTGCATGATCTGCTGGAACCATCCAGTAGGGCACACACTACAATCTTAATGACCACCTTACAGTGTTCAATCCTCACTCTTGGCATTTTGATTTCGTCCACTCAAGAGTGTCCACCCATAGTCTGTTATGATGTATGGTCGTCGATTGGGTCTAGGGTCATCCATCGTGAGTCAGTCCATAAATCTGGACCAATCTAGAGCTGTCACCTCGATAAATATGCCGAGGTGCTCACAATAGTTGACCTCAAGAATCGTTCCTGGGTCAGTCTACATCCTGAGTCTAGCTCTGATACCATGTTACGAAATACGTCAATATTGTATTAATCAAGAGCTTTTAAATAATACAATACTAGGCTAAAAGTAGCCCATAGAAATAGGATCGAATAAACCCTAATAAATCTAACAATTGACGAATAAATATATTCGCCACTAACAATAGCTTAGGTCTAACAATAATATTGATAGACTTACATTAGGAGAATAATGAAATAATATATGTAATTATAACCTATCCTAACACTTTTTTATCTTCTTCTATTATGCTCTTTATTATTCTCCTTTCTTACATCACATCCATCTTCACAATCATTTATATAACCACCATTTTGTTTCATCAATCACATTAACATCATGAAACATTTGTAATTCCTTCTTGCACTTATCTCATTGTATGAATTTTCTCTATTCTATCCACCACCCCTTCCATTTGGACATCATCATGGGAAAATTTTATATAATTTTTCATCCTCCATACATAGCAAACTCATGACATTCTTTATCTTTTTCATTGCATATTCATAGATTTTTTTAACTTTATAATTACTCATTACATTGTCATTACAAGTTGCATCTATCATTCTTTGTACATATTTGCATGTATATAGATTGTGTCCATTTCGATGTCTGTACATACTCATTGTAAATATCACATTTGAAGAATTAAATAAACAATTGTTAGTATGACAGTTTTGCTATCCAATCCCATTTTTATGAGACTAGATTGTTGAAAGCTTTGTGTGGTTCAACCACTTACAATTAAGTCAATCAACCACCATATAAATTTGGAAAATTCTAAAGCACATCAAAACATTCCTTGGTTAACTTAAGTTATTTCATGGACCAATTACACATCTCACACATTAAACAAATTTTGAGCATAGGAAAACAAATATTGTACGTATACTAACCACCTAGTGAATGCCACACTGGTCATCCTATCATTTGCGTGATCTAAATAAAAACCTAAGGATAAAAAAAGGACAAGCTACAAAAAAATAGAAAATAAAGGGGCATAAAACAAAAACAAATGTCCAAAAAGAGCAATATAAAAAAGAGCACATCAAAAGAAAAACCTTGTTCAATGGTAGAGAAGGATGTGATTAAATAGAATCATAGTTGAATGAACTAGAAACACATTCTTCATGAAGAATTATTCTTAAAAAATCCAAACAGTTTGGGCTACCCTTTAGCTATAGGATGCAGCTTTGGAATAGTGGAACACATTCAAGGTTAACAGAGATATGCAAGTAGTGGATCTTAAATGGGAGAGTCTTTTTAGAGCATTTAAGAAAATATTCTTATTAGATCCATTTTAATGTAGAAAATTTTGAGGAATTCTCTACACTCAAACAAGGTATAATGATTGTAGAGCTATATTACTAAATATTTGTGAAACTCATGAAGTATGTTCTTGAATATGAGGTCAATAAAAAATTAAAAGTGCATAAGTTCATTTTGGGAGTAAACTCGAACATTCAAACCGTTATTAATTTAATCAAACCCATAACCTTTCAAAAAGCATATGCTTTGGATCAACAGGAAGAGACCAATCAACAAACTAAGAAGACTTTCAACTATGCAAGGTTGATAGAAGAACATAAACATGAACTCAAGAAAAGGAAGAGTGTTGGATTTACAAGATGGTATATAGAAAAAAAATAATAAAATTAAAGTAAATCCTAGAGAAGGACCAAATTATGGATTTAGGAACAATATACACAAAGGAAATAGCAAGAGGAACTTTCAAAGGAAGGATAATCCAAAACCCCATCAGCAAAAACAAAATTATTTAACACCAAAGGAGGATATAGGGAATAAAAAATAAGAAAAGTCTCATGTACTCAAGATAGGTTGTTTCATTTGCATAGGTCCTCATTATTCTAACAAGTGTCCTCAACGGGTAGTTTAGAGTGGTAGAATGGAGGAGCAACCACATTGAATTTATACAACAATAGGAATTCAAAACATGAATGGCTAGGCAACTCCTATGTTTTTAAATGGTAAATTTTTTAATAAAAATATAAATGATTTAATTGATTATGGAGCCATAGATAGTTTTATTTCCACTAGTATTATTGGGGATATGTCTAAAAAACTGGTTTTTTTGTATAAGGATGGAAATTTGAGTATGGATATGCGGAAGACTACTTAATGAATAAATGTGTGTCTAATGCCAATATTTACTTACCTAATAGATCAACTATTTGGCACTTATATGTAACATTGTTACATTCCTTTGATATTATTTTAGAAATGGATTGGCTAAAAGCCCATGGTACCCTAATCAATTTCCAAGAAATATGGATGGATTATATCAATAAATATAAGCAATGGTTAAGGGTTCAAAGCCAGCAAGGATATTTCCAACCATATTTATTACCAACCTTACAACTGAAGAAGGCAATTAAAAGAGGTAAAATATTGTATGTGGTTAAGATAAATGGAAAGGAAAGAAGTAAATAATATTTTTAATTATTGAAGAAACATCCAATTTCGCATGAATTTAGGGTTGTGACTCTAAAAAATATTTTAGACCTTCCACCCTGATGTGAATTTGATTTCACTATTAAATTAACGTCTTCAGCTGAACCTATTTCTAGAACACCCTATAGAATGATCACTATGAAGTTACAAGAAATAAAAGTACAACTCCAAGACTTATTGGAGAAAGGGTTAATTAAACCTAGTGTGTCGCCTTGGGGTACTCCAATATTATTTGTAAAGAAGAAGGATGGTTCCTTAAGACTATGTATTGACTATAGGATGCTAAATTAGGTGACCATCAAGAATAGGTATCCCCTACTAATAATTCATGATCTTTTTGATCAACTAAAGGATGCCACTATATTCCCAAAAATTGACATTAGACCAAGATACCGTCAGTTAAGACTTCATGAGGAAGACACTCACAAAAAATTTAAGATAAGATATGGACACTATGAATTTATAGTTCTACCATTTGAGTTGAAAAATAGATCCACAACCTTTATGAACATCGTGTTAAGGAAATATTTGGACCAATTTGTTTTAATATTCCAAGATGTTACCATGATATATTCCCACACCAAGAAAGAACATGACCAATATTTGATATTGATACTAGAGGTGTTAGGAAGAACAAAATTTATGCAAAGTTATCAAAATGTGACTTGTATATTTCACAAGTACAATATTTAGGGTATATTATATCTACAAAAGGGATTTCTATAGATCCCAAGAAAATCAAAGTCATTTTGAGTTGACCAACATCCACTAATATGTCAAAAGTTAGAAGCTTCATAGAAATTACTAGTTATTATAGATGTTTAATAAAAGACTTGTTGGTCACAAATCTGCCTAAGTACAAGATATTATCACTTGTGTGCCCTAGACTCGGCCAACATTGAAAGGCCGAGGGAAAGAGAAAATTCCTTCGGACCGATCTCCAGAGAGGGTTGGTTCCCTTACTAAATCCTACACTATTGAAGACTAGAGTTGCGGGAAAGAAACTAAAAATAATGGAAAGAAAGGGAAATATGGCCACAGGTCAAAGGTGTAATATTGGGGAAATATTAACAATAGGAATTCCACTCAAGCATATAATTAGCATATAATAAAATAAAGAAACAAAATTTACTTACAACCTTGCAAATATAACCTCTAGGATTGCATTCCAAAACTCACTTCCTCACCAGCAATATTCAAACTCAGATGCAGAATTTAAATTTCAATAGCAGATAAGAAATACAAGCATAAAAGAGAAATGCATAAAATAGAAGGAAATCACACATAAAGTCACTTGCAAAATCAGAAGCCAAATATCTCTTATTTACGCAGAGAACTTGATAAGTTTTTTTGCAAAATGTCTCTCCTCCTTTACAATGGAAATTTTATTAGTATTTATAGAGGTTTTCGCCTCTTTCATTAAATACATGTGGAGGCAAGGTGTCGGCCATCCAGACACCAATAGCAGCAACTCTCTTCTCAACAACAACAACAAACCAATGAGCAAATGCCAAATAAAATATCTACTAATTTTATCACATGGCATATCAGGCTTCATCAGGAATCAATGATCTGATTTCAATCTCTATGGTGGCGCCTTAGAAATGCATACCCACGAAGTAGTCGGTTCCTCAAAAATGAACAATATCGCACTGGAATCAAGAGTGCCATACTTAAACCTGGTAGTTTTAGCAATAATATCGCCACAGGAATTAACTTTATCAATATTAATCCTTTTTCAAAGAGGATTTGCATTTAAAACATGAAATTTCACTCGAAATGGACCTTTATCTTCAATTCGCCAAGTTACGTCTGAAACAAGCTTTTACTTGGAATGTGCACTTAATACTTTTATCCTGCGTAAAATGAAATTTTACCCCAATATTTGTCCTTTTATTTCGACTTCATCTAGGAAAATATTCTACTACCATAAGTGGGACCAATCTTGGAAATTTGATTTCTTTGAGAATTAATGAGAACAAAACTACCGGTAGAATAGTTTCACCAACGAAATGCCCAAAAGAAAGAATGTTCATTACACTTTGGAGCGAAAAGGCATTTCGGAGAACGAAAAGGCATTTTGAAGAGCGAAATAGCCATTTCGAGAAAAAAGCATTTTGGGGAACTAAAAAGCA